>OX155693.1:6762261-9202990 GCA_944547425.1 Eupithecia centaureata
AGGCATGCCTCTCTTGAGCACAGTTATAGCTCTGCTTTTAGAAGCGTATGGATCGGAGGAAGTGAAGCCGGGCTTCGCGACGTGTATGCAGGATAGTATGTGTAAGTTCTAACCTTTTCACAAAAATATGGCCTACTAGCAGCGCCTCGCGGTTTCACCCGCGTAATTCCTGTTCCCGTGGAAATTCGTCTATTTTACTTGTGTTAAAAAATTAGCCTATTTTACTTGTGTTATTCCAGGCTCTCTATCTCTGTATATCTCTATCTATCTCTGTGCCAAATTTCATCCATATCCGTTCAGTAGTTTTTGCGTGAAAGAGTAACGAAACGAACATCCATCCATCCATACTTACAAACTTTCGCGTATTTTAAAAGGCACTGCCAGTAGGTAAATAACTACGACTTAAAAATTACTAGCTTTCCTACCTGTTCAAGAACTACTAGTAAAGTAATAATTATGTTTTGTTTGTTGTCAGATAAATGGAAGCGTCTATACATACGCCTGCCCTCGGGTCTGGTCGTGCTGTCCAACATGGTGATGTTGGTAGCAACTTTGCGCAATGTTCATCGCATGCGCTTCGTGCAATCTGCACGTAAGGATAGCATGCATACCAGGAAACGCAATACACTGTCAGTATACCACACTTTTATATTATGTATTTCTCCCTACTTATTAAAGACTTTCCCAGGTATTAGGTTTTCTCTAAGCTCCTTCCCTCACCGCGAGATTTGGGGTCATCATAGGTGGCACGCAGTAGACTCCTGTAGGTACGTAAGTCTTTTATACCTAGGTACCTAACCCAAACTCTTGTTTTTTGTTCGTAGATCGAACGTGTACCAACATTTATTCATACTGATGGGGGTCAACTGGTTGATTGATATCGTCGTGGTATGTATTCCTAAAACCTTACGGTTTAAAACGTGCTTGAAAAACATGTCTTTCTTCAGAACCTAAAGTACCTAATCACTTTCCACGTTACTAACATCTAAATCGGATTAAAGTACGAAACACACAGAAGCCGGAGGCGGAGCGGAGGCTAAGGCGTGCGAGTTGTATTCTGTTGAATCATATGAAAGCCTATTCACACACCGCAGGCGGCGGCGGCGGCGGCCGGCGGCGGCGGCGGCGCGGCAGGATGGAACTTTTGGGCATAAGAATAAATCTTATTCTTATGGTTTGGGCGTCTTCTCACTTCACGAATTCACGATACGATATCGTCACGATACGATGTCACAGGGCCAATTTTTATACTTACCTTACTTACTTTTATATCCTTATCATAGTGGGAAAGTAAATAAAAATAGTTTTTTGTCTTGAAATTAAATAAAATTGCGTTATTTATAAAATCATACAAAATTCTTTATTGCTTAGGTGCACCATAAAATTACAATACAAACGGTTTTATCACTAGAATCGTCTTATCTGGGAGCGATCTCTTCCAGTTAAAGTATAAATGAGTAAAGTGATGTAAACCAAAATAACTTTACGAACATTACTTGAGAGTATAGATATTATTACTGATGAAAGGTAATACTCGTTTTTAATATCTGTCTGTTGGCTTAGAATGACATAAAAAAACTGTTAAATGCGCGGGGATTCCCACTCTAACATGGATGCGTTCAGATATTAATGAATATTGGATGCGTTCTTAAAAGGACAAGTTTACATAGTAACTATTTATTTAGTAATCTTTGGTTTAGCTCTGTCATGTGTTTTACTTGTTATTATTTTTTATTTTTATAACAAATAAAAATATTTTTATTGGAGATTTATTTTGTTTTGCGATATCATTAAAAATAACGGTCTAAGTAGGTACTTTTGATAGAGTATGTCATATTGCCAGCAAGACTTGGTGGATATACATTTGTCTGATGTGTCGTGACGTGACGACTGACGCGTCAGAACTGTATCGGTTCCATACATAAACCATCACAACACGTTACTTACTAGTGTGAACGTCCACCTTTACAAAGTTGATATTTCAAGATCGCTTGAAAAATGCGATAAAGATCTAAATAGTACAGTAGGGCGCGTCTACACCATGTTCGCAATAAAACAAAATGTACCTACTAGCTAGCATGCATGAGATAAAACTAGATAGGTACTAGTCTGGTCATTTCTGCGCCCCTCCAGGGTCTGTGCCTGGGCACCGCTGGCACCGCCCTAGTTACAGCCTGATAGTGAGTGAAGTTAACTCCCTCCTTGTCTACCTTAGGCCTCAATGACCTTGCAGTATGTAAATTTAGTTATTCATAACATTGACAATGTCAATCAACATTGTCGGTGTTATGACGATAAGTTCCGACTAATCTCACCGATTAAAGTTTAGTAACAAGTCCTTACTCATCAAGAAATGAGTTAAGAACGATTCAAAAACAGCAAAATTTCAGCCTAATCCGTTCATTGGTGTAGTTTGCTACATCCAACTTTCGCATGACGATATATAAATTGGGTTCCCACAACCTCAAATGTCTGAAACGCTTCGTAAGCGCGATCTACGCTTCGTCCATTTTTACTAGCGACATCTAGTTAAAAATTGAGTTCAAATTTGAAACTCTCAAAAATTAAAATTTTACTGATATTTTGTTCCTTTGTGTTTGCAAAAATATTTTTCATTATCAACTTTTTTTTTCAAAATTAGATAAGCCTATGGTGTTATTTTAGAACCTGAATTACGGACATACAACTAGGTACTACTACTAGTTACGTGTAGGTAGTGTACCTATGGTAACAAAATTTGTTACAATATTTTAATATTCACAGACGTTTAGGTATTATGATGTTAGCACTTTTTTATATATTTATTTTATTTTATTAAGTGCCTACAGGCACAACAAACAACTATATTTTGAACCTATACCTATCTTGAAAAATCCATCAAAATCTAAATAAATCTTATGAAAAGATATGGGCAGATGGGATATTAGGAAAATTGCCGGTCCACTAGGTAGGTATGGATTAGATTGGATTTTGAATTTAATATTGTGAATGTTAATAATATGAATGCAATAATACTAATTTATTATGTAATTTGTTTATCTTAGACTCCGATCCCGGATTTCGACGACTGGGCTTACTTCCTGGTGACGGTTCCCAATGCTCTGCTCGGCCTGTGGATATTCCTGGTCACAGTTTGCAAAAAGAAAATCTTCATCATGTTGTGCAGAAGGTCAGTTTTCTTTTTTACCTTTTCAAGCGCTGATTTTTTGTGTATTACCTACACGTCATAACTTTTTTGATTTGCTATTTTTTTTAAATAGGCAGGTGGTTCTTTCTTGCGTTGTCCTTTTTAAATTTAATCAAGATCTATCTACTAAATTTTTATAATGATTTTTTTATATACCTCTATACTTATACTACATACTTTTGATCCTGAAGTGAAAAAAACGTACTCGTTACCTACTATACTACCGACTCCAAATCTGTACCTTACCTTACAAAGCAGTAAATTTATGTAAGAACGCCGAGGTACCCACTAGCGCCACCACTTTATTTTATCTTATTACTAGCTGCGCCCCGCAGCGTCGCCCGCGAGGAAATATGTTTATTTGTCAAATATCATATTTTTATACATAATATATATATAAGGGCGCTATGGCGCTCATTAGGGGAGGCCTATGTCCAGCAGTGGACTAATATAGGCTGATTATGATGATACATCGCACATTGAAAACAAAAATGACATTAAACGAAAAACTCAATTTTCAGTACCAGTCGTTTAAAGTTTTTGTGATATTTATTTATTCAATAACTTGACCATGATTTGAAATAGATACGTTGTTGATACTTTATAAAACAGTTCGGGTATTATTCTAATAGAATCTGCTTGTTTCTTTTTAGATTAACATACAGATAAGGCAAACAATTTGTTTATAAAAAAAGTTCATTATAGTGCCTATTTAGTTCTTACACTTTGAAGTATAATTTTACTTAGTGCTTCAAATTATAAAAAAAGTTCAGCATAACTGACACTAAACAAAATAGTTCACTTTTTCACTAATCCTACGAACAGTTTTCGCCAACGACCGGGCGCGAACTGGTTAAGTGTCGGTTTTTGTTTAACGAACAAGCACAAAACTTAGAGGTATGAAGTGACACATGGTGACATCTAGCGACACCTAAGTGAACTATTGTCAAACGGGGCTTTGAAGATGACGTAGTTTTTCTTGTAGATTTCAGATGTCGCTGTAACTCAATACCGCCAAATTTCGTTTAATGTCACTTTTGTTTTCAATGTGCGACATAATATGCTATTCCCGACGAAGACAAATCCAAAAACACAAAAATCATAAAAATCGGTGCAGCCGTTCTCGAGTTATAAGTGTTGTAACAAACACGACTTTCTTTTATATACTTATATAGATATAGATTACTGAATCATAAGCTTGTTAAGTAAATAAAATAGTTAAGCTAAATTTTGAAGGTTTTCCTTTTACAAAATTATTTCGAATTCTTAGTAGATAACTACTGAACTTAAACATTCTCTTTCAGATTCGGGTTCAAAAACCAGTGGATCCAAAGTATGAACAGAACGCAGGAAAGCCAGGTTGCCTCCACCTCCAAATCCATTTATAAAACTAGGAATACAGATACGGCCTAAGAACTTGAACCTAGTAGACTAGTATTATGATTATTTCATCTGTGTTAAGTTATACCTAGGTTTAAAAGGTTTGTTAGTTAAACAAGGGAGTACCTACGTTATTTATTGTTACGAGCTAGAAATTCAGCAATCACGAGTGTAGCGGTTGGTGTTAAAATAGATCGTTCAATTTAAAAATAAACACGAGAAATACCTAAATAGGTCTATTTATTAAACAGGTCCTCTCATGTGCAGTGAAGATACTTAAACATTAAAAGTCGCTTTTACTGTCCCTATGTCCCTTTGAATGCTTAAATCTTTAAAACTACGCAACGGATTTTGATGCGGTTTTTTTTAATAGATGGAGTGATTCAAGAGGAAGGTTAATACGTATAATATAACCGTGCGGAGCCGGGGCGGGTCGCTAGTAATATATAAAGCGAGACATTGTATTTATTTAAATAATATATTGTGATTTTATGAATACAGTTATTGGTTTTGAGTATTTAGCTAGTTACAAAAGCGTAAAACCCTGTCAGGTCAGGGTGCAACAATTTGTTTTGGGTTCGCTCTTGTTATATTGATAACAATATCTACTACTGATAACTTTTGATATGATTTACAACGAAATGTCATATTTATGATCTGTCAAATAAGGACTTAAATTTTTATTGAGTAATTATTAGTTTCCACAGTAACAAATTATGAAATGTGTTTCGAAAGGGCGAAAAAGCCGAGAGATCTCTTAGCTTTTGTCTCAAGTTTGGTCAACCATATGTTGGTTGACCAAACTTTTCATACTTATTCATACTTATATCTACAGGAAATGAGTCAACGATAAAAATAAAGGTATGTATTTGATGTTCTGTAGGTAGAGATACATAGAAATACAGTTCAAAACAGGATAAAACTAACTAAAAAGGTACCTAGTATCGGTTTATTTCGCCTTTCATATCACAATTCGTCATATTTTATACCATGGAAACCATGGATGATAAAAAATCCTTTTTATTTTCCTCAATGATTAAAAAAGTTGTTTTGTATTGAAAAGACTCAGGTTGTTTTTGATTCGGGTTTATTTGAGTAGTTAATAATAAAGCTTTACAGGTAAGTAGGTAAGACCAAGCCTTTGTCCAGCAGTGGACTAGTATAGGTTGATGATGTTAGGAACAAGATATTGGCTCACCACTAGCAGCAAAGATTTGAAGTTGTCACGCTTTGTAAAGACATTAGTTGGGAACTAATTAAAATAAATAGTAATGCTGATAAAACTTTTAAACTACCATGGTTAACTCACTAAAGCCCTTCAGCCACTTTGGTAACTAACTGATTTGTAACCAGTTACGTAAAAACAATTTTCTTCACTGATTTGTAACCAGTTACGAAAATTACCTACTTTTTGGTCTCTGTTATGTAACCAGTGAAGTCATATATCGCTCGCAGTGACTTAAATTCTATCGTGATCATAGCCCATGAAACTGTGCCGAAAATCGAAAAACTCAAAACAAATCAAATACCTAATGCTGGACAATCCACACAACATCATCTAGCCCCAAGCTAATCAGAGATTGTGTTATGGGTACTAGATGACTGATATACTAAATACAACATCTTACAAATAGAATTGGTTTTGATACGCATGGAGAACAAAACAAAAAACAAAACATCCCGTCACAAATATTTGCAGATCATACAAACATTTGAACAAGACGGGAATCGAACCCGCAACCTCCTGCGTCGCAGGCGGACCTTCGCCCACCGCGCCACATCGGTCGTCATAGGTAATAGGAAAAAAAAGAAGGAAATTCAGTAGATATTGTTTATTTAACAATTCCTTTTAGAACACAGTCATTATAATACCTACGTAATAAATAAATTATTGACTACAGCACCTTAATCTCTCAAAAACTTAAACTTTGACTTAAAATACTTAAATCAACATCTAGGACATACAACCTAATAATACCTCAGTCGCTACGTTATATCTTACTGTGAAATTGCATTATACATAATTAGAATTATAATTTCTTGGTATTTTTTAAGTAGAATTACAGTTTATAATTAATAAACAGATCTTGTAAGATTAATTTAAGATGCTCTGTGATCCTTAAAGCGTCATGGTTTGGACTTCAGGGCTCATTATGACCTTAAGTGGCAGATTCACTCAAGTTTTAATTACAGGTTAAATTGTGACCCTGTTTCAACAGGGTTATTATTGAGATTATTATCTTCATTGTTTGTAAGTAAATAATTTGTGAAACGTTATTAGTGCAGTCTTATTATCTAATGGAAGGCACCCAAGTATTCACAAAACTCCCTTTACCTTGTTATATTTCTTTTTATTTTTCAAAACAAGGGTGTTTTATATAAAGATTTTATTATTTCGCCGGTCGTGTCGGTCCATCCATGCTGCCGTACAAGAGTGTACGAGTGCTCCTGTGTTTGCACACACACTTGTGCACTATAATGTCTTGTGCACATGGCTAGTCTCCTATCAGACTGGACGCGAAGCCAATATTCGGCTAGGAGGACAATATCATTATCATCGTCACACACTTGTGTAATCGACACACATTTGTGCTCTATAATATATCCTGTGCACTACAATATGTCTTGTGCACTATAATTAGTCCTGCGCACCTGTCTAGTCTCCTATCAGAAGTGACGCCAAGGCCGATATTCGGCTAGGAGGACAATATCATGCATTATCATCATCATCGTCACACACTTGTGCACTATAATATGTCCTGTGCACTACATTATGTCCTGCACACCTAGCTAGTCTCCTATCAGACGTGACGCCAAGGCCGATATTCAGCTAGGAGGACAATATCATGCAATATAATCATGTATATCTGTGTCCATCGTGTGGGTAAGTTGGTGGTCCCTCATACGACAGTGGGCTGTAGCCGAGGGGTAGGCTTAGGCGGGAGGGGGGGCGGCGTGCGCGGGGACGCGGGGGGGTCCTTGCCGAGACGAGCGCGCTGCGTCTCGCGGAGGTTGTCCAGGAAATCTGTTGATAGAAATAAATAATATTAATAATGATGGACAATCCACAGAGCATCGTTTAGCCCCAAGCTAAGGGGGTTGGGGCTAGATACCAAATCAATAACTATATTTCTTAAGGCTTATAAAATAAGTAGTTGGACAAGTCAAATTTTAAACACACAGCATTTAGACATTTTAGACAGGTTGTTTAGATTAATCTTAACCTACAACATCAGAACAGAGCCTTATTAGACGTGACTGTATGTAATTCAGCTTTGATATGGTAATTTAAGGTGGTAAGCAGGCAACACTTGTGAGATCGCTGCTTCCGTTCAATACTGATAAAAGAGACAGCCATATTTTCTGCAAAATTATATTTTAAATCCTATTAAACAAATCTCCAAAGTCCGCTTTTGTTTTATTTATTCAACATAAGAGCCGTGGTCCTTCGAGCCAGATATGAACCATTGGTCACATAAATATAAAAATACCTATAATAAAATCATTTATTTCAGGCATCATAAGAATAGTCTAGATGGTAAATACTAATTCTAAGGCCCATATAAATAAATACCTTACAGTCTAACATACATAAAACATATCAAAACTAAATATACAGTAGATACACGTAATAATGTAATGAAAAAAAAAAAAAAAAGTAATGAAATAGTGGTTAACAAGTGCATACCGGGTGGATGATGATGTAAGGCAGCACCGGGTTTGACGGCGGCCCGCACGCGCGCGCCCGAGCCTGACACACCCGTTGGGCCGGAGAGACCCGTCGGGCCGGAGAGACCCGTCGGGCACGAGAGACCCGGCCCGACGGGACCCGTCGCCCCCGTGCTGCGACTGCTGCATGTGCTGACACTCTGTGGATGCAAGCAAGTAAATAAAATTAATAAATGAATGAATGAACACTTTATTGTACTCAAGAAAATACATTTAAAGAGCTTATATCAAATTAAAAAATAAACATAGTACAAAAATGCTGACTTATGTTGTAAGAGTAGTTTAGAGTCAAGTGTCATAGAAATTTAATACATTGTTTCTTTGAAGATAATTCACGATTTTTATCATTGGAGAAATGTGTGACTTAATTCGTAGATATAGGGCTCAGTTTGTTTTCAAAACTTAAGAAACTATCTTTGAATGCGCCTCAGCCCTTAGTACAAACTGCTCTTGTGATGGTTTATTTTATTAACTTAATGCTATAAATGTTTACCGTTTTATGTAGTATCCAGCGAATTAAAATCCAATGGCTGCGTGCAAACAATCAGTTTTTTAATGAATAATTCAACATTGAAAGTTAATTCGTCAAAGTATGAGTCACCTCGCTCGCTCGCACCTCGCTCCCTCTATAATAGTTAGTGTGCTAGTGTACCTGTGAGTCAGCATCCCGCTCGTCCTGCAGCCTGAGCGCCAGCTCGCTGAGCGAGTCCGCGTCCGAGTCGCGCGAGCCGCACTAGTCGTCACTCGCTCGCTCGCACCTCGCTCCCTCTATAATAGTTAGTGTGCTAGTGTACCTGTGAGTCAGCATCCCGCTCGTCCTGCAGCCTGAGCGCCAGCTCGCTGAGCGAGTCCGCGTCCGAGTCGCGCGAGCCGCACTAGTCGTCACTCGCTCGCTCGCACCTCGCTCCCTCTATAATAGTTAGTGTGCTAGTGTACCTGTGAGTCAGCATCCCGCTCGTCCTGCAGCCTGAGCGCCAGCTCGCTGAGCGAGTCCGCGTCCGAGTCGCGCGAGCCGCACTAGTCGTCACTCGCTCGCTCGCACCTCGCTCCCTCTATAATAGTTAGTGTGCTAGTGTACCTGTGAGTCAGCATCCCGCTCGTCCTGCAGCCTGAGCGCCAGCTCGCTGAGCGAGTCCGCGTCCGAGTCGCGCGAGCCGCACTAGTCGTCACTCGCTCGCTCGCACCTCGCTCCCTCTATAATAGTTAGTGTGCTAGTGTACCTGTGAGTCAGCATCCCGCTCGTCCTGCAGCCTGAGCGCCAGCTCGCTGAGCGAGTCCGCGTCCGAGTCGCGCGAGCCGCACTAGTCGTCACTCGCTCGCTCGCACCTCGCTCCCTCTATAATAGTTAGTGTGCTAGTGTACCTGTGAGTCAGCATCCCGCTCGTCCTGCAGCCTGAGCGCCAGCTCGCTGAGCGAGTCCGCGTCCGAGTCGCGCGAGCCGCACTAGTCGTCACTCGCTCGCTCGCACCTCGCTCCCTCTATAATAGTTAGTGTGCTAGTGTACCTGTGAGTCAGCATCCCGCTCGTCCTGCAGCCTGAGCGCCAGCTCGCTGAGCGAGTCCGCGTCCGAGTCGCGCGAGCCGCACTAGTCGTCACTCGCTCGCTCGCACCTCGCTCCCTCTATAATAGTTAGTGTGCTAGTGTACCTGTGAGTCAGCATCCCGCTCGTCCTGCAGCCTGAGCGCCAGCTCGCTGAGCGAGTCCGCGTCCGAGTCGCGCGAGCCGCACTAGTCGTCACTCGCTCGCTCGCACCTCGCTCCCTCTATAATAGTTAGTGTGCTAGTGTACCTGTGAGTCAGCATCCCGCTCGTCCTGCAGCCTGAGCGCCAGCTCGCTGAGCGAGTCCGCGTCCGAGTCGCGCGAGCCGCACTAGTCGTCACTCGCTCGCTCGCACCTCGCTCCCTCTATAATAGTTAGTGTGCTAGTGTACCTGTGAGTCAGCATCCCGCTCGTCCTGCAGCCTGAGCGCCAGCTCGCTGAGCGAGTCCGCGTCCGAGTCGCGCGAGCCGCCCGCCGCCGCGGGGGCGCCACTAGTCGTCACCTCGCTTACTTGCACCTTGCTTCCATCTAGTTCCTACAAAATATTATATTATTTTATGTATTTAAACCAAGTTGCGCCCGCTCGAGTCAAAATTTGATGAAGGTAGCCTGTGTTATATTTCAGGCCTACGTCTGTCCGACCCGTTCAGCGGATGCTTTGCCCAGCAATGAGACGGAATATGACGAAGGGACTCTATTAAGGCTGCCTGTCCATTGGAGCGGAGCGAGCTGGCGGAGCGGAGAAACGAGGAAATATTAACCAATAGGATTGCATGAAAAAGCGGAGCGGAGATTTCATGGCAATCCTATTGGTTGATATTTCCTCGGTTCTCCGCTCCGCCGCCTCTCTCCGCGTCAATGGACAGGCAGCCTTAAGCTGGCCTTCCATCCATCCATCCGTCCGTCAGTGTCTGATCAACCTTACGGTTGCCCGAGTATCTGATAATACTCGGATACAGATACAATAAAGGTACAGTTGCAATAAAAACGTATTTGTTTACCTTAAATTTACTTTAAATAATAAAATAAACGAAATATCTGAACTAAGGGTTATATTTACCTGCATGAGAGTGTCAGGATGTAAGGGAAGTCCGTTCCTCGAAGCTAATACGTCTGGCAGCCTGTATCTTTGTGCCACCTTCCTGTAACAAAACATATCACAATCAAATACCACAATTTCAAAATCAAATACCAGACATTCAAGCCTCTAAGTACTCTTGATATGACAAAGGTCATGTGTTATGGTACAAGAAAACTGATATACTTAAACCATTTTGGGAGTCCGAGGGGCTTGTTCCTCGTGGCCAAACAATTTCGCCTAACTGATTTGGCTACGAAGACTAACATTTCCTCATGGCCAAACTCGTGTCAAAGTAGGCAAAGCAAGTAAGGTAATAAAAATAAATAAAATAAAAAAGCCATTTATTTCTTGCAAAAATACTTAGTAAATTCCTATCTAGTGTTAGTTTTCTTAAAAATATGTTTTGTTATAATATAAGTTTATAAGTTAGTAATATTGATTATTTTCCTTATAATTTCTTGCAAGAACCCCAAGTTGGGTAAAGGCCTCCTCCAAAGATGCCCATTGCTCTCTGTATTGTGCTGTTTTTTGCCAATTTGGACCAGCGAAGCAAGTAAGGTATTAGTAAACAAATAATCCAATTTATTATTTCGTTTTTATCTTTACTTTTCTAATTAGGCTATACGGTGAACCGGTCGTGATAAAGGAGCCGGTTTGAATCCCTTGCCGCTATAATGTGTTTAGTTGCGTTTATTGTGTGTACCATTTACCAATTTTACATACTCGCACATTTTTATTGCCATCTCAGTGTGGAGAGTGAAGCAAGCCGCGTTGTTTAATGATATATGCAACCTTTTACACAGTGTGGCGAGAGAAGCGAGCTTCGAGTCCCGCCTTGAGTATTTTCTATGTTTACTAGGTATACATAGAAAATACTATACTATACATTGTATAGTAAAATATCTATTGTAATACGTTTATCAGTCATCTAGTCCCCATAACAATAACTGTGTCAAGCAGCGTCTTTCTTCCATCGTTCAAGGTCGCATTCTCACTTTCTTCGGACATGTTTTGCGCCAAGGAGATGGATCTGTGGAATGGCTTGTCGTACAGGGGTAAGTTGACGGCACAAGAGCTCGTGGCAGATCCCCTATGCGCTGGACGGACCAAGTCAAAGTTGCACTAAACAGTTCCCTACACGAATGCACCAGGAAAGCACAACCACGACCACTCTGTCAAGAGTGTAGCGACTAACAAGAGAGAGTACCCATAACACAAGCTTTACTTAGCTTAGGGCTAGATGATGCTGTTTTGATTGTCCAGCATCATTTACATAAATATGCAAATTCACGATAGATTCTGATTCAAATAACTGTTTAAAATGTAAGCATTATGTTGTTGAAGTGGTGTGTATACAGTGTGTCCCAGGATAAAGTGCAACCCCGAAAGGGGGCGAAACTAGAAATTACCGTAACTTTTTTGGACAATATTATTGTTTCTTGTTTTTTTTATTCTAATTTATCTTATTGACTACGCTGATGATCTATGCCTACTTAGTCACCGTTGAGTTGATATGCAGACGAAATTAAAAGATTTGCAAAGAGAAGCAGCACGGGTCGGCCTTAAAATCAATGTGCGGAAAAGGAAAGACCTGAGAACAGGTACGACACGAAACTAAACAACTAATGCAACAACTCCAGGTGTTTATTAACCGCTGCTTAGACAGATCATGGGATTTTTCTGGTCGGACACTGTCATCTCCAACGCGGACTTATGGAAACTGTGCCATGAAAACCCTGTTGAATTACAAATTCGTTGTCGTAAGTGGAATTGGATAGATACTCTGCGTCGCCCTAGAAATCATATTCCAAAACAAGCGTTGGACTGGAACCCTCAAGGAACACGAAAAAGTGGCCGCCCGAAGCAAACTTGGCGACGAACAGTCTTTGCCGAAGCATTAAAACTCGGGCTCACCTAGAGCGAAGTGAAGCATGCAGACTCCGATAGATCAAGATGGCGAAACACTGTATCTGCCCTCTGCCCCGACGGGGGGACATAGGACCCAAGAAGATGTTATTGAGGATTAAATAATACATACCTGAGCACGTGATGCAGCCTCCTGTTGGCGGAGCAGCGCACGAGCACGGCGCGCGCGCCGCAGCCCGCGCTCAGCTCGAGCCGCAGCACGGCGCGCCGCTCCACCGCCGCCTCGCGCCCGCACAGCACCGACGACGGAGACTGCACGTCGATCGACGGAGACTCACCCTGTATAACCACAACTACACGTTAATATTAGCTCAATGGTTTATCGTTTCCCTAGAACAGGATTCCGTAACTTAAGATGGATGCAGCATAAACGTTATAGGCCGCACTGATGGTGGAAATATAACTATGCAAGTTTAGAGAGCACACTTGATACTAATAAGTCCATCGATAGGCGTTATTTTTGAATAAATTATTTTATTTACTACTGCTAGCCTGGAGCAGAGGCTACAACACTGACCTCCCTGGGCTCCTTCCAGAGCACGTCGTACGTGGAGCAGTGCAGGTTCCTCCTCTGCAGCAGGCGGTCCACTAGCTGCTGCACGGAGGCGCTGCCGTCCACTGACACCACGGACGTGGCGCCGTCCGGCAGCAGCACGCGGCACAGCCCCGGCTGAGATGACTTTACTACCTGGAACAAAATAATACATTTGTTTGACACAAGTTAACATCAACATCAACCTATATTACGTTTATTTGACACAAGTTAACATCAATGTATAGGTATTACATCAATGTATAGGTTTTACGTTTATTTGACACAAGTTAACATCAATCTATAGGTATTACGTTTATTTGACACAAGTTAATATGGTCACCCACAAATAATAAGGCCGCCTGGTGTACTGTTTTATTTGATAAGATTTAGATATCAGTTAATATACTATTGTTTTAAAAGGTACAAATAAAGTATTAATTCATTCATTCATTCATCAACATCAACCTATATTACGTTTATTTGACACAAGTTAACATCGTCATCAACTTATATTATGTTTATTTGACACAAGTTAACATAATCATCATCCACCTATATAAGTGCACAGCTGGACATAGACCTAAATGGGCCTAAAAATAACATATTACACATACAGATATTTTTTATTATAATTATATAGAAAACACCCAGAACCCTGGAACAAATATCTGCAGAACATACAAACATTTGTCCCGAGGCGGGAATCGAACCCGCATCTTCCTGCGTCGAAGGCGGACCTCATATCCGATGTCTAAAAACAACTTACGGTATCTTAAAATAACATTTTTCATTAAAACATAATCTATTTGTAGCGCATGATTACCTATCTCCTTAATAAAGCATAATTCTCAGAATATTTCCACTAATAAACTAACAAGTCGACTTCACGCTATTTCTGTCCTAATATTTACTTTTACACTATTGTTTGAATTTCGCAAATACTATCTGCATACTGCATTATGTTTAGTAGACTTTGGAAGCCACGAACCTACAAAAATAATCATTAAAATGCTACTAATATTATAAACGCGAAAGTTTGTAAATATGGATGTTTGTTACTCTTTCACGCAAAAACTACTGAATGGATATGGATGAAATTTGGCACAGATATAGATTATAGTCTGGAATAACACATAGGCTATTTTATCCCGGAATTCCCACGGAAATACGAATTACGCGGGTGAAACCGCGAGGCGCTGCTAGTAATCAAATATTTAAGCAATTTTTATTCTCAAATAAGTCTCAAGTGATTCAAAAAAATACCAATCGGAAGCGTCCCAAGAAGCAAGTAAATATTCAATACGTTTAAAAAAACATATTCTACAAATATAAAAACTAGTAAAATTTATAAGAATAAATATCAGTTTCTTTTGGATGAATCCTAGCCAACATATTTACCATGAGATGTGAACCAAGGATGACCGTTTTAATAAAATTGCACCATCATCCTTTTAGTTTACTTTTATCAGATGTTTTAAGAACACAGAACACGTTCTCGATCAAACAATGACGTGGCAACGCCAGCGTGGCGGGTCAATAGAAAGTATTTGTGTTGTGCGAATGTACGATCGTTTTATTAGGTTAATTTAGTGTACTTTTAATTTATGTGTGTTTAATATTACTCTAATATTATAAAAATGTAAGTTTAGTTGGCTGTTTGTTATCTCTTTAACGCAAAAACTACTAAACAGACTCATTTTTGAATGAATCTCAATTTTGAAAAGACGTAGCCTAGCCCTGGAATAAAACATAGACTACTTTTCACACCATAAATCAGTTCCCATGGGAATAGCTTTGAGATGTTTTTATAGAATCAACGCGTACGAACCCACGGACATTACTACAGTACAGTACGTACAACACAGTACGTACAGTACAGTACGTACTAGTCTTATATAAAGTTGTTCAGTAAACTTACATCAGTAACAGACTGCTGCTGCCTCTCCTTGGACGCTGGCCGCAGTCTCGCCAGCAAGGAGGCGCCTCCGCTTCTTCGTCGCTCTGAGGCATTGCTCACTGATGTCTACAGTACGTACAGTACAGTACGTACTAGTCTTATATAAAGTTGTTCAGTAAACTTACATCAGTAACAGACTGCTGCTGCCTCTCCTTGGACGCTGGCCGCAGTCTCGCCAGCAAGGAGGCGCCTCCGCTTCTTCGTCGCTCTGAGGCATTGCTCACTGATGTCTACAGTACGTACAGTACAGTACGTACTAGTCTTATATAAAGTTGTTCAGTAAACTTACATCAGTAACAGACTGCTGCTGCCTCTCCTTGGACGCTGGCCGCAGTCTCGCCAGCAAGGAGGCGCCTCCGCTTCTTCGTCGCTCTGAGGCATTGCTCACTGATGTCTACAGTACGTACAGTACAGTACGTACTAGTCTTATATAAAGTTGTTCAGTAAACTTACATCAGTAACAGACTGCTGCTGCCTCTCCTTGGACGCTGGCCGCAGTCTCGCCAGCAAGGAGGCGCCTCCGCTTCTTCGTCGCTCTGAGGCATTGCTCACTGATGTCTACAGTACGTACAGTACAGTACGTACTAGTCTTATATAAAGTTGTTCAGTAAACTTACATCAGTAACAGACTGCTGCTGCCTCTCCTTGGACGCTGGCCGCAGTCTCGCCAGCAAGGAGGCGCCTCCGCTTCTTCGTCGCTCTGAGGCATTGCTCACTGATGTCTACAGTACGTACAGTACAGTACGTACTAGTCTTATATAAAGTTGTTCAGTAAACTTACATCAGTAACAGACTGCTGCTGCCTCTCCTTGGACGCTGGCCGCAGTCTCGCCAGCAAGGAGGCGCCACCGCTTCTTCGTCGCTCTGAGGCATTGCTCACTGATGTCTACAGTACGTACAGTACAGTACGTACTAGTCTTATATAAAGTTGTTCAGTAAACTTACATCAGTAACAGACTGCTGCTGCCTCTCCTTGGACGCTGGCCGCAGTCTCGCCAGCAAGGAGGCGCCTCCGCTTCTTCGTCGCTCTGAGGCATTGCTCACTGATTTCTTCAGCTGAAAGTTAAATAATAAATAATGCAACACGGAACATGGACAATTCACACAGCATCATCTAGCCCCAAGATAAGCAGAGCTTGTGTTATGGGTACTAGTCAAAAGTGGGTTAAGTAAATGTCTTTTAATAATTATTTACATATAAAAAGTACACCTATAGTTTTAATTACATAACTTTAAATACAAATTTTGACTTAATGTTTACAAATCAAATTTATCTTTTCATCGCACAAAATGGTTAGTTAAATTTAACTAGTCTTAGTATTATGTAACCTAATTTAAGACAAATTCCGACACAATACAACTATTGTTTGAGAATAAATTAAATGAAATGCTGAGTTGGGACCTTTTTGTAACTAAACTAAGGTTAAACCCAAAATTACTGAATTTTAACTCATAAGTCCTTAATTTAATTTCTTTGTAACTAATATTTCATAAGTAAGTTACAAATAAATTGAAAGAAACTTTATTAACAACGAAAATTACCATCAAGGAATAGAAAAAATTACAACTTAGTATATACAATTGAAATCATTGAGCTAACTGCAGACGGTTGCAAACAGTCTAAAGGTAGCTCAATTGATCCATGTCAATACCAGTCGGAAGCGTCCCCAAGACACTGGCTGCTTTACCACGCTGTATGGCAATGCTGATGCTGATAAATAAATACAAATAAATGTATTAGATTTGATATTAGATACGTACACTTCCATTCCCCTTGTGCTGTTCGTACTTGTCTTGCGGCAGTATGTTCTGCGGGTAGGGAGGGGGCAGGCCGCGCAGGTCGGCGCGTGCGCAGTCCGCGTGCGTGCCCGAGCGCAGGAAGCGAGGGTAGCTGTCCAGCTTCATCAGGTTGAAGATCTGGTTCTGAGCCTGGGGATAGGTAATAAATAATGCTGGAATATCCACACAGCACCACCAAGCCCCGAAGTAAGCTACTCAAAGCTTGTGTACTAGATAACTGATATATTTAATACATTAATATAGATAGATATGTTTTTACTTTTACATAGAAAACAACCAGACTCACGTAAAAAAATCTGCAGATCGTAGGTACACAAATTTGTTCCGAGGCGGGGATCGAACCCGCAACCTCCTGCGTCGGAGGCGGACCTTCGGCTACCGCGCCACATCGGTCGTCATATAATATCGTCATAGGTAAAACTGTTATAACATGCTTACTAGCACTTACAGCGCCCACGTAGATCGTGGGAAACAAATTGGCATAATCGAAACGAAACGAGGAGCGAGGTAGCCGTATTCCACTGCGATAAGAGATAGAGCCTACACGTTATTTCACATCACGGCGACAGAATCGGCTTACGCCAAGACAACCCAAATATTGGTTTAAAGCCGTTATACACAGAAGACGTAGCCAGGCAGGAGGCGAAGGCTTGCGAACTGTAACCTATGGAATAATATGTAAGACTAAACATACACCGGAGGCGGTGGCGGTGTACCAATAGGATAAATCCGCAGACCCACATCCCTTCGCCTCTAGCCCGGCCACGGCTTCAGTGTATGGCGCTTTAAGGTCAGATCTCAGCAGATGCAAGTCCATACCTGTGCAAACAGGTCAGCGGGCGGCGGCTCCTGGCACAGCAGCAGCGCGGCGTGCCTCCTCGCTCCAGCGTCCACGTTGACGGCCTCAAATAGTCAAGCAGTGGCAGCTTTAAGGTCAGATCTCGACAGATGCAAGTACCTGTGCGAACAGGTCAGCGGGCGGCGGCTCCTGGCACAGCAGCAGCGCGGCGTGCCTCCTCGCTCCAGCGTCCACGTTGACGGCCTCAAATAGTCAAGCAGTGGCAGCTTTAAGGTCAGATCTCGACAGATGCAAGTACCTGTGCGAACAGGTCAGCGGGCGGCGGCTCCTGGCACAGCAGCAGGGCGGCGTGCCTCCTCGCGCCGGCGTCCACGTTGACGGCCTCAAATAGTCAAGCAGTGGCAGCTTTAAGGTCAGATCTCGACAGATGCAAGTCCATACCTGCGCGAACAGGTCAGCGGGCGGCGGCTCCTGGCACAGCAGCAGCGCGGCGTGCCTCCTCGCGCCGGCGTCCACGTTGACGGCCTCAAATAGTCAAGCAGTGGCAGCTTTAAGGTCAGATCTCGACAGATGCAAGTCCATACCTGCGCGAACAGGTCAGCGGGCGGCGGCTCCTGGCACAGCAGCAGCGCGGCGTGCCTCCTGGCGCCGGCGTCCACGTTGACTGCCTCGTCCGCGCCGGCTGCCAGGTGGCGCGCCCAGATCTCGCCGGCCAGCGCGCTGCGGGCTGACGCCTCTGCGGAGCGGTACTGCTCGCATGACCACCAGAAACTATGGACAGGAAGTGTTTGAGTTAAAAATAAAGCTTTTATATTTCTTTTCTATTTTCTACTATTAGTTGACTTTTGAAGAGACGAAGTGTGAAGTAGACATTTTGAAAAGATTCCAGTTCACCACCTCTGATTGCAGAGTCCTCCAACTTTCAGAATTGATTTTATTTCTATGTGCCGAATGTGTGTTACTTAACGGCGTCCACCAGTTTTATTTACTTATCAATGAAAAGGGGGCTTTCTCTGAAGGAATTTTAACGAAACTATCCAGCAGATAACCGAAGTCAATTGCTCAAATCGATTTAGCAAGCTGAAATAGCAGTGGGCTGTTCATAAATTAAGAGGGATTGACAACCGTTGGGGTAAACGTGTTCGTGAGTGGAGACCGCGATTCAAAAACATCTTTGGTGAGGTGAAATGACAATCTGATAAAAACTGCAGGCGGTGCTGGATAAGCGTAAGGCAAGCGTTCATAAATTCGGGAGGACCGACAACAGGTGGTTGGGGTAAACGTGTTCTTAAGTGGAGACTGCGATTCAGAAACGTGTTTTGGCCAGGTGAAATGTCAATCTGAGAAAGACTGCAAGTATATGCTGGATATGGAAAGTTCAGCTTGCCTTGTCAGGGCGCTGTGGAGGTCATTAGGGGAGGTTGCACTCACTGTATGTTCTCGACTGCAAACTCCTTGTCCAGGAAGTACGCGAAGGCGGCGGCACCAGCGGGGTCCGCCAGCAGATGCTCCAGTCCGAGCGACCAGCGCGCCACGTTGGAGCCGCTACTGTGGGAGACGGGGCTTGAACCTTCACTCATTTGCTGGAACAATATGGAGAATGTTGCAAACTGAGATAAAAAATACCTTTTGGTGGCGGTTTCGTTAATTTTAAACCTAACGTTTAGCTTAACACAGGGATTATAATGAAGATACTCTCATCTACTAGTTAATAATTATATAATCTGGATTAGTTACGAAGATTATTGATAATCTTCATAACTAGTCTACAAATTAAAAAGATATCATTATAATATTATTGTACAAGAGGGTCAAACCAAAGTGAAAGATGGAAAAATGAAAAGATCCCTTACAAAGCTTGTGTATAAAAAATCGCAAAAACAAACCTGAGTCAAAAATATATACTTACTTAACATCTCAAAAGCAAAAAAAAAAAAAATAGTATTAAATGTAAGTACCCATATGGTTTCAGCACCTTTATCCTTACCTTGTTGTACATGTTTCGATGGTCGTGGTGACGGTACGAGCTGCCAGCGCCACTGCCGGTCGTCCACCGTCGGAACGGAGACGACTGCTCACTCTGTGGACAAACAGACAGACGTTATATACAAATGAAAACCAATATACGGTAATATTACTTACTAATAATGGCTAGCAGGTTCTAATTCTAAAGGGCATCCAACAGAGAGAATGTTTACGATGTTGGAAACAAGGAGGTAGGTAAAAGCTCTGGGTTAAAGTACCTATTATGGTAGGACCAGACCAAGTCAAAATTATATAAATTAAGAAATTTATAATCAAAAAATTATATCACTCAGAACTGACCTGAATTATTCTTTATAAAAATGTAGACACTAAACATATAGAGGTACAATTGACAAGAGAAGTTTAAAGTTTATTGAAGCATTTATTCAAAAGCCACAATCTCTGCCACTAAAAAACCACTGATTCAACTGGATTCTAGAGTACAAATGAACCACACCACTAAAAAGCAGAGTAACAAATAACAATACTGAATGAAATGACGACAGAGATAACGAAGTCGGTATAGAATTTCACACGGAATAAACGTAAAGGGAAAACCTGAACGCAGATATACTCAAAACCAAATAATCCTCTAAAAGTACAGTATCTACCTACATATGTCTGAGTACTTTACATGGTCTTTTATCTCACAATATTTATTGAAAACATTTGAACCGATGATTAAGTTTCATCATCATAGATGGCATTTATTTGCTTGTGAAGTTTTGATGCAAGACGTTGAATTTCTTATAGAGGATGAAAGTGAGCTTGTTTTTGAAAATAAAATGTGTTACCAGGTTGCTGGAAAACAGGAAAATAGCCAAAATATACACTACTTGTCCGAGAATAATAATGCTGGACAATTCACGCAGCTAATCTAACCAAGCTATGCTGAGCTTGTGTTTTGGTTGTCACTAAATTTCAATTAAAGAACAGAAACAAATTGAAACTCGTATTTACAATTGAGACAATTGAGCTAACTGCAGGCAAACAATATAGAGGTAGATCACTATGAGAGTTGTTGATGAGAGAGTGAAACTCATAGGTAACTAACTATTCCCCTTACCTGCCGAATTGGGGAAAAAGAAATAACAATATCCCGAGTTCTTAGTAAATATCAGGCTAACAATAAATTATAAATTAACTAGCGACCTTCCCCGGCTTCCCACGGTTTTATTATGCGTTTAAACCTTCATCTTGATTATTTTATACAATATAGATAATACAGTAATTGAAAGCAGCGAATTGTTCTCAATTAATGGATATTGTAATCACTTTTTGCGATGAAAATGTCTGTCTAAGGTTTACGGACTAAATATTTTGATTTGTTCGTCCTCGGCGTATGTTACTTACTAAACAATAATAAGTTTATTTTGTTTGCAATTATTATTTACAAACTCATAGCAAACAGACAATACAAATAATGGACATTTTACTGTATGTAGGTACCTACTGTTTAGTTTTACTACGTAAAGTTTGTCGGATCTGTATTTTACGTTGTTCTTTATTATTATTTTTTCAACAATTTCAAAAGGATCACTTTAACTGGAGTCATCATCATCATCATCATCATCAACCTATATTAGTCCACTGCTGGACATAGGCCTCCCCCAATGAGCGCCATTGCGCCCTGTCTTCAGCTTGACGCATCCAGCATCTGCCAGCAGTCTTTCGCAGATCCTCATCCCACCTGGCCGGAGGGCGTCCTACGCTACGTTTACCGAGTCGCGGTCTCCACTCAAGAACACGTTTACCCCAACGGTTGTCGGTTCTTCGCGAGATATGGCCGGCCCATTGCCACTTCAGCTTGCTAATTCTTTGAGCTATGTCGATAACTTTGGTTCTCTGTCGGATGTATTCGTTACGAATTCTATCCTTCAGAGAGACTCCGAGCATAGCTCTTTCCATAGCTCGCTGGGCGACTTTGAACTGGTGGACCAGCCCTACCGTGAGTGTCCACGTCTCTGCTCCGTAGGTCATTACGGGTAGAACGCACTGATTGAAAACTTTCGTTTTCAAACATTGCGGTATGGATGAAGAGAAGACTTGACGTAGTTTCCCAAATGCTGCCCAGCCTAACTGGATCCTCCTCTTTAACTGGAGTGCAAAAGATGAAATGTTTTTTTTAGGTTTAGAATTTATCTCTTACGGCAATAATATAGTCAGTGTATGGACATAATAATAGTAGAATAGTAGTTCACTTGAAGTATATTTCTTCATTACTGGAATAACGCCATAAATAATGCTGAATAATCCACATAGCATCATCTAGCCAAAGCTAAGTAGAGCTTGTGTGCTATATGACTTATATATGTATAATACAATATATTATATAGGCAGGTATTTTGAATTTTACAAAAAAACTCAACTAGAACAAATACTTGTAGTTCATACAAACATTTGTCCCAAGGCGTGAATCAAATCCGCAACCTAGTCGCAGGCAAGACCTACGCCCGCCGCGCCACATCGGCCGTCATAATATACAAATATTTATCAATATAGATTGCTAATAACATAACAAATATTGCAACGTATAATAGAAGTCACATTGCATACGCGTTTACAGAGACAGATACGAGCTCGTGTGTTGACACAGGTCGGAAACATTAAAAATCTGATGGACAGCATGTTTGCATGGAAAACACCGCACATAGAGTTCAACGGAAGATTTCTGCACTAGATATCTTAAGTCATGATGAAAGAAAAAGTAAAAACGAGAAACTCATCGTAAGTACTGAAAACAAAGATAGGAATATGAAATTGCGGTCGGTTGGAGGTCAACGCAAGCGGTAAATGATGTGTCTCCTGTTCAAACTACATCGACAAATACCACATAAGCCGTAGGTCAGGTAACCGTACGTCCTCTCATTGTATTCAATTCAATTTTGTTGGTCTATGTGTTTAATATGTATAATAAAAAATATCTATCTATGTAGTATATTGTATTAAGTATATCAGTCATCTAGTACCCATAACACAAGCTCTGCTTAGCTTGGGGCTAGATGATGCTGTGTGGACTGTCCAGAATTATTTATTTATTTATTTAATTCAATTCGTTTATTTCAGACAACATTAATTGGAATAGTATTGTAGTTCTTATTTACGTGTGCACATTTATTGATTGATACTTGTATTTCTAAATCTATAAATACATGTATTAGCTGTCTCTACTATAATTGCTTCATTCACCGCATTCAAGCGGTATCTAAACAGAAATCAATAACTTTTTTTTAGGTTTACAAAATAATCTCTTTGTAGTTTTTCGGACATTTATAAAAATACATAATATAAAAAATCAGGTGTTAATTGATTTTCTTTTCAATCACATATTAATTGAAGCTTTTGCCCAGTAACTAGTGAAACCAATGGCATGACCAAAACATAGGTTATATACTAATAAGCGCCATACCTTATTCAGATCGCAGTCAATGTACCATAAAACCATTTTTTCCGCCAATCATTAGCTCATATCTGACCGGTGAGTCGCACTAAACACAATTTGGAACATTTGTAGTCACAGAAAGTTCTACAAGTTCACTGCACAATCAATTACTGTATCCACTTATGAATGAATCACTGAATAAGCGCAGTGTCCGCTCTGATCAAATAAATGAGGACAAATGGCGCGGGCAGGATAGCATTGGTCGGAGTTAGTCGCGCGACTGGATAGGAATATAGGAACCCCCCTGCCCGCTCGCCACACACAATGCGAAATTACAATAACAACAATACTATACACACTAAACAAAACCATTTCCGTTGGATTGTGTCGTATGTCAGAGAAACTTAGCTATTCATCGACTATGTACTGACTATATATTAAGAGTATGTTGAAGAAAAATTAAGTACTGGAAACAAAACGTATCAGATAAAAAAGAGAGGTCTCAAAATAGAACCCTGAGACATACCTTGTTTTGAATCTTGTAGTGCGAAAATTTATACAAGAAAGTTGTCGTATTTAATGCTTGTTGGCTATTTCATAGACTGTTCATAGCGTGTGACATCCAAAGCCTCATAGAAGATATAGTATGAAGTAGAACCGAATATGACCCATTGCAAATCAAGTTACCTATGTGGCCTGAATTCTCGCTAATGCTGGCGCCTCACATTGGCTATGTTGGCTCCAAGTTATACTGTTGGATCCAACACACCAATGTGAGGATCGATCTTTGAACGTTATTGGATAAAAATTTCATTTTTATCACAGCCATTCTATTCGTAGCCAACGTTGGAACCAAGTCATAAGCCAATGTGAGGCGCCAGCATAAAGCTTACGGCTTGGTGGTTGAGGATAACTAGTAACGATAGAGTCTCTGTTTACACATATTCAGTGAGTCCCGCCCGTCCCGGTGAGCGTACCATAACAGGATAGTTTTATCACTTCTCGCGATCTGCTGTGCACTTCTCGAAGCCGCTTTGTTATGGAAACCGGGAATGTCCTTCGATTTGTTAAGTACACAGGTAAACCCATTCATTTGAATTCTATTGTGATCATTATGAATGACATTTCTGAGAATATGCACAAAATCATCTCGATCTTTACGAATGAATGTTTATTTATAAATACTTAGACTATAAATAGTACTGGTAGGTACATATTTACAATACAATTGACAACATTGAGCAAACTGAACTGTTGGAAATAATCTACTGGTAGCTCAGCTGATCCTACAGAAGCGAAATAATTATTAAGTATAAATGATTAATTGAATTTTAGTTTATTTTAAAAGCAGATACACGATAAATATTTCCCAAGGTGCTGTTATGCATACTGGTTTGGTTTATTCATATTTAATTTGTTTCTAGTTTTAATGATTTATAAAATGAATTTTATGACGTGTCCAAGTGTCCTGTGGGGTCTTAAGCAAATAAAGCACTTTTACTATTGACTATATTATAGCTTTAATATGAATAAAGCTGCTGTGGAATATATTCGTACTACTCGTTACTAAAAGCTCTACAAGTAGGCAGATTAAATACGTAGCTCTGACGTCAGATCTGATGATGATAAAGCCTTTTATATATAGCTTTTGATTGGCATCTCAATGATTGAACAGATAGCAAAGAATGCAAAGCGTAAACACGAAACAAACGCCGACGATTTGTTAACTATTTTGTTGAGGTCAATGAAGTAAACCGGAAAATTACCTTGTTCTAATCATCCGGTATTTTTAGACTGTGGTTATTTATAGTAGGTACATAAAGGATATTTGCAAAGAATTGGCGATGGGTTTTAACGGATGACATTATACAATGGACGCTGTAGTCGAAACTCATATAAAACAATTTACCTAATACATATTAGATACGGAATTACATAGAGTTATGGTAACGGACAATCGTCGAAAGTGACGCAAACATATAATTTTATTTTCAGTTGAAATTCAAATAACCTCAAGTATAAAAATAACAACTACAATCAAATTTACAATTGGGTCGCTGAAAGCAATATCCACATCAATAGTATAATTGATGAATGAGTGACGCATGAAGATAATGTCCTGACTGAATGAATGGTCATTTGTCGATATGTTTAATTACATACACAAGTAGATACTTACAATATCAATGAATTATGCAATGTTTAAAATTCTTACTAGAATTAATACATTTACCCAGTAAAATACTAACATGTTTTCAAACTTTCGCTTCTGCCAAGATGGGATAATTAAGTCTGTTTCATGGTGCCGAAATGGTTAAATACGACTTTCGGCATCAGCATGCCCTCTGCTAAATATCTTAAAATCCAAAAAGTACTATAAGGGCAAGAGTACTTAGAAAGAAGTTTGTGACAATGAACAACATTATTGGTACCTAACCCCCGTTGCTTAGCGGTGTTTTTCTCACTCTGACTGAAAACAATAGAAAACGGAATAAAGCGAATAAAGATAGGACAGGTTTATGAATAAGAGAGTGTATTTCAAAAACGAAAGAAAAGATCAAGGTAATTTTTTTTTATTTGTAAACATATCATAGGTCTCTATTTACCCGGGGATAGACCGAGCGAAGCCCCGAACAAATGCTTGTGCCAGTGCGTAACACAATTATCCTACTAATATTATAAACGCGAAAGTTTGTAAGTATGGATGGATAGATGGATGGATGTCTGTTACACTTTCACGCGAAAACTACAGAACGGATCTGGGTGAAATTTGACAAAGAGATAGATTATAGAAGAATAGCACATAGGCTATAATTTATCCCGGAATTCCCACAGAAACGGGAATTACGTGGGTGAAACTGGGAGTATACTCGAAATACTAATCCTGCGCAGACAAAGTCGCGAAGGAGCACCTATAGTATAGCTATTTATATATAGTATTCATATATTGCCATAAATATTATAAGCAGTAAATGTGTAAACACTCGAGATCTCCTACGCAAGTAAGTAGATTCTACTTACCCAGTTTATTATTTCAAAATGAGAATCTATGTAATAATCGGAATGAGGTAAATTGTTTTTATCTTGATAGCTTAGTAAAATTTAATAGCTACAATTGTGTTTGTATAGTTATTGGAAATCTATAAAATGATGATACGTTAAGTCGTTACTTCTAAGGAGTAGACACTTCTATAAGTAGAGATAATGTTATAGTTTTCATATGCGCGGGCATTTTAATGGTTAAGAGTTATTTTTTTAAAGATTAATATTCCTGTTTGTACAACTGTTTGTTCTCTGAATAAACCAAAATGAAAAAGAAAATAGAAGTGACAGTGATAGATGATAATAATCAGAGAAAACTTAAAAACAAAATAAACGGTAAATAAAAACAAACATAAGACTATACCAGGATAAAATAACACAAACAAATATATTCATGACAACGAAGATAGTACTGAAATAGTTGGAGAGTTCAAGTTACCAAGCGGATAAAAGCTAGAATCGATCAATCTCTTTACACATGTTCTGTTCATAGATCGTGATAAGCACAATCGTTTAGGTCTTCTAAAAGATTGAAGATAAGAAGTTATACATGTACTTCCAGCCACTCTTAGCAAAATATTCTTGAAACTGGAAAAAGGCAAGATACTAGTCCGCATTTAGTATGGCTAAATTCACACAATAGGTCCATAAATCTGAATTGTATATGAAGCAACAGTGTGGCTGACATACAGAAAACCCAAATTGCTAAGCTAATTAGCAACAACAAAACAGGGTTTTCAGTAACAAAAGAAAGCAGGGAAGCTGTACCTGGATATTTACTGGTTTTCACATTATTGTACGTAGTCATTACAATACAGATACTTTAGATGCTTTGAAATCAGATATATGTATTTAGGAACTTACAATGGTAACGAATATTGAGACGAATCTCTCAAGGGCGTCCGTAGGCATTGCTAAATCATCGGCGATCTTGGCCGATTACTCACGAACACTAAAATATACTCTTAAATCTCCTTAATTGTTGATTTTTAAACGCGTGCGTTCGGTGAGCCGTTCGCGGTTGAACTGAAAGTGTACTCTGCTATCTGGCAATATCATACAGGTATGAAAGTGTACCTTGGTGGTATGTGTTTAATTAGTTCTGTTATCAACACTATCGAAGGCACGCGCCGATGCCGTGCACGCCCCCGCTCTACACGTTTTGTTTATACAGGTTCAATGAAACAATCTCTTTACTTAACTTAAAATTAAAATACAAAATACAAAAATACAAAATCATTTATTTGCCATAATATTTTTAGTTACACTTTTCTGGTGGCCCCCGCACGAGGCAAGCCTGTGTCGCGGGAAGCCTGGTATTAAGTTTAATTTTATGAGCTCCATTAATAAGCTCTTGACGGAAGGCCGAGTAAATGTTGTTAACTTACACAAATTAATTTTCAATAAAGAACTAAACATCCCTATTTCTATTTTTTAATTCTAATAAAAATATACTCGTTACTTGAAAACCATAAAATTTCAATTTTGTCAGTCTGTTTGTTTTGTTTGGCATATCTACAAAACGGCCGGACCAATAATTTGAATTGACTTGTCAATTATATAAACAGATAGCTGATGCTATAGCGGGATCTACAAGAATTAGGGTTATATGAAAAAAAACAATATTATTATAAAGTCGAAGCGGGCAAAGCCTAAAGAAACCCGTTTATAGTAGTGATAATTATTGTTTGTTGCATAAATGTTGTTAACTAGTAAGTGGAGTATATACTTATTAGTTTTTTTTTATTGCATATGTTCTTGTGATCATTTATATCTTTTCATTACATTATAAAACACAACATAATAGTCAGTCTGGATTTAATAACGTCAGATACTTTGTTTTCAACAAAGCCATTAAAAACGTACACTGAGAAAAATAACTTTCGTGATTACGAATAATTTTAAAGGAATTCCAGCAATTTTATCCGTATTCCCAACAAAAACGGACCAAGAGTTCTTACTAAAAATTTGTGCGTAAATCCTAACAATTTATCAATAAACTGGTCACCAAGGAACATCATTACAATAGCACGACAATACAAAGTGCTGTAAACTCTTGTCTTATCGTTACACGTCATAACAAAACGTCGTGACTAACTCTCTGCTCGTGCCTAATAATCATTACTAGAAATGAGTTTCCATCATGATGGGAATGACACAGAGTGCTGCATACTCTTGTGTTGTCATTACGCGTTATAACATTTTGTCATGAAGAACTCTGAATATTCCTAACAGTAATGATGAGAAATCATGAGGGGAATGATAGAAATTGTTGAAGTCATATTAATATATCATTATTTGAATGTCATGTTGTTGTGGACATCATGTTAATTAGTAGAAATTTTCTAATAATATTTGTGAAACTGACCTACCCTAATTGTTGTTAGTATTGTAAGGATAAGGTGCGACCTCTTTTATCTTGAAACTTTTCGATCCGTCATGTCAAATCTGTATGCTTTACTAATATATTATTAGTATACGTAGGACCAAAATGTTGGAATCCAAATAAAACGGCGCTTTGAACTTGGCAAAGGTACTTCATCAATAAAGTACGAAGTTCGAAGCGCGGTAGAAATGTTGGTTGTCTTCGACTTGCAATAAACTCTATTGCAAGTCGAAGACAACCAACCAACCGAGCTCAGCAAGGAACATAATACTCTCTACTGAGAGGAGCTCAGTGTTACAAAAATCACTGCCACCTTATAGCCGATACCCGTGCGTTCTCGTCAGCGCGATCTAGCTTTCGTCCACTTTTACTAGCGACATCTAGTTAATTTTTATAGGAACTAACCAGATCCCGATCGATACCCAACAAATACAATAAGTACCTAGTTATTCTTGATTTTCCATTTCCAACATGTAAGTTTGGTATGACAGCACGAATGTTTGTCATGACAGCACGAAAGTTTGTCATGACAGCACGAAAGTTTGTCATGACAGCATGAAAGTTTGTCATGACAGCACGAAAGTTTGTCATGACAGCACGAAAGTTTGTCATGACAGCACGAAAGTTTGTCATGACAGCATAATATAATATTAAGCTTTCCTAACTGTTTATAGTGATTCTCCTGTTAACCCTACACCTAAAGTTAGAAGGAATTCTTGATTTTGTAACGTGATGAATTTCGATTCTTGACAATTAATCATGCGCAGCCTTGGTAATTTAATGATCATCACTACTCATGCAAGTTATAAACTTAAGAAATGTAGTGCTAGTCACTTAATCAGGAAAACAACAGAATTATATGACTTTCACGATAAAACGTCATGCTAGTTCTGATACCTCATTAGTATGTAACTTCACGTTCTAATGATGAGCAATCATGATAGCCAACCAAGTTTTTCATCATATATAAATCTGATGTCACGTAAATCGAACCAGGCTGAACAACATTTTAAAATGCACATGATACTATTTCAGTTGTCTTGATTAGTTATAATTCTTCATGTTTAAACATAATGAAGGACGAGAGTCATTTTTCTCAGTGTAGGTATCGTTATGACAGCATCGAATGAGATGAAGATAATAATCACTACATAGTATAAAACAGAGTCGCTTTCTCTGTCCATGTGTCCCTTTGTAAGCTTAAATCTTTAAAACCACGCAACGGATTTTGTTGCGGTTTTTTTAATACATAGAGTGTTTCAAGAGGAAGGTTTATACGTATAATAAAATCGTGCGAAGTCGGGGCGGGTCGCTAGTTAAAATTTATTCTATTTAGTGTAGAAAAACCTTTATCAAACTGATTTCTCCGGTTTATGAAATGCGTTGGTGTTAGTTTTTGAGAACCCACGTGCGAATGCCGATGGAAATAGAAAGGTGAAAGAACACGCCCCGAACTCGGTGTAAATGTTTAGTTAATATATGCATTGTCTGAGAAGATGACGAATACTAATGACGTAAGAGTCGAAGCGGATCATGAGGTCGAAGGTCTAGGATACCAAATAGAAACCAGTAAGTGTTAAGACATGTCAATGAATTGAAAAAAGATAAAGGGAAGTTTTTAATTTAACCTTCGTGTTTGTTTCGAAGTTCTTTCTTTAGGCTAGGAGACCGTCATTGGGCTGAAGATCTCGCACTGATACAAGCTAGCAAAATATAAACTCACTCATATTATAGGGCCGGACCTCTTCAACCAGACACCTTCTTCCATTACTTGAATTTGAATTTAAATTGCATATAAATTTGCATACCTAAGTATATTATTATAGAAGTATCAACCGTTGGCATGCATCAATTGTAGATAGGCGCCTACCACATAAATCTAAGTAGTACCTACTATTGCGTCTACTATTTACCTATAAAAGAACGAGACATCTCATCAAGGAAGCTCGTGAAAGTCCTATTGAACTAGTTCTGGATGACTGACCGGTTTCCAGCTCATTTGTAGTGCATTCAACCCCCGCAGTGGGTCATCAGACCAGAAGGATTGTCTATCAGCGAGCTAATTCAGACCACATGTTGATATCAAAGCTATTTTATAGCCGTCTTAGATTAACACGGATTTGGTTGATTGGTTGTACTTGTTTTTCAGAATGGTAATTTATTTGTTCGCTATTCACAGTGCCGGTCAGTAATTTCCAATTATTATAAAAAACACTAATAAATTTGCAGTGCCTCTTAAAAATACCTAATAATTAACACATGTTCATCTAGCCCCAAGCTAAGCAGAGCTTGTGCTATGGTTATTTACTAGATGTCTGATATACATGCATTATACTACAAGTATCTTTTTGGCAAATATCTTATGAAATATATACCTAGTTACAACAAATAGTACTTACCTTGTTTGATAAATTATGCTATCTCAAAATTAATTTACGACTAGTTGTATAAATTTATAAATGCTTTATTTCGGCAATCCGGTTATTTCTACGATAACAATGTTAGTTTAGGCTAAGTCGTTTAGTATGTTCTTGTTATAAATTATTTAATCGTTTTACAGGATTGACTGAATCAACATTATACTGATGACTAAATAAAGTCCTTTTAATTCCTATACACACGTATTTAGAGGCTATCCCACATAAACGACAAACCGCGCGCTGCAGACACGCACGCGATGTTTAAACGCGCGTTTTTGATACGCGTCTAGAAGCGGAGGCGTGGTTCATTTGTTTCTAAAATAGAGGTCGAAAAGATCTCGGGTGATAGACTTGACGCTCAATTGACTTTACTTTTTTGTATATAAAAGATGTTTTTTGTTTACAAGACTCACGCTCTCCGTCCATTCGTCGTATATCTGTCTGTCTATACGATGTTTCTCATGAATCGTGATAGGAATCCTTCAGCCGAAAGCGATAAGCAATTTTTTTTTGTAAAATGCTTTCATGACAATTGTGTTTTTGGACATCTAGAATGGTTTAAAATTTCTTCACTGTAAATTTGTGAAATCACATAACATAAAGAAATATTAAGAATGTCTAAGAAATCAAATGATGTGATCGGGAAGAAGTTGTATGTGTTGAGAAAGACATTAATAAAAATAAGATAAAAGGTCTATAAATAGTACCTAACGACAGAAATAGGCACTGAGACAACGAGAAAATAAAAGATAATGCAGATAAAACTGAGATTTCTATTTATGTTCCATCTCTTATTTGCAGAGGTGTGAGTGAATGATAATAATAAGGTGGCAGGTAATAAGAAATCCCAACTTGTGTTTACAATCACAAGTTAAAGAAAGAGAGATAATAAATTATTAAGTATTAACTACATTTATAATTCGATGTTTCGTTACAAATTCTAACAATCGACTTTCATTGTGAAATCTTCTGGCATTGTGAAGCATAACTCAACATAAAATCTAGGGATACAAAAAAACAATATTTAAACTCAATGAAAGCTAAAACTACGTGTGAATTATGCGACGCTGGACATTGTAGCAGAAAGTTAAATAGCTTTTCATTTTATGGATTATTCTTATATTATTAGATATTATTCTGTTTTACAAAATACCTAGGCAGTAGGCAACTTGTTGTTGCATGTTAGAAAAAAACATGTTTAAAGTTAAGTTTTACCTAAAGACAGAATTGAGAATACGAATGTTAGACAAAGCTTCCTATTTTACAAATTAAGATTGGGACGCGAAAGGAATTTACGACAGTCTTAAGATTAGATAAGATTTCCTGGCTTTTTCATTCACCAATTAGTAATGTCAACACACAAATATAGTTTTATGGTAGCTGGCTTATCATTGCTTATTTTCATTGCTAGGACGTGAATTTGAATTGTATCAAGGTTTGCCACATACTTGACAATTTGGGGAAATCAGCTTACTATGAATCATCTAAGAAGCTGCAATGCAAATTAATCGAAACATTTGTAAAATCAGTAATTCTAATTGACTATGGGTTTTGCAAATTAATATAACTTAAGTAATATAAGTATTAAATATTATTTGGACTGTGTGATTTTCAATTTAAATGAATTACAATAACAGTGACTACTCTTCAAGTTCTTCTATCTTAATAACTTAAAATTTTAGCTCAAACTTCGAAACTCCGATTTTATTAATACAACATCAAAATCAAAGCTCAAAAGTGCCATCACCAAAGCCTACAGTATATTTCACTTCCGTTAAACCAACCTTTATATTATGATAATCAGAGGCACGCACGATCCCAATATAAGATATCGTTGAGTAGACACAAGTACAACACAACACAAAGCACAACTTTCACTGCACACTCTACTATAACAAAAATGGGCACAGCACAGGCGTCGGAACTAAGAAGGCTGTAGTTCCGCCGCCGCGCTTCGAACGACTGATCCTAAAGTCGCTGGGGCTGCTACTAAGCCGCGGGTTCCCACACAATTTTGTACGAAACAATAAGGGAATAATTAAACAAATAGTATTTAATTGTGGGTAAGGTTGAGATAGCTCGTGCGTGACTAAACGTGCTTGAAAAACTGAATCTAGAATTCATAAGAAAGCGTTTAGGTTGTCTGGATGATTGCCTCAATTCTTCTGCGACGATCGATATTATTTAAACGTTTTTACTATCAATATTTCGTTAACGATTGACGCTATTCAAATTATTTTTAATTCAACCATCTCGTTGTAGAAAAACGGCCTATTTAAATAAAGTTAATTTAGGTTAAACCATCTCACTTCTCTGGAATATACCTAACCATAGATCCGATGAAGTAAATATGTAGGTATGCATCTTGGCTTACATATTTATGGCCAAGGATTGTATCATGCAGTATTATTAACTCTGAACTAATACGAGTTGACAATACGTACTCATCTACGTGATCTACGTCACAGCCATGCGAAAAGAATACTCCGATTGAGGGCGGCATATGTGGGCGTAGCTAGGGGCTTTTCCAGAGACGGATGTAGGGAATTTTTACAAGTAGAATTGTACCCCCTTGTTCATAATAGTCTGTTTGCTTAAAGCATTGTTATTTCTCACTGTCTTTTTAACTTAAATCAGAGTAAGAAATAACACTGCTAAGCAAGCATTTAAGTTAAAGGACCATTATGAATAAAGGGTATCTAAGTGCCTATTATTTTGGTCAAGAATTTCTCACAGAGTGTGTCACAGTGTTTCATGTCAAACTAAGTAATGTTATTGAAATGATTTTTTTATTTAATTGTAATACATAACTGATCTTTTTCTTTTGTGTTTATTGTAATTAAGATAATCCCGCTGTTTTGAGTAATCTTAGCACCGCGTTATTCCTTACGGTTTTGTTGTGAGGTAGTTTATAGATGAAAATTATCTTAAAATAATCTTTAAATATATCTCTTGTCCTGTCTTGTGATTTCTAAAGAAAATAAAGCACTTAGATTTAAAATTATATTAAAAAAAATTCTTAGTTTTCAAAAGAACTACGGGAGTATTCCCATCCCCCAAAGTCCTCGCATCGCCCTATTCAATCAGAGCAGCCTACGCAATCGCCGTATGACGTACAAAACCTATCTATATCTATTTACACGCATCATCGCCGGCTTATAGCACTCTAATGCCATTGATGGGCTAGATAAGGCAAATAGTAAACATATTTTGATGGTTGCTCGTTTTGATACTTACCTGCATTACATAGGGATTGTTAATAAAATAATTGATTATGTTATTTCTGATAACTGGGTAATAATTTGTTAGTAAATTCAGAGCTTATTATTAGGGTAAGTTATCATCATCATCATCATCAGCCTATATTAGTCCACTGCTGGACATAGGCCTCCCCTAATAAGCGCCATAGCGCCCTGTCTTCAGCTTGTAAGGGTAAGTTATAATTATAACTAACTAGCTACCCGCCCGGCTTCGCACGGGAGTATTTTAAACAAAAACCTTCGTCTTGAATCACTCTATCTATAAATAAATCCGCATCAAAGTCATTTTTAAAGATCTAAGCATACATAGGGACAGACAGACAGCGGGAAGCGACTTTGTTTTTACGTAGTGATAAGTAAAATATTCAATGAACTAGGGTTCAGAGGTTGCATAAATTTGAAGGTCGCGCGGAAAGCTAAAAGTCAAGGTTGGGGCAGTCCACCTTTTGTGATAGCGACACATTGACCAAGAACAACGTACAAGATACTAGAGATTTATTATTATGTTTTTGCGGATGTGTGGAAGCGGACGGTCAAATGCCTTTTTCAGTTGATCATTTTAATTCATTTGTTAATAATAATAATGATTATACTCGAAAACGGAAGAGTTTGATAATCTTTTTGCAGATACAGTGTAGCATAGACACAGTACAGCATATTTCAACTTACACCTAATTAACATTACAAAAATATAAACCCAAATGTTAATACAAAAGTGCAAAGAAACGGGTGTAAAGAAAAAATCTAAAGAGAAACATCAAAAAATGTGTGTTGCTCTGTTTACGGACTTCGTCCACGATTTCCCTAGATTTATCCACAAGCTCAACTATCCGATCGGATCGGAACAAATATTTACTTACTGCTTTCCGATATTTTCGTTGGCACCGTTGATCCACTGAACGAACATAGCCCTGCCAATAACAAACTGAATGCAACAAGGAATACGTCTATTGATTACTGAGATCAATCGGACAATGATGATAAATGAAGCGAACTGGGGATTCTATTTGTGTGCATAAAAAAGCTTAACTGATTTCCATTTCCTTCCGATGTAGGCGACTTTGAACGAACAAAGGGAGTTGAAATAGGGTATGAAAGTATGTATGTAAATATTTTACGTTTATCTGACTGCCCAAAGACACTATTCCAAGCGAACGAAGCCGCGGACAAAGCTAGTAGAGATATAAAAGAAGCATACTCAAGGGCTTCAGGGCCTGTTGTTGTGGACATTTGCGGCACAGGTGTTTCGTGGAAGATCTTTCTTCCGCGATGTATGAAGTCACAAGGGCGAGGTTGTTTAGCGAGCTTTGGAGACAGAAATAGCGGGTTGGCGGTCATGCGCCAAGTACGTCTTAATTAAAGAAATCCTGAATATGTATGAAATTTTAGAAACTTTAATATCGATAATAGGATTTAATCGCTAACACCCTTAAACCACAGGTCACTGACGCCCTGATTTTCCTGTTCAGGTACAGCTAATATTGATGCATACTATGTCGTTTATTTTGCGAAATTAGAAATCTCCGTATTATTTCGTATTATTTTAAGTAAAATTAATTAATCAAATAATGCTAAACAATTCACAGAGCAACCTCATAGTAGCTCCAAGCTAAGCAGAACTTGTGTTATATTATGATTAATAGATATGTAACTGACATACATAACAGATATTTTTTTTATATTATCCCAGGACACCCTGAACTGATCTGTGAATCGTATAAACAGGCGGGAATCGAACCCGCAACCTCCTGCGATGCAGGCAGACCTTCGCCCGCTACCCCAGAGTTCGATAAGACGTCAAATAAGTAATCACACTTTTGCCGCGTTTTCCGCATTTTGATGTAGTGTTTGTTGTTTAAGTGTTTATTTTATTGGCACGTACGAGTAAGTACACCCAGTAACCTCTTAATCAATACTTTCGTAGGTAGACTATAAAAACATTATGATGTCAATATGCACAAGTGTCCAAAATATTTGCGCACGCGCCACCAATTGTTCCGCGACCCCGGCAATGGCAAGGCACACTTGACCAAATACGAGGATACATTGTGTGACTTGTGACGCAAATGCATTGATGAAAGGTGTTCGACTGTGTTGCCAGCCAGAGTATCCATTATATTATTGGTTTACTTGGATTATTATGGATTATATTATAGGACAAAGGTTGGTTACTATTTTATGCGCAAAAGGTATGGAAGTGGTGATATCCATTTCACTGCAAGCATGCACTTGTATGCAAGCAGTTGCATCCTTAGCACTGCTTGTATACCTTTTACGTATTACGGAAGTTAAAATACACAGGATGCCATTTAACATGTGCCGAAAAGGGGTGATTCTGGACCCCACGAGGTGATTAACTTTTGTTCTATGATTTCATGTAAAATTTCATACAATTTCACTTTTGATATCCCCTTTGACCTGGTTGAATTGTTGGTTTTTAATTTTTATTTTTATTTTAGTCGCATGATATTTCTTTTTTTTTTTAGTAGCCCGTAGGGATCCCACTGCTGGGCAAGGGCCTCTCCCAAACATTTGGGAGGAATTGCCATAATCGCCACGCTTGGCAGGCGGGTTGGTATATATAATAATGATATTTATTAATATTTTAAATTTCAAATTAATTGTTATTTTAAGCTTCAGTATTTGCTGAGATAAAATAGCACAGACAGAGTGTGACTATAAGGTTTTCTAACCTGATCATTGTCTTAAAAAATATATTAAAAAGGGGACATTGCTCTATCGCTCAGCATGAACTCAGAAGAGATACAATACATCGCTGGTATTATGCGACACTCAGTGCGCAGCATATAAAGATTTTTCAGATTTGATTGCAGTCAACCGCAAAGATTCCTAGCACAGTAAAGTTCCTATCCTACTCTCAATCCTCGATCAGTATTCCAGTCAGCGCAGTAAATCGAACAGTTCACGCATAGTCATGCACCTCACGAATATCCGATTACGCAGATAGCAAGTAAGCTATGCTAAACTGTTGGTGTAGGCTTACAGACATTTACAGATAAGGTGTCATGTACCAGTCAGCATCATATTTCCAGTAATAGAACACCTATCGTGCTTGTGAAGAAATGCTTTCATTATCAACCTTTGAGACCCTATACTGCACAGGTTGCTATGTTTATTAAATTAGTTTATTGATTCAGACAACACGAATATTACAACTTCCCAACATCCAACTTGGAATTTACCTATTTTGATTTTGTTTGTCATAATCTCTAAAAACCGTTTTGTTTGATTATACTACCAATCACTACATAACATAGTATAAAACAAAGTCGCTTTCTCTGTCCCTATGTCTCTTTGTATGCTTAAGTCTTTAAACCTTCGCAACAGATTTTGATGCGGTTTTTTTCAATAGATAGAGTGATTCAAGAGGAAGGTTTATACGTATAATAAAACCGTGCGAAGCCGGGGCGGGTCGCTAGTAATAAATTACCATACACATTGCGTCATCGAGAAGACTAAGGAAGTAATAGCATGACGAGCTGGGCACCATCGATAGACTTTGGGGTATAATCCAAGTTGCTCAGGATCGTCATGCATGGAAGGATCAGCTTTTGCCCAGCAGTGGGACTATTACCACGAATTTTTTACATCCGAAGTAGGTAATTAAGACTTCAATCCTCGATCTCGTGACGATGACCAGCGATTATCGGACGTTGTGTGAATATTTTACATAAGTTATGTATCTATAAGTGTACACTGGTTTAAATGAGACAATATTTATTTAGAAACTAGTTCACAGTAGTTAGAACCAGAGGCGTGGAATTATGACTATTGCATTGTAAACCTTATCTGATAGGAATAACCTAGTCCGGTAATTTATGGGTTTTAGAATTGCTTCGACGTTTCGTTTATAGCTTTCCACATTTTATCCAGGAATTGACACATTTTAAAATGTTGAATTAATGTTAATCTACGAATAAAATAATAAATTTTAAGTTTTTTTTAACCACAAAACATAAGTAACTCTTACATTTTATATACAGAAATAATAATAAATTCTTAAATCTGTCAGTGCTCTCTAGTACTCTAGTTATTTCATAGGCAGTTACGAAGTACGGCGTCAACTCTACTTTTGCTTTATTGTGAAAAGGCCGTTTTCGGATAAAAGACTGACCTTTTAATACTTGTTTAATATTCAAACCCAGTCTAAGGATCAACATTTCAAAAACAAATAGAATAAAAAAAATTCTTCCATTCATTACAATGTAAAAATCTACTCAACATCGAGTAAAATTTCAGATTTCGGTCGATTAGAGTACCGGTCAAACGGTTTAAGTAGCCCGTATACGAAAAACAAAAGGCAATCGCACCAGCTCTCAGTAATTTACGTGCACCACTCAATAGTTCTGCTCTATCTATGGTGCGGTGCTGACCATATGGCCGTGTGAAACGAGTCTATAGACCTACGCCACGCCATTCCTATCTCTATCTATCACTTTTAAATAGTTCTTCTGATAATCAACCTTTCACAATTTCACAATAAGCGTAGGCACAACATGCTCATAATTATAAATAAAAAATGCAGGACAATCCACACAGCAACATCTAGCTGGACCCAAAATAAGCAGAGCTAGTGCCACAAGTAATCTATTCCATTCTAGAAATGTAAAATAGATTGATGTTTTGAAAATTAACATTAAATATAATCATCGAATCCAATTGCTGATTACTTTGATTTTAGATTCCTGTTTTTATATCTAAGAAAGGAATGACCAGATTTTAAAATTTTCAAATCAATCAACATGAAAGTCACGGACGGAATGATCAAAAGTTTGTCTACAAGGAGTCTAACAAAGCAATCGCACGTTCAATCAGCTATTTCCTGCGCATGACTTGGTATTGAAAGCTGACCATAACTGCAAATGTTAAGCATTTTCGAGACCATTTGCGACAACCATTGTCGTCAATGGAACCGTACAATAGGTGAAACAATGCAATGCGAGAATGGAATGAATGAGTCGACCGTCTATATCGAAGCGAAGCGGGCGCAACCTTGACCTAAATGCAGGAGTGCGCAGGAAGCGGCGAATTTAATCATAAATACAGATGAATACAAGGTTACGGTCAGAGCTGAGGTGAATTGGTTATATATTCAAGACAACATACACCTTAAAATATATGGTAGTACGGACGATAATCACAATACATAAGTATGCACCCGATTTGTTGTGCGGTAATTAAAAAAAAAAATTGGTTTTAGCTCTAAGCGGAGACATCGAAATGGGCCTTATCGCTCATGATGATTTTCTATGAAAAATCAATGCAAAATAATTCCACGTTCTTGAGGCGTATAGCGTTCCATGATTTATTGACATTTCATCTGCATCTGTTTACTTCGCGATATATCAAAAAACAGAATTAATAACTTTAGCGCCATTTGCAAAAAGTAGTATAGCGTCTTTCAACAGGGATGATTATTTTTCCCTACTTTATATATTAAGGTTGAGAAAAAGGGAAGAAATCCAAAAATTAGACTATATATGAAATTCGTTTGGAACGACAATCATACTAATATTACTGAAAAGGTTAAACAAGAGGAAGGTGACGAATGTCCTGAAATAAAAATATAAATGTAGAACCTCGGAAAAGATTACAAATTGTATGGCGAATGCCGAATGGTAAATTATCCGTAAAAAGGACAATACAGATATGTTCAAAGAAGGATTTGCATCAGAAATGCAATTATTATTTAAAGTGAAGAACAACTAAATTCAGCTGAGGTCAATGTACGGAACACCTGGCAATGTGGACAGAGCAATTTTGGACGAGGTTTGATGTTAATAGCCCATTTGTCAAAGGTTTTAGGGCTCTGGAACGCAAAATATAATGACTAGTGATACCTACAGGTATTTTTTTTTTCATTTTTAAAAGATTACTGCAATGGTTCGAGGCCTTTTAAGTACACTTAAAAGTATATAACAGGTAAGCAACGCCCTGATCTTCAAACGTTAATTAGGTTTCTTATTGTACAAATTATTAGATCTAATATAGTATAAAGTGGTTGAAACTACATAATTATGTAGTACAGGGTGGACCAATAACCTCTTAACATTTGAAAAGCCCATTACTTCCGCGCGGGTCTGGGTATCGGTGCACGGAGGATACCAAACGCGAGAACGGCCAATAGGGATTTAGTGCGATGGCTTCATTCAACGGAGCACAACGTGCGCTCTGCGTACGCGAGTACTATCGAAACAACGATTCTGCGACCGAAGCTAGACGGAAATTTTGTTCTCATTACAACATTCGGAACGCAAATGAAGCTCCAACAATCCAGACGATTCAGAATTGGGTGCGGGAGTTTGAGTCGACGGGTTCAACCTTAACTCAACCAGGACGGGCCGACCCAGGACGTCGAGAGATCCGGTAAACATAGAGCGTGTACGTGAGTCTGTTCGAGAGCAACCTGGTCTGTCTGCTCGAAAGCGGTCTAGTGTCTTAAATGTATACTAGCAGTAGATTTTTTTTGCACCAGCTTTGCAGGACTTTTCAGGCTTCAACCAAAGAACCTGGTTTCAACAAGATGGGGCAACATTTTACACTTCCAACGACTCAATAGCAGCAGTTCGTGAAATTTCAGGCCAAAAACTCATATCCAAAAGAGGCGACATTAACTGGCCACCCCGCAGCCCGGATTTGTCCCCAATGGATTATTTCCTTTGGGGATATCTTAAAAGTAAAGTTTACATTAGCAACCCAGGGTCTATTGAAGAATGAAAAGAAAACATTTGCAAGGAAATGCAAGACATTGCACCAACCACTTTTCGGGCGGTAATCGAAAATTTTCGGTCCAGGTTGCAGGAGTGAAAAAATAAACAAGTTTCACACTTACATAATGTTATTTGCAAAAAATAAAACCCTAATTTGTGCACTTTAAAATACAGTGTACAGTTTTTGACTCGAACTGCGTGTTTATTTTTTATAGCCCTTTCTAATGTTAAGAGGTTTATGGTCCACCCTGTATATGTAGTTTCAACATAAAACTGAGAAGATCTTAAACTAACTATAGGTATGTATGCGCAAAAGACAATACATATATTATATTGTAATTTGTAACAAATATATATGTCTGTCTGTATGAACTTAAACATATTTTAATAAACGAATATCAAGAGAAAGATTTATAAAGGATGTTTAAGACGTCGGAAAACAATCACTCTGATTAGAAGCGTTGCTGGCAGGCACTCCGTGGAGTAGACAAACGAAAACGATTTACATTTTACTAAAGTGCATTGCTACACGTGCGAATCCGGGACGGTTTAGTAGTTGCTAGTAATTGATAAGATAATAAAGTCTAACATTAGGTTTTCAGTGTTTTCGTTGATTTAGTTTAGAGGATATTTTAGTGGTATCGGATAATTGCCTTCGCCTGCCCCACTTGTTGTTTCTTCAAATATTTGGTTCAGGTTGAATGTTTGTGTACTTACAAGAGTTTATAACAAGTATTGTTTATTGTTTGGAATGTGTGTTTGCCTGTTACAGGCTGTTGGCAAGCTAAACAAGATAGTTGTTATAGGTCGATTACACTTGGATTTCCTTTGCATCAAAGCGATAGTGAAATGAAAACAACCGATAGAATGTCGACCACATATTTGAAACTAGATGCGCCCCGCGGCTTGGCCCGCGAACCTGAGTTTTTTTTCGTATAAATTACAGAAATTTATTAACACATAGGGGTTACTATGTAAAAATAAAAAATACGTGTTTAATTATTCACGCCATAGTTTATTTATACCAAGTTTTGAGTGAATCGAACCAAGGAAACAATATTTTCCATGCACACTTTACCACCCTATTTAAACCCCTCAGAGGATTTTTTTTCCAAATTTTAATAGCCCATGTCCTATTCTAGGTTCTAAACTATCTACATACCAAATTTCATTTAAATAACTAAAGTAGTTACAAAGATTACTTATAACAAACATTCACACAGACTTTCCCATTTATTATAATTGTAAGATAAGACTATGGACTATGACTACTGGTATTGTTGGTTGCGTTAATTAATAATGCTGGATAATTCTCCCAGCACCATCACGACACAAGCAAAGTAGAGCTTGTGTTAATACGGGTATTAAGATTACTGGTATATTTAATAGATTTTACTCCATAGAATCTATGAACTATCTATGACGTAGATACTCGTAGTTCACACAAAGTTATCACGCAGAAAACCCTGAACTATATCTATATAGAAGATCCGAACCTATATCGACATTCACCGGGTTGATAATAGAATCAAACTTATTCATCAAAAAATACTCCCGAAGTGGGATTATTTTCCAGTAATAACATTTTTTCGTGTATCGTAAACAGGCTTCTAAACATCAAATAAAATTATCATTATACCTTCCACCCGCCTTTTCAATATTAGAAATGTCAGTAGTTCACACAACCCGTAATACCAGATTCTAAGGCTCATTCTAGAATCCCTTGACTTATCTGATAGGCCAAAGGGCGCATGGCGACACAAAACTGCGAGACGGAACAATGTATCTTATCTGTTACGTCGGTGTTGTACAGCAGCGAACAAGGTAACGAAAAACAATGAGATATTTAGACAATAACAATACAATATTAATTGAGTGAGGCCTATTGTATTCAAAACACGTCACTAAAAAGAAACAAAGTAAAAACTCCTTAGATACACTTCCCGACAAGTCGAGTTCCCAACACATTTACATTTATATGGAATATTAAGTTTCAGATAGGCAATTTCTAATTTTACCAAGGGACATCTAGCATTAAATTCCAACCAGACGCTTGCTTCTCAAGGTTCACCAGCTGTCTAATATTGGAAACTCCACACCCTTTTGAAGATTCGCAAATAAAGAGTGGCTAACCGCAAACCATCTGCAATGATCGATAAGGAGTGACGATGATGGTTTTTTAAAGTCAACGCACCTTAGCAGTTATCTGCAACTTCGCTGGATACAGCTCCTGCAGCCGCTGGCAGAAGTGCGCTGCACTGGTGGCCAGGCGTGCCATCGCGACGTCACGATCACACCGTAACCGATAGCACTCAATCACTAATCCACTTTCATCCGGCTTTCAAGTGCCGACTTTATCTCCTTTATAAGAGGAGGCAACACATATCTTGCAACTGAGTCCATACCATAGTTCTCAGATATTGTTTTGATCCGCAAAGGTCTCACGAAATTTGGTCGAAGGACGCAGTTCCTTAGAAAGTTGACAAGCGAGAGCCTTTCAATGTCCTCTCTAAATTTAACCAGAACAAGCTCATATGCCTGTTCGCCAGTTCAATCACGAGGAAATTTACCCTAGACAACAATATATGAAGTCAAAATTGAATCGTTTTTGGAAAAATTGAAAGGTCTTCAAAAACTATATTTCTTTCACGGAACCCAACACACGTATAAGCCGAAAGAGCCTTCACAATTGAGCAAGTACCTCCAGTAGACAATGCTGATCATAAATGATATTTTATGAGAAAGACCAGCTGCTACAAGATCTCTACGTTTCTTTCTTTCACGCACCAATATTTCCAAACACTCGCATGTCCAAATAGTCTTCACAAATGAGTTTCAAATGTCCTCTTCGTACTGTTACGAAGGAACAACAACCGGAGATTTTCTTAAACTTTATTTCACACGACAAAATCCCAAAACACTCGCAGGTGCCTGTCTTCACAACTGACTAGAACTGTTGCACAAAGTACCGATAGTTCGTTAATATTATGCTGTCAAGTACCTACCGGACAGGACGCGTGCAATACCGCCGCCGGTAGCCGTCCAACTGTCGAGCCGTGTCGAGAGCCAAATTGAAGAGATAAGCAAGTCGTGATGAGTCGATTGTTGGGAATTAGCGCCTTATCTGAAGTTTTTCACCGATGTCACTCCCGTGTTTATGAAAATGGACTATGTTTGAGGACATCCGCAAGTAATTTACGAGTTCTAGGGTTGATACCAAACTAGGGTAATTTTTAATTGTCTCGTAAAATAAATAATATAAAAAAGCCACTGTTGAAAGAAGGATTAGTATAGTATGCGAATCATATCTCCAAAAAAATTCAGTTCAACTGTGGAGTCGGTTAATCAGCAAGATTTGATTGTATACCTGATGTGATGTTAATGTGAAGAATCAAGCCATAATACGATCAATTTCATCAAGCTTAATTTGGGGCTAGATGGTGCTGTGAGGATTGTCCAACATTATTTATTATAATTATTAATTTCTAGCTAGCTGGTCACGAACTAGGTACCTTAATGATGAGTTTTAGTTATAATTACATACCGAATTTCATATGCATTCCAAAAATAAAAATTCAGCAGTGCTTACCTGAAAAGATAAAAACATTATTATTAGAGACTCATAATATGAAACAATACTGACGCAAACACAAAGTCCAAAGATAGGTAGTACAATGCAAAGCCATTTATAATTTTATAGGTGTCATCAATTTATTCGTCAAGTAGTTACAACATTTCCTGCCGCAAAGCAATTACAAAACAATTCTTTGGATTAGGTTCTTCTACTAGTTATATTATTTTACCTTTGATTGAACAACCATGAAAACAAAACAATAGAGATAACTGATGTAGTCAATTTAGAGTCCCTTCACGTGTATATGATATCTCCAATTGGTTTTCTATTAAGATAAGTGGGTATTAGTGGACTAGGTAGAGATTTTATGGAAACTCCTATCACCGACTCGGCACAATCATTGATTCCCCTCAATATACTCGTACCTGTACGGAGTAGAAACTACAACGTGACGTCGTTTATGTTCGTTAGTTTGTCGTGTCGACAAGACATATCTTTGTTGACAAATTTTATGAGACATTGCAAGTCCGCTTCAAAGGACAACGCAACATTTGGCGGCAATGTCCACAGGAAGCCATTCACAAGATAAATCAGAATATCCGCGCAAATACAGATGAAAATAAACTCTGTCCGCGTTCAACGCACGCTTTACGGCCAGCAATGCCAGTCAATTCATAGTTATATACTGTTATGCAATTTCGTAACAGACAATTTTCCGCAGATCATTCTGTATGGTCATTTCATTTAGTTGCGCACACGCACGGGTAACTCAAAGCATTTCGAAACAGGATTTGGTTGTAGTAAGATTACTAGAGATGAATAAAACATTTATTACACTTTTATGTTCATAGTTTTCCTATTTCATTTTATAACGGAACTCAAAGGACTCATTAATAAATGACATAAGTCGTAAAGATAAGACTTATATAATATTTTATAAATACATTCCTTTAGGTATAAAAAAGACATGAAATTATTTCGTCAGCAACTTGTTATTTAAGGTATTTACCAGTCAAGTCATTCCCTAATCCGCCAGACAGCCTCAAGTTTCGACAAAAGCGAGATAAAACCAGATTAATTTAATACAAGAGGTTAGTGACGTAAAAAAGTAGGTATTTCTAAACTAACAAAGAATGTGCATTTCCATATGTGTGGTATGCAATTGCGACGAACGAAATGGTGATGGGGACACTTGAGTAAATGATATGCACGCATTTAGAGACATGTAATGCTCAAGCTATAGACATTAGACATGAGTGAATCAGTAATTCTATATCAACTTATTATCCAGTCTAGTCAGCGCATCAGCATTGCCATACAGCGTGGTAATGCAGCCAGTGTCTTGGGGACGCTTCCGACTGGTATTGACATGGATCAATTGAGCTACCTTTAGACTGTTTGCAACCGTCTGCAGTTAGCTCAATGGTTTCAATTGTAAATACTAGTTGTAATTTTTCTATTCCTTTGCTTGTAATTTTCGTTGTTAATAAAGGTCCAGTCTAGTATGAACAATGCAGAATCACTACATGATATAAATAAAGTCGCTTTTTCTGTCCCTATATCCTACATTATACGCTTTAGTCTTTAAAACTACGTAACGGATTTTGATGCGGTTTTTTTAATAGATAGAGTGATTCAAGAGGAAGGTTTATGCGTATAATAAAACCGTGTGAAGCCGGGGCGGGTCGCTAGTGTTTTATATAAAAATAATCTATAGTTAGACTTCTAAGCATGAAAACATGGATTAACTCTACCTACATGGTTTTAAACGTCATCGTTAGGTGTGTGCTAAGCTAACAATGATGGGCAACATATAATAATTTACAGGTTTATTTTGGAAGGGTTTCATTCATTGACTACATGTAATTAAAACTTTTGTTATGTTCATTCTTTCGATAGTCTAGCTAGCCTCTACTCTAAGCACATACCGCATCAGGCAAGCAGAAGAGATATGTCACGCAAAAGCGACAATGTACAGCAAAAGGGTATTTAATATACTCTCTATATTAACAAAGAAAATCACATTCAAATTTCAAGAAATAGAACCAACTTCAAACAAACAAGGAACAAATAGAAATAAATTATGTGTCAAATTGTAAAAACTAGTATTTTAATTTAACATTAACAAGAACAACAGAAATTTCTAATGAATATTGCATTGTATGTATATCCTTTTACGGATTAGTTACAACAACGATGCAATATGTTGTAAGCTAAACAATATAATTTACATCATTACCTGGCCATATCATTTGCTTGCATCAGAGTTTCTTGACTTCTTTGTAACAGTACCTAACATCATCCACCTCACGAAATCACGATTTCAATTATTTCTCAGATATTTTGAAGTTTTTACTTCTCACTACGGAAAAAAGTAATTGTAAGCACTATTTTCTTACCGCAGCTTCGCTCGCGTGTTTCTATGGAAACTTATGAATGGTTATTTTATTTCTATCCTACGGAAGCTGGTTAATGATTAAGCTTAGTACCTTATGTGTTCAAGTAAGTCCAGTATAATTTTAAGGCGCTTTATTTTCTGTATTCACATCTCAGACCTGGATAATTACATTACATCTACATAGTGAAACAAGGTGTTCATCTAAAGTTCCTTGACATGTCAGCTCAGTATTACAGTGTCATACGAGCTTCATGACATGACTCATATTACGTTAGGTGATTTAGATCAAAGATCCATATTATCGTCCGATCGAGATATGACAATGTGTATGGATTTGAGTTTGTTTATGGCATTACTCCTATTTATTAGGTCATTGATGTGAACTGCTTTTGTATCTTACCTACTTACTTTTCTGGCTCGGGCAACCTAACATTTGTATATTACTTGCTTGCTTAGGTACATACTCCTGTTGTCTTGCGATTCAACGACCCAATGTTATGTGATTTCAATTTAACATTTGCAAGATTTTAAATTCGCTGCACTTCAATCAAATTGTGCGAAAAACCAGTCATAATCAACAAATTATAGGGGTTAGGAGCTTTAGGACTACATCTCAATACAACTAGACAGCGGGTATGACTAGATCGCTTTAAGACTAAATCTCGATATGACTACATCGCGTTAAGGTTACATTGCTTTTGGACTAAATCGTTAAAAGACCAGATAGCGTAACGTCTCAGTTGTCGTTTGTTTTCTAATGTACAGTAAGGTCGATAATCAGAACATACCTACATTTTTTTTCTCAATAGTTGAATAAAGTAGTAACTTCCATACAAATTTTAATTATATCTATGTTATAAATAACTGTCAATTTTTAGAAAAACTAAAGGTGTAATTTCCTGTGTATCAAGTTTTCTTAATGCAGTTTTCAAAATTTCCATTGAATATTATGTATGACGTTTCTTTTTCTGTTAGCATCGAATAAGAGATTTTGGCTTTTTCTATCTTGAATTTGAGCTTCTTTTATTAAATTGAAAAAAACTAACAGCAACCTTTTTTGTGCTGCTTGCGTACATTGAAGCGACGATGCCATGTCTTTTAACTATTAGGGGAGAGTCGTACCTACAGTACCGGCCAGTTACTGTTTTCCTGATTCTATAACAGATGGCGATGCATGGTTCATGCAATTTGTTTAGTTCCTTCTCGTAGGTGCAAAAATTCAAACGAAAACCAAAGTCCCCCTTAAAGGCCAATTGAAGAAGAGACAATTTGCCCTTTGTGCCTTGAATCTCACGACGAGGATTGGATACAATGTGGAAACTGCAGGGTATGGATCTATGAGGCTTGTGTGAACATCTCAGAGCTTTCGAACCAATATATCTGTGATTATTGCCTCGTTTCAACCACATTTTTATGCAGGCCGGTACTGGGAGCCCATTTTTAAAATGTCACTTTTGTATAAACTTCAAACTCCATGGTAAGTAGATAGTTTTTATCCAAGAAGTACTTGAACTGAATTGCCACTTTTAGATACCATTGTACATCCACAGTTCATTAGTCTGAGTGTACATCATATCGATAATTAGGCATTCTGATATCAGGGCGTATGCATATGTGGCCGGACAGCTATTTAGCCCTAATGCGATGTAGTCATATCGAGATTTAGTCTTAAAGCGATCTAGTCATACCTGCTGTCTTGTCGTATTGAGATGTAGTCCTAAAGCTCCTAACCCAATTATAGGTATTAGCTCTCTTATGATAGAAGCCAATATGGCGCTTATCAGAGGAAAGCGTAAGTCCAGCAGAGGTCCAGATAGGCTCTTACAACTATCTCCCGATTAACCATCTGAGACCGTTTAAAGATTCTGATACCCGTTATAACCATACAGAGAAACATACATAGATCCCGCGAAGTAAGTAAGATCATAATTATCCAGTCTATTTAAATAAAGATTTAACAAAGGCATAATCAAATAATATAAGGAAGATTTGCTTCAGAACCAACAAGCAGTTCTTTAAATATCCTCAACTACACACGGTACCACGGAAGCAGACGCAATCAAAATATTTGTCAGATTGGAAGGAAGTGCGGAAAAATTTAAACTGGCAGGTTTGGGAGCACCAGCCACAGACCTCCAAATTAGGACATATGTGCTAAATAAATTACAGGCGGTTTAAAGTCACGATCAGTGATTAGCAAAGCTGGTGAAAATTGATTTGTTTGCGACATGCTTGGGGCTTGGCGGTGAAAAAAAAACTGTCCTTGTGGTTTTGTGCCCAATGTGAAATCCGGATAGATTAGGCACAAAGTCCTGACTGATTACTACCTCAACCAATATTTGATTCTGTACACTGAAACTTAACCGCGATTAGGTTTGGATATTGTTAGTTCAATCCTCATTGTACTAAGATACTGGCTGTAAAATTTTGGGAAAACGTTTTTCTTATGGACCATACGGTTCGATGATTGGGTACATTTTTAAATGTAGCCAAGTTTAAATCTAAAATCAACTATGATATTAACCAGCAATTAGCATGGGAAAAGCGCGCAACCATGGCGGCGCTTCATATGGATTGGAGGAGTCGCCATTCAATTTCCTTCCTGTAGGTATTGTATTTTTTGATACAAGGAAATTTCCTGTATTTACAGGTGTTTAATACTTTGCGGTTTATAATTGAGGCCTATCAAATAAAGAAAACAAGATGGCGGGGTTAAACTACACAAAATGGCTGGCGAAAAGTCTTGACTTTAGCATGTCCTTATTACCTTATGAAGAAAAAACTTATGTCAGTAGGATAAACAGTCTTGAGTAAGTACTTAGTTATATTTAAAATCAAAACCCTATAAGATGTGAAGCACGAATGTTTGAGCTACGTAATGTTTCGTAGATCTACGTAGGGTATGAAATTAGAATGTTTTTGTATTTTGAGTGGAAGTAAATATTACAGCTCGGTTAGCAAGTGATACACTGGGCTGCTCCCGCGCAGAGTTAAGTGTCATCTATTGGCATAAATTAGAACTGGAACCAGTTCTTTTCTATTCTGTGCCAATAGTAGGGAGAAGTGACCTCAAGTATCTCCTAATGCTTTGCAGATCTTATAACAGAATTCGAATTTAAAAAAAAAATCGATCTCGAGATCAATTTCCAACTCGATCTGGAAATAAATCATCTCATTTGATCAAGAGATATACAATTTGGATTACTTTTGGTGCAATAATGTGCTATAGGTCACGTCAAAGAATTAATCTGTCATTTGACAGTTTGGTTACCAATTGGATGGATATTTCTGTTGGATTGGCCCTACTTCTCCCGGCTCGGGTATTTTAGAAGGCCTACGTGACCTCTCTCAGACGTCCAGCAGACGTCCAAATACGCTGGTAACGATGCATTGTCCCGCTGACGTACGCTTCTTTGTGTCGCATCACTAGTCTCTAGACAAACGCGACGGTCAAAGGAACATCCAAATACGATGATGGCCTTACATAGTTGGTACCATTGTTTAGAAGAGGATTGTTCTTGTTAGTCATAATTAATAGGAACTGGTTGTACAGTGTGACAGAAAGGAGTGTATATTATTGACTAAATCAACTTGGAAGAAAAACATCCATTTAAACATATTAGGAGAAAGAAATTTCAGACTAACCTTACATAATATAGGCTATATTATTAAAATGAAGAGTATCACTACACATTCTACATATATCTATACTTATAGATAAAACTGTTGTTGAGTGATCTGTAACTAGTTACAGAATTTACGTTTGATAATAGTGCAGATGTGTTCACCAAAAGCACCGAAGACCAGCTTAAATGTTCCATCATAGGAGATAAGCGACAGCCCCAAGCAAAACCCTCAAAGCAAAACTCACTGAAGGATGTATTCATCGATGGTGGATCCAGAAAGTTTAAAATAAATCTTCAAGTTGTACTTAATGAATTACTCTGTATACAGGCGACTGTATAAGATTAAACCAGGTGTCTTGTTTGCAATATGCAGTTACTCACAAGTCCTTATTTAGCCCGATTTGCGATCGCGAGTTCTACCTCTATAAATGCATACAATTAATTACCTATTGAATTAAGCCAACAGCCATTTCTCGAAAGTGATAGCTAATATTTTTGCATTCGCTTGATAATTCTTTGAATCCTTAGTAAGGGAACTGTTTACAGCTAACTCGTCATAACCTTGCCAAAGCAGGCCACAACAGCAACTTTTCAGAGAAGCAGAATAGGACTTACGGTTCTTGAAATCTACCGCTGTCTTTGCAGGTCATGACGGAGGTGTTGCACCAATAAGGCCTTTTAGACCAGTTTTTGGTCCGACTTCTTTTATGTCCTTTCATAATGTCTCAATGGGCTGATTCTGACTAAGTCAGTAGGTAGGTAAAGTAGGATATCTATGTACAATGTGATTTTTCGAACCTTGATCAAAAGAAATGTGCGGATACACGACACATATTTATCGGTAAAAATCGGGATAAAAAAAATTATATGTTATTTATCTCAAAAACAAAGCAGTTTTAATATTTTTTAAAATGAAGACTACTTCATCTGGTTTTTTCTTCGTTTCTTTTTGAGTAAATGGTGTATTTTATTCGAAGTAGTCTCATTTGAAAGCTAGATAATTTACCTAGCTAATAAAATAAATAAAAAATACAAATACGATACATAAGCGTAGTAAAAACAGTATTTTTTTAGAAATAAGACAAAAAAAAACGATTTTTATTTTATTTTTTCTCTGTAACTTTAAAACTGGGTAATTAAGGTGTACTTTTTTGCATGTTGTATTAAACTTCATAATTTATTCTACAAATCCTTCAAAAACTGGGGGTCTATCTCTTTCCGTTGTCATGTTATTCACCATTTAAATTAGGTACTTTCTGCCATTTAGATTAAATCAGTTGAGATTCCTGTTGATATCTGTACATGACTTGTGTTTAAAAAAAATAACATTAATTTTTTTTTATCTCGGTTTTTATCGATAAATATGTGTCGTGTATCCGCACATTTCGTTTGATCAAGGTTCGAAAAATCACATTGTATATGTACCTACAGTTTTCATTGATGCTCTTTTATAATTTCATATTTGTAATCATTACAAAGTAACCAAACTAAACATTGTGCAGATGTACAGGATATCGCAACGTGTCTATTTATTTACGTAAGTTTCTACGTAATTACATAAAAAATTACACGCGTCAGTTATTAGGTACGTCTTTCTTAGCCGACAATTATCAATGACGTAGGAAACAGTTTAAAATGTACAATAGATTTAAAGTATTATCTACGACAGAAGATGATTACGGTACGTCTAAAAATAGGAAAAAACAGATATCAATCAACAGATAACTACCTATAGACAAATCGTTTGTACCAAATTTTGTCTGATGATTCGAGTTGGAACGAGGAAAAGAGGTTAAAATTAATTGAATTAATTAACGTGCAGATGCAGTAAATTGCCCTGTATTTAAATGTAACCCAAGAAAAATAAATAACAAGACCTACTAACTATTCAATTCAAATTCAATTGAAAACGACGCCTAAACCAGGACACAGATGAGATTGATTAAGTACATTTAAGGTCTAGGACTTTGTCAAAAGCACGTGACTATAGAAAGTTAAGTTTAAGTGGTTTAAGTTTATAAAAAGCCAATTAAAAACGTTCCCAGAAAAGAAATACCTAGCCACGCCTCCTCACGCTAATCCATCATCCTTCGACACTAGTTAGAACTGTCCAATGCGATCTAAATACTATAATCTACAACCCGATAGCTTCCCACGGTGTCAGTCACGTTGCAGGAAAATGCACTGCAAAAACTGAAAAATCCATGAATCGTTCCGAGGAATGATTACATTCTATTTTTGCTTCACAAAGGGTCGTTTGGAAACAATTTATCTAAGAGGTTTAGCTATTCATTACAGAGAAAATTGATTTAATGGTGAATGGCATTTTACTGAATGAGCTTAGTTAACAATGTAAGTAGGTACTAGGTACCTTATTATGATTTTATGTGACAAGAATCTATCAAGATTTCCGTTTTCCCTGATGCTTCTTTGCCTTTGATTTGTTTGGTTGATCATAAATTTATTTACTCTTCCTTCCTAAAACAATAAAACATGTGCCGACTGCCCATGCATGCCGAGGCATTTTTCCGAGACATGTCTCAAAAATGACCGGAATCAATCTAGATCTCCTAGCATAGGAAATAGCATAGGAATATATACCTAGGAAATAAATAACAGTTCTTTTTTACAAAACGTAAATTATTGAATGAAAAATATTTTATACTATCGAATACCTACATGTAAAATATTTATCATTTACGTATTGAACTCGGACTCAAAGTACTTTATTTTCCTTTAGACAGGGCTCTTGGACACGCCAGTATATTCAAATTTTTTGAGTAAAACTAATAAACAAAGTCACAAAAACGACAAATTACCACTGAATTATTATTACTAGCGTAGAACTAATATTTACACATGTCAATTTATTTAGAATCCAAGCCGTCAACATCATGTTTCTTAAGGTTCTATATCAGGATGTCCCATAATGAGTGGATAACCTGAAAGGTTGCCTGAAAGGATGCGCCAAATCAAGGCCAATCAGATTTTTTTTTTTTTTTTTTTTAACTTGACCCGTTCGGAAAATATTTAATATTTTGTAAATTTGTAAAAATTTGTACCTTTCATTTGTACCCTTTTGTTCACATTTTTGGACGTTGTGCCTACAATTTTAATAATTTTTTAATTCTAATTTTTGGAATATAGTAAAGAAAAACAGCTTTTTTGAACACCGTAAGAAATATTTTGGTAACTAGAACCAGTAATTTTCAAGGCAGTTTTAAAGTAGACAATTTTAATTTTTCATATTTTTATGCAAAGTTTGAGCTGCTGTGGTTAAAAAAAAAGATAAGGAAACCTAAAATGCCAGGTACTTTAAAAACATGTCCATTTCAAGAGCATCCTAAAATTATAATAAACGTTGAAATTTTGTAGAGTAAAAAACTGAGATATTGCTACTTTTGTGCCCAAAGGGGCCAAAGCTACTAAAAATAATATTGAACCAACACATCAATAAAATATCTTTTTCGCCTTACTCGTTCTAAAATGGTTACTTTGCTTCTTAAAAATAGTGAGGGAAATCTATTTTTGCTGATTCATGCTGAAAAATAGGAAATATTTTGATAAATAATAAATGTATTTTGTATGTATTGTGTATTTAGTAAAGTGTTATGAGTACGAATTTGGAAAGAAGATTCCAACTGCATTCAAACTACAGAATGACGGGTTTCCAGTACACTAAGCCGTTCAGGAACGGCGTTATTGAGATTCAGCGTATCCAAACAGATGGGTTACACGTGGTGGCGCTTCCCAGTGGCCAGCGCGGTAGCTGGACTTGAACCCATTGGATTTCTTTTACTGGGGCAACTTGAAGGAACTGGTGTACAAAAAAACTATTCCCTAAATACTATAACTTAATTTAATTTCATTTATTATAACTTAATATAACTTCGAAGTCGAGTCTAAAACGATGCGGAAAAAATTAACCCATATTAGTCCACTGCTGGACATAAGTCTCCCCTAATGAGTGCCATAGCGCCCTGTCTTCAGCTTGACGTATCCAGCATCTGCCAGCAGGCTTTCGCAGATCGTCATCCTACATGGCCGGAGGTCGTTCTACACTACGTTTGCCAAGTCGCGGTCTCCACTGAAGAACACGTTTACCCCAACGGTTGTCGGTTCTTCATGAGATATAGCCGGCCTACTGCCACTTCAGCTTGCTAATTCTTTGAGCTATGTCGATAACTTTGGTTCTCTGTCGGATGTATTCATTACGAATCCTATCCTTCAGAGAAACTCCGAGCATAGCTCTTTCCATAGCTCACTGAGCGACTTTGAACTGGTGGAGCAGCCCTACCGTGAGTGTCCATGTCCACGTCTCAGCTCCGTAGGTCATCAGGGGTAGGACGCACTGATTGACAACTTTCGTTTTCAAACATTGCTGTATGGATGTTGAGATTTTACTCACTATTTTTAAGTACCAAGTAACCGTTTTAGAACGAGAATGGCGAAAAAGATATTTTTTTGATATGTTACTTCAATATTATTTTTAGTAGCATTGGCCCCTTTTGGCACAAAAGTAGCAATATCTCAGTTTTTTACCCTACAAAATTTCAACGTTTACTATCATTTTAGGATGCTCTTGAAATGGACATGTTTTTAAAGTACCTGGCATCTTAGGTTTCTTTATCGTTTTTTTAACCACAGCAGCTCAAACTTTGCATAATAAAATGAATAATTAAAATTTTCTACTTTAAACCTGCCTTGAAAATTACTGGTCTTAGTTACCAAAACATTTCTTACGGTGTTCAAAAAAGGTGTTTTTGTTTAGTATATTCCAAAAATAAAAATTAAAAAATAATTAAAATTGGAGGCACAAAGTCCAAAAATGTAAAGAAAGGTACAAATTTTTCAAAATTTACAAAATATTAAATATTTTCCGAACGGGTCAAGTTAGAAAAAAAATAAAAAGTGTTTCTGATTGGCCTTGACTTGGCGCATAAGCACCTTTCAGGTTATCCACTCATTATGGGACACCCTGTATAAAAGTTTCTTTGTTTATGTACTAGCCTCACTATATAACCGATATCTAGCTAATTGTTTTCACTGCAGTAACTTATGAAACCATTCGAATTGTATCACTAATATCGGAAGGGCTCATGCCATTGCGTCGATTCATAGACGTTGTGCGTCACGAAAGTACGAAAGCAGCATGCTAATGAAGCTTACGAAGGCGTGGTGAATGGTAAGTGAGCTTAAGCAAAACCACGGGCACGAGGAGCTTATGGAACAAATTGAGGGCAATTTTTCGGCTTACCGTACCTATTCTGTGATTACTAAACTAAGCACTTAGATTAATAAAATTATATCGTTATCAAATAAGACATAGAGCGTTACGAAATTGATCACATCTTTACTCGATTTTTTTGTCCACTAGTGGAAGAAGTGATAAAGAAACCACTAGTAGGCTTATGTGTCTAATAATGGTCTAAACATACATAAGACAATCTAGAATGTCTTTTATGTCTAGCTTATTAAAAGGGAACACTAATCTAAACCACCTAAATTTGTTTGTAACTGCACATAAAACTCAAAGTGTACGAAATACAGCAAAACCAATGGCCAACAATACAGGTTAACGACTGCTTTATTTCTGATTTCACATCCATCCTAGAACTGACCGTTTACATCATGCCGTAAAAGGGTCTAAGCCATAGCAAGTAAAACAAAAAGCAAAGATCACGTTCCCATCCTCAATGTCTACACATTTTCTGCATGGTTGGACACTATGGAGATTGCTTTTTGCGGTCATTGATGCAATTTCAACCGTTGAGCACTCAAGAGATGCTATTCTCGTATGCCGTAACGCCTGTTGGCATGCTGCGGTCATTTTTGCCTGTAAAGCTGGCAATGCTGGCATGCGGAAAGCTAGCCTGTTTGGCAACCGAGGCTAGTTTTTCCCCGATTAGCTTTCGCAATATGGTGCTCCTGCAAGTATGTTACATAGTCATAGGGTCGTAATAAGAAAGTAAGTAGTTTTTACGTCTCGACAGAAAACAGGTTGGGCTAGTTAAAACTCTTTTTGTATGAACATTTCTTCAATAACCAAAATCAAGGGAGTGGTACCACACAGGAAACGAATACCTATCAATAATGAGTGAATGCACCTTTATGTTTTACTTTCGAAACCTCTACAATACCTCTTTAAATTGAGTCTTGTTTTTGTACAAAGGGTTGTATTTAATATGGTCGGATTACATAATGGAGGTGGTATTGAGTTGAAATTACGTTGATGAAAATAAGCAAACCTTTTATATCGCAAAAGGGACATGTGCTAACAAAGACGTTTTTAAATTCAAACAGAAGATTGAAAAGGATGAATAGACAATCAATGAAAACGATGGAACGGAATCATTCTCAAGATTTCAACGAAATAGAGACTATTGATGGACCTTTTTTAACCAATTTTATAAAAAGGAAGAGGTTCTCAAGTTTTTTTATGTGTATTCATCATAACTTTTTTCTACTTTTTGATAAAGAGCTGACCAGTTATCTTTAATAATGCGTGAAAATTGAACTCGGTTGTTAGTTTTTGATAAAAACATTAAACAAAATTGTAAACGAGCGAGTTGGATGCACTCCAATATCACTGGATCGCAAAAAATTGCTAAAATGGTAATTTTTATTAAAATATAACTGTTATACTTGATATTTACTATGTTTATGACAGGAGTCTCTCCTATAGTCCGATTGCCAAGTCGATCCATGCAGAAAATGTCACACACATCATCTAGCCCCAAGTAAATCGGAGCTTGTATTATGGATACTAGATGACTGATATACTTAATACAATAAATACCATAGATAGATAGATAATTTTATTACACATAGTAAATATCCATAACCAGATTATGGGCATAAACTTGAGGTTAGTGACGTAGATGAGGTGTTTTAGATGGCAAAAATGAAAACAAAACCTGCACGTGTCTGTGCAGTTTGAGTGTAAATTGGGAGATGTGCGAATTGGTCAATCACGCCTTCGGGTCAAGATTTGTTTAGGATTTATTTTGAGGGTTTTTTATTCTGTTAATATTTATATTATAAAGACAATGAGGTACGTATTGTAAAGAGTTTAATGACGAACAATCTCAGAACTGCTAACTGTTCTGGTTACAATAATTTGTTCATTAACTGATTATGTTTTACCAGCGACCCGCCCCGGCTTCGCACGGGTGTATTATACATAGAAACCTCCTCATGAATAACTATCTATCAAAAAAACTGAATTAAAATCCGTTGAGTAGTTTTAAAGATCTAAGCATACATAGTGATAATGATAATAATGATAATAATAATAATAATGACATAATGATGCCATATATGGCGCTCATTAGGAGAGGCCTATGTCCAGCAGTGGACTATTATAGGCTGGTGATGATGATGATGATGAAGCATACATAGGGACAGAGAAACAGCGGGAAGCGACTCTGTTTTATATTATGTATCTACTGATATCACGTGTTAAGCGAAGATCCCAGGAAAATTCTGCGCTTTTGGACGAGGCTGGCTAGTCTAGCAAAAACCACGCATAATGGACTGAACAGAGTCCAAATGCGGGTACAAGAACACATTAACCAATACCAATATCACGTGAGCGAAACCACGGACAAAATGAAATAAACTATTACAAAAAAGGAATAGTAATATACTGTAACGTACCGTACATTACACAAGTACGTTACTGCTTCCACCTCCCTCGAGTATAACTGAAGGCTCGAGGGGTGCTCAGCTGCCGTGACGTCGGCAGGTGGCAGGTGTCCCGCACCTGTGCCTTGCTGAGCTTTTAACGGAATTCTACTAATATTAATCAAGCTTTGGTAGTGTGACCAAGAATAGGAAAGACCGAAAGTAGGTAATGGCTAACATCTTTTTTGTTCCCCTAAACTGAATGGGCATTCTAAATCACTAGTCTCCTTTCAAAATCTGTTTTGAGGAACAAATTAGATAAAAAAACGAAACTAAGAGGTTTCAAAGAGAAACCTGACCAGTAATGTGACCAGTAAAACGACCAGTATAAAGTTAACCTTAATATCAAGGAAATGAAACCTTATGACGACTTTGTTCCTGGCGCGTTCTTAATAAGCTGGGATCAATCGAACTTTATTTGATGTTCTGTCTATTTCTGTACGTTTCTGTCTGTCAATGTAGAGTTTGTACTCTTTTTATATTGGAAATGGTCGAGCGTTTAGCCACTATCTCACGTAAGTGAAGATGTGGCGTATGATAAGATTTAAAACTGATATAGGTCAACGTACAAACGTATTGGAAAACCCTTAATTAGCGAAATATAAACAAAGAGTTACGTAAGAAAGAATACAAAAATAGATATCACAGCAGCCGGTATGTCTTATAAGTTATAACGTGATAACAAGAAGTTTACTATACTCATAAAATAAAACGACGTTGTTTTAATAATCTGCGTCCGCGCAATGATGGATGTTACAGATTGTAAATTTTCCGTTGTGATCGACTAGTAAAGAATAAGATATGTGCGCGAAATTTATGTTTTAGGCTAGATTGCAGATAATCTGCGCTCGAGAACTGAAAATAGGAACTAAAATCTATTGCTGATGTATTGATCCTCGATCTATCATAATATTGAAAATGGTTTAGAGGTCAATGTGGTAACTGATTTGTTCTAGTTGAATTGAATGACCCGAAAAAACATCCCGAACGACCTCTTTCTTACAAAGAGGAAGCACTAAAATGACAGATGGAAGTGTCGTTACAGTTTTATTGGTGAGGCACCTAATATCATCGGCCTACATAGTATAAGTAGCTTTCAAAAACAAAATTTACATTCATAGGTCCAAAATACAGCAATAACAGTGAATCCTAAAACGTCGGTCTAACACCGACGCAAAACAAACAAACAACAGCAAAGCCAGTAATCGTAAGATTGTAAATCGTAATCGAATGTCATTCTGATATCCGGCCAGTCGTAAACAGACTGATCCTTGTTCCAGATATTGAAGATCGGAAATGTACTGCATTTAGATTTACAGAAACTTGGCATGAGTGAATTATGTTTCTTTTGAGATATAGGTAGGTCTTGTTATTATGCAGAAGACATAGACTGGAGGAAGATTGTTCAAAATGAAACTCGCTCGTAATTTTTAATTATACCTACTATATCTTCTTGCCCAAAGTAAGGAAAGAGCATATTATTATAACCACCATACTATTTTACATAAAATATTTACACAGAAAACACTCAGCCCTTAAACAGATTCTTGCAGATCATACAAATTTAGGGCTTTTCTAAGTCTCATTAAATAAAAAAAAAAAAGAATATTTGGTTCACAACCACACAAAGTGTGTTCGAGCTAAAATAAGCAAATTATGACACCAAAACGGCTGCCCCGTTCGTTCCCCGTTTTATCAGCTCTGGTCTTCGAAGCCAGGAGTGAAAATGTAGATAAATGAAGATGATGGAAATGCGGCTCAACACCCAGCATCAGATCTGAAGACACTTCAAGCTCGGGAATCATTCACCTCTCATATGTATAAATGAAATCTTTTAGATTATCAGGGGTTTCTTAGTAATATCTTATTAATCATACTCTTCCAATAAATTCCTGGTAGGTAGATCTCTAATCGATTTCGGTGTGCGCCAGACACAAGAAACCCGGTGTTCGGTTCCGTTTATTTTAAAATTAACGTAAACTTTCTGAAACATCCTCTAGGAAACCAACTGGTCGAAATTACCGCGAAACTTGACTTCCTATACTAGTTTTAGATAAATTTAGGAATATGGGTACGAATCCAACATCTTAAATTTAATGAAATTGATATCACGACATCATGGTATCGGATGCTATTAAAAGGGTATATATTCTGGAAAGAATATATAAAGAGATACTAGCAGCCTCATCAGCGATTTTAATCGCGTGGACTTTATAAAATTCCATATAGGTAATGTTCATGTAAACTGTGATCTCCTAATTTTGAACACGCACACTACTTACATTTGTTTTTTTTATTCTACAAGACTATCCTGACTCGTTCCAAAATTGAATTAAAACTTTATACACATACAGTTGACAGAATTTTGTCGAGTTTGTAGAATGTTGTTGAGTTTGTTTTTAGCCGGCGATTCCACCAAGTGACAGTGAAAGAACCAATAAAGATATTATTGGTTGTCAAGTTTAGGTTGTCAAGTTGTCTAAGTGCTTATTTTGTAAGCCTAAAGAAATAAAGATATTGATTTCTGATTTCTTTACATTTTAGTTAAATAGCCAGCAGCAACTCATCCCACATACCTACCTACATAAGGTACTTACAACATCTTTTGCATATTGACTCATCTTCATTCGCAACGTATTCTTTGTATAAATATCTACACAATGTCCATGCAATAATGAAAACATAACCTGCAACACCAAATTTTCATAAAGATTATCTTTGGCCTTTATGATCCCAAAAACGTTATTATTAAATAGCTAAATCAAAAGTGATTAGAAAAGAAACAATGACAATACAAATCAGAACCAACCGTTTTATTCGCATTCGGCTTGCGCGCGCGCAAGGACATGTAAGCGCGATCCATCGCCGCTACAGCACCATTAGTCCCACACAACATCACATAAAACACTGATAATTAACACAATTCCGAAATCTTAAATTATCGAACTATTTTTCATTGGTTCGCGAATAACGTTCTAACTTCCTCGGTCGAAGTCTTGCTTCGAACTGGTCGGCCATTCCCCTCCACACAACACACTATTTTCGGAGCCCTGCGGTTCCCCTTTGACACAGTCGAGCGACTACAGTAAGGCAAGTCGAGTGTCACAGAGCGTACAGTTCATTCGAAGCCACAGAATGGGTGGTAGTGGAGTGAGTCACGGTGAAATGAATGCCGGATGTGAGTGGGGTGGGTTCAATGTTTTATAATTGTGATGATACATTACAATTGGAATAAACGAATTGTTCTACATAACATTCAAATGTATACTTATGAATGTTACTATTTAACATTCATATTGCGATTTTTTTTAAACATGCATTGTTCTCTTCCAAATAGATTAGATATTTGTACATTGTTTTTTTGCATAGGAACGCTTGAATCTAATATTTATATTCGAACAAGTCTTCATGTCAATTTAAAAGTAAATACAAGATTATAACTTTTCGTTACAGAGTCGACTTACTGCTTTATCCTCCGCTGTAGCAGAGATTGAGAAATCGCCAAGATAATAATGTCATTTTAGTAAACAGCGTTGATGGATTTGTGTTAAAATATTTTGATTAATTAAATCAAAATTAGAACCGCCCGCCATGTTTTTGAATCATACATATCTGAGCTAGACATACACAAATTTATATATTTTTGATCATCGAATATGATTATTGAGTTTTCAGGAAATTGAATTTGCGATTATTTTCTAGATAAACTTGACCCACTACTTTATTTAATCTATGACCGTCTCAGTTTGGAACAATTACGCCATATGCGACTCCTTCCATACATGGGAGTAGGCGACATTCTATGCACTGATCCACATTATAGACTTTAACTCCAGGCACTAAGCTTTATACTTTACGTCATGAATTTATAATACGCAAAGTTTAAAATATAAAAGAAGTCGTAAGTCAAGGTGATAAGGGCCACTGTTTGATGTTAATCATGAGTCGGCTTTTACGCAAGGCTTTATGTTAGTGAATACGACGTGTTCAAATGACTTGACCAGTTGGTCGTTCGTTCAGACGACATTATGATATGAAGAAAAGCCTCGTGAGGACAAATGTCATGATTATCTTCTAAAAAGCAGCATGATGTAGCTATCGAAGGGGTGTGTTTCCACGTCAAACAAAAACACTTGTGTTGAATGAGCACTTGTTTGATTTTTTTATCCCCGAATGTAGGTAGAGTCCGTTTCATGAAAAAAGTCCCACGGCAACTGGTGGAACTAAATTTGACAGATTGCCATTTGCTTGCTGGCTTCATTCGGTCGTACTACTACAGCGCCGCGTCTAGGGGACTTCTTTCGTGAAAAGGACTCTACTCAGATTCGAGCAGGTCGCGGTTTTTTGACAGTTTCCAACGAAAATCTGTGAAAGCAGTTTTGAGATCTGACCTTATTTGATTTGCATTTAAGTATGCGAAGTTTACCTGCTTATGACAGTGCATAATAATCACGTGCCATATCATGCATTAGACTTCCGCGGCTTAGTCAAAAGGGCGATATTCGTTTGGTTACTATTCCTTCACACAAGACAAGGAAATGTTTGCACCGAAAGAAAATATGGTAGGTACTTAATTAAAAATAGTGATAACTGGATAAGTAGACCTTGTTAATTAACTTTTATGTAAAACTAGCTGTGCCCCGCATCTTTACATACGTGAATATTGACCAAAATAGCCTATGTTATATATCAGACCTAGAACAGACGTAGTTCTAAATTTCAGCCCGTTCCGTTTAGGAGTTTTGTCGTGAAAAGGTTACAAACATTCATCCATCCATGCATCCCAACTTCCACAGTTCTAATATTAGTTTGATTACAATAACTACCTGTCACAATTAAATTTAGCCATAAGACACGTGTCACACTAGCCTGCGCTCATGCCTGTCTTTCTTTTCGCAGAAAAGCCTTATGAAAACAGTTTTTTATTATCATTTAGTTAGAAGAGCACCCTTAGAAATTATTAAGACCCCAGTCGCCGCGCGGTTTACCCGCGGTAATTCCCCTTCCCGTAGGAACTTCGGGATAAAATATAGCGTATGTGTTATTCCAAACTATATGCCTATCTTTTACTATATGTCTATCTATGTGCCAAATTTCATTCATATCTGTTCAGTAGTTTTTGCGTGAATGAGTAACAAACATCCATCCTTCCATACTTGCAAACTTTCGTGTTTTAATATTAGTAGGATTAAGACATCGTACAATTTCGACGTTAAACAACAGAAGACCAGTTGTACCACGCACACAGCTTTTCGTAGTCAGTCACGTAGCCACAATAATTCCTAGAAGCCTTGCTGAATTACCTAGACGCCTAAAAATAGATCAAAAATCGATTTATTACATACAATCTGCAGCGAATCGAGTGCAAATTAATTCTTTGTTGTTTTTCCTCGAGCGTACCTACTTGGAATACAGACTAACCTGTATTAATTTACAGAAAAAAAGAAAATTTAACTTACGAAGCAGGCATTTACTTGAACGCCTGCGCCAATCGTTTTGTTTCGGAACATATATAAAAATATTAAGTAGGTCATGTCAACATCTTGAAAAATATTTTTTTTCATGAACGTATTTACGTAAGTACATGAACATACATAAATTTTCTCAGTTACATTTCATAGATGCCAGAATAATAGTCAATTCCCACGTACTAACTATAATGGCATCACTTTTCCAGTATTAGCGACATTTCTGTGTTGCCAACATTTCCTCCGTACCCGGCAATCAGCCAATTAGGGCAAGTAATAAACTTTAATAGCCGTCAATTAAATGCTGCTCTCTCAACGTCCAACTACGGGAACTCGAATGTGGTGGCTTAAATAAGTCTGAACACACATGGAATGGAACTAACTAAAGCACAGAGTCGAAGCAGATCTTGGCCTTCGAAAACAAATCTCGCCAGTCGTATTCCAAATTATTTTCTAACACAGAAGGTAAAAAATAAATAAATCTATAACTACTTCAATCGGCGACGTCTCTATCTTCGTCAGTTGGAAAGATTTTTTTCTTTCTGTGTCTACAGATTCTTGTAAGAACTGAGCTTTGATTGATCAAAGATCAACGATCAAAACTTACACATAACTCGATCGTATATTACATCCAAAAAGAAATCTCCATTCGTTATACCTCGGATTCACGATACAAACTAAACTAAATACATAGGTAGTATAGTAAGGGTATAAAAACAGAACTTCATCTCATGTCCGGCGGTAAAGGCTTTGGTGTGCGTTATTTGTTTACTTACACTTCCTACAGATGGTCATAAAAATCCTTACATATTTTTTACTATAATTACGTTACTACGTTTTTGCATTTTCAGGTCCAAATTTTCAATGCCCAGCGATAGTTATACAAATCCAATTAACCCAGTTGACTGGCCGCCTCAACAATTGAGCGAGTGCAACAATCGCCCCATTAAACAATTCCCGGTTCGTCCGTGGGAAGCTGGGCACCCGTGAATCAACACTTCCTAGGCAGACAGAGGTCACGCGGAGGTCAATACTTTCTCCCCTTACAGTAAAGGAAATGTCGGGCCTCTTAGTGGAGATATCGACTAACTCGATAATTAACTATTGAAAGAGTGCGAGAGCTAGTGCGTACGGTGAATTGCATCAGCAATGCAGCCGCAGTTTATTGGGGATGTTTCCGACTGGTATCAGATCTACTAGATCAGTTGAGCAGTCTGTAGCTTTTTGTAACTGGATTGTAGGTAAATATTTGTTCTATTTTCTTTCTATATTTGAATTTAGATTTATCGATTCTTTGTTAATAACGTTCTTAAAAAAGGTCTAAAGAATAAAAATGTTGCAGACTAGGGCTTCAGTTATGGTGGACATTTCAAACAAGTATTTGAAACATGTTTCATAACGCTCGCGATGAACATCCTTGGTAACTATAAAACTCCGCTCTCGCTATATATCAAAAACTCGAAGCAATATCCTCCAAGGTAATTTTCAATTGACTTCATTTCTCTTCCGTCCGTCCGACTAACACGAAATTGCAAAGAAACGCTTGCGCTTGTGTGCCGTGCCGACAGAACCAACCAGAAAAGCAAAGCAAATTCACGAGCAGGTCTACTTTCCCGCTGTTATGTGATGATAACCGACAACTCAAAAGAGATGCAATGTCACATCACAATGCATGATCTAAACGACATTGCATGTCTGTGAAAGGCATGCACAGATCACATCTAAATATAAATTGACCAAATTGATCTAATGAGTGACAGACATTCCTCAAACGTTCCTCTAATTGAGGGTTTGGTCACGCTTCGTGGGCAGAAGTAATCGAACATAAAGTGACCCCTTCCGGTTGACACGACCATTTGTTTTTTTCTGGAGCAGTCTCATTTGACATTGTCTTTTTGCGTGGAGCGCCTGTGATTGTTTCCTGCTTAACTCTGATTGTTTTGAGGACTTTTTTGTTGTTGCCTCATTACATCACCGTTGTTTGCTTTTGTTTACATTGTAGATGTATGTCCCTTCCTTAATCGCTTTTATACAATTTATTTAAGAAGTAACACGATTTGAGGGATAAATATGCTCCTGACAGGTCAAGGAATAATGGGGGTAGTGTTAGTGAAACCGTTTCAGGTCTATGTCAAAGTCATACATACATCTATGCAAAGCGCCGGAACAATAAATTGGCACAATTCCGGCCAATAAACATGTTCAGAATCCGCAGCACGTTAAAGCAGGCCACTTCAAAGGCAGTCCATTCATCAGTCGCGACGTTAAAGGCACCTCTGTGATTTGGAGACTGGTTGGACGCCTTGGATCGCGAGAGGGTCAGCAAAATCAAGACAGTTATAATTATGCTGCACTTAGGCCGTTTTCTGATTTGTCGGCGCGGTAGCGGCGCGACATTGGTATGCTCTGCACCGAAACGATGCTGCATCGCTTTCATCTACTAACTTATCGGTATGTTCTCGGCATAAAATACTGCAGTACCGCTTGTATCGTCGCGTGATAATGTCGTCTTCAAGTGATGATGATTTATTAGCATGTTATGTTTATCTTCGTTTACGTAAAAAAAGAAAGCGCTACTGGCGTCGTCCATAATACATATGTATATTGAAAATAATATTAACTGTCGTCTGAAATAATATTTGTTGCGGCTAAAAGATCATTCGCATGATGATACAAAATTTTTATCTATGTATAGAATGTCAAAAGCAACATATCATCAGCTTTTGAATCAAATTGCTCCTGCAATAACAAAGCGCTGTTGTAAATGTCGAGCGGCTACTGGACGAGCGTGCCGAGACGCGGTAAACCGAACCGATGATGCCTCCCCGCTGGCGCGCACGTACCGCGCCAATCAAGAAACACTCATTGAAATATATACGCTCGGTGAGTTTTCTGTACCGCGTATACAAATCATACCGATGTCGCGTCGATACCACACCGACAAGTCAGAAAACGGCCTTAGTGGTCTGGTCAGTTCATTCATCCTAAGGTCGCGTAGAAAAAAGATCGAGTAGAGGGCGCTCTTTTCACTCCCGGGGGCTTGCTTATTTGTTATTTATTTTATTACTAGTTTCTGACCGCGGTAAGCACGCGTTGTTTTTATGAAAATGTTATTTCTATCCCATTTCATCCCTGATTTTATGAAATGAGGTTTGGCGTGAAGAGGTGACCAAAGTTTAGACATACATATGTACATAACTTTAGAATTTATCATGTTAGCGTGACTGCTTGATATTTTACCGGCTTCGCACGAGTCACACACACATAAACCTTCATCTTGAATCATTTTTAATAAATAAATATTATTATTCTAATCTTTCTATATGAACTCAATGAAATTCTTTGCGTAGTTTTAAAGATCTAAGCATACATAGGGACAGACAGACAGACAGCGGGAAGCGACTTCGTTTTATACTACGTGGTGAAGTCCAGATCTTATGCTTATACGAGCAAAATTTCAGAACGATACGTTCAGTAGTTTTGGCGTTAACTTGTGACAAACATGCATCGTCACTAATGTTTGTCTTCATAGTTATTTAGTAGGATCCTTTACTACATTATAACTTTACTTTGATATTATGTTGTTTTGCGAGCTGTACCTTCGATTAAGAAGCGCCGGGTATGTCAGTTGCGATTAACATAGCGAAACATGCGTGCGAGCAGAATGACAGTGAATTTGTATTCGTAACATCAATGGCGCCGTCTGGCCCAGTCGTTGGAAATGTGAGGATGTCTGCTCTTCTACACTCTATAAGCATGATGCCTTCATTTTCACTTGTGTCATATGTGAAATAAAAGCAGCAAATGCCTTGGATACAAAAATGACAATCCCTACTATTATATAATAATATTATAAAAGCGAAAGTAACTTAGTCTGAATTTTATGACGTGTCCTAGAGTCTTATAAGGTCTAAGGTAAATAAAGCCCTTTTTTATTTGAGCTTGTCTGTCTGTTACGCTTTGTCGCCTAAACTACTGAAGCGACATAAATAATATTTGGTACAGAGATAGCCTAGAGCCTGAGAAAGGACATAGGCTTCTTTTTAATGCGAAAAAAGGGTTGTAATAGGGGATCATAGTTTGTATGGAAGTTTCGTCATTTTTGAAGCTTGAAACTTTACATTTTCGACTAGGATAGGCAACATTATTTTTATGAATTATTTATTCTCATTGTAAGTCAACTTGTTATTAATATGAGAAATAAAGGTTCTTTAAAAACAGAACAAATGAGAACACATGTCTGTAGTGTTTACTTTATAAAAGAAATCTAGAAATATGGGTCAAGCACGAGGCGTCTTCACAGCCGGCTGAGTCAATGAATGATGACAAGCCTCTGGATAAATATTTTTAAAAGCATGACTGCATACTACGTAGGCTGTTCTGGTTATTATTAGTAATGTATAAACAAATGGTCTTGTTACGTGAAGCGATTCACAAGCGACTGAAGACACCAAGGACTTCCACCAAGCACAAATCTCTGCATTTCTAAAAACCGGCAAAGTATCAGTCGGACGCACGAAAGGGTTCTCTTCGGTAGCATCACTACACAGTATAAAACAAAGTCGCTTTCTCTGTCCCTATGTCCCATATCCCTATGTCCCTTTGAATGCTTAAATCTTTAAAACTATGCAACGGATTTGATGGATGCGTTTTTTTTTAATAGATATAGTGATTCAAGAGGAAGGTTTATACGTATAATAAAACCGTGCGAAGCCGGGGTGGGTCGCTAGTTATCTATAAAAACGGTAAAAAACCATGTCTGCGAAGCCCAATATTTATTTAAGTGTATTTGTTGTAATAGCTGCAATACATCTATGAAAATTTCAACTATCACGGTTCATGAGATACAGACGGTCGGACAGCGCGGAGTCTAAGTAATAGGGTCCCGTTTTACTCTTTGGCTTATCTATTCTGTGCCTTTGGGTACGGAACCCTTACAATCATCATGTGCTCGTAAATGCCACGATAATCATCCGAGGGTATTTTGGTTTTTTAAAGCAGCATATAGCTGCATAGTTCTGCACTCAACTATATGAATTTCAATGAATCCAAAAATGATCGTGTGAGTCTCAACACAAACCTTGTAAACAGCTTCGTGAGAAAGGAAATAAAATCCAAACATAAGTTTCAACTTTATCAAGGTATAGTCATAGGACAATAGTTTTAAGTAAGGGATTATGACTAATAGTCTCAAAACAGTAGTATGAATCATGCGCAGCGCATCCCTATAACCAGGCGAGTGTTTTGAAAAACAACCGGCTGTTATGAAAACCTGGAGTAAATTCAATTAAATCGGTTTATTTGTATAGCGAATTATTTAAAACAGCGTCCGAGTTATTTATTTTAGCGGCTAGAATACGGTGGTCAGAATAATCTATCTCAGAGGTTCCCAAACTCTTTTGTTTCATAGACCACTTTCAACATTTTTCTGGATCCGGTGGACCCCCTGTAGCTATATTAATACGAATTCCTAAATCTCGCCTAAAAGTGAAGATTTTATCTATGGAAACTTATGTTGTCGCTGAGTTTCAAGGCGAATTAACAGTTTTCGAAAAAAAAGGTTATAATTGATGCTGTATTGACAGCAAATTATCAATATTTGGCTTGAATTTTTTAAGGAATAACCGCAAATCTCCCCATAGCTGCAAGTTTTCAGGCAGCGACAAGTTTTTACAAGTAATAGTTGCTGAATTTTAGTTCTTCACTACTGACACCACATTAATTATCCTGCACCCCCCCTTACTATTGTGGACCCCTATTTTTTGTCACGCCTAACATAGACCCCCGTCAAGTCTAGCGTGGACCCCTGGGGGTCCACCTGGACCACTTTGGGAATCACTGACTATCTGATATTATTGAACTTTGACATTCGGGTTATTCGGACTTTCGCACAGTCGGAGTGACCCAGATAGGATTATTTAAGGTCAAAATTACTTTAAGGTAATTTTTCTCCTTACTTACATTCTGTATCAAAAGTTTACTCAAACAAATGATGAAAGTGTAAGCACTTCCAAAGCGTCAAGTAAGAATGCCTAGTCCAGCAAATAAAAAAATAGGCATGGACATATTATTAAGTACTATGCAGGTGTTTATTTTTTATCCATAAAGTATTAGAAAACTATGGATAAAAAAAGAAGAATTTCTGGATAAGCAACAGCTAGGAAGACCTATTAAGACAAGCCCTGGATAAGGAGTAATTCAAGAAGATGACCGTTGACCTTCATTTATGAAGAGTAGGTAAATATAAGAAGAAAGGTATTATGAATACGCACAGCAATGTTTGGTTCATCTGCAGAGATCACAAGTGATCTATATGGCACAAACAAATGTCAATAACCATCGTTCGTAGTAAGGTAATATAAATAAATATGTGTTATCTAAGTTATATCACAAATCGCCTCTGCTACTAACGAAATTTAAGCGAAAAGAACATCAATTAACACCTTATTTCTTGTTATTTGTGGTATAAAATTTGACTTGTCTAACTGCTTATTTTGTTTTTATAAAGAAATAAAGTGATTTATTTGGTTTTTTTTATCTCGTCCTGGATAAAAGGTAGCATAGAAAAATCACAGGAATATATTTAAGCTACCTATATTTAAAAATTTCGACTGTAGTAGCGATTTCTTGTACTCGATATTTGTTTTTCAGCTGCTATAAATTTTTCGCTTTCCCCGAAATGGAATTCAGCTTCCACTGCAAACGTTGCATTTTCGGCACTTATTCTCTTAACAGAAACCTTAACTAAGGTTGGTTAAGGTATCCCTCAGTAGAATATGGATGGATGACATCACAATAAGCTCTGATAACGAATGAATGAAGTAAATTACTCAATCATTCGTCACACAATCTTGAATCTTCCATAGAAATAGATGCATTGTGGTTTTCCATTACTATGTCAAGTTGATTCATTTATTCTAACAGAGGCCTCTGTAGGTATGGGCCGGTAATAAGCAATCAGTCACTTATACTGTTCCCTTGGCCTAATTAGCAACATTCCTTGAAATTCATGAGTTGGGATCTCTCAAATGAATTACCTCATTTGATGAGGTGCCTTCACCCATGCCTTCAGATAAGGATTGCGTCTCAATTGTTTTATAGCACGTTAAGTTCCTGGGCCTATATAAAATATTAAAAAGAGGTGAAAATATATATCTATTTATGCACAATTGCATATAGAGAAAGAACAATTAACTCAAAGAATCGTAGGGTATCGTATTTTAAGTTTATTTTTAAACCTCAGAAAAAATCTGCATTTTTCAACTATAATACAATTCAAAAAGCATTATCCAACCCTAGAATTATCTATTAGATATCAAGCAAGACTAAATAGAATAATCAATTTATTGATAAGAATTTCACAGATCAGTAGATGATTAATTTTTTACTTTTGCTTTTTTTTTATGAGCGCTACAAAAAATTCATTTTGTTTTTACCCATTAATTATATTCTCTGCTGTAAGCTGGACCTACATCATTCTAAGATTCGTACCTACATCATTCTAAGATTCGTAGGTATCATTGGCAAGTTCAGTTGTTTTTGTAGTAGGTAAGTTGGACGCAATGACCGCTAATCTAATAAAGCTCAACAAAACCGTGCTGTACTGAAAGTAGATACTATTACACGACGGTGGGACCGCTAGTAACCGTATCGCACGGGGGCAAAGCCCCAGCAACGGTGCATGGGTGCGACGGAGATATAAGAGGTGCGTAGGGGGCTTAGGGGTGAGAGAGACGCGTGATGTGTTGGGTGTCAAGTTTTTGAGGCGGAAGATGAATGGAGAGATAATTTTAATACACAAAACGGTGACCGATTAAAGTCATGCACTACTTGCTATTGAAAAGTAAACCTAAAAACCAAGTACCGAAGCGCGAGTCGACTCATACATGAAGGGTTCCGTCCCGTAGCATCCTACAATACATACTCTGTTTTTCAGCAAAAGAAACTCATTTTTTTAACATCGATCCAAAAAAGCGGAAATGATGCGGTCATTAATCCAACTACTCACTGATGCCGATGTTGCATAGCATCATTAGATATTATTATTTTACTACTTTTATTTTTACTATATGTCAAAAAATGAGGGATCAGGAGGAGGCCCTTGCCCTGCAGTGTGACACATCAGGATATTTGTAATAGCGACAACAGAAATACAAAGTCTTCTAAATCTCTTTCGAAACCCTAAAAATATTTGGAGGAGAAAAATATTACCAATAACTTTATTCTACAAAATCTTCATGTAGCTCATCCATCAGTCGATATATCTGTACCTACTCTGAAATTAGATAGGTAGTTGCCAATAATGTTTATTTCTTTGTAAGGTAAGTAAGTCAAAATTTTATCTAAATGAACACTAATTTATTTGATCCGATTTTGTCTATTAAATATTAAACACAGTTCAATTATGAGTAAGGAACTATAAAACAGGTAAATAACATAAAGGATGTAACGTTATTATAAATACTTGCAGCGGAAAATAATTATAAATCAGGTCAAAACAAATACACTCATTGCATTACAAGGAACAATGTGGCAAGACGAATGTGTTACGACCAACCACATACACTAAACAATGTAAATGAACAATTTGTTATTTATACAATGAGGATAGCGATTTTGTAACAATGAGGATAGATGAGGGGTAGACGTAATCTAGATTAAATCTATCAACAACAGTCCAAATTCACAAATTCTAATTGCTTTCTTCTTTTAGAACTTACAGGACTTTTGGACACAACATAAAATAGTTATGTTTTGTTTAATTAAAATTGTAAATAAAGTGCTCTCTTTGACTTTTGTTCACTTCAATGAATAAACCCTGAATATTCTACATCTAAAATCTGGTCTGTACTTTTTATACACAAACTAGCGACCCGCCCCGGCTTCGCACGGTTATTATGCGTATAAACCTTCCTCTTGAATAACTCTATCTATTTTTACATTAAAAAAACAGCATCAAAATACGTTGCATAGTTTTAAAGATCTATGCATTCAAAGGGACATAGGGACAGAAAAAGCGACTTTGTTTTATACTATGTAGTGATAAAATAAATATTCGAAAGTATGGATGGATGTATGTTTGTTACCTCTTCACAAAACTACTGAACGGATTGGTCGCCTTTCGGCTTAGCATCAGTGTTATGTGGCATCCTGTACATCTAACATATCTCAAATCCCCTAAAAATCTCTCCTACCAACTCCTGCTCTCCTGCCAATTTTCTTCATTCGCCTTAACAACAACAACGACAACGAAAGCCAATTCCCTAACTTCAATGAACCCCATCAACAGTCGATCTCACTACTGGACTCACTTGAGTACAGGATGTTGTTACGATATTACTCAATATGTGTACGTGCGGAGTGTTACCAAAGGAAGCTGACCGCACGTGTTGGATAATAGCCGTTTATACGTGAGCAACATATATTTAGCACAGGTTCAAATTAAACAACGTCTATTTGAAAATAATAGAATTATTGTTTAAAAGGATTCTATTTTAAAGTTTCTATACGCCACCTCTATACATACTTCGTGTTAATTACAAAGTTGGCTGGAAGACATCGCCATTTTAATATAAAAGAAGCCGTCTTTTCAGTCTATTCAAATTATTTTTCGCCAATAAGAAAATACCATCATTTTAGACTCTATTTTGTACCAACAAAGTTCTAGATTCCTTTAACTTGCGTAGCATCATTCAGATAAAATTTTAGATTTTTATAAAACCTTTACGCTTCATTCATTCAAATTCGGAACGATTGACCTTCCCGTTAATTTTGGTAGTTTGAAATGGGGAAAATACAGGGATTTGAGATGAACTATTTTCAAGCATAAACTAATACAATCTTATACCCAATATTTAAATAATAGATGAGACTGAAATAGCGTATGAGGTGAGGTCCTGAATGGAATCTAAATCCAGATACGACCGACGAAGTCCGCCATTCACGCATTGAGCCAAATGAGTCGTAAATTAAAGATGAGTGGAGCCTGTCTATAATTAGATGACAATGATGAAGAAAAACATCACGGAAACGATTCAACAACCCATTGAATGACAATGGTAATGGTCGCATGATCGCTAAGAGTAGGGATGTTCTATTACATACCACTCCGAAATATATTATTTTATTTATATATTTATGTATATATTTTTTCTCGATTTCATGTGCATGTACTTCTTAAATTAGTTTCATAAAATATATACAAAACAAGACTGTGACGAAACTTGTGTGCGTAACTGCCTGCCGTGGTTAGAACTATCTACCTATATTGTTATTTTTAGAGAACCCTAGTGTCTATGTAAACCTAATTTAGCTTATAATATACCAAAGAACATTTAATATTTCCGTCAATAAGTATCATTTTCTATTTGTAATGGAAGCAAGAATACCTACTGTTTTTGAGTCCAAGCTAAAAATCCATATTCAGCCCATACCACTCCAAAACGACTGAGAAAACTGCATTTTCCTAACTGAAAGTAATTCGACTAAGATCTCTTATTTACTCAAGACAAAAAAATATTCTATCAACTCATAGAATTTTAGACGCAAATTGGATCTTGCAAGATAGCTATCTACAACAACAGTATGCCTACTAGAAAATACGTTTACAGACAGTTTTATTCCGAATACTACAATAGGTAATTTCGGAGTAGTCACATCTCTAATAGAAACAATCGATGCAATCAGAATAGCGGTTGAAACATCTCACGTTGCCGCTAATTATTGAAGGTTTTCTATTGAACAATGTTTGGGAAAATTCTTCGCGTTAGCGGTATCTTTGTTTATTGTATGTTATACTGAGATATTGATGTACTGTTATTGACATTTTGCTAGGAAATAAAATTTCTGAAAACTCATTGTAGTGCAATTTTAAGGAACATTACAGAACTAATTGAAAACACAGAACTTTTACTTCTACGTCGTGAACGTAGCAGTTACGGCGTAAGAATCGACCCCGCCGCGCCGGGTCAACCCTTCGATACAATTAAACATAAATAAATTAGTGTTGACAATCCACACAGCACCATCTAATCCCAAGCTAAGCAATACTTGTGTTATAGGTACTAAATAACTGATATACTTAATACAATACATTACGTATTTTTTAATACACATAGTAAACACCCAGAACCCCGGAACAAATATTTACAGATCGTACGAGTACATAATATTTGTCCCAAGACTGGAGTTGAACCCGTAACCGTAACCCGGAAAATAAAGATTGTGTTTTAAAAAGACTCATTCAAAATATAGCTACTAAAGCTACCTACTTTAAATATATTGAACTGTCCTATTCAAGTATCTTCATGCGCCTTGGTGACAGACAAGGACAGACAATGTTCTAATTTCAATTTTATCTCATCAAGAGCGAGTCGAACTAACCAGCCGCAATTCGCAGAGGGGTCAAGGAATTGAGACCTCTGACTTGTTAGATCTCTTGATTGATAGTTCCAAATTTAAATTTTGAGCCGAGGCTAAATTTATTCTATACCAATGGCGGTACAAATTAAAGAGGCGCAATGGCGGTAGTTTAATGAAGCCATGATAAAAATATCAGCGTGGATACTTTATGCAAAATTAATTATTTTTCATTAAAGAATTGAAAGGTCGTTTTAAATATTGCTTGTTTCACAACAAAATATAGTATTAGTTACCTTACAAAACTACAAGGATAAACAATATAAGCCGATACAAAAATACCCTATGTGATCCCGTCATATCTATTTCGGGACAGACAAACAGATGAATGAATTTGAATAAAATCAGACTATAAAAGTTTCGCCGGTTGTAGTGGAAAAAATGTAAACATTCTTAGAGTTCACTCTTCTTCAATTGATTTTACTTTCATTTTACCAAAGTTAAAATTAACTTTCCCAGGTATAAAACAATCTGACGAGAGATCTGATAATCGGCTTTGATTGGAAGCTATAGCGTTCAAAGACCGTAGCATCCTTAGTTTTCAATCCAACTCAAAAACATCTAACTTTACCAGGAAATTACCGATAAGCAAAAGAAATCTGCCTACCTAAATTTCCAGGTCAAGAGTATTTTGATAAAAAAACTAGATAATGGATTTTTTCTTTAGAATCGTCTGCGGCTTATCTATCGTTATCATTTTTTTACGGGAACACAAACAAGGAAGATGCATTCAGTTTATAATTAGGTTAACCATAATTAAAATGAGTAATATTTTCCTCGTATCGTTTCCTTTTATATTGTTTTTACATGCCATAATTAACAAGACACGTAGGTACTACTTTAGGGCTTGTGTTTACATTAACCTAATTATTGTTTAATTATTGGTCTTTCAGTTAAATTATGGTATGTTTACTGTTTACCAAATGAAAGAGGAAAAGGAGTCGTACAAACGACGTTCACTGTTTTGGAATAGTATCATGTAAGTAAATATAAAACATTCCCTTACCAGAAGATTATCAACGGAGTTATACCCGCAGATCACATATCCCATGACACGATTAGCCATTGTAACTAAAAATCACATGTCAACAAACACTGCAATTCAGCACTTTTTCACAACCACACAAGTCTTCAAATCCAAATTTCACTTGCACAGTAACCCTATGTAATCCTTATCCTATTGTCATAAGACTAGTATTCTTTTCAACAACAAGGGAGAAGTGAACCTTATGTCGATATAAGGAGATTTTGATATAACGAACGCGGTAGCACGTCTGGCAATGCACGAGCTTGGTGAGTGACTGATTGGTGATTGCTTGGTTGGCCACCGGCACCCGGGATGTATGAAATAAGAAATAATTGATCTCAAGTGCTCATGAGTGGCCTTAATCTAAATATACTGAAAGCTGGGTTGCTTGAGAAGTATGGTAACAATAGGTGTTTGTAAAATAGACGACGATTGGCGATTGAGCGATAAAGGTTGTTGAAATAGACAGTACAATTTATATCAGTTAAATAATATTGGCAAGCTAAAGACAGGGCGCTATGGCGCTCATTAGGGGAGGCCTATGTCCAGCAGTGGACTAATATAGGCTGATGATGACGATGATGATGATGAAATAATATTGCCAAGAGAATCTTAACTACACGAGATGGCATGGTGGTGTGGAACGTAACCTCAAAATCTGCTGACCTGGTTGGTAGATTGAACTACAGAATAGACAATAGTACTACGAACGAATATTTAGGAAAAGGTACAGCAAAGTAAAGGAAAGCTATGAACGAAGATTTAATTAATATACAAAACAGATACTTAGTCGCCAAGCAGAACGGCGGCGACGGTTATAAAGATTATAATAATCAATAGAGCAATGTTTATTATGATAATCTAAAAATGTGTATTGTCTCGGTTTAGAATCATCTAACTAGCTTAACATTCCTGTAAAGTTGATTAATTCACACCATTCCACGATAAAATCCGTACTATACTCGGTTACAGAGTCCAATATATTTAATGTTAACAAAAGAATTGCCGAATTTGAATAAAAACTTCAAAAATGTACATAAATAACAGAAAACAACAACGTAACATAAGAGCTAGGTAAAATCAAACTTCAACAACACGTTATTGCACAAGCGCAGGTAAAAAGGTTCAAATTCGAGTATGAAAACGGACAGAGAATAAAATGATAGCAATCCCAGTGTAGGAAAAAGAAACCCGCGGGTTGAAACCTTTCAAATCCAAAAACGATTCGAACTTCTGTGATTTGCTCTCATGATATTGGTATATTTTTTGTACTTACTTAAAAAAAGGAATAAAAAAAACAAATAAATATTATTATAAAATCACTACATAGTATAAAACAAAGTCGCTTTCTCTGTCCCTATGTCCATCCATATATCCCTATGACCCTTTGAATGCTTAAATCTTTAAAACTACGCAACGGATTGTGAGGCGTTTTTTTAATAGATAGAGTGATTCAAGGGGAAGGTTTATACGTATAAAATAAAACCGTGCGAAGCCGGGGCGGGTTGCTAGTATTTTATAAATGACAATATAGATTCCATAACCGAGTAAAGTTTTAACTACTACAAATTTACTTCTGAACGTCAAAGTAGCTGTCGGTTATTCTTTCACAACTAACGTTTTTTAAAAAACTTATTAAATCAGCTTACTATTTTATTCCCAAAGGTATTAGGGCACAATCGTAAAGCAAGAGTCTAATCAGACATCATGTCCCAGTAACCAATGAATGGTTCCTTTATTGATAATCTTTATCTGGTTCCCATGCCACAGACCAACAACGTATGGATATGAAACATCTTAGATAATACATTTACCAACGTTAGCAAGCGGATTCACACGCCCTATTAAAATCAAAAGATAGTCACAATCTAATTATTATCCTTGATAAGTTTAATTTAAACTTTGTAATGAATGAGTAAAAATAAGAACATGACATGTAACATAAAAAAGTTACAAATATACAAACTGAAACTAAAGTAGGTAAGTTACGTTTAAATTTTGTTAGTTTCATTTAAACTTGGAAGTTTCATTCAAACTTTGTAAGTTTCATTTAAAGTTTGAAAGTTTCATTTAATCTTTGTATGTTTCGTTTAAATTTTGCATGTTTCCTTGTAAGTTTCATTCAAACTATACGTACTACGTACAGAGTCACAGCTCACTTTTATAAAGGTACGCAATGCTATCTACGAAAAATCTATTTAAAAAGAGAACCTGTTCTTATTGGTTGCAGTAACAAGGCTGGTGGCGAATCACCGAAGCGAGGGAGGAAGGAAGCGTGCGCCAGCGCATCGCATCACGGCCATTAACTGCGACGGATTGTAATTAAAGCAGAACTGATCGAGAGATTGGGAGTTATACTTGCAGTTCAAAAGTTTCTAGGAATGAAGAATCCCTCAGGTATATGAGGGATTCTCATATGAGGGATTATGCATTTAAAGAAACCCTATAACTTCAATAACGACGGATGTGGCGTAGGGCGAAGTTCCGCCTGCAACGCAGCAAGTTTCTGGTTCGAATCCCGATTTGGAATAAATGTTTGTATGATCTACAAATATTTTGTAGATATATCTATATAATATATATCTATCTATGTAATATACTTTATTAAGAAAGTTTATCAGTCATCTTCCATAACACAAACTCTACTTTGCTTTGGCTTATTAGGAATAGATCATACTGTGTGGAATACTAATTATTATGATTCGTGTTGATGTCATGATTACTAATTATTATTATGTTTTTATTTGGCTTGTCATATCAGCCACAATACTAAACAAGTGTCTAGTATTGTCTGCTAAAATCTTGCAAGAACACAACTTTATTTGGTGATGTGTTTTACTAAGGTAATAGACGCGTGTTATATGACTTAGGTAATAACTAAAATCACCATAAAAGCCCTGCGTGGTCACTACATAGTATAAAACAAAGTCGCTTTCTCTGTCCCTATGTCCCTTTGTATGCTTAAATCTTTAAAACTACAAAACGGATTTTGATGCGGTTTTTTTTAATAGATAGAATGATTCAAGAGGAAGGTTTATACATATAATAAAACCGTGCGAAGCCGGGGCGGGTCGCTAATCACTTATAAAATATACAAATGCTTTTCACATGTTCACCCCGCCCTCAATAAGCCAAAGACGGAAAGTTAATAAATCAATCAAGCCGTATACGCCCCTATTGTATTGTACATGACCAATTTACTCTAATTGCTTGATAACTAACGGCAGATTAAAATCGTCTGGAGCGAAGAGAATACCCAAAGTTGAATGTATAGTATTAGGGGAATGAACTAGATTTAAGTTCGCGAATAAATAGGTTATACATAGGTCTAAATTCGGGAATATGAAAGGATTTTTGTCCTTGATGTTGATTAAGATCTCTAAAATCTCTAGCTAAATTAAGAGCTCAAACTAATCGTGTATGTTATGTCGGTACGGAGGATTTCGAGCTAAATAAAAAAAAACCTGTAGACATCAAAATCTCTCTATAATTTCGCTTTGACTCCACCTGATAAAACTCACTAATATTATAAAAGCGAAAGTCTGTGGGGATGGCTGTTTGTCACCTTTTCACGGCAAAACTACTGAACGGATCAGTCTGAAATTTTGAACCGACGTGTGTATTAAGATAAGGTAACTTTCATCAATATATTCAGGGCGCAGCTAGTATCGGTCATGGTAGGGTGACAGAGATCCTTGATCTCTGTCACCCTACCATCGTCTAGTCTAGAGGTATATAAATAACAGTACCAGTTCCACAATCGTATCTAAATAAACCGATATCAGCAAAGTTTTTCTCGCTGTCTGTCCGTTACAAGACCATAATAGAAAACATTAGATAGTGTCTAGTATTGTCTCCGTGCCATTGAAATCAGGGCAGCGTCGCAGATAAGTAGGTAAGCCGCCTGCTACGCCAGATAGGTACCTACACCATCTACTGTAGCGCCGTGATGCCCTCAATTCAATTGTTGGAGGATGATTCGCCAGTATTACAAGGCTTTGTAATGGTGGGTCCAGATCAAGCGAACGAGGCAGAGCGAAAGCTAACAAACGAACGCGAACAAACCAATAGAGTGCGTTTGAGTGTCATGACGAAAGCAAGCGAGAGCTTTTGGCCGTGCTCAGTCGCCGGCTTTTGCTGGGGTTCACATGCGTTTGTTTTGTGTAGACACATAGAATTTGAATGTGCGGTCGAATAACGATCGTCGAATCTCACTCGTTCGCTTTCGCTCGCTCTCGTTCACTTGGTCTGAATCCACCATCAGATATCGCGACGTGCAAGAGGTATTAACTGGCTGGCTGCTTTATCAGTTATCTGGTACCCATAACACAGACTTTGCTTAGCTTGGGGCTAGATGATGTGTGAATTGTCCAGCATTATTTATTTAACTACCGCTAAGGGGTGGCGTGGCTATTTGACTGTTTGCTTTCTCTTACAGTAGGTTAGTGATAAATACCGAACACTCAATATAAACTGGGTGACACTCAGAACTTAAGTGCAAAAACATGATTGAATTCTGTATGGACTAACGAGGTAGCTATCTGGGAATCAGGCCTACACTGACACAGATCGTATTACTAGGATAGAAATCTGTGTCAAGCGTTATTAGACTTTATATCGTTAATTATACGGTTTCTCTGAACAAAAAGTGCATTGGGACCGAATAAGGCTCGATACTACAACAACGATAATTGTTAATCTTAATTAAGATTACGTGTGTGTGCAACTTAATTAGCTACTTATTCCTCGATGAACACATGCCTTTCAAGTTAGGTACCTTATTAAAGTAGATATTAAGTAATAGATCGCGTGATGCTTGCTACGAATTATTGCTGTTACCGCAATTTCTGGTAAGTCGGGTAGAAACAATATTCCGGTACCAGTTATGTCAGATTATGTGAGGCTGATATTTCGTCTCTCTTTATAAACCTACCGAATTATACTTGCATGTTGCTGTTTTTGTGGGGCCGATTTCTATGTGAAGTGTTTGTATTTTTGTTGAAAACGGGTGTTGTCTCCGCTCGTAAAGGAGCCAGGAAGAGGCCTTTGCCCAGCATTGGGACACAACAGGCCAGTTTTAATTGTAAAATATAAGTAAAAAGTAAATAAACAATCACACTTTCGCATTTATAAATACTAGTAAAAATGCCCATTAAAGCACAATACTGACGTTTAATAACTCCTTGGTGTAGTAAAACACCATTTGACGCTTAATGTGCATCATTACAGCCGCACTAACATTTTACAGCCAGTTTAACATTGTTCGGACTAAATGCTAAGTCTGCCACAACCGCCGCAAGAGAATGTTTACTGTTTTTGAAAGTTAAATGGGTTTACTAGTGAACGCCAGGGAGCGATACAGTGGTAATTTCAGAAGTAGATGTATAAAATGGTAAGGTCGCATTCTATTCTATATGTATAACTATCAAAAATGCGAGTTTAATTGTGTTACTAAATGATAATATTGTCATAGTTTAACGCACTAACCAACGTATAAATAAGAAGCCATAATTATAAAATAAATTATATACATAAATTATAAGTAAACTGTAATTTTTTAACAAAACATTTAAATTCTTTTCACCGATTTCACTCCTCAACAATTTCAGTTAATCATCACGCCTGACGTGTATTCGAGTTTTTATTTATTTTTTAACATCTCTCCTCTTTAATTTGATGGAACTGAGACAATCTATGACAAACGTTCCTCTTTTTTATGTAAATCCCATGAAAGATGTCCACTCCAGAACATGGGCATCCATAAAGTTGAAAACACACAGAAGCCGGAGGCGGAGCAGAGGCGAAGGCGTGGCGGTTTTTCCTATGGCATTCCGCGCTGCCACCGCCTGCGGTGTGTGTGTAGGCTTTCATATGATTCAATAGAATACAACTCGCACGCCTTCGCCTCCGCTCCGCCTCCGGCTTCAGTGTGTGGACACTTTAAGAGTGAATTCGCCATCATTGGCCATGATGACCATTTAACCATGCTTGTTAGGCGAGTCTTGGTGACAAGTTGAATGTTATGGAGCAAATATTGACCAATGTAAAACGTCCTTACGTATTAGTAGTAGACTATTTGCAGGTTTACTGTCCAAACAGTCTAAGTAGGTGGTCACGAGTAATCACGTGTCGGCTCTACCTCGCAGCAAATATACACTAGGCTGAAGTAGGTATATCTAACACTCACAAAGAAAAAAAAATAGTTACACAGACTGATCCATATCAATACAAGACGCATACCAAAGACGCCTAGCTGCATTGCAATGCTGATGCGCTGCGCCAGATACTCACCAGCTCTCAGGCCACGCGTCGCGTCCCTTCGACCAAACGCTCAGATATTTTTTTAAATTCCGAAGAGCCTCGGTACCCCACGGACCTAGAGTCTCGACTCTAAGGCGAGGAAATGCATAGGCTCTGTCGAAACCTGCATATTGTTGAATCTTACATATCTGTAGCAGCTTGGGGCTAGATGATGTGTGAGTTGTCCAGCATTGATTCCTTTCCTTTGATTCCTTTTTTTATTAATATTATGATATAACACTTAATGTTTTTATCAAAATTCGAAGACGCAATTTATCAAAATTCAGTAGTCAGCATTATCAAGATTTTATCTGTTTAACACGGTCACAAGGTCCGGATATAGTATTCGTGACTAATGCAAAGGACGCAGTTATTTGTCGAAGAGTTATTCGCTATTTATAGAACTGATAAGGTACGGAGAACGGTATTTTGTTCAACTTCTGTTTGGTTTGTTTTGTTTTTTCTGTTGTTTTTGGATAATATTTTTACTGGCAGCTCCCCGCAGTTTCACCCACGTGAAATTTAAGGAAAAGTAGCCTTATCTAGTCTCTTTTGCGTGAAGAAGTATAAAACATCCATCCAAACTTTCACATTTATAATATTAGTATGATGTTTTAGTCCTGTTTAGCAACCTTGCAATTATATAACCAACAAAAACATAAAAACAGGGTGAGCGAAGCTGGTAATAAATCTATAGGCAAGGTTTCAATAACCGCGCCGATATAAGCATTTACAACCGATGGTAGGAATAGTAACTGGTTTCTTCCGGCTTCGTTAAGGCTGTTTTTCCCAAAAATCAACATTTTCATGATCTTTGAGATCCTACTGCTCTTCAACTAAGAAGCCTAGGATTCTGAGACTCCTACACCTAAGATTCTATTTCATTCTGTACAGAAGCGCCAAGATAGTTTTTTGATCAGTTCCATGTGTTTGATAAAAAAAAACATTTAAAATATCTCAATTTTGATACATTTTTGCCTTCTTCTCCGAAACGATATGACGTACTGACTTGGTTTATATACTGAAAAAAAAAGTAAAAGACGAGTTACAGATTCGCCAAAATAATTTTTTGATCACTTGAATAGTATTCTTTTAATTAGAAGAAATCGATTTGGCGCTTACGACTTTTACTTCCGAGTATCTGCGGGGCCCTTGCGCGGTGCGCGGTACGAGCCGTCAGTGCCGCTCATGCTTTCCTGGACGACGGACCTATGCTGCTCGTGACTCCGTGACCCTACCAAACTATCATAAATTATTTTCTAGTAACGTGATATAAAATAATAGCGATTATAGAATTGAAAAATGATTACCATGCCACGAAAATAGGACAATATTTACGTGAGCTTGTCGCCAAAATGAGAGAGAAGAAAAGATAAATTGTGTATTATTTATTACGTAAAACAATTACAACTAGTAAATACAAGTATTATAATAGATTTTTATTTACACTTACATCTCATTCTAAATTATCATCATACCTACCTACTTATGTTTCTTGTCCCTATTTATTACTTAGTCGTATAGGAGTTTTTTTTCTGTATAATTTTTTTTTTTATGTATAAAAATAAAAAATTAATCGAACAAGTATATATCCTACCTACCTATCTTCCTACTTACTAGTAAATTTTAGAAAGTCAAATGTTCAAGGATGAAGTAGGTAGGTACCTAATCAAGTAGCATATCAGTAGAAATAGCAAAACTTATCGAGTAAGTAGATACCACTTGCCAATCTCAATGTAGAACGCATGGAAATAGACCAGTAAGTACATCTCACTATTATAATAAACTAGTTGCGCCCCGCGGCTTCACCCGCATGGAAATTTATTTGTCGAATTTCAGAAATTTACTGCACGCCTCCTAGGGGTAGTTTCGTAAAAATAAATAACTTAATTAAATAGTTAAATTATTTACTTTGTAGTTTATTTATACCAAGTTTTGAGTCAATTGAACCAAGGAAAAATAATTTTCCATACAAACTTTACCACCCTATTTAACCTCTTCAGAGGTTTACAGGGGTTTTCAGGGGTATTTAACCTCTTCAGAGGTTATAATTTCCAAATTTTAATACCGTACGTCCTATTCTAGGTCCTAAACTATCTACGTACTTAATTTCATCTAAATAACTTTAGTAGTTACGGAGATTACCTATAACAAACATTCACACAGGCTTTCCCATTTATTATAATAGTAAGAAGTAAGATAGTAACATAATAATAGTACGATAGTAAGAAGTAAGATAGTAGGTATATAAATAAGAAAGTACCTAGGAAGATACCTATTGTAAATTTCAAGTGAAAAGACGCGGCAATCAAATGAATTTTAGGGGCGGTTTGTTTACCTACGAAAAAATTCTTCATCAATTTTGTATAGTGTATAGGGAGTCTGGGTACCTACAAGTGGGCAGTATCTACACACAGTAAGTACAGTGTGCGCGCTAAGACCTTCTTCAACTCGCTTGGCTTTCGTCAACTCGTACCATAAATCTTGTCCGAACTGGTGTGAGTTGACGAATTCATGAATATTATTTTTTCGATTTTTACTAGGAATAGTATATTCTACTACTCTAATAGTTGCCTTTGAAAAGGTTTAAGGTTATAAACTTCAATGTTTCCCCTGTAGGTGGAGCTAACGGTGCTAAAGTACGAAATGTTTCGTTAACTTATTATATTTTCATAGAAAATATATAGATTGTTTTACTTTTGAATATTTAATATTTTAGACTGCCAGAGATATAGCCACACCAACCAACATAAACTCCTGAAATTCAAACTACAATTACCACTGAAAATGATATAAACTTTGCAGTTCCTAAAAATACCGAAGAAGTATGTTGATATAAAATATTAACAGCTATTTAGCAGGTATTTTAGCCATCACTTGACCACGACAGTGTGTACACCTGTTGAAAAGAAGGGAAAAATAGGAAAATAAATGCAATATATACCCGTGAAACAGTACCTACTAATAATTCTTGTTGTAAATATTTTGGCGAAAGGCGGAAAAAAAAATATTTATTTGGCTGTCCGTCTGTCTCACTCACTTATTTTCATAAGTGGTTATCATTATTATCATCATCATTATCATCAATCTAAAGGGTGTCTCAGCAATAAAATGGAAAATTGATTAACTAACACAATTTGTAATCGTCTTACTTGTATTTTCATTTTCATATAGTATATTCAAGTTGCATGTTTCTGTAAAAAGGAAGTTTTGACTTTAAAAAACAGAAAGTCTGAAGGCTATGATGAAATAAACACAGTGATAATAAAAAAAGCATTCCTGAAATAGTAGCTGTATTGACATTTCTAATTAACCTATCCTTTTCAACAGCTACTTTCCCTGATGCCTTAAAACTGTCGATGGTCAAATCATTATTTAAAAAGGGCGAACGGACAGAGATAGATAACTATCGACTAATAATGCTAATACTTATCTGCTCAAAAAATGTGAAAAATGTATATATTTCAGATTTATAAATTATTGCGAAAATTATAAGAAAGTAAGTAAGTGAAGTAAAGTTTGTATGGAAAATTATTTTTCCTTGGTTCAATTTACTCAAAACTTGGTATAAATAAACTATAAAGTAAATAATTATACACGTGTTTTTTATTTTAACTAAACTACCCCTAGGAGGCGTGCAATAAATTTCTGAAATTTGACAAAGAAATTTACATGCGGGCGAAGCCGCGGGGCGCAACTAGTATAAACCTATTTAAAAAGTTTATGAAAAACACCCTAGACAATGTAGAGACCCCAAATAGACTTATATTGAAGGATACTCCGAATTCAGCAAAATTATGAATAGCTGTTTTACTACAGTCTATGTGTATACATATACAGGGTGTCCCATAATGAGTAGATAACCTGAAAGGTGCTTATGCGCCAAGTCAAGGCCAATCAGAAACATTTTTTATTTTTTTTCTAACTTGACCCGTTCGGATAGTATTTAATATTTTGTAAATTTGGAAAACTTTGTACCTTTGTTCACATTTTTGGACTTTGTGCGTACAATTTTAACAATTTTTTAATTTTTATTTTTGGAATATACTAAAAAAAAACAGTTTTTTTGAACACGGTTTGAAATATTTTGGTAACTAGGACCAGTAATTTTCAAGGCAAGTTTAAAGTGAAAAATCTTAATTTTTCATATTATTATGCAAAGTTACGAGGTGCTGTGGTTAAAAAAAAGATAAGGAAACCTAAGATGCCAGGTACTTTAAAAACATGTAAATTTCAAGAGCATCCTAAAATGATAATAAACGTTGAAATTTTGTAGGGTAAAAAACTGAGATATTGTAACTGTATGTAATAATGATAACAAGTGAAATTTTAAATTATTTTAGGTAAAATTGGTTGGGTGACTTAATGACATGACATTTTATAATATCAATAATTTTTTAAATGCTAAATCCTAATTAGTTGCATTAAATGTTAAATTCTAATTAGTTATTCAGTTATACCACCTTTATACCATGTTTGACGCAATAAATATCTTTGAATCTGTAAAAAGTAAATAAATCGACAACAAAAAATAGGTAAAACTTTGTAACTATGATAGCGAAAAAATTAATAATGTCTACTGTCCATGAACTCATTTATGACGTTCCAGAACCACGCGGTATTAAACATACACTCACACTTTTGTTAGTCGTTCGTCAACTCGAACCATAAATCTTGTCCCAAATGGTGTGAGATGACAAAATGAAAAATATTATTATTTTGATTTTTATACCCGCACACGCTTATTCCCAGTTGTTCTGTGCACACTGCGAAGGTGGTCCCATTTGTTCAGTGCAACAAAAAACATTACAAAAATTTCATCCAATGAAATTCAAGGCATGTCAAAATAAAAGAGAAAATCACAAAAAATGCAAGAACATGTAATAAGTATGCATATAATATTGGATTTTTTGAATACTAGATGAGCCCCGCGGCTTCGCCCGCGAACCAAAGTTTTTTTTAGTACAAATTTCAGAAATTGATTGCACTCTCCCTAGGGGTTATTGTGTAAAAATAAAAATACGAGTTTAATTATCCCCTCCACAGTTTATTTATACCGAGTTTTGAGCGAATCAAACCAAGGAAAAAATATTTTCCATGCAAGCTTTACCACCCTATTTCAGCCGGTCAGAGTTCAGAGGTTAAAATTTCCAAATTTTAATAGTCTATGTTCTATTCTAGGTCCTAAGCTATCTACATACCAAATTTCATTTAAATAACTTAAGTAGGTAGTTAAAGATTACTTATAAAAGCATTCACACAGACTTTCCCATTTATTATAATACTAGTTGCGCCCCGCGGCCTCGCCTATAGAAAATTTATTTGTCAAATTTCAGAAATTTATTGCACGCCTCCTAGAGGTTGTTTCGTAAAAATAAAAAATACGTGTTTAATTATTTACTTTGTGGTTTATTTATACCCAGTTTTGAGTAAATTAAACTAAGAAAAAATAATTTTCCATACAAACTTTATCACCCTATTTAACCCCTTCAGAGGTTAAAATTTCCAAATTTTAATAGCCTTTGTTCTATTCTAGGTCCTAAACTATCTACTTACCAAATTTCATTTAAATAACTTAACTAGTTACGGAGATTAATTATAACAAAAATTCACACAGACTTTCCCATTTATTATAATAGTAAGATAGTAAGATCTACTATTAGGTAGAATAGTTTTAGCATTTATGATGAAGCACTTGGCAAGTCCTTCTTATTTCAACATTGCGAATAATCGCGAAGCGCGTCCGCTTCCCATGAGCGGAGGCTGCGGTCTGCGTGCGGAAAAATCTAGCGGGGTTTAGCGGTTGGCGCGGGGAAAAATTTCGACTCCGCCCGAATCTTCAAGGCCGTTGGCGTATACACCAACCTTAAAGATTAGTGCAATCATTTCCACTTCGCGCGATTCGCTCAACTTTCTGCAACTGGTTGTGGTTAGAAAGTGCATTACATGTGCATCGAACCTTTGACCGATGCCAATGCTATTTCCTACCTGACATTGGTCGAATCATCTAACGAGCTTAAGGTACTCGGTAAGGACAAAGTTTATGTGAAAAATTTGTAAAAAAAAGCTGTAACCCAAATCGTACTACAAAGAGTTTTTGTAAAAATGCTAGCGATATTTATATAAACGAAATTTATAATCGGTAAATCATGTACAAAAATATACGGCAAATTGAATTATAGGTCGGGTATGGGTAGTATGATTAATCTTTGACATAGAAATTGGGTGGAGTATAACGTTCCTGCGTACAACAACAACAAGATTCCCAAAAATTAAATCTCCTAAAAAAATTGACAAAAAATAATTCGATTTTGGTGGGTCTTTTTTACACCTTAAAAGTTGTTTAAAATGCGTTTGTGATTTTGTTTACGTGGAAATCGTGAAGAACATCCGAAAGAAATCCGTTGCTCCCACTTATTGAATTAACCCACACTAATAAAAGATCCACCATGTCCAAAATCCTGCATTTCAAAACACAATGGGGAACACAATGGAGCTGAGAACTTTAGATAGTTTTCATTACTAAGTTTCCCAAAAATTAAATCTACTAAAAAAATTGACAAAAAAAAGTTCGATTTTGGTGGGTCTTTTTTACACCTTAAAAGTTGTTAAAAATGCGTTTATACCTTTTTATTAATTCTTATCCAAACAAATGGTATCTTATTTAAGACTGTTTCAATACCTCTAGATTATTTTTTTTATTATTCAAAGCGGACATTCCATACAGACACATAAGCTGTACATAATAACATATGATCCTTAAGTACATACCTAACCTTATAAACGTTTTTATCAACGAACGTCCGTTCAAAGAAATGTAGAGTCAGATCACCAAGTTTCTTCTACGAAACGTCTTATGTTCTACGAAATTGAAATGAAGCAATGTTTGTTTAGTCTAGGACTTAAAGATGATAGGGCTGAGAGAGCGTGTGCGGTCGCGTAGGCGACAAAAAGCTGTACGCTTAGTAATAGTGTACACAGTTTGATAGCGATTTTTTTTCGAAAGCGGGATAGACTTTCATCTTTTATCTCGCTTACACGTACAAAAAAAGAATGAGACAAATACAATTCCCGTGAAGCCTCCGTCAAATTTCTCAAAAACATTTGAAAATAAAAATCGAATGAAAAAAAAAAAATATATATTTTAAATAGATTACAAAGATAAAAAGGGTACAATAATGAACGATGAGGCCGCAAAAGTTAAAAACTGTGAGCGACCTCATCGCCCGCCTCCTAGGCATATCATGTTTTTGTAAACATTCTAATGTCTTCACTAACCTGCGTATCCCTGAGATCGGGCTCGCTGGCCGCCCCAGCCATGCCCCCCTCCGCCGCCGCGGGCCCTGTGACGTCACCTGCGCTTGCGCTGATGGCCCGCCGCCGAGCCTCCTTCTCCCGCTCTCGGTCCTTGCCCGTTATCATGTTTTTGGTTCGCGAGAGGAGGTTGAATGGTTTCACCGATTTACGGACCTGGAAATACTGGACTTGGAGATTTGTTTACATGCTATGCTTAGTGATAGGGAAGTATCTATCTTTTAATTTATATAAATACATAAATTAATAATCCTTACAAATATTATGAAGCTAAAAGTTTATATGGATGTATAGATTTTTTTTCTCTTTCACGCAAAAATACTCAACGGATTGGGCTGAAAGTTTGAATAGACATAGTTCTAGGCCTGGAATACCATCCATCCATCCATACTAGCATTTATAATATAAGTGTGCTTACTTGATTGCTACGTAAAATATCGTTATTTATAAGTATTGATATTATTTGTAACTGTAATATTTATTATTCCTAGTTTGAAGTACGCCTTTTCTTGAAGTTAACCTTAGATAAGCACTAAGCTAAATTTCAATGTGTTTAGCAAAAGATTCATTAAAAATTGGATTAGCGGATAAATATTGTGCAGATTTATCAAACTTACAGTTAAACTTACCATAACAACGCAAATAACGACCCTAACCGCACCTCCAAACGAGAGCATGGCTAGCTGCTAACTACATTAGGGATTTAGGCACCTAACCGCGTAAAGTAGGAAGGCAGAGGCAATTGCCCCGTGTCACTAATTTGCGGCCATTCACTGGGATGAATACTAAATTAACGGGTTTATATTTATAGCAAGTTATACCAAAATTAGCTGAATTTTGATCATCATTATCATTTTCTAGGATGTCTATCACTGATCGGTATTAGGCCTTTTCAAACTACTTCAAAGAAGGAGGAGGTTCTCAATTCGACTGTATTTCTTTTTTATAAGTGTTATCTCATAAGTTTGTAAGTTTTTCTTGGTGAACCGATTTTAATGATTATTTTTTTAAAACTTAAAACTGTCAAATCAAATCATGGTAAATATCCCATGTTAAATGACTTTAAGATTATTTATTATTTGAAAGCTGTTGCTTCTCTTGTGTTCCCTATAAAGACCAAGAATACGAGTAGATTTTAAGTTATTATCACACTAATATTGTAAATGAGAAAGTTTCAATGAATGTGATCTGCATTAACATCTCGCGTCTGTATTACGTAAAATCGTCATAACATTTAAACCTTAGTTTATCATCACTATCAGCTATTTAATACCCACTGCTGGGCAAAACAAAAACGAAAATAATTTAAACATACCTTGCATTTAACAGTAGCAGGATGAACGAAATTATCATCATCATTCTCTTTAGGCTTATCCCGTAAACCCAATACCAGCATATCATCTAAAGAAGCTTGCATATGCCTCCTCAACACTGGCCTAGCTTCCTCATGACTTCTAGAAGAATACATGGATACAGAGTCCATACTAGCTTTACTTGTGCCTCCAGATATAACCGTCACATTTTCTACCGACTCATTGGACTGCCAATCTGGTGGGTGCTTTGATCTCGACTCTTCGTATATCTCTACAGAGTTAAAGGTTTCTGCTACCTGATCAAGTTCTAAATCCATGTCTAGTTGAGGCGGTATAAACTCGTACTGACCCTCGTTCTCTGTATACACTTGGTCGTAGACAACACCGTTTTGGTAGGTACGAGAGCTCGATGGGATGTTGCCATAAACGTTATTATAGTTGTAGTTATCGTCGTCTTTCCGTGGGCTGACGTGTCTGACTGTTTGTATGTCGTTCGCGTTGAGGATGACGTCATCGATGTTCAGAGGGCGTCCTTGTCCGCCGAAGCCGTCTACCACTGGAGTAGTGTTGGAGAGAAATGAGCCGTCAGTGTCGAAGCTACTGCAGCCGACTAGCCCCATCGGCCGTCGTGGCATATCTGGTCTGAACCGGTTCGGAGGTGGCTGTACCCCCGCGAAATCCACGACAAGGATTCTATCAACGATGTTTCTGCCGTCGTTGTGGAATCCGATTCCTGAGTCACTGTTGCTGGATGTCGTAGTTATTTCGCTATGGTTGCTGGGTTGAGGAGAGTTGGCAACAAAGTCAGGGCCGTCTCTGACATCATCGTTTCTACAAGGCCGTCGATCTCGCGGTCGGAAAACGGCATTGCATCGCGCGAAGTTCCCTAAGGCCGGACTGTCGCCTTTGATCGCCAGCTTCGATATCTGTTGTAGGCTTGGACTAGCGCATTCCTCAGATGGCAATGAGTACATCCCTCTTATAACTCCTACTACATACTCCGCTGATGGAGGAAACTCTAAACATCTCTCAGCCACAGGATCGCTAGTGCACGCGATTTGAAACTCTCTAGCTCTCGTTATATGAGCCTCATGCTCAGCCATTCTGGGATCTACTGCAAACACATGGCAGCTATGAGACGCGTCGGCCTCTGCTGATTCTGCTGACGTCACCAGACCAAAGTACCTTCGATCGGCTTCCGAGCCGCAGCCAGCATAGATAATCCTCTCTCTTTGATACTGAGCGAGTATTTGGCCAGATGGCCTTCTTAACAGCAAGGAATTAGGTAGTACGGATAGTAACACAAGTGTGGCGGTTCTACGTTCCTGTCTGAGTTTCCTGACTGCGTTTCGAACATTCCCTGGTGCATTGTTGGTTGCTGCTTGAGGCGTTTCTATGGTGCCGAGGTAGCCGACGACGGCGCGGCATTCCAGGCGAGCGGCGTGGTTCGGAGTCAGCTGAGCTCGACTAAGGTTCTGCAGGATCTCGTTGACTCCTGATGTGCTGGGTGCTGCGTGGCATGCTGGAATGTTTCAATATTTGGTCAGTTTAAATATTTTGGAGTTAGAGAGAGATGAATTTGTATAATAAGAAATGAGAACATATGATATGGTACATTTCCATTTAATCATACATATGTTTATTACAATTACCAATATATCCAATTATCCAGATTTGTTATTAGATTCCTAAGTTATTCAAGCTTTCTAAATTTAGAAAGTAAAGTGCAATACACAGTGACATAATGGATTGGAATAATAAAATGAGTTTAAGCTTAATGTGTGGGTTATGGATAATGTTTATTAAGTTATGTAAGTGATAGATTAATCATATGAACAAGCAGTGTTATCTAAATCTTAAAATTAAATAGTAAGTGTAGAGTGAAAGTAAAGTGGGTGATCAAAAAACACAACAGAAGTGCAGTTAGTAGTCAAATTGTAACTTATGCTTCCCACATACCTAGATAAGTATGCCTTTAGCCACCTGAAAGAGATAAATATACCTACTTGAAATGGTTAAATATTAGTAAAATTATCATAAATAATTATTCCCAGCACCATTTTAACAACAGACTACATATACCAACAACACAAAAACTATTTTACTTCCTAGCCAAGCACTTACTAGCTATTTCAAATATTTGTGTTAGTTTTACAATATATTGGATTAAGAAATAAAATCAGTAGGAGAATGAACAAAAACATAGATTGTTAAGTAGGTAAACAAAACTTTTGTCTCAGTAAGTTTAAGGTATTATGTTCACATTAAGGTTTTGTTTTAAAATGTGTAAGCCCTCTCAGGATAATTCCTATGAAACTACATAATATACCAAAAAAAGGGACTTCCTGTGAAGTTTTAGGAAATTCACAATAAAATTATTTTAAACTCCCCTGCATTTTACACTATAGTATTTTTCACCTAGGAAGCGTTCGGTGACGTTTCAGTTTGACAGTTATAGAAATGAGCTAAGTGTAATCGTAAAAATTTGATTCGATTTTTGACTTGATTTAGTAACGAAAATCGATTATTCGTAAAATATTTTAAATGACTTTAACAAAGTAAAACACTAAATTAGGTCTATATAAATAAAAACAATAGTAAAAATCTACATTTCCAATAGGTAATGCGTCATAACCTAGAAATAGGACGATAATAATATCAGCAGATAGGTAGGTAATTGAAAATCAATAACAAATAATCAACAATAATCATAGGTATGTACTTCCGTGATAAAATTTTAAAATGATGATGTTGAAAGTTACGATTTTAATTTGCGAGAATCGATTTATAGATTTGCTGGAATAATATTTGTTTGCCTCAACTCTATTACGTTCTGTTCTACGCAAAACAAGTTGCCTCGGATTTCATAAAATTATTGATTTCTATTTTTTATTACGCGTGGAGGCTAAAATAAATTTATTTTTGGATAATTTGTGTGTCGTGCTATACTTTTATAGCTTAATTCATATGTTTGAAATGAAATAAAAATTGTTTGAATTTTCGAAATTTCAATTTGCCAAAATCCTAGTCAATTGAAATGAAACGCATTCCATCTGTCAGGGAACGCTTCCTACGTGAAAAAGACTATAGGTAGTGCATTTCCATACTTAAGAAAGGTTGCAAGTTCATCTGTTTTGTTTACAACAACCCTTTATTATGTTTACTGCTTGAGAAGCAGATCAACCAAGAATCTGTTTAGTTAGATATTTTTTCTCCGACTTCTCACTAAACCAGTGTACTATAATAAGGATTGTTCTCACTATTGATTTTTAGCTTTAGTTGTTAAAAAATAGAAGTAAATGTACCTGGATGATGCACACTGGGCTGGGGCCTTCGCCTCGGCGGCGGATGCCTCCGGCGAGTGCGAGAGCGCTCATCTGGCTCAGTATCCTCCGTGTCTGTGGGGGGCGCGTCCCGTGGAGACACGCTCAGGGCTATGGAACCCGGCGCGCCCGCCACCAGCCTGGCCACGGACGCGTGCGGCGCCCGCGCCACGCTCGCTCCGTCCACCGCCAGCAAGGCATCCCCTGCCCGCAGGCCAGCGCGCTCCGCCGGCCCGCCCGCCGCCACCGCGGACACCACACACGGCCTCTGCCCCGCAATGGTAAACCCGAAACCGCCCACACCCCTAGCAACCACCAGCCGCCGCTCCGAAGCTCTGGGTATCGCCGCCCTGCGACGTCTTCTTCTCTGTTGTTGGGGCACCATAGCGATTTCACAGAACTGGTTTTTCAAACGGATCCAACATAGTTTGCTGCATCAATGAATGATGGTAAGTAGAAGATTGAGTGAACCACCGGAAGTTATAAGATAAGATAGAATTTTCGCACAGAAAACTGGTAAAACTAGAATTAGATGAAAGTTTCAAAGTTGTTCAAAATGACGTTTGAAACTTTTAGAAAGTTTGATCGATGCGTTCCGTTTTCTTGCAGCTTTCAAGTTTTAATTTCACATTTTTGAACATTAGCATTTTGGGATAATTTATCAGACCTTTACTTCTCCAATGGAAAAACAGAAATTCAATTGTCTAAAAAGCTCTAAGAATTATTTCTTTCTTTTATCCCAACCCAGAGCTCTCAGAGGAAAATATTCTAAAACAGCAAGAACTTTGGGAGCGGAACGTTTTTACCTTATCGTCTGTCAGTGTCAATGTCACGTCAAAGGAACTTCGAACCCCCGCACCGCTCTCCTCTCTCCCCTTCGTTCGTCGCCATACACGCACGCTGATTTGTTTTTATTTTGTGTTTCAATCATTTTAAAGCATATTATTCAAAGAAAAGTATTTATAACTTTGACCATAAAAAGATTTCCCAACTCTCATAATGACGGTAAGAAATATCATCCTTTGTACTGACTTAAAAACCTCTAATTAGGTGTAAACAAAACCTAACCAAGGCAGCACATAAACATTGTATTTTCTTTATTATTTGCAGAAAAAGGGGAAAATGAAGATCAGCAAGGTAAAGAGGAACAACCATACAACCAACAAGATGAAAAAGGCTGGAACATTGAGGCTCCAGAGGCACAGGCACAAGATTCAGAAGCAAAAACAACCAGCTCAACAGCAGCAGGTATGTTAGCTATAAACTTTTTATATTAACTTATTATTTGTAAACCCCATAATCTATAGTTCAGTAGGCTTTATTATAATTAAGCATACTTACAACAATTAGCCTTGTATCCTCTTACTGAGAGGCAAAGTCTTCCTCTAGTATTATTTTACTAAATTTTCAAGATCAAGCAATAGGTACATCTAATGTCTGGCTACAATTTACCCCATATTTAGTAGCCACCTAGTCAGACATATGTTTGCATGAATTGTTAATCGCTATTGTCAGAATCTAATTATATTGGATGCATCAAGCTGAAGACAGGGCGCTATGGCGCTCATTAGGGGAGGCCTATGTCCAGCTGTGGACTAATATAGGCTGATGATGATGATGATGATGATTGTCAGAATTAGATGTAAATCATAATAAAAACTAAAGCAAAAAATAATAAAATTTAATCTGGCAGGTAGAGTACAGCAGCGACAGTGACTCGGCTTCAGGGGATGAGTGGGCAGATATGTTGGATGAAGAGGAACAGCAGTACATCATGAGTAGACTGGCAAAGCAGCCACAGCTACTGTCCAATGTGCCTGAGGAAAATGTGAAGGAGGAAAGAAAGTGAGTGTATGAGCAGTCTGCGCAACAGTAAGCTGATATTAGCTAGAAGTAGCTGATTAGATGCTGAGAATTTTAAAAATATCAAGATCAGGATGAATATATTTTATCATAATGTTTTGGATAAAACAACAGCTAAAACAAATAGGTAATAAGTTAATAACTCAAAAATGGAAGTATGTGAAAATCATCAGAAGTTTTAATAAAGATGTCTCAAGAAATATATTTAACCTTTCATGAAAATAAATAAATAGTGCTGGAGAAATTCAACAGCATCATCTAACCTTATACTAAGCAGAGCTTGTGTTATGGACTGTATGAGCTTATTTTATGCTGTTGAGAAACCTGCAGCTGTCGTTGGAATTTGTATTTAAGTTGAATAGGATAGGATTTATTAATTACAGGATTTTTATTTTTTTAAGTTGTAACATTTGTTTTTCATTTGTTAATGAACATGTATACTTGTTACATGAGTGAATTGTATGACTAAGTACTGTTGCCAAATAGCATCTGAAAAATAATACTTAATAAAGTTACAGAACTACTAATGATGGTCAAAAATCTTGTTATATATAATTTCACTTTTAAGGTACATTTTCTACACTACATAGTATAAAACAAAGTTACTTCCCGCTGTCTGTCTATCTGTCTGTCTTTCTTCTTATCTTTAAAACTACGCAATGGATTTTGATGCTGTGTTTTTAGTAAAGTGAATCTATTAGAAGGTTTATAATATGTATATGTATAATCATCATTTGTATAAACCAACCTCTTCAGAGCTCCGAAACGCAAGCGCAGTCGAGTGCCGCGTCCCGCAGAAGCAGACAGCGGAGCAGACTCTCTTTCAGACAGCGACGTGGAAGAACGCTACGAGAAGGAACAAGCAGAGAGACCAGCCAAGAAGCTGAAGCCACTGCTGCCAATCAAGACGAAGGAAGGGCTGATAGAGCAGAACGAGGAGGTGGAAGGTAGGTCCCACAACAAAATGAGAATGTTTGGATGTATGTATGTTGTTAACTCGTCATGCCAAATGCATTGAACGGATTAGGCTGAAATTTTTAATAGCAGACATAGCTAGGGTTGGAATAAAACATGCTTCGGCTTCGACTTCTTTTCATTAATTATCACCAGGTTGAAGCCATGGGGCGCAGCTAATTGCAATCTTGAAAAAGGCTTTAGTATGTACATAGCAAAAGTAACTTCGAAATACGGAATTTAGGCATCAACGCCACTGCTTGAGAGAATCAAAATAAATTTAGTTTGGTATTTCTTGTATATAATTGGATGAAAAGTAGCCTATATGTTATTCCAGGGCTAGAATTACGTCTATTCGAAATTTCACCCCGATCCCTTCAGTAGCTTTTCGTGAAAAAGGAACAAATATCCATCCATACTTATAAACTTTCGCGTTTATAATAATAAGTAAGGATCAATCTATTCACAGAATCAGAATCCGAGCCCGATGAAGCTCCTCCACCTCCCAAGAAGACCAAACCCGCAGTGGAACCGGACTCCGACTCCGGCATGGAAGCCACGCCTGATGAGGAGGACCGCGCCGAGGCGGAGGGCACCATCAGCTCGGTGCAGCTGTTGGCAGCCAGGAGGGACCGGCTGGCGCACGAGAAGCTGAGGATCGGGGCCTTGTGCTCGTCTCTGCTGGAGAGCCCTGAGAAAAAGGTACTTCCTTATTTACATAATAAGCGAAAGTTCGTATGTATGGATTTTTGTTACCCTTTCACAAAAACTATTGGGCTGAGAAAAAGTCAGTCAGTCAGCGGCCTTTAAAGCCGCTACACACTGAAGCCGTGGCTTCAGTATAAAAGAAGGCGAAGTTAGTATATATAGTCTTTCATATGATTCAATAGGATACAACTCGCACCCCTTCGCCTCCGGCCTGGCCACGGCTTCTATGTGTGACTGCTTTTAACGTTTCTATAGAAACAACGCGTACGAAGCCTTTCAAAAACTAGTATAAAGATGTTTTTAAATAACCGTTTGTCCTTCCCAGCTCAAGAACCTATACCCCATCCTGTATCTGATGGAGGAGCGGCTGAAGGACGGGGCATTGAACCTGCACTCGGTCCGCAAGCTGGCTTCCCTGTCAGCCTGCGAGGTGTTCCGCGACATCCTGCCTGACTACATGCTCCGGCACCAGGACTACTCGGACGTCAAGTGTGAGTAGCAAAACAAATAAATAATATTATACGACTGTACCTGATGGAGGAGCTACTTTTCATCCCATAAATCAGTTCCCATGGGATAGAAATAGCCTTGAGGCGTTTACATGGAAACAAATCGTGTGAAGCCGCGGGCAGTGATCTATAAATAATGCTGGACAATCCACTCGGCATTATCTAGCTCCAAAACTAAGCAGAGCTTGTGTTATGCTACTAAATGACTATAATAATAGATACATACAATGCATTATATTTTTAATTAATTATACATACAAAACACCGAGAACCCTGGCACAAAGATTTGTAGATCGAACAAACATTTGTCACAAGAGGGCCTTATTAGAAGTATATCAGTCATCTAGTACCCGTAACACAAGCTCTGCATAGCTTGGGACGAAATGATCCCTTGTGAATTGTCCAGAATGATAAGTAAAAAAAATTGGTTCCAGTAATTTCATGTTAAAAAATATAATTCTACTCAAAAAAAGTCGCGGGGTACTGCTAGTAATGCATATTTGTTTGTTCCAGTGAAAAAGGACACACTATCACTGTACAAATACGAGAAGGAATTACTGGAGTTCTACAAACGGTACCTACAGCGGCTGGAGAAAGCGAGCGCCGTGCTGCGACGCAAGAAAGGAGACACCAGGTAACTACTGCCGGATTTATATCTTCCTTCTTACTATTATAATAGATGGGAAAGTCTGTGTGAATTATTGTTATAAGTAATCTCCGTAATTACTTAAGTTATTTAGATTAAATTTGGTACGTAGATAGTTTAGGATCTAGAATAAGACATAGGCTAATAAAATTTTCATTAATTGACCTCTGAGCGGGTTAAATAGGGTGGTAAAGTTTAAACGGACAATTATTTTTCCTTGTTTCAATTTTATCAAAACTCGGTATAAATAAAGTATGAAATAAATGATTGAACACTTATTTTTTATTTTTACATAATAACCCCTAGGGGTTGTGTAATAAATTTCTGAAACTTATATGAAAAAAACTCTGGTTCGCGGGCGAAGCCGCGGGGCGCATCTGGTTTCTCAATAAATTCTCCCTTCATCCCTATTTCAAATCTGTTTCATAGAGTTTTACACCCCTCTTACAAAATGCCTCACTCTTAACAACAAAATATTGTAATATTTGTAGAAAACCGGACGAATCAACAATCAGCCTAGCGATAGTGTCTCTCCAATGCATGTGCAACCTGCTGGTATCGCGGCCGCAGTTCAACTACAGCACCAACATCGCTCAGAGCGTCGTACCCTTCCTCGACTGCAGGGAGAGCCGCGCGCGAGACATAGTCACACAGGCCTGCGTCGCTGTCTTCGCTGACGACAATAAGGGAGACATTACGCTCACTGTGAGTAATCGAACACTTTGCTTGCTACACGTGGAACTTAAATGAAATAATGCTGAATAATCCACACAGCATCATCTAAGGAAGACAAGCAGAGCTTGTGTTATGGGTATGACGGGACTGAAGAGCCTCATCGAGGCACCAAGCCCGTCCACACCCACAGAAAAGCTGAAGCGTAGCTGTCAATCACCAAAAGTTCTGCTCCGGTTCTTCAAGGAGCTGGGCTGGTTAGGGCCTGGTTAGGCAGGGGGATAGTTTTTAGTTTATTTATTTTTGTACCATAGGAACATACAGAACACTTGGCATAGTCAAGTTTACAGTAAATTATAATAATAATATGCACTACTACACTACATAATGCACAATACACTTCCATACGCGATGTCAGTGCAGATTACAGTTCCCCTCTTTATTTTGGGTATCTGCGATCAATTCTCTGAATTAAAAGCAGTTCCCCTGAGTTCACTTATAACTAGAATTATGTGTTACTAACTTTTACTTTTTTCTGGACTGGTTTTCTAAACTAGGCCACGGCCAGACTTTTTTTAAGGGTGCAGTGTCCTGTGTGTGACACTAGCACTACCTACGATTTGTCGGAGATTGAGGAATTTTCGGGAGAATCTCGGGTTTAAAGCCGGGAACATGTTTTATGCAGAGATTGCTAAGTTTAATTTAATAAAATAGGATTGATGCTCTGGACTGCCTGCAGACGCTCCGCATCCGGGACTTTGACCTGGAGTTCTGACAGCCCTAGACTTACAATTAACAGGCGCCCCCTGGCTTGTCCTGCCCCGCTTTTTATCACTAGAGAACATGTTTTTTGGATGGGATTCATAATTCGTTCGACCCTCTATATCTCCTGTCCTTCAGATAGTCCGCCTAATAAACCAGCTAGTGAAGCGCCGCGGCGAGCGCCTTGATTAAATCTATAAGTTTGACACTACATACTTGTTTACATCATTCGTTTGACCCTCCAAACTACCTTCCTTCAGATAGTTCGCCTAATAAACCAGCTAGTGAAGAGCCGCGGCGAGCGCCTTGATTAAATTTATATGTTTGACCCTACAAACTTGTTTACATCATAAGTTTGACCTCGCAACTTGTTTACATCATTCCTTTGACCCTCCATATTTCCTGTCCTTCAGATAGTCCGTCTAATAAACCAGCTGGTGAAGCGCCGCGGCGAGCGCCTGGTCCCTTCAGCTCTGGACTGCTTGCTGACGCTGCGCATCCGGGACGTAGACCTGGACGTGGAGGCCGATCTCAAGAACAAGAAGAAGCAGGACGAAAAACATAAGAAGAGGATCGTTAATCTGTCTAAGAAGGAGAAAAAGGTAAGAGCGACTAGAGGTCGCTCGTGACGTGACGTATGACGTGAGCTGAACCACAAAAGACAACACAAAAAGTCTTGAGTGCAAAAAGTAAATCACGTGACCCATAATCTTAGATCGCGCAAAATCGAGGATTGGAGAAACTTAATGTTTCTCCTTGTGCGAAGTAGAGGTACAATGTAGTGTTTTGATTATCGGGAAGAATCTTAGTTGTGTCTAGATTCTTGTAAATACAATTATTATTCTAACACATTATTATCTTCCTTTTTCTGGTGTCCAAGATGTACAAAGTACAATGTTATTCGGAGCGAAGTTATGTGCGTTATAATAATAATAATAATTTATTTATTTCAGACAACTTACAGTCCAATATGTTAGTAAGATTATAACTAAGGGTTAGTACTTAAACGTAATTAATGATTTTGTCCTCTGAATCAATTTATAAATAATAGGACAGTTAGCTAGTTTTTTTTTTAAATACTTTATTTTAGCTTAGCAATGCCGTACGTGTAATGCGTGATGTTTATTGTTTAACGTGCCTTTCATGTTCCTTATTTTATCTTCATGTTAACTAAATCTAATTAATAAACCAGTTGCGATCTACACGCCGTTGTTGGATTTATCCTTTCTATCCCGATACCTCTAACACTCCTGTATGTAGGTAGTAATCCCCGCGGAGCTAAGGGAGCTAGTAGTCCGTAGAAGGTCGCAAAGATTTTGATATTTATTTTTACAAGTATACATTTAAGTAAGTATATTTTGTATAATTATGACAATTTGTAATCCGCAGCGTTCCAAGAAGCTGAAGGAGGTGGAGCGCGAGCTGCTAGAGACGGCGGCGCAGGAGAGCGCGGCCGCGCGGCGCGCCGCCCTTACCGAGGTGACGCGCACCGTGTTCCACGTCTACTTCAGACTGCTCAAGCAGGCGCCGCGCTCCGCACTGCTCGCCGCTGCGCTCCACGGACTCGCCAAGTCAGTCACACTATCACTACCAAACCTTGTTAACAGTAAGGCTGGGCCGAGCGGTTTGCTCTAATAGCAACGCGCTGGACGGACTCGCCAAGTCAGTCACACTATCACTACATAGTATAAATCAAAGTCGCTTTCTCTGTCCCTATATCCCTATGCCCTTTTGTATCATAGTATAAATCAAAGTCGCTTTCTCTGTCCCTATATCCCTATGCCCCTTTGTATCATAGTATAAATTAAAGTCGCTTTCTCTGTCCCTATATCCCTATGCCCCTTTGTATCATAGTATAAAACAAAGTTGCTTTCTCTGTCCCTATATCCCTATGCCCTTTTGTATCATAGTATAAATCAAAGTCGCTTTCTCTGTCCCTATATCCCTATGCCCCTTTGTATCATAGTATAAAACAAAGTTGCTTTCTCTGTCCCTATATCCCTATGCCCCTTTGTATCATAGTATAAATTAAAGTCGCTTTCTCTGTCCCTATATCCCTATGCCCCTTTGTATCATAGTATAAATTAAAGTCGCTTTCTCTGTCCCTATATCCCTATGCCCCTTTGTATCATAGTATAAATCAAAGTCGCTTTCTCTGTCCCTATATCCCTATGCCCTTTTGTATCATAGTATAAATTAAAGTCGCTTTCTCTGTCCCTATATCCCTATGCCCCTTTGTATCATAGTATAAATTAAAGTCGCTTTCTCTGTCCCTATATCCCTATGCCCCTTTGTATCATAGTATAAATTAAAGTCGCTTTCTCTGTCCCTATATCCCTATGCCCCTTTGTATCATAGTATAAATCAAAGTCGCTTTCTCTGTCCCTATATCCCTATGCCCCTTTGTATCATAGTATAAATTAAAGTCGCTTTCTCTGTCCCTATATCCCTATGCCCCTTTGTATCATAGTATAAATCAAAGTCGCTTTCTCTGTCCCTATATCCCTATGCCCCTTTGTATCATAGTATAAATTAAAGTCGCTTTCTCTGTCCCTATATCCCTATGCCCCTTTGTATCATAGTATAAATTAAAGTCGCTTTCTCTGTCCCTATATCCCTATGCCCTTTTGTATCATAGTATAAATCAAAGTCGCTTTCTCTGTCCCTATATCCCTATGCCCCTTTGTATCATAGTATAAATTAAAGTCGCTTTCTCTGTCCCTATATCCCTATGCCCCTTTGTATCATAGTATAAAACAAAGTTGCTTTCTCTGTCCCTATATCCCTATGCCCCTTTGTATCATAGTATAAAACAAAGTTGCTTTCTCTGTCCCTATATCCCTATGCCCCTTTGTATCATAGTATAAAACAAAGTTGCTTTCTCTGTCCCTATATCCCTATGCCCCTTTGTATCATAGTATAAATTAAAGTCGCTTTCTCTGTCCCTATATCCCTATGCCCCTTTGTATCATAGTATAAAACAAAGTTGCTTTCTCTGTCCCTATATCCCTATGCCCCTTTGTATCATAGTATAAATTAAAGTCGCTTTCTCTGTCCCTATATCCCTATGCCCCTTTGTATCATAGTATAAAACAAAGTCGCTTTCTCTGTCCCTATATTCCTATGCCTCTTTGTATGCTTAAATCTTTAAAACTACGCAACGGATTTTGTTGCGGTTTTTTTTAATAAATAGAGTGATTCATGAAGAAGGTTTATTCGTATAATAAAACTTGCATAGCCGGGGCGGGTTGAGTAAATAAATAAATAATTCCTGACAGTCTACACACCATTATCTAGCCCCAAGCTAAGCAGAGTTTGTGTTATGGGTACTCCGTCCACCTTCCCTACCAACCTACCTACCAACCTTGCGGTTATAAGGACCGAAGCTGTGAGACATGAACCACTCGGTTGACTCAAGACTATACAAATCCTACGCACATTGTCCCGTACACTCTCCCCCTTCTGGGGCATGCCACATCACATCACATCATGTTATAGGTACTAGATGACACTATCATATGACACTGTATTTACTTTCAATCTTGTTATAAAACGGTGGATTACCGGTCGCGAAGTTAGGCTCAAGCTGCCAGTGACTAGCGTTGCAGGGAGAGGAACTTCCTAACGATACGCGCCGAGTCCAGCTGAACCGCTTTTTGGCCAGATCCAAAAAACGGTTCTCCTGGATTCGGCGCGTAACTTCAGGAAGTTCCTCTCCCATCCAAAAGAAGTTCCTGGCTTCCTGACCCTTGATACAACTTCTTAACTTTTTATTATTATTTATAGCATTATAAGGACACTTTATTTTGTTCCCTTGATAAGTACAATACTGTTGTTCCCAGGTTCACCCACGTCATAAACCTGGAGTACTACTCGGACCTAGTGGCGATCCTGGGCCGCCTGCTGACAGACGCGGAGATAGGATCCCACGAGAAGCTGCTGTGCGTGCGGACCGTGCTGTGCGTGCTGGCGGGCGCCGGGGACGCGCTCAGCGTGGACCCGGCGCGGTTCCACCAGCACCTGTACGAGAACATGCTGGCCGCGCATGCAGGTACGTATGTACTGCTGGTGCGGACCGTGCTGTGCGTGCTGGCGGGCGCCGGGGACGCGCTCAGCGTGGACCCGGCGCGGTTCCACCAGCACCTGTACGAGAACATGCTGGCCGCGCATGCAGGTACGTATGTACTGCTGGTGCGGACCGTGCTGTGCGTGCTGGCGGGCGCCGGGGACGCGCTCAGCGTGGACCCGGCGCGGTTCCACCAGCACCTGTACGAGAACATGCTGGCCGCGCATGCAGGTACGTATGTACTGCTGGTGCGGACCGTGCTGTGCGTGCTGGCGGGCGCCGGGGACGCGCTCAGCGTGGACCCGGCGCGGTTCCACCAGCACCTGTACGAGAACATGCTGGCCGCGCATGCAGGTACGTATGTACTGCTGGTGCGGACCGTGCTGTGCGTGCTGGCGGGCGCCGGGGACGCGCTCAGCGTGGACCCGGCGCGGTTCCACCAGCACCTGTACGAGAACATGCTGGCCGCGCATGCAGGTACGTATGTACTGCTGGTGCGGACCGTGCTGTGCGTGCTGGCGGGCGCCGGGGACGCGCTCAGCGTGGACCCGGCGCGGTTCCACCAGCACCTGTACGAGAACATGCTGGCCGCGCATGCAGGTACGTATGTACTGCTGGTGCGGACCGTGCTGTGCGTGCTGGCGGGCGCCGGGGACGCGCTCAGCGTGGACCCGGCGCGGTTCCACCAGCACCTGTACGAGAACATGCTGGCCGCGCATGCAGGTACGTATGTACTGCTGGTGCGGACCGTGCTGTGCGTGCTGGCGGGCGCCGGGGACGCGCTCAGCGTGGACCCGGCGCGGTTCCACCAGCACCTGTACGAGAACATGCTGGCCGCGCATGCAGGTACGTATGTACTGCTGGTGCGGACCGTGCTGTGCGTGCTGGCGGGCGCCGGGGACGCGCTCAGCGTGGACCCGGCGCGGTTCCACCAGCACCTGTACGAGAACATGCTGGCCGCGCATGCAGGTACGTATGTACTGCTGGTGCGGACCGTGCTGTGCGTGCTGGCGGGCGCCGGGGACGCGCTCAGCGTGGACCCGGCGCGGTTCCACCAGCACCTGTACGAGAACATGCTGGCCGCGCATGCAGGTACGTATGTACTGCTGGTGCGGACCGTGCTGTGCGTGCTGGCGGGCGCCGGGGACGCGCTCAGCGTGGACCCGGCGCGGTTCCACCAGCACCTGTACGAGAACATGCTGGCCGCGCATGCAGGTACGTATGTACTGCTGGTGCGGACCGTGCTGTGCGTGCTGGCGGGCGCCGGGGACGCGCTCAGCGTGGACCCGGCGCGGTTCCACCAGCACCTGTACGAGAACATGCTGGCCGCGCATGCAGGTACGTATGTACTGCTGGTGCGGACCGTGCTGTGCGTGCTGGCGGGCGCCGGGGACGCGCTCAGCGTGGACCCGGCGCGGTTCCACCAGCACCTGTACGAGAACATGCTGGCCGCGCATGCAGGTACGTATGTACTGCTGGTGCGGACCGTGCTGTGCGTGCTGGCGGGCGCCGGGGACGCGCTCAGCGTGGACCCGGCGCGGTTCCACCAGCACCTGTACGAGAACATGCTGGCCGCGCATGCAGGTACGTATGTACTGCTGGTGCGGACCGTGCTGTGCGTGCTGGCGGGCGCCGGGGACGCGCTCAGCGTGGACCCGGCGCGGTTCCACCAGCACCTGTACGAGAACATGCTGGCCGCGCATGCAGGTACGTATGTACTGCTGGTGCGGACCGTGCTGTGCGTGCTGGCGGGCGCCGGGGACGCGCTCAGCGTGGACCCGGCGCGGTTCCACCAGCACCTGTACGAGAACATGCTGGCCGCGCATGCAGGTACGTATGTACTGCTGGTGCGGACCGTGCTGTGCGTGCTGGCGGGCGCCGGGGACGCGCTCAGCGTGGACCCGGCGCGGTTCCACCAGCACCTGTACGAGAACATGCTGGCCGCGCATGCAGGTACGTATGTACTGCTGGTGCGGACCGTGCTGTGCGTGCTGGCGGGCGCCGGGGACGCGCTCAGCGTGGACCCGGCGCGGTTCCACCAGCACCTGTACGAGAACATGCTGGCCGCGCATGCAGGTACGTATGTACTGCTGGTGCGGACCGTGCTGTGCGTGCTGGCGGGCGCCGGGGACGCGCTCAGCGTGGACCCGGCGCGGTTCCACCAGCACCTGTACGAGAACATGCTGGCCGCGCATGCAGGTACGTATGTACTGCTGGTGCGGACCGTGCTGTGCGTGCTGGCGGGCGCCGGGGACGCGCTCAGCGTGGACCCGGCGCGGTTCCACCAGCACCTGTACGAGAACATGCTGGCCGCGCATGCAGGTACGTATGTACTGCTGGACAATCCACACAGTACGTACTTAATTTCATAATAATAGTACATTACATAGATAAATATTTATTATAAACATAGACCACATCAAAAACACCTGAAAAAGATCTGTAGAGACATACATGCATTTGTCCCGAGGCGGTAATCGATCCTGAAACCTCCTACAATGTGTTTAGTTTGTGTGGTTTAGTGCACGCGAATCAGCTGACTCAGCTGAGGTCATTCACTTAGCCGTGCCATACATGGCTTCTTAAAATTAATTTAGATAGATAGATAATACTTAAAAACAGGAAGCTCTTAATTTTTCGATAGTAGTTGTTTTACACCTACATTTATCACGTGTGTATACATACACGATCTAAAAAAGCTTTAAAGGGAATAAACCCTGCAAAGACTATAAAGCACTACCCGGCTCGCTACAAACTACTCTACAATCTGATCAGTATTTTGCTAACATTTGTTTTAAATACACCTTATTATTTGTTAACCTTCCAGGCGACACGCACGAGAACGCGAAGATAATCCTAGAAGCGATAACACAGATATGCGCGCGCGCACGCCGCGTGTCAGTCTCCGTGCTGCAGTCGTTCGCCAAACGACTGTGCACTCTCGCCGTGCAGTTGAACCACAACGGGGCGCTGGCTTGTTTAGTCCTGCTTCATCAACTGGCTCAGGTAATAAACTCACACCGAAAACAAAGGAAACTCGCCAGGAAACACGATACTTACTTGTTTCTGACGTGTTTGGTACTGATGCATCAACTGGCTCAGGTAATAAACTCACACCCCAAACAAAGGAAACTCGCCAGGGGCCGAATTCCACGATGATTAAAATGACGTTTATGACTTTGGTATTCTACTATTTTTTGCGCTTGAAGAGACTTTCATAATTAGAATGTCAAATTGTTAGTTATATAGGTAATCGTCACAGCTATGAATGAACCTCAAAAAGTTTGTGCTAGTAGAATACCAAAAAGAGTTTAACACTGACATTTTGACTCAATACTACTGAAATGGTGAAGCTATTTATTTAGTGGAATTCGGGCCCTGGAATCACGATACTTACTTGTTTGAACTAGTTTCCGGAGTTTTCGAGAGAATCTCAGGTTTAAAGCCGGGCCTCTTCAACTGCAAAGGTAAGTAAGTTTCCTATCCAGCTTATAGTTATGTTGAACTCCATACTATTTACCTATGTCAACCTCTACAAACATTCCTTTTTTAGCATGCGCTTTGTCTATCTATACCGCGATTCAAAAACAAAGATATTTTTTGTATTCAAATGAGTTACAAAAGCAAAGGAAAATTGATGGAACATATTTTACGACACTATCATCAGAGGTTTTGACAGCTTTGATTCATCATGCCATTGGTCTCTCATTCGTTATCGAACTCGAACTTGCTATTTTTCGCTGTGCTTGAGCAACTACGCGCTGTTGAAGTTTTTGTTTTTAGTTGTTAGCTTGCTGTTGTCTGTTACTCTTATTACTTTTTGTTAAGTTTTCATTCATTAATGTCATCATTGTTTACAAAAAATATCTACGATTCCAAATCAGAATATAGCTGTAAGTTTTCCTAAAATTTTCGAGCAACATAAAATGTTCGTTATCTTTCTTTCTTAGCAAAGCAAAGCAGTATCAATGTTGCTAGAAACGGATGAAAATTGCGGCTCAGGTCGCTACGATCCTTTCTCACCTTCCCCGGAGCACTGCAACGCACACGCAGCCAAGCTGACTGAGCTGTCAACACTGGCGCAGCATTACCACCCTACTGTGAGGGAGGCAGCGCTAGCTGTGGCTAAAGGGACGCTGCCGCAAGAGTTGATGAAGCTGTAAGTGTTACCAACATGTTTAGTTACTAATGACAGCTGGCAACACTGGCGATTACCACCCTACTGTCAGGGAGGCGGCGCTAGCTGTGGCTAAAGGGACGCTGCCGCAAGAGTTGATGAAGCTGTAAGTGTTACCAACATGTTTAGTTACTAATGACAGTTGGCAACACTGGCGCGGCATTACCACCCTACTGTCAGGGAGGCAGCGCTAGCTGTGGCTAAAGGGACGCTGCCGCAAGAGTTGATGATGCTGTAAGTGTTACCAACATGTTTAGTTACTAATGACAGTTGGCAACAATGGCGCGGCATTACCACCCTACTGTCAGGGAGGCGGCGCTAGCTGTGGCTAAAGGGACGCTGCCGCAAGAGTTGATGATGCTGTAAGTGTTACCAACATGTTTAGTTACTAATGACAGTTGGCAACAATGGCGCGGCATTACCACCCTACTGTCAGGGAGGCGGCGCTAGCTGTGGCTAAAGGGACGCTGCCGCAAGAGTTGATGAAGCTGTAAGTGTTACCAACATGTTTAGTAACTAATGACAGTTGGCAACAATGGCGCGGCATTACCAACCTACTGTGAGGGAGGTGGCAGGGAGCTTTAAACTGTTACCTGCCATTTCTAGTTATTTATGTCGAATGGCAAAGCGACCGACCCTGATTATCGGTATAATGTTAGGCCACGACTGCAAGATATTTGATATGGATGTTTGTCCCTCTTTCACGAAAAAAACTACTGAACGAATCAGGCTTTCATTTTGAATAGACTTTTGAATAGAGTTCTAGCCCTGGAATAGCACATAGGCTACTTTCGTCCCAAAAATATTGTACAGTTCTCACGGGAAAGAAATGCCCTTGAAACGTTTACATACCTAGATAAAACTCGTACGAGCCGCGGTTAGATGTCTTATAAAGCTACATTCAAATTAGTATAGAGAACCCTAGTATCTAGATAAACTTACTGATTGATTTAAGATACTACTAACCAAAATTTTGACGACCGATGTGGCGCGGTGGGCGAAGGAAGACGCAAGAGGTTGCGGGTTCGGTTCCCGCCTCGGAACAAATTTGTGTACGATCTGCAGAAATTTGTTCAGTTGGTCTGGCTGTTTTCTTTATATAATAAAAATATCTATTTATGGAATTCAGTCATCTAGTACCCATAACACAAGCTCTGTTTAGCTTGGATGATGCTGTAGTCCACACAGCATCATCTAGCCCCAAGCTAAGCAGAACAAGTCCAGAATTATCTATTACTAGCGAGCCGCCCCGGCTTCGCACGGTTTTAATATACGTATAAACCTTCCTCTTGAATCACTATTAAAAAAACCGCATCAAAATCCGTTGCGTAGTTTTAAAGATTTAAGCAGTCAAAGGGACATAAGGAAATAGGGAGATAGGGACAGAAAAAGCGACTTTATTTTATCCTATGTAGTTAGTGATTATTAAAATATGTATTTTTCTTCTGTCAATAAATACTAACTATCTTTTAATTCCTTATTTTCCCTACAGATCACCAATCCAAGTGTTCAACATGTACGACGGTTCTAAAATGACGTTCAAACCCCCTATCCAGCCGCCGCCGAAGGAAATCCCCCACAAGCAAAGGAAGGTCACTGCTGAACATAGCTGGATGCAGCCAGAATTCAGGACTATGTGTCTTGATGTAGAGGCAAACGTAGAGTTGGCTATCAGATGATGTTACATAGGTAAAATGAATTAATAAATAATTGAATGTTTAATTATTTTTTATTTAAAAATTACAACTAATTGATAAAATGGGTTAAAATTTCCACATTTTAATAGCCTATGTCTTATTCTAGGTGCTAATCTATTTACATACCAAATTTCATATAAATAACTTAAGTAGTTAGGTTAAAATTTCCACATTTTAATAGCCTATGTCTTATTCTAGGTGCTAATCTATTTACATACCAAATTTCATATAAATAACTTAAGTAGTTACGGAGATTACCTATAACAAACATTCACACAGACTTTCCCATTTATTATAATAGTAAGATTAATAATTTCATATGTACCCTATGTAGTGCATTTCTTAGAAACAAAGTCATTTAACTCAATATCCACATTAGGTCCATCCTCGATACCAGAATCAGTGTTAGACCTAGTGCGGTTATAGGACCGACTGTTAGTACTGCCGCTCTTAGAAACCTTGGTGGTTTCCGAACGAGTCGAGGTCAGAGCGTACGCGCGCCGAGTCCACCGGTTCTCAACGTTGAATCTGCAACATAATCATTATTATTCTACCCGCGTCTTCGCCTTTTTTCGGGATTAAGATTGTGTACCTAATAGCATCTGACCGTGGTGTTGCACGCTTTATTTCTATGGAAACTTTTCAAGGCTATTCCTATTCCATGGGAACGGATTTATGGGATGAAAAGTAGTTAAAAGTAGCCTGTGTTTTTCCAGGGATACGTCAATTCGAAATTTAGGTCCGATCCGTCAGTAATTTTTGCGTAAAAGACAAACATCCATAAATTGACACATACAAACTTTCACGTTTATTATATTTGTAAGGATAAGGATTTACCTATTTGTACGGTTTTACTATACCTCTACATTGACTTTTATGCGCGTGCGGCGATTTAGTACCTACTTACTCTATGTCGCACGCGCTGCAATTACTTTACATACATACCTACAGATTAGGTAAGTACTTATCTGATTTTATTTGATATTTTTTCATTGTGTTCTGGATGTTTTCTATGTATACTAAAATATGTAGGTATCTATGTATGTATACTACCCATAACACAAGCTCTGCTTAGCTCGAGGCTAGATGATGCTGTGTGAAATGTTCTTTCTTTCTAACCAAGGCTTCCTATGCTTTAACCCGGAGAAAAATCATCGTTAATTTGTTAATCATAACATAAAAAAACATAAAAATGCTTATTCGCACTTTTCAGGCAAATAACGCCTACGTATCACACTTAGGATCTGATCGTGGTTCATACTATTTTCGCAGCTCATTGGTCCATTCGATTTTTTTATTCAATTTTGAAATGCAGCAATATAGAGGGGAAAACCGTATGAACGATAAACTAACGAATACATATAAATAGACCAGTGGACCGGAAAATGTGTTCAAATTCTGTGACTATCACGCCAATATTAGATAGGTAGGTACCTATTTTCCTTAATGAATTTAAACTATATGATATTAAATTATCAATTCACATCATCACATATGAATCACAAAGATGTTAGTTGAAACTTTTCTTTCGTAGGTTCTATTTCATACCTTTTACATAGCTTCAGGAATATGCTTGTTTTGAAAATAAAAAGGAAAAAAATGACGACCCCAATTAACAGGTTATAAGCGTTTATCAGGAAGTCCAACCACACTTCTATTTTATCGGAATCCATAGCGTCCTGAAAAAGAAAGAAGTAGATATAAATGAATAATAAAAAATATGACTCGGCCCCAGGTTCGCAACTTATTAAAAGGATGTATGTTCTATTTTGCATGTTCGTGTGTACTATTGTATGCCTAAACAATGATTCTGAGATGGTTCTATAAAAAACTTTTCTCAGGGTCTAGAATTTATCCCCTAAAAATAAAAATTCATTTATAAATTATATAAACTTTATGAAATTTTAATAAAGTCGGTATTTTCAAAAAAATAAAACTAGCTCATTTTTCTATGTTATAAGAGGGTACATCAGGCTTTGCTACATGTAGGTAAGTAAACCTTGGAAAAATAGGTACCTCATTTGTGTCGTCAAGCTGCTTATATTTTAAGATATAAATTCTACCTGAGCTAGTTCCAGAATCCAAGAGACGCCCATGATGGAAAACAGCTTGATGTATAAGATAAATCTGTAAGAAATTGATGAATAAGTTTAATCTTCTTAATACGATCGATGTAAATATTTTCCTTATACATGCAAACGATCCCCAAAACCACTAAATAAATCAAGATGATATTCAACGTTTAGGTACGACTTTCCGCCGAGTGCCTTCATCCATCAATCATCGTAAGCACACACATCATCAGGTGTAAAGAATCCACAGGCTGGGGGTCTATTCTTACGCCGCGATCGCCATAGCAAGAACACACTTAAATTGCTTGTGGACTCACCGATTATGATGAGTCTTGTTCTTGCTTACAGTGGCCTTATCAAAGCTATCTATTGTCCGTCTTATCAGCCAAATGTTGTACACCGTCATTATAAACAGCACACAGTTCATAGCAGTTAGAATTGTCAGAGGGACGTAGAGGTAAAATAGCATTGACTCTGAAAAATAACAACGGTTATAAAAAAAAACTCCAAGTTAAATAAATAATGCTGGACAATCCACACAGTACCATCTAGCCCCAAAGTAAGCTACTCAAAGAATATTCAAAAGCTGGTTGGCAAGCAAAAAAAGAACCCTGTGAACTGGCAGGTGGCAGTGGTGTTTAGTAGGACTAGTCGGATTGGAAATGATTATATCCCCAACATAATAAAGTTAGGTACCTAATTTAAGCTCGCACAACCAATGCAAGCCTCGGTTTTTTTTTGCAAGCCTAATACAAAGCGGGCAAAAATGTCTAAAAACCTTACTACTAAGAAAGCCAGTTTCGAACCAAGGCTTGACGACGTGCTCTGGTAGATCTAGCCTGTCCATGGTCGATGCGAAGATCGTCATAGCTGCGGGGACTCCGAACGCGAAGCTCGCATAGATGAGCATCTTCACGTTAATGCCGCGACGGTTGATGGCGCGGTGCTTGCGCGTTCCTCTGGAAATAGATGCTACGATTAGTTTTTAGGTAAACTCAGGCGCACACCCTAGGCTATATTGTAGTCATCTAGTAGCCATAACACAAGCTCTGCATAGCTTAGGGCTAGGTGATGATGTGTGGATTATCTAGTAGATATTATTTATTTGTTTCTTGTAGGTAATTATGAGGTTTTAGATATTTAATTTTTAAAAGATATTACTAAATTCACTTAGAAAACATAAAATTAAACTTAGTCTTTATATTGTGGTGACCTAATGCGTAGGTAATATGCTTCGAAACTCAAAAGAATAATTAGGTACCTACCTACATATCTATCTACAACCTTTACTAGTCCACTGCTTGACGCAGGCCTTCCCATGATAAGCGCAAAAGAATAATTAGGTACCTACATACCTATGTTAAATTAAAAGTAGGTACCTAGGTATACATAATGTTTACAAAAGTATGTGTAAATATTTATAAATAAGTAAAGTTATGGTGTAGGTATCTAATGAAAATTAATTGCTATATTACGCGTTTATCATTTAGGTACAATCTTACAATATTGCTTTAGTTCAATATCTCGAGTTGTTGAATCGTTTTGTCCAGTCTCAGATTTAACAATCTATAATGTCAATAATTGATTGGCTCAATCATATAATGTCAATAATTGACTGAATGATATTGACTATGGAATAAAAAGAACATAGGTAGGTACATGGAATCATTCTTAAATAAAAAAAAATTGTGTATATTTAATTTGACCAAATATTACCTGAAAGTCCACCAAATATCGTAACACATCAATGTTAGCCAGGAGAAGGATGCCAATACCAAGAAGTACTGAATCTTAGCTGAAAAAATATATAAGATTGTCTTATTTTTAACCCACTTCAAAAACGGAGGATGTTCTCTATTCAACTGTAGGTATGTCTTATATCATATGTTTTTTCTATCTTAACTTTTTTTAAAGGAATCATAACCTCAAATAAATAAAAAAAATAAACCTCATAGGATTAAAAAGAAAATCATACATAAATTTATAAAATTCATAAATCGTACATAGGTACCTAACATAAATCATATGAGGTAAGTATATTTTTTCGTTCGCTCACTGTGGTTCACCTTCCATTGGATATTAAGTAAGTAAGTAACTCAATAGTACTGTGGCAATTATTGTTTGCAAAATTTATTATTTATTAAAGTTATTTATTATTTCTTATAATTAAATACTCACTCCTTATAACTATGTGTTCATTATAACCCGCATTAGCTAGGAAAAGAACAGTCGCTTTGATAGTGTAGAAAGTGAAGAGCGTCCCCACATAAGCACACAGCAGCATTCCCTGGATATTCCTTAGCTGCTTCAGCAGGGAATATACCACCAGGACCAGGAGCAAGAAGAAAGCAGATATGCTCAGACCTACAATAGATTCAACATTATTGATTTATTGATTTGGCACACAAAATAGATCAAATCATTAATAATACAAACAAAAAGATATAGGTACTTAATAATAAAGTCTAGACTGTATCCCTAAATCTGTGTAGGTACCTACACAACATGATTATAGAACAGTCCTATGCAAGCAAATACCTATTAGAAGTGAATTTAAGAATAATTAATGTAGAAATATGAAACCATTCATTATTATATAAAAATTTAAAGAATAAATACATTGGCTACATGTTGTAGTAGGTATGTTGTGTACCACATATAAATACTTTACTTTTAGGTTTTTTTTTTTTGGTCTTTATAATAACTGAGGGGTATAAAGTATTCACCCTGTTAGGGCACTGCAATATTTTGCTTGGCAGTAGGTACAAATAAAAATGTAATATTATATTAGGTAGGTACACTAGTATGTGCCGCGAGGATTTCGATAATGGTAGAAATCATCACAGGCCTCTACGAATTGAACCACCACCTTTTCAAGACCAGAGCCACAGACAGCAATCTGTGTCGTGGCTGCTTTCAGGAAGAAAAGACTGTGGAACACGTTGTGGTCTGCCCGGCCACAGAAGAGACCAGACAAAAGACGGGACTGAAGAGCCTCATCGACACCCCCGTCCACACCCACAGAAAAGCTGTAGCGTAGCTGTCAATCACCAAAAGTCCTGCTCCGATTCTTCAAGGAACTTTGTGTTTCTCATTTAAGTGAACTACTTTGTGTTGTGTTCTTTGAGAAATAAAAAAATCTTTAAACCGAACTGGGCTGGTTAGGGCCTGGTTAGGCAGAGGTGCATTATCCATGCACAATACACTCCCATGCGAGATGTCAGTGCAGATCACAGTTCCCCCTCTTAGAATTAGTTAATATGCCCGCGGCTTCGCCCGCGTTATTTCTATGGAATCGTTTTAAGGCTATCCAATGGGAACTGAATTATGCGATGAAAATGTAGCCTATGTGTTATTCCAGGGCTAGAACTACGTCTATTCAAAATTTCAGCCCGATCCGTTCAGTAGTTTTTGCATGAAATAGGAACAAACATCCATACATCATATTTACAAACTTTCGCGTTTTTAATATTAGTTTTAATATTATAACTTTTATTTAATAAATATTCAGTTAAAAGCGGCAAAAATTATTTTGCTACAACTTACAAATGTTTAGGTATTGTACGGAAGCATCTGTGATGCCCTTCAAGTGAATGACTACCAGAAACAGATGGATTAACCGATTTATATTGATAATTACCTAGTTAATAGTTTGGAAATATATCACAGGTAAAAGTAACTATAATAAGTACTTCTACAGCCATTTATAAGCTCCAAATGTAGGTATTGAGACGTTTGGGCTGACTGATTTTTTGAATAGGTCCGTTTCGTTTTAGATCTAATATATATATTCCTACCTACTTAAGAAAACGCATGCGAAGTAGCCAGAAGCTTTAAAGTAGATATACCAACTTACATAATGCAGTGTAGAAGTGCTTATTGGAAGTTTTGTCCACATCAGATATTTTGAGCATGAAGTATGGAAGCGTACGTATCCGTGTTTTTGTTGCCACAGCTAAGTCGACGCAGAAGTCTGCCGTTTTTATGGTTTCCCAGTAATCGTACCGATTCTTTTGGTACCGAGCTAATGTTCCTTTCTAAAATATAAATATTACACGATCATATCATCTCGGTGAATTTTGTGACAAACTTTATAGGGAAACGTAGGTACCTACTCTGCTCCGATATATTTTATCTATCATCTATGTAATCTATTGTATACAGTAGGTATATCAGCCATCCAGTACCCATAACCCATAACACAAGCTCTGCTTACCTTGGGGCTAGATGATGCTGTGTGGACTGTCCGGAATTATTATATTATATTATTTTTGGGAACATTTAAGAACTGATGAAAATAAGAGATAATAGCATGATCACAACTTAAATCAAAACGTACCAAAAAAAAATTGTCTTATACCTAAGTCATAATTTCATTCGACAGATATTTCCGATTTTGCACTTTCACACGTTTATCATAAGTACCTAGTATGCTAGTACCTACTATAATAGTAAGTAGGAAAAAAAGTGGCTAAAATCAATACAATAGGTACCTAGGTACTATTCATACCTAGTAGATATTATTATCTTTGATTAAAACTTCAAGAACCAATCGCAGTGAATAACTAAGCAAAGAGCAAACTAGAGTCGAATGAAATTATGACATAAGACTCATCCGAATTGCCGACGAATATAATATTTTCCAGTAGGTCACTCCAATATAATACAATAATGGGAACCAAATTTGAAAAACATTATAATTTTAAAAGGTAGGTAAGCTAATTAACTGCATCCAAATAAAACTTCGAAACTCTTGGTAGGTACTTCATATTAAAACTAGACCACAGAATTAGGTACTTTACCTCTAACAGCTTATAATTTCCAGACTTTACGTCAATTTGTATTGCGCATTTTTTACCCTCCGTTGGGTACATAAACATGTTTGACTGCAGTAACTTAAAACTACCAAAATTCTTTGTAGAAACCTTAATATTCTTGTAAATGTTACTATCATAAACTTTTATATCAGAGTAATTGAACGGCACTGATGTAAAATCTGTAATATGCATCTGTTCGCTTATTTCATTCTTTAGGACGTCAATTTTCTTGCAGACTTTAATCACCTTTTTCCCGTTTTCGAGATACATATGAACAACTTCATTTTGGCCACAACACTTTAGTAAACAGGGATTATCACTGCAATAACTGTCTGTATCTATCTCCTTGTGATTCAAATCCGTTATCACAGAACTACATGTTTCGGCTTCTTTAGAACTTGAAAAATTAATAATGGATATTAAACAAAAACATAAAATTATATAATACATTTTCGAACTACGTGTGTCCTGGCATTGATTTACGAAGTGAAATAATTATATATAATAATGGAGAGGAAAACCCATAGAGGAAAGGCTGTTAACTGTAGAACCGTACATAAATCACAAAATTTTGCTAACAATTTCAAAACTTTAACTATCCGCGATATTTCTATGCTGCTAAGCCCTTTTTCGGCAATAGGGATTAGCAGCATATCTCTTACTAATAATGAATTAGATGACCAAAATGAAATGCTTTTTATTTCTTTTTGGTCATTCAAATCATTTATTATTGACTTATGTATGTGAGATGTAAGTTGATAATGAGTAAAAGATGATTTATACTTACTGTAAAATTTTAATGGTTTTAGACAAGCAGTATTTATGTAATTCTTAGCTAAGCTTAATCTAACTTACTAGGACATTTTCTTAAATAACTTAAATCAATAATTTAATTTATCCAATCTGATTGTTGTCAAAGTACTAAAGTTTGTATTCAATAACATATTATTTTAATATAAAAATATTTTATTTAACATTTCATTATACTAACATTAAATAAAAGAAATAAACATTTTTGTGTTTTGTACGTTTGAAGAAATAAAAGATGCGTTCATGCAGTCTAATGTATTAAGTATAGGAGTTATCTAGTACTCATAAGAATAACACAAGCTAGATGACACTGTGTGAATTTGTCCAACATTATGTATTTGGGCATTTTCGTAGAAATTTGTCCCGGTTACAAAATGGAGTGAAAAAAATAAAGATCATTTTAGGAATATCTAACTTATTTAAAATGATTCGCCTTTCCTTAGAGATTTATGTGATAGCAGCAAAATAACAAACAAATAGCATTTTCAAAGGATATTTAACTTTTAAGACATCAGGAGGTACACCAGGTTTCCATTTGGTTACTTTTTTTAAAATCAAATAAAATAATACCACAATAATCCTCAATGAATTTAATATGTTTAATTGCTTTAAAAACATGATATTGAATAGAAAATAAAACCTAACGATGAAGAAAAGCATTAGTTATTTTTATTTAAGCCAGAACATATCCACTTTGTTACTTTTGGGAAACTTTGCAATGAAAACATTGTGTTTTAAGCATGGTAAAGCAGTCTCAGGGACCGCATTTTTTTTCATCGAATAGCTCTTGTAATACTACAACAAAAATAAAAAAAATATCATCGAGTGCCCTTTAAAAAAATCGAGAAAAAAAATATTTTCCCTATTAAAAATATGAGACAGTTACAAAATGTAAAGGAGCAGTTACGTAATGGAAAACGTAAAGCTGGCTTTACAATGTTCGAAATTTTTCTCCTGAAAATCTATTATTCTTGTAGTTTTACTTTTTTCGGTATTTATTATTCCTAACACATTAATCAGAGAAATGTTGTGTCGTGGTTTATTTGTCGTGGGTTCTTCATCTTTATCAAGTGCTTCATCACCACAAAATCGTAATTTAAACATCAATAAAACTTCTAGATTTAAATTAAAATATTTTTTTTTAATTTTTTTTAGCATATAAACGATTTCATTTTTGAAACCAAGATTTAATCAAGAATTTTATATATAATATCTTTGGATTTAATACGCTAGAACTCTTTGATGCTTTGTCAACAATTACTGGGTGAACTTGCCTTTATATTTCCATTTCGTAACTTTATCATTCCACATATACGTAACCAAACAAAATGGAAGTAACGTTCCCACGTCACCCGATCTAAAATTGCGTCTATTTTTATTTTCAAACAGTTGAGACCTTTGGAGACTCAATAATTCATTTAATACATTATACAGTAATCATTTCGTTACTTTTATTTTACAAAAACTCAAGCCTTATCAGTCTAAATCGCAGTTACAAACTGGAAGAAAAAAACGCCACGGTAACGCTCTGCAAGTTCAGATACGAATAATGACAGAACGCTCTTTGACAACCAATTTTAAACTGGTGGTATCGATGAGTCATGTTACCAGGAATAATAAATTCTGTGATTACAGTAGTTTTTTTCAAAATAATACGGAGATATTGCAGTTACAAAATGGAATTCCACTTATGTCCAAAATCATGGGACACAATTTAATTGATAAAAAGTTATTATTTTTGTATGAAAAGTCCCGCATTTTACGTTGAAATATGATGGCCTTCATATATTTAAACATAAATAATCCAGTTTTAGCCTTCATCCAAACCGAGTTAAAAAATAATCTAGAGTCAAAAGTCGGTCCACCGCTGTAGGACAACCATTTTTAAGGGGTCTCGGAAGCTATTTTACTCTTATTTTACAATTATTTGTATTAAAAAAGTTCTAATTATATGTTTTTTTATCGCAAATAAAACTATAAAACATAAAATAAGTATTTTAATATCTAGCAATGGACTAGTTTTTATGAAAAGTATTAATGAACTTGTAGGACACCTAAAAAAACGCAGGGACGTTTTTTAAAAAAAATGCCCATTTATATTATTTAAATCGTTTTGTTATTACTGTAACAAAACTCTGTATTGTATAAATACCCCCTACTAGAGAATATCTCGGATTTGTCGGTTACAACTTATAAATGAATCTTATAATAATTTAAAGGGTGAAAAAAAATCGCTTAAGGTGATTTCGCGTCCAGGACTAAGCATAGCTCCGCTACTAGATGGCGATGATTTTCAATTATGATGTTTTTCACTATTTTCTAATTAAATTGTTCATAATTGTTTAATGGTAATGTATTTGCCGCAAATGGTATGTTGTTTTTTATGTACCAAGCAATTTTTCAAGTGTTGAAAGCATTTAGGGAGCTTGTATTTGGGAAGAGCAAAAAAGATCTTGCCTGTGTGAGTGATCGGCCGCTACGAGTCACTCACACAAAAAAAGATCTTGCCTGTGTGAGTGATCGGCCGCTACGAGTCACTCACACAGGCAAACCCTATAAATTCAGTGGAACTAAAATAACTACTGTTCGAAAAATAACAGAGATAATTGGAGACGCCTTAGGACTAAATATTTTTCGGACCAATATTTCCGTTTTCGGGACATTACTAAATTACATCTAAAATTAATTCAATAAAACCACTAGTTAACGAACTAATTTTCGACTCTTGTTTTTTTTAAGAATAAAAACAGGCTCTATTTACATTTAAAAAAAAAAATTGGAGGTAATTTTCTTTTATCGTTTTGAACAATTTAAGTAAAAAGGCGCAGAGGGTAATGTTATTTACAAACTAGCTTATTAGCTAAAGAATATCTTACAAATCATAGGTAAAAAAATACTTTTCATGCTATTTATTAATTTCGTTAAATCATTGGAATTGACAAATAAATTGAATAAGTTCACAATAACAATCATTAATTTTAAATGTACTCACTGTGAAAGTTGTTCCAATTTTATAATAAAATTACATTAAAATTATTAGCGTAAGGAAGTCTCCACTTTTTTTGACTCTGTTCTTTGTGTAATTAGGTATTTTAGCTCCGATTTTACGACCACTTATAAAAGATTAAAAGTAATACAAATTTTCACAGTATTTCAATAACTCACTTTGGACTAGCGGTTTGAACAGTCGGGTGGGTGCGACGATGTATAGTCGTACCTGGGTTCGAAACCACCGAAAATTTAATTTACTTTTTGCTTTTTTAAAATGAAATATCCACAAAATTTTGATACATCCCGTTAGTACGGGCTCGAATCCCTTCAACACTACCAAAATTTTTGATTTTTATCATTTTTATTCTTTATATTTTGAACAATGTCATAGACCTAGTACAAACAAATTCATATTTGTCATAAATTACTTATTGTAAGCCTTCCTAAGTCTATTTGATTGTTATATAAAACTTTGGTAGACTGTTCTGCGTAGGTACATCCCACAAAGGGTCCTGACCTCGTTTCTAACGGTATGACAAAAATAAAAAGAAACAATTATGTACTATCAACACCAACTGATTTTTATTTTATTTTAGCTCTTACGCCAGCTAAGTTCAGGCATTTTTACAAATCGCTCATTGAATGCAAAACGGCCACATTTCAAAAATTTAGAAAATGGTTTTATTTCTGATAAAGTATATTTTCTCTTGAGAACATTTCATAAAGCTAGTTTAATTTAAATATTGATTTCTTTTTATTGGGATAACTTTGCTTCAAAATTTTAATGCAAAATGGGCTTTTGTAGTTTTTATCAAGTTGGGTGATAGCTATAACAGCGACCATTATTTTAAAAAATAGAGCAAAAAATTACGAAAACAATGATGTTTTAATATTAAAAAAGAAAAACTTTAACTTTTCAAAAAAATCATGTCCAAAATTTTGTTTTGGCTCTCTGTAAAAAGTTACGATTAGTCCAATAAAAAAAATATATATATAATTCCGGACAGTCCACACAGCATCATCTATCCCAAGGTGAGCAAAGCTCGTATTATGGGTACTAGTTGACTGATAAACTTAATACAATACATTACATAGATAGATATTTTTTTTATAAATACATAGAAAACACCCAGACCAACGGAACAATTTCATGTTCAATTTCTGTAGATCGTACACAATTTTTTCCGACACGGGAATCGAACCCACAACCGGTCGCAGGCGGACCTTCGCCCACTGCGCCACATCGGTTGTCGCTGATGAATGATCGAAATGCTTTGCATACAATCTGACACGTCTGATGCTGGGGCCACACTACCGTGATATGCCGATAATTATTTTAATTATAACTTATACAACACCTAGGTGTAACCACGATTTATGGCCATAATTTTACAATGCCAATCAATATGGCAAATGGCGGTAGACAATAGCTCCGGCGGCGGTCTTTTTTCGCACATCAAAGAAGATTACCGCAGTAATTAATGCGTTTGTGGCCACTACCGTTTGTCCAGTGTGCAATACGAGCTCACCGGCGACGCACGTGATATTTTTACCGCCTTATTTATTGACATATCTAGGTAAACTCTAGTGTAACCACACCAGGTCATGCAGTAATTTAAACGGTAATTTAATGTCATAATTATTGCGGTAACAGCCCGGTAGACGGTAAGGTAGTGTGGCCCCAGCGTAAAACTCTCTAAACTGGTATCTATAAGCAAACATTTTATCTGTTTACATAGTGTCATTTATTGTTGTCATGGAAACGGAACGTAGGCTTCCTAGATCTTATTTGACATGCAGCAAAAATAGATAGGAATAAATACTTGGACGATGGAAAAACCCTTTGAGAACGGTAGACTATGGTATTATTAGATGATTCTTTAGATAGCACAGAGATGGCGATTCCGTCGCCGCCGTCACACTCACAAGTTCAAGTAAGCGGGCGTACAACATTATCCGTGTTCACTCACACATTGATAAAAATGGCCTAAAATTTTCACGTTATTTCTAATTATACCGAGTGTTTTCATGAATCAAACACAATTTGCCGCAAATAATGACCAATAACAAAGCCAAAAACAGTTATTTATTTGTTAAATTATGTCCACATCGCTCATATTTGGGAAAATACAAACGTATGACAATCGGATCACCTTAAGTTTAAAATAACTTATAATAAACAAACAAATAACTAGTAAATACATTCAACAGCGATCTAACTGTGCTTGTAGCTCCGCAATAGTCTCCTTTACAAGTTGCTTGCGTCGATCGATACCCGCCTCGAGCAAACGCGCAGATTCGCTGCGTTTCGACTCTATGTATTCACGCATAGCAGCCAGTTTTGTCTGCCATCTGGAAAAAATATTTATTTGTAGTAGAATTTACGCATAAGCGTTACAGACATACAGAATTACTTTCAGATTTATAATAGTATGGAAATCTATAGGAATATACCTAATTGATTCCAATTGATTTCTGATAACTATGATTATGACAAAATCAATCATTGTTAAAGTATTTTCGTACAATAATAATAATGAGAACGATACAATATTAATTGGGAAGGTTGAGAGTATAGGGAAAAAACAAGGAAATACTGATATAACAATAATGGAAAACCAACAAGGAAACAAGCAAGTTAATTGTTTATAATATAAATTTAATACCAACTTCAACAATGTACGTTGTTAATACACGAAAATGGTTCAAATTCGAGTTTGACAAGAAGAATGAAATCTTTATACCCCAGTATATGCCTAGTATATGCCCGCGGCTTCTCACGAGTTTTTCTATTGAAACTTTTCAAGGCTATTGAGCTCCAGATTCCAGGATGCTGCCTCTGATACTATGATACAACTCACGCTAGGTCCTGCCTCTGCCAGTAGTCCAGTTCCTGTTCGATCCTGGCGTAGTTCCTCTGCTCGACTGCGAGCTCCTCCATCCGCTGTCTGATCTCCTGGAGCTCCAGGTTCCAGGATGCTGCCTCTGATACTATGATACAACTCACGCTAGGTCCTGCCTCTGCCAGTAGTCCAGTTCCTGTTCGATCCTGGCGTAGTTCCTCTGCTCGACTGCGAGCTCCTCCATCCGCTGTCTGATCTCCTGGAGCTCCAGGTTCCAGGATGCTGCCTCTGATACTATGATACAACTCACGCTAGGTCCTGCCTCTGCCAGTAGTCCAGTTCCTGTTCGATCCTGGCGTAGTTCCTCTGCTCGACTGCGAGCTCCTCCATCCGCTGTCTGATCTCCTGGAGCTCCAGGTTCCAGGATGCTGCCTCTGATACTATGATACAACTCACGCTAGGTCCTGCCTCTGCCAGTAGTCCAGTTCCTGTTCGATCCTGGCGTAGTTCCTCTGCTCGACTGCGAGCTCCTCCATCCGCTGTCTGATCTCCTGGAGCTCCAGGTTCCAGGATGCTGCCTCTGATACTATGATACAACTCACGCTAGGTCCTGCCTCTGCCAGTAGTCCAGTTCCTGTTCGATCCTGGCGTAGTTCCTCTGCTCGACTGCGAGCTCCTCCATCCGCTGTCTGATCTCCTGGAGCTCCAGGTTCCAGGATGCTGCCTCTGATACTATGATACAACTCACGCTAGGTCCTGCCTCTGCCAGTAGTCCAGTTCCTGTTCGATCCTGGCGTAGTTCCTCTGCTCGACTGCGAGCTCCTCCATCCGCTGTCTGATCTCCTGGAGCTCCAGGTTCCAGGATGCTGCCTCTGAGCTTTCTCTGCTGGTTTCCGTCTCAAAGGACTGCTGTTCGCGCGCGATTGTCGCTTTTATCTCGCGGGTTTTTGCGTTGGTTTCTTCCTGGGGAAGATATTGAGTTGAGTCTTTTTCACTTCTTCCACTTTGTTTCTTACAACCTGCGCCCGGTGGCTTCACCCGCTTGATAATTGATGAAAAGGAGCCTTTTTATACCAAGGCTAGAACTACGTCCCTTCAAAATTTCAGCCCGATCCGTTCAGTAGTTTTTGCGTGAAAGAGTAACAAACATCCATACAAAATTTCACATTTATAACTAGCGACCCACCCCGACTTCGCACGGTTTTATTATACGTATAAACCTTCCTCTTGAATCACTCTATCTATTAAAAAAACCGCCTCAAAATCGAATCGAAAAATAGGGACATAGAAAGCGACTTTGTTTTATACTATGTAGTGATAGTGTCAGTTGTACTGCAGAAGAACAAACTGTTTATAACTTACTGCGTTTTACTTCACTGTATCACTACGTATAAAACAAAGTCGCTTTCTCTGTCCCTATGTATGCTTAAATCTTTAAGGTGATTTCGCGTCCAGGACTAAGCATAGCTCCGCTACTAGATGGCGATGATTTTCAATTTTGATGTTTTTCACTATTTTCTAATTAAATTGTGCATAATTGTTTAATGGTAATGTATTTGCCGCAAATGGTATGTTGTTTTTTATGTACCAAGCAATTTTTCAAGTGTTGAAAGCATTTAGGGAGCTTGTATTTGGGAAGAGCAAAAAAGATCTTGCCTGTGTGAGTGATCGGCCGCTACGAGTCACTCACACAAAAAAAGATCTTGCCTGTGTGAGTGATCGGCCGCTACGAGTCACTCACACAGGCAAACCCTATAAATTCAGTGGAACTAAAATAACTACTGTTCGAAAAATAACAGAGATAATTGGAGACGCCTTAGGACTAAATATTTTTCGGACCAATATTTCCGTTTTCGGGACATTACTAAATTACATCTAAAATTAATTCAATAAAACCACTAGTTAACGAACTAATTTCCGACTCTTGTTTTTTTTTAAGAATAAAAACAGGCTCTATTTACATTTAAAAAAAAATTGGAGGTAATTTTCTTTTATCGTTTTGAACAATTTAAGTAAAAAGGCGCAGAGGGTTTATTTACAAACTAGCTTATTAGCTAAAGAATATCTTACAAATCATAGGTAAAAAAAAATACTTTTCATGCTATTTATTAATTTCGTTAAATCATTGGAATTGACAAATAAATTGAATAAGTTCACAATAACAATCATTAATTTTAAATGTACTCACTGTGAAAGTTAATTTTATAATAAAATTACATTAAAATTATTAGCGTAAGGAAGTCTCCACTTTTTTTGACTCTGTTCTTTGTGTACTTAGGTATTTTAGCTCCGATTTTACGACCACTTATAAAAGATTAAAAGTAATACAAATTTTCACAGTATTTCAATAACTCACTTTGGACTAGCGGTTTGAACAGTCGGGTGGGTGCGACGATGTATAGTCGTACCTGGGTTCGAAACCACCGAAAATTTAATTTACTTTTTGCTTTTTGAAAATGAAATATCCACAAAATTTTGATACATCCCGTTAGTACGGGCTCGAATCCCTTCAACACTACCTAAATTTTTGATTTTTATCATTTTTATTCTTTATATTTTGAACAATGTCATAGACCTAGTACAAACAAATTCATATTTGTCATAAATTACTTATTGTAAGCCTTCCTAAGTCTATTTGATTGTTATATAAAACTTTGGTAGACTGTTCTGCGTAGGTACATCCCACAAAGGGTCCTGACCTCGTTTCTAACGGTATGACAAAAATAAAAAGAAACAATTATGTACTATCAACACCAACTGATTTTTATTTTATTTTAGCTCTTACGCCAGCTAAGTTCAGGCATTTTTACAAATCGCTCATTGAATGCAAAACGGCCACATTTCAAAAATTTAGAAAATGGTTTTATTTCTGATAAAGTATATTTTCTTTTGAGAACATTTCATAAAGCTAGTTTAATTTAAATATTTATTTCTTTTTATTGGGATAATTATCTTAACTTTGCTTAAAAATTTTAATGCAAAATGGGCTTTTGTAGTTTTTATCAAGTTGGGTGATAGCTATAACAGCGACCATTATTTTAAAAAATAGAGCAAAAAATTACGAAAACAATGATGTTTTAATATTAAAAAAGAAAAACTTTAAATTTTCAAAAAAATCATGTTCAAAATTTTGTTTTGGCTCTCTGTAAAAAGTTACGATTAGTCCAATAAAAAAAATATATATATAATTCCGGACAGTCCACACAGCATCATCTAGCCCCAAGGTGAGCAAAGCTCGTATTATGGGTACTAGTTGACTGATAAACTTAATACAATACATTACATAGATAGATATTTTTTTATAAATACATAGAAAACACCCAGACCAACGGAACAATTTCATGTTCAATTTCTGTAGATCGTACACAATTTTTTCCGACACGGGAATCGAACCCACAACCGGTCGCAGGCGGACCTTCGCCCACTGCGCCACATCGGTTGTCGCTGATGAATGATCGAAATGCTTTGCATACAATCTGACACGTCTGATGCTGGGGCCACACTACCGTGATATGCCGATAATTATTTTAATTATAACTTATACAACACCTAGGTGTAACCACGATTTATGGCCATAATTTTACAATGCCAATCAATATGGCAAATGGCGGTAGATAATAGCTCCGGCGGCGGTCTTTTGTCGCACATCAAAGAAGATTACCGCAGTAATTAATGCGTTTGTGGCCACTACCGTTTGTCCAGTGTGCAATATGAGCTCACCGGCGACGCACGTGATATTTTTACCGCCTTATTTATTGACATATCTAGGTAAACTCTAGTGTAACCACACCAGGTCATGCAGTAATTTAAACGGTAATTTAATGTCATAATTATTGCGGTAACAGCCCGGTAGACGGTATGGTAGTGTGGCCCCAGCGTAAAACTCTCTAAACTGGTATCTCATATGCAAACATTTTATCTGTTTACATAGTGTCATTTATTGTTGTCATGGAAACGGAACGTAGGCTTCCTAGATCTTATTTGACATGCAGCAAAAATAGATAGGAATAAATACTTGGACGATGGAAAAACCCTTTGAGAACGGTAGACTATGGTATTATTAGATGATTCTTTAGATAGCACACAGATGGCGATTCCGTCGCCGCCATCACACTCACATGTTCAAGTAAGCGGGCGTACGACACTATCCGTGTTCACTCACGCATTGATAGAAATGGCCTAAAATTTTCACGTTATTTCTAATTATTCCGAGTGTTTTCATGAATCAAACACAATTTGCCGCAAATAATGACGAATAACAAAGCCAAAAACAGTTATTTATTTGTTAAATTATGTCCACATCGCTCATATTTGGGAAAATACAAACGTATGACAATCGGATCACCTTAAACCTACGCAACGGATATTGACGCGGTTTTTTTTTTAATAGATAGTGATTCAAGAGGCAGGTTTATACGTATAATAAAACCGTGCGAAGCCGAGGCGGGTCGCTAGTTTATAATATTATAGTAAGGATATTGTCAGTTGTGCTAGAGAAGAACAAACTATTTATAACTATAACTTCTGTGTTTTACTTGACTGTATTAAATATAAGTTACCAGTAGCTGCGCTCGCTTCCTGTATGTATGCTTAAACTACGCAACGGATATTGATGCGGTTTTTTTTAATAGATAGAGTGATTCAAGAGGAAGGTTTATAGGTATAATAAAGCCGTGCGAAGCCGGGGCGGGTAGTTAAACATAAGTTACCAGTAGCTGCGCTCGCTTCCTGGCGAGCGCGGTCTTGGTGCGCGCGTGCGCGGCGCGCGCGTCCTGTAAGGAGCCCCAGCACGCTCGCAGCGCCTCCACGGCGAGCGACACCGACTGCGCGCATTCAGAACCCATCAGCTCTCTAAACAAACAAATAAATATTAGGTCCTTACATATGAAATTGGCGTTTTTCGTACTGGCCACTTTAATCACAAATTTCTCCTCTTTGGTAAGGAATTCCAAATTCAAATTTGTACAGCTATAGACTCATGTATTTGTGCTTCGATGATCGTCATTCATTTGTTTTTTTTCTTCTGTTTTTTTCTGTTTGCGTCACTCATTTTACAAAATGGAAAACTTAAAATATCGCATTATTTACGAGTACGAGTTCCGCCGTGGCTCTAGTGCTGCGGAAACAACTCGAAGGGTGAATGATGTGTATGGCGGTCGTGTTGCAAAAGAAAACACAGTTCGTTTTTGGTTCCAACGTTTTCGTTCTGGAAATTTCGACTTGCAGAACAAGCCCCGTGGACGGCCTGAGACTCAAGTTGATAATGAAGAGTTGAAGGCTATTGTGGAAGCGGATCCATCGCAAACCACGTCCGAGTTAGCTGCAGGCTGCGGTGTTAGTGATAAAACTGTTTTAATTCACTTGAAGCAAATTGGGAAGATTAAAAAGCTTGAAAGGTGGGTACCTCACGAATTGACTGAAGCAAACCGGCAAACGCGCGTCGACTACTAAATTAGAAGAGCTTCAATTGGAAAGTCTAAGACATCCTCCGTACTCCCCGGACCTTGCTCCAACAGATTACCATTTTTTTCGAAATTTGGATAACTTCTTGCAAGGGAAAAAATTCAACTCCGATGGGGCAGTCCAAATCGCCTTCAAAGATTTTATTGATTCCCGTCCGACTGGTTTTTTTAGTAAAGGGATCAATGAACTACCTATAAGATGGCAAAAGTGCATAGAAAATAATGGTTCATACTTTGATTAATTAAATATATTATATTAAAAAATATTCGACTTTTTGTTCCTCCCATACAAAACGCCAATTTCATATGTAAGGACCTAATAAATAATGCTGGACAATCCACATCATCTAGCTCTAAAGTAAGCTAATCAAAACTTGTGTTATAGGTACTAGATAACTATTTTATGATAAACGAGATGCGACCCGCGGCTTCGTTCGCGAACCAGAGTTTTTTTGTACAAATTTCATAAATTTATTGCATACCCCTAGGGTAAATTTATTGCATACCACTAGGGTATGCAATAAATTTATGAAATTTGTACAAAGTTTGGGTTATTGTGTTAAAATAAAAAATACGTGTTTAGTTATTTATTTCATAGTTTATCTATACTGAGTTTTGAGTAAATCGAACCAAGGAAAAATAATTTTCCATACTTTTAACTTTACCACCCTATGTAACCCCCTCAGAGGTTATTTTTTGTCAATTTTATAAGCCTATGCTAGGTCCTAAACAATCTACATACCAAATTTTATGTAAATAACTTAAGTAGGTATGTAGTTACAAAGATTACTTATAAAAAACATTCACACAGACTTTCCCATTTATTATAATAGTAAATTTTCAGCCCGATCCGTTCAGTAATTTTTGCGTGAAAGGGGAACATCTATAAATTCATACAAACTTCTTTACGTTTATAATATTAGTAAGTGTAGTTTGTGTACATACGTGGTACTCATAAAGAACCGATGTTGGATACATCCAGTATAGTAAGTGTACTTGAAGTTATCTCATTGTTATACTATTTGTTAGGTATTTTTTTTAATCCAAATTTTCGCACATAAGATTTCTTCGATACAGGCTTAGGGCTCAAACACAAAACTGCGAGCTCGCATCGCATCGCAAATATCTGCGAGCTCGCACGATAACGTCAGATCTCATTTGCATCGCGCATTCCTGTCATATTACGTCATACTTGGTGACCCCCCTTTAAGTCCGCTCTGAGACAACTTTAGCGAAAGATGTGCGGCGCCTGAGCCGCCTTCTTTGTGTTGTAAAAAAAACTGCTTCAGTTCTCAACTCATAGTAATTTCGAGTAAAATAGTTCCCTTCAGTGTTCATAATCGTATTAAATGGATGAATCCAGAATCTTCTTTTTCTTTTATATCTATTTAACAATAACAGCAGTGCAATTGGACCGATTTATGCGAAAATGATCCAACCCACAACCTAGTCAATTTCGAGTTTTTTTAACCTATGTAATCAGTATAAGTTATATTTTAACATATCAAAGACTCACACCTCTATGTTCACAAATGTGGGAAATCCATATGACCCAACCCACAACTGTCATGTCGAAGACCATTTTTTAAAATGTATAAGTGTTTCATGCCACTTGAATCATTTTTGTGTTGCTTTGGTTACCCTAACATATAACCGTTCTATTTTGCTACAATGATTCAAACTATAATATTAAGCTGGTCCATCAGTTCAAAGAGCTCAGAAAGCTATAGAAAGAGCTATGCTCGGAGTTTCTCTGAAGGATAGGATTCGTAAAGAATACATCCGAAAGAGAACCAAAGTTATCGACATAGCTCAAATAATTAGCAAGCTGAAGTGGTGGCAGTGGGCCGGCTATATCTCGCGAAGAACCGACAATCGTTGGGGTAAACGTGTTCTTGAGTGGAGACCGAGACTTGGCAAAGGTAGTATAGGACGCCCTCCGGCCAGGTGGGATGACGATCTGCGAAAGACTGCTGGCAGATGCTGGATGCGTCAAGCTGAAGACAGGGAGCTATGGCGCTCATTAAGTGAGGCCTATGTCCAGCTGTGGACTAATATAGGTTGATTATGACGATGATGATATAAAACAAGTTAAGCTTTGACAAGTTAATATTTGAAATTGCTATTCCATCTAAGTACGTAAACGAAATAAACCATAAAGTTCAAAACACACAGAAGCTGGAGGCGTGGCGGAGGCGAATGCGTGCCGGTTTTTCCTATGGCACCGCGTTCGCCACGGCCTGCGGTGTGTGTGTAGGCTTTCATAGGATTCCATAGAATACAACTCGCACGCCTCCGGCTTCTGTGTGTTTCGTACTTTAACGAAAAATAAATAAATAAAATAAAATAAGTACAGGGCCAGCAGATCTAATATTAGATACCAGATGATTGCATTGATTAATTTAAGAAACCGAAGGGAAGCTGCAATAATAGACGATGTAGATGGTTTATGTGATGAACCTTATTCTGATTTGGACGAGGAGTAGGACCAATTTTGTTTGTTTTGTCTTTTAAAACACAAAAATGATTACTAATTTTTATCACACTTTGAATCATTTTTGCATTTTTATTTTTCACCCTACATAGCTCTTTCCATACAAAATTAATTTTGTAATAATGATCCAGGCGCAAGTTTTCCCAATTATCTACTTAACTATTACAATTTATTCTTTATATTATTTATAGCAAAAAAGTTGAGTTAACATAGCATTAAATTAAATTAAAATAACAACATTTTGTATTACAAAGCTAGATAAATACCGTCACAAACTTAAATATCCATTATCTCGAAATGAGGTTTGTGTGGGTTGGATCATTTTTGCTTAAATCGGTTCAATTATCTTTTTGGGATCCATCTTACGCTTCCTAAAAACACGTCCAATACGGCTGACTAAACTTGAAGGTATGGTTACCCTACAAAACGGTTCGCCGCACAAATTCGCATCGCAGAAATTCGCAAATCAAGTTCGTGTGACATCGCATCACATCGCATCGCATCGCACCAAATCGCACCAAATCGCAGTTTTGTGTGGGAGCCCTTAGCCTAGTGAAGAAATCACCAGACGAACACAATACTAGGTATATAACGCCGTATGCAAGGCATAAAATGGTTACTCTTCTCATTAAGTACTTTATTGTTCTTATGTGTTAATTATGACTCCCTAGTATAAGCACCTTTAGTAGTAAGAACATTTCTGTTTTTATCCAAATTACCTAAGAATGTGCAACCTATGTAATTATTTACTATGCTTTTTTTTATCCACACACAATAAACCTTCGTTAGACCACAATCTCACCTGATGGTAAGTGACGACGTGGCCGAAGATGTATCACGAAAGTCTAGAAGACACCTATTCACCCTCGTCTTGAAGAGACATGGGTTGAAGTTGGCCGGGAAAACAGGCAGGGCATTCCATTCCTTAGCGGTACGAATGATAAAGGTGGAGGAGAACCGCTTAGTTCGGGTGGATGGAATATCCACAAGGGTGAAAAGTGGAGTGCTGTAATAAATACATTTTTCATTTAATTTTCGACTTACTTCTCGTCGACGGCGAGCGCGGCGAGGTGCGGGAACTGGGCTGAGAGGTGGATGAGTCCCTGCTTGTACTCCACGCAGCTGTCCAGAGACTTCTTCTGCCAGAGAGCCAGCTCCGTCTCCTTGCTTAGCACCATCTGAACAATATCATATATTGTTATATTTATCACAATTATAACAATACTAGATGCGCCCCGCGGCTTCGCCCGCGAACCAGAGTTGTTTTTTCGTAAAATTTCAGAAATTTATTGCACACCCCCTAGAAGTTATTGTGTAAAAAAAAATACTTGTCCATACTTTATTTATACCGAGTTTTGAGTGAATCGAACCAAGGAAAAAATAATTTTCCATACAAACTTCACCACCCTATTTAACCCCATGTTCTAGGCCCTAAACTATCTCCATACCAAATTTCATTTAAATAACTTAAGTAGTCACGGAGATTACCTATAACAAACATTAACACAGACTTTCCCATTTATTATAATAGTAAAATTATTGTAATGTGTATCTTCTTTGACAATATATGACTTTATTTTTAATTTGTATTATAAATGAAAATCTTTTTTTCTTTTAACTTAACTATTTCGGAGCGGGCTTAATTTTTCAATTTTGTAAACAGTAATGTACCAACCCATGTTAATGGACGAGCCTTAACCTATTGTCTTAACTAGCTATATTTATCTCACCCTCCGGCCAGGTGGGATGACGATGTGCGAAAGACGATGCTGGATGCGGCAAGCTGAAGGCGCTATGGCACTTATTAGGGGAGGCTATGTCCAGCAGTGGACTAATATAGGATGATGATGATGTCCAATACGGTCTAGAGTAGTTTTTCCCCTCACCTTAGCGATCTGGTCAACGAGCGCGCTCTTCGAGCTATACACCCGTTGCGCGTAGTCCACTTCATCAAGCAGCCGCGTGCGCTCCGCTACCGACATACTCTGAGTCTCCAGTTCTATCTTCAACTGCTGGTTTTCGGCGCTGGAAGAAACAATTTAATTTATATAATATTGTCAGAAACAGAAAGCTACGATAGTCTTAATCTTAAAGCTACATAATTATCGCTTTGAACTCTGCAATTAAAAGAAAACTAATTAATAGGTATTAAACAAATCAGCCTGTAGTTAACGCCTTTATCCACTGTCTCATTCTAATAGCCAGACCTTTGCCTCATTCCAGTTCGACAGTCTCTATGTATGAGCAGTGTGCTCAACAGTAAGCTGTGTATTAACTAGAGGTAAGACGCTAAGGGTTGCTCCCCTATAGCTTAGCTGGCAAAGCTTGATCTTCGGAGAGAATAATACAACCAAACTTGTTGACTTCTTGTTAGATAAAATTTAGTTATTGCTTAAGCTAGAGCTAGGTGGAAGACATGAACACGTAGGAAAAGTGCTATTAACATATTCCGGATACTTTCTACGTAGCTAAATCTGTACGACTCGTACACTCTACGAATTTAAAGTATACTCACATAGCCTTCTCAATCTCCACATCCAAGTTCTTGACAGCCTGCGGTAACTCCTTCTGCCTGTGACCTTCCTCGTTGATATCAGCCCGCGTCTGCCGCTGGGCGGAACACTCAGCTCGCAGCGCGGTCAGCAAGGCGTCGCGACGTTCCACTAGACGAGCCTCTTCCGCTTTAGCGGCTTGCTCTGTCTCGTCGTGAAGGCAGTTCTCGTAATCTGGAATATAAATATAAGATAGGAGGCTCTTCCTCTATACCCTTAAAACTACTCGCAGCTGTTTAGTAGATAAAACACCCTGGGCGTATTTGGCACGGCGCTTACGCAAATAGGCGCTAAAATTCGATAGATCTTTTGTTTTACAACAGAAGTGTGACCTAATTTCCAAGAGGAAGATGAGATAATTTCAGTATTCATTCAAGATACAATCACAATCACAGCGTTTTCTTGTCGAAGCTTCGAAGCCCCCCACCAAACCCGCGGAAATTGACGGAAGACGACAAGAGTTGAAGACTGAAGACGTAGCTTTAAAATTAACAGAAGACGACGAAGTTGAAGACTGAAGACGCAGTTTCAAAATCGGGGCTCTACATTGGAGGCTTTAGTTATGCTTGTTATAATATAATAATAACTAGCTGCGCCCCTGGATTCACCCGCCTGGAAATTTATTTGACAAATTTCAGAAATCTATTGCCTCCTAGGGGGTATTGTTTATGTAAAAATAAAAAATACGTTTTTAATTATTTACTATACAGTTTATTTATACCGAGTTTTGAGTGAACCAAACCAAGGTATAATAATTTTACATACAAACTTTACCACCCTATTTCCCCCACAAAGGTCAAAATTTCAAAATTTTAATATCATTATGTGTTATTGATGATGATGATGTGTTATTCTAGTTTCTAAACTATCTACATACCCAATTTCATTTAAATAACTTTAGAAGAATAACTTCGCACGGCTTTATTATACGTATAAACTTTCCTCTTGAATCACTCTATCTATTAAAAAAAACCGCATCAAAATCCGTTGCGTAGTTTTAAAGATTTAAGCAGTCAAAGGGACATAGGGAAATAGGGATAGAAAAAGCGACTTTGTTTTATACTATGTAGTAATGTAGTAGGATTTACGTTTATTTCAGATCAGGTACATTCCATAGTATAGTTAAAGTACTAGTTATGGGAACATATAATATTCTATGGTCTGATTTTAAGACACTAGTAGTACTAGAAATAGTTTTTTTTTCGACTATAATACCGAGGGGTATTTCAATTCATCGGGAAGCGCTTCGGATTCGATATCGGAAACTTTTGACTGTGATTGCTATTTTAAATGAGCGTATTCTAAAAAATTAGCCATTCGAATTTGGATCCATAGTTCCTTAAGCACGCTCCACATTCTCCACGAGAGGTTTTGTCTCGGGTCTCGCCAAAACTATTGACGAGACGAGAGCAGCTCTCCACATTCTTGCTCGCGCATTTGTGCGCTCGGTACTCGAACGAGATGGACGTGGAAACAGCTGTCGCTGCAGCATTATGTGACTGACGCGGCGGGAATGTGGAGTGTTTTGTGTTTCGGTAAAACTACCCCTTTGATTCGGATAAGAAATACCGACACGGGATGGAGACTGCACGAACATAGGCGAGACTTGCCGAATATGTCCTACACACTCTCGTATTCGCTATGTCTCGTGTAGTTTTGCCGAGAATGTGGAGCGCGCTTTAGTTATGAATCAAAATAGCGTTCTAAAGCTCTGACGGAAATGGAATCGAATTTGACGTTTCCGTTACGGCAACGAATCGAATGAATTTTATTAATAAAATACCCTTAAAATAGAGAAGACTTACTTGTGATTTGATTTTTCATTTCTTTGATCTTCTCCTCATCATTCCCGAGCAATTCCTCCAGCCTCTGGAGGTATTCCTCGTCCAGGTCATCGAACTGATGCACTGGATCTTGAAACCTGCAGGGTATATATACTAGGGTATATAACTTTATTAACAACGAAAATTACAAGCAAAGGAATAGAAAAATTACAACTAGTATTTACAATAGAAACCATTGAGCTAACTGCAGACGGTTGAAAACAGTCTAAAGGTAGCTCAATTGCTTCCGACTGGTATTGACATGGTATATAACTATCAGTCACCATATTTAAAAAGGGAGTAGTTTTGCTGAAAGCGCTGAATAGTCAGAAATCAATTACTTTATTTCTTGAGGCTTTCGAAATAAAGCATTAGGCAAGTTTAAATGAGAAACTATAAATAATTGTGAAAATAATAGAAGTAAGGTGTTAATTCATTTTTAAGCTTCAATCTTTTTTCCACTGTGGAAAAAGCGTACAAAAACCACTAGCATGTTTATGAATAACATGTGTCTATACTCTGATTCAGAAACATAGATATTTTATGTAAACAATGAAATTTATGAATGAAAACTTAAGAAAAGCTTAAAATAATAACATACAACAGCAGGGTACCTGCAAGCTAACAACTAAAAAGCAAAACTTAAACTTCTACAACACATAATTGCTCAAGCACAGCGAAAAAGATGTAAGTTTGAGTTTGACAACGAATGAGAGACCAATGGAATGATGAATGAAAACTATCAAAAACACGAATAGTTTGAAGCTCCTGCAGCTTGCTATGATGATACCAGTGTCGTAAAATATGTTTCTCCAATATTCCTGTGGTTTTGTAACTCATTTGTTTACAAAAATTATCTATGTTGTTGAATCGCGGTATAATAAATGTTTCGCCTATACAAATCAGTGGATGACGCAGTAATGCATTTATTGCCTTATCATTTTAAAAATAACCTTCACACCTGATCCAGCCTTTGTGGAGGTACTCCCGTTGTAGATTCGTAATCTCGTCATCGGCAACGTACAGAGTTTGCTCGTCTACTGGCATATCCTGAAAATATTATTTATTAGTCTTTTGAATGTTTATTTGTTTGAGTCTTTTGTACAGGGAAGGTAATAATAATAGAAACATAAAAAACGACAAATTACAACTACTATCACTACATAGTATAAAACAAAGTCGCTTTTTCTGTCCCTTTGAGTGCTTAAATCTTTAAAATTACGCAACGGATTTTGATGCGGTTTGTTTTAATAGATAAAGTGATTCAAGAGGAAGGTTTATATACTTATAATAAAACCGTGCGAAGCCGGGGCGAGTCGCTAGTTTATGGTATAAGTTTATATCCAACTCCTAAAAATCTAAGCAGTCATCAGAAGGTGCCCAGAATGAAGGCAGCACATTGAAAGGTGTGCTAATTAGTAATTAGTGCTAATTCTTTAATTTTTGCTTATTTTTTGTTTCACCCACTAGCTACCAAAGAGGTTGTAAATAAAAAAATAATAAAAAAGATCTTTTTACAGTAAAAGTTTTCGTAGTTTGACGAATTCATTCCTACGACGCGACGAGTAGTCAGACTGCACGACGAACGATGATGCGAACCTTGTATGACGTGTTGGTGTTTTTTCAACACAAACTAGGTTCATAAACAACAGTAATCACTACATAGTTTAAGTCGCTTCCTGCTGTCTGTCTGTCCCTATTTATGTGTTTAGATATTTACAACTAAGCAACGGATTTTGATGCGGTTTTTTTAATATACATATGGAGTGATTCAAAAGGATGGTTTATATGTACCTATAATACAACAATGCGAAGCCGGGGCGGGTCTCTAGTTTAATAATAAATAACGATGGATAATCTACACAGCATCATCTAGCCCCAAGCTAACATTACTTCCTACTAATATTATAAACGCGAAAGTTTGTAAGTATGGATGGATCGATGTTTGTTACTCTTTCACGCAAAAACTACTTAACTGGATGCAATTTGGCACCGAGATAGATTAACACAGACTATTTTATTCCGGGATCTGCAGATTCTAGAATAACACAGGCTATTTTATCCCGGGATTCCCACGGGAACGGGAATTACCGCGGGTGAAACCGCGAGGCGCTGCTAGTATAATAATAAACAATGATGGACAAACCACACAGCATCATCTAGCTCCAAACTAAGCTTACTTTTATAATAACTGTGTTACTTACAGATGCAAAGCCTGCCTTGGCGGGGCCCCATATAAATTTATTTTGGGGGGATTTTCCCTTGTAATGGGATTCTCACAAAAGTCAATATTTTTTTTGCATTAAATTAAAAGAAATATTAATTCATCATAATTATCTAAGTATCTCTTTTTATTCCGGTTCTAATATTTCGAACATACTACTCAGGTTGCAAAGGCTCTGAAATCTATGTTTATTTCGAGTAATTTATTTATCTGAACAGCAAAAAATTTGGGAAGAGTGCGCTACGTTACCTCGAAAAACGGAACACCGAATTACACGTCCCCGAAAGCATCATCATCATACGACTACGAATTACTTAACAACGAATGCACGCTACAACGAAACACTCCACGCCGAATGGCCACCAACACGAACCACATGACAACGAATGCACGCTTCCAGGAAACACTCAACGGCAAAACCACACTACGTCACATAACCCAACCTCTTCGTGTTGGTTATCATTAGAGATATCGTTATTCGAGGTCGCATCCATTCGGCGTGGAGTGTTTCGTTCTAGCGTGCATTCGTTGTTAAGTAATTCGTAGTCGTATGCTTTCGGGGACGTGTAATTCGGTGTTCCGTTTATCGAGGTAACGTAGCGCACTCATTTGGGAAGTTTTTATTTAAAAAAATTACGCACGTTGGGGGTCCCCGTGGCACGGGGGCCCCGTATAATTGATACGGCAGATACGGCGTTAGCTACGCCACTGGTTACTTACAATATCATTGCCAAGGTCCAGCAGATATGCAATTAAAGCGAGCGCGTGCGGGAAGGCGTGGAGCGTGTTAACAGTCTTCAGCCATGACTTAGACACCGACGCTGGGTACAGGAGGCGCTTTGACAAGTGCGGTAACTGGGGACAGAGAAACACAAGATTAAAGTACTTTTATTCATTCATAATATTTATTAAGAGCTAAAACGATAAAGCTGATAACTGTCCGACTGTCCTTTGGTGAACACTGGTCTAAGAGGCTTTCATACAAACCGAATCACGGTTTTAGTTAAGCTTTTGAAATAAAATAAGTGCTTATTTGTATAACAAAAAATAAATAAAAAAATAAATATTTAGTGATTTTTTTATTTTTTTTTTTTATTCGGAGAACAAAGAGTTGTACAAACAGAATACTTAAAAATAAAAAACTCTTAACTATTGAAATGTCCTCGCAAATATAAGCTAAATAACTTGCTTGCTTGCATTTAAAACATCCAGAAAACGTTTTAAAAGAAAAAAATATTTGGCACACTAAAGAGAATACTATCAAAAATAATAGAAGCAGAAAGACTATAGAGTCTAGTTAGACTGTATCTCTAAATATGTACACAGCATGAACAAAGCTAAGTTCTATGTAACCAAAACCTATAAGAAGTAATTATACAAGTTATTCTTAAAGATAATATAAACATCCATATATGAAATTACATGATAATGGCAGTATCAGTATTCAGTACTTAGTCAGTTAAAGTTTTTTAGCTATCCCATGGGAACTCTTTAATTTATCGGGATAAAAAGTATCCTATATTAAAATTAAGAGAATAAACCAATTGATTTGATATGGGCTCAGATACAGATAGATTATTATTAAAATAAAATTATAGAAAATAAAGACCACTATCTTTATTCATCATCATCATCAACCTATATTAGTCCACAGCTGGACGTAGGCCTCCCCCAATGAGCGCCATAGCGTCCTGTCTTCAGCTTGACGCATCCAGCATCTGCCGTCTTTCGCAAATCGTCATCCCACCTGGCCGGAGGGCGCCCTACACTACGTTTACCGAGTCGCAGTCTCCACTCAATAACACGTTTACCCCAACGATTGTCGGTTCTTTGAGATATGGCCCGCACACTGCCCCCATCGCCACTTCAACTTGCTAATTCTTTGAGCTATATTGATAACTTTGGTTCTCTGTCAGATGTATTTATCCTTCTTTATTATCACCCTCCTATTTGTATTACCTTGGCTACATAGTTATCGTTATTGAGCTTGACGTCTTGTGTGATAGTTGTGAGCAGCGCCTGCACTATGTCGACGAACCGCGCGATGGTGAGCGGCCGCACGAGAGCCATGTTGTTGGGGCCGCGCATGGAGAGCGCCTCTTGCACGCGGGTGAGCTCCGCGCGCTGCCAAGCTACGTTCGATATGGGTCTGGAACAGCAATTAATAAATATTATTTATTTAATTATTGCCCATTAAGTACAATCACTACATAGTATAAAACAAAGTCGCTTTTTCTGTCCCTATGTCCCTATATCCCTTTGAATGCTTAAATCTTTAAAACTACGCACTATCTATTAAAAAAAATTGTCGTGATTATTGCCGATTAAGTACAATTTTCATATAAAAGTACTTAGCTCTTTAGATAATGTGTTTGAATATAAATTGTTTATCTGGCCAACAATAATTGTCTTAGACTTGTTTTAATTTCGTAATTATTAATCAAGTAAATGCATTCTGTTTTAACAGTGTAGTAAAAACTTTTCACAGTAAGGATTTGTCACTACATTGTTAAAACTTCATCGGATCCACATGCCAAGAATAGTTATAATAAGTAAGCATAGTAATAGTTGTTTATATTTAGTTTATTATAGTTATAGTATAAAGGGACACCCTGTCTGTGATTTGACTTGTCTAAGTGCTTATTTTGTAAGCCTAAAAAAATAAAGATATTGATTTCTGATTTCTGAGGGTGATGGTGCCTGCGACACAGTTTTACTAAAAACTACTGCAGGCATCATTGAATTCCAATAGTTATGTAACCTTTGTATTTGTTCCTAAATAAATTACATATAATATACATATAATAAGGGGTGTTTTCTATAATCAACAGTTCAGCAATGGAGATATGTGTACTGAAGAGGAGGGGGAGTAAATTACCTTCCATCTTTAATAGTGACACAAGCCAAAGCTCTTTCCAAACATGTCTGCCAACTGCGGATTTTTCTTTCTTGTGAAGGTGTTCTCTGTAAAATATTTTTGCATTACATTTTAGAAACAGATGTAAATTGATTTCTACAATTTAATAGTTATTTAGGACTAGTATCTGTCCGCTGCTTCGCATGCATTGTTTCTATGGAAAAGTCTCAAGGCTATTAGTATCCCATGGCCACTGATTAATGAAAAGTAGCATAAGTGATATTCCAAGGTTGAACTATATCTATTCACAATTTTAGCCCAAATCATTCAGTAATTTTTGCATGAAAGAGGAACAAACATCCAGATAAAAAATATACCATAACCATACTTTCATGTTTTTAATATCAGTAAGGATATAGCTTAGAAAAAATGTGCTTTGTTGATACATTGAGTGGGTCTGGGTGTTTTCTATGTATAATAAAAAAATAAATATCTATGTAATGTATTGTATTAAGTATATCAGTCACCTAGTACCCATAACACAAGCTCTGGTTAACTTGGGGCTAGATGATGCTGTGTGGAGTGTCCAGAATTATTTATTATTATTGAATATGCTTGTATAATAGTCTTGGTGCTTGAAACACATTCAAATTGTGTTGTAGATACCAGACTAACTTACAATAGCTCTCTTTTCTTATCATTTAAATAAATTAATTTAAAAAGGAAAGTTTCTTCATTTATTTACCTGAGGAGTGGTGGTGGGTCGGGAAGAGTACTGGCTGGACCTCAACGGAGTAACAGAGTACTGACCAAACCCTTGCTGGGAGCGAGATCTCTGTAAGTAACACAAGTTTGATTTCTTCATCAGTCTTAAATTAGGCAATGAAGGAAATATCGTTATTTTCATAACTAAGATTTATTCATTGGCCATCAACAAACTGAACAGCTGTAAAATTTGAAGATTAGGGAATGGGGTTTGTACCAAACACAAGGAAGTAATCCAGCAGTTGATAATGTATAATACCTGGCCAATAGTTTGGGTGCGCTAGGCTATGTAAATAGGTCTATTTCCTATTTTATTTTTTGTTTCTTTTATTAAGTACCTACCTTTTGTATGTAAAATATTCCTACATTGTAATACCTACCTACTTTGTAGGTACATTTGCTCAGACTATAGAACTGTACATTTGTTTTTATTTTACTGTTAGTTCACAACTAAATAAAAATTATCTTTTTATCTACAAAGGTATTTATTTATTTATCTGTCTTACAAAGTTATGTTGATATTTGTTTCAAGCACTTTCTTTGAAATGGATAACATCATCGTAATTTGTTACGACAAAGGAAATTAACCCTTTATTATGATAAAAAATAAAAATATGGTACCTATAAAAGCTTCATGAGTAGAACATACCCCATTCTTAGGTAGCTTAGTGGCAGAGGCATCTCTGCCACCTCCAAAGGTACTCCTGGAAGGCTCAGCACTACTTGAGCGGTGGCCCGAAGTACTGGGGCGGCGGGGCTCAACCGAGAGACGGTCCGTGGAGCCCGGGCGACGCGGCTTCGGCAGCATTGACGGTCTAGCATCAGCTAGCCTAGATTTGCAAACCATAATGACTTGTTGTTTTCCAGAGGTTTTACTTTAAAGTTTATACGCGACTGTTTATTTTATGTTCGTTTGTTGTTTAGGCAATTTATATTTGTTTGTTAATGTTGAAGGTAACAGCTTACAGCTTACATACCTTGATTTCCTAACAGCACTCGACTGCGAGGTAGCAAACCTCTGGGGCATCATTTCTATGAGAATTAAAATGAACACTTAAATATTTTCGAAGCTTTTTTATTTATATTGAACAAGAAACACACAACACAACTTTACCGTTTTGAAACTTTTGAAATTTTGAATTCAAACTTGACATTGACATGACATTTCCAACGTGACATTTCTTTCTCATTTGTAGAAAATACCATAGACAAAAATTTCTCGGTACAAATATCAAATAAAATCGCTCTTACACTAGCCGATTGCCGCGCCCTGCCTGCGGCAAGCTGGTGCAGTGAGGATTTTGCAGGAAATTGTACGTCTAAATAAATCTATTCCGATTAATTTTGTTTTCTAAATATACTTGTAAGTGCTTTTTCAGTTTCAATCACAACATGAGGAAAGGACGGATCTAATAAGCACAGTTTTATGAAACTGATGTATTCTGTTGGTAACGCCATATTCATAAAATCTGAAACAATGAATTTATTATACACTTTTATACTTTAAATTGAGTTAAAAATGTGTAGGGAAAAATTACTACCTAAAATATACGTAGGTAGGTAGGTACCTACATTACATTAGGTATATTAATGTACCACGGTGTTGATCCTTTCAGAGGGTGCCTTCTATCTTACTATCTTATTTCTTAATCTTAATATCTTAATCTTATCTTATTATAATATATAATTTACTAGCGACCCGCCCCGGCTTCGCACGGTTTTAATATACGTATAAACCTTCCTCTTGAATCACTCTATCTATTAAAAACCGCATCAAAATCTGTTGCGTAGTTTTAAAGATTTAAGCATTCAAAGGGACATAGGGACAGAAAAAGCGACTTTGTTTTATACTGTGTAGTGATAATAAATGGGAAAGTCTGTGTGAATGTTTGTTATAAGTAATTTCCGTAACTACCTACTTAAGTTATTTAAATGAAATTTGATATGTAGATAGTTTAAGACCTAGAATAGGACATAGGCTATTAAAACTTGGAAATTTTAACCTCTGAGGGGTTAAGGGTGGTAAAGTTTGTATCGAAAACATTTTTCCTTGGTTCGATTCACTCAAAACTCGATATAAATAAACTATGGAGTGAATAATTAAACACGTGCCTATTTTTTATTTTTACACAATAACCCCTAGGGGGTGTTCGATTCACTCAAAACTCGATATAAATAAACTATGGAGTGAATAATTAAACACGTAACTATTTTTTCACTCAAAACTCGATATAAACAAACTATGGAGTGAATAATTAAACACGTAACTATTTTTTATTTTTACACAATAACCCCTAGGGGGTGTGCAATACATTTGTGAAATTTGTCCGAAAAAGAAACTCTGGTACGCGGGCGAAGCCGCGGGGCGCATCTAGTATTAAATATATAAATAATTCTTGACATTTCACGCATCATATAGACCTCTGAGTACAGAAACCAAAGCTAGACCCACGGAGTAGATACCTACTCTGTGTCTAGCTAGATCGTAACTAGACAATCTAATGGTGGGTAGGTACTCAACATTAAGTATGTACCTACATACTTACATACCGTTGTTGCTTTTTAGTATGGATGAAAAGCTTAGAAAAATTTCATTTATATCTTGATATTTTGGGGGTATGCTAGATTTGGATCCATTGAAGCTCATGATCGGAAAATAGTCTCCTAGCTTTTGAAGACATTCAGCCACATTTTCTTTTATTTTAAATTTTATTTTTCTGATCTGAAAATAGTCAAATCCTAGATAAGTAGGTACATGTACAAACTTACATACAACTTACTTCAGTACAATGTAGATTTACATATCTACATTGTACTGAAGTAAGTTGTATTAAATCAATCATTATTCATTAACACTTAAACAAAGTACTTTTTATGCAAAGAACTTACTGTGTTTCCAGACGAACTACTGAACAATATCAAGATATCTTGCTTGTATATTCCTTTCATTTTATTATTCAAATTGAAGGATTCGAGAACTTTTAGATCGCTGGTAATTAAAACTTGATCACAATGTAAGTGTAGAGCTATGTTTTCACAATTAGAATCATATTTCATCCAGGTATTTGTACGCCAAATCATAAGTTTTTCGACTGGTGTTGACCATGAATCTGAATTGAGAAAAGCGGTAATTTTATTAATCAGAATAATACACAATAGTAGAGAGAGTTAGATAATTAGACTTGTCATATTAGCATTATGATTACTCGTCATCATGGTTTTTAACAGTTTGATGGTATTTTGCAGTAGGAATGAATTGTAGGTTTTTTTAACCGAATCGGATGGAACCAGAAAATTGAAAGAAAATGTAAAATCGTTAAATCAAAACTTGAAGTATTTTCCCGCCGCCTGCTAGGGCCGGGCTAATGAACCAATCACAGTCAAGTATTACGGGGCTGCCAGCTTACAACGTAACTTGCTCAAAACGGGGCACATCCTTACAAGTCTCCACACACTGAAGCCGGGGGCGAAGCGGAGGCTAAGGCGTGCGAGTTGTATTCCATTGAATCGGAACGTAGTAATGCTAGATCTTAGCATTGAATCATATGAAAGCCTACACACACACCGCAGACGGTGGCGGCGCGGTGCCGTAGAAAAACCAGCGTTAAACCGTAGCGGTTTTTCCTATGGCACCGCGTCGCCACCGCCTGCGGTGTGTGCGTAGGCTTTCATAGGATTCCAAAGAATACAACTCGCACGCCTTCGCTTCCGCTCCGCCTCCGGCTTCAGTGTGTGAAGAAACCATAGACAGACGTGGTGCGTGAAAATAGCCTTGGCTGTTGGCGCAGTGACAGGACATTTGTGAAGGATGTTACCTGGTTTTGAAACATTAGGCCATATGTAACAGTAGTTCAGTCATCCGGCTGCGTTCTTTAAACCGAGCATATATTTTTTTAAGTTGTTGAAGCTCTTAAATAATGCCACTGGCGTAGTTTTAGCATAGAGCAAGCTGCTATAAAAAAAAGGGTTGAACTATTTAGGATCATTGGCACAGCTTAAAGAGACTCACAGATGTACATACTAGGGATGCTAACGATGGCGATTATCATCATCATTTAAGAAATTGCTACACATTCAGATGTAAATCTCTTAAAAAGTTGTTACTCTTCTGCGACTTAGTATTAAATGAAAATACTAAAAAAATAAAACACGTCGTTGTCGTCCTCGTCGCCGGCCCGCGACGAAGAACGACGTCATTCCACGTTTATAACTTGAGGTATGGCCAGCGTTGCCAACTCTACGTCTTTTTACGTAGATCTACGTACTTCAGGCCTTTCCTGCAAACCCACGAACTTAAGTCCCAGAATCTAAGTATTTTCTATAAAATTGTACAATTTTGTAAAATAACATTCATTATGCTGAATGGGCATAATTTCCCTGTCATTCGCAAAAAAAAGTTAGTGGACGTTCCGTTTAAAGTACGAAACACACAGAAGGCGGAGGCGGAGCGGAGGCGAAGGCGTGCGAGTTGTATTCCATTGAATTATATGAAAGCCTACACACATACCGCAGGTGGTGACGGCGCGGTGCCATAGGAAAAACTGGCACGCCTTCGCCTCCACTCCGCCTTCGGCTTCTGTGTGTTTCGAACTTTATCTAACGCAAACTCGCTTCGCCAACACTTGCGTTGCGTCATTTAGTCATTTTATAAACAAAGTTCTCATTCCATTCCATAGAGCTGTGACTGTGTAAAACGAAACGTCTCGTATCGCCAGCCAGCTCGTATGATTTGTGCACGATCTGTGTGTGGTAAACGCTAACAGGCTTACTTTTCACGAAAAGTGGCTTAAAAAAAACTGCGAACCTTCACAAGAACATATTAAAATTTTTAATAAATTTATGTATAAATTTAATTTGCCTGAAAATGAATAAATTGTAAAACAAAACACTCATTTTGTTCAGTTTTACCTACCCTACCCTCTTCATTTCACTCTGAAAAAAAGTTCGTAGATTTACGAACTTTACATACGCAAATTTTCCTAATTCTACGCAAATTTCTAATGTGGTCTATAGGTCGCGTCACGTAAAAAGAGCGCTGGAAGAAAGTGGAAGGGGTATGTTCGCGCATGGGTACACTCGCGTACGATAGTACTATGCCAATTTGCTGTGCCTATTTTTAACTAATATTTCACTCGCGGCTTGGTGTTGGTTATTAGAAAATAATATTAGATAAAATTAAAAACAAGTTCGATTCAGTTTAGCATGTTTAATCTAATTACAAAAAAATAATGTAATGTAGCAACTCCATCCATTAAGTCGTCTTGGGTGACGTGAAAACCAGATGAGGACGCGGGATTGATACTGGAGGTGGCTATTTCATCATCGTCGCTGTCGTCACTTGAGCTTTCATCATTATTTGAGTCAGAATCATCATCCCTTACACGAATAATAAATGTTTCTGTAATCATATCTACCAAATGATCGCTTTTACAGTAATCGGTCTCTACCTCTATTTCCTTTACCTTTGTGCATAATTTCCAAAAACCAATAAAATGTAAAACCATTTCGTAAACTTTTGTGCGCGATGGTATTTTGACAAGAAACGTGACGTGTGACAGCAAATGTCAACTGACGAACCAATAGCGCACCGGCAAGCATGCGGCGCATGACCCTTCCACCCCGCGCCCCACCGCCTACCTCCAAATAGACCCATAAATCGCCTTCTGCGCAGCTTGACCGCCAGCGCTCTTTTTACGTGACGCGACCTATACGCCTTTTTCAAAATCCGAGTTGGCAACACTGGGTATGGCAACATTCATTTACATAAAGGCGAGGCGAGTGGAACGCACGTTGAATTTGCTGCGGAGTGAAAATTTTCTCTGCAATAATACATTTTATTGATTTATGCAATGGCCGCAGGAACGTATTACTTCGTCATTGTGGGGCATTCTGATAATCCGATATTCGAAATGGATTTCGTGCCTGTAACAAAGGAAGTCAAGGTATGTGCTGCGGTGACCTCATTTTCACTCATGTACCTACCTACCTACTCAGCCGCCCCTCATTTAGCTAACTATACTTGATTCGTAGGCTTGTAGCTGGCTTGCTCGAGACTGTTGTTGACCTACTAACCCAATTAGCTATATTGCGCAGCCCTCAAACGCGTTCTGAATTCGTGGGAGTGTCACTTGCGATTAGATCGCTTATGTGAGTGGATAAAACGTAACGTAAGCACATTTTCGTGCCTACTCAGTATCATGCACATTTGCATAGTATTGAGTAGATTAATAATATATTTTTTTTTTCTGTTACCTACTAATTTCAAATTGGTAATTGAAGCATTACCTACTAATCACACGAAAAATAATTCAAAATTTTTATGTCGCAGCATTTAGGTTAGATTCTATTTTCAAGTCTGGGTTTTCTGAGTTTGAATGGTTTATTTATGCAATGGTATTTTATCATCAACAACTTCATTTCAGAAAGAAGACAACAGACACTTGAACCAATTTATAGCTCATGCTGCCCTGGACCTGGTGGATGAACATGTTTGGAAGGTTACAAATACATATCTCAAGTCAGTGGACAAATTCAATCAGTGGTTCGTCTCTGCATTTGTCACTGCTAGTCAGGTGAGATAGGAAATTATCTAGCTATTGATCTAATTATAGGTTATCAATTTCAACATTCATAAAGCGCCAACTTGCATTTGAGTAGGTACTCACACTAGATTGTCATTTACTATTCAAATCTGCTAAAAGCCATTATGAAGAACATCATTGTTTCATATAAATAAATACAAGGCCACTTGTAAGTATCATTGATTTGTGTAATAGCTTTTCAAAATCAAACAATTTATTTCAGATGCGTTTCATAATGGTCCACGATTCAAGGAATGAAGATGGCATTAAGAATTTCTTCACAGATGTTTACGAGTCCTATATAAAGCTAATGCTCAATCCATTCTACAAGGAAAACACAGTTATTACTTTACCTGCTTTTGAAAAGAAGGCTCAGTTTTTAGGAAAGAAGTACTTGACATAGTGTCAGTTTTGTTGAATTCTCTAGGTAGGATATTGTATTACTTGTATAAATATGATCAGTGCATTTTGCTGAGTTTCATGTCTGAAATTGTGTTCCAGTCTTATAGATCTCATTAAGTCTTTGCCTATAAAATAATTAAGTGGTTTATACTGTGTCGGGGATAAGAAGAAAAATATTTAACCAATAAATTTAAAACATTTATTTTAATTAAATTGAATTATCAAACATTTCTTATAATAATACTAGCATCACTGGGTTGATTAATCTTCTCAGTCTTCCATTACCACAAATCAGGAAGACCCAAGTCATCATCCGAAAGATTAAGTCGGAAATCACTATCGTCATCAGAAAAATCTGAAAAGAAAATAGTATGTTGATCTCAAAAAAAGGCACAGAATAGGTTCATACCAGTTGTATTACTAATATTGAACAAATTTATTAGATTTTATAATTTTTTACAGCAAAATGAAGGTATGCAGAGAAAACTTGTCAGATGTGTTGGGGGAAGATTGGGACTTGACTTTGCATATCAGTCAGTCTTTTTCTCTCTCCTAATACTACTGGCAAACATTCAACATTCCATGGGCAAGACTTCGTGAAGATTAAAATTATGTATTTTTGGCTATCCATGATTTTTTGTCAATAAATTGTTCCAATGAAAACCATTGTCTTTTTGTGTCTTTAGCAATGTCCCCTACTGGCCATTGAATCTATTCTGTGCCCTCATTTGATGTGAATCATTAATGAATGATAGTTGATGATTTATGGGGCCATTTACAACCTGGATCTCATCAAAACACTACTCAGACCTACATAATCATCATTTTTGAAAAGAAATAATTTTTAACTAAGGTCTATTGATAATAAAAAAGATTTGAAGAGCAAAAACTTTAGATTAAAGAATAACCAACATATTGGTGCCCACATTATGTAGGTCTTCCATTTGATACTATTGATACAAGAAAATAATAAGTGGCAAACCTTTGAAGAAGTCATCGTCATAAGATAGTTCAGCCTCCAGGCTGTACTCCTTGTTCATAGGTGGAGGGGTTGGCGGACACTGCTCAAGTTGCAAAACTGGTTCTGGCAGCAACATGTCAACAAGTTCCTTGTAATAGGTATCTGCAAAAAGTACATATCTGATAATAGTTATCATTAATGATTTGAAGAGATCTTGGACAGACAAGTAATGTGAAAGGTCAGAAACCACTTTTCTGTTGAGGGTAGCTATCTTAAAAAAATAATATAAACTCACTGTGGTATGTGGGTTTGGTAAATTCAATCTCCTCCATATTGAAGCTTTCATTATCATCGTTATAGATCATAGAAGCAACATTGACTGCCCGGGGAGTAAAAACCTTCCTTCCAGGGGTGTTTTGCTGTAGAGCTTTTCCAGTGTTTGAAAGGAATGACTTCTTAGGCTCTCCTCCCTTCTTCATTGGCTCGTTTAGTTTGTACGGGCCTGAAGAGACGGTCTTTCCCATATTCTCTGTAGATTTTAAAAAAGTGGTAAAATACTACGTACATATAGAAGTAAGTTGCAATGGCAGAAATGAGGAAAACTTACCTATATTAGAGAGCGGTTGTCGAGTAACATTCTTTACGATTTGGCGATTATGGTGATCACCGAAAATATCAAATTGAGGCATGATTATTGTTCAGTAATCTTGAGCTGAGCACAAAAAACTTCGTTCGTAAAGCACAATTCAAAAAACTAAGCGGCCACTAAAATTGGTACCTACTCCCAACAGTTTTTCTCGAACTCAATCAAACTGAAGTTTTTACAACGCACAATGAATGAAAAATTAACGGTCTTTTTTGTCGCGACTTTGACTTTATGAGACGAACGTTTTTCGGAATCGGAAAACCGGTGATTTCCGCATAAAGAGCGCTCCACATTCTCCACGAGAGGTTTTGTCTCCGGTCTCGCCAAAACTATAGACGAGACGAGAGCAGCTCTCCCACTGACCTCTATTTATACAAGTACGCTGGACCTCTGATACCCTTTGAAATGACAGCTCTTGAATGTGCCTATTTGAAGCTTCCCAATGCGAGGGAAGACAGCTAAATCTGACGTAACTGACAAATGGCCGTTGTCTCGTTTGTATTATCTCCCGTGTTTTTAAAGTGTTTTTGGTGGTTTAACGCGATTTAGCTTGTTTGTTATGTCTTATTTATTTAGTTCATACATAAATAAGTGGTGGGCATTCATAGGTAAACTATGAAAGAGTGTGTGTTATGCAAAACTCGTTATCAGAAGGGAAGTGGAGTTACATTCCACAAGTAAGTGAATTTACGGCTAATCTTCGGCTAATATTCAACAAATTCATCCTATCTTCATTATTATACGTAATAATAACATATTTATCTTCATATTACCGGTTTTTTATAAACAATAAAGTTTAATAGTGCTTGCAAAGTTACCTGTCGATAAAACTTATCGATATTTTTCCTATAGATATCTATGTACTTTCAAGAACGGAAATCGCCGATGACCGATTTTTATTATCAAATACATATAATTTTTAAATACTTCACAGGTTTCCGACAGACATAAGACTGGAATTATGGCTGAAAAACATTAATCAACCTAGTTGGCGTCCGAAAAAATATGATTGCATCTGTTCAAAGCACTTCTCTGATGACTGTTTTATTAAATATAACTCATGCACTACTTTGAAAAAGTGCAGTACTCCAACAATTTTCTGTAGCAGTGCCGGTTAGTATAAAAATACCGTATTATTTCTAAAATGTATAGATAGATAGGTCATACATAAAATTTTTATTCTGATGAAAATTCCGTAGATATTGATTTTGAATGATGGGCTATACTCCCTTCCAGTTCTTTGGGAAGCTGTTCTTACACCATGTGTTAAAACTTCTGATTGGTTAAGATTACGAAAAAGGCTGTTTTATTTCAAATTAAAATATCATGTTTTTGTAGAAAACGTATCTTCAACGCATGAAAGTATGGATTTACCCACACCTTCTGTATCTGAAACAAGGATGGTTACCCCCGCACCCCCTGTACCTACGACAATAACTGTTGATGTAAAAAGAACATTAATTATGGATCAGAATAATACCAACTTGAGCGGTAAGGACTTAATCAATAAAATTAGGACCACGTCATGTCACCTTGTATGTAGATTATTTCAAGAATGCGCTATAAAACAGTATATTGATATATTTTTACTTTTGATTTGTGGTTTAGTTGTTGATTAACAAAAATTTTGTTTCTAGGTCGAAAGCGCCGAAGCACAAGTTGCGACCCGCAACAGAGTACTCCTCCAAAGAAGGTTAGGTCTCTCTCCGAAATCTGCGATAGTATCAAGCATGATCATCATTATGAAAACTCTCCTAAGTCATCCAAAAAATCATTGCAGAGAATTAAAAACTCTTTGATAAAATCAAGAGCTCGTGTAAAAGCCTTGTCACAAAACGTGAAACGTTTAAAGGTCAGCGTCGCTAATTTACGCACTATAATTAGGGAACTAAAGAAAAAAAAATTGATTGGTGATGATTGTGCGGATATGCTATATCAGTATGATGATTTTAAGCCACAGTTGCTTAGAAGGATGTCAGCAAATACTGGCGGAAGTGTAAACCGTTCTAAGTATCCACCAGAGTTAAGATCCTTTGCGATTACTCTCAATTTTTACTCGCCAAAAGCGTACAACTTTGTTCGAAAAAAATTCAAATTAGCATTACCACATCCGAGTGTAATACGTTCATGGTACAGTTCTGTCGACGCGAATCCTGGGTTCTCTGTTGAATGTTTTAATGCTTTGAAACTTAAAAGTGACCGAGCAAAACAAAAAGGTGAAAAACTAATATGTGCTTTAATTATGGATGAAATGAGTTTAAAGAAAAGTTGCACTCGTAGTCGCGATGGTGTAACGCGTGGTCATGTTGATTTTGGTATCGATTCTGAAAGTAATGATTTATCTGATTGTAAAGACGCATTGGTTTTTATGATTGTTCCCTTAAAAGGCAATTGGAAAATACCAATCGCCTATTTTTTTATCAATGGGTTATCTGCCGATACAAAAAGTGCCCTTGTTCGTCAGGCTCTAATGCGCTTACATGATGTTTCGGTTGAAATATGCTCATTAACTTTAGATGGGCCGCCGGAGCATTTTTCAACAGTTGCTAAACTAGGGGCAGTATTAGAATCAGGTAGCAACACGAAACCTTTCTTTTATCATCCTTCAAATAGAAATCACAAGGTGTATGTAGTATTTGACCCCTGTCATATGCTTAAAAATATTAGAAATTGTATAGGTGATTTAAAAGTACTTAAAGACCACGAACAAAATTTTATCAAGTGGGAGTACATTGAGAATTTGGCAGCTTTGCAGGAGAGCGACGGTCTAAGATTAGGGAATCGGTTGAGAAATTTACACGTAAATTATAGAAAAATGGTGATGAAGGTCTATCTTGCCGCCCAAACCCTAAGCAACAGTGTTGCCGATGCCATTGAATTTTGCGACAAAGATTTAGAACTTCCAGAATTTAAAGGTTCTGCTCCCACAGTTAGATTCATAAGGGCAGTTGACCGTATTTTTGATTTTTTGAATGTGAGAAATCCATGGGGCAATGGTTATAAAAGTCCACTCAGACCTAGCAACGAAAAGAGATGGCGGGCCAAAATAATGAAAGAAATTAATTATCTTAGCCAACTAAAGCTAACTAATGATACATTGTTGGTAAAATCACGTCGCAAAGCAGGTTTTTTGGGGTTTTACAATGCAGTTATTTCGATCCTTCATATTTACGACACGTATGTTAGAGCAAAAAACCCAGATCTTAATTACTTATTAACGTACAAACTCAGCCAAGACCATTTAGAGTTATTTTTTTGTGCAATACGTAGCCGAGGGGGTTGGTGTCCAAACCCCACAGCTGCTCAGTTTGTGAATGCATTTAAACAATTGCTTATTCATCACGAAATAAGCAGTTCTACTGGTAACGTCCAGGGTAACGACATAGCTATATTAAGTGTATCTTCTAATTCTTCTAGACGGGCTAAAATCGATAAATTTGATGTAGATGTTTATAGCAATGCTGAAAATATACGTACAATAAAAAAATATCGTTTAGATGAAACTGAATCAACAACACTGCAAGATGAATTAGGTGAATTTTTACACTTATTTTGGGTGGTACCTGACTCGAACGTAAACGAAACTTCTAAACAATGTGTCGGGTATATCGCAGGATTTGTAATACGAGCGATTCGAAAAAAAATCAAGTGTGACGATTGTTTGGTTGCTTGCGAGTCTTTACCACAAGATCTTGTATTGAATCGCAGAAATGGTATAGCACTCGTTGTACAAAAAACGAGAGGTGGTTTAACAATACCTTCTACAAGTGTTGTAAATATTTGTTTATTGGTAGAGTCATTGTTCCGCCAGGCATGCAAAAATAATAACGGAAAACCTCCTATAGAAACGAATTTTCCCGCAGTATTAACTGCAAGGGTACTAAAAAATTTGGTACATAAAACAGAAACTTTGTTTCCTGATCTACAGAACCACTTCAAGGATACATTAGTGTCAGATAATTTTAACAGCCACTTTCATATTTTATTGAAACAAATCATCACCAAATATATAGACATCCGTCTGTACGCAGCCGTTAAAAACTACTCCCACCCAATATATTACAGGTGTAAATGTTCGAAATTATTTGTCGCGACAAATAATTTGGGCTCGCCAATGAGAGTAGTTTGTGTACAACAAGATCGCCTGTGTACAACTATACCTACCAGCCACGCCATCCAGAGCGCTACACGAAAACAGGGTGGTGATGACACCGCTGTGTTTGAATGCAACACTGCACTATGCGTGTTACGCTAGCATAAGTACCTAGTTTTAGAGAACCCTAGTATCTAGATAAACCTAACATAGGATTTAAGATACTACTAACCAAAATATGTATTTTTCTTGAATCAATAAATGCTATAATGAGTAATCGCAAAGGATCTTAACTCTGGTGGATACTTAGAACGGTTTACACTTTTAATTTAGCGGTTTACACTTTTAAATTAGCTTTCTACGTTTGTATGGAGGAACAATGAATTGTATTACCCTAAGTAATAAAGTCTATTCGAAGATTATGTTATTTAGTCACAGTGTCTGACAAAAATTATTCTTCTATTTAATGATATGTTTAGTGTAATTTTGTTGTGATGTATAAAATTTACAAAAATAATTAAAATTTCCCTGTTAAACGCAAAGTATGAAGTTTTTTTGATGTAACCTATGTAACTATAAAATGATGACGAAAACTAATAAAAATGTTAAAGATTTGTACATATATTTTTATTTTATATAAATACCTGACCTATTATTCTTCTATTTAATGATATGTTTAGTGTAATTTTGTTGTGATGTATAAAATTTACAAAAATAATTAAAATTTCCCTGTTAAACGCAAAGTATGAAGTTTTTTTGATGTAACCTATGTAACTATGAAAATGATGACGAAAACTAATAAAAATGTTAAAGATTTGTACATATATTTTTATTTTCTATAAATACCTGACCTATTATTCTTCTATTTAATGATATGTTTAGTGTAATTTTGTTGTGATGTATAAAATTTACAAAAATAATTAAAATTTCCCTGTTAAACGCAAAGTATGAAGTTTTTTTGATGTAACCTATGTAACTATGAAAATGATGACGAAAACTAATAAAAATGTTAAAGATTTGTACATATATTTTTATTTTCTATAAATACCTGACCTATTATTCTTCTATTTAATGATATGTTTAGTGTAATTTTGTTGTGATGTATAAAATTTACAAAAATAATTAAAATTTCCCTGTTAAACGCAAAGTATGAAGTTTTTTTGATGTAACCTATGTAACTATGAAAATGATGACGAAAACTAATAAAAATGTTAAAGATTTGTACATATATTTTTATTTTCTATAAATACCTGACCTATTCCACTGAATCCCGAATAAAACACATTTCTATTTAAAAAACGTTCCCTATTATTTTTTGGATCTAGCTAGCCACATACTAAGTACCCGTTAGTCCGGCTTCGGCTTATCCTAAGACTAGCAGTTTCTGAGACTTGCGCGTTCAACCTAACAAACAAACTAGTCAGCTTTATAATATTACCCATATAATTTATAATATTAATTATACAACTCGTCGGAAATGTCTTTTATCGATGTATTTTATCTCATTGTCCCATCTCTATTATTAGTTCCTTTCCCGACCACTTCTACGATCAGCGCCAAAATGGCGAAAATCAAATCGGCTCACTAAAGCCCGGCATATCAGAGGTCCAGCGTACTTGTATAGATAGAGGTCAGTGAGCTCTCCACATTCTCGCTCGCGCATTTGTGCGCTCGGTACTCGAACGAGATGGACGTGGAAACAGCTGTCGCTGCAGCACTATGTGACTGACGCGGCGGGAATGTGGAGGGAGTGTTTTGTGTTTCGGCAAAACTACACGAGCCCTTTGATTCGGATACGAAATACCGACACGGGATGGAGACTGCACGAACATAGGCGAGACTTGCCGAATATGTCCTCCACACTCTCGTATTCGCTATGTCTCGTGTTGAGAATGTGGAGCGCGCTTAAAAAGTTGACTGAGACTTCAACTTCTTTATTAAGGCTCTGCGCCTGAAAAACTGAAACCAACAGCTGACTTGCAATGCTGCTCGAACATAGGCGAGACTTGCCGAATATGTCCTCCACACTCTCGTATTCGCTGTCTCGTGTAGAGAATGTGGAGAATGTGGAGCGCGCTTAAAAAGTTGACTGAGACTTCAACTTCTTTATTAAGGCTCTGCGTCTGAAAAACTGAAACCAACAGCTGACTTGCAATGTCAATCACTCAGCCAGTCTTTATATTCTCTTTGGTCATTTTGTTAGGTTATCTAAACCAAAACAAACATTGTTGTTTCAAAAAGTAAACACTTGTAATAACATTTTATTTGTAAAATGTCCGAAGAAAGTTCCAAGGCGAACGGCACAAATCCAGCACAGCGATTGCCTTCGTTCAAACCACCCCGAGACCTCTCATTAGGAGGTGTAAAACAAAAAAAGGTTTTTCTGCCTAATCTAAATGTTTCGAGGAATAAAAACAAGGGGTGAGCATAATCGTACACTACAGCTTCAGTACCTATCTTATTTCATAAATCTGGTTAATTAGACATTAATCGTAACTTGCTAATTTACGATTATTTTTATAGGTAAAGATGCACATAAATGTGTAAATAATTGTTTATTTTTATTAAATTTTACTCCAGGCAAGCAAATTCGACCAGTCAGGAATCAACTAAAGATGACCGGCACCGCCATCGGGACAGGAACAATAAACCACGGATGAAGAATGGACCAAATGTTATCAAATCCTCTGGAGTTTTCTCTGAAGGTTTGTCTTCTGTAATTAGTTTTTAAGAACATAACTTAAGCTATAAATGCATAACACCACCTGTAGGCAGCCTGCTGACTGCGACAGGCAGAATGATTAATACAAAATGTTTATCATCTTAACTATCCTCCTTTTTTTTTACTTCAGTGTATTTTCCTATTTGTAAAACAGAATTGATTACGCTGTTATCTCGTACATAACTCTAGTTTTCATTCTATTTCTATTAGGACCTGAAAATAACTGATTGATTAGAGATAGATAGAGTAACTTAGAGATTCTGCTTTTGTATAAAAGTTATTGACAAAGTCTTGAATGTTTTATGTAACGTATCCGATGTGAATCATTATAATATGGTTCATTTCCCTCAATAAACGTTGAGCGAGCAATTACATGCATTTTTCGTTTTAATTCTCTGTTGTGTAATTATCTCATGAAATAAATATGAAATATTTCCAGATAAGTCCTTCTTATTGAATCATTATGAAATAATGTTCCATTTTTTACCAGTTATTGGATAAGTGTAAATATAAAATAAGGAACTATTTGACTTTTTTTGAGGAATTTTCCTATTGTTTGTAAAATAAAAGACAAAATTACCAAAAGGAGAATTTCATTCAACTTTTTTTAAACAAAATCAATATCATTATCAAAAACTAGTAATTATTTAAACTTTAAATGCCGAAAATAAAAAATATTAATGTCTCTATTTGAAAGCAGTATGCAAGTAAGAGCCTTAATTTTTGTAATGATGTATACCTTTACATTGGCTTTCTTGGGTGACGAGCTCCCAAAACTTTGTAAAATTTCCTTCCTGTGGGTTCCATCTATTTTTGCTATGCATCTCATTTATCGTCACAAGATTGACGGATCTGACGTTCAGCGATCTGTTTTAAAAAGTTTCATACGGAAACATACCTACGCCTTCTCATATCTTCTATCGCTTATCGCTTAATTAGGAGTTCCATCCACAAGGATTTCGTTTCATTTTTATTTTAAGAGGCGGAATGCTTGTTGTCTCAGTGATACTGACGGTTCGACCGGTTGTCAAATGCTTTCCAAAAAATGTTAGACAATTAATTTATAACTCACTCATAAAATCAAACTTGGAATACCTTATCGAGGTTTGGGGAACAGCTGCCAAAACCAATCTAAAAGATCTTCAAATAGCACAAAACAAAATTGTAAAGATGCTTTTCAACTATGACTTTCTGACAAGAACACATACACTCTACAAGGAAACCAAATTGATGAGCCTTAGACAAATATATTCATATAACACATGCTGTCTTATACAAAAGATTATCCAGAAAGATATACATTCAGACCTATCATTTAGAAGAAAAAGCGAAACACACAAATATAATCTGAGATCTTCAAAAAATTTTATACTACCCCATCCCAGAACTAACTATGGAAAGAAAAACATAACATTTGAAGGAGCAAAACTCTATAATAAACTACCAAAATACATTAAAGAATCCACTAACTTACTTGTTTTCAAAAAAAGACTGAAGAAATATATATATGAAAAAATTTGTGTAGAGTAACTTATAATTTTATTTAACTTAAAATTTTATTTTATTTAACTCCAGTCAACCATTAAAATAACATATTCTGTACATTAGGTACTAGTTAAGCAAAAATAATGTTTCTCTTTAAGTGAATGTTTATATGTTCTTTGAGAAATAAATGTCTTTAACCACATACTGGCACCAGGAGATTGTGCCTGTGTAGCAGAAGGTTGTATTGGAGCGGTGCAGGTGTTGCTGCTGCTACTTGGAGCTTGATGACGATGATGAACTCTGACTCCAATACACAATGCTCAAGCAGGAAGTAGAAGAAATTATTCTATTGACTACAAGGGGCCTATTGTTTTGTTTAGCAGGGAAAGTAAAACAACGGTCTATATCTGAATCATCTATAAAATCAAATTCATCACTCGGGCCAAATGACGTATGAACCGGTATTTCTGTAATCTCCTTATTTTCTGACAAATCACTTCAAGATTCTGCAACGACTATTACTTCAACCGCTGGTAATGCAATGTTTGATGCTGCCAGTGGTGCGTTCAGCATCCTTTCCATATCTATTTCTTGAACAGTTGACAATTGCCTCTATGGTTACCTACTCCAATTGGCTTTTCGAACAGCAGCAGGTCGTGACCCTTCATCATCTGCCATAAAATGAGATAAAACTAATTAATTCCAAAATAGAGCACTATCTGGAAAACATGTTTTGGTAGTCCTATTATAACGAGAAAAATAATGCTTAAAAAGGTTTTTATTGTTTTAAACGACTATTAATATGAATTTAAATTAATTAAATTGATTTAAACTGATTTTTGAATAAACTATAGCCAATTTTAAATATGCCATCAATAGAGCATTATTTAAGAAATTGTTAGTTAGTTAAACAATATGGAACTATTTTGGAATAATAAACAAAGATTTACATACCTTCGTTAACAATACCGCCGTATTTCGGAATACTAGTAAAACGCCAACCAGGAAAATTCTCCAACACGGGATTATCACTAAATAACTCACAGAATTTGTCACAAAAATTTCAATGACACCATAGTATTCCTTAATAATTTGCTCTTGCGTATGAGCAATACGATTTTTTAAGACGGTGGCCATGATGCAACTAGACATAAATTCGTATTCGTGGTATGATTTTTCACCTATTTGTCACTAATAGCGACGTACATCTCCATTTCTTGGGCGTCTGTGTGAATATAAATAAGCCTGTTGTAGTGATATACGCGTTAAAACTTTGCGGATTCAAATATGCAATAAAGTCGATTTTGTGATTTTTCGACATAATTCCGTGTTGTTCTAGGGGTGCGATATATTCAATAGATATAGAGATATATTAGAGGCAGTAGAACCTCCCACTAGTATAATAATACATCAATTGAAGTGTTGATAATATTTTTTACACAGTGTCCATGCCAATACAAGATAAATTCTTCATTTAGGTCTTGGACGAGTGGAGCGCCAATCTAGTCGTGCAGCCTACAGCCGGGATGCTAGTGATTCTGCAGCTCACCTTCTGAGGCCAACTATTAGGGTCAAAGATGTTGTCAAGGTAACAAGGTTTTTATTTTTAGATGTCCCTTTAATGACAAACTGACATAGTTAGAATAACTATGTACTATAGATGCTGATCTGGCGATTCCAGGGTTAGAACAATGTTTATTCATAATTTGAGGCAGATTTGTTCAGTAGTTATTGTGTGAAAGAAAAACAAACACAAACAAATTTCACATTTTTAATTTTAGCAAGGATTTCATGCGAACCAATAATAGATACAGAGTCTTCGATACAGAAACCTGATTTTGATGAATAATATATAAATAGGTAAATAATTAAAACAAATGTTCAGATAGACAAGGAGCTAGAAGAACAGAAGATCAAATTTGTCCTAGGAGAAGACAATGAGGAAATGGGAGAGAGCTATGACTTTAGGCGAGTGCGCGAGCGAGACGCGCCTATTAAACTGCCTATGGATGATGGTAAGCTTAAGATTAGTGTTTAGAATGAAAAGAATAGGTTTTTATTTGTGCAGTTTTGGTTTTGACAGATTTGAAAACCACAAAGTTTACTATAGTTTTTTTCAATATCATTATGCGCTTATGGACTTAGGCCGAAGGCCTCTCTTATAAAGGTAATTGAATTGAAATCTTTTTGAAAATAAAATGGGGAGGGACATATACTTTTTTACAAACAAATTATGAAAATTATAATGGTTACTATAATTTTCAATCATCAGCTATAGTATTTTGCTATAGATTAAGTAGATGTTCAATATGTTCATAGAAATAATAAACCTCAGAATTACTACTCTAGGCATCAATGATGAAATTGTAGGTATACAAACAACTAAAACTCAATCACCTCAATAACAAATAGTTAACAATCCACATTGTATTTAACCAGACTTAAAAAACTGAATACCTACTGAACTTTGAAATATGTGTAGTGTAGTGATAGCTTGCGTCATTTTAGGAGGATTTCTTAGAAACAAGGCGGTGAAGGTGAAGCAAGAAGTCTTGGTCAAAGAGGAACCAATCGACGAAGATAGCAGTAAGAAATGGAGTATTTAATATATTTATTTATATCAGCAGCTCCATAATACCTGGCGAACTGTTTTGCGAGGGGAATGGACGCGGCGACAGCAGATTATACTAGAATTTATAATTAGGCTATTTAGCTTCAAATATAAGATGCTTTGGGTGCGGGATGTAAAACTAGAACTAATGCAAACGAAAGCCTTGCTATAATTTATTGATTGCATTAACTCGATCTTTTGTTGTAATGTATGTTCGTTCTTAGTGAGTAGGTAAGGTACATTGCACTTGGGTTTGGTACGGGATGTTAAGTTTTTTGAGTTGATCCAACAACTTCGTTTGCATAAGTGTCGGTTTTACTAAAAAATAATTATAATTGTTTTATTATGTAATATAGTTATTTATGATTATCAGGCACTTTCACCAGCCTAGCGGATGTAAAGAAGGATGTCTACGACACTCCCGACATAATAAATTTAATGAAGAGCGAAGAACCCAAGATTATGCTCCTCCAGGTAATTAAAGTAACATAATTTGCAAGATTCTTTATTTAATAAATAAAAAAAAGATTCTTCTTGTGATACAGGCTGACTACATCACTATTTCTGTACTACATATTATTATATGTCTTATAATATGCTTAGCTTGGGGCTAGATGATGTTGTGTGGACTGTCCGGAATTATAAAAAAAAAAAAAATATCTTAGGGTACCAGGTACCTAAACATGCACCCTGTTAGGCATTTTGCGTGTTTATTCAGGAAAGTTTAAAAAAGTGCCAAAAAAGTTTATTTTGTAAGCCAAGCGGAACCTGTGTTTTACATTGGACAGTCTACAAATAACGGGTTCCTGAAATACAGAACATTTTTGTGTCACATTTCACCCGTTTTTTGGTCGTCTGAAAATGAGAATTTTCAAAACCCCTAGGGGTTGTACGTGCATATATTTCAATTTTTTTTAGGAATATAAAATATTCCCTGGTTCGCGAATTCCCTCAAAACATGTTTAAAATTTTTTTCCCTGTTATTTAATAATGTAATTTAATAATTAAGTACCTACCACTACAAATAACCAAATACAAATAACCACGCTCAAATACATATATAAAAGAGCGCCGCTCCCCGCCGCCAGCTCTAAAATACAAAAACCCGAATATAGTTTCGCAATCCAAAACGTGCCCTCCCAATCAGAAAATAAAACATCTTATTCTCAGTCTTTGACTCCCATTTTGTTCTCCATTTGACATATAAATTTGCACGCGGGAGAAACCGCGGGGCGCAGCTACTTATACATATAAACCATCTTCTTGAACCACACTATCTATTAAAAAAACCGCATCATAAACTGTTGTGTGGTTTTATAGAAGCGATAAAGACAGCGGGAGGCGATGTTATAAACTATGTAGTGAAGGTAATCAAGGTCATCCACGGTCCATGGCTATGGTATTAAAATTTCTAAAACATTTAAAAATTTACAAACAAGCACAAGGCACAAACTGGCATAAAACAATATAATGAATAATATAATGACACAAGGCGTAAAATGATGTAATAAAAAAATTTAGTTTATCGAAGAGTTTCAAATTTGTACTCTAATTTTAACTAGATGTCGCTAGTAAAAGTGGACGAAGCCTAGATCGCGCTTACGAAGCGTTTCAGACATTTGAGGTTGTGAGAACCCAAACTCAGTTGTGTTGATGCGAAAGTTGGATGTAGCATGTCTACGCCAACTGATCAAGCTGAAGAGTTTTTGTAGTGCCGTTAACTCATCTCACGTTGAGTTAGGGCCAGTGCTTCCAGATTCACTGTAATTACAGTAGATTTACTGTATTTTAGACTTTTCTACTGTATACTGTAATGATAAAATACAGTGTATGGAATATACTGTATTTATTTTTCTTATAACTTTATCATTCTAATACGTAAAACGAAACGCAGCTAATCTACGCCCATCTACATTTTACAGTAGGTCTGTTTGTAATAAAGTTGCGGGGAATTCCCTGGCAATACGGAACTATCGTAGAGCACTCTGGGACGCAACTATCAATACTTGCCGTCTCTGTCTTACAAAGGAACATTGCATTTTTCGTCTATTTATTCATAAACTTGTTTTGCCATGGTAGTATGCAGTGATGATAAGCTCTAAACTTAAAACTTATTGCAAGATTACTGAAAAATTGAGCTCAAGCAGTGAAGAAAGTGATGTGCGTAGTACTATAGTAGCAATGCTGGGAAAAAAAAAATTCGAGGCGGGAATCGAACCCGCAGCCTCCTGCGTCGCAGGCGGACCTTCGCTCACCGGTCGTAGATAAATATTGATAAATCATGAGCAAATCGTCCTGGAAAAAGTTAATAAATAATGTTTTAAATCGTAATATATTTTAATGAATTTGACTTAAATGACTTAATCACAGGAAGCAGCTTATTTTTCCAACAATATTTAAACAAAATATACTGTAATTTTACTGTAATCGATTTTGAAATCTACTGTATTATTTTAGAAACTACTGTATTTTATTACTGACAACACTGTAATTTTACTTTTGGGATCTGGAAGCACTGGTTAGGGCCGATAAGTCGCAGTAAATGAAATAATTTATTTATTTATTTGTTTATTGACACGACCCTTAGGCCAATTATACTAATTACCAGTGTTTCCACAGAGGATTTCGGTTTTGCCCTAAATTTTTCGAAAATTATCCCTAAAAATCCCTAAATATTTTTCAAAATTCCCTAATTTAGGGCGCATGCATAATAAAAAACACATCCTGTTGGGATTTTAATAAGAAAGTAAATAAATTGAACATAACTAATTAATTGAACGACTCAGACGCCGAAGCATTGCTTCTGCAGGCTTTCGCGGCATTGAGCATGGCACTCGTAGGCTCCAAAATTGAGCAGTTGTTAGCCAGCATTCCTAACTTAGTGTGAAATACGGGTTTCCACCCATCAATTATATCGATTATATCGAGAAATCTGCTATCCACTTTTTGTAACGCTGTTAAAATATGATACAATTATAGCCAACTGTTTTTCACAGACAGATCTGTTGTTTCGTCAATTAAAATATTGAAGTAGCTTTTCTTCATTATATCTATAACTGCTTGTTTATAGATGGATCCTGTGACTTGGCGTAAAATATTTTTGCTTTTTGTTTTCCAAAATGCACATTTTCTAAGCATTTTGACTCCGGGAACAAATTTAGAATATGTACAAACGAAAATAATGGAAGCAAAAAGTAATTATTTCTGAAATCCTTTGCAACAAAGGTACTGTCCAAAAGGTTCACCAAAATTTGTCGGCTTATAATTCGAAGATAATTTGGGGAGTCCCTTAATAGGAAGAGCCATAGAGCAAAGAATAAAAAGGGTTACCACATCAAGACATTTTTGCCCTAAAATTCCCTAAATCCCTGTCGCAATAATAATTACCCTAAATCGAACATAAACTAAGTAATTTCGCCCTAAAAAAGGGCGAAATCCCTAAAAGTGGAAACACTGCTAATTACAGTAGGTTTTAATATTAAATATAGTTAGATTAAGAATATGTTATAAATTAAATTATGCTAATTACCTATGCTATAAAGTTACGCTAATTAAGCTTGTAGTTACTTAGGTACCTATGTCAAATAATCAATATAATCAAGTTTAATTAAATTATCATTAAAATATTCGAGTCTAAGATTATAATATTATTAAGGATAAATCGAAGTATGTCAAAATTAATAAAATAAAGTAGAGTTTTTGTTTAAAATCACATTCACAAAAAGTAAGACATGTAAGTATCAGAGTTCTCCACTCGTCCGCGAATATATCAGTGTCCGGGAAGGCGACCAGGAGCATAAGAATAAGAACAGACTAGAAGGGAAACTTCGCTCCGAACGCTCTCAAGGTCACGATATTAGCCTACGCGATTCTGCACGTTAAACGTGCAGTAGGGCTGTCACAGCCGGCGACGCCGCACGCGGATTTTAATATTTGTGTAGGTTAGGTACCTACCTCTATAATATGACGTCATGGTCAAGTTATTGTGGTGTGATCGGTTGTAACAATAAAAGATAATGCATATTATATGATAATACATACCCTATGTAAGTAATATTTTCTAAATATTATTGTGTTTTAGTAGGTTCCTATCTAACTAATTAGGTAGGTACCTAATCAAAGGAACGTGAACATCGTTCGTTGACCTTTTCTCACTCGCCTCGCCTCGCGACGACGGCGCGGCGGCGGCGGGGCGCGGCGGTACAATGCAGTAGCAACCCTGGCAAAACGCCTGGACGACAGAGGGGCATAACGAGGTGAAGGGGGAAGTAGGTATATAAATGGCGGCGTTTGGGACTAGATCAAAGAAGAGTCCTTTCTACGTAGTTATTATTTATTCTTATGCCAGGAGTTTGTTAAGGGCTGCGAGGGTTAGGACCCTCGCATGGTATGGGACAGCGGGAGCGCTACCGTGCGGCTCGGAGGCTGAGCGAACAGTCTATGTCTCCTGCCCCTCAGGTAGTTTAACGGTACATAGAGCCGAAGTGACTCATTCACCAAATCAGGCGCATCCAAAGTGCCACGAAACACTTTGCAGATTGTTGTCAGCTGATCATGCGCTCTACGCGTTTGGAGAGAGTTAAAACCAAGAAACCCAAGAAGGAATTTGGTCGGGTACATAAAAGGGTAGTATCCCTGGTTATGTTTGTATGAATCTTAAGAACGCCTTCTGTACTTTTTCAAATATCATAATCATAATGAATAAATATTGAAATAAAGAGGAAAACACTCGAAAATAGTGATGTAATAATAGGGGCAATTTTCCATTCCATACTCATGTTATTCGAAAACTTGAACTTGTGTGGTGTGGACTATTAAGGATCTAGACAGACGGACTGCAATTCAACTGCAATCCAACTGCACGCCAACTGCCCGTCGACGTGCAGTTTGATTGCAGTCGAGCCAACTGCATTCCAACTGCATCTGAACTGCCACTGCTGCGGGCAGTTGGCGTGCAGTTGGATTGCAGTCTGAGTGCAGTTAGTCGTTGTAACTGCACTCAGACTGCAATCCAACTTGCAACTCGACGTGCAGTTTGATTGCAGTCGAGCCAACTGCATTCCAACTGCATCTGAACTGCCATTTGGCAGTCGGATTGCAGTTGAATTGCAGTCCGTCTGTCTAGACCCTAAGACGGAAACATACTACTAACACGTGTCGCGACACCACCCGACGCATGTCAGTACTTATCAATTCCATATACATATTTAATACGGTCAGAAGCACATAGACAACACGCCATGTGACAACACGCCGTAAAATCCAATCGATTTGGCTATGTGCTTCTGACCATATTAAATAATATGAAATTGAACATACTGCATGTATGCCTGTGTGTGACTGAAGTGATGTGGTGACTGTGGAGTGGTATTTTCTTGGTGAAGTTTTTATCACTACAATAGTATAAAACAAAGTAGCTTTCTCCGTCTTGAATGTTATTTTTGAGTACATACAAATAATGAAAAAAAAACTACTTAATCATAAATCTGATGTCCATTTTTATTGCATAAGTTATTCGAAATTAAGTTAAGAGAACGATATTTTATTAACAAAAAAAAATTACAATCATAACTCATATCAAAAATCACCGTAAGCCTAACTTATAATTATGTAGCTGCCCCGGCTTCGCACGGTTTTATTATATCTATACCTTCCTCTTGAATCACTATCTATTTTAAAAAAACGAATAATCAGAGTAATTAATCACGCATCAAAATACGTTGCGTAGTTTTAAAGATTTAGGCATACAAAGGAACATAGGGACAGAGAAAGCGACTTTGTTTTATTCTATGTAGTGATGTAAAATAGATACTTTCTTCCTTCAATACCTACGTCACGATGTAAAAAATAAATTAAACAACGAAAGTAGATAGAACTACTTTGTTTTTATTATTTTTTGTGTCTATATTTTTTTTTGTGTTTTATTGTTTAAGTATGTAACATATTATGTCGTGCGTGCTACGTTGCGATGTTAAAAAGAAATGAAACAACAAAAGTAGATATTATGTTTAACTTTTTGAATATTGTGGTGTCTATTTATGGGAACTGAGAACCAAATATAAATACCTGTCTATGTTTTCTCCTTAGTTTCCGCAGTCTCTTCCCGGCCAACCTCGAACCACCGACAATGACCCTCCTCGCAGGAAGCACGTCAATCAATCCGCATCAACAGCGTCCACCGCATCTTCCACATCTTCCGCATCATCCTCCACTGAGACAGGCGATGCAGAACCGAAGCCAGAGGTAACTGACTATTAGTTCATCCCAGCTAGTTTTTGCTGGTCACTGTGTTTAATGTTACAAAGAACCTAGCTCGGTTTTTTGCAAGGAATATGTAAAGGTACCATAAAAGAAGGTTTCCACAAAACGTAGATACTTTTCTATCCCATGTTACAAAAAAATATCATATAACTAGTAACTTTTTGGTAATAAATTATTTTTTAGTAATAGATCTCATAAATTATTAATTTCTAGAAAGTAGGATTAATAGAAATTAGTTTAAATATTTAAGTATAGAAAATGTTTAACTAATTACAGAAAACTACTTTTCAGTAACAATATTACTAAGTTACCTAGTTTCTTAACCAACGCATGACTACATATCAAGATATTAGCCTCTTACCTTTAAAAAATCCTAATATCTTTTAGTCCCCAGTATTTGTTCCATGTTCAAGTTATTACGTCTTTAGAAAAAAGAAAAATCATTGATTTGGCCTTTTTACATAGATTTTACGATACTAGTGATACTAACCGATGATATATCTTTAGGTGGACAAGACTTGCAGTCTAGCGGACCTTGAAGATGGGAAGATTGGCAAACTGAGGGTTTACCACTCCGGACGAGTCACGCTCAAGCTGGGAGATACTGAGTTTGACGTAAGTAAAACAAAGTTATTCATTACGTATCAAATGATAAGTTTGTGGTTACACATCACTACATAGTATAAAACAAAGTCGCTGTCCATATGTCCCTATGTATGCTTAAATCTTTAAAAATACGCAACGGATTTTGATGCGGTTTTTTTAATAGATAGAGTGATTCAAGAGGTAGGTTTATACGTATAATAAAACCGTGCGAAGCCGGGGCGGGTCACATAAAATGATACTGTACTATAATGCTTACCTGTAAGTTTTGGTGTAGGTACTCGATTAAAGATGTGTACAACACTTACCTAACATCAGATTATCTAGCTATTATGATATTATAGTAAGCCTTTTACTAAGATTTCTTTTGAAAGATACCTTAACCTTGTTAGCCCAGTTGTGTATGGAGCGAGTTTATTCTTATTTCTAAAATTTACATTATTAAATCGCTATTTTAGGGAACCGATTGATATTTTATGAGAGAGAGAACAAGTTTTCATAAATTTTATACATTGACATGGTACTGTCATTTCATTATGTTTACTTCGATTCATATAGTTCTTAAAGTTTAGTAACTATAATTTTATTACGATAAAAAAATTAGTGTCACATAAGTAGTATATTATGATTCTATTAGTGAATGCCTATTATTAGCTTTCTGTGTATATTTTAAATTCTATTGTAATCAGTTAAGCTGATGTCAATCCCAATTAAATCATCATCAACCTATATTAGTCCACTGCTGGACATAGTCCTCCCCTAATGAGCGACAGAGCGCCCTGTCATCAGCTTACCGCATCCAGCATCTGCCAGCAGTCTTTCGCAGATCGTCATCCCACCTAGCCGGAGGGCGTCCTACAGTACTTTTGCTGAGTCCCGGTCTCCACTCATGAACACGTTTACCTCAACCGAATCAAATAAATGTCTTATTTCAGGTATCAATGGGCACGCAAGCAGCTTTCCACCAAGAGGTCGTGTCGGTGGCCTGCGACGAAGCCTCGCGCTCCGCCAACATCGTCTCACTAGGTCCTCTCACACACAAACTGAACGTCGTACCGGATTGGGAGAGGATATTTAAGAAGCTAAATGTTTAGTCATATCTATTAAATATATCAGTTATCTAGTACCCATAACACAAGCTCTGCTGTGCGATTACGCTAAAACCACCCCTCCAAAATTGACATATGAAAGCCCTTTTAATGGCCTTCTTAATTTGAAATTGTACGGAAAGGATGCGCGCGATGGCCATTGAAATGGCTCAAGAATGTCAATTTGGATGGGTGGTTTTAGCGTAATAGCACAGCTGATTAGCTTGTGACTTGATGATGTTGTGTAGATTGTCCGGAATTATGTATTTACTAACAGCGCCTCCCGGTTTCACCCGCGGGAATTCCGTTGCCATGGGAATTCCGGGATAATATATAGATAATATGCCTATGTGTTATTCCAGACTATAATCTATCTCTGTGCCAAGTTTATCCATATTTGTTCTGTAGTTTTTGCGTGAAAGAGTAAAAAAGATCCATCAATCTATCCATTCATCCAACCGTACTTACAAACTTTCGCGTTTATAATATTAGTATAACACTGTTCTTGAGTATAACACTCTGGTCGTAGCGACGTTGTAGCAAACTGAAAATACCTTATCACTTTATTTCTCATATTATTTTGATAATTATGTACCTATAGTTTTAAATTTGACTTGTATAAGTGCTTATTTTGTAAGCCTAAAGTACCTAATAAAGATATTGATTTACTGACGCGTGACCCGAGAGCTGGTGAGAACCTGATGGCATTTCTATGCCAGGCTTTGCACACAGCGGTATAAAAATCATTTATTTGCACTAGAACATGATTATAAACATGGTGTGAGCATGCAATTGTTATTATAAACTAGCGACCCGCCCCGGCTTCGCACGGTTTTATTATACGTATAAACCTTCCGCTTGAATCACTCTATCTACCTTTTAAAAAACTGCATCAAAATCCGTCGAGTAGTTTTAAATATAAGGGACATAGGGACAGAAAAAGTGACTTTGTTTTGTACTATGTAGTGATAGGTTATGATATACTTGTTTTGCCACTACTGGCTTGCAAATAGGATAGGGCACTCTGCGGATTTTTATTAAATGAATAAATCATTTATTTCAGCTAACAATAGTCAAATACAGGATGTTAAATACTTAAACTACGGCCCATATGATATCTAAACCTTAGACTAACATACATATGTACTTTATTTATATAAACTTATTGATATATGATATGGATTAGTTTGCTAGAGTCTTCTGGTAGCAATTTTCAATTGTAAATACTACTTTTAATTTGTTCATATTTTTTGATTGTTATTTTCTTCGTAAATAAATATAATAAGCTATAACTTTATTAGATGGTTTTATTTATACCTGTTTATGTATGATATTGATCCTTTACCAGTCTTATGCAGTCCATAGGCATGAAAACTTATTAGCCTCTGTGCTGTCAGCCTGCAACATAGTAAGTTGCGGGTTCGATTCCCGCCTTGGCACAATTGTTTGTAAAATCTACTGGATATCTGTTCCGGATGTTTTCATGCATATAAGATATCTTTCTCTGTAGTGTAATGTATTGAGTCTAACAGTTACCTAAATGAAGACATAAGTCTATGAAGGTGATATGTTACAAATTCATAATTTTACAGAAACGAGCTTTAAAAGTTTTCATTTTTATTTTGAACTAGCTGGTGCCCGCGACTTCGCCTGCGCATGATTAGTATTTCGAGTACTCGCGATTTTACTTGCTTAATTCCTTTTTCCGTGGGATTTTTGGATAAAATAAAGCCTATGTGTTATTCCAGCTTATGATCTATCGCTGTGTCAAATTTCATCCAGATCCGTTGAGCAGTTTTTGCGTGAAAGAGTAACAAACATCCATCCATCTATCAATCTATCAATCCATCTATCCATTCATACTTACAAACTTTGGCGTTTATCAGTTCAATTCAGTTTCGTTCCCCTGGGCTATACGGGTTTTCAAAAATTTCTCACGGCATCTGAACGACGCTTTACGCGTCGTTCAGTTGCTGTGAGAAATTTTTGAAAAAACCCGTATAGCCCAGGGGAACCAAACTGAATTCCGGGATAAAATGTATCCCATGTCCAATCGTCCCGAGTTCCATTCGAATTCATTCACTTCCGTCGTGATGCGTGGTTAAAGAATTTTTCTTTCACCCTCTCTCCCAGGGGAACCTTACCGAATTCCGGGATAAAAAGTATCCCATGTCCTTTCTTGTAGTATGAACTCAAATCGTCCCGAGTTTCATTCCAATTCATTTAGCAGTTTCGGCGTGAAGCGCGGTAAGGAATTTTACTTTCATACCCTCTCCCATGGGAACCTTACTGAATTCCGGGATCAAAAGTATCCTATGTCCTTCCTCGTAGTATGACCTATAATCATGCCGAGTTTCATTTAAATCCATCAAGTAGTTTCGGCGTGATGCGCGTTTACGATACAGACAGACAGACAGACAGACAGACAGACAGACAGACATGAATGAAAAAAATTACAGTTTTGGCTTGAGTATCGATAATAGAGTGCCCTCCAAAAAAAATATTCAAAATATCTTCAATGTACAGAATTGGACCTGTTACAGTTTTATTATAAGTATAGATGTATTTCGTGACTGTTTTATTCTATTTAAATAAAATCTGGAGTATCTGACAGATACATTAGTAATTTTTAAGGATGTGGTAATAAAATAGAAAAAAATATTATTAAAAAGGTTTTATTTAAGAAAACGTGAACATAACACCTTTTTTCCATTTAAGACTGGTATACCTAATGCGTAGAGGGACTAAGTCGCTTTATGACTAAATGTCATATTAGGTTAGGTTTATGTCTATGACGGCCTTCGTCTAGATTGCAGATTGCTTACTTCGTTTTAAGACTAATCTTTAATAGACCTTAATATTCATAAGCCTAAATCGCATTTTGCCTAAAATGAAACAAAGTTTATTTGAAGGGAACACAAGAAGGAGAATTGATATTTTTTCAAACCAAAGTAAAAAAAAGAACTTAAAATTTGCAAAATAATAAAGTCAATGTATTATACTTCTTAAAAAAACACGCACAAAATTAAAAAGGATCTTCTTAACATTCACAATAGCATAGATTTATCTTACTTCTTACTATTATAATAAATGGGAAAGTCTGTGTGAATGTTTGTTATAGATAATCTCTATAACCACTTAAGTTATTTAGATGAAATTGGGTAAGTATGTAGATCAGTGGTCGTCATAATTTTCTGGGCAAGTGCCATATAGGACAATGTGACGTACTACTCCGGGCCGCACTATGTATTGTAAACTAGCAACTGGTGTAGTGAAATGTTGGGTACTACAATTACAAAACGCAAATTACTTATTATATTAAATATTTTATTATGAACAGTTGAATTTCAGTTCAATAATCAATTATTCTTTTGTGCTTTTTGCGGGTGCGCGGGCGCGCGCGAAAGACAATATCCAATCCAGTAGGAACTGCCTATGTCGCGCGGCTCGCCCGTAGGTTCACGTTCACAATCTCAAATCTGTGCTCTCGCTGTGTAATAATTGAACTGCCACTCAGAGCACAGAAAATATTTTCACAGTGCTTGAATAGTATATAATATTTACTTTATTTGCGCTGTTCTAGAGTCAATCAGCGCGGGCCGCACAAAAATGACCCACGGGCCGCATGCGGCCCGCGGGCCGCAAATGACGACCACTGATGTAGATAGTTTAAAACCTAGAATAACACATAGGATAGTAAAATTTTGAATTGGGGGTAGTACAGTTTGTATGGAAAATTACTATTCGTTTCACTCAAAATTCGGTACTTTCGGTATAAATAAACAATTTTTTTTATTTTTACAAAATAACCCCTCGGGGTGAGCAATAAATTTTTAAAATTTATATGTAATAAAAACTCTGGTTCTTGGGTGAAGCCGCGGAGTGCGTCTAGTAATGAATGGACTACGAAATACGATACTTATTTTTTAAACTACTTAATTTACGGAAGTTACGGATGAGCTGCTTAGTACCCACTGTTCAGTTTTTACATTTTTGTTGTCTTAGTCTCTCCGTGTACCTACTTTTTCTTTTTTTTATACTTACTGTAATTTAGTTATGTTATGTGACGTATCGTCTAATAAACAATTTCATTTCATTTCATTTCCATACTCTCTTCTAACCTATATAGAATAGAATAGAAAACATTTATTTTGACACATACTTAGATACGACACATACCTACTTATATCGCAGTTTGACTAACTTTTTGTAGCTGTTGAACTATAATTCAGTATGTCTATAGATCTATTGACCTTCCTCTCTTCTAACCTATAGCGCAGTAAGTCTAACTATGGTTATACCTACTTCGCTATCCTGGACACGACGATTGTACATAGTTTTAGGAAATAGTTTGTAAGAAAAAACTGTTTTAACTATGTGAATATTGTTCAGGACAACGTCTAGATAAGTCTAGTAGTTTTAAGATTGCTAGTATATTTCTTTAGATTTAGTTATAGTGTTTAAAATCGTACATAATTTGTACTTAAACATAGGTAGAATAAGTACCTACTTGTCTCCGTCCGACAACAATGGGCCATAGATTAAGTGATAGTTGTTGGACACCGATCTAAGTACCTACTATTGTTCTCGAACGAATCGAAAGGAAAGACAGAGACAAGTAGGTACAACAGAGATAGATATAGCTTCTATAAAATCGTGGAAATGTAAGACTAGGACGGCGTTATTAAATGAAAGGGATAGAGTTATTTCTAGATATTTGTCGAGTATTCTGGAATGTTTTACGGAGATATAAAAGGCCGTCCTTGTGCGTGGAAATTCATTCAGTTTTTAGACACAGCGAAGTAATGATTCAGATTTAAGTTGTGAACAGTGGTTCCAGTGACAGTGAGAAATAAATAAGTGAAGAAGAAAAGAAGTCTTTGGAAATCCTGAAAATCCTGAAGAATCCTGAAAACACCCAATACAGTCCACAACAGTTCCTGGTCCTTCCGAGCCGGATTGAAGAAAGAAGAATCAAGCGCTCGTGCACGTTTCTTGGAACATTTGAGACGGGTCTGAGTGAAGAGAACCTGAGCTCAACGGATTGAAGAACGAAGAATTAAGCGCTCGCGCAGTATGGTTGTAACCAGAAGCCAGGCTGATGCGTCCGAACGACGCGAAGCTGAGGATGGGGCTGGTCAGCATGCCGCTGAACTGGAAGCAATCGCGCACGAACGAAGACGAAGACTGTCACTCGAACTACCTGTGTCACCCACTACGCATCAAGTAGCCAGACGTCGCGAGCACGACCCAGCCATAGGGTCCGCGACAAACCACGCCGACACGAGAATGGAACGCCACAGGAGTGAACGATCTCCTGCCCGAACTGCGCGCTCTCTACGATCGAACGGGAGCATAGCGGCCAGGGCGCGGATGGCGGAACTGGAGGCGGAGGAAAAGCTGGCCGAACTTAAGCGTAAAGAACTGCAAATAGAAGCGGACCTCGTCAAGAAGAGACTGGCTGCCGACCTAGCAGCACTGGAAGACGAGGAAAGAAGTGTACATGAAGGAGACCTTCCGGAACACAACGAGAGAGTCGAGGAGTGGCTGCAGACAACTGGAGGGGAAAAAAGCGTTACCATTCCGAGAACCGAGAAGAACATCGTCAGGGACGTATCGACTACGCCAGTCAAGACCAAGAGTTCTGCGAACATCGATGCATTAGCTGACGCAATAGAGAAGCTAGCAAGACCAAGCATGAGGTGCCCAGACCTGCACGCCTTTTCCGGTTCACCAAACGAGTGGTTACCCTTCAAAGCTGCTTTCAAGGACTCGACGAAAACCTACAGGCTGACACCGGCTGAGAACATCCAGCGACTGAGAAGCAGCCTGAAAGGGGAAGCAAGAGAAATGGTTGCTTCACTTTTGTACACCGCAAGTGATCCAGAAATAATAGTGAAGACCCTGGAACAGTGCTTCGGAAGACCGGAAATCATCATCGACCGAGCCGTTGATGAACTCCGAAGACTGCCGAAACCGGGACCTTCTGCAATAGAACTCAACTCATTCACCGTCAAACTTCAGAACGTGGTCTGCGTGTTGAGTAACATCGGGAACAGAGGCTACCTGTACAATCCGACGCTGGCCAGAGACACTTTGGACAAGCTGAGCCCACACATTCGCTCACGCTGGTGTGACTACGCAAGTGAGCAAGGATCGATCGAGCCAGAGATCGTTTTGCTTTCACACTTCCTTATGCGCGAAGCGGACCGAGCCCTGAGGTACAGCTATGCACCACCGACCAGCAAGAAGGAGTACACGCCGAAACCGAACGCAGCATTCAAGAAGAAGACAAACGCCGTGTACAACACCACTGAAGAAACTGAAGCTGAAGAAAAATGTTCATGCTGCGAGAAGGGGCACAAACTGACAGACTGCCCCCAATATAAAGCAATGACAACTGACGAGCGATGGGAACACGTGAAGAAGAACAAGTTGTGCTTCAAATGTGTAGTGAAGACACATCGACGCATCAACTGCAAGGCAAAATCGTGTGGCGTTAACCAGTGCTCACGTTTACATCATCGGATTTTACATCAAGAGGGAAAAGAAGAAAATTCAAGTTCGAGATCAACCGAAGCGGTTATGACAGTGACCAACGCTGCCCCGAGCAACAAGGCAGTATTGCTGAAGATGTGTCCAGTCACCGTCGTCGGTCCACGGGGGGAGATCGAAACACTCGCACTCTTGGATGAAGGAGCTACAGTCACTATCATTGATGAAAAGTTGGCGCGAACTATTGGAGCAAAGGGACCTTCAATGCCACTACGAATGCGTGGAATCAGCACAACACAATGCGAAGATGAAAGCCAACTTGTCACCGTGCAACTCAAGAGCAAGAACAATAAGCTACATCCACTTCGGGCACGCACCATCAAGAACATGAAGCTGCTGCAACAATCGATTCCTGCCACAATGTTGGATCACGACCACCTGCGAGACCTGCAACGAGATGAAGTTTGCTATGAGTCATCAGATCCTGGGATCCTGATTGGAGCTGACCATTGGGAGTACATAGTGTCTCAAGAGCTACGAGTTGGAAGACCGAATCAACCGGCGGCATCAAGAACACAGCTGGGATGGGTCATTCACGGGACCGTACCACGCAGCATCATCACGAACCGAGACAGCGTGCTACACATTTACACACCTAAAGCCATTGAGAAGCAGAACCGAGAGCTGCATGAGCTGATAGAGAAGCATTTCAGCATTGAAGCAATTGGCATCAACCAAAAGCCACGTACGAGTGAAAGAGATCTCCGGGCTACAAAGATCGTCGAGGAGACAATCAAGAAGATTGACAAGGGATATGAAGTCGGTCTACCATGGAAGAAAGAAGATATGAAGCTGCCTCAGAGCTACAACATGGCATTTCGTCGTCTTCAAAGCATCGAAAGGAAGATGGATGCTGACCCAGTCTTCGCCGAAGAATATACGAAGCAAGTCGAAAACCTGCTGCAGAAGGGATATGCTGAACCCTGTGATGGATCGGAGGAGTCTAGCACCGTCTGCTGGTACTTACCTCACTTCGCAGTACGCAACCCCAACAAGCCCGGGAAGATAAGGCTTGTCTTCGATGCAGCAGCAAAGAGCAATGGAGTCTGCCTGAACGACCACTTGCTGGAGGGACCCGATCTGCTGATGTCCCTACCTGGAATTCTGTACAGATTCAGAGAGAAGCAAGTCGCGATCACGGCCGACATACAAGAGATGTTTCTACAGATCAAGATTCGTCAAGAGGACCAGCCAGCGCAACAGTTCTTGTGGAGAGGCAAAGAGAGAGAGAAGATACCTCAACGATTCAAGATGACGAGCATGATATTTGGCGCTGCGAGTTCTCCATTCATGGCGCATTTTGTTCGAGACCACAACGCGAGGATATACGCTCACACGCACCCTCTTGCCTGCGAAGCCATCACCAGAAGCCACTACATGGATGATTTGGTAGCGAGCTACGATGACGACGTGGAAGCCCATCAAGCTGTCACAGAACTGCGCACAGTGCATGCGGTTGCCGGATTCACACTGCGAGGATGGAACAGCAACGAGGACTGCGTGCTGAGAGATGTACCGGCTGAACTACGAGCTACAACGCCGACGCAATTCGACGGAAAGGGATCGGAGAACAAGATCCTTGGACTCTACTGGAACGCTGAACGAGATGAACTTGGATTCAATACCTCCATGAACAGAGTTCCCGCCGAAGTACGTGCACAAGTCCGCGCGCCCACGAAGAGAGAGGCACTCAGCGCGGTAATGTCCATCTACGATCCGCTCGGACTGCTGAGCCACTACACAATACGAGCGAAAATCGTGCTGCAGAATTTATGGCGAATCAAGATGTCATGGGATGAACCGATTCCAGAAGAAGAGAACAAGCTGTTCGCCGCATGGTTGGAACAACTGAACGACCTGACGGACGGCTAGAGCGACACTACGCGATTCAAGACCACACCGACCTGGAGCTACACATACTGTGCGACGCCAGTGAACAGGCCTACGCGACCGTGGCATACTGGAGAAGCAGGAGACCTGATGGAAGCTTCAGCGTTCGCCTCGTCGCTGCCAAGTCCAAAGGTTGCTCCAAAGCGAACACAAACCATCCCACGCCTGGAACTTCAAGCAGCTGTTATCGGAGCAAAATTGGCCGACAACATCAGGAAGGAACATCGTCAAGAGAACATTTTACTGGAGCGATTCAATGACAGTCATACATTGGATACGACACGATGAAAGAAGATATACGCCCTTCGTCGCGCATCGTCTGGGGGAGCTATCGGAATTCACTCAGAAAGAAGACTGGAAGTGGATACCGACGAACGAGAATACGGCAGACGACGCGACGAGACTAACGAACACTCGCATCACGGCAGAAGATCGATGGTTCCGAGGGCCAGACTTCCTTTACCGCCCAGAACATCAGTGGCCGAAGGAGACGTCGGACAGCAACCACGACGAAGAAGTTCTGCACACGCGAGTGGAAGAAGATACGACGGATGGATGGCTGCCAGATCCATCACGCTTCTCCAAGTACGAGACATTAGTAAGAGCCGCTGTACGAGTACTCTTCTTCATCGAGAGGTGTCGACGACGCGCCACGAACATGGAAACCCGGCACATCGAAGACGCGGAGCGTGCGCTTATTCGCCGCGCACAAAGAGAGAGTTTCTCGGAGGAGCTGCAACGAATGAAAACGTCTCGGCCAATCACTAAATCGAGTCGTCTATTCCGATTGGACCCGGTTTTAGAAGACGGAATTCTTCGAGTACGAGGACGCATTGGAGCCGCCGACGCACCGATTGAGATGAAGCGGCCTATAATACTCGACGGCCGTCACCACATCACACGACTCATTGGTCTGCGAGAGCATTGCGCAGCGGGTCACGCCAACAGGGAGCGCGTGACTAACGATCTCAGACAGAAATATTGGGTGATTCATCTGCGACCGACAGTACGTGGCATCGAGAAGGGATGCAGACTCTGCCATGTACGGAAGATGAAGCCTCAACCACCAGCCACGGGAGACTTGCCAAGAGCCCGCCTCGAGCCATTTCAGCGCCCTTTCAGCTACTGTGGAACGGACTACTTTGGGCCCATGATTGTGAAGATTGGAAGACGTCGCGAGAAGAGATGGGGTGCCCTCTATACGTGTCTCACAACGCGAGCCGTGCACATAGAGGTCGTGCCGACGCTCTCCATCAACTCTGCAATCATGGCACTCAGAAGAATGGCTGCGCGACGAGGCTGGCCCCGAGTCATGATGTCCGACAATGCAACGAACTTTCGAGGAGCAGACAAAGAATTACGGGCTGCTTACGCGGAATGGGCACCAGCACTGCGAGATGAACGTCAACTGCATCGAATGGAATGGCGCTTTATACCTCCGGGCGCACCGAACCAGGAGGGAGCTTGGGAACGACTAGTGCGTTCAGTCAAAGTCGCACTAGCCGCCACCTTGAACGAGAAGGAACCACCAGAAGAGGTATTGAATACTCTCCTAATTGAAGCGGAATTCTCCATCAACGCGAGGCCACTTACGCATGTCAGCGTAAATCCCGAGGAACCTGAGGCGTTGACTCCTAACCATTTCTTGTTGGGATCATCCGTCGGTCTACCTACAACTGGGCCGTGCAGCGAGACAGATCGGCGAACATGGAGAATAAGCCAGGCGCTTGCTGACCACTTTTGGCGGCGCTGGCTTCGAGAGTACCTCCCTACACTGGTACCGCGCGGCGAGCCTACGAGCAACAGACGACCACTACAAGAGGGAGACATCGTTGTCGTCGTGGACCACACTCTACCTCGAAACGTATGGCCAATGGGAGTCGTCGAGCGCACCTACCAGGGACCAGACGGAGGCGTTCGAGTAGCAGACGTCCGGACGAAGACTGGCGTCTTCAAGCGGCCGACCAGCAAACTCGTCGTGTTGGTGAGAGAAGAGGCTACGCGAGCTACGCCGGGGGGAGGATATCCTGGACACGACGATTGTACATAGTTTTAGGAAATAGTTTGTAAGAAAAAACTGTTTTAACTATGTGAATATTGTTCAGGACAACGTCTAGATAAGTATAGTAGTTTTAAGATTGCTAGTATATTTCTTTAGATTTAGTTATAGTGTTTAAAATCGTACATAATTTGTACTTAAACATAGGTAGAATAAGTACCTACTTGTCTCCGTCCGACAACAATGGGCCATAGATTAAGTGATAGTTGTTGGACACCGATCTAAGTACCTACTATTGTTCTCGAACGAATCGAAAGGAAAGACAGAGACAAGTAGGTACAACAGAGATAGATATAGCTTCTAGAAAATCGTGGAAATGTAAGACACGGACGGCGTTATTAAATGAAAGGGATAGAGTTATTTCTAGATATTTGTCGAGTATTCTGGACTGTTTTACGGAGATATAAAAGGCCGTCCTTGTGCGTGGAAATTCATTCAGTTTTTAGACACAGCGAAGTAATGATTCAGATTTAAGTTGTGAACAGTGGTTCCAGTGACAGTGAGAAATAAATAAGTGAAGAAGAAAAGAAGTCTTTGGAAATCCTGAAAATCCTGAAGAATCCTGAAAACACCCAATACAGTCCACAACATTCGCAGTGTCCGTGATGGTAGCGTACCCATAATCGAATACACGATTGTTGTTATGCCTAATAAATACTGTATAAACAAAGCATAATTAATGCAAAACTAGAATAAATAGTGCCTCTCTGGTTTCGAAAATAATGACCATTCTTAGTGGGTACGCTAGCATAACGATCAAGCTAGCGTACACATGACCGTACTCAAAAACGACTCATGTTACAGCAACGAATTTTACACAAATAATACGCTACAAATACTGCCACAGCTATGCAAAATTTCATAATGATCGCTTTTAGAGGAACGGAGATAAACAAGACTTTCAAAAACATTCCGAGCTAGCGTTATGGCAGCGTACACATTAAAAAACCTAATAGATCTTATAGAAAATGAACTTTACTGATTATAAATGATATATGTTTAAATACTCCCTCTGCCAGTAGTCATTCTTGATAAAAATTCTTAGTGAAACAACGTAAAAAGTCCATGTGAACTTCTAGGAACAAATGCATTGTGGTACAGTCGCACACACAACAAATAATTTAAAATGGAAATTATACACCGTACAATGTATATTACTAAATATAAGTAGTTTTGTTACGTTCATGAGTAGGCATTGCTTCTGAATGATGCTACCTACGTGCTTGAACGGTCCATCCTATAGGTGCTGCAAGCTTGTCGTAGTAGGAAGTATTTCTGTTAACTGAATGCACATGAATTCAATGAAAAGAAATACTTGATTTTCAATATCGTGCTAAAGTTTTGACAAATTATTTACCACTACAAATCAGTGCCTCTGGTGTCATTCGATCATTCACAATGATCGATATCAATCATGACCTAGTATGAAGATGATCCGGATCATAAGACCCGTTCATTTGAATGATTGATTTTGCCGGCGGCCTATCATCGCCTCACTTCGAGTTTTCGTTTAATGCCAGAAACATACTTGCGTGTCGCGGTGTGTCGGGGCGCGCCAGAAGCATATCGGTTTCATACATTTAGTGGGTGATTCTACGAAAACTCGTTTTTTGTCTGACTTCTGTGGCACATTATTTTTTGTTGAAATTGCACATCATGATAGTATATTCTAAATGAAGATTTAATTCTGAATTTTTTGGTTGTGAAGGGAACTTTATTGGCTTTATGGTTACGGAGTTATTCAATTTTAAAAATATGGTGTCCACGGAAATCAGAATTTATATCACCAAAATCAAATATGGGTTGGTTTATCAATAAAAATATGTGTTTTCGGTAGTAAGTAGATTATTAAGCTTCTTAAAACTAAGGACCAATTATTTGACGTTTGTAGTTTTAATCAGTTTTTACAAAAACACCTTTAAATCATTACTGTAAATACAAGTAACTTTTTACAAAAATCACACTAATAATGTTTATCTTTGTATTAAAAATATTATAATTATTCATTTTTCACCTCCTGGATGCTCTCGATCATCCTGGACACCTCCTGGATGCTCTCGATCATCCTAGACACCTCCTGGATGCTCTCCATCATCCTGGACACCTCCTGGATGCTCTCCATCATCCTGGACACCTCCTGGATGCTCTCCATCATCCTCTGGACACCTCCTGGATGCTCTCCATCATCCTCTGGACACCTCCTGGATGCTCTCCATCATCCTCTGGACACCTCCTGGATGCTCTCCATCATCCTCTGGACACCTCCTGGATGCTCTCCATCATCCTCTGGATGCTCTCCATCATCCTCTGGACACCTCCTGGATGCTCTCCATCATCCTCTGGACACCTCCTGGATGCTCTCCATCATCCTCTGGATGCTCTCCATCATCCTCTGGACACCTGCTGGATGCTCTCCATCATCCTCTGGACACCTCCTGGATGCTCTCCATCATCCTCTGGACACCTCCTGGATGCTCTCCATCATCCTCTGGATGCTCTCCATCATCCTCTGGACACCTCCTGGATGCTCTCCATCATCCTCTGGATGCTCTCCATCATCCTCTGGATGCTCTCCATCATCCTCTGGATGCTCTCCATCATCCTCTGGATGCTCTCTATCATCCTCTGGATGCTCTCCATCATCCTCTGGATGCTCTCCATCATCCTCTGGATGCTCTCCATCATTCTCTGGACACCTCCCGGATGCTCTCCATCATCCTCTGGACACCTCCCGGATGCTCTCCATCATCCTCTGGACACCTCCTGGAAGCTCTCCATCATCCTCTGGATGCTCTCCATCATCCTCTGGACACCTCCTGGATGCTCTCCATCATCCTCTGGATGCTCTCCATCATCCTCTGGATGCTCTCCATCATCCTCTGGACACCTGGATGCTCTCCATCATCCTCTGGATGCTCTCCATCATCCTCTGGATGCTCTCCATCATCCTCTGGACACCTCCTGGATGCTCTCCATCATCCTCTGGACACCTCCTGGATGCTCTCCATCATCCTCTGGATGCTCTCCATCATCCTCTGGATGCTCTCCATCATCTTCTGGATGCTCTCCATCATCCTCTGGATGCTCTCCACCATCCTCTGGACACCTCCTGGATGTTCTCCATCATCCTCTGGACACCTCCTGGATGCTCTCCATCATCCTGGACACCTCCTGAATGCTCTCCATCATCCTGGATGCTCTCCATCATCCTCTGGATGCTCTCCATCATCCTCTGGATGCTCTCCATCATCCTCTGGATGCTCTCCATCATCCTCTGGATGCTCTCCATCATCCTCTGGATGCTCTCCATCATCCTCTGGATGCTCTCCATCATCCTCTGGATGCTCTCCATCATCCTCTGGATGCTCTCCATCATCCTCTGGATGCTCTCCATCATCCTCTGGACACCTCCTGGATGCTCTCCATCATCCTCTGGATGCTCTCCATCATCCTCTGGATGCTCTCCATCATCCTCTGGATGCTCTCAATCATCCTCTGGATGCTCTCCATCATCCTCTGGACACCTCCTGGATGCTCTCCATCATCTTCTGGACACCTCCTGGATGCTCTCCATCATCCTCTGGATGCTCTCCATCATCCTCTGGATGCTCTCCATCATCCTCTGGACACCTCCTGGATGCTCTCCATCATCCTCTGGATGCTCTCCATCATCCTCTGGATGCTCTCCATCATCCTCTGGACACCTCCTGGATGCTCTCCATCATCCTCTGGACACCTCCTGGATGCTCTCCATCATCCTCTGGATGCTCTCCATCATCCTCTGGACACCTCCTGGATGCTCTCCATCATCCTCTGGATGCTCTCCATCATCCTCTGGATGCTCTCCATCATCCTCTGGACACCTCCTGGATGCTCTCCATCATCCTCTGGATGCTCTCCATCATCCTCTGGACACCTCCTGGATGCTCTCCATCATCCTCTGGATGCTCTCCATCATCCTCTGGACACCTCCTGGATGCTCTCCATCATCCTCTGGACACCTCCTGGATGCTCTCCATCATCCTCTGGACACCTCCTGGATGCTCTCCATCATCCTCTGGACTACTCCTGGATGCTCTCCATCATCCTCTGGATGCTCTCCATCATCCTCTGGATGCTCTCCATCATCCTCTGGATGCTCTCCATCATCCTCTGGATGCTCTCCATCATCCTCTGGATGCTCTCCATCATCCTCTGGATGCTCTCCATCATCCTCTGGACACCTCCTGGATGCTCTCCATCATCCTCTGGACACCTCCTGGATGTTCTCCATCATCCTCTGGACACCTCCTGGATGCTCTCCATCATCCTCTGGACACCTCCTGGATGCTCTCCATCATCCTCTGGACATCTCCTGGATGCTCTCCATCATCCTCTGGACACATCCTGGATGCTCTCCATCATCCTCTGGATGCTCTCCATCATCCTCTGGATGCTCTCCATCATCCTCTGGATGCTCTCCATCATCCTCTGGACAGCTCCTGGATGCTCTCTATCATCCTCTGGACACCTCCTGGATGCTCTCCATCATCCTGGACACCTCCTGGATGCTCTCCATCATCCTCTGGATGCTCTCCATCATGCTCTGGATGCTCTCCATCATCCTCTGGATGCTCTCCATCATCCTCTGGATGCTCTCCATCATCCTTTGGACACCTCCTGGATGCTCTCCATCATCCTCTGGACACCTCCTGGATGCTCTCCATCATCCTCTGGATGCTCTCCATCATCCTCTGGATGCTCTCCATCATCCTCTGGATGCTCTCCATCATCCTCTGGACACCTCCTGGATGCTCTCCATCATCCTGGACACCTCCTGGATGCTCTCCATCATCCTGGATGCTCTCCATCATCCTCAGGATGCTTTCCATCATCCTCTGGATGCTCTCCACCATCCTCTGGACACCTACTGGATGCTCTCCATCATCCTCTGGACTACTCCTGGATGATCTCCATCATCCTCTGGATGCTCTCCATCATCCTCTGGATGCTCTCCATCATCCTCTGGATGCTCTCCATCATCCTCTGGATGCTCTCCATCATCCTCTGGATGCTCTCCATCATCCTCTGGATGCTCTCCATCATCCTCTGGACACCTCCTGGATGCTCTCCATCATCCTCTGGACACCTCCTGGATGTTCTCCATCATCCTCTGGACACCTCCTGGATGCTCTCCATCATCCTCTGGACACCTCCTGGATGCTCTCCATCATCCTCTGGACACCTGGATGCTCTCCATCATCCTGGACACCTCCTGGATGCTCTCCATCATCCTCTGGATGCTCTCCATCATCCTCTGGACACCTCCTGGATGCTCTCCATCATCCTCTGGATGCTCTCCATCATCCTCTGGATGCTCTCCATCATCCTCTGGATGCTCTCCATCATCCTCTGGACACCTCCTGGATGTTCTCCATCATCCTCTGGACACCTCCTGGATGCTCTCCATCATCCTCTGGACACCTGGATGCTCTCCATCATCCTCTGGACATCTCCTGGATGCTCTCCATCATCCTCTGGACACATCCTGGATGCTCTCCATCATCCTCTGGATGCTCTCCATCATCCTCTGGATGCTCTCCATCATCCTCTGGACAGCTCCTGGATGCTCTCTATCATCCTCTGGACACCTCCTGGATGCTCTCCATCATCCTGGACACCTCCTGGATGCTCTCCATCATCCTGGATGCTCTCCATCATCCTCAGGATGCTCTCCATCATCCTCTGGATGCTCTCCATCATGCTCTGGATGCTCTCCATCATCCTCTGGATGCTCTCCATCATCCTCTGGATGCTCTCCATCATCCTCTGGATGCTCTCCATCATCCTCTGGACACCTCCTGGATGCTCTCCATCATCCTCTGGACACCTCCTGGATGCTCTCCATCATCCTCTGGATGCTCTCCATCATCCTCTGGACACCTCCTGGATGCTCTCCATCATCCTGGACACCTCCTGGATGCTCTCCATCATCCTGGATGCTCTCCATCATCCTCAGGATGCTCTCCATCATCCTCTGGATGCTCTCCACCATCCTCTGGACACCTACTGGATGCTCTCCATCATCCTCTGGACTACTCCTGGATGATCTCCATCATCCTCTGGATGCTCTCCATCATCCTCTGGATGCTCTCCATCATCCTCTGGATGCTCTCCATCATCCTCTGGACACCTCCTGGATGCTCTCCATCATCCTCTGGACACCTCCTGGATGCTCTCCATCATCCTCTGGACATCTCCTGGATGCTCTCCATCATCCTCTGGACACCTCCTGGATGCTCTCCATCATCCTCTGGATGCTCTCCATCATCCTCTGGATGCTCTCCATCATCCTCTGGATGCTCTCCATCATCCTCTGGATGCTCTCCATCATCCTCTGGATGCTCTCCATCATCCTCAGGATGCTCTCCATCATCCTCTGGATGCTCTCCATCATCCTCTGGATGCTCTCCATCATGCTCTGGATGCTCTCCATCATCCTCTGGATGCTCTCCATCATCCTCTGGATGCTCTCCATCATCCTCTGGACACCTCCTGGATGCTCTCCATCATCCTCTGGACACCTCCTGGATGCTCTCCATCATCCTCTGGACACCTCCTGGATGCTCTCCATCATCCTCTGGATGCTCTCCATCATCCTCTGGATGCTCTCCATCATCCTCTGGATGCTCTCCACCATCCTCTGGACACCTCCTGGATGCTCTCCATCATCCTCTGGACACCTCCTGGATGCTCTCCATCATCCTGGACACCTCCTGGATGCTCTCCATCATCCTCTGGATGCTCTCCATCATCCTCTGGATGCTCTCCATCATCCTCTGGATGCTCTCCATCATCCTCTGGATGCTCTCCATCATCCTCTGGATGCTCTCCATCATCCTCTGGATGCTCTCCATCATCCTCTGGATGCTCTCCATCATCCTCTGGATGCTCTCCATCATCCTCTGGATGCTCTCCATCATCCTCTGGATGCTCTCCATCATCCTCTGGATGCTCTCAACCATCCTCTGGATGCTCTCCATCATCCTCTGGATGCTCTCCATCATCCTCTGGATGCTCTCCATCATCCTCTAGATGCTCTCCATCATCCTCTGGACACCTCCTGGATGCTCTCCATCATCCTCTGGACACCTCCTGGATGCTCTCCATCATCCTCTGGATGCTCTCCATCATCCTCTGGATGCTCTCCATCATCCTCTGGATGCTCTCCATCATCCTCTGGATGCTCTCCATCATCCTCTGGACACCTCCTGGATGCTCTCCATCATCCTCTGGACACCTCCTGGATGCTCTCCATCATCCTCTGGATGCTCTCCATCATCCTCTGGATGCTCTCCATCATCCTCTGGATGCTCTCCATCATCCTCTGGATGCTCTCCATCATCCTCTGGATGCTCTCCATCATTCTCTGGACACCTCCTGGATGCTCTCCATCATCCTCTGGACACCTCCTGGATGCTCTCCATCATCCTCTGGACACCTCCTGGATGCTCTCCATCATCCTCTGGATGCTCTCCATCATCCTCTGGATGCTCTCCATCATCCTCTGGATGCTCTCCATCATCCTCTGGATGCTCTCCATCATCCTCTGGACACCTCCTGGATGCTCTCCATCATCCTCTGGACACCTCCTGGATGCTCTCCATCATCCTGGACACCTCCTGGATGCTCTCCATCATCCTCTGGATGCTCTCCATCATCCTCTGGATGCTCTCCATCATCCTCTGGATGCTCTCCATCATCCTCTGGATGCTCTCCATCATCCTCTGGATGCTCTCCATCATCCTCTGGACACCTCCTGGATGCTCTCCATCATCCTCTGGACACCTCCTGTATGCTCTCCATCATCCTCTGGACACCTCCTGGATGCTCTCCATCATCCTCTGGACACCTCCTGGATGCTCTCCATCATCCTCTGGACACCCCCTGGATGCTCTCCATCATCCTCTGGACACCTCCTGGATGCTCTCCATCATCCTCTGGACACCTCCTGGATGCTCTAGACACCTCCTGAGACACCTCCTGAGATTAAAAAGACAGACCTACTAGCTATAATAATTTAAATGATAAAAAAGCTTCGGACGAGTTTTGCTCCAACTCGAAAACTAACAACCTTACTAGGTAAAGGTTTCTTGTTTGTACTTCAACTTTTAAAAAGTGAAGTGAACAAAAATGAAAGTGAGCGCTTTATTACCTAATTTTAATTATTTATAACATGAATTTTATGACATACCCAAGTGTCCTGTAAGGTCATAAGGAAATAAAGCACTTTGACCATTGACTATTTTGTCATCTTAAAACTGACTGTTTCTTGTCAAATGTTTTTGATTTCCATTTGTTTTGTATAGGTTTCTATTACTTTTCCCAAGTTTTGTCTAAACCAAAAAGCTATACTTCGGTGTATGGTGGTAGTACCATTTAATCTAAGTGGTTTGCAAAAGGTTTTCACTTTATATATATACATACAATATTTATGTATTGTCCTGACAAAATCAGGGATTATAGCTATTTTTTTATTGGAATATTGAAGCGTAACGCAAAGAGGTGGGTCACGTCTATTAAATTAAAATCAAGAACGCTTCTTCTTTTATTGATTCCTTGCTTGAAACGTCTTATGAAGTTTTATTTCACGCTTCAAAACTTAAGCCAAGTTCAAAGTCCGTTAAAGTCTGCAAATTATGCGTTAACATAAACAAATCGTTAAATTCTGTACAACTCGACGTGTACGTTAAATGTCTGTAAAATTAAACAGTTGTACCTACTGGGCCGGAGAATTGTGACTAAAATGAATTTGTGCACCACTTTAGCTTAATCGGAATAATAAGGGTGATAAACTTTAGGACAAATGAAGAAATATGGAAGGACTTTGATGAAAATTTTACCGCCCATAACTACACTCGAGAGCAATGAATCCGGGTCACTCAAAGAATCCAAAAAATCTCGGAAAGTAAGAATGCTAGGTTAATGCAATAAATTGTATTTAATAGACAATTTGATACTCCTTAAATGAAAGTTAAAAAAATATGAGTCACCATACATTTTATTTACACAAAATTACATAAAGAAAAAAAACTGCTGATCTCTCCTTAAAACAAAAATAGGAAACATGAAATTTTTGAACTTTATGACGATTTTCTTGAATTTCAATACTTCGTATTACCTCTTCGTGCTTCCATTACTGCGTTTACGCGGTTTGGCATGCTGTACACCAAGTTCCTTATACGATTTTGGGGAATATTCTCCCATTCCTCTGTGAGAGCAATTTTGAGCTCAGGAAGCGTGATTGGGGGAGGGTTTCGTTGTTTTACGCATCTCCCTAGCTCGTCCCAAGCATGCTCGATCGGGTTGATATCCGGGCTGCGCGCTGGCCACTCCGTACAAGTAATGTTCATCTCTTGAAGGTAGTCATTCACAATCCTACCTGTATGAGGTCGGGCATTGTCATGCATAAATATAGCATTCTCACCCAAATTGACCATAAATGGACCAACGTGTTCGTTGAGGATTTCTTCCACATATCTTACGCTAGTTAAAGAGCCGTTTTCTATGATCACCAGCTCTGTGTGACTTTCAGAGGAAATTCCGGCCCACACAAGTACAGACCCACCACCGTAGGCTACTTTTTCTTCGATGCATGCTTGCTTGAATCTTTCCCCTGGTCTTCTATACACTCTGTGTCTTCCATCGTGCTTGTAGAGCATAAATTTTGATTCGTCGGAGAACATAACTTTCGACCAATCTTCAATACTCCAATTTACGTGGTTCTGGGCATATCTTAGTCTTGAAATACGATGGCCACGCTCCAGTTTAGGGCCGTTTGCAGGTCTAAGGGGTTTTAAGTTAGATTCAGCAAGCCGACGTCTTACTGTCCTAGTATGGTTAGGGACAAACTTGTATGGCGTGTCGTGTTGCGACACGGTCTATCGTGTCGCAGACTGCTAGCCACCGATTGCGCCAGAGCGGTGGTGGGGGTTATGTCGCGACACGACACAACAGGCAAATGTGTTTCTATACTGGCGCGTGGCTCGTGGCGCGAACATTTTTTAATTTAGTATTATTTGCAGCAAAATGACAACACATGACGTTGACAACACAAACAGGTTCCTGAAATACATTAATATTAGTAGGTTGGCAAGAAATCTTAGCGCAAAAACAAAAATAAACTAAAGTATTCAATTATTTCATCATAGACTATGTGATCTGTATTAATCTGAATATAAGTTTTACGGATTTGGCTTAATCTGTAATCTGTATTTGTGGTCAAAATTCTCTACAGATACAGATAAATCTGTATATATGGGAACACTGGGCCATAACACCTCGTGTCGCGACACGTTAGTGTGCACACTCACAGCCGCGACAGTAAGCATCGCGATACGCCAGGACACGTAAATATGTTTCCGCCCTAATTCGATCATGCATTTTGTGATTGACCGATTGAACGATTACTTACCGGTGCGAGATCTGTCTGTTCTTTGCGTCGCGTCGCGTCATTTCGTTACTGCCCGATTTGATTCTCGCAAAAACTTATTAAATTTATGATCATTTATTTGACCTGAATTGAGATAGTTTTTTTTTTTAGAATCTTTCTTTCATAGTAGGTAGATATCTATCTCAATTCAGGTCAAATAAATGATTATAATAAATGATTATTGAGTATGATATATGATAAATGATTATTATTAATTACAAATAAGTTTTTGCGAGATTCAAATCGGGCTGTAACGAAATGACGCGACGCGACGCAAAGAACAGATCTCGCACCGGTAAGTAATCGTTCAATCGGTCAATCACAAAATGCATGATCGAAGTGAAGCGATGATAGGCCGCCGGCAAAATCAATCATTCAAATGAACGGGTCTTATGATCCGGATCATCTTCATACTAGGTCATGATTGATATCGATCATTGTGAATGATCGAATGACACCAGAGGCACTGATTTGTAGTGGTAAATAATTTGTCAAAACTTTAGCCCGATATTGAAAATCCAGTATTTCTTTTCATTGAATTCATGTGTTAACAGAAATACTTCCTACTACGACAAGCTTGCAGCACCTATAGGATGGACCCTTCAAGCACGTAGGTAGCATCATTCAGAAGCAATGCCTACTCATGAAAGTAACAAAACTACTTATATTTAGTAATATACATTGTACGGTGTATAATTTCCATTTTAAATTATTTGTTGTGTGTGCGACTGTACCACAATGCATTTGTTCCTAGAAGTTCACATGGACTTTTTACGTTGTTTCACTAAGAATTTTTATAAAGAATGACTACTGGCAGAGGGAGTATTTCACGCACTATTTATACATATATCATTTATAATCAGTAAAGTTCATTTTCTATAAGATCTATTAGGTTTTTTAATGTGTACGCTGCCATAACGCTAGCTCGGAATGTTTTTGAAAGTCTTGTTTATTATCTCCGTTCCTATAAAAGCAATCATTATGAAATTTTGCATAGCTGTGGCAGTATTTGTAGCGTATTATTTGTGTAAATTTCGTTTCTGTAACATTAGTCGTTTTTGAGTACGGTCATGTGTACGCTAGCTTGATCGTTCGTTATGCTAGCGTACCCACTAAGAATGGTCATTATTTTCGAAACCAGAGAGGCACTATTTATTCTAGTTTTGCATGAATTATGCAGTGTTTATACAGTATTTATTAGGCATAACAACAATCGTGAATTCGATTATGGGTACGCTACCATCACGGACACTACTTCGCACTATGACTAGTCATAACGCGACTTAGTCCCTCTACGCATTAGGTATACCAGTCTTAAATTCTTTTTTCGTGGGCGAAATGAGGAACATAAAACCTTCATTCATATTAAATTATACAAAAATACTTAACACTGGGCTGAAAACACACGCTGAACGAACATAGCTGTTAGGTACTGCTACAAATCCTTAGTTAAATCTAACTAAGGATGGATTCGTAGAAGTAACTGTATTCAAGCTTATAGACCAGGGTAGAAGCCTTTCAAAATGATGAAAAAGAAATAAGATGAAACCCATTGGAAAATGAGGAGAATGTAGTGAAAATTTAAGGAAAAATAATTTACGGGCGATCTGAGGTCGGGAAGGGGTAGGGGGTGAGTGTTTTAGGGTAAAAAACGGTTAAACTCGATTTCCGGCAGAACTACAAGTCCTATGGAAAAAAGTCAAATTGCAAAGTTGTAAGGTAATAAAAAGATCTACAATTTTTGTCTACTCACTTTTTTCACATAACCTCAAAATATATGAGAAAAATTCAAAAAACCAAGTTTTTGTTTTTTTTGTTTTTATCTTTTACAATAAATATTTTCGTTTCACGAAATTTGGTAAGAACTTACCTTTTTATGTCTCAAATACATTGTAATTTAATTGATTTAAAATATTTACTTTTTCACCTTATTTTGATCGAAATATTGAAAAATTAGGCTAATTTTCAATCGAAAATTCTCAGCTTTTTTTTAAAAAATTGATGTGTTTTCTGTTTGTTGAAATCTCTACTTTCAGATGGTGTAAAAATAATATTATATATATTCCAATTCAATCAATACCTTTATTCAAATTCAATTTCAAACTGCTCTGGTCTGGAAATCCGTTTCATTATATTTACCTTTTTAAAGGACGTCATCTCATCATAGGATTCCTTAAAAGAATAAAAGCCGTATTCTTCCACACGAATCCACCGAATCCCATCTCTGAAGGAAACTTTTTCCTTCTACATCCTTTTTCCTATTAATACAACTGTAGTTTTACTTGGATTTCATAAATTTTTCGAAAGTGCTCCGACATATCAATAACAACATTGTTTCGTGACGCTTTATATATTATTTCTCGGTATTGCTCTGGCACGTAGTATACCTACCATTTTCGTGTTTACGCAGTTTTTTTTCGATCCTTCCAAAATCTCTATCTGAATCGAGGAATGTGTGGCCGACCTCAGGAAATTTGTTGAAATCGATAACCTTTATATAACCCTTCAAGATCATGTATTACAAGCTTGCGCGCGGTTGAGCGCATCATCAGTTCATGAATGAAAGTGTTATGTTCGTACTTATCACCTTCATCCTCGACAAGAAAGTATACTTTTACTATTTTGACACGGATAGTAATGTTAAGTGCCCATGACACTTTCATTCATTATAATTCTACACAGTAACAAGACATAACACCTTTATTAACACTTTATCCTTTATTCTATCTTAAAAATGCATAGTTTCGTTGAGACAACCTATGTAGATGGACATAATTCATTCAGCCAAAAAAATACAAAAACAAAAAAATGTTACATACCACCTTCATTCACTCACGTCTTCAAATAGTAACCATGACACAAGCTCTGCTTAGCTTGGGGCTAGATGATGCTGTGTATATTTTCCAGCATTATTTATTGAAGGAAATCAAATCTTAGGTATTTCCTAATACTTCTTCTAGCTCCAAATGTGGCAACGAGATTACAAAATGTTTTTTTATCTTAAGATGCAATATAACTTAGAAATGTAGTAACACATTGATTAGACTTTTAAATTATGTAAGTCCGTAGGTACTTCGGACAGTTTAATCGAGATCTACAAACAAAGAATAAACAAACAAGACTTCAACAAAATAAATAACTATTTATTTCATACAAAACTACGTAACAACAAATAACTTTGGCTGCAATGACTAGCACCCATCGATCAGTACAACCCAGGGAAGGGAGCGGGGGCCAAATGCAACGCGGGGGCCAAAGGCAGAGGGGCCACTGGGAGGGGCGCGGGGTGAAGCAGCTGTACTTGATGATCGTGGTGGTCGTGGTGGTCATGGTGGTCATGGTGGTCTTCCTTGTCCTTCTTACCCTGGGAAAAGAGAGAAGTATTTATCAATCAATATCTCCTACTGTTATTATATGAGCAAACTTTATGGAAACAAAATGAGATACCTATACGAAAATGCAAAGGGTTTTCAGAATTAATCCTTAATTGCGAAAGTTTGTATGGATGTTTGTTAATCTATCGCTCAAAAACTACTTAACGGATCGGGCTGAAATCTATACTTATAATAAAACTGTAACAGGTCCAAATCTGTACATTGAAGATATTTTGAAAATTTTTTTTGGAAGGCATTCTAATATCGATACTCAAGCCAAAACTGTAATTTTTTTCATTCATGTCTGTCTGTCTGTCTGTCTGTCTGTCTGTCTGTCTGTCTGTCTGTCTGTATCGTAAACGCGCATCACGCCGAAACTACTTGATGGATTTAAATGAAACTCGGCATGATTATAGGTCATACTACGAGGAAGGACATAGGATACTTTTTATCCCGGAATTCAGTAAGGTTCCCATGGGAGAGGGTATGAAAGTAAAAATCCTTTACCGCGCATCACGCCGAAACTGCTGAATGACTTGGAATGAAACTTGGGACGATTTGAGTTCATACTACAAGGAAGGACATGGGATACTTTTTATCCCGGAATTCGGTAAGGTTCCCCTGGGAGAGAGGGTGAAAGAAAAATTCTTTAACCACGCATCACGAGGAAGTGAATGAATTCGAATGGAACTCGGGACGATTGGACATGGGATACATTTTACCCCGGAATTCGGTAAGGTTCCCCTGGGAGAGAGGGTGAAAGAAGAATTCTTTAACCACGCATCACGAGGGAAGTGAATGAATTCGAATGGAACTCGGGACGATTGGACATGGGATACATTTTATCCCGGAATTCAGTTTGGTTCCCCTGGGCTATACGGGTTTTCAAAATTTCTCACAGCATTTGAACGACGCGCGCGCGTCGTTCGGATGCTGTGAGAAATTTTTGAAAACCCGTATAGCCCAGGGGAACCAAACTGAATTGAACTGATAAACGCGTAAGTTTGTAAGGATGAATGGATAGATGGATGGATAGATTGATAGATGGATGGACGTTTGTTACTCTTTCACGCAAAAACTGCTGAACGGATCTGGATGAAATTTGGCACAGAGATAGATTATAAGCTGGAATAACACATAGGCTTTATTTTATCCCGAAAATCCCACGAGAAAGGAATTACGCAAGTAAAATAGCGAGTACTCGAAATACTAATCATGCGCAGACGAAGTCGCGGGCACCAGCTAGTACTTATAATAAAACTGTAACAGGTCCAATTCTGTACATTGAAGATATTTTGAAAATTTTTTTTGGAGGGCACTTTATTATCGATTCTCAAGCCAAAACTGTAATTTTTTTCATTCATGTCTGTCTGTCTGTCTGTCTGTCTGTCTGTCTGTCTGTCTGTATCGTAAACGCGCATCACGCCGAAACTACTTGATGGATTGAAATGAAACTCGGCATGATTATAGGCCATACTACGAGGAAGGACATAGGATACTTTTTATCCCGGATTTCAGTAAGGTTCTCATGGGAGAGGGTATGAAAGTAAAATTCCTTTACCGCGCATCACGCCGAAACTGCTTAATGAGTTGGAATGAAACTCGGGACGATTTGAGTTCATAGTACAAGGAAGGACATGGGATACTTTTTATCCCGGAATTCGGTAAGGTTCCCCTGGGAGAGAGGGTGAAAGAAAAATTCTTTAACCACGCATCACGACGGAATTGAATGAATTCGAATGGAACTCGGGACGATTGGACATGGGATACATTTTATCCCGGAATTCAGTTAGGTTCCCCTGGGGTATACGGGTTTTCAAAAATTTCTCACAGCATCACTGAACGACGCGTGTGTACGCGTCGTTCAGATGCTGTGAGAAATTTTTGAAAACCCGTATAGCCCAGGGGAACCAAACTGAATTGAACTGATAAACGCGAAAGTTTGTAAGTATGAATGGATAGATGGATGGATGTTTGTTACTCTTTCACGCAAAAACTGCTGAACTGATCTGGATGAAATGGCACAGAGATAGATTATAAGCTGGAATAAGAAATAGGCTTTATTTTATCTCGAAAATCCCACGGGAAAGGGAATTACGCAAGTAAAATCGCGAGTACTCCAAATACTAATCATGCGCAGACGAAGTCGCGGGTACCAGCTAGTTTTGAATAAACTTCTGACCCTGGAATTAAACATAGGCTACCATTTCTATATTAGACTATTTAGATTATTCAGAGGTCAAATAAGACAAGACAAATTAGAAGCCATTTCTTACATGTTTGTCGTCGACCACCTTCTTAACAATCACGGTGGTAGGTGCGACGAGTGGCGCGTGGAGGCCGCTGTATCCAAGGCCTCCAAGGCCTCCGAGGCCGAGGCCAGCACCGTATCCGAGGCCTCCGTATCCTAGACCAGCTCCGTATCCTAGAAGCAGAAGTAACAAATATATAACATTTATTATCCTTATCCTTTAGAAGAATAATGTTAAAAATAAAAAATTCTTAAATGTTGAAAAGTCTTTCGAAATCTCTTTACCTACTTAAATATTTAATTGTGAAGAATTGAAAAATCATTTTTATATTCATAGGTATGGCCGCCTAGTCAGAACAAACTATTACTTAATCCATGTTTGCTCTATCTCATCTAAAAATATAAATTTTCTATTTACCTAGACCGCTGTATCCCAATCCAAGACCGTATCCTAGGCCAGCTCCGTATCCAAGACCACCGTATCCCAAGCCATGGCCGTATCCCAAGGCATGACCCAGTCCAAGTCCATGGCCGTAACCAAGGCTGCTGTAGCCGAGGCCGCCGTAGCCGAGGCCTCCCAGAGCGGGGGCCACTAATCCTCCGCGCTTGTCCCTTCGCCCTTCGTCACCGGGAGCGACCGACACCCCGAGGGCCGAAGCTGCTAGAAGTACTACGCACACCTGGAAAACACAATTTATTTTCATCTGCATTTAAAATAATTGCAAATATAAACAAACTAGTTGATTACGGTTGATTTCTATGTTTAAAAAATATCTATGTAGATACGTAATGCATTAGGTTTAACAGTCATCTAGTGCCTATAACACAAGCTCTCTTTAGTTTGGGGCTATAAGAATCTGTTTGGATAGTCGACCATTATTGATAAGGAGAAACAAAAACATCAGTAGGTACAAAATTTTCTCATCTAGCACCTTCAAACTTGACAAACTATAAAATATCTTTTTAGTACCTATTAGGTATGTAAATTATAAAGTTGACCTGGTTTTAGTTCATCATAAAAAACAGGGCCCATAATGTTAAAAATGATAATACATGTATTAGGGCCAGTTTTCCGAAACCTTAACTAAATTAAATCAAATGATGTAAGTGTTTGAGATACTTACGAAAGTTTTCATGGTGATTGAAGATCTGTGATGCTGCGTTGACCTGAGTCGACTGATAATGTCCATCAGAAAATCTTGTCTTTATACTGTAAGCATGGCGAGGTCGCATTTTGCAAAATTCTTACGAAACTATTGCTCTTCTACACATTTATATTCCAAAATTCAAAATATTTAAACGACGTTGTGAAATCCTTTGATCTCAATAAATTATGAAGTGTTCAGAATACCAACAAAACAACATTAACATAGGTCCTAGATACTTTTTTAGGTCTAAGTACCTGCCTGTCTAGTAAAGTTGATTCAATATTTTATATTGAAAATGGCTATAAATAGGTAGGTACCTAGTAAAGTAGATTCAATATTTAAAAAACTTGTATTGTCGTCGTAGGTTACAATGTTCTTTACGTCCTTAGAAATATTTTTTCTATGAAGGTCTAAGTTAGTATGAACCTTAACCATTCAATTATTTAATACTTGCATGTGCCCGCGGCTTTATGCGCGTTTTTTCTATGGAAACGTCTCAAGGCTATTTATATCCCATGGGAAGATTTCATCTTTCGAATTTCAGCCCGATCAATTCAGTAGTTTTTTGCGTGAAAGGGGAACAAACACAAAAACTTTCGAATTTATAATATTGGTAAGGATTCAATTATCTTTAATAGGGCAAAGGGCAACTACCGAGTTTAATGACCTTTTTTAAGGTTTTTTTAGTACAGACAGACTATTTAGCTAACTTGAATTTAGTTGTTAATATAACGAGATTTAAAAATCTCTATAATTATTTACGTAAGCAAGCAAAATGTTTATCACTACATAGTATAAAACAAAGTCGTTTTTTCTGTCCCTATATCTTTATGTCCCTTTGAATGCTTAAATCTTTAAAACTAGTCTGCGCAGGATTAGTAGGTAAATTCGCGGTTTCACCAGCGAAATTACCGGAATTTCCCGTGGGAATTCTGGAAGGTGGACCAGCTTGTACCAGCAATAGACCAGACCTTGTGCCAGTAGTGAACCAGGAAATAAAACAATTGCTTTAAATGAACAAAATTATTATAACAAGTCCTGAACTTAACAATCATCACAAACTGTCCATCAGTCTAAAATCATCATCATCAACCTATATTAGTCCACTGCTGGACATAGGCCTCACCCAATGAGCGCCATAGCGCCCTGTCTTCAGTTTGACGCATCCAGCATCTGCCAGCAGTCTTTCGCAGATCATCATCTCACCTGGCCGGAGAGCGTCCTACACTACGTTTACCGAGTCCCGGTCTCCACTCAAGAACAAATTTACCCCAACGGTTGTCGGTTCTTCGCGAGATATGACCGGCCCATTGCCACTTCAGCTTGCTTATTCTTTGAGCTATGTCGATAACTTTGGATCTCTCTCGGATGTATTCGTTACGAATTCTATCCTTCAGAGAGTCTACAAGTTTCATGTTAAACTTAAATGCTATAAAGGTAATAACTAATTTGATAACTACATAGAAAATTATGAAGTGATTCATATCACTTACATAATCATAGCTGGCAATAAAATATTTATGATTTATAATGAATAAACAAATCTAATACAAATAAATACATACAAAATAATGGTATAACGTTTTTTTCGGCGTCATTATGTCTGTTAAAAATATAGGTGGTCTGTTACTGGTACAAACTCGTAGTATAGATATCACCAGTAACAAACCACTGGTCTACAACAGGAACATTGTGGATTGTTTAAGATTTTTTTAAAATAATGAATACAGTGTAATTAAATAAACATAAATGTAGAAGAAACAATAAACAAATTGACAAAAAGAGAGCATCCAGGAGGTGTCTAGGATGATGGAGAGCATCCAGGAGGTGTCTTTGATGATGGAGAGCATCCAGGAGGTATCTTTGATGATGGAGAGCATCCAGGAGGTGTCTAGGATGATGGAGAGCATCCAGGAGGTGTCTTTGATGATGAAGAGCATCCAGGAGGTTTATTTGATGATGGAGAGAATCCAGGAGGTTTCTTTGATGATGGAGAGCATCCAGGAGGTGTCTTTGATGATGGAGAGCATCCAGGAGGTGTCTAGGATGATGGAGAGTATCCAGGAAGTGTCTTTGATGATGAAGAGCATCCAGGAGGTGTCTTTGATGATGGAGAGCATCCAGGAGGTGTCTTTGATGATGGAGAGCATCCAGGAGGTGTCTAGGATGATGGAGAGCATTCAGGAGGTGTCTTTGATGATGGAGAGCATCCAGGAGGTGTCGTTGATGATGGAGAGCATCCAGGAGGTGTCTAGGATGATGGAGAGCATCCAGGACGTTTCTTTGATGATGGAGAGCATCCAGGAGGTCTCTTTGATGATGGAGAGCATCCAGGAGGTGTCTTTGATGATGGAGAGCATCCAGGAGGTTTCTTTGATGATGGAGAGCATCCAGGAGGTCTCTTTGATGATGGAGAGCATCCAGGAGGTGTCTTTGATGATGGAGAGCATCCAGGAGGTGTCTAGGATGATGGAGAGTATCCAGGAAGTGTCTTTGATGATGAAGAGCATCCAGGAGGTGTCTTTGATGATGGAGAGCATCCAGGAGGTGTCTTTGATGATGGAGAGCATCCAGGAGGTGTCTAGGATGATGGAGAGCATTCAGGAGGTGTCTTTGATGATGAAGAGCATCCAGCACTGCTAAAATACCTTTATATAACTTTTTGAATTATTCAATTCGGATATTCCATTCGAAAGATATCACGAGTTTCAAAATCTAGTATGTAAGTATGGAAGTATCTATTATGTAAGTAATATTACAATTTTAATATTTATAAAAATTGAAAAGTCTGTGTGAATGTTTATTATAAGTAATCTCCGTAATTACTTACGTCACTTACGTTATAAAGGTGAAATTTTGTAAGTAGATAGTTTAGAACCTGGAATAGGACATAGGCTAATAAAATTTTCAAAAATTAACTTCTGAGGGGGTCAAAGTGTATGGAAAATTATTTTTTCTTGATTCGATTTACTCAAAACTCAATAATAAACTATAAAATAAATAATTTGACATGTATTCTTTATTTTAACAAAATAACGCCTAGGGATTGTGTTATAAATTTCTGAACTTTGTATATAAAACTCTGGTTCTGGGGGCGCATCTAGTAATGTTATAAAAAAAGTTTAAAAAAAATAAAAGTTACCTATGCGATGTAGGGCGTCACTGGGGTACTGAGGGGAGTCAGAGTCAATGCTTGAAACGGTCTGCGTGATTGTTGCGTGAAAATTTCATATATTATAAATTTTAACATGTACATACTAATACCTACCTGTGCCCTGTGCGACGACGCCGGGACGGGCTGCATAGGTATAAATATATATTACTAGCACTGCCTCGCGGTTTCTAAATAGCCTATGTGTTATTCCAGACTATAATCTATCTGTGCCAAATTTCATCCATATCCGTTCAGTAGTTTTTGAGTAAAAGAGTAACAAAAATCCATCCATCCATCCATATACTTACAAACTTTCGCGTTTATAATATCAGTAGGATAACGCAGTTCATGGCACGGGCTTTTTAATTTCGGTTCATTCCTGCTTTTCCCTGGTAGTCAAATTAAAGAACATGGATGTAGGTTGTATGCCAAATTAATTGTAGATTATCTAAATACCCTTCGCAACCCGCTGCCCCGACACGCCACTCGCGCCGCCACATCGATCGTCAAATTAGCAAACCAAAACTAATTAGTGAGCTTCCAAACACTGAATTAAATCCGATCCACGGTCTGCTGATCATTTCTGATAGTTGGTTGCTCCATTTTTAGTTTTACAGCAGGCCAAAATTTCACTAAATGCTAATCATGATTTGCTGATGCATAAAAAATAATTTACTGCACAAATATTTTTTAAATAGCTTGTTATTTTTTTTTTGTTGCCCAATTTTTATTTTTTTGCAGTCCCTTTGTTGCAGCCCAGTTTTCTTTATTCAGCTTACCGAATTAATTTTTTTGTTCACCAAAATCTGTTTAATTAACTGACCGATTAAATGATACCCTTATTTTGGGACCTACATTCAATCCTTCATCCTATGATTGACTGTAAATTGCTAATTTATGTATCCTCGCCTCACTGGGTTTCATAAGTTTTTGTTCAGTAAAAGCCATAGCTAAACCATATAATTTATTACCTACATTTATAACTAATAACAACTAAACAGACACACTCGGTTTTTCCTCCTTAGGCTGTGTAACAGGAGTCTCTCGTCCAATAATTTGGTTGCCTTTCAAGTCAATAGCAAAGTTGTAATCGGTTGTGTTGGCTAAGGCTTGGTCTATAGCAGCATCCAGAGTCTCGGGGGTGATGAAGGTTTTGCTCAGCTCCTGGGAATTTTAATATTGGTTAGTTATGAGCAATATGAGCATGTCATTTATTTTCAAAAGGCAGTTTTTGCTATGTAACCAATCTTTCATCAAATGCGTTTACATCTTATGCCTGGTTTACACTTTGTTAAGTATCAAGTACGAGTGACAAGCGCAAGTGATACGTGCGTATTTCTAGACGCGGCGCGCCGCGCCGAGCTCATTCAAATCGCAAAACTCACGACGCCTAGCGCCTGTGTGAAAGACGGCATATTATGTCTAAGGCTGTGTCCCCAGTAGGCAAACTGTGAGCAGCCGACTGAGTTTGCGGCGTGTCAGTTCAGTACACCCTTACATATATTTTAAATTGAGTGTCCACAGTTTGCTAGTTTGCGCTCAATGTACGCAGTTTGCAGCGTTACGTGCGCCGACTGTCTCAGTTAGCGGTAGACTCGCATGGTTCCAGTGATTGCGATACGCACGCAAACTGATCTGAGTTTGTAGCTGTTCGCCACAAATTTGCGGCTCACTCAGTCGGCCGCTCACAGTTTGCCTACTGGGGACACAGCTTTAGTTTAAAATGTTCCATGAACAATCACAATGTCACTTGCACTTGTGACTCGCACTTGATACTTAACAATGTGTAAAAGGGCATTATGTTATAAAGAGGTACTATTTGTTTGTTTTACTCCTGAATACTCAGATGCAACCACATTTGAGCATGTCTTGAGTTGCTATTTTGACAAGAAATATTATTTTAAAGAAAATCTGTCCAAAAATTGTGACTTGAAACTTGCTAAAATCTAATATTCTATGAGTTTTAAGGGCTAAAACTTGAGTGATGAGAGAGTGTTCTGTCTCCAGAACAACTGGTACAATTAAGAAAATTGTTCATCAATAGATTCCTTGCCTAATTACATATGTTTTATTAAGGTATGTCAGCAAAGCTGATGAGTATGTCCTAGAAACAAATTTTCTTAAAAAAAAAACAAAACCCTGTAGTTAATAACCCACCTTTTCTCTCCGAACCTCCTCGGCAGCCTTTTGAATCTTCTCTCGCAACTGTGCATCTTTCTTTTCCATTCGAAGGAGGGCATACTCTTCCATAGCTGCTATCTCTTGTTTTCTTCTCTCCTCTCGTTCGAGGGACACCTTAAAAGAAATAATTTCTTAGATTTTTTTGGTATATATTAGAAGATCTTCAGGTTTGAGACTGAATTTTATGAGACAGAACTAGTTTCATATTATAGGGACACAGAGGAATAATTAAATAGTTATTTTAAGTATAATTACTATTCGTTTTCATAACCTGGCAATAGAAAATATTAGCACAATATATGTAGAACCCAGAAATATTTATGGTTCTGGACTGCCAATACCAACTTGGTTCTAACAAGGCATCAGTTGAAAGAAGGTACTATCTCAAAGAAGGCATCTAATAAACAATATTGTTGTGTTCCGAATGTTTTCTGGATGTTATAATAAAAAAATCTATATTTTGTAATGTATTATGTATTTCAGTCATCGAGTACCCACAACACAAGCTCTGCTTAGCTTGGGGTAAGATGATGCTGTGTGGATTGTCCAGCATTATTTATTTAATATACCTAAAGTAAATGCGCATGATATCTATCTACTACATTTCATCATTATCGAGGAGGAAATCACATATCTAATTTCCAATCAAATTGTTGACAATTTTGTGCGTGGCTGAGTAGACCATTTAGATCTATTCTATTCCTACAGTATTTTTTAGAAGTAGGTACTACTTTACCTTATTATATATACTAAATTTACCTCTTTGTTCCATTTTTCGTTCAACTCGACGCATTTTTCCCACTCCTCAGCTTCCAACCTCAGAGACATTTCAGAGCTGGCACTCTCTTGGGTGGTCTGGTCATGGATCATCTCGTTGTGATAGAACTTCCTAATAGCGCGCATTTGGGTCTTGTAGTTATTGTTCAGGCGCAGCAGCTCTAGTCGCTCAGTTTCACTGATTTCTGGCCGTTTTGGGATACGGAAAACTTTACTTTTAGCAACGGGTAGCCATCGGGGTTTTCTGTGAGCTTCAGCGGTCTGTATTAATGTAGGGATGAAGCGCTTCGATAAAACTTTTTGGGATATCATATTTTACGTACAGATTAGGTATTCTTGAAGGAAATATAATGTATGTATAATTTACTTTTATTAACAACACAAAATAACCTACAATTTTAGTATTACCAACTTTATTTTATTTACTTTTTTTTTTGCCATTGCCACCACTGATTAAAATTATTTGGAACTTCTTAGAGCTTTTTGCTATGACCAGTTGGCAATACATTATATGTTTTCTTTCTTTCTTCTTGGACTCGCTTCTAGTTTTAGCATTTTGCCATTTGCATTGTTTTTTATTTTATAAAATATTGGGAAACATATTTAACATTACATTAATGTTCACCCCAGATTAATATTAAGTATAGATGTTCACACTCAGTGTTCACATTTAGACCTCGTTCGCACGGGCGCTAACAAAGCGTTGCGTTAAATAAGCGCCAACGCCGATGTTAAAAATTGAACACTGTATAATTAATTCTAACGCCCAACGCCCAGCGCGCAAAATGGAACACTGCGCGATAAAAAAGCTTCGCGCTTTAAAAGCGCTTCGTATGAACGTATACTTGGAATTGCATTTGTTCAGTTCAAACGCTTTTTTAACGGGCGTTTAAAAAGCTCTCGTGGAAATGAGGTCAGGTTAAGATGTACAGAAAATTTTAGATTTATGGTTCACATAGCCCCAAGCAAGCATATTTGGTTACGTAATGATTTTTGGAAAAGTCCGGTTTTCATGCATACGCATACCTACGTAATAAGTATGGACCATGCATGCTGTGCAGACTAGCAAAAGCCAAGCAAGAACGATTATTTCGATAGGACAAAGCTTTTAATTCGATGAGCTATTATAACTAAGTCACGCCATAAGACATTTTAATGGAAATTGTAAGTTTTACTTTGTTTACAATTAACTAGTTATAGGAAGAATTTACTTTCAAAAGAATATGACCAGGCCATTGATGTCGGAAGTTCCGAAAGTATTCTTTAAGTAGGTAGGTAGGTACCTTTTTCATTTTGTGAGATAATGTGAAATGACAAGGAGAAAGAAGCGTTCACAGAAAGCAATTTCACAAGCCAAGCATTGGATTTTGTATGGTGGCGGAAGGTATGGGTGCATTTGGCGCCGAAAATTTAGAAAACGTTATTCAGGACAGTGATACAATCCATTGGTTAGTTATCTACGTTAGAATCCGTTTTCTAATTAGGTAAATACCTACCGTAAAGTCCCCTTACTTCGCCTAGTTTTTGACAAAATTTGCGTTCTTGTGCTTTATTTAAACATCTATTTATGGATAAAAAAAGAAAATGGCACATTTAATTGTTGCCGTTCGATTAAGACCATAAACATATAGATTAGGAAACATTTAAACTACATAAAATAATCCCAAAGCTAGTAGGCGAAGTTCTGGTGTTGTTCCGTAACTTCGCCTACCAGCACAAAGTACGTATACAAGATAGGTAGGTATACACTTTGTTCGGCAAAATTAATGTCGAACTCCTTTGGAAAAAAATGCTATAATCTTATAAGACATAAGGTCCATTTTTGTGTTAATATCTATAGTAGGCGAAGTTAGGCACCGATATCCACCTGTTTCCATACATTGCTTACGGAACAGCTAGGGTTGTCAAAAATGCAATAAATGGGTGTGTTGAATTTTATGATTAGAAAGATAAGTGTGTACCTATGTAGTAGCAAATCAAATTTTATTAAAGGAATTAACAAATGTTAAACATACTTACTAAAAACACCAAAATCAACAATAATGATTAAAAATAGGCAAATCAGTATAGGGACCTATTTTCCATGGTACCTATAGGAAAGTTAATTCTAATATAATTAAAGAATATTTGATAAGACCAAACATATCGATAAATATAAAAAAAATATGCTTAAATATCTGACCTTACTTATTACAAAACGAGAAAAATATTAAACTCCTTTTTGTAAGTCGGGCAAAATTATTTAGTGGCAGCCCTATAGGCAGGCGAAGTTTGGCAACAGCCTGACCAGCATTGACCATTCATCGATACAAATTGAATTTTCTCTTTAAGTAAGTTGTTAATTTACAAGACAATTCGTTTTGATTAAAGAATAATAGTATGTGATTTTATTTTACGAACTCATTTTGACTTACCTGCGGTGGTTTCTCGTAGGGAACCAAAGTTATTCGGATCAAAAAAAAATTTGGCCCTAGTTTGTGCGGGAAAATTGATAATCCCTCGTCAATAACGTGAACTTGGCTACAAATGGTGTGCAAATTGTTACCATGTTGAAAAAATGCTTCGTATTTGGTACTTTCTTATAGGGGTTTCTAATGAAATTCTTAGTTTATGGGAAAAAAATTAAATTAGGCGAAGATAGGTTTCTTAGGCGAAGTTTTGGGACTTTACGGTACCTATAAATATAGATTTATCTATGTATTTTTGGTTTATTTTAGACATGTCCGTCCGTTCTAATTGTTCAATTGCAGTTTTTTTAATAAAAATAAATAATCAGTTGTAATAAATGAGTTGTCACGTGCGCGGGCACGGGGCAGGTTTTTCAGTGTAGTTCAGTGAAAACATACCTAATCCTACTATAATATTATAAACGCGGAAGTTTGTAAGTATGGATGGATGGATGTTGTTACTATTTCACGCAAAAACTACTGAACGGATATGGATGAAATTTGGCACAGAGATAGATTATAGTCTGGAATAACACTTAAGCTATTATTTTATCCCGGATTTACCACGGGAACGGGAATTGCGTGGGTGAAACCGTGAGGTTACTACCTACTACCGCTGCTAGTGATTCATTATCAAAATTATCAAGTAGGTATATCCTTATCTATTCATACAATGAATAGATAAGGATATGGACATACAATCTTATCTTTTATACATACAATCTTTCGCGTTTATAATTTTAGTAGGAGACCTATTTTTTTCCGGCCGACTTGACATCTTTGTTGATGGCAACGTGTTTATTTGGTCCTGGAGTCCTTTGGTTTATTTGGTCCGTCTGAAGACTAAAGCTCCATGACATAAGTTCTCATTGAGTGAGGTTGTCATTGTCAAGTCTGAAAAAAACAAAACAACTGGCATTTTGCATCAAATGTCGGTCTGCGTCGGCTATTGCATTGTATTGAATAAATCCACATCTTCAATAATATTAGATACCAGAGTAAATAATGATTAAAATTGCTGCGCTAAATGATGAATCAGAAGACGAGAGTGGCTCAGAAGACGAAGTAACTAAAGAAGCGCTAGAACAAATAGCCCTTCAGCAGTATGCAAAGGCACTCGAACTTCAGCGAAAAGGCAATTTGAAGGATGCAGCTCAGCTTCTCAGAGATCTTCTTGACACAGAACTGCTCGAGGATGTTAAAAAACCCGGTCCAGGTGAGAAAGTGGTGGGACCCCTGTTTAATTTAAAATATTTGAGCTACAAAAACTTGGCCGCTATATTGAGCGAGTCTGATGAAATCGATGCCTCCATAGAGGCTTACTGTACAGCCGCAGAGCTTGATGATACTGATATTACCCTCTGGCATAGATTAGGGCAACTGTGCATGAGAGCAAAAAGGTATGAACTGTCATTACATGCATTCCAAAAAGGTGCTGAGCGAAACCCCCGTCACTGGCCATGTTTAGATAAAATAATAACTCTTCTGCTTGGTCTTAATTACAAAGAAGAGTGCATCTCTGTAATTCATGACACATTAGTCCTGGACCCAGGTTACTTGAGGGGTCTAGCTTACAGAAAACACATTTACACTGCCTTCCCTTACATTAAAGATTACATGGAATACTTGAACCCAATTTATAAATATGATGAGAAAGATGAAGAGGAGATTGATGAAATTCAAGCTGAAAAATTACTTAAAGAAGCCAATGTCATCAGTGAGACATTTCTTGAGCAGCAAAGAGCAGAACAATTCAAAAGTAAACTTCCAGACTTGAAACTTAAAAAACCCATAACCAGTTTTACTTGGCAATCTGTAGGGGATTCTTTGGTCAATATGCATCATTACATGACAGAGAACTACTACAGTCATGCTTGTTTCATAGAGCTTGTGTTTGAAAAATCAGAAACAAAGGAACTAATGGAAGTTGATGAGGCTAATGAAGTTGATTCGATGGAAAAAGAAGAAAAAGATAATGAGGATACAGAGAAAAAGGCTGACCCCCCAGATTCAGAAAGTGAAAACAATCTGTCAGATAAAGAGAAAGCAGCAGATGGAGAAAAAGTTGAAAGTGATGTTGAAATTATACCAAATGAACTTGTTACTTGTATGGATGTAATGGAAGTCCCACCAGAGCCTAAAAAGAAAACAGCAGTAAGAAGAAGAGGAAGTGACCTTGCACACCTGCAACAGTGGTCATGGTGTACCACTCGCAAATCTGGACGAAAGAAAACAGTAAATAGACAAGATGCTAATGACAATATCTATGATACATTGAGGAAAATGGTACCGGCAGGCTTAACTCATGAGACGGAGCAAAAGAAGGAAAACAAGGAAAGAGCTACCACTCCAGATTCAAAAGATCTAGACAACCTTTTTAATGAAAATGCACCAGCACCTGAGAAAAAAATAATTGAAGAATACTTTGCCACAGAAATTGAACAAAAAGATGTTAAGCAGTTCATTAACAAATACACAGAGAACAAAAGGGATATCATTGAAATGTTAAAAGAATTTTTAAGTACCTTAGCTGGTAAATTCAGAGTAAAATGGCCAGATGGACTGCCTAATATATTCATTGAAGCCAACAAATGCTACAGTCAACATATAGATGTGCCAACATGCACAGATCAGAACAAAGAAGAATTGATCCATTACACTCATGTCAATATACTTGTTGAAGAATTTTCCGTTAATGAAAAACATCACTCGCAGGAAAAACCCAAACATGAGCTTGCAACAATAGAAGCAATAGGAATTACCCTCTACTTGAAACCTCACATATTCAGTGGCGAGGAATGCATGGAGTTGATTCTAAAACAACTTTGGATAAAGCTGCACATCCACATTCTGAACAATGATGAAGAACTTGCACTAGACTGCTTGTATCAACTACTGAGTGAGTTTGAAGCCATGGGAGAGCACCATGACACCTACAGTTTAGATATTATCAACTTCACAGCCAAACCTAGAATAAGTGAATTTGAAATATTTGCTAACATCAAGTTTTTGGAGAGAAACATAAAATTATCAACAGTTATGGAAATGTTTGAAAGGGGCAGCTATGATGAAGTACTTTCCATAGTAACTGATTCCTTTGAACACTGCAAGACAATGGTTAGAAATCAAGAAGAGGAAATATCCCTCGACTTTGCTGTACAGATGTCACTCATCATAGATACATACTGGGCTTTGGATGATGTGGACAACTGTTTTAAATGGACTTTAATTTGTCTTCACGAGGCTCTAAAGCACTATTTCAGATACACAAGTGGCACCCCTGAATATGACAAATGGACATTAACAGTGGTCAAAATTCTCTGCTCTATGGAACACATACTAACCTCAGAAGGTCTCTCTTGCTTAGACACTATTTCCAACAAAGAACTGAGCCAAGCTCTGGAAAATCTTATCAGAATTATTGGACATCAGGTAGAAACAAATGGAACAGAAATGCCGCTCGGAACAGTGATACCATGGATCATCATGCATTATATCTTACAAAGAGAAGAGGATCAAGGGAGAGGAAAAGTAGATAAAGACCCTGAGGATGTACCTAACCCATTACTGGTGCTCTTTATTGCACATGAGCAATTGGGTAACAGAGGTTGGTGTTGCAAATCTGAAGGAAAACTGCTTTACTTTACTCTTGATACAGTCGTCCCTCGGTTGCGAACTCCCGCTTTGTCGAAATGTTTAGAACAGGTCAATCAGTGTATGGAGCAGTGTGTATTCTGCCTCTTTGGACATCCTGGGAAGAAGAACAAGTATAAATATCTCATAGATCACAATCTGAATCTGAATGTTGAATTGCACAGTCTGAATTGGGAGAGGGCTCAGCAGGTTTACGAAGTATTTAGACCATTGGAGCTTCCGATGCTAGAAGGCAAGCAGGCGGGAATATCGCCAGACACAGAAGCCTTGTTCCGAACTATTTTGACAATGTTACCACCAGAACATGACCCACAAAAGTATGCAACTGATGTTGAAAAATATATCAGAGGAACAGAAACAAAATTGCAGAGTTTCCCACAGTTATTGCCTTTCAAAATGAGAGATATTTATTTTCTCTTAGGCGATTACTATTTTAAGAAAGAAGAAAACAAAATTTCTATAAAATACAATATTTTAGATGTTGTTGTGAACAGCGACCGCTTTGAATCGTGGGCGCAAATTTCATTGGCTAAAGCCGTTACTTTTGAGAGAGTATTGAACTCCTGTAAAAATCTTAACAACAATAAAGATGTCTTGAAACCTGCGAAGGCGCTAATCAGATGTTATAAACGAGCGCTAGAATTGGATCCTACTCACTGTAGCTTGTGGATAGAGTATGGTATGTTTGTTTATACTGTTCATTCATTTTGCTCTCGGATGTTAAAGCAAGCCAGTGAATCATTAAGTATGGAAGACTTTGATACGCTTGAGAAGCAAAAGGAGGACATGCTTGATTTGACGCAAAAATGCTTTACGACGGTATTGAACGATCACAACAGCGCTCCTGATGACGACGACAAAGCTAACGAGGACGCCTGGTTGAACTACTACATGCTAGGTAAAGTAGCCGAAAAACGCAACAAACCCCCCAATATTTACCTTGACTACTACTTGAAAGGTGTCAAATGTTTGCACGAGCTTAACGCAACTTACCCTCTGAAAATTAACTACAACTCACCACCACAATTATGCATTGAAGTTCTAGAGCTACATTACAGAATACATGCATCGATACTTAAATACATCGAACAACATGAGAATAAACCTATACCAGCTTCTATAGGTAAAGTTTTTATGAACTGCATTGAAGAATGGAAAAACGGGCCTTTCTCAAAAAAACCTAAAAAAGATGGGATGTCAGAAACAGAAAACTCTACACCGGAAACTACCGAAGAGCCTGTTCAGCATGCTGCCAATATTCTTAAACGTTCTATAAGCGATGCTGGAGAAGAAGAGAGCCACGAAGTAAAACGACAAAAACTCGAATCTGCTGCTGCAAAAGTACGAAGATCGGCTTCCTACGACACAGAAAGATTAGCTCCTAAAGAAGGTCCAACGGAAGCATTTAAAGAAACAACAGAAACTGAGACGCCAAAATCAGAGGAACATCAAAAACAAGAGAAAAATGACAAACTAGAAACAGTTCCTGAAACTCACTCACAGGTTTTAAAAGATCCATTGGTCAAACCACCCAGCGACAATGATAAACAAGTTGAAGAAAAAAATGAGGTTGATAATAATATAAAAACCGCAACAGAAAATAAAATTGAGGCCGAACCGAGTAAAACAGAAGACAGCTCTTGTAGCTCATCGTCATCATCATCATCAGGAACAAGTTCTAGCGATTCGTCATCTGATAGCAGCAGCGATTCTAGTAAAGATAGTTCCGATTCAAATGATAACAAACCTTTGACCGATGAAGAGCTCATGAAAATCGCGTCAGCCTGCCTTGATTCTTTAGAAGACTGTGCGAGCAGGTTTCCTCCACACTACAAAGCAATATACCGAGTGGCTCACTATCACTTCTATTACAAGAAGGGAAAAGATATCGAAAGGGGTCGAGATCTCATGCTAGCCAATTTCACTTCAAGAAGTGGAGCGAAGTTAGGAGGGCTCTTCAGCGAACGGAAGCAAAACAACTTCTTCAACAATATATGGAAGATACCTGTAACAGAGGTTGAAAGAGCTGGTGCTTTCCCATTCCACATGAATCGCTCGGTTCTACTCACTTTTGAAATCTTGAAAGATATTGACGACCACAAAACCCTGTTAGATTTGAGTATGCAGCTTCAAAGGATACCGGAACCGGATAAGAAATATCTGCGCGACTCAGATAGAGAAGAATTGGCGCAACAAGCCTTTTCGCTTTGTGTGCAATCCCTGAAAGGTCAGTTAACCAAGTTTGGCCAGCAGCCAGATCTCAAGAGCAATGAAGTAGAACAACAAGCACTGAGAAGTTTGATGTTGGATATCTACAGAGCTTATCAAAGAGCACAAAAACAGCCCAACTCGAAACAATTTACCAACTTACTGATAGAGGGTTTCAAACTAGTCACTAACGAACCTATAAGCGAAAACATGAACCTTGTTGATCTCAGCATGAAATACTGCCAGAAAGTTAATCAGCAGTTGAAACAAGAAGCTACGCTCGCCAGCATGAATAAGACTGAGAAGCAGGAGAAAAAGCAAGCGGCTAAGCATGCTGTGGAAACTGCGAAAACTCCAATGGCTCATGCGTACACGGGTAGTCAGACGAAGCCTGACCATAAACCAACAACTGCTTCATCATTACCCAGTCTTCCTAAGATGTCTGCACAAGAGATGGCTACAGCATTCCAAAACTACCTCCCATTGTTAAATGACCCTGTGATGTCACAGCAAACCGTTGCCGCTCTTTCCCTTTCAAATTACTTGAACAGTATGACCGCATTGGCCGGATATCCATCATCGCTTCAAAACACTTTGCAAAACACACTGCAAAGTACGCTACAAAACAGTCTTCAGAATTCATTCCAGGCTGAGTTCTACAGACAATTCTTTGGACAAACACTATCATCTTACTTGCCTCCGCCCGCTAAAAAACAGAAACGTGCTCCGAAAATGCCGAATGTCACGAAAAACCAACCGAGGGCTCCAAAGCCGAGTTCGACTACTAGTCTTCACAAATCCACGTCAGTTCCTATGACCAACTTACCGAAGTCAACATCCGTTAATGTGGCCACACTTATCAATCAACAGAAAGCATTGTCCATGGGCTCTAATATGGGCATACAGAAGTCTACATCAAGTTCCATGCAAAAGACTTCGTCTATGGGAAAGTCTTCTTTGGCGCCGAGTATGGGGACAGTTTTGTCAAGTCTACCTGCATCGTTGACCGCAAACCTGTCTTCGTTCAGCGTGCCGTCTCATTCCCACTTGCACACAAGCAGCAGTAGTAGTGTACCGACGCAGGCGCATATGACTATAACTTCAACTGCCAACACTGCTATCCATTCCAAACCTCCTTTGCCTCACCAGCAAGTCAGCCCAGGCAAAACCTTGCAGGAGAAACTTGCAGAACGCCAAAAACACATGCCGAAACCTACCGCGCACGAAATCAACGCTTCTATTAGCAAACTACCCTCCTCACTCACCGTCACGAAAACTTCTAAGCCATCTAAAAAGGTGGAAGCTAAAAAAACCCTTCCCTTTAGCAACCCCAAACCTATTTCGTCGGATGAAGTGATTGTACTTGATGATGATTGAAACATTGTAATAATCAGTATTTTAGATTGAAATGTGTAATTGAATATTTAATCAATGAAAATAAACCATTATAATCAGATTATGTATTTTATTCGATAATTATTAACATTTAGCATAATATTTACAATTTTTGTAAGGTATTTCAGAAGTTACTTAAATTAGCTTTAGGTACCTAGTAGTTTAAAAAACTACTCTATAAGGACCTTATTGATAGATGTCATGGTATTTCACCATTATTAAATTATGGTACAAGTCTTACCATCATTAGTCTATCGGACATCAGTATTTTTTAAAATGGCCATCATTACATTAGGTAGGTATGTACAAGTATGTTAGTAGGTAGGATTCATTATCATACCCCAGTTTTAATAAATCAGCCTTTATAATATACCACATCAATAAGTAGGTATAGCTACTAAAGGACTCTATACTGATAGAAATAGATCATCATATTGCTTAGATTCACGTTGGCGATGAGTGTTCCTAGATACGCCAGTATTAAGAGCGGGAGAGGAAACAGGAACAACCGGGCGTTTTGCAACACTGGCAAATCTGGAATAAGAAAAGCATTGTTAGTTTTTTTATAGGATAGATCTTCATTAGGTATATTTTTTGAGCCTCGTCAATAAGCTTGCCTACTTCTAGATGTCGATTTGAGATAATAATACTATTAAAAATCGTATACAATATAAGACAGAATAGCTTGTTATAGATAATACAAGTGCAAACCCTATACTAGTATGTTAAGACTTGTACTGTAAGAAAATATCGTATAATTAAGCCTATTACCTAAGTTAACTTTCTGTTTGTTATACCTAACAAAAGCTTTTTTTTAATGCATCTATAGTAGTTTTATTTTGTCTAGTTTAGGAAGAGATACGATGATGCCAGTATTGGTGGCCACCAAACTCTGGTTTTGTATCTCTAACGAACGAAATTTGAACGACGAAAATTTAACGTAGTTCGCCTAGAATAAAAAAAAGGCTACTTTTGATGGTGAAAACAGGGCGCAGCTAGTTATTATTATCTAATAGCGACCGGCCCCGGCTTCGCACGGTTTTATTATTACGTATAAACCTTCCTCTTGAATTACTCTATTAAAAAACCTCATCAAAATCCGTTGCGTAGTTTTAAAGATTTAAGCATACATAGAGATAGAGAAAGCGACTTTGTTTAATACTATGTAGTGATTAGTATGAGTGGAGCGTCTTAGGCTGTGTCCCCAGTAGGCAAACTGTGAGCAGCCGACTGAGTTTGCGGCGTATCAGTTCAGTACGCCCTTCCAAATATTTTAAATAGAGTGTCCACAGTTTGCTAGTTTGTGCTCACTGTACGCAGTTTGCAGCGATACGTGCGCCGACTGTCTCAGTTAGCGGCCGACTCGCAGGTTCCAGTGCTTGCTATACGCACGTAAACTGATCTGAGTTTGTAGCTGTTCGCCGCAAATTTGCGGCTCACTCAGTCGGCCGCTCACAGTTTGCCTACTGGGGACACAGCCTTAGGGTGATAATGCTAGGAGAATTTTCGAAGGTAGGCAAGTACTTACTGCTGTATCCTAAGAATGTGATGTACATGTAGTAGATGATCGCAGCTAGCCAGAACGTGTTTGACACGAAGCACGAGATAAATCCTTTCTCGCCCAGGAGATCTGAAATCAACAAAAAAAAATTAAGTACTAAGTAGTAAAGGGTGCTGCTAATTTGGGATTAGAACTTAAATACTACTAGGGCTTTTAATTTAATTACATAGGGCCGTAAGGAGAGGGGTAAAAATCTCTGCATGTCGATATATAGCAATCTGACATTTAAAATGACGCTATTCTGTCCATCCAAAGGTTGCCTGGAAGATATCGCTGTTAGCGATAATGCCGCCATTTGTGCTACTTTAGATGTATTTATTATTAGGCAACATATTTTGATGGTGCTATAAAGAAATTATCTATCGATTTCGATCGTTAAGAAAGGGGGTACAATTTGTACAATACTACACTAATGCTGAACACCAGATGAAAAGAACATTAGGCATTTTAACAGCAACATGTTTTGTCCTGTTATATTATTTAAGTTTATGAATAGACTACAGTTACTCACCTTCTGCAAAGCAAAAATATAGGTGTAATTAATAAATAGAACTGAAAAAACCTTATAAAACACATTATTACATTGATTTACAACTATGTAGTTCGGAATAGTAAATAACCTGTTCGACTCACTGACACTAGCCTAGCCCATATACAGAATTGTCAGGTAGCTTTAGATAAAAGGCTCAATAAAAGAGAAAAAAACATTGTTTGGAATACATCCCTGCAAAAGACAAGACTGACAATTGCAGGATACCTACTGTACCTAGTTTTTTTCTTAAAGAAGTTATTTCTTAGTACTCTGTAACCTTCCTGAAATAAAGACTTAATAATTTAATTTACTAGTAGCGCCTCGCGGTTTCACCCGCGGTAATTCCCGTCCCCATGGGAATTCAGGGATAAAATATAGCCTATATGTGTTATTCCGAGTATAATATATCTCTGTGCCAAGTTTCTTTTTTTCATCCATATCCATTCAGTAGTTTTTGCGTGAAAGAGTAATAAACATCCAATCCATCCATACTTACAAACTTTCGCGTTTATAATATTAGTAGGATTTATTTGTGTCTCTTGACCTTCTGCTTGACACAAGCATTTTAACTTGATATGCATTGTCTTTGTTGTCAATCATCACGGTGTATGTTGTATTGGTATTTGTCAATCATTATGGTGTATGTTGTATTGGTATGTGTCTGAAGAAAGACCATCATCATCAGTCCATATTAGTCCACTGCTGGACATAGTCCTCCCCTAATGAGCACCATCGCGTCCTGTCTTCAGCTTGACGCATCCAGCATCTGCCAGCAGTATTTCGCAGATCGTCTTCCCACCTGGCCAGAGGCAGAAGAAAGATGCAAAGAAAGAATTGGTATATCTTTTTACTGCTAAAAAACTACTAAAAATGTACTTACTAATAAACAATATGATGTGAAAGCAATGAAGCAAAGACAGCGGCGGGAAGAATGCATTTATGTGTACGTCGAATGCATAGCCCCATTCTACATCTGGGCCGAGAGGGTCTCTTCTAAGGTATTTGTTTGCCAGGTACCTGGAAATTTAATGATTATTCAATTAGAAAATGGTGGGCCCACGGCTTCGCACGCGTTATTTCTATGGAACGTTTCACGGCTATTCATATCCCATGGGAACCGATTTATGGAATGAAAAGTAGCCTATATTCCAGGGCTAGAACCATGTCTATTCAAAAATTTCAGCCTGATCCATTCAGTAGTTTGTATGTGTAGTAACAAACTTCCATATATTCATAAATGCATAAGCCTTCATTGTCAGGGTACTAAGGAATTCAATAGTAATCTGATACATTTTCAACTTCATCGGGACTTGACTTCTTTTTGTACTTGTTAATACTTATGAACTCATCAGTCTGTCTGGGAGCCAGACTTATATAATCTTTTGTAGATGTTAAATATGCCAATGTCTAGGTACTGTTTAGAAGCCTAAACAGTACCAGTAGTAGTACCAGTATAGTATTAGTAGTAGTATTCAGGGTATTCAACTTTGTCTTAGATATGTTAAGGTAGACATGCATACTATCAAATTAATTGCAAAATTGTAAATCAGTAAATCAATATCTTTATTTCTTTAGGCTTACAAAATAAGCACTTAGACAAGTCAAATTTTAACTACATATTGTGACATTGGACATTTGAATAGACCAATTTTTAAAATGATTGGTTTTCTGTCAGCTAACCAGGAGATCATATTAATTTCTGTCAGAACTACATTAAGAACACCATTATTTACGATTATTTATTCACTGTTAGAGCTAACTTACCAAATGATAGTAGAAGCTATAATTCCCATCCCAATAAAGTCCACAAACACCACAAAGAGTGTAAACAGCACTATCTTCCCTCCAGTCAGACTCATCGCCAGGCCAAAGCATATTGATGACACTGAAATTAGAGATACATTTTTGTTATTAGTGGTACCTGTATATGTTTAACAAGTTAGTTATTAACAAATAATTTTTTTGTTAAAGAATAGAAACAAATTAAAACTAGTATTTACAACTGCACTAACTATGACTGTTGCATACAATCTTTGTATACAACTGATCAATATCAATCAGTTTTCAGTATATAGTAACTGAAAATGGTTTTGATATTGATAAGTCTAATTCTTTTGACATGTAGCTTTCTTTTTCTCAACTTGTCCTTTGACATAGGCCTCCTCTAAGTTCTTCCATCATTCCCAGTTACAAATACAAACAATTTAATTCAGCAATGATGGCTTAATTTAAAATTTTATTGATGTGTTGTTTTGAGCTTTGTGTTAAAAATCTCATACATAATAGACAGTGTAATAACCTTAAGTATTTAAATGTTTCATGAGTTTACACACAGAGGATGTGTGTGTACATAGATGATGTTCATTTGGAACACATTTATGCATGTGTTTCGTAGTAAAGTTAATAATAGAAATACTTACATAGCATCCATAAACTGAGTAGTACAAGGAAGGCTGGATCATCTCTGGCAAACTGTGATTTTGTGTCTGTAACAAGATCATTCTTGTTATATTTAATTATGGGACTACTTTTATTAACGTTTAGCATTTATGAACAGCAGAAACTTGTATGGCTTTCTTAGATAGCTGCAGCAAAACAACAGACTTTATGAAACTTTTGGGTAAGATTTTGTTAAGTTTTAAACTTACTATAGTCAAGTATACGTGTGCATCTAGTTCCACACCAAGTATGTTAGTTTCCACCAAGTATATTAGCCATTCCAAAAGGATAGGTACCATAGCAACTTCAAATAATGTAGATTCACATGTGCTAAACAAGTGTCTTGTGCTCCGATAGCGATTAAATGACTGAGTGTACTCACGTTTCCTATAGTTAAAATTTCTGAAGACTTTCTGTGGAGACACGAATAAGTAAACCATTTGCCACGCCGCGAATTCGAAGTCCATTTGATTGAATTTGAATAAGCGTCTCAGATATTTGTAGCGCTTCACTGCGGCACTGGCAGTGGTCGGCTGGTAGTTCGCTGGTGCCGGCAGCGGCGAGGTGCTCCGAGGATAGTTGGAGACACTTGGAGTAGGAGACGTTGAGTATTTCATGGTGATTTCTATGAAATCTTAGGCCCGGTTTTGTTAAAGAGAAGTAGAAAAGTAGCACGAAATCAGATCACAATATTTAAGATCGATTTTATAGCGTATTATTGTGACTTTCTGTAGTTTTATGAATTTAAATAAAATAAAACAAGCAATTTTTGTGAATCACAGGGATTTGGTAACGTCAGCTGTCAAATGAGTCACTTTTGATCGTGACATTTACAAGATACACAATGGGAGTGTTCCAGTTCGTGAATTAATTTTTAGCCTACAATCTCAAAAAGGAAATCAATCATCATCAATTCATCATCCATGTTGTCTTTGGGCTCCCACACAAAACTGCGATGCGATGCGATGTGATGCGATGTCACAGGAACTTGAGATGCGAATTTCTGCGATGCGATTTTAAGCGGCAAACCGTTTAGTAGTATAACTATACCTTCAAGTTTAATCAGCCGTATTGGACGTGTTTTTAGGAAGCGTAAGATTGATCGCAAAAAGATTGCAAAGAAAGCACTGCTTTTATTTTTAAATAGATATAAAAGAAAAAGAAAATTCTGGGTTCATTCATTTATTACGATTATGAACTCTGATGGGAACTATTTTACTCGAAAGTACTATAGGTTGAGAACTGAAGAAGATAATTTCTTTTTACAACCCAAAGAAGGCGGCTCAGGCACCGCCAGTTAGGTTACACACAGAGGAGTTGTTGTAATTTGATTTCCCTATGTAACAGTGGTTCCGATTCCCTGTGCATCCAGTGTTTAGGTAGGTAGGTGGTATTTAATTTGAGGGAACATCGTCGTTCGCATAAGACTGTGGTTTGGTTCGGGGCATACATTTAATTATGATGTTCCATGGCATGGAACCCAGACCCACCCCCCACTTCATCCACTTTATTTTTATAGTAGGTGACTTATTTATTTAGGGAGTAATTAGGTAGGTACAATTAATAAAAAATAAAATTCTTAAGCATTGATTTAATCCTTAATAAATCTTACTTAACTTAATACTTACTCTAAATACTAAGTACCTACTTACAGTCAGTTTCTTATCACAAAATTACGAAATAATATGCTTTTTTGACAAATAAATACTTACAATTTCTTATCTTCTACACCTCTTACAAACTGAACTGGTAGCCAGATTTGAAAATATGGCGTTAACTTAGAGCTAAAATAAAAAAAAAATTGGTAACATAGTTATTACCTACCTACCTAGTTTTGAGATTTCATAAGATAGCTTCGCTAAACGTATCGGCTCATTACTAAACAAACTGTTTGATCTATCTGTTTTCCAAGGCTAGTGTTTAATAAAAGTTAATTGGACATTTAGCAACGGGCGTGTCTTCGTCGACTAACATTAACGTTTAAAGTGTTAAAACTTCTTTAAAAGACGAATATTCATATAAAAAATCTAGTATTCATATAAAATTGCAGGATCGTTATATCGAACACTTTTTAAACAATGTTCTGGTTTAACCAATGATCGTATTTTGTAACGCGTGTGTAGACCCCTGGGTACCCGGGCTCTCCGCATTTGTTTCCGAAGGACACGACGCCGATCTGTGTCCATCGCCCATTGACTTGCAGCATGAGCGGTCCGCCGGAGTCACCCTGGAACATAAAGACAAATTTTACAAGCTAACGCGCCTGGGAAAATGGGAATACCTACCTATGTTTGCCAAAAGCTAACGCCTGAAAATCTGACATGCTCGCAACGTTTTTTTGACTCGATTGTATCTACCTACTCGAAGATTACTAAGTTTTGTATTGTATTGTAGGTAGGTAGGTAGGTACACGTGTACCCATTTCATTGTGGATTATTTTTAATTTCTATCCGACACGCTAGATGGTGTTAAATGTCAGTCTCCACGAATCTAACGCCATCTGATGTCGAGTAGGTAAAAACATAACTCAATTTTTTTTCGCGCGTAGTTTCAAGCAAAACGTTCGATGTCTCGTTTTTTTCTGTAACATATAGATATTTGAACTAACCTGACAAGCGTCCACCCCTCCCCGGGAATATCCAGCACAGAGGAAAGTGTCCGTAATCGGCTGGAAGTACGCCTTGTCACACTCCTCATTCCGCCAGACGGGCAGCTTGGCTTCCAGCTGCTTAGAGCTCTCGCCGCCGCCGTACCGCGTAGTGCCCCAGCCCACCACGGTGGCCAGGGCCCGCTCGAAGGTTCGCTGCAGCTGATCTCCTCGAGGGAGGCATATGGGGATCACGTATTTGGATTTTTGGACGTTTTCTGAAAACAAGCCTGTATTGAATTTTTTGTAATGATTATTGTCTCGGTGTTCCTCCAGTTGAGAGGTTATATATAGGTTATATCGATGTTGTCTCTTCGTCAATTTTATTCAGCCACGCAAGTAAGTGTTCCGCTGTCTGGCAGGGCCAGACTCATGCCACTTTTTTACGTTATGTTATCGTTTTTTGGAGATGTAAAAAGGCGAAACGATGATTATGATGATCGCTGGATTAACGAAGTCGGTCGGAGGCCAATTTCTGTTAACTTGACGTTAATGTCGAGAGATAGCTTAGGAACCAAGCTGTCTTGAGTGAGGTCTTTTGTAAAAATTCACTGGGGGTTGTTGTTAGTTTTGTTGGTTAGTAGGTATTGTTGGCACCTGATGTCAATGGAGTGTAAGAACCTAGTTTTTGAAGACAATGAATGAATCCACTTAATCAGCTTCGATAAAACTTTAGAAAACTGCTTTAAGAAAATATTAGAAGCAACTTTTATCTCGTGTACATGTTACGCAGCCACTAGGTTGAAGCTCATCTGCTGACAGATCCCTTGCCCCTTGTCATTATAATATTTATAATAAATAATGTTGGAGAATCCACACAGCATTGCACCATCTAGCCCCAAAGTAAGCTGCCTATTCAAAGCTTGTGTTATGGGTACTAGATAACTGATATATTTAGTACATTATATAGATACAAACAAGGTCTTGTTTATGAATGAACGAACCTGACAGCACCAGCACAGCGATGTCGTTGTAGAAGCCGACCCTGGAGAACTGCTCATGAGCGCGCACCGCCGTCACTCTCAGCGTGACGGGGCGAGAGGGCTCATCGTCACGGCCTAGGTCTATGTCTCCAAGGCGAACGCTGAACTGCCGTGGAGGGAAGCTGGAACGAAGCTGATACTTTCAGCAAGGAGGTTTCTACACTACACGTTGATGAAGTAGTCTTAGGTAATTTAATCGTTTAGTTAGTGCTAGCCTGTATCATACAAACTCTGTGGGCCGACTCAGCAAAACCAATGTAGGTATATAATTATTACAAACGCGGTGTGATTCTTTACTAACACACCTTTTGTATTCTATATGAGATTTCGATTCCGGGAAATTAGCAGTGAACCGTTTGGTTTAGCTGATCCAATCAATCGCTAAACTGTAGCAAAATTTGGCCGTGAAGGATTCAAAGATTCTATGACTACGATTCAACATCTTACCGTAGGTACCTTACAAAGAGATTGAAGTTCTGTAAAAAAATTTTACTTATTCTAAATTTAATTCTGTGATTTTTTAGTTTAATCAAATGAATACCTACGGTGAATGTGTTGTTAGAGTAGACCCTACGTTTTTTAAAACTCTTTAGCTCAAAATATCTAACAAAATGGCTAGAGTTGGGAGTGAACAAAACTAACAAGAGAAATATATGACTGTGTTTAACTACACAGTCTTATACATAGTAATTTTTCCATATTCTTTTTGTTCGTTTGTAAAGAGTCGAGCTCAAATAGGTGGTATGGTAACTCACGGCCGTTGCTTAGAATCCCTCGTACAATGCGCCGCTGTCAACACATGCCGCTTGCCCACCAGGGTGCCTCCGCACCAGAACTCTCGTCTTTTGCTGCCGTGGAGGAATATAGCGGCCATCCACGGCCAGTGCCCAGGCTTGGATTCTGTGCCGCCCACAATACGGCCTCCTTCGTCTTCGCGTTGACCACACTCTGAAATGAATTGAGTACACGCTAATTTTGCTAATATATTCGTAAAATTTTAAATTGTGGAACAGAAGTAAATATCATCATAACTTTATAATGATCATACATAGTTCGGAATCAGTCGCAATCAAGACATACACACATTGTACCTACCTACCTTAACCTAGTTAGTAACACCCCTCTACATTAAATTAAAATGAAGAACTTAGATCGAGAAAGAACTTTGTAAAACCAAAATAAAGAGCCATTGGTAGACTTGGTATTATTGGTTCATCCTTACCTTCCATATCTACAATATTTGAGAAGTTCGTTATAATCGGCGGCGGCACGGTGCTGTAGTAGAATGTGGTCGTCCTAATCGGCTGAGGGGTGGTGGGTGCTGTGCTAGCCACCGTCGTCGGCCTTGTAGTCGGCCTTGTCGTTGGCTTTGGCGTAGGCTTTGGTCTCTTAGTCGTCAAGACTAGGACTGCCGAGGGTCTCTTGGTCGTCTGAGGCCTCGGTCTTTGCGTCGTCACTGGAATTAAGTATGTAGGCTTGCTTGTCGTCGCTAACACTGGTCTTTCAGGCACTGCTGTTGTTACGATAGCATCCTTTGGACAACAGACACCAGGGACGAAAAGATCTTTGAAGCACAGAGATTCTCGTAAGTTCACTAAGTTAAGTAGTAGTTGGGGACAGTTGCTCAAGTCCTCGCAAATTCCCTCTTGACCTTCTGGGGTGGTGCAAGATTTGACATCGTTTCGGTCATTTGCCGTGGCTATCTTTGTGATTGGCGCATCAGGGAGGACTTTTGGTAGAGCTTTTCTTACAAACGGAGCTATTTTGTCAGTAACGTTCCTTCCAAGGACGTTTTTGCTGATCGTGTAGAATGCTTGCGGAAGTTGTTTCAGGTTAGGATCTTCCTCTTCGTTTTCATGTTCATCGTTTACCATATCCACTAAATAGTGTCCTACAGTGTTTATAGCACCTAGAGTTTCCGATATCTTAGTGAACGCAGATTCTGATAAGAGTCTTCCGTCGTTCGGTACTCCTGCTGCAGATCTACTGTCATAGTTTTGAAAATTATTAATGTTTTGATTCTCTGCTGCTGACATTGGAGCTCTACCATCATAGTTTTGGAAGCTATCAAAGTTTTGCGAGGCTGCTCCAGTGAATGGCGCTGTGCTATCTTGTTTGTGGAAATTATTGAGGTTTTGATTCTCTGCTCCAATCATGGAAGACCTATCGTTTAGAAAATTCTGATAGGTTTGGTAATGCACTGGTCTAGGTCCGAAGGGCCCTGTATTGTAACTGTATTGTTGATTACTGTGGTAGTTTTGTTGGTACTCTGGGGCTCTTTTCCTCGGAGCTGGAAATTCATTCCAGGGCGGATTCCTTTGCTGAATCTGAGGATTCGGCCAGTCATCTGACGCCTGGTTGAAACTGACTGAAAGAAAGAGGTAGATGTAGAATAATGTTGTCAGAGAGATTAGAATAGAGATGTGGTGACGAGATTGATGCATACCTACCCTGCTGGACTGGATGATGCACTGGAAATTGACATTTGTATACTGGTGTTACCAGCAGAATTCCTGTAACAAAAGAACATAGCGTTTAGAAACAATTTATGACCGCTTGAGAAACTTTGGTCTGTTTTTGGATTAGGAGACCTTAAAGCAACTACCCACGCTATCCTTATTTGCAAAACGAAATTTTATGAAAGTTTATTATTTTGCAATGCAATGCAACATAAATGACCGGAAAGGCATTCCTCGTTTGATCAGCCTCCATTCATTCTTACGTAAAGTTTTTTTATTTTTGACATAAAAAGAGCAACGATTGTACTCTGGAAATTTCCTTAACTACTTTAATCGGATAATTACATGGGTCAGGTAATATGATCCTGTTTTACCAATTAACATGTAGGACGGAGGGAAATGGTACCTAATCACTGCCTATCGTAGGTAAGAACCTACTCTTTTCCTAGATCTGTCTTATCTCCACAGGAAAAAACAGCTAAAGTAGGCTAAAATTTGTTCAAATAACTAGAATAGATTCCAAAAATCATCGGCAGGAAAGGATGGCGTGTCTGTTATTGCGTTACCTAATGTTGTGCACAGGATTTCATAACGCGTTCCTTCGGAAAATACGCCTCGTTAACATAATGACATAGATACCTACTCGCAGTACAGTATGCTTATCTATGTTTGGTTAGCATTGCGCATCGACCTCTTTTATGCAACGTTCCAAAGTCAAATAATCAAATTCTCCCGTTATAAGGCTACGTTTCCACTAGAGATGAGTTTCCTAAGAACCAATAGACGCGCTGAGCGAGGCTATGGAAATGAAGCGATTCCAATTTATTTATTTATTTATTGATTCATAACAAACACATCTCTCGCTACACATCCTCGCAGATCTCTGGTGAAATCACAGCCTAAAACTAGTCGAAGTTCTAAGTTCTTTGTGTGACCCTAGTATTTCCCAGTTCACAAAAATGTACCATCATAGAATAAATCAAGGCGCGTGGACTTTTTAAAATTAGAAACGAAGAACTTAGAACTTAATCTGGACCGTTAATAAAAATTTCTCTAAGATTAAAGTAAATCTTCAATTTTCGAAATGTCTACCACTGACTCATCCAAAAACAAAAATAAAACAAACGCGTAAATTACACAAACTCGCGACTCCGCAGCCGACTTTCTAGTTGACTCACGCTTCCATAATGATATGACAAAACCCAGATTAGGCATTATTTAAACTATCTAGGTACGTCAGGCTGCTGGCAAAAAGTGAGTACCTAACCTACCTGCCTCCTTGAATTGGGGTGGGTAGAAACTGGGCTTCTACCGCTAGTTTTTGATGTTTTCTATGTAGGTATGACGAAAATAAAAGAAAGTCGTAAAGAATCTCCACGTAGTACATAGGTAGTACATTATCTCATTGTGAAAATCGATCTCGGAGGTTCGTTACAATTCAATTACCTCTCGCTCGACCCTGTTTGCAACAGAGAACATCAGTGCGCGCTCCCCAACTACACACCACTTGCCATCGACCTAGTGTGTCATATGTTTCCCTAATCACTATTTAATATTGCCATATAAGCACTATTTTCCTAAAACACTTAAACCTGTAATATATGACATTCCCGAAGAAGGTACACAGTCATGTCTTTTACTATTATAAACCCCTTACCAGACCGATTACATGTTTATTGAATTTACGTCAAAAAACTGCGCTTAGTCGCATTATGCCATTCGATACTGCACCAGTTCGTGACAATATTTTGTACTTAGGTACCGCATCGAGTCAATTACTAGGATGTACCGTATTCCAGGCAATTTCCAACTAGCTTTGTATGAAATGAAGCCACGGAAAACGAGGTGCTATTATTAGTTCTGCTTTACAAACATGTAGGCATTTACGTTCCTAGAGGTATGAAATTCTTGGTGAAATGTCTCTTAGTTCATATCTTTATCTTTTAACCAGACGCCCAGTCGAAAGAGTGTGAATCAGCCAACTGGCTCAGGATAGTAACGCATGGAGGCATTAGGATTCAAACCGTGAAAGGTCTTACCAGACGTAGGTAGGTACTAACTATTGGATTACGTCTAGGGCTGAATATTTGTACTTAAATAGAAATTTGTTGGTGTCAATGGATGCATGTGCAACGATGTGCAGTTTTGTTTGTAGTGTATTTTCGTCTTGCAAAGTATTTTTAAATGCCAAGGAAAAAGTATTTACTCTTTTTTAGATAAGTATATATTTTTAGATATGTATATTTTGTATTAATTAAATAATTCCACAAACCAGTTCCAATAGCTTTCCTCCAGTAATTAAAATGTCAGATTTACAACCCTTGCAAACGAGCTCAAAGTTACCCAACGCGAGCCAAACTTTTTGTTTTCCAACACGTTTAACTTTTTCATGTCAAAGTTTAGCGTGGTAGCTGACATTTTCAGCGTTTCGGGAAACTCTTTGAGCGCGGGAATGCTGGTTACGAAATGCTGAAGTATTTACCAATAGCAAACTGCGAACATAATTAGTTTGAAGTTTAGTAGAGCATGAAAAGGATTGGGTTTTTATGATGGTGTAGAATAAATATGAATAATAGTTATATATACGATGTATAGTTTCCTGAGTAAAAATAATAGAAAAGTATGATTTTAAAGAAATATTGGACACGTATTTTTTCTTCACTATGATATCTAACTGACGACGGACTAATTAGATTTTTTTAAGAAATTTGCCTATTGTTGATTTACTGGTTTGATGAGGCTAGCGGCGAGACTATAGAAGACTTTAAATATCTGAGTAACTACCTAAAAACAGACCATGGTCGTAACCGTACGACTCACCCGGATAGTAGTTTTAATGAAAATATTTACTTACTGCCAAACCTTTTGTGTACATCAGTTACCACACTCGAGATTGATACATAGAATGAAATCGCGTTAGTTGGATAAGGAATCTAATTAAGTATAATTTTTTTCTTGTGGGTATTTAAGTGTTACCTATCTGCTGAAGCCTAAGCGATTGTCTAATTAATGATCTAGCAGGTAGGTACCTTGTCTCTTTCGGTTTCTATTTGCTTTCGCGGCAGCAGTTAATCAAGATCACATTAATTGGCACTTTTGTACATACCAAAGCGCGAACATTAAGTTCTCTACGAATTAATTTTATACCTACCTTTTCATTACCTACCTCTTTATTCTGTAGGACACAGTTCAGAACCGAGATGCCTGGATAAGTCTGTGTTGAAGTCTAAAATCCACTTTGGGTTGTTGACCCACAGGCAGGAGTATGTTTATGTACCTACCTATAGGTACTTACGAAAGTAATTATTAGACGACAATAAAGTTGGTGTTGTGATGTAATGAAATGTTTATGCGTTGTATAATGCCAACTAACCTACAAACAAACATCAATAAGCCGATAATCGCTAGCATTCATCTTTACCTACGGTTTTATTGAAAGACATACCAACACGAGTTTTCTAAAAACACCCGCATATATGTAACTGCAGAATATATGGAACGTAACATTATGCTACTTAAAAATTCAGCAATTCACAATCCTCAATGGATTATCCAAAACAGATGCTCGGAACACCGCAACCTATTTTTTGTTTGAATTGAAACCTCCTTGAGATCAAACTTCACCCGTGACCATAGACAACGAAGTTCGCGCGCAAACATAAATTCACAATGGCGTTACGTAAAGCGCGGGAATGACATCATAGCTTTCACTCTCTACACGGTCAATGAGCCAGCAGATGTTAAATCTTGTGGATTAGTGGGCCGTTATGGATGAAGGTCGAATAATCTGTAATTTCCTAGTCAGCTCACCAGTTACCTATTTCCTATCTGATTTAACATGAGCTTCCGCTATGGTTTAAGTTACTAATATGAGACAGTTTAGTAGGTAGATAGGTAGGTACCTACTATAATATGCCTTCTTACTTCTCTAATCCTATAGTCCTTCTGTATTTCGCACCTATTTTTATCAACCCGTAATTAAAAAGGGTGCCAAATAGGGCTCTACATGATAGGGAACTAATCTCTATCATACTTAACTCCAACACAATTCACTGTACATAGAGGTACCTACAGTTAATCTTCTCTGACTTAACAATAATAACAAAGTGTCTAATTAACACTAGTTATGTAGTGAAGTAGGTAATACACAAGGGTAAGTAGGTATGTTAAAAATAAATAAATATTAATTGCGTAAAAATTTAAGCCTCAACAAGCAGTGCGTACCGAAATTCTAACCTAAATAAATTTATACATTTCCTTGAGGTTTAAAATATTTATAGCTCGTGTTAATTTCATACGAGCCTCCTTGGCACAAACGAGGCTAGTGTAACACACTCATGATCGTATTCTGGCCACGTTTCTATATTATTGCCACAGTAACTTTGGCAAAGGATCCCGCCACACCACACCTTGGCCAGTCGCCAGGCACCATCAACCAGGCTGTTCACGTACTGAACTTAAACTAAAGTTTTGCAACTGGGCTCTTTCTAATCCAGATAATTTATACCACTTCTTCGTAATAACTTTTTTGTCTGAGAATTGCGATATGAGTTATTGGGATGAAAGGAGATTGCAGGTTGACAAAGCCAACCAAATTTGTTTTTTATTTACTTTTTATGAGAAATGGTAAAAAGGTGATTGGTACTGTGAGACCTACTTTACCCACCTATCCAACCTCTTTGGTTATTGTAATAAAAGAAGTGTAATAATGTCGGATTTTTTGGATTGAATGAAAACAAAGATTCTACCTCTAGTATCCGAATGAAAATAATAGGGTCAAAAAGCGAAATAATAAAGGGAAAATAAGGCCTACAGATCTCATAAATTTTAATAACGATAATGCTAGAACATTCATTCAACCTTACTAACTGAACTTTTACCAATCAGAATCGTCTCCAAGACGAAGACTACACATTTTCTTTTTTTTATCCTTTGACTGAATGAGAATTGAAATTGAAAATATCCTTTCCTTACGAAATCCTCCCATTTAAGCTCTACCTATCTACGTTGGGTCCGTTATGTAAACGAATACAAAACGGTCATGGGCGTCGAAAGAAAGTTTTACGACTATTACGACTGAGTGTGTCAAGACAATAAGACCAAAATAAGCATTGTTTCTCAATAGGATGTGGCGCAGAGGATGGTTTATTTTTAATGTTTATTTTATAGTTCTCAGAAACGCTGGTCGATATCTAAAAACACTAGACCGAGCAGTCAGTAGACGTAATAAATATCTAATGCTACGAGCTTCCTATGTCAAAGTGCTTTTTTTCCTTTAGAAATTGCACGACTCTTGGACACGGCTTGTAAAATGTAGGATGGTAATTGAGATATTATTAAGAGATTAAGTCCCTAAAAATGGGAAGTTAAAGCGGTATTATACTACACGTTATTCAGGGCCCGGTAGTTAGGGCGATTAGGGAGCAAGGCTTTCCGGGTCCGTCCCTTAGGTACCCTAAATCTTATTACACCACTCTTAGTTAGGGTTAGGGTCCCTGAATATCGTGTAGTGTAATACCCCTTTTAGTTTCTTTATTACCAAAGAAAATTAAAAACTAAAACTAGTATTTACAATTGCAACAATTGACCTCACTGCAGAGGGTTTCAATGCAAATAGTCTGGTGATAGCTCAACTGATCCACAAAACCAGTCAGAAGCGTCCCCAGGACGATAGCTGATTTGCCATGACAGGATGAAATGCAAAAATTGGGAGAGGCATAGAAATATCTAATGTTGTAGATGATAAGGTAGCTACAAAAGTAGATGTAATATTGTAAAAAATTCTATAAGAAATAGAACATAACATGCTTCCACAGAAATCTGATTAGGTACCTCATTATTCAGATTTATATGATGCTTCTGCAGTCTGACTCACTTCTTCAAACTAACCGAAAACCCTCCGTAACTCTGTTTGATCGAAGCTGAAACGCGTAGGAGAATCCTCACAGTGACATTGCGCCACTTCAGCATCCGTTATGATGCATGTCTTGTGCAACGACTGTTTTGGTCTTGCACGTAACGTAACCATCGTAATCGTGTGTCATCGCCTCACGGATGTGATAATCTGAACCTAACTGAACGAAAGTGGAAAGAGCTTCCTGCGTTGGTTTTCGGAGTCTTCAAATCCAAAGTAAGTTCCTTCTGGGAAAACGTGCTCCATCTTAGGCCACATCTAAACTTACCTTTTGATACAAGTTTTTAATATAAACGTCAAAGTTAATATTTTTGGCATTATGGCAAACACCAGCTGCTTAATAATCTCTGAGTTTGTTTAGTTAGTGAATTTAACCGGCCCATAACAATCGTTTTTCTTTGCTCTATCGTATGGCTTTGGCTCCGAAAACTTAACACTATAATTTTCATTTAACTTTGTGTAGAAATAAATACCGGCTATAACTGAACAACCAAAGCCAGATAATAACTTTATTGAACCTTCAAAATGTATTAAGCAGCAAGAGTTTAATACTCATTATACTTAGTGGCACCATCGGTGGCCGGATCGCTATCAGTGCAAAGTAATTTTTTTCTATTCTTGTCTATCGGTCTTTCTCTCTGACCCACGAATTTCTTACCCATCGCTCATCACATCACCTCACTCCAATATTATAAAAACGAAATTTTGGATGGATGGATCTTTGTTATTTCTTCGATTGGATCGGGCTGAATAGACGTAGTTTTTGGAATTAAACATCGGCTACTTATCATAAATGTTCAAGCAGGTGAAGCCGCGGGGCGCAGATAGAATCAACTGGACTTAAACTGTATCTCACTTTTTGGACAGGTATATTTGACATTGCGTGTCCAGTGATCGTAATTTCAGATCTGATATATCTCGAGGGCCTGGCATGTTTATGTATAGGTTTCAAATAACGTCTGGCAGAAAATATTACTTTGACGATGGTTCCTGCAATAAGGGCCGTCTTGTTTTTTATGCGTATGAGTCCGCATTGGAATGCAAAAAATTATGAATTCTTGTTACTTTGGTAACTGAGCTCAAACAAAGTTTAGTGCATTCCTAAATACGAATATTCATCAATGCAGCCAGTGTCTTCTTAGCACCATTCTATAGTTTTTGCAGTCCAAAAAAATTACAACTATACATAGTATTATAAAATCTGTGACAAACCTAAAGTATCCAAGTCTTTTATCGGAGATACGTGGTAATGCACAAACTTTCGCATTTTATATTAGTAGGATCGGATGTACCTAATTACACAAACATTGATTGGACACGCGGATAAAATATATCTATTTGATCTACCTCCTATCCATTTGATCTTCCTTTGAACGACTTGGTAACTAATACAGCGACAGATTAGCGAAAGTGTTGGAAAGTGCCTCCTGAATTTGTTCAAGCTGTGTTCTTGTTTTGTTTTGGCGCCTATTGTCTCTGCTGCGCTCCATTACCGCCACCGCACTGGGAGATACACTATCATATAATATCTCTACTCCTCAAGTATGTGCCGGATCTTTATACAATTTTTTTTAAATTAAGAATTCAATTTGAGCTTCTGAATGTCTCGTTGATGCGACGCGTGACTTGAGAGCTGATGAGTCTGGCGCATCGCGTCAGCATTGCCTTAAGGCAGGGCAATGCAGCCAACATTTTGGGGACATTCCCAACTGGGATTGCTTTGACCTCTAGACTGTTTACTGAACTACCTGCAGTAAGTTAGAAAAAACCATTGACTCGCTCTCACGCTCGTCAGAGGCGCGTTACCGCACTCTCTTAAAGTTGAAAGCATCCCTTTATATTAATTTTATCCTATCCCTTAATAATTTATCCCTTCTATCTATAACTGTAAATAGCTCCGAAAGAAATAATGCTAGTTTTTTAATTCAAGGATTCTACGTAACGATTCTGCGACTTTAGACTCTAAAGCTATTGGTAGCAGATAATGTCTTTGCTTCAGAACAGAATAGGGTGCAGCCATTTCGTTCTGACACCAGTTTTGTCGGACTTCTCTATCAAAATTTCATTCCGTGAAATGAGACAATATTTTCATTGATCAGCTACCGGGCTACACTGTGCGGATTTATTCAAAACATAGCCTATCTTTAGATGAACGCAAGCTTACAGAGAAACTTACTGCAATTAACTTGACTTCCATGTCGTGATGCCAGCCCTCATTAACTTTAACTTAACTGCATAATTTAACTTAACTATTTACTTGACATTTTAGATAACGTTTCACGTTTTGAGAATCAGAATCTTTAAGACGGAGTAGAACATTTTAAAAAACAAATATTTTGTACCGTGTCCCTAATACACTGGTGCACTAAAATGTGCCCTGGGTACATGGCTAGAGTCCGTTGAGACGGCCACCACCGTGGTCGAAATTAGAAACCAGTGCATGGAATTTATAGTCTTGTTAGGAAGATGTGCCATTAGGATAAGTGGTTACAAAGCTAACTGTTCAAAACCAGTAACTTACAAGCAATAAGGAAACAATCGTACTCAAGTTAAACTAAAGTTAAGTTGGCCCGTTAACGATGTGGGGAGCATAAGTTACGATGTAAGTTGTTAGTGTGTGAACACTTGGTTCGATAATTATTATTTATAGGCTTGTTTTATGTCCATGTGGTCCGTTGATGCTTATTTATAACTATTTTTACTATTGACGACCTTCGTGGAGCAGCAAGCGAAGGTCCGCCTGCGACGCAGGAGGTTGCGGGTTCCATCAGTTATCTACATAAATTTGCTTTTGTTAAAAATTACTTAATGCTTTACAACAAATAAAAAAAAATACTTTTAGTATAGTATTATGTATCTGAATAAACATGCTTGACCTAAAAGGATTGTAAACACGTGTCGCACTCTACAAAATAAAGTCGTTAGGTCCGTTAAAGTCTATTTTATCGTGACCTTTGCAGGGCTAGGTACGTGAATATTATATTGCAAGCTCCACGTGTACCGGGCTATTAGTAAACGATAGCACGGAAAAATAGTAATAGCAGAAAAATCACGAGTTGTTAAAGTAGGTAAATGTGCAAAAAAGCTCAATTTTAAATGGTCCAACCCAATTTATACGCGTGTCGTTTTTACATGAGGTTTTTATATTTTAAAGTTCATTTTTAAATATACTTTGGGACACTATTTACATCGAGTTTATATGCAATATATCCTCATTATAATTACAGATACACATAAGATCCATATGCATGTAACTACAAAAAAGGGTATGAATGATATGTTTGGCGCAGCGTATTAGCACTGCCAGCAGCGAGGCAGTGGCTGCATTGCATAGCTCCGCTGTAGGCAGTCTAGCGGATTTTTCCGATTTGTATTGATTTGGATCAGTTGAGCTACCTATTATATTGTTTAAGTGACGTTTGACAGTGACAGCTTGCTTGGCAATATTGACTCCGAGATAGCGTATGTATGCTTTGATTGGTAGATAGATAGTACCTACATTTAGATACTGATCCACTTAGATCCACTGTTAGTTGAAACACGTGTCCGCTCGGAGATCCTGCTAGAACTGGCTAACGTTTACAAATAAGCCTGTGTATTGCGAAGCGTGAAATACTGAAATAGTTGCACACGCCGGATATGTAGGACGAGCCTGTTAGGGCTGCGCTAACAGGTCGGAAGCTGGTTCGTTGAAATGTCAACACTGTATATATTAAGAATAGAGTTCTAATTCTAACTGAGATCTCTACTGACATCTCGTATGGGAATGGGAGGGTATTATGCATTGTCTTTCTGACTAACCAGGCCCTAACCAGCCCAGGTCAGCAGTTTCAGGGTTGATACCTCTATGAGACTCTTTATTCGATATTGAAATGTCCACCCTTTATCGGATGCAATGCTGTAAGGAAATAAATAAAACAACTACTACCATATTTGCCTTTACTAAGGCTAAGGAGTGCGCAGAATGTTGGCACTTGGCAGAATTGCCACGTTGAATGGCAATGTTAATTCGTTGACTGAAATAGTAGCCATTATTCCGACCACCTGTGGACTTTATAAGAAATTTAGTAAGATCTGAGCCTATACTGGTGAAAACTAAAATCGGATTTCGGATTAGTTTTTGCGCAAACGCCTACCAACTTATGTAGGTGACCTAACTTGACAGTATTTTTGTATAAAACGAATCAGGAACCTCGATATTTTATTCGTTCGGCTCTCTCAACGCATTAGGCTCGGAAAAGTGTGTGTTGAGCTTTAGCCTGTCTCTTTAGAACTGAAGGCTGAGTGTCAACCCTGCATGACAGAGCTCGTGTATGGAAATTCTGGGAAATCCAATTATTGGGTTTTGCAGGGGCGATCGGACGGGATTTTGCTTTTGATGAAGAGTATTCCTGGTATCGTAAATAACGTTATGCAGGCGAGTGTATCTACGTAGGTAGTCTCGGTAGTCTTATACCAGATTTCCTCCTGAAATCCCCCCCAAAAGGGAAAATTGTAATCTAAAAATCCAATCGAAGTTTTCCCCTTTAAGATCCCCCCTAAGGAAAGGGAAAACTGATAACCTTTTTTCACATTTCTAATACGGGGGGACTAGGGGTAGCCTACTCCCCTCTTGTACCCACCCACCAGTATGGAATTATGCATGCAGGTTTACATACATATAGGGGTTTTTCTTTTCTTCTTACAATGCGATCCCAAGGCGCTGAAATCTTTTACCACATACATTATTTTAGGCTCCATTTATCTGGTACTATTTTATCTAGTCACGAGATAAATTGACAACCATAAATTGAACAGGAAATAGCTTTCAGAGGCAGCGGAGGAAATTCAATAGAGGCGGCGCGGCGGAAGCTGTTGCCGCTTCCAGAATTCAATATTCAGGTAAATGTCACCGGTCTATTCCCAACCGTCTCCTTTTGTGACCGGGTCAAGCTTCGAGGTCTAAATAGAAAATGATTTTAGGTTCCAGTAGAATGTTGCTAAAATGTTGCTCGTTTATTTAAATAAATGTGTAAATAATATCAGTTTTTCTCTCTTCAAGGGATCTTCGAGGATCTTCAAGAAGGAAAACCGTAGATAGGGGCGCCCTGCTAAACGAAATTAAAAATAAAATTCCTGAAATTTACCCTTTTCTCTGGCAGTGCTATGGTTCACCCTCAAAATTAATTTACCGGAATAACATTATTTCGTCTGCCGTTGGCTGTCAGCAGGGCGACCCTCTTGGTCCGGCCATATTTAGCCTTGCCATTCATCCAATAATTCAACGTCTTCAATCCAAGCTCAATGTTTGGTATTTGGATGACGGAACTTTAGGTGGAGAAGTGGACACCGTTTTTAGTGATTTAAAAATCATCACAGATGAATTTCGACAAATAGGTTTGGAATTGAATTTTTCAAAGTGCGAGCTTTTTATTTCGGACTCTTGTGTAGACAAAAACAATATCATTGCAAAATTTAACAGTTTGGCCCCTAACATTACAGTTATAGATAAATGTTCACTTCGACTCCTAGGTTCACCAATTCTTGATGAGTCTTTTCGGCCATTTGTAGATGAGAAAATTCAAAATTTCAACAAAAATTCAGACAGACTTCTCAAAATGAACAGCCATATGGCTTTTACTATTATTCGGTTTTGCCTGTTTGTACCTAAATTTACATATTCTTTAAGATGTAGTCACCTGTGGAAACACAGCGAGCTATTGGATAGCTTAGACAACATAATAAAGAATACTTTATCATCGGTTTTGAATATTGATTTGGATGACAAGGCGTGGTCGCAGGCCTCCCTACCTGTCAAATTGGGAGGCTTAGGTATTCGCAAAATTTCCAGTGTAGCCCTACCAGCGTTCCTATCTTCCGTCTACAGCACTAGTTCTTTAGTTGAAAAAATTTTAAACACGTCTGATTTGGTCCGATCACAAATTTCTTTCAAAATTTCATATTTAGACGAAGCTAGAACGGCTTGGCATAGTGCTTGCCCCGATGCTGCTCCTCCAAAATCTCTTTCGTCCCAACGGCAATGGGACGGGCCTTTGTGTGAGTTGACACGGAATTGTTTGTTACAAACGTGCTCCAGCTCGGCAGATCGTGCCCGTCTCCTAGCCGTTTCTAAATGGGAGTCAGGACATTGGCTGCAAGCACTTCCTTCTTATAACACTGGCACTTTATTGGATCCCGCTACTTTCCGTATCGCAACATGTATTCGGTTGGGTGCAAGGTGTTGTGCGCCTCATCAATGCCAGTGCGGTACTGCAGTCGAACAGCTTGGTCATCACGGATTATCGTGTACTAGGGCCGCTGGTCGGATATCTCGTCATGCCAGCCTTAATGACATCATCCGGCGGGCCTTTGTCAGCGCTAACGTACCAGCTATTCTCGAACCGAATGGTCTGTTCCGTGACGATGGCAAGAGGCCCGACGGTATGACACTAGTCCCATGGGAGTTGGGGAGGCCCATTGTGTGGGACGCTACATGCGTCGACACACTTGCACCTTCCCATCTTTCAAGGACATCCACTAGGGCTGGTGCGGCGGCAGATCTGGCCGAGGATCTCAAGAGGCGTAAATATGCAGGTCTCGACAGAACCTACGCATTTGCTCCCCTTGGATTCGAGACCCTAGGTCCGTGGGGTACCGAGGCTCTCCGGGTTTTTAAAAAATTATCTGAGCGTCTGGTCGATGCGACGCGTGACCCGAGAGCTGGTGAATATCTGGCTCAGCGCATCAGCATTGCCATACAGCGTGGTAATGCAGCCAGTGTCTTGGGGACGCTTCCGACTGGTATTGACATGGATCAATTGAGCTACCTTTAGACTGTTTGCAACCGTCTGCGGTTAGCTCAATGGTTTCAATTGTAAATACTAGTTGTAATTTTTCTATTCCTTTGCTTGTAATTTTCGTTGTTAATAAAGAAGGAAAACTGGAATTCGATTTTTTCGATAAAATAAAAGGCTTATTCTAATTTTCTCCCTAAAGGGAAAAGCCTACTAAGCTATTAAAATTATTAAGCCTTTTATTCCACTCTCACGCATAAAGATCTTTACGAAAGCGAAGCGCATGCGCGTTGATGTCTTTTGTATGGAATTTTCAAACATACCATAAGGCTAATTGTACGGAGGTAGAAATTTAACTTTTACGTTAAAAGGGCACTGTCCGTTTTGAAGTCTCTAAATAAATCTTCATCCGGAACCTGATATTGAGGATTTTTCATCATCCTCAATATCAATTTATAGGTACTATAATTGGTAATACTATAATATTAAAATAGGTAGGCACCTAAACTTTTTCAGGGAAATAGCAAAATCATTATATCATAAATCAGTGATTTAACTTTTATTGAACTACCTATCACCATCTTCATCAACCTATAGGGGTGGCCTATCTCCAGCAGTGGACATGCCTCCCCTAAAGACAGGGCGCTACCCTGTCTTCGCAGCTTGCCGCATCCGCATCAATAATTTGCCAGTAGTCTATTTTGTTTAAATTATTTTCTGTTTTTTTTTTAAACTTAACTGATCCATACTAGTCGGCATTGTCTCTAAGATGCTGTTATTGCCACGCTGTATGGTGCAATGCTGATGCGCTGCGCCAGATACTCAGCATAATTGATCAACGCCCTTCGAAAATTGACTCTTCAGTCCCAGAAAATAATGAACCTAACGTCTCTTTGATTAGATGATAATTTTGAACACCTATCGTAAGACATCAATCAACACCACTTCTGACGAGAAATTCGCCGCGTATAAAAGCGTAATCGATAAAAACATAATCGATTCTACGCATCATCGAGTAACGTAACGATCGCGTAACAGACGTGACGTGATGTTGTGTCATTGATTTATCAAGGTTATCGATTAATTTATTACATACGTACCTAAACATTTCTTTATAATAGAAAATTACAATCGAATAGGTAATAGAAACAAATTTAACCTGGTATGTATGGAAACAATTGAGGGGTATAGAATCGAAGTTAGCTAAATCCCAGTCTTGAAATTTTACACAAATTATAAAAAACTTTTAGTTTTTTGTAAAGGTAAAACTGTGTGAACGAAACGCCAAAATATGAAGAATTGAAATTAGAACTCTATGGATAGTACACCGAACGTCTACTATGACGGGATACTTTGTTATTGTATTAATAAAATGTCGTTAGCTGCTTTCGTTGCCAACCGACTGGACTTAGCTGACTTTGTTTCTGATATGCATGGATATAGCTGCATTCGTTTCTAGCAGAATAGCGATGACGTCATTGTAATGTGATGTGCGTTGCCTACATTGGTAGTATCGAGAATGCAAGAAAATGAATAACTGCGTCGGAACAACCGGCTATTGAAAAAAACAGGAATATAAAGCAAATTCTCTTTCTTTTCTTAAATTTTTTGTAAGAAGTGCGAAAACGACCAACGTTTTGACACTGTTTTATTTATTGAGCAACATTTTCCTTCACCGGCTTTCTATCACGGGCACTTCCATTGTTCTTTTTTCTACTAACTTATCACGCTTTTAAACTTAAATCACCCAAATTACTAAATAAAAATAGCAAAAACTGCAGGCACGTACGCACTCATTTGTATGAGAAACGCCATCTTGAAATTTTAAAATGGAGGGCTGTCATTGGCAGACGGCGACTTTAGCTATGTTCGTTTCCAACACCAATGGATATAGCTTTCTTCGATACTAATCATGTTTTTTGAAGTGGATTTTCTTATAGATTTAGCTGGTTTTGATGGTGAAACGATTCTTTATTTGGATGGAAATTGTACGAACAACGAAGTGGCATTCATAACTCATAAACCGATTTAGTATGGATTTAGCTAACTTCGATTCTATACCCCTCAATTTAGCTTACTGCATAGTGTAAGAAACTATCTCAAAGTAGCTCAACTGATCCATATCCAATATTAATGATAGTCAAAACTCTCTCCAAGACGATGCTGGCTGTATTACCACGCTGTTTATGGTTTATATGCATATGATATTTTTGGTATGTATTGTGTTAGTGTTGGTACGCGACGCGTTGGTTTGGTTCCGACGGAAGATCAGCGTTGTGATAGCTATGCACAATGGCTATTACAACATAAAGCTGAGTCGGACGCCATTTTATAGCATTTAAGTTTTTAATTAATTAGTACCTAACTACTTATGTAGTTCATATTGTTGGGTAATTTAAGAAATTAGGTAGTTTGTAAATGCTATAAATAAGGATTTTCTTATTTTTATTCTGTATTGCAATGCTGATACGCCGAGCCAGATACCAGATCTCGAGCACGCGTCGCTTCGACCAAACCGGTGTTTCTATTATCTTTGGCCCAAACGTTCAGATATTTTTAAAAACCAGGAGAGCCTCCGTACCCCTTGGTCTAGAAAAGGTGTGAACCCACCCAGTGTTACATAAGTAAAGCTAACCTGGACTAAACGCATCTGCAGCCCCGCCTCTGTGGCTCGATTAGATGGGTACCTAGATCAGAAAGAATATGGCTTCATGAACCGTATGTGCGTGGTGAGCAATGAAAGTCTTAAAATTTTCATTAACGTGACGTAAGTGTGAAACGTTTTTACATTAAACCTAACAGCGTCCCGCGGAAGAAGCCGCGAAAATGGATGAAAAGGTAGCGTACCATTTATATGGGTTTTTCCAAAAACTGGAACGAAAATGGGATAAAACATGATATCAAAATTTGAGATTCGTAGCTTGACTCCAAATTGAGATGTCAAAAAGAAATTTAAAAAAATGTATTAAATGGGTAAAATGAGTAGATTGAAGAACAGGACAAACCGTACAGTCTACGCGAGCGAAGCCGCGAGCGGAAAGCTAGTCTTTAATAATGCATGTAAATTTAAGTCGAATTTTAGTAAAAAATATCAAATTAACATCGAAGTTTATGAGCAAGGCCGAAGATATGCTCTGCCAGAGCGAAGATGGTTATCATAACGAAACAGTACAATTGGTAACAAATCATCCCCGTCAACCGCGGTATCGCGCGGTATCATCGGTATTACAATGGGGAGATGCGGTAGATACCGTTTAGAAACTCTTGGGAATTCACTGTGAGTTCTTAGATTCGAGCATAGACAATTTCTGGAGAATTCTTGTTGAAGGTTTAAATTATACTGTTTTAATAATTTAGCCATAATATCTGTTTCTGTTTCATCATCTTTTTCATCAAATTCGGTATTATTTGTAAAATAATATAAGTAAGTATAATAATTTGATACACACTAATATTATAAATGTGAAAGTAAGGATGGTTGGATGGATGTTGGTTCCCTCAAGCTAAAACTACTGAACTGAACGAGCTGAAATTGAAAAATGAATAGATTTAATTGTAGGCCTGGAATAAAACAAAGGCTTTTTTTAACCCATAAATCAGTAGTTACCCAAGGGAAAGAAATAACCTGTATACGTTTTAATAGAAACAACGCGTGCAAAGGCGCGGGTAGAAACTAGTTAATAATAAAAAAATATTGAACAAGCACTTAGGCACACTGAAATACATTGACAGCTTCGTTGTTTAACTTTGCCGTAAGTGTAAAACACACTGTCATAACATAACATAAACGTCAGTTAAAATGTAGTTAATTTGTCCGATTAGGTATCTTCTAGGCCTAGGTAAGATAAAATTTAGCGTTTGTTTCTTGATGAGCGGTTTGAATCTTTCCAACCAAAAGCGCTTCTCAAGTCAATTAAGAGTGTGAATAATTGTAATAATACGTTTATACTTTTAACACATAACTTTTAAATGCTCTACTATTATTTAACTCTATTACTGAGGTTGTATTTCCGCAATCCGATAGGGAATCACAATCATTGAGTGAAAGGTGGGATTCGGTGTCATTTCCATTTACATAACATGAAAAAACAACACGCAGTCTACAACGCTAGTTTTATAATAATAGGCGGCGGCATGGCACCTATATAATTCGCTTCACATCTAAAAATATCTATTTTACTCACCATAAATAGTAAGATACTTCCCGAATCGGCCAATATCCGCCATAATAGTGCTCTAATGTAACGTTACGTCACACCACTTTCACCGTCTGTACAATAACATTCCACTTTTAAAACTCCACGGAGGCCGGCGCACTCAAGTTCAACGCACGGAAAAAAAAAAGAAAAAAACTTTTTTCTTTTTTCGGTTTTCGAACTTAACCTGCGCGGGAAGGTTTTGGCGGAATTTTTGGGGATGCGTGATGCGCGCGCACTCGAGGTGCGGATAGTGAATTCGATGTCTTGCGTCGATTGCTTTTACTTTCTGTTTGTCACATCATCAGTGGGGAGAGGTCGCGTCCTTACGAGTAATGGATTTAATAAAAAAATAAAAGTCGGTCCGACTTTAATTTGGCCAATTAGGATTATGTTTCGAAGAATAGTCCTTTTTTAAGAAATTACCAAACTCCTTTTAGTTTTATTTGCTTGCTATATTAAGTTATGGGTGAGTGTGGGTAAACCTCGAATCAAAATTGATTTAAGCAGATATTGAACTGAACTTCATCCAAAAAGCTTGGATACTAAGCAAACCCGTGGAACAGTTTAGGTGTTAAAGGTTTCGTGATTTTACCCGTAACATACCTTCTTATACTTAATTGTAAGTTCGTCTTAAAACCCTCCGAAAATTAAAAAAGCTGTCAACATGGTTTTAAAACAGGCTTGTGTCGTTGACCTAATTTTTTGTTCCTTGGACATGAGGCCTATTATCTAGCATACAACTAACAAATCAAGTACTTACCAGCAGGGCTATTCAGAAACTCCGTTTCCGAGTCTTCAACACTAAATTTGAATTTCGAATGAATCTGTGTCAAATATGTGGCGGTAATTCTGCTAGAGTCCTTTCCTCAGAACCTTTAAGGAGCTTGTTGTAGCTTATCTATGAGGTTTATATCGATTACAGCTCTGCACAGCTCTGTTTTATATAATAAAAAATATTTCGATGCGGTTCTAAGACGTGGTTTGTGAAATATTCAACGTACATTTGGTAGGTATCACACTTTTTAAGTGGTTTCATGATTTTGTAACCGAGTGTTAAGAATCATCACCAGACGAAAGAGTTAGGCAACATTGGATTTTACATTTTACAGTCACTAAAGACTACATAATAACGCTTTATTTTCCTTTTGGAATGACTAACCATTTTTACATTGATGATATTGCAAAATTATTGTCAATTAATCGATGATGGTAATTCATAATTCGCTCTGCCCTTATGTTTCGCTAGAGAATAAATAATCACGCTTACTACGATTCGATCAGAATATATTCCATTCATCTTGGTTTATGCTTGAATTTAGATTGCTTATCATATTGGCCGTCGATAAAAGAGTTTGAATAAAACTCTCATCCAAAGAATCTTGCAGGTATTTCACGTATTTCATCAACCAGATTACATCTCTACGCCGCCCACTGAAATTTATTGGCAAAGCGCATAAAACCCGCAGTGTGTGCTTATATTAAAAGAGCAGGCGATGCGGCCTGAATTTTCGAGTGAAAGGGTATAGAAGACTATATTTAGCACCTGGTACACAATAGCACTCAAGTTCCTTTATAATCCCTGACAATAGACAGGATGGAGGCAATCTTCGTGTACGGGATTTATTCTATCCAGTTTAATAATAACATCGCCAAGAGCGTGTTAGGTAGTCATTTAGTTAGACAAGCATAGCTGAAGGGGCTTTCATATCAGCAGGTTTTTTCTACGTATATAATTCTTTCTGTGAATTTTTAACACTAAAACTGCTATCACCATTCCGCTAGCAAAGCGTGGCGGCTATTGCAAAACATCTCGTTTGGGATAGGATGTTCATGTTCAGAAGTGGAATGAAGGCGGAAGAGGGAGGTAAACTTAGAAAAGGAGGAAATAGGTACCTAGGTAAACTTAAAAATGTTTCTTTGCTCTTACAGTTGTTGTTTTAGGTTGTTACAACAACTTTTGAGTTATTACCTACCCTAGTTATTGATTTTCTGCTTTTGACGGTAAGGTATTACACCCATCTTTGCTCGCGTCAAACCTGTCACAAGAAGGTTATGCCCTCGTTCTTGCTCCGTAGAGAGTCCATCATAAAGGTTTAAAGCGAAACAATCTTCGGAATCACTAAATTGAAAAAATCTTCAGAATTACTGATACCTAGGGATTACGCACATACATATAACTGATTATTTCACTGCCTGTGCCAAATAAACATCTCATGATCATTATGAAGCCTTGAGGACGGACGCGACGCACCCAGCGCACCTCCTGGTTTTCACGGGAGAGGCTGAACAATGAAAAGTTTAAAGCTATTCTAACTAAGGAGGTTGTATGATGTAGTCTTCTATACACACACACACACACACATTCACAGGATACTGTATTAAAAACAGATCTGCCCGCGGCTTCGCACCAGTTGTTTCTATGGAAACGTTTCAAGATTATTTCTATCTCATGGAAACTGATTTATGGGATGAAAATAAGTCTGTCTTATTACAACTACGTCTATTAAAAATTCCGCCAGATCGTACAAACATCCGTACATAAAAACTGGAGGAACAGTGAGTTGACAGTACTAGTAATAATAATTCAGTGAGGAGGAATAACATTAGTAAAGTTAAGTCATAGTTTGTCTAGCTTATATATTATTATACTTTGTCTAAGAATTTCGTTCGAATTATATGAATTTAGTCATTATGTCTATATTCAAAATACCTAACAATTAATATAACTAAACTTAAAAGGGACCCTTCCATGTTAACAATGCCAGGGTGAATCAGCTGAATTTTCTTTGTCTTGCTAAAATGCTTGTCACCCTCGCGGGGAACGTCGGAAACTTTTCCAATTAGTTGAAAAATGATGGCTTTATCGAGATGGAAGTTGATGAAAGAATGCCAAGAATTTCACTGAAATGAAAATGATTTGTTTTGTGCTTTAGATATAAGTAAATCATGTCAAAAAGTGTTGTTATTGTCTGCATAGAGCTGTTTTATGTTTAAGATGGATTTAACTCCCGACTTATAAATAAAACCGGCCAAGTGAGAGTCAGACTGGTGCACGAAGGGTTTCATACCATTATCTATAAAAACAGGAAAACAATATGGCTGTTGTATGGGAGTCCCCTTTAATATTAGGTACTATTTATTTTGTTCTGTTTTAGTCTGTGTTTAGAATTTGTTGTTATAGCGGCAAAATATACATGATCTGTGAAAATTTCAACTGCCTAACTATCACTGATCACGGTTCATGAGACAGCCTGGTGACAGACAGACAGTCAATGGACGGCCAGCGGAGTTTTAGTAGGCTCCCGTTTTACACTTAGAGACGGAATCCTACAAACAATTAATTGCGTGCGACATATTATGTCGCATCATGTGAAGTCACCTATCATTAATGTACTTTAAAGTCTATTATCATTGCTTGTAGTCTTTTCATTACCCAGAGAGGCCAATTATGATGTTATACAAATACAATATACAATGTGGTTGTAGTACATGGTTTTTAGTGTTTTTATGTAGGTTTGTGAACCTGGTGGCGCAGCGGGCGCTGATCCGACTGCCCTTCCAGGTTGCGGGTTCGATTCCCGCCTTAGCACATATGTTTTTACGATCTGTATATATTTGTTCAGCGTGGTCTTGGTTTTTTTCTACGTATAGGCGATGTGGCCGATGTGGCGCGGTGGGCGAAGGTCCGCCTTCAACGCAGATGGTTGCGGGTTTGATTCCCGCCTTGGAACAAATGTTTGTACGATGTGGTTCTGGGTATTTTTTGTGAATAATAAAAAAATATCTATCTATGCAATATTATATTGTCTTAAATACATATATAAGTCATCTACTACCCATAATGCAAGATCTGCTTAGCTTGGGCCTAGATGATGCTGCGTGGATTGTCCAGCATAATTTATTTATTTTTTATAAATCTATTAAGTAAATTAGTCATCTAGTACCCATTAAAGATGAGCTTAGCTTAGTCGGCTTTAATCGGCATGGTTTAGCCCCAATCTAGACGATAGGTACCGATTAAATTGTCCAGCATTGAGAAAAAGGTTATGTACATTAACATAAAAAAACCGTTACGAAAAACAAAGCAGAATAAAAATTCGAAAGGGTCGCTACCCGCTAACCGGTTCACTGCACGAATTTAACGAGCAAACTTGTTAGCAGTAGATAGATGCCAAAACTAGCACCGAGAATTTATCTCAAGTGTTCATAAAGTCTATTTTTATACCTGTAAAAATATCTTGAGTACGACAAGTGTTTTATAATGGACTTCCGACGTGAAATAGACGAGTTTATTCTGTCTTCGAGTCTATCTGTTCTTCACCATTAATCATAAGAATAGACGAACAATTTTATACACGCGATGGACTGACGACGTTGTAGGCGGGTCATATGTAGGTATTTTGTGATGTCTTTACAAAAACTAAAAACAGACTTCAAAGTTCACGCATTAACAGCACCTAAAGTGGCGCCCCCACTTATTTTATAATACAATTCCGTTAAACAAATTAATTTCTAAATTAAAAAAAAACGAAATATAGTTTGGTGGCCACCAAAGGCCACTTCGTATTTTTCGTAAAATAGACAAAATGAAACTACTAGGTACAGATGCATTAAAAAAAAGCTTATGATTGGTTTAACTAACTGTACGTGTGAAATTTGGAAATTCCATTGTATAACGGAATTATATATGTATAATAAAATAAGGGGGGCGCGCCACTTCAGGTGCTGTTTGCGCCAAGGCTAAATCAAAAACTGATGGTCAGATTGATCGAATTATTATATGATCAAAATCAACTTTTAGATATAAAAATCGGTTCACCTCGAAAGATGTTATGAGAATTTGAGAATAACCCATAAAAATACAGTTTGAAGAAAAATATTTTTTTTATGTGCAATTGTTTTAGTTGATGACCTCATTTTGGTTTAAAGAATTTGAAGAAGTTTGAGAGTTTTTTAAAACAAACACGCTAGATTATTTATCATCCTGAATAGAACATTATATTATTATCCTGTTAACATTACAGCTGTAAGTGATCCCATTACATATACCTAAGCAGGTCATATCGAAACTCCAAACCCGGACCGCATTTATTAAACAGATATAATAAATGTGAAAGTTGGAATATTTGTTACTTGTATCGGTAGATATTTGTTACTTATTCACGCCAAAACTACTTAACGGGACAAGCTGAAATTTTGCATAGATGTAGGCCTAGATAAATAGTTCCCCTGGGGTAGATTATTTGCACCTTTCAATGCGTAAAAAATCGCAGGCAAAAACTAGTAAATTATAAATAACTGTAGGTACTTATACATACACACAAACAGAATAAACGTAAAAGCACAACAAACATATTTATTGGTAGCTTATGTAACTAATGGCCTGTCTTTCTGTATAAAGCAATTTCTTACAGACAGTTTCTTCCAACCGAGAGGAAAGGCGTTATAGTCAATTGGTTTATCAAATTAGGCTTTGATCTAAAATTAAACTCATTTGACCACGCGGTGCAAATACTCGAATTACACAAAATTCAAAATCTTTGATCGAGATCTCAGGTCTATTTTAGTGACTTTTTTTTCATATTTTGAATCTTAGATTATTAGGTAAGTACTAAAAAGTATCAATCAGCCCGCGGCTTCACAATTTGTTTGTATAGTTCCTCTAACTCGTTTCTTAATAAGTTGTATTGTTTCTTGTACAAACAATATTTTAATTTTTGCGTTAACGTATTATCTAACTAAAAGCTAGTCCGCTCCTATGAATGCGAAATTATATTCCTATCCTATTCGCACTAATGCAACGCGCCTTATTAGTAATAGTTTGAATCCAGATTACCAAACCTTTTTACTAGCTATGAGAATAAGAGCAAATGGAGGTTTTATTACCATAATCATAAGCACGAACCTCTTCAGGTGTGTTTTATAAATATAGCTCGTACAACGTAATGGCCAGCGAGAGGCTTTGAGAGATTGCTAGAGGATGCTGTACATTGCTGGATGTGAGAGGGAAGTTAAATAACAGTTCAAATATTATAGGCATAGGACTCACTGTACAATAAATAAAGAATAAAGAAATACAATAATTCAGTATCAGGTTAATTTTGATTAACTGATTAAGAAAATATATATGAGTCAAAAATGAAATTTAATAATGGAACCAAATGAATGAACGGTGTTTAGGAGGCAACGAAGTAAGTGTATTACACTAATATTATAAATGCGAAAATTTGTATGGATGGATGGATATATGGACGGATGTTTGTTACCTCTTCATGCCAAAACTACTGATATGATCAGGCTAGACGTACTTCTAGGCCTGAATTAAAACAGGGCTATTTTCATTAATTTTACGCTCAATTCAATTCATATTCAAAAGTTCATTACTATGACTAAACGCCACTTATGCTATATCGTCAAGTGAAATTATAAAGATATCAACAAAGAAACATTCTTTTTGCAATCGGCCTAGTCTACTAAAAAATGTTTACACAATCTGCAGTCATGATGCTTGCCAATATTTTTGACAGCCAGACAGACAAAGTAGCAATTAGATAACGAGCACTTGTGTGTAAAATGAGAATGAATAAATCTACTCATTTTATTTGAGTAGTCAAACTGACGCTTAATATTTTTTTTATCAACGATATGCTTTATTTTGACCACAATCTCACCTAATGGTAAGTGACGACGTGAAGAAAGAAAATTAACTTCTTGGTAGGTACCTAGTTAATATAAAAAGAGATTTAATATGAATAATTATTAAAGTATCAAAAAAAATGTTTTAGGTATGTGACATGTGTATTTAATTCCTTCGTATGTTATTTTTTAAGTATTTCGTTTTTTTATAATCAAGGTGTTCTATCCAGGTAAACCAATGTAAACCATGTAAACCAATCATTGCATGCCACATAAGGCAAATTACATTGATATACATAATATAATTTTAGTGTCCTATCTTTTGACATGTGATTTAATAATACATTTACTTATTTTACACTTATTTTATTTTGCACATAATATTTGTAGAGTAGGTATTCTGCAGATTTATAAAAAGTTCAAAAATAATTAAAAAAGCATTAAGAGCCAGTAATGTAAAGCGTCCCAGTTTCCGTGAGAGCCTTCTCGGATGCTGCGCGATCTGCAGATCGATAGAGCGCGCCGCCCAGGCTCGCCTCAGTCGCCGCCCGCCCTCGCTTCGCGCCCAACGCGAGCGCCCTAGCGCTGTTTCACAGTACAGGTGCTATGGCGATTTTTGAAACCTTTTGTGACTGATTTTCAACTTTTTTAAGTTATTTTGATTGTTGCTGAAGATTTTTTGAGATGGGCGTTTGATTAGGTGAGATTTAGTATATAATTTATTTCAGGTCAAAGGATTAAATGTAATTAGATTTAAGGTGTCAATGCGGTCAATCTTGATGATAATTATGATACAGTTTTGTTGAGTTTTTACTTTACCGAAATAATATCTTACTAATATTTGTAAATTAAATTATAATTGACAAATGTTATCGAATCGAAGTGTGTATTTTGATAAGGATCACACAGGTAAATTCCAAGTCAAAAATATGACCTAGTTAGTCTAAAAATGATATAACTTGATAAATGATATATTTTGTAAATGAAAAAGGGATTCTATAAATAAATTCTTTGTTTTGAACTTTTGAATCGAATCCACCACCTTTTCATCCTTAGACTAAAACTGTCTGGTAAGAATTTCAATACAAAGACGTTCTTAATTCAAAACGTTCGACATTCAAAAAAGTCCATAAGAAGAAAGAATCAGCAATCAATAAGGTTATTGACCTTTGCAAATGCAGCAATACAAGATGGACGCTCTTATTTCCAAAATGGCCGTTAGCTGGTTATCTAGGGATCAATCAATGCGTAGTACCTGTAGGATGCCTAGACCAGTGACCCGGGACGCGCCTGCGCTCTGGACCACAGCCTCCGAACCCAGCTCCAGCTTTTTCTAGGTATTCAGCAAAGCACTGGACGTTTTTGTTGGATAGTTCGAAAGATACAGTAAACTAGTACCGCGTCTTCGCACGCGTTGTTTCTATGAAAAACTGAATTGTGGGATAAAAAGAAACGTATTTCAACTAGGTAAGTACCTACGTTTCTTCAAATGTTTGCCCGGTTCAGTTGTTTTTGCGCGAGAGTGACAAACATCCATAGGTACTTACGTGCAAATTTTCGCGTTTATAATATTACTAAGGTGACCTACCTATGTATAATTTCTATATCAAGTCCTCCTAGCTTTCTTAGGGGTTAAGGGCATTATCCGCACACGCTAGGTTTAATTTCTAAAGTAAGTATTTCCAATAGCGTTCAGTTGTAAATTAAATAAAAAATGAAATGTACCTACTTAAACCGAAAAGTTACTAAATAATTTGATGCAACTTCAAATTTTACGGATAACTAAAGATGATTCAAAAACTCGATCATTCTCTTTACAAACAATTTGGATTCATCCCTAAAGGAATGACTCAAAAAGTAGGTACTTATCTTGATCAAATTTAAAAGGAAGACTCGCTTTCAACAAAAAAAAATTTAGGATAGGTCCATCCAGAAATAAATTATTGCATAACAGATAAAAAAATATAGTAGAATTGAGAAAACTATCTTTTTTTTTAAAGATCATCAAAATTATTTGAGAACCGACTGTACCAATGTGTTAGATAAACCTGTAAGATACTTTGTGATTTAGTTGTCTCTGTCGTTTCTCTTCTGTTGACTTCTGTCCTCGTGATCCTCGTTTTCTGCGAATAGTACAACACTATTGCCATGCTAACAATAAAGCTACTTAAGGAAAACAAAAAATATGACCGTTCTAACACTGGATAGTTTCATGCGTTTATAAATCAATGTCACAATAATGCTGGACAATCCACGCAGCATCATCTAGCTTAGTAGAGCTTGTAATTACGGTACTAGATGACTTTACATACATAGATAAGTATTTTTTATTATACCTACATAGAAAACACTAAGAACCCTGAACAGTTTTGTGGTTCTTCATATTTTCCTAGTCAATCGAAGGTCCATAAGAAGAAGTGAAATCAGTCTATGGGTTTATTAGAAACCTAGCACCAATGGCAATATTTGATTTCGGAGTGCAACTAAGCGTTGCGGACCATTTATCTCGCTTATAAAAAAATAATGTAGGTAGGTAGTTATACCAACATACACCTAGATACTCATCATCAGTGGTGTTCAACATTTCGACTATCGATATGCGGATAATAATCTTACTAAAGTTCTTTCTTCTGGCTTCAAAATCGAGGGAAACGTAAAACTTGTCTTGTATTTTCGCTTTGAGAGTGTGTTGGAAGCTTCTCAAAGGCTGATCAGTAGCCGATTGGATATGATGGTCCATGGTAAGAGCATTTGGGATATCCAGCAGGTCCCTTAATAGGGGGAGTGGTCGCTACGAAGATACTTACCTAGCACAGGGGAGAAGATCATACTCATGAATTCCTCAGGAAAACAGACGCAGACGTTGACATTTTCAGACGCACGAGGAAGCATTGAACGCATTCTACCACCACTGGGCACTTTAGTCTCCCTCGAGCTTCCGCGAGAAGCGAACGGGTCTCAATTTTACTATTTTATAGTAGTAATAAAGTTGAATGGACAAAAGTGCAAATAAAAAATAGTGCTAGTGGCATATAAATGCATTAAAGATGTGCATTCGTGAAATATTTGGCAAGCTTCCGTTGCATTTGGGTTATTTATAGCGCTTGAAGAAGCTATATAAAAGTTTGGCCAAACTTCAATCTACTGCGGGCTTTTTGAGGGTAGGTTTTGATTTTTAATTTAAGTAATGGTGAACCCGACAGATTATTCTGAAAAAGGATTGTCTAAATATTACGGGTCATTTTAGCAATTGGTCTTATTCACAATTTATACTGTAACAATGAGGAAACATTGATTACGAAATGATACTAAAAAGTTGTTCTTATGTGATCATATGCAGCAAAAATCTAGTTTTATCTAAAATAACAATGATAAGTACCTATAATCTTTGTAAACTCATTATAAAGATTAATAGTTTTATTTTTAAATTATTTTCTATATGAATATGCCCAGCCTAGATGAAAGTATATTACTCATTATGTTAGCATTAGCCGTAGTTTCATTTTACTCAGCTCAGCTCAAGGTATTGCCAAACTAAATTAGCTGAATAAATAAACAACGTTGAAATACTTTTAGTTGAAACGGCACCTGACTACTAAAATAAATCGGCTAATAACTGTTTGCTTTGAGGTAGGGAAAGGGTATTCTTTACTTTGAAAACAAGGCGGCTATTTCAACGCTTTTAATGGAAATAACGCTCGCTGTGAGTAAATTTCTCATTAAAAAACTATTTTTATGAATAATCGAAATCCTTTGATTTACTAATATTACTTTGATTTCTTAATAATGTGTGGCGTCCCTGATTTTCAATGTTAAGGACTATCAAAAAATTGATTTTCTGATTATTCAACGAACACTTTTTCACTTTCACCTTACAAACAAAAAACCCAAATATAAGTCATCAGTTTCGAAGTTCCTATGTTTTAAAATTATGCGATCAGAACACAGAATTAATATGTTTATCGCGACGTTTTGACAGGTTTAATCACTCACATGGCTCTCCCATAATGATCATGCGATGATTACCCGTAGATTTTGGGGGCTACAATCTATATCTATACCACACAGGCATGACTGATTGAAAATCACTGAGCCCAAACCGCTGAAGCTAGAAAGTTGAATTTTGGAAAGTAACTTTCTTTTATAGCTAAACCTCCCACAAAGGCGGGATGTTTCTTAATTTAATCCTTAACGGAGTGAAAAGGGATGAAAAAGTTTGTATGATACTTTTAATTCATTGCTAGATTTTATTGAAACTCTGCCGGTATACTTAAAATGCAATATAAAAGTAGGTATACATATTTCAGGATTTTGCGAAACCAGCTTTAAATAAATTCTAATTATACGCGGATGAAATCTCGGGATACTGCTATTCTTTTTACAGGCATACACAGGAAACAAAAAAGTCTATATGTACATCTTCGAAACAAAAGTTTTCTATGTGTGAGTTCAGGCAGGACGTTGGTAATTAGGTCTGGCTCAAGATCAAAATAATTACCGGCTCATTAACTTTTGTAATTTGAATCTTTCTTGTGTAATAAGAATGTTTCTACATTGTACTTATACAGGGTGGTTTTTCGAGAAGGGCGGGGATGATCAAATTTCTCGAGAGTAAGAGAAAAGTCGTGAAAGTCATTTCCTCGATTTATAAGAAAACAGTATTATATAATGCATATTAAGTTTTAATATACTTTATTTTTTTTTGTTTTTTTTAAACCATTAACTTTCGACTACAAATTTTTGAGCTAACCCAATTTTACCTAAGTACCTAAATAATAACAAATTTTGTGAAGTTCGTTCTTGTCGTAACCCCACAGTCATCAAATCAAATCAAGTGGTGTAAGATCGGGTGATCTTGCCGGCCATCTCACCGGACCATGAATGCCAATCCATCTATCCATTTTGTTTATGTTAAAATCATATAAATGACTTTTCTTTCTTCCTTTCCCTAAAATGTTCGTTCAGCATTTGTCTAACCACGCGGCTGTTATGGACCAGACAACCAGACAGTCTCTATAGAATCGGTATTCGGTAGTACTGAGTGGCGATTGGCAAAACACTCAACAGTTTGCCCTTTCGGATTTAGATGCTTAGAACTATTAATAAAATCAGTTATCTTCAAATACCGAGATATTCCACTCATGCAGGGGCGATAAAGTTTCAGATATTTGAAATTGTCAGTCATTTTGAGGCTTCAAACGCGTTGTTCCTATAGAAACGTTTTGAGGCTATTCCCATGGGAACGGATTTATAGGATGTAAAGCCAGGGCTAGAACTAAATGTATTCAAAATTTCAGACCGCTAATAGTTTTTGTGTGAAAGTGTAAAAAACATCCATACAAACTGTCGCTTTTAGTAAGGGTCATGATAAAGATGATTGCCAGAACTAGACAAAAGATAAACACCGCGATAATTTCAAATACACTTATCTCTTTGTTTATAAACTAGATTAAACCGTATTTATAACCCACTTCACTGTAATCATACAGGTTGATCCATTAATCTAAGATCGAACTTAAATTTCTCATAGACAAATGAGTAATGCAGTACATTTCACAATGAATCATTTAGCCCCAAGCTAAGCAGAGCTTCTGTTATGGGTACTTAACACTCTATTGAATATTACTGTCAATAACTTAGCGTATTTTAAAAAACCATAAAGACTTTAATTTCTTTAAATCAAAAATAAACATCATTAATGTAGTCGAAATCAATAAAGTATGCACTAATAAGAAAATCAAAAACTACCTGTCAGATCTTGAACTAACTTACATCAGATCACATAAAATGACACCACTAACTTAGAAAAATACTCCTCAAAACCGGTACACCCAGTTAAAAGTTATGAGGTCAAATACAAAAAAAACCAGTAAAATTGAGAACCTGATCCTTTTATTAAGTTGTTAGTCGGTTACAATTATTTCAATGATATGTTTCCTTCAAGAATCAAAAAACATGACAAACTGCAATCAACAAAAACCCAAGACTTATTTATTCTGTGCAGATTGGAGCGTTTTTTATTTTTTGTGACAAAAAAGTTATACTTACTACTTATATCATTGGATTCTCTACTACTTATATAGTAAATGCGAATCTTTGTAGGGATGTATGAATGAATGGATGTTCTCTTTCACGCAAAAACGACTCAACGGATCGAGTTGAAATTTAGAATAGACGTAGTTCTATCCCTGGAATAACTCATACTTGTCATTCCATAAATCAGTTCCCATGGGATAGAAATACCTTAAGACGTTTCCATAGAAACAAAGCGTGCGAAACCACGGGCAGATGCTAGTATTCAATACATTAGAACATCCTGTATAAAAATTGAACTGAGTTCTATTTTAACGCGGTAATGGCCGTATTACAGAGCCACGTTAAGGTAGGTAATCCACTATTTATTTCATACGCTCCGTTACTTTCTGGCAATACTCCAGGTGTCGACAATCCTAAATATTTAGTACTAGCTGTGCCAGTGACTTTGGCCGCGTGGAATAGTGGAATACTGCCCAAAACTTTAGGCAGTCACACTACTTTATACATTTCCATATAAACTTTCATTTCCTAGTTTCATTTTATACCTTAAGGGTACATCACTACATAGCATAAAACAAAGTCGCTTTTTCTGTCCCTATGTATGTCCTTTTGACTGCTTAAATCTTTAAAACTACGCTACGGTTTATGATGCGGTTTTTTTAATAGATATAGAGTGATTCAAGAGGATGGTTTATACGTTTAATAAAACCGTGCGAAGCCGGGGCGGGTCGCTAGTTTTATACAAACTTTGAATTACATATTTATCTAATCAAAAGTCTAAAAAATAATAAGTTTTAAGCTTGTAGAATTCTAGAAATATTTAAGAACTAGCTGGTACCCGCGACTTCGTCTGCGCATGATTAGTATTTGGAGTACTCGCGATTTTACTTGCGTAATTCCCTTTCCCGTGGGATTTTCGAGTTAAAATAAAGCCTATTTCTTATTCCAGCTTATAATCTATCTCTGTGCCATTTCATCCAGATCCGTTCAGCAGTTTTTGCGTGAAAGAGTAACAAACATCCATCCATCTATCCATTCATACTTACAACTTTCGCGTTTATCAGTTCAATTCAGTTTGGTTCCCCTGGGCTATACGGGTTTTCAAAAATTTCTCACTGCATCTGAACGACGCGTGTGTACGCGTCGTTCAAATGCAGTGAGAATTTTTTGAAAACCCGTTTAGCCCAGGGGAACCAAACTGAATTCCGGGATAAAATGTATCCCATGTCCAATCGTCCCGAGTTCCATTCGAATTCATTCAATTCCGTCGTGATGCGTGGTTAAGAATTTTTGTTCCACCCTCTCTCCCAGGGGAACCTTACTGAATTTCGGGATAAAAAGTATCCCATGTCCTTCCTTGTACTATGAACTCAAATCGTCCTGAGTTTCATTCCAATTCATTCAGCAGTTTCGGCGTGATGCGCGGTAAAGGAATTTTACTTTCATACCCTCTCCCATGAGAACCTTACTGAATTCCGGGATAAAAAGTATCCTATGTCCTTCCTCGTAGTATGACTTATAATCATGCCGAGTTTCATTTCAATCCATCAAGTAGTTTCGGCGTGATGCGCGTTTACGATACAGACAGACAGACAGACAGACAGACAGACAGACAGACATGAATGAAAAAAATTACAGTTTTGGCTTGAGTATCGATAATAGAGTGCTCTCCAAAAAAAATTTTCAAAATATCTTCAATGTACAGAATTGGACCTGTTACAGTTTTATTATAAGTATAGATGACGTAACTTCCATACAAAGTTTCATCCTATATTTATATTAATCCTACAACGATTTTTTGCATTCGATTGTAGCCTATGTCCTTTCTCTGACTCTAGTCTATCTCTATATGAAAATCATTTAAATCAGTTCAGTAGTTTAGGTATGAACGCGTAACAGAATCAGACAGACAGAGTTACTTTCGCATTTATAAAATTAGTAGAGATATGGACTAGGCTGAAAGAGAATACTTTCAAAATGTGGTCGCCACATGGGACGTCTTTATTTATCTATTAGCTTCACTAAGTGCTTCATGATCATCATCATCTGGAGGAAGTCTTCGTATTTTATCTCAGTTATTGGTCCTGCGCCTGGCCTCTGACAGTCGTGTCGGCCTGCACTGCAGTCCCGTGGGTAATCAATATAATACAATACAAAAATGCTTTCTTCAGCTGCTACCCACACCAGCAAAAAGAATTACAAACCACAGCAAAAATAATTACAAAAATACGTTACAATAAGATAAATACAATGTTCGGCTTTCGCTTAGAAGCCATCTCTTCCAGGCAACGGATGGATTGTATGAATATATGAATAGAAATGTAAGAAAGGCAGGTGGTAAGCAAATTGTAATTAAATATAAGTATAATATTAATTAAGGATAATGAATAGAAACACTCTATTATTATAAATAATAACAAACTGAAACTAAACCACGGAGAAAATATATTTACTATATACCACCAACCCACAGTACCTAGATTTGTCTGTTCTCAATTCAAATAATTCATCAAAATAAAATCTCTCTCTGCTATTCCTCGCCAAGAATAAATAACTAATTAAATTATAACGGGAAAGCGTAAATTGAAGTATAAGGAGTAACAGATTTGGTGATTGACTCTAGTTGGTACATGTTATAAAGTCATGGTATAGTATAAACACATTTCAATACAATCTATTAAGTCACAACATAATTGAATGTAGAAGCTCATCAATAACCTTTTCAATCGATTAACACAAACTTAATGGAACCTTTTCGATGTAACCTCTACCTTAATGCGACTACCGCCCGCCAATATTGCCTTATCCAACATCCAATATGGCGGAAATGGCGGCAAAACTCGGAAAAGCAACATGGCGTCTCTGATTCAATTTTCGCGTGTCCTGCCAAGCGTTAATAGCCCTTGCTCCGTCGTCGCCGGGGGCTATGGTAAACACAATTTGGTTCCTTACGGTTGTTTTAGTTGCTACCAACATTCAGTTAACGGGAAATGTAAATAAAGCGGTGTAGAAACTTTTTGCTTCACCGGACACTGCTCGAATGTGACAATTTTGTCACATTATTCAGTTTCTTTGGTGCTGTGGACGAATATTATTATGTTTCATGCGGGTAGGTGGCGTTTACGCCAGTCGGTTGGCGCTTGGAAAATATTTTATGATCCAACGTGAATCGTACCTACAACTCGTATTTCAGAACTTTCATTAAATTTATGAATTTTACGACACTTTTGACTGACAAATCTTTCCACATAGTGGCCTTTGTTGACGTGACTTGATTGTGGATTAATGCAATAAAATGTTTGCCTTGCATTAATTTAATACTGTTTTAACCGACCTCAGCAAATTTTGCCCAGACCCAAATCTTGTATACATTTCGTCTATGAGCTGGAAATACCCTGATCCAGAAATAGGTCTGATGCGATCTTATTCAGACCATTTGGAGAGCAATTTGTCAATTTGGCTGTCGCGCTAGATTATATGAATGCAAATTTCCGCCACTTTGCAAAGATGGATCGCTAAAATAATCATACGAAAATAAACCCATTTTTACAGATTGTTGATGTTCCATTAAAAGGCGCAGAATCAAATCAACCCTATCAAATCACCTTTGGCAACATGACACGCAAAAAGAAGGAAAATATTAAACTTTCCTTGTATTAAAAGTACGAAAACATAATTTACATAAATAAAATTTTCGTACTTTTGATGTAGATGTGTAAATATTAAATTATATTCATAAGGGGTTGTGACCATTTTTAAAAGTATTTCAATTATAGCTTTTGCATCAAGTATTTTGTCGATTTCAGGGGTTTCAGGAAAATTGCCATTAAAGTGACAAAAATTTAAAATACATAAAAAAATAAAACACTTAAAAATTCCAACAAGGGTACTTACTATAATTTTATACAAATTACTTGAAATAAAAAATATGCGTCATATGTTCGTATGCAAGAATTTTAAAACCGAGGACCTTATTTTTTTTAGGGTTTTTGAGTTTGCTGGCCACCAAGAGCAACTTCCTCTTGCTAAAATAGAAAAAAATAAAACTCCACATAATAATATGTATTAAAAAGCTTATGATAGGTTAGCTAGGATTTTGATTATTGGAAATTCCTTTATTAATCGTAAAAATATGATAAAATTAAAAGTGACGGCACTAGTGTACCTCCTTTTAACTACACTGCATAAACATTCATAACACTTGATAAAAGATAACTGCAGTTATTATTTTAAACATAACCTAAAAAAAAATTTCGGCTAAAAACATAATTAGGCTCGTTATTTCTGAACGATTAACTCAGATGTTAATGATAGGCACGCAAAGAAAAATTGCTATTCATTAACATAACCACACCATAACGCCCCTAAAAATGAGGTTCGTTTTCTTTTTTCATCGAAACATTAATCTTAAGAAAAAGCACGGTTTCTTCTTCGTTATAATGTTCCTAGGTAGGTAGGTACCTATTCAACCCATTACACAGCTATGTATATCATATACAGAGTGTCCCATAGTCATGCCACATGAATGGAAAGTACCTTAAATATTATACATTAAAATTATACTGAAAGAAGACTTCATTTTCATAAACTCTAGAACTTTTTTTTCGCTCACAGTCTCGATTCAATGCTTTACCGAACGACTATGAAATCAAAAAGTAAGCTAGACTTCAAATAAAAATAAGTGCCTTTATTTACATTCTGAAAAGGGTATTACCCGTAATACCGTGACCAACAACCGTCTTAAATTATTCAGGCTACAAGGAAAGTCGTTTCCCTAAATGTCAAAAGTGATGGTTCAGTGATGGATTGATTGGACCATGGATTTATTCATGGGGTACCAGGAAGTTAGGATTGTGAGGATATTGACTAAATCGAGTTTAAGGGCTTGACGGTTCTTGTTATGTGCAGTATATTTTAAGAACACCAGCAATCTCCAAAACAAGTGAAATCAGATATAACTTTTAAAACTCTAAAGAACACAAATCATGGTAAATATCCCGTATGCAATGACTTAAGTGAAATCAGATCAAGAATTGGACCGATTTATGCAACAATGATCCAACCCACAACCTAGTCGTTGTGGGTTGGATAATTTTTGCATAAATCGGTCCAATTCTTGACCTGATCTGACTTATCGTACTCATTTGGGGAGAACGAAAGATAAGCATGCTTGCTTACCTATAGGCGCATATTGAACAAAAATACATGAATAACCTATTCATTCGACTCAATTCACTGTCTAATTAAACAAATCGATACCTACCTATTTTTAATATCTTTTTAAGTTTGCTTTTTCTTTCATATTATATATTCCACCAGGGATTTTTTCATAATTTGAAGACCAACCTTGTAATTTAATTAAATACTAGCGTCCCGTCCCATTGCAAACTTTTTTTTGCATCTTGCTCTGCATAATTTAAGTTTTAGAAGGATCTCTATTTTTTTTTTTATTTATTTATTTATCTATTTATTGGAAAACCACAAGCTTATTTACACAGAATAACAGTGAAATATATCCTAGAAAGCTTAAATTAAGGTTTTCACGGATAAGAAACATAGTAACAATAGTAATAGTATTTTATATACCTACATAAAATATAGCCTATGTAACTGAGGGATAATGTAGCATTCTATTTTCTTCTTGAAATATTATTTCATTTTGTTCTCTCATAAAAGTTACAGGGTTGCTTCTTGTATTATATTAAAACAATTCATGAATTACATCGCTCAGTTGAAATGTAACAAAAAAAACATAGTTTCATTTGTATTTTACTGTCTTAATAGCATTACTTGAAATAAATACCTATGCAAAAGTTTAGGGTTTATCGCCTGATAAACAAACTGTAACTGCTGAAAGTTAGGCAACTCTGACATTTTGCAGAATGCTCACTGAATTTTGAGTGAGGCCAAAATTGAATTTACAAGTTGGTTAAATATTTACTTACTATTCATTGATTTTTATTTACTGGTCGATGCGACGCATGACCCGAGAGCTGGTGAATATTATGCGCAGCGCTTCACTAGTTTTAATTAGTTTCTATTCCTTGATTTAACTCAATGGAATGCGTATAATCTGGCTCCCAGATCCTTCCTTGTGTTACGCGAGTATTTACTTATCATCATCATCAACCTATATTACTCCACTGCTGGACATAGGCCTCCCCCAATGAGCGTCATAGCGCCCTGTCCTCAGCTTGACAGCTTCTTATTAACTTATAAAAGAGTATAAATGTGCCGATCGATAGGTGGTCTGGTGGAGATCGCTCTTGAGCGATAAGATCGCCAATTATGATTTAGTCTGATTTATTTATTGTAAATTGTTATTATTCAACTACCTAGGTACCGTTTATTGTTTTCTCTACTTAAAGTATTCGTGTTTTTGTTTCAGATTTATAATGGACTTCCGACAGACGCTATGTGCGCTGCTGCTGCTGATTTTATATCACCTTCACCTCACAGAGTAAGTGTTCAATAAAACGGGGCGAATAGAGACTATAGGGTGAATAGAAATGGATAAAATACAATACAATACCCAAATAAAATCAATAAAACCCAATAATATCCAATAAAACGAGGTGAATAGAGGCTAGAGGGTGAATAGAAATAGATAGAATACAATAAATAAAATCAATAAGATTCAAATAATTTAAAAAAGTGTGTAATTATACCAATTAAAAGTTAAGACTTATTCAAAGAATTAATTTAAAAGAAATGACTAAGTAACTCAATATTTTATGTAAATTATCAGATTTATCATTTGGAAGTGCTTGTAATGAATAAAAAAATTAAACCTTTATGTATATTGTTCATCATCATCTTCATCGTCAGCTATTTTGTACGCACGATTACCTAACTATAAAACAATTTTAAATAAAATTGTTCAATACATATATTGATTGGTTTCAACTTATGACCATCTTTCTGTTCTATAAATCGTACCATAACACATTGTCATGATCAAACACGTCCGAAAAAGAGAGCGAGAGAAAACATGGGGGGAAGTGGATGAGGGAAAGAAACGTTATTGTTTGAAATGAGACGGCAAGACATTCTTTTGCAGAGGTCAGATCCACTGACAAAGGAGGTGAACAGTCTCGGACTGGGCATACTTCCACTTCCACCAGCCAGGTGATGTCTTGCTCCCGTATTTAGTCCATTTCTATTCACCCTGGAGTCTATTTGACGGTATTCGTCCGGCCGCATGTTGGCCAAGCCATAACTGGGCATTTTTTTTAAAAAACGTCCCTGCGTTTTTTTAGGTGTCCTACAAGTTCATTAATACTTTTCATAAAAACTAGTCCATTGCTAGATATAAAAATCCTTATTTTATGTTTTATAGTTTTATTTGCGATAAAAAAACATATTATTAGAACTTTTTTAATACAAAAAATTGTTAAATAAGAGTAAAATAGCTTTCGAGACCCCTTAAAAATGGTTGTCCTACAGCGGTGGACCGACTTTTGACTCTAGATTATTTTTTAACTCGGTTTGGATGAAGGCTAAAACTGGATTATTTATGTTTAAATATATGAAGGCCATCATATTTGAACGTAAAATGCGGGACTTTTCATACAAAAATAATAACTTTTTATCAATTAAATTGTGTCCAATGATTTTGGACATAAGTGGAAATTCCATTTTGTAACTGCAATATCTCCGTATTATTTTGAAAAAACTACTGTAATCACAGAATTTATTATTCCTGGTAACATGGCTCATCGATACCACCAGTTTAAAATTGGTTGTCAAAGAGCGTTCTGTCATTATTCGTGTCTGAACTTGCAGAGCGTTACCGTGGCGTTTTTTTCTTCCAGTTTGTAACTGCGATTTACACTGATAAGGCTTGAGTTTTTGTAAAATAAAAGTAACGAAATGATTACTGTATAATGTGTTAAATGAATTATTGAGTCTCCAAAGGTCTCAACTGTTTGAAAATAAAAATAGACGCAATTTTAGATCGGGTGACGTAGAAACGTTACTTCCATTTTGTTTGGTTACGTATATGTGGAATGATAAAGTTACGAAATGGAAATATAAAGGCAAGTTCACCCAGTAATTGTTGACAAAGCATCAAAGAGTTCTAGCGTATTAAATCCAAAGATATTATATATAAAATTTTTGATTAAAAGAGGTTTCAAAAATGAAATCGTTTATATGCTAAAAAAAAATGAAAAAAACTTAATTTAAATTTAAATCTAGAAGTTTTATTGATGTTTAAATTACGATTTTGTGGTGATGAAGCACTTGATAAAGATGAAGAACCCACAACAAATAAACCACGACACATATTTCTCTGATGATGTCTGTATTAGGAATAATAAATACCGAAAAAAGTAAAACTACAAGAATAATAGATTTTCAGGAGAAAAATTTCGAACATTGTAAAGCCAGCTTTACGTTTTCCATTACGTAACTGCTCCTTTACATTTTGTAACTGTCTCATATTTTTAATTGGGAAAATAATTTTTTTCTCAATTTTTTTAAAGGGCACTCGCTGATACTTTTTTTATTTTTGTTGTAGTATTACAAGAGCTATTCGATGAAAAAAAATGCGGTCCCTGGGACTGCTTTACCATGCTTAAAACACAATGTTTTCATTGCAAAGTTTCCCAAAAGTAACAAAGTGGATATGTTCTGGCTTAAATAAAAACAACTAATGCTTTTCTTCACCGTTAGGTTTTATTTTCTATTCAATGTCATGTTTTTAAAGCAATTAAACATATTAAATTCTTTGAGGATTATTGTGGTATTATTTTATTTGATTTTAAAAAAAGTAACCAAATGGAAACCTGGTGTACCTCCTGATCTCTTAAAAGTTAAATATCCTTTGAAAATGCTATTTGTTTGTTATTTTGCTGCTATCACATAAATCTCTAAGGAAAGGCGAATCATTTTAAATAAGTAAGATATTCCTAAAATGATCTTTATTTTTTTCACTCCATTTTGTAACCGGGACAAATTTCTACGAAAATGCCCAACTGACATCGTAACCTGCACGTCAAATAAGTTTGAAATAACTATATACGAAAACAGAAAAATGAGGAAAAATGACGATCGATGTTACGCGGCAGACGACACAGTTATAAAGAAGACTGACGAAGTTCTTTGAATCTCAGCCTCAACTGTTATAATAAGCCTCCTTCATAAACGAAATCAACCAACAAACCTAGCAAGGCAAGCAAATTATACTAAAACTAACATTTCAAAAGAGACATCACTCCATAGTATAAAACAAAGTCGCTTTCTCTGTCCCTATGTATGCTTAAAACTTTAAAACTACGCAACGGATTTTGATGCGGTTTTTTTAATAGATAGAGTTATTCAAGAGAAAGGCTTCTCCGTATAATTAAACCGTGCGAAGCCGGGGCGGGTCGCTAGTAATAAATGAAATAAATAACGAATTAAGGTTAATTTGTTAAGTGACCTCTTATTCGTTTAAGTCGTAAACTACAGTTAACAAACTGAAGACTAATTTTGCGAAAATCTTCGCATTTTGCGTTCAAACTCAAGTCATGGGGAACACGCTAAGACGTTAATTAAATAAATCTCTATTGGAAAACCACGATATCTCTGCGAACGTAAGACGAATTCGAAGTGAAAACTATTATAAATTCATTATTTTTGTCAGCACCATGCATGAGGAACCAATGATAATAAAAATCTATCGAAAATGTAAATCACTACATCGTATAAAACAAAGTCGCTTTATCTGTCCCTATGTCCCTATCTATGTATGTTAAATCTTTAAAACTACGCAAAGGATCTTGATGCGGTTTTTTTTAATAGATAGAGTGATTCAAGACGAAAGTTTAAACGTATAATAAAACCGTGCGAAGCCGGGGTGGGTCGCTAGTTATAAATAAAATCGAAAATAATAAATCATAAACTAGATTACATCTAGTTAGCATTAAAATTTTTAGAAAGTGCATAAAAAAGTTGCATCACGTAAAATTAAATTAAAGTAAAACAAATAAGTATTTCGCGTCTTTAACTACAAAGCAACAAAGCGTGACTCGTAAATAATCTTTAAGCTAAACTGGTGATCGTAAATCACCTAAACAATTTATTTATCGGTTTGCTGAAAGTTTTTCAATAAATCACTGAATAACTGCTGTTGGCAAATAGTGGACAAGTGCCAGATTTAAGTTTCAAGCGAGATTCGTCTCGATCGTCTCAAGTGAGTTAATTTTATTAATGTCCATAAAATCAGTAAATTATGATGCTGTTAGTCATTCCAATATTATAAACGCGAAAGTTTGTTTGTATTGATGTTACGATGTTGGTTGTACGGATGTACTTATTTATGGATGTTTGTGACTCTTTCACGCAAAAACTACTGAACGTATCTGGCTGAAATTCAGAAAATTACATAAGAAATAGGATCGAATAACGAATTTGATAAGTGATGTCGTCTTATTCGTTTAAGTCGTAAACTACTACGACAACGACAAATCGAGAAAATTAGCATAAAACATACGGCAACTTTTCGTTCCCTAAATGAGTTCCCATGGGGTAGAAATAGAATTGAAACGTTTCCAAAGCAATATCGCGTGCGAAGCCGTAGGCAGATACTAGTGCTAGTGTAGGTATAGATAATTTATATTAGATCCACAGACGACTAATAATATACATCCATTCCACAGAGGCATGAACAATGGCAAGATAAACTTTCGAGAGAAGGAGAAGCAGATTCTGGACCAGATCCTCGGTCCAGGGAGATATGACGCTCGCATCAGACCGTCTGGCCTCAATGGAACTGGTATGTACTCGCTACTCTAAACTTGTCACACTTTACACGACCACCTGTAAAAAGCTATTGCTCTACCTCCAATGTCACACCTACACTCTCACTATAACTAGTTTTAAAGTCCGTCAGTTATACTGTTTTTTGAAGAACAGGTATAAACTTAAACGAACGAGAAGAAATTATTATAAGAATGTTATAATTTAAATAATATCCCTGTATGAAAAGGATAAGTGGAAACTGCTTTCTATTTTAAGCATTAATAAAAAAGGTCTCAGAATGTTCAAAAAAATAAAGTTAAGTGAAAGTGTCAAAAGAAAAACGTGGTATGGATAGGAATTTTGTACAGCTCAATTTTATGACATTCATAATATTTTTGCTTCCATAATGCCCTTATACATATGCCGTATATTATGCTGAAAATGGCGACTATGTGAATTCAAAGCAGTGGATGAAAATGGTGGGTGTAAAAGATTGGGCACTTAGGTGCCAAATTTTTGTATTTAATTTAAGTACTTAGGTGGTTATTAATGTAGATTATTAAAGTTTTGATAAAAACAGTTACTATTAAACTCTTTTTACTTCAAAGATTAACTTAAAATAAAAACTAATCGAAAGAACATCCCAACCTCCCTTCAAAGTTAGAAGATAAACTTTACTTTCAGAACTAAAACTTGTCAATTGGGTTACCTACTTTTGGACTTTGATGGAACTACATTCCGTGTTTTTCTTTAAAAGTTTTCCGAATTATAAGAAACAAGCTGTGCCCGTGACTTTGTTTGCGTGGATTAGTGACTTTGGGCAGTCACATAAACCTTACATACATATTTCACATAGACAGACATAGTTACTTTAACATTCATTTGCTAGCAACTCGCCCCGGTTATTTAAATATATCGTATAAACCTTCCTCTTGAATCACTCTTTCTATTAAAAAAAACGCATCAAAATCCGTTGCGTAGTTTTAAAGATTTAAGCGTACAAAGGGATATAGGGACAAATAGACAGCGCAAGCGACTTTGTTTTATACAATGTAGTGATGATGAAGTAGCGATCAAGGGTTCAACCCATAGAAGTTCAAGGATTTTTTTGTATAGCACTTCCTAATACGCTTCTATGGCTGAAGCGGATGGGTTTTCAAACGACAAACGAAATCTTCTCTTGAATTCCATTGGCTTTTGGTTTGTGAATATTTACATGTTATATGGTCGAGCTTAGAGTAAAGAGTAGGTATATTATGTAAATAATTCCAAACAAAAAGGATTGGAATGGGATTCCAGATAAATATATTATTATAAACAATATTAATTGCTTCCGACTGGTATTGATATGGACAGTTGAGCTAGCTCTATACTTTTTGAATCCGTCTGCAGTTAGCTCTATTATATATATTGTACATTGAGTAGTTTTAATTTGTTTCTATTCCTTGATTGGAATTTTCTTTGTTGATGATGATAAGCTAAGGTTGTACCTACCTTAGCTTATCATTAAATTTGATACAACCAAATAACTTTTCTACCTCACATCATGGCAATACTGATGTGATGTGTAATATATGCGAGAAGTAATTTTGGAAGCAGTTAGATAGAACATTTTAGATACAGTTTTATCATCCTTGACTAGATGCCATATTACCTAAAGAATATCAGTCAAATTACATAATACATTCATGTGGTAGTACTTTACTGTAAATGCGATTATAAAGTTTACAAAAACTCAAATCAACTCTCCGAATAATTTGTTTTTGTTTTTTTTTGAGCCTCTACCGAATTACAAGACAAAAACATATTATCTTAGCCACGATGGCACACAGCCAAGAATGTTGACTCTGAATGTCTAAACACGTCAAAAATAACATATTAAATGTATAAATATTAATAAATTAATAATATCAATAGTTTCTAACCAACAAAACAGGTAAGTACCTATTTATTAAATATTTATGTATCATTGCATCATATAGGCTTACTTAAAAACAATAGTTATAAACTACCATGTTGTATCGTTAAAGACGATGATGTGAAAATAACATTTACCTCAAAACTTGCCCAAGACTTTACCACGACGTTCATTTATCATATTTAACATAGGTAGTTATGTCATGTTCGGTTAAAGATAAATAGCTAACTTTTAGGCTAAGGTTATTCGACAACATGTAATTTACAGAAAAAGTCATCGGCGCTACAACGGTATAAGGGTTATTATAAAAGTACCTTCATTTAATAAAATATTTTCACGTTTTAAAGTTTTAGATATAAGTAGATAAACATATTAAATAATGTTTAAGGTCGTTCCCCCTTTTAATAAAAATTAAATTTCATAATTCATGGGACTCTTAATACTTGATAATATTTTGACAGGTCCAGCAGTAGTTAATATAAACTTATTCGTGAGAAACATTTTGACCATCAGCGATATTAAAATGGTTAGTGATTTATTAATGTACTGTTTGGATTACAGTAGCGCTTATAATAATAATTTATGTAATTTTTATTTTATTAAATCCGGCTGTAATGTTGTGGTTGCGACGATACGGCGGCAGTTGATAAAATATATTGGAAAATAATATGTTGTATACTTATGTGATAAAAATGTCATGTGATAGATTCATGATTTGTATATATTATTTACCAATAAATGTTTATGTTTGTGTAGCAAGAAAGGTGTTTGAATTTTTTAGCAAGAAAAGTTACTTATTTTATATACACTTTTCTCAACCCATTGACAGTCAAATTCATAGTCGTTAGATTCTATGTTTGAAATTTTATGTACAGCTTTGGATATAAATCAAGCCTAAAAACCGGCTACACCAAATAAACATATACTTTTATCTGCCGTATCGTTGCATGTGTTGCACAGACTTATTATTTATGCCACACTGACTTTAACCCTCTCAATATTGTTTCTTATTAGTTCGTTTATTTGCCTGAACGTCTTAAATTTGCCGAATATGCAATATTAAACTATTTTTAAGTTAACCTTTCCTCGCTCAGGACAGCTTATGTCTAAATGTTTAAGGTCAGAGTTGTTCCTCAAGCTGTTGTTTTCATATATTTTAGAGTTGTATTATTGTTTTCGTAGTTGGTTTCCGCTTGTGCGGGCGTTACGATAACAAACATTCCCTTTCTGGTTTCTAATGTATTGTTTTAAGTATGTTGAAATTTAAGGAACAATAATTTATACAAGTAACAACATTCACCCGCTCGCTTATAGCCGACATACAAGTCCTTTCTTATATTGGATGTTGGCGTATAGACAGGTATCTCTTGCTCCAAAATTATGAAAAATAAATTGGCTTTTCAATAATCAGCAGATATCATATTTTATGAACTTACATAAAATAGATTTCGTGATAATACTCAATAAAATTTGATTAGCAAAAAGCATTATTAAAAAGTCGATGAAACTTAGTGTCACGCGATTTTTTCTGACATTAAACACTTTGACACGATACAAAACCTTTTAGCGGGGTGTTATCAATAGAAAATAGGTATCCATTTTTTTTTAAATGTATTGAATTACTAGGGATATCCTATACTTACCCCAAAATAAATTTTGGTACTTATTAAACCATGACATAGTGCAATTACGATACGGTAATAGAGGTATAAACGATAGGTTTATTTCTAAAATTTTGTATCTCACCTCCTCTTTCTCATCTATATTTATTTGTATATTTTCAGTCCTAGGAATTTCTATACGTAAATCTTAACTAAAGATTCTCAATTTGACTAATAACGTTACTAGTCAAGAACTCACCCACTAAAACATTTTACTAGAATTAAGTTCACTTTACTTAGTAGATGTTATCTTGTTGTGGCTTCTGAAACAAATTACTAATATCCGCAGCAGTCACGCACGATCCATTCACTTATTCTTTGCCCCGTGACTCGGCAACATTCTTAACGTGAACTAACTTTAACCCCCAGGTTAATGGTTATTCTTTAACCGTCGTACCTGGTCCAATTATTCCCACGTCACGAGCTAGTTAACTTTCATCAATTCTAACTTTAACAAAAGCTATTGACTCTTTGACAACTATATTTCCGTTTTCAATAGACGAACTTATACTTTTTTAATATTTTACCTGCTACACTAACACAAATTCCCATCAACAGGCCGATTTACCTTTATTTGCCAATAGTTTTTCAATTTCAATGTTTTGACTTTAGTTTTTACATCACTTTCTCGTATTCTTTTAACTTTGTCATCATTATGACAACATGCATCGACCGACGACGTACACTAAATTTTCAGGTCTTGGAGGTGAGTCGTTCATAGGACGCCAACGTGTTAATATAAGAATAATATCTGTAGTTAACACACCCGCATCAAAATTATAAATTAAGTTAGGTTTTAGTTTTGATTTAACCCGTTACTTACCCGTGATTCTGATTGGTACTTAGATGGGCCAGCGGTAGTGAGCGTCAATATATTTGTCAGAAGTATATCAAAGATCGATGACGTCACAATGGTAAGTCTACTGAGGCAGGCTGGACCGTATTCTAGTTAATGTCACAGTATGCGTTTTCCTATTAACAAAAAAATCGCGGTGTAAACAAGTCAAATGAATGGGCAACTCCCTCCTAGTTTGTCGAGGAGCGAATTACCCAAAATATATGTGTACATCATTATTACTTTATTTTACTAAAATTCTAAAATTTACGTTTGGTGTTGACGACCAAAATCGTTTTTACAAGCGCTTACTAACCAATCGAATCGCACTGTGACGATATAATTATCTGCTTTTCTATCATCGCGAGCCCCGTTCTTCTAGTCCTCTCTAAATTAGATTTAGTTTCAAATAAACCTGGGATTTGGAAGGGCATTGGCTTTTATTTGGTAATGTAAAAATTTATTGGCAATATCGGTTTTTTTTTCTTTCTTACATCTTCATTACCTAGCGGCCGATTGTACCTACTGAGACATGTTATTATTGCGGTTCTAAAGACGTATTTTTTGTCATAAGGCGACGCTGAAACTGTAGTACGTGTGAACCTGTTTCTGCGTTCCATCAGCGAAATCGACGATTATGATATGGTAAGTCATAATCGTCGTGGTAAGGATATAACCACAATTACCACTGACATTATTATTATAAACCAAGCGAAACACCAGATTTATGTTAAATTGGCTTGTAAAATACTTTGTTTATAATAAAATTGGCTTTATCAACAGGATTTGCAAAAACGTATTTGCACATTGCTGAATTGTGAAAGCTCAATGTCGTGGCTCCCTTTTAATATTTTAATTTTGTGTTTTTAAATTGTTGCACAATTATTTTATAATATTTATTACTCTTTTTTCGTATTTTTGTCCCTCTTTAACGATATTGTTTTATTTAAATTGATTCTGACCTTTGCGGTGTGGTGCCGTGTTTTTTATACTGTACATTTTTTTGGTAGGAGATCCTTAACTATTCTTATCACGGGATGTGTACTCTTGTTTCATTATCATTAGTACGACACTGCCTTGATGTAAGAATTGTGTTCTTAAATATTGTTTTAATTACACGTGTTAGTTTTAGCAGACATATCCTTATCAAGTATCATGATGAGTAAAGTCCAAAACCGCTGAGAAAAGATTGTTTATTTGAGTTTCGATGGATTTTCATAATTCATTACTCTGCTATCGTACGTGATTTCATGGACCTCCTAGTCGGCGGCGGCGGGCTAGGCCGCCGTGCCACTCGAAGAAGGTACCATATCATACTTTTCCTGGCTAAGGACAGGCAAAAATAGCTCCAAACAAATTTGACAATCGATAATTTGTTTGAAATTTTTGTGAATTGTTTTAAGACAAGTAAAACTAACAAAACTAAGTCGGACACACATCACATCACACTTTCTCGGTTTAGCACGTTGACCTGGGAACAACTGAGCTCTGCTTACATCGTACGAGCCAAGTTCAGATTGTCACCAGCGTTGATATAAAGGTGCGTTTCAATCCACTGTTTGTTAAATTTATGTACGACATCGTCTCTTCTACGAGGTAACTAGGTAGGTAAAACAATTAACGCGCGCAAACCGGTGCAACGCGTTACCGTATGTGCACTTTGACTGACGGGCGAGCGGGCGGGGAGCGGAGGCGCGTCGTGCTCACGCCGAGTAACGCCGCCGCGCCGGTCAGTGCACTCATGTGTAGGGTGAAATGCGTTGATGAGTTATGAGGATTTTTTTCAAAATAAGTAATAAAAGTAGATTGATCTTTTTTCATCAGTTTAGGATTCTACTCATGATACTTAACCTCTTGTTTTAAGGATTTACTGTGCACACTAACACCCTTTATTACGATTATTTTTCTTAACTAAGATAAAATTAGCTCACTTGGATAGGATAACGACTATTTAATTAATTTTGATAAAGTCAATAAAGGAGTGAAGCGCCGTGTACAAACACCGAACGATTGGCACAACCGTAGAAAGCACACAGATGAGCAAATTAAACAGCTTCGGTATATACAAGCGCACATTATGTCTCGACGACAAAGTTTTTCCAATTGGCTTCCGCGCACAACCGAACAATCTCACGACGATATGACCAGAACTGAACCACCGCTTATAGAACCGACAGGACCGCGGCCCGCACCCTTCCTCATCACCACTTTATTATTTACTATACCACTTTTTAAATCATGCTTCTTATTTTCATTTCATGCATTTATGAGAAGATTAAAAACTATTTTGGTCGTATAATGTTCTATATTGTATGTCCGTTTATGTGAATTTGTGTTGTGTAAACATTCGGGGTTATCGTGGCGTCCGCACCCGCCTTCGCGCTTGGACCGGTGGCTGTCCCCGGTGTCGGTCTCGACTCCACCGACAGCTAGACGTAAAGTAGCTCTAGAACTGGCCGTGTGCATGAAGGTAACAAGCATTCCTTCGACGAGTGCAGTCGACGGTGAGTTGGTACTAGGCTTTGCTTTGACCGCATGACCAGCTTTGGATATTGCATTGAAAGTTATCTTTTGGATTGTATCATTATTTACATTTGTATTGCCAGTCAAAGGGCCCTCTGGCACGCTGCCAATATCGCCTACAACATCCGAGCTGATATTGTTGCATCTATCAAAGTCACAATTCCACATAATAATGTCCAAATAAATTACCATACAGTTTATTTATGTGGAATATGAAGTATTTTTTTACCAACCTTAAATATTTCTTCGTTTCTGATTTTATCGGCTAGCTTCAGCAGCTTTTGTAATTTTGTGTAGTTTACTGTAGATAGTTGTACACTTTTCTCACCAAACATTATACACAACTTATATTAGATTTCAACATTGACGATTGATGAAGAAGTATTAAGTCAGATTCATCCGCGTGACTCAGTGATCCAAAAGTTAACGTTCTGTTTTGCATGTTTGTGACTCACTAGTTAGATGCTGTATATGTGACTTTAATTCATTTGACTTGCTGTTGTTCGAGGGGTCTTATTGTTCAGCAATCAGATCATTATCAAGAGAACCTTCGACAACACGCCTCTCCTGCGGTTTACTATTTATAATTATTGGATTTGTGTCAATATGGCTTGGGAGCTGCTCTCGGCCATTGATGAAATTATTTTTAAAGGAGAGTTCATAATCATTTTCATAAAGTCACTTAACAAAGATTTTTTGAAAAGTAGAATCAGTAATAGAAACACAGACACCAGCATAGATTAGTTTGGCTTTTGAGAGTAGATTTAAAAAGGTCACGGTAAATATAATCGTGTTTTAAATGCCTCAGATGAAACAGTAAGTAACCTAAAGTTTCATCAATGGCCCTTGTCGAAATTGGATGATGTAGATGTTTTTATTAGTCAATAAAACTAATTGGCTATAAATCATGAAATCACGATTGGCACAAAAACACAGCTAGCTGTATATTGGCACAAACGGTTACACTGAAAGCTTTCATAATAATTAATTTGATTAACATAGTAGTCCAAATTATTGATAAAGAACGAATAAAAAGAAAGTAATGAAGAAGCTTTTAATCACAGCTTTTAAATAACGAAATTTTATAGTTTCGAGTTTTATAGCTATCATCGATGTCACTGAAAACTTGATTGAAGCAGATGATTCCCGTCAATTTTTCAATGGCTTTAATCATTGTGTAGAAAAACGTAATACAATATGTTGAAACGTTTTCAGGAATACTCTGTCCAATTGACGTTCAGAGAACAGTGGTTAGATGAGAGACTGAAGTTCAATAACTTGGGAGGTAAGTTGATATGGCGACTTTAAATTAATGGTTTGATAACGATTATTAAATACATTATTTAATAACACGTCCATGATCAAAAATAAGCATTGAATACTGATTCTAATCCATGTACTTAATCTATCTCTTACTTAGAAAATTAAACGCAGAAACCACATCTCTCTCTCCGCGAGGTACATCAAGATCAGCTTTTCATCCTTTTGCTTTTTTCACAATTTGCAGGACGTCTCAAATACCTGACGCTGACTGAAGCCAACCGAGTATGGATGCCAGATCTATTCTTCTCGAACGAGAAGGAAGGTCATTTCCACAACATTATCATGCCGAATGTGTACATCAGGATCTTCCCTAACGGCAATGTGCTGTACAGCATCCGAATTTCACTGACTCTGTCCTGTCCTATGAATCTGAAGCTATATCCTCTAGACAAGCAGACTTGTTCACTGAGGATGGCCAGCTGTAAGTATTTTCCTATTTGTAGAAGCCTTTAGTTTGTATATGTTGACTTAGATAAATTAACGAAAACTTCTGTATTATTCCTTATTCAATTTTCAAAAATGTTCATTTCGGATCATTAATATCTATTAAGTTTGTATCACACTTTTGATGATATTAAGACAAATCGTAGCAAATCTTAGTTCATCCTAACAAATTATGTCTTAGCATTTTAACTCGTTAATATTAATGAGCCATTGTGTAACATTGTCAGCTTTGATCAGCTAATGATAGGAAGCGAGGCCACGAGACAAACTCACGGTACATTAAAGACTATCTATTTTTGTTGTGTTATAAATATGACTTTAAGACACAGAACTACTACTGAAGTAGTTTTGTGTAAAAGGGCGCTTTAGTTTTCTATCCTTCCTTCCTCTTCCGGGCTTTTCTCATAGAGCATGTGTTTTACAGACGGCTGGACCACCGATGATCTGGTGTTTCTTTGGAAGGAAGGGGACCCAGTGCAGGTTGTAAAGAACCTCCACCTCCCCCGGTTTACCCTCGAAAAGTTCCTTACCGATTACTGCAACAGCAAAACCAACACAGGTAAATTCAAATTTTACTCTATATGGTTCTTAAGAAGTGAGGCTCTGGGTTGTATTTTTCTGGGTATTCTAAGTAGTAGCTTTTGTAAAATTCGTATACCATGCGATTCTCAATGTTATTTCCATGATTAATTTACAAACCTCGCGTTGCTATTTCATCGGAAAACATAACCCCCAAATCAACCAACTCGACTTTGACATCGTCTTCGTCAATGCTCCCTTTGTAAGGGCCTTAATTTTTTCTAATACCTACTAACTTCTTTCTTCGAAAATCGAAGACCTCAATTCATAAAGACTAGCAACCGCCCCCAATTCGGCCCTATAAATTATATTATAATTCGCATTCCAGGCGAATACAGCTGTCTAAAGGTAGACTTGCTGTTCAAGCGCGAGTTCAGCTACTACCTTATCCAGATCTACATCCCGTGCTGTATGCTCGTCATCGTCTCCTGGGTCTCCTTCTGGCTCGACCAGGGGGCCGTTCCTGCCAGAGTCTCACTTGGTAAGAAATATTCCAGGTGAATACAGCTGCCTGAAGGTAGACCTGCTGTTCAAGCGGCAGTTCAGCTACTACCTCCTGCAGATCTACATCCCGTGCTGTATGCTCGTCATCGTCTCCTGGTTCTCCTTCTGGCTGGACCAGGCTGCAGTTCCGGCAAGGGTTCTGTTGGGTATGAGTAGCTATAGTTAGCTAACTCTTTTTAGATCACACCTATTTTTGTCACGAATGCTTCTGCCGTAGTTTGGAATGCGTTGAGGAAGCTCCTCCAAGAGACTTGAGGCTGGTAAATGGTTTATCAGTTAGATTCATGTTCTTCGCTAACTGACTGATTGCCATAAGACATAAGACTATTCCTTTATAAGTTTTATTTTGTTTTCAGATTTTTTATAAGTATCATAGTTGATTTACTTTCCTTAGCTAGTTTTGTATGTTTTATATACTTAAGTTACTTCAATCATTTGGTATGTTCCTTTCGTTTAATAATTTATCTATTTTGTTCATTGCTATAAAAATTATTTGTACTCTGATTTCTTTTATTTAAATTTATTGCACGCACGCCTATTACAGAGTTTCGCACTACTGGTTTTCTGATAGAATCTGCAACTTTAGCGTTACGACCACAGTCTTAGCTTTCTTGGATGCTACAAGAGAACTGGTGTGCATTAGTATTTACCTCATTGAATTGCGATACAATGCCTACTTAAACCACTAGAGGCAATCACTTGCCGAAGTCTCATAAATTTGTTACAGTACTTTCACATTCCAAGCAATTTTAATACAAATATCTGTTAACATTTCTTTACCTATTCTGTCATGTGATTCTACATTGAATGCATATTGTCCTGTGTACGCTGAAAAAATCATTTCAAGCTATACGCCTAATGCAAAGCTGTTTGCTCCCATGCTTTTAATTATCACCGGCTAAATTTACATTGTGTTTCTCAGGAGTGACTACGCTTTTGACAATGGCAACGCAGTCGTCGGGAATCAACGCCTCTCTGCCCCCTGTGTCCTACACAAAGGCCATTGACGTCTGGACCGGCGTATGTCTCACGTTCGTATTTGGGGCACTGCTTGAGTTTGCCCTAGTAAACTATGCATCTCGCTCTGACATGCACCGGGAGAATATGAAGAAAGCAAGACGCGAGATGGAAGCAGCAAATTTAGATGCTGCATCAGACTTGCTTGATACAGACAGCAACGCTACTTTCGCCATGGTGAGCATAAGTTTTGTATATAGTTTTCGAACCCTATTTTTTTATTGGCTTTGATTTTAAAATGAACTTTCCGTTAGCTTCTTTATAGTAGAGGTAACTTATCTACCTATAACAGTAGGTAAGTACTTTAGAAATATTTTGCAATTTAAAAAGATTTTTTTGCTGTATCGACTTATTGAAATAAGTTTTTTAGAATAGCCTTGCATGTTCTCCCAAGAGCAATAAAAAGCCGAATGGACGAAGCTTAACAGGAGTTAAGAAATCTCGCAAAATTAAAGTCAATAAACAAAAGGGTGTCAATTGGCTTTGTTCTATATTTCCTTCACTTCACCCTAATTGGTCTGACGCGACAGAAACCACTCGTGCGCGGCGAGCCTCCCCCGATGCGCCAGTGCGAGGTTCTCTTGGAGCCTCCTCGCAAGACCTGCTGCCTGACAAGCTGGATGTCGAAATTCCCCACCCGCTCTAAGCGCATAGATGTTATCTCAAGGATCACCTTCCCCCTCGTATTTGCCATCTTCAATATCGCCTACTGGTGAGTTTACTACTTGATATCGTGTTATAATGTTAAGATGCGTCAGTGCGAGGTGCCGCGGGAGCCGCCACGGAAATCGAAGTGTCGCACGTGGCTGTCAAAGTTCCCTACTCGCTCCAAGCGCATCGACGTCATTTCGAGGATCGCCTTCCCGCTCGTCTTCGCCATCTTCAACTTCTGCTACTGGTATGTTATGTTCGATCGATATTATCATCGCTACTATTATAGGAGCCATCAGCTTTAACCATTACCAGCATAATTGGTACTAACATTTACATTATCATCGGTAGCGTTATTGGTCACCATCGCCATCATCCGTGGCAGTATCAGAATCATTATACGTAGCTTCATCGGTATCAACTACTAATAAAAGTACCTGTCATCATCGCTGGCTACAATACCATCACCTTTCGTAGTAATCAAATGATTAGAAATAACTGGTTTCAATTATGAAAGTCTGTATTTAATATATCTCTCTTTACTACAGATTTAGTTTCGCTACGAGTGGAATAGTAATAATATTTTGTAATTGAGCCACAAAGTTATTCCTCACATTATTTTGAATTTGCAATTTGTAGTATAGCTGGTTTGCAATTAGTACCTGATAGTTAGTATACACAGAAATATTGAAAAGTCCCAGACTTTTGAACTATGAGCGCGTTGTGTATCATACTTACATAAATCACATCGCTTTTCAATAGATTCCTTTTTATATAAATTTCCATATAGATGTTTGATTTTTTTCAAAGTTTTAACTATTTGTTTTCGAGGTAAAATATTTATTGGGGTTTTTAAAAATCATAAAATAACCGTGTCTTTCATTCAGCGAATGAACAGTTCTTATCAAACTTCCACGAACCGGATACTGGCAGTAAAGTTGCAAACCGATACATGTTGCCATAAATGAAGATGTCATGTCAGTTGAATTATTTAAAAAGAGAATTTAGAATTGAATAATAATCATAGTGTTTAACTCAAAAATCCTTTGACTACGCTTTAACTCTATTCAATACATTCCTGTGAAGTGGACTGTAAGTAAAAAACGAGCTAATGAAATATCTGCGTATTTTTTTTAATTACACAGATATATTGTAACAGGCAACCTACCAAAAATATATTCCCCCATTCATAATAACATATGAAAATGATATTTCGAATAAAAGCTTTATGAATCTATCTCGCAGCTAGATCTTAACTATTACCATTTTTAAAGTCGGTCCGATGCAAAGTTGCGACAACTCATCTGCACCCTAGCACGGATAGACTAGGCAAGCTTTTGCAGACTAGAATACTAGAATAAGTATAGAAAATATAGTTAGCGTTAATTTCATTCGGAGTAATTTTTGTGTTTTCAACCCTAGAAAAGCACGTTCCTAGGTTGTCCATGCCTATAAGTTTCCAACTATAAACCCTTTTCAGGTCGACCTACTTATTCCGGGATGCAGACGAGGATGACAAGTGATTCGAAGCATCCGCGGGGTCCGGCGACTCAGCGCGCATATACGCAGCCATAGGCGTGCCTTACGTGCTGTTCTTTCTCATCTACCTCGCCTGCCTACGCGGAAACCCCTCCCTTCGCCCTCTTCGGCTTCGCAAACTTTCCAGGAGGAATACTACCACCACTGCTCCTGTTTAAACCTCGACCTTTCTAGGCCCGACATTCTATACCTGGACTTTTATGATAAGCCTCTTATGTTTGTCATGGTACATCCCTTTACGACACTCAAGCAGTTTGAGAAGCCAGAACTCTGGCATTTAATTAAAATGTTTGAGTTCTGAAGTCACAGAAAAGAGCTTCCCACCTTTGATCCCATCCTACCCCCTAAGTTTTTCAGGATTGCTGAGTCCCCCTTCTGAAGGTCTTTGATCTTGGCTTTCCTTTCAAGAAATAATAAAACATGGGTATGGTACAATCAAACATAACAATATAACTATCAAAAATGGGTATGTAGGGCTTTCTGCCATTTGTCAGAGAGCCCTACAAAAAGTTCACATCGCTGAATTTACTACGTTTGAACTTCAGAATTGAAAGTCTCTTACAAAATCTATTACTGCGTTGATGCTTGTGAAGTAACAGACAAGCTCCCTCTTGTTGGGCCCCGTGACATTTTTATCGAAAAACATGTTACCTAATGTTTCAATATAAACAGACTATGCGACAAATCATTTATTGAAAAGGGCGTCTGTCTACAATTAATCGAAAGTGAATAAACAATGATGAAATGGTGAAAAGTGAATATACAATTTTAACTTTTTTTATAAAATATTGTGTAAACGCATTGAGTGAACGAACTTACTACCCGCAACTGCAAAGCTCAAAAGCGTCTAGATGTAAATAAACTAAGTAGGTACGTAAATTTATTTAACTTCCACTTAGGCCTAAACCAATCGCATTCTACCACTTATACCCAAAAACATATACTTTCACGCACTGCAATTATAATAATTCGTATTTAAGTCGTATTCATTCGATGTTGTATAAATGGTTTATTATAAACATAATACGTATATCGATAAAACCTTTTAGAATGTGTCCCTTTCAGATAATATGTTGTCATATATTATTAAATCAGTTGATATTTTATAGAGTAGAAAAATAACATGCCTGTATTATCTCCTAGATAGTTATTCCTTTTGGATAGAACATTTTAAATAAGGTTTATTTCTTACATTATAATTGTACTCACATTGTATTGATACTACAAGCACTGCTATATTATTCAACTTGATATTCTATGTACCTAATTTACATTATATAATTCATATTGTAATGTACCGTACCATTACAAATAACGTTGTAGATTTAATTTATTGTGACCCTTCTGCGTAGAAATTTATGTTGTGCTTAAATTATCTTTATGAATAAATGGAAACATATTATTGTAATAGTGTTAGAGCAACCGTCATAATTATTGTTAGGAAAATTTGAGATGGTTTTATTACACACGACGTAAGGTTGGAAACAGATCAATTATCCTCACAATTATATAAAATTGTATACTGTTTGGGATTGGGATACAATATATTTTAGATTGTCAGTGGAAATGGTTGATATCCGAAGGAATGTACATATGTATTAATAGAAAGAGGCGGCTCAAACCTCGGTGGTAGCTGGGTATTGTCTTCAATTTCTTAGATATAAACAAGTTTTTAGAAACTTCTCGATTAAGAAAGCCTAGAATTATTGTAGGAACCGTTTTGGAATTTGTGTAACTCGTCTAAGAGACAAAAGGAATTTATAATAATTACCAAATCATCTAGTATTAGAGATAATTAGATATAATAAAATAGATTAAAATTAATATGTCATATTTTAATGACGTGTGATGAATGACATAATATATTATCTTGTAAATAAACGATAATCAATAATGTAATTATAATTTGATATTGTTAAACAATTATTTAGCTTCAGTAATATATCGTAATATTAGTGTAAATAAACCAAGAAAGAGTATGTAGCAAGCAACATAAAATAATATTATTTTATGTTGCTGTGAAGAAAGATTATTTCTATCGTTGGCGCCTAATTTTTTTCTTATGATTGCGACAGGGCATTTAAACTTCTTGAAATGTATTTAACCTTATCTGAGTGTTGTGGCACAATGTGTTAGTTTCCAAATCTACTCATCGTCACTGAAATTCTAGTGGATGGTGTCAGGATAAACTTAGCTATTTATTCGGTTTAAAACTATACAATCAAATTATACTCAATGTACGTAATTTAATTATTTTAGTCTCGATGTTATTTAATGATCCATTTTACTCAATGTACGTAATTTAATTATTCTGGTCTCGATGTTAATGAATAATACACACACGTTATACTCAATGAACGCAATTAACTATTCTGGTCTCGATGTTAATTGATAATACATACACGTAATAAGTACTCCATGTACGCAATTTAATTATTCTGGTCTCGATGTTAATTAATAATTCACACACGTTATACTCAATGAACGCAATTAACTATTCTGGTCTCGATGTTAATTGATAATACACACACGTAATAAGTACTCCATATACGCAATTTAATTATTCTGGTCTCGATGTTAATTAATAATACACACACGTAATATGTACTTAATGTACGCAATTTAATTATTCTGATCTCGATGTAAATTAATAAAACAGAAACATTGTACTCAATGTACGCAATTTAACTTTTTTGGTCTCGATGTTAATTAATAATACACACACGTAATATGTACTCAATGTACGCAATTTAATTATTCTGATCTCGATGTAAATTAATAAAACAGACACATTGTACTCAATGTACGCAATTTAACTTTTCTGGTCTCGATGTTAATTAATAATACATACACGTAATATGTACTCAATGTACCTACGCAATTTAACTATTGTGGTCTCGATGTTAATTAATATTACACACACGTTATATGTAATCAATGAACGTAATTTAACTATTCTGGTCTCGATGTTAATTAATCATAATTATACACACACTCAATGAACGCAATTTAACTATTCTGGTCTCGATGTTAATGAATTTAAGTACTAACTCAATGTTAAATTCGATGTCATAGAGGTATAAATGTTATGTGCTTTCACTAAACGACTCAGAAATGGTAGAATGGCTGTCAAGCTGCAAATTGATTATTCCTTGCAAAATAAACCAATGTTGCCGCCAATTTTTTTTTATTTACAACAACCAACTTGGTTGTTGGCAATAAATTAATTTTGGATAGGAGTACAAGTAGGTACTTCTTTCATAATATTTAGAGTTTTAGTATGATTTTAGGTGATCTAACTTTATTTATTAATCAAACAAATTGAAATCTAAAATATCTATAACAAGGAAACTACTTTCCTGAATTCAGAGCTTCTATGGGCGATTGATCAGATGTTTTGATTGATTTCCTACTTTTATTGATATGCAGCACTAGGCCCTAAATGTTTCAATGTGAATGTATGTAATATTATCACTAAAGCTGTGTTCTTTGTCATATACCTGGTTATCAATAAAATAGTTAACCTGGATTAAACTGAAATGTGGTTTGCTTCTATATTTCCAAAATTCACTGTTTCTTTACCAATATCTTTGATCGAAATATATAAGGTAAAAACTCAAGGCAATGTCAGTCAGAGCAAAGTTTCCTGTCAGTTTAAACTAGATTAAAAGTGAATTATTAACATAGGTAACAATTACTTTGTAACGTCTTTTATCAGAAAGTTATTGTTTACTGTTATTGCTCAGTTGTCTTTCCGTCCCTGGTTTCTAACTTTTAAGTTATCTATTAATAATTTTGGTGAACAATGCCAGGAGTTCACTATGCAACATTCTCGTGTTTACATGTATATGTAACATGAAGACAAAACTAGTTTTCAAATACGTAAGTCTATAAGTGTCGTAGCGTTTCTTTTTGTAACGTTATGATACGTGTTACTTCGGCGTTCTACCTGTTAACTATAGGTACTTATTATTGGCAAAATGCGGCCGTGTCTTTGATAAAAATATTAACTAATTTTGAGCGTTGTATTTTCACTGTTCCTTTGGAACGGGCTTAAAGTCATTCTGTCAATTTAAGGTCTTAATTGTGCAACGTTTCGTGTTTTGTATTGCAGGGCGTGTTGCATAGAGAATTTCACGCTTAAATAACATCAGTCAGTATTTTAACGTCTTAAATAGGTATTCTTGGCTGTGAATGGCTGAATGGATTGATATCTTTCAAATCCTATTTCATAAATTAACTGAATAAATCATGTTTTGTACAGAAAATTCATCACATTTAAGATTTTAAAACTGTTCTCAACAAGCAAACTGATGTAAATCGCTATGGGTTTTTAATATTTACGAGATGAGATGTGAAAACGTCAGCTTGATATTAAAATTAGTATTCTTGTCATCTAAGAACAGAAATTAGTAAGCTGAAGTAAGACCTGGATTAAATTAAGTTTATTATTAAGAAGTTATATTTTCCTGATAAGTTTAAGTTGTCTCTTCAATAAACGTATACTCATCAAAAATATTGTTTTAATTCGTGCATCTTGGTTTAAGTGTTAGAAACAAAAGAAAACGAAAACAAATTGATTAAATGTTTTTTTTATACCCTGAGAAAGAGATAGTAGATAGTAATATGTACTTACAATAACAACATTTAAGCTGAATCTAGACAAAACTAGGGACCAAAGATATTTACATAATACAAAATAGAGTTTGGTTTATCTCGTGCTTCATGGATATAAAATAAATAGACATAAATAATGCTTGACAATTCATATAGCGTCTAGAAAGAACAAGAGCGTAAATCTAACATAACAGCAAGAAATATTAAATAAATATTGGCAAAAATAGAATAGGGTATTTTACACTATGTAAGGAAAAATATAAAAATGTTTGTTCATAATAGATTTCGAAAAAAGTAAACAAGAAACGTCGATATTTATTCATAAAATTGCAATTTTAATTTTATAATTCCATTTTAAAAATCGTCTTTTCTAATCTGTTTTTCAAATGTCTAAAACGCCATTCGCCATATTGGATCCCGCCGTGACGTCATTCCGATAGCAAACAATCTACTGAAAATAAGTTGTGCGCTGTTATTTTGATAAATTTACGAGTTATTAACACGTTTGTAGACTTTTAGCCTTTATTTCACTATGGAAGACGGTTTTGTGAAAGCAGAAAGTACAAATCTGCCAATGGTTAATACTTTAATGGTGGCGAAATTTTTTGCCTCCAATCCCGATTTCTGTTCTGCCGAGTTGAGAAATGTTAAAACAGCAATGTAATAATGCGTTTTTACACTTGTATTTTTGCATTCAGGCACAAGACACCAATGATAACTCATTATTTTCACGAATCTTATTACTTGGTCTTTCGCAGTCGTATTGTTTACTAACCGAGTGACGTCACGAGATGAAAAAGCATGGCGGCTAGCGTTTCCGCGCGAAAATTCAAAATCATAAATAAAAAACAGATTTTAGGGCGATTTTCGGTTTTAAAAAAAATTAACAAAATTTCTACTAGTTCATTACGATCTCAGGATTAATTTAAAACAGTTTTTAAAAAATGGTGTAATACCCTATTAATCAACTTTGAAAAATAAGAAACGATAAAATTAATATAGTAAATATTACGAAATATACCATTATACCAAACCTAAATTTATATTAACTCAATACACCTTAAAGCATAGTTTCTAGTTAAATATAAATTAAGTAACAAAAATATCTTTAAAAATTTGAAAGCCCCTATTTTCTCTGCCATTTTAAACAAACTACCAGCCTAGTCCATTTAAGTTAGCAGTAGTTAACGTCGCAAAGTATCTATAAAATATAATTAAAATTATATATGTATTTGATAATAACTATAAGCTATGATATGGATACCGATTCCATCTTGGCTATGTTAAAATTTAATAATAAAAAAAACATAAATCTGTCACTTCAGAATTTTCATGTTGTTAGTTTTTCCCATCCGTCTGACAAGCTAGAAACTTCTCCGCTTCTCTCTGGAACAAATGAAACAGGTCGAGGTGTTAAATAAATAAGAAATAATACTGAACAATCCACAAAGTATCACCCAGTCCTAAGCAGAACTTGTGTTTTAGGTACATGACTGATATACTTAATACAACACATTGCATAGGTCTCAAGTTATCAGCTTTGGGTCCAACTATACTGATGATCAAAGACACTCATTTATTTTTTAAAACAGGTTGGACTCCAAGGGAAGCAAATGCGTAAGTTCTGTCGAGACCTGCATATTTGCACAGACCTGCATATTTGGTACAGGGTGATTGGTAGCGAGGTGCAAGCCTAGAAGGTGAAACTAGCATAGACCATTTGGAACCATTTGAGCCATAATTGTCTCGTACGATGTCTTATCATTAAATTTTAACTTAATTAAGGATTTTCAAAAAAACTCTAACTATAGTTATCCTTGGACCCCGTTTCCAATCAACTGTATAAGTATGTGTTTTTATTTCTTTGGAGCAACCAATTATTTGGCGCCACCTCTAATTGGTTGACCTAAATAAATAAAAAGGGTTGTAGTTCATCGTTACTTATTTAGTCCCGAGAATAGCGAGGGCGCTAATAGTCCAAGGGTATATAAGTTACTTTCACCCGAGGTAAACACTGTGCTTTTCATTACGAATACAAGGAAATAAAAACGCAAGTTAGCTAATGAAAAGTTCATTTTTTTAGCTTCAGTCTTTATTTTTCACACATGCTATTATTTTGGTTCAATAGAAACGTAATAGCTATAAGTTGAAAACGATTCTCCCTAGGGCTGAAAAGTATCACTTTCAACCCGCTCTTCAGGCAACTTCAGACCTACTTTCCGAGTATGAGTAATGAAATATAAAATAAAAGTGAGTGTACCTGTATTAGCTTGTAGACGGCGTAGATGCTCTCCTCAGTAGCACACCCGTCGACATCCGAGCGGGCAGACCGCTTGCCGTTGCCCCAATCCGTGCTGCGAGCAAAAGGATTTCCATTTTTTTTTAAATAGGTACGTCTTGTGTGGTCCCATTTACATTTGGTCAAGTTATGGTAACTCCATCATAATCCATTCATGAATAATGCTTGACAGTCCACACAGCATCATCTAGCCCCAAGCAGAACTTGTGTTATGGGTTCCATATAATTTATTATTTAAAATATAAAAAAAAACCAGACAGTCCAAACAGCATCATCTAGCCCCAAGCTAAGCAGAGCTTGTGTTATGGGTATTAAATGACTGATATACTTAATACAATATACTACATAGATAGATATTTTTTATTAAACATATTAAAAACCCAGACCAACGAAACAAATTTCTGCAGATCGTGCACAAATTTGTTCCGCGGCGGGAATCGAACCCGCAACCTCCTGCGTCGCAGGCGGACTTTCGCCCACTGCGCCACATCGGTCGTCGATTTAATTATTATATATAATTATTTAAGGATATTTAATTATTTACGGTTATTTAATACATTATATTAGAGAGATAGTTATTTAAATGCATGTTTTTAAATATGTAGCAATAAGGTTTTGTAAAATAACATCAAATTATTTATATGTGCTGTCTGTATTGTCATGCCATCGGGATACCTACCTACTGACTACCAAAAGATTTATCAAGATGTATTGAATAATTCCTCATTGTAAAATAATGCTGGACACAAGTGTTTTTAAGTTTGATAATTCATTCAGCTTTATCCTAGCTCTAGCTAAGCAGAGATAATGTTATAGACTTACTAGATAACTGATATATATGTACCTATATAACTTTTAAGAATTTTGGTTCCTGGATTCTGAGTGTTTTCTATGTAAAACAAATAATTTCATACCATTTAATGTTATATAAAGCATATCAGTCATCTAGTATTCATAACACAAGCTCTGCTTAGATTGGGGCTTATGATACTGGGTGAAAGGCCCAAAAATTTTTTATTTACTTTATGCTTTGTTCCACTCACCTAAAAGTCAACTGCGCTTGCACCATAGCCACCACACTCAGCATCAAGAAGAAGCACAAAGCACGATACATCTTCACTTCAGATCTTCAGTCCAATTAACACTTGCCAGAACACACGAGATGGAATGGACACCCAGCGAGAAAGTTGTCCTTTTTATACCGCTAATAAGGTTTTTTGCAGGTTTCATACAAATCAAAAGAAGCCGGGAAAAGTTGATTAGATGCTAACTGCTGGACAGTGGAAAATAATGAGGTTTGGTAAAGCTTATTTCACACTGTTGAATGCGGCACCAAAAGCAAAATTTGGTAGAGCTATAAAAATGTTAGAGGCCCAGCAGTGGGTAAAATTGCGGATGATGACGTTAAAGTATATAATTAAATATGAGAAATAATAATTACGGCCACAGAATTTTTTTTTGGCCACGTGGCCAAACTTCTCATTTAATAACTAAGCATCGAGAAATTGACATAGCCTCTAATAAACTAATTCATCTTCTTTACAACGCCAACTAAAAATTTCAAAGAAAGCGTCAAGTCAATATCAACAATTATTCTAACTTGTCCTTCTGATTATACATTGCCCACTAATTTACTAAGTCGGCCACAGAATTTGCAACTCATCACCATTTTACGTTTTAAAGCTTCAATACAAGCTCCTCAAATATTATTATTCAAGCTTCAATAGACAACATCATATAATTATTACTTAACATGTAAAATAATACTTCATATTCTAATAACGTGAAAATAGCCTCTGTACGATTTGGCGCGAGTTAGCGACATGACAACAACCGGCCATTTGCACCAATCAGAGAGCGCCATTCGATTCTTTTACCGACCCGCCCGTGTTTGTTTATTGTGTTTGTTCGTGCGTTCGTATTGCAATAGTTTCATCTGTATTTCATTTATATTTGTTTATGACATCGTGAAGAGAATCACTAGGGGTCCAACTTTGGTTCAGGTGATTGACCCCAAAGTTAAATGACCTCAGCGTTAGAGGTCAATGAACTCAAAAAAAACATGAAGAATTACCCCGATTCAGAGCATTCCGATATGAGTTGATTAGGTTCAATTCGAGTGACGGATCCGACACAGAGTACCCCGACTCCACGTGGTCTTGTGCGTGGCGCCCCTAGAGTGTATTTAATAAGCCGGAGGCGTGAAGGAAGTGCAGCCTCCGCCAGCCGTAACAAGGGACAGGCACCGCGCGTGCCGTAGCGGCTGAGGCTGGTCGCCGAAGGCGACCAAAAAGCCGAAGCTGCGGAGGTGAGCAGTGGTGCCTGACCCTTGTTACGCAATGGCGGAGAGGCTGCACTTCCCGAAGCGCCGGAGCTATGGCGAATCACGATGGAACCAAAAAAACATGAAAAACTACCTCGGGGTAGTTTTTCATGTTTTTTTGGTTCCATCGAAATTCGCCATAGCTATGCATATGCGTTGGCGCATAGAATTCAACTATCGGGCATCGACTCTAGCTAAAACTAAAGTTTTTACAAAAAAGGTCTGTGACCTTGACCTCAAAGGTCACTGACCTAATGACCGAAAATGATTAATTTAACTTTTCGGCATCGGCTCTAGCAAAAACCAACGTTTTCACAAAAAAAGGTAAGAGACCTTGAGTATAATGACCTCAAGGTTACTTGTGTTAAGGTCATTGAACTTTAGGTCAAAGATCAATGACATTGACCAAAAAAAAAACTATAAAACAATAGTTCATTATGTAATAATAGTGGCTTTAATATTTTATGTGATGACAATTTTAGGTAAATTTATCCATCGATAAATGTAGGATGACTTACATTTTAAACATACTAAATTATAAAATTAGAAGCTAATAGAATGACTATTTTGGTGTCATATATTAATACTTTAGAAGTTTGCTATTTGAATGCATGCCACAAATTAAGATGCTAAAAAATAACCACCGTGCTGAGTTATATTTACAGTGGCTTACATAGAAGATAACTAGTGGCTGAGATACTATTATTCAGATGCGCGTTGGTTGTGGCCGACTTAGTAATTTAGAAGGTAACTTATATTTTCTGAGGCTAATAATGCTATTAAAAAGAAGCTTGTTTAATTAGTAGCCATTAAATATTCTTAAAATGTCTTCTACCGACTTCGACAAGATATGAACCCTCAATCTTCTCCTGACACGCTATTTATTGCGCTCAGCACAAGAAACGGTCGAGAGGGAAATCTTTGAGACTTTCTACCAGGACCTTCGTAGGAACTATAGCGTCGTTATGTCCAGGGAAACATGGAAGTTTATCCAAACCTATTCAAAGACTAGTAGCAATCGGTAGCGCGTTCCCGTAAGTACTAAGGGTTTAAGTCCCGTCGAAGACGATTTTTTTTGAGTTTATAGTCTTAGATATTAGGTACCCTGAGTTAGGAGGTTTACGCAATATAAAGATAACCTTGTGACAAAAAGCGTCAAATATTAGTAGCTTGAATAACTAAAAAGTACATCGTTTTTACGTAGAAATGGCTACGACGTAGACACAAGGAGCTATATCGTAGGAGTAGATTTTACACGTAGCCCTCGCTACGACGTAGCAACATGGAGCTACGCCGAAGGAGCGGAAATAACTCGTAGCAATGGCTACGACGTAGCAAATAGGGTTACGCCGTAGAAGGCGTAGAGACTATAAATAGCTAAGTATGTAATAGCAAGCCTAGATTATGCGTAGCACCGCCTACGGAGTACGTTAGGTAGTACAGATGATGACGTCATAAATTAAAATGTGTTTTATGAAACAGTCCCATGTTTTTATATGATTAGGCTCGAATAAAAATTATTTCCTACAAACTTCAGGAAAGTTATAATTAGTTCTTGTTTATTTAATAACACCTACAATAACTGATATGCTGGGAAAATAAACCTACAATAGCAAATTCCCCAATTGTTTTTTTTTCGAGTGCTTTGTAAAAGTTTTATGCATAAGGTTTCATACATGGTAAACTCATGTGAAAAAATTGTATGTCTATGGTTTACTCAATTTTATAAAATTGTGTAAATAAGTATCAACCTTCTTAGTTTTTGTGTGGTTTCTAAAGTTATGGGCAAACCAAATTTCAAAAATAGAATAAATTAAACACAGAATACAACATAGGTTATTGTCTCAAAATTCTTCATTCGTGCGTAATCCTTGTTAATTAAAAGCATAATACTGCAACTGCAACTGGACATACACAGGTCTCCCCTAATGAGCGGCATAGCGCCTTTCTTTAGCTTGCCGCTATACCTTCAACACTCCTCCATAAGTGTAGTTGAGATTTTATAAAACTAACGACTGACGAGAGTAAATCAATCATGTTCTCGTATTAGAGGTACCAAATAAGGTTTTTAACATGAGATTTTTTTTTAAAGTTTACAGAGACAAAGAGCTAAAGTGTGAGTGTATCTCAGTTCAATAGAGTGTAGGAACGAGTGGGTAGGTAGGTACATTATCGGCCCAAGACCGAATAGCTTTACGTACTATGGCTTCTTTAATTTGTATCAATAAATCACATAGATCGCACTAAAGAACCATAATCAAATATACCATACCCACGACGACAATCTCCCTATAAAAGCATTCAATCTTTCTTTCAGCATCACAAGTAAATCAACTGTTGTTCTGCAAACCTTAAAGTATTCCTAATATATTAGCCTTTTTTCAAACAGACCTACTTCGATATACCTAACTAAACCGCATTCGTTCGGGAAACTTCTTTCTTTTTTCTAAGTTGAACTGCTAAGTTCCATTTTTAAACTAAGTACCTTACCTTTTTGCTTATACCTCAGGATGTCCTTCAAGAGTGTAACCTTCATGTGTGTCCTGGCTTGCCTGGTGCTCATCAGCTCCGCTCAGCTCACATTTACGTCGAGTTGGGGCGGGAAACGATCGGCTGGAGTCACAGGGACTGTTAACTGCAGGAATGAAGAGGCTATCAATTCTATTTACAAACTTGTTCAGGTGGGTTTTGGAAGAAAGAAGGTAGAAAATATAGGCATTTATTGCTCAGCCTCAGCGGTGTGTGTGACCGAAAGGGGCGTGCCGCCCGTTTAGTCGAGTAGGTATTCTCTGGAATCTGATTCGTGGGCTGGGCACTGAAAGTATTTTAGTCCTCATTTAACTTTACATTCAAGATTTTTTTATTTTATTTTATTCAAACAGATAGGTAGAACTTATTTACCTACTTTTTTAAAAGTATTTTTTTTTATAATTTAGGTATACGGTACCTATCATCCTATCATCATCATCAAGAAACAGATAAATTAGCACAGAATAGAGAATGGTCCACTGGCATACCTGCAACCTTGTACTCAGGACAAACTTAAGATACAATTTAGCCCCTTTCTTTACCTAAAAATCACTTTACTGTTGTCGATACAATTTGTACTCAGTACTTGTCAATTTGAGCTTATTCCTACAATGAAGAATGGTTACAATAATTAATACGTACTAACTTTTTTTCAGGGTGAAGCTGAAAAGCTTCTGTTTTGCCAGAAGCCCTGAAGACATCAAAGAAACAATTAGACCTTCGGAATTCAAAACGAAAATGGCTTCGATTTATGCATGGAATTTTTTAAGTCTAAATTATTTTTAAAATAAACGTACAATTTGTATTTGTAGAAATAATATAAACATTTAAATAAATGTTATTGTAGATTTATTTACTTATCCACTTAGGTACCTACTTATTAGGTAAATGTGTCCAAACAGACCCATAGGACCTACAAAACAAATTACCTACCTGTCTGTAATTAGTTTTATTTTCATGACTTGTTTTTTTTAAGAAAAATCACTGCTGCGAACTCGACTCGACTTCTTTTGTATGGGAACATTTTGGGATATTTTGATGCGGGATTCCCTAGTTATGCCCATTTTGACGCAATCATTATTCTGGTTCATTCACATGAATGCATAAGCTTCTAGGTATCAGCTTGTCTTGCTTGCAAAATTATAATTATTTAACAGAGTAGGATTTTGTTATGCTCTGCTCTACCAGCAAAATTACGAATTCCTAGGTATACTATTATATAGGTACCTACCTAATGGCTCTAAAGGTAGCCTTCCGTTCCTAGCGACCGCGACGCGCGACCGCGACCGGGTCGTGCGACCCACTGCTTTGTATGAATTTATATGGAGCACTAAACACAAGGCGCGACCGCGGTCGCGCGACCGGTGGGCGTGGCTCCATATAAATTCATACAAACCAGTCGCAGTCGCGCGTCGCGGTCGCTAGGAACGGAAGGCTACCTTAAGGAGAACCTACACACATAACTCCACCTTTCGTAAATCAGTGGATCGGCAGCAGAATCTGTGCGGATTTCGCTACGAGAGTGTACGAAATGCCGTCTCCGACTTGCGTTGGATAGATGTCGGTTCGGTGATCGTCATTACACACTCCCTTGAAAATGCATTTACCCTGCATTACTTGCATTTAGGTAAGTACCTATTGTAAACCATGTTGTAGGTCCAAAATACCTTAAATATAAGGGACTCTAACACAGACGTGCGATTACGCAAAAACTAACCATCCCTAATCACTACATAGTATAAAACAAAGTCTTTTTTTCTGTCCCTGTGTTCCTATATCTTTATGTCCCTTTGAATATGCTTTGAATGCTTAAATCTTTAAAACTACCCAACGGATTTTGATGCGGTTTTTTTTAATAGATAAGAGTAATTCAAGAGGAAGGTTTATTTGTACAATAAAACCGTTCGAAGCCGGGGCGGATCGCTAGTAGACATATAAAAGCTATATTCTATTCTATGGCCTTCGTAATTTGCAAATGTATAGATAGGACGCACGCGCGCGATGGTCATTGAAATGGCTTTTGAATGTAAATTTTGGAAGGTTGCTTTAATTGCACAGCTGGATAGGGCACAAACATTTGTCTGTATCACAAGTACAACATAGTTTGAGATTGTATTTACAAATCTCCTCTATAAAAAAGGAGAACCAAACCCGTAACTGTTCTACCAATCCATAGTCATCATCATCATCAGCCTATACCGGGTGTTACCAGACGACTACCGAAAAATAAGGGGGGTGGCAGAGGACCCCTAACCATCAACAAAAAAAAAATTCGCAGTCCGAAAAAAAAATTCTAGCCGAAGATAAAAATGTTTAAAGATTTTCAATTATTTTCGTAGCGAGCAATGGACACCGTACACTTAGTAACCTACTCTACTATGTAGATAGATAGATAACTCTTTATTATACTTGACACAAACAAAGAAGACCACACAAAGAAAGAAAAGAAAAACATACAATAATACTACATACTAAGACTAGGTATAAAGGGCGGACTTATCGCTAAAAGCGATCTCTTCCAGGCGACTTTGATGTAGGTATTACGTTGAAAAGATGTTAAAGTTAAAAGCTACCTATCAAGTTGGCTATCGGTAGATATTTTACCACTTACCTAATTACGCTGTAGCCTCGGTCGAATCAGAAATGGTTCAAACTGATCTCCTCCTCGTTCAAGGCTGAGCCCAGCATGTATTTAGTAGTAATAAGTACAGTTTTATGTGAAACCGTGACTCCACGACCTCTAAGTAACCTCGCTGCAGAGCGCGTCCCTACTCGGGGGTTTCTCTCTACGAGGTCTAAGACATGGTCGGTCATGCACTCTGCGATTTATCTCTCTGCCACCTCTGATATGCTGCCGTGATGACCCGAGCATCAGCTGGGTGTTGCTGGTTCGATTATCTTGGGCGGAAAATGCGCAACGCTCTTGACGCATTTCCGAGAGCTCCATAGCACATGAGCAATAATGAGCATTTGTCCATACTCCCTCGCACTAAACATGTTTATAAAACACACCGAAATCACAGAAAGTAACTTCCACTATTTACATAAAGTACTCTAAGAATATGTACAGAAAAACTTTAAAAAAAAACACACAACCATACTAAAAATCAGTTTCAATAACAACAAAACAAAACAGTATTCGCAAATTTCCACAACGATCGCGCACGTTCGAATACTAACATAAAAGACGAATAAAAATGAAGCAAGCAAGTCGCCGCGGCCGCGCGGCCGGTGGCGCCCGGCAACGCCGCGCGCGGCGCCGTCGCGCCGCGGCGTTGCCAGGCTTCTCGTCCGACAAAGAAAAACACCGCTGCTGTTATAAACCTTATTATGACTAGATTGGAATAAGGTTTTCCTATACCAAAGCAGACTATTCAGTAATTAGTAAGGTTCAAAATGGGGCATACAAATTTTAACATCTTTATCACAGAATTATGAGATAGGTAGGTAATTTAATTTATTTCGCGGGAATAAATACTAGGACTAGTAAAAGGTTTAATGAACGTTTCCAGCTAAAATTAACTTACCCTGGACCAAAAAGCACAGAATACATAATAGTAGTAAAAAAACATCCCAAAGTTGCCTGGAGAGATCGAGAACTTTTAGCGATAAGGCCGCCCTTTATACTTTGTTGCAGTATTTTTGTTTTCTTTTCTTTCTTTGTGTGTTACCTAGGTTTAAGTACTATACCTACTAATAAAGAGTTTTCTATTCAATTCTAGTAGGTACAGGCTGAGGGTACAGGTAGGTAAAATGTAAATGATATCTTCAATTTTCTAATAGAAGAAGTGTTAGGAGGGGCTCGATCCTACAATCTTCAGATTGAAAATTGAGTGTATTATTTCTATGCCAAGTCGGCAAAATACAGACAACCACCAGCGTGCAGCGCGGTAACTTACGTGCGTACCTAGCGTATGTATGTATGTATCTTGCGTAGATACCCATTTCGCTCGCGCAGTCGAGCGTTGTTGTTAGTGCGGGCGTCCTTAAACAGCTGAGTTGAGGTCATTCACTTGCGTGCAATACATTACATCTTTTTTTTAATTTATTTGTTTTTGCTTTTAAAAATGATTTATTCGAGTTGATATGTTTTCTTAGTGTTGTACTGTGGGTGTGTAACTAGATAAAAAAATAAAAAAATTGAAAAAGGTGAATTTTTTTTTGCGTTTTTTTTTTCGATAAATATGTTCAGAATCATGGTCTGATTGCTACCTTTCATTTTTCGATAGTAGTCTTTTTACACCCTGTATAATATAACCTCCCCTAATGAGCGCCATAGCGCCTATCTTCAGCTTGTCGCATCCAGCAGTCTTTCGCAGATCGTCATCCTACCTGGCCGGAGGGCATCCTACACTACGTTTGCCATGTCGCGATCACCACTCAAGAACACGTTTACCCCAACGGTTGTCGGTTCTCCGCGAGATATGGCCGGCCCACTGCCACTTCAGCTTGTTAACTCTTTGAGCCACGTCGATAATTTTGGTTTTAGGACGCACTGATTGAAAACTTTCGGTATGGATGACGAGAAGACTCAACGCAGTTTTTCAAACGCTGCCCAGCCCAGCTGGATCCTCCTCTTCATCATCATCAACCTATATTAGTCCACTGCTGGACATAGGCCTCCCCCAATGAGCGCCATAGCGCCCTGTCTTCAGCTTGACGCATCCAGCATCTGCCAGCAGTCTTTCGCAGATCGTCATCCCACCTGGCCGGAGGGCGTCCTACGCTACGTTTACCGAGTCGCGGTCTCCACTCAAGAACACGAATAATTAATTAATTAATTAATATTATATTAATTATTATATATATATATATATATATATATATTATTATATTATATTAATTATTATTATTAATTTTTATTAATTAATTATTTGGATCCTCCTCTTGGCCTCCTCAAAATTGTTTTTTCCTAAGTGCACAATCTTCCCAAGGTAAGTGTACTCGGAAACAATATCGCCTTCTACGACGACTAATCTTGGATCAATGTGGTCATTGGTCATGAGTGACTTTGGTTTTATCAAAATTCATGCGAAGATCGATGGGTCGTGAGGCTGAGGTGAGGCTAGGCCGTCCAGCATGTGGGTCAGCTCCTATAGCGACTCCGCCGCCGTTAAGACTCTCATCAGCGAATCGCAGTTGTGACAATCGATAGTGTTCGTCGGGAATTCCTACATTTAACTAATTTGACGATTATTAAGTGGCCGTCCACTCTCCATACAAAAATCTTCAAAAATTATGTCAAACCCCTTTGACATAATGCTTTTCCTCTTTTATATTGATCTGATCAGTAGTTTGGCAATCAGGATCTTCACAAATCTTAACAGGTTTTTTGACAAAAAATAGGTACTACTGTTTAGTTATGTTTTAAATTAAATATAAACAAACTTAGCAAAATGTCAAATACAAAATATATTTATAGTCACATACAAACAAATACTGGATAACATTTATGTCAACCTAATATCCGCATACCCTAAACACAAATCAGATTTGAGCTGGTTTCAAACTTAATAAATTGTGACTTCAGACAATTCTAAGACCCAAGTCACAGATTTTATCATACTCATACCCAAGTTCAATTTTAAACAGTTGTTAAACATCCAAACAATAAGTTGAAAATTTAAGCATAATTATTTTGGTGAACTTAGATAAAAGTCAAACTTAACCAACAAAGCTGCATAATTTTCTGAATCTAGTTTGGTGAACCTCCTAAATCTGAATTGCATATTATAAGTAATTGTCTGTTATTGAACTAGTATCTGTTGTCATCAAGCATTTAATCAGCTGTGATTGTCACCAAATCAATAAATTGCACAGCATTATAATTATATTCACATGTCAACACATACTTAACTTATTAGTTAGTGAATATCTTCGTACAGTTTGATTCAATATAAGGTGTACATCACTACGTAGTATTAAACAAAGTCGCTTTTTCTGTCCCTATGTCCCTTTGAACGCTTAAATCTTTAAAACTACGCAACAGATTTTGATGCGGTTTTTTTTAATAGATATAGTAATTCAAGAGAAAGGTTTATACATATAACTAGCGACCCGCCCCGACTTCACACGGTTTTTATTATACGTATAAACCTTCCTCTTGAATCACTCTATCTATTAAAAAAACCGTATCAAAATCCGTTGCATAGTTTTAAAGATTTAAGCGTTCAAAATGACATAATGACATAGGGACAGAGAAAGCGAATTTATTTTATACTACATATGTAGTGATAACCGTGCAAAGCCGGGGCGGGTCGCTAATTATAAATAAAATTTAACCTATGAAGCTGAAGGTGACAGTACTTGTGTGACCCCACTGGTGTCCAAAGACATCCTTCCTGGTGGAGGAATGTCGTCTTCATCGAGGGTCTCTCTCATTCGCCGCTTGTAGATCTCACTGTCGGGGTTGTGCTCTTGGTTCCGACAACGGTCTAACTTCTTCTCGATCAGCCTCACCCGTTCTCTTGCTGGGTTCTCTACCATTTTGACTAAGGACCTGATTTTTCTGACAGCCTCTATGAGAATAGCTAGTTTGTCTGGACCTGCATCCCGGAATAACATTTCTGTGACGTAACTGTCAAGGTTCTCTTGTTCCTTACTAGCAGCATGCAGTACTGCTGCTAAAGCTATCTGCGATGGGGCATAAACTAAGCAGGCATCAGTCAGAAATACTTTCTCAAGGAACTCATCGATGCCAGATCGTAATCGCTCAGGATTAGCAAGCGAACAGCGTGTTTTAATGTCAATTAGGAAACCTTCAACAGGACGGAAGGGATTGTGAATCGTCAAATGGTAGTTTAGCTGCTGCATCAGTAGTAATTCATTGTTTAGGATGATGTCTGACGCTTTATCTCTGTCTCCTTTGATATTTGCAACAAACTGGCTGATGGAGACGTTGAATTCCTCAACCTTGCAGGCTAGATACACGCAGGTAGCAAGAATCTCCTTCGGATGGTAGTCCATTGAAGAATTATGGAGATAGAATCTTTTAAAGTAATGAAAAGCTGTCCCAACAACTCCTTTAGGCATAGGTGGGCTAAAGCGTTTGCAGAACTCTTTGAGGTGTAGCTCATATTGTTTCAGGAGTAACCTTTCCTCTTCAGACGAGAGAAAGAAGTTGTGGCGTTGGAACTCGTCAATGTGGCCTCCGTGCCTCGCAATGAAAGCTTCGTTGTGCTTGTCCCGTAGTCGTGCGAGCTCGTTGTCGTCACTAAATGTCCAAAATTTGCGTTGAGAGCTTGTAGAAAACATTTTTAGTGGTTCGTTTCGTCGCCGCCGTTCTTTTGGGAGAATAATAACAAAACATCATTTCATTTTGTTCGCATCCTATTGGTTGGTTTTTTATAACCAACGGTTGTATGCTTATGACAGTCACAAAATTGACAAATGATTGACTTGACATTGTCCAGAATAAATCTGAAATAAAGATGACATGATGGTTGCTCGTCTCGTTCAACGCAAATTATTTTTAGCAATTCGTGAAAAATATTGCTATTCAAGATGATTTTTTGATTCTTTTAAAAAGCCTCAAACATAAAATAGAAAAATAATAAATAAAGTAAAACTGATGGTACTTAACTCATAGGTAAACCTTGATAAATCCATGGCATAAAATAACATTTAAAAGAATGATGCTGATTTTAAACATTGAGTAAAACGAACCGTAGTTAGTTTGTCTCTTTCTCGGACACCGCCTACTCAGCATTTATCTCTTTCTGGCATTTATTTGATTTGATTTGAGTCATCAGTGGACCGTGATTGAAGTGCTGGAAAAAGGAAAACGAAATAATTTGTCAATAATTCAAGTGTGATTACAGGAATCTAGTGTTTTATATACAATGTCGCGACCGGGTGATAGACCAAACCAAGCACAAACGTACAAACTGGTTGTTGTCGGCGGTGGCGGTGTAGGAAAGAGTGCGATCACTATACAGTTTATCCAGGTATCTAATTCGGTTTATCTAGCCACTAATTTGAGGAAATCTATCATACAACCAAGCTACGAAATATTCTTAAGCATTAAACTCCTTAATTATCTTCTATTTACCTAAGAACTTGGTATATTTTTTGAAGTGTGTTCATACACAAAAATAGTTTGTAAGACACTGTCAAGGCCTCGAGTTAGAAGGCTAAACGCCCACAATCTGCTGCATCTGGTGGTGATATGCCCTTAATTCTATTCCAGAGCTACTTCGTCACAGATTACGACCCCACGATAGAGGACAGCTACACTAAGCAATGCGTTATTGACGATGTCCCGGCGAAACTCGACAGTAAGTTCCAACAAGTTGTTGATTTCGCCGATTTATGTAGAATGCATGGGTGGAATTGATACAAGGCCGCGGCAGGAATGTGGGTGATGTATCAGCTGTCCAAGTAGTCATTATTCTATGTACTTTTGTCTTAGTTCACATTATGTTATAGTTAGACCTATTTACTGTTCTTATTACTAGTAGGTGGTAGAACCTAGCACCTACTGGTGGTAGGTTCAATCAAACACCAAATAAGATAAAAAAGTAGGAAAGAAAGTATTTCTGTCACTGGTTATCTGATATATCTCTATTATCTCATACATAATAAAACTTGATAAGTTCATTTAAATGACCTTGCATACACAGTGTTTGCCTGGTATTTGCCAATTGACTAAAATTGAATTTCAGGTTCAATTTTATTGTAGTAGGTAGAGCAGCACTAATAACTGTAGCTTGCATTATTTGTTAACAAGCTCCAGTTTCAGAAGTAGCAAATGTTAAATAAAGCTTAAATTATATTTTAGGTCTGCAGACCACATGCAAAGTTTTGACAGCAGCAGCAGTAAATTTGAGGGGGAGGGATAATGTTGAAGTTTTAGTCCTTTTTTTTGTTATTTTAGTACTTATAATAAGATTATAAACAGTAATTAAATGTATAACAATCTATAAACCCGTAGAGATGAGAATCTGCTGCATTTATAACATTATTTAGTACTTTTCTCCTTCTCTTAGTCCTGGATACAGCCGGGCAAGAAGAGTTCAGTGCCATGAGAGAACAGTACATGAGATCGGGCGAGGGTTTTCTTCTGGTGTTCTCGGTGGCTGACCATGCCAGCTTCGACGAGCTCTACAAGTTCCACAAGCAGATCCTCAGGGTCAAAGACAGAGATGAGTTCCCTATGCTCATTGTTGGGAATAAAGCGGATCTGGAGAACCAGAGAGTGGTAAGTTATAATTTCTTGACAACCTCAGTGGCGCAGCGTTGATATCGCTTAGGATGGCGCCTGGGGTGCTTTACACAACAAATACACTTTCCTGCCTCAACTTTGTTTCACAGAGTGCTTTTTGTGATTAAATAACAAAGTTCCACTAGTTTTAGGAAGCTACAATAAAAATTAGAGCTGTAAATTCCAAATTCCAATATTTAGAGACGATCAAACAATCGCTGGAGTGCAAAACACCCCACGCGACTAATAAAGGGTTAAAAAAAGACGTATATCAAACAGAATTAACACTTTAAAGACACGTAACCAGCCTCATTCAATTCAACTCTTACATGGCTTTTCATGGAATCAAATATTACCTTTAAAATTATAATAGAAGTGTGACAAATACAAAACCACAACCTTGTCTTTACTACCTCGTCGTTACTAATTCAGTTTGTTGGCAGTTTCAATATTTAAAAGTTCCTAGAAATTAAATAATGCCCCAATAATTGTTTGACTTGCACCAGCAACCTTACCTCAGTAAGGGAATGTCCTACGACGCGACGACGTCAAGTGACCGACGCGACGACGAGTCGAAAATCTTTGGGACTTCCTACGGTATGGACTCTAGCGCCAATAGCTCCACCTACAGGGAAACATTGAAGTTAATCCTTTTCAATGACTAAAGTTTCAAAAGCTTTTTGTCAGTATAGAGCGTATTCGTAATAAATAATTACAAAATTCTAAACTTTCAAAACCAAGTGCGTTACACGCGCTATAATAGCAAAAACCTTAAAATTTCAATGTGTTGTGTATTCACCCTTCCATTAGTTCCATTACAACCGAATTCACAGTCGCGTTTCGCACTTATTATTAGGTAGATCTTCTTTTCAAACGACATAAAAAGGAGGAGGTTCTCAGTTCGGGTGTATTTTTATGTGTATTATGTAATTTTTTTCAGGATATTTTTTTGTTACACCCTTATTTATACCGGTTGTTAGAACGCTGATTTAATTGAATTAAAATTATTGAATTCATTTAAAATTATTCAAATAGTTCCATCTCTTGACTTTGACAAATGATATGATCATCAATTTGATAAAAAATTATAAAGATACTAAGAGAAAACTCCAAACAAACTCAAACTCCTTATGTTCCCAATGTGACAAAACTATTTATCTTTCAGGTTAACCTAGATGAAGCGCAAGCCCTATCTCGCCAACTGAAGGTGCCCTACATAGAGTGCAGTGCCAAAGCGCGCATGAACGTGGACCAAGCCTTCCACGAGCTGGTGAGGCTGGTCCGCCGGTTCCAGGAGGCTGAGAGAATCAACGTCAAGGCTGACCACCATGGAAGCAGAAAAAGGAAATGCACTATATTGTAAGAACAGAAGGAAGTTTTTTGTATGTCGTAAATATGTATTTAAAACTGTTTTTATACGAAGACTTAGCGCTTCATGGATAAGGCAAAATGATAATTCTTGAATACTCAAACGCATACCAGATTTAATCATGTCACAATCTCAAATTATTGATGGACTTTCATTAAAAACTGGCAAAAAGCACGACTTGAGATGGGGTTAAATCTTATGAGTTTGATAGGTAGGTCTGTTTTCTATGTATGCGGGCGATGCGGTATGTGCGACAAACCTACGCAGCTACGGTTAATTTTCATATCCAAAGTCTCCTTGCGTTACCTTTTCTCAATTTCAATATGAAGTTTTCAAAAAACAAATACATTTAAGGTAAACTATCGAGCTCATATCACTTACCGTATGTATGGATTTATGGAAACAGCGTTACTGTTAACTTATGTCCTATGTTTAATAACATAATTTAAATGAAACACAAAACATTAACATGCTAGTTAACATGCAAGAATTGGTCATGCCATAAACTGGATCCTCTAAAAAAATGGAAATGTCGAATGCACTACCACTGAAAGCCAATAACTTACTCGATTATACAGGGTGCCACCGAAATGGATGATTCCGAACCCCAACTTCTGTACTATTGCTTTATTTTCGATATTTTTGAAAAAACGATTTTGGCTATAGTTTTTTTTTCGTATTTTTACATGATTATTATAGTTTTAAAATTTCGAAAGATGTGCAATATTTTTTAATAATATTGTAATAATAATTATAGGCCAAAACTTTATGCTGTAATAAAAATACAAGCAAAAAGCAGAGGTGACATAATTAGTAATGTTAAAAAATGCAAGAGTACATGTATAAGAGCATGAATAGAAAGAACAAAGTCTTTATTTATTGAAAAAAAAATCGGGTTTCAACAAATCTAATAATAGAATTTAACCCAATGGTCCAACCAATAGTTATGGCGTTCATAATTACCACCCTTTTGGCTTAATACACATATAATGTGGCACCTTGTATAAATGTGGATGTATAATGGTGTCTATGCTGTTTAATAAATAGATTCAAATAATAACACGTTCAAGCGTTACATACATATTTTTATATTCTTTTTCTATGGCATTACTATACTATATAGGTTCTAGTTCTTATTTCAATAAGAAAAATGGTTGTTATTTATATCGTATTATTTTTATAAAAGATTATTAATTTTCTTTTTATAAGTTCTTAAATGTAAGCTGAGTATACACATGTTCTTTAAATAAGAATAAGTGATGTGTATCAGTTATCAATTGATTTTTTCATATAATTTTTCTCTAGTGCCATAAATAAGACAACAGAGCGCAAGATATTAATTAATATTATGGTGCTTTAAACTAGCTCTGCTTATTTGAGAACTGGATGATGTGAAACATTTCTTTAAAAACATTATTTTTTGCTTTTCCTACCCAATATGGCGCGGTGGACGGAAGTCTGCCTGCGGCGCAGGAGATTGTGGGTTCGAATCCACCTTGGGGACAAATGTTAGTAACATCTGCAAATATTTGTTCTAGGATTCGGTGTATTTTCTATGTATAATAAAAATCTATGTAATGTACTGCTGAGTATTGGAATACCCATAAAATGTTAGTACCTATAACACAAGCTCCGCTTCGCTTGGGGTAGATGATGCTGTGTGGATTGTCCAGCATTAGGTACATTTATTTATTTTGTAGTAGAACCACCAACCCACAAATAATAGTTTTATATGTATATGTACTGTTCTCACAGTGTTAATGCTCAATATGGCATCAATAAAATCACTAAATGTTCTCGTTTTCGGACAATGAATTGATTGTATGGAATTCTAGTTATTCCTATCTATTTTATGTATTTAAATCAATATTATAGATTACGAGGTCTGAGAAAACCTTCTGATTTCGATAATATTTCAATTGTTAACAATGCTGTACATAAAATGCTAAGTACGTATATAAAGTATGTAATCATTGTTAAATAATTTATTAATTAATAATTCACGCATAAATTACTTTTATTTTAAAAAGTTTGTTTTACCAAATACTAAAAATATTTTGTTTATTGTTTTGTTTTAATTTATTTAGATGTTAAGTTCATGTATTGTAATGTATTAACAAATGCACCACACATATTATATTGTATTTATATTTTAGTTATATTATAGTATAACTTATAAAAAATATTTAGTCAAAATGCTGGGTTACTTGGATTTACAATTTTTTATAATGCCTATTATTAAATATGGCTAAACATGATTGATAAAAAAGATGACATATTTAGAATAGGTAGTGACACAGTGAATATGGTTTGTAAATTTTTATAAAATTCTAGTTATTTATCTTTTCAAACAACATAGAAAAGAACAATGCTTGTAAATTTTTGTTGAAATATACTCTATTTTTATAAAAATGTTTATTTGTAAGCATTTTGCTAATATTCGCATGTTTTGATACAAGTGTACAATTCTTTTGTAATTATTTATCATTTCTAAGTAATTTAAATAGTTATGTGGAAATGTTTTGTTTAACATTTACAGCTTTAAATGTAAGGGAATACAGATGGTAAATTCAGTGAACCATTCCATGATATATGATTTAAAATCTCCAGTTTTTGTAACAAACTGTAATCGCTGAATAAGTTTTGAATTATTATTTATTCTATTTTTGAGTTGGTAATAGTATTTATTTTCTTGTGTTGTGACTTATAATAATTTACCCTTATGTTACACCCTCCGCAAAATGAAATTAAAATTACGTGAAAAGTTAATGTCCCAAATTGCTTATTTAAATTATGTTTTTTGTCTAGTTATAAGTTTAAATGTATTGCCTAAAAAATTGATTTACTATTGTTATCAATGGGATAAAAAAACTAAAATGTATTTAGTCAATATGGTAATAATGGGAAATATGTACCTAATTAATGTAAATCAATTATACATTTTTGTAAAATTACGTCTTACCCGTTAAAATCTTAATTTTTGAACACTTGGTTTACAACATTTGAATAGGTAGGCCTACCTACTTACTAATGTTATTTTAACATTGGTTCAAATTTAATATGGTCATTACTATCATAGCATGGTTTTAATACAGAATTATTGTAAACTTATCGTTGTTAACTGAATAAATATGACACTCATTGAACTACTGAATACTACAGACCTTAGGTCAACTGAAGCCGTTTTAAATGTTGTAAACTGACTCGCCCGGTGCAATAATAAAATATTGAGAGCTTTAATATAAGGGCCTACGCCCACTAACAACTTAACTGAATGTTGTTCAGCTCTAGCTGTTTTGTATTGTAATATATTAATAGTAACAACATGACTTGTGTTTCAATACCAAAAAAACCCTTATTTTTACTGTACCTAACTGATTCGTACCTACCCATTACCACATACCCCTTTAATACGTAAAGTAAGTAGTTATTTTTAAAGTACCCCACTTTTTGTTATAATATCTATACCTATTAAAAGACTCAATAGAACTGTCAATCCCGTATTTAATAAAAAAACATACATCAATTAAGTCTCAAAAAGAAAGATCTAATAAAGGTATGCAATTTTATAGCTACACACTCGGTGGATATTATTTTAGACCACTTCTTTACTTCATTGGCAAAGGTTTTGCACTTTACAAACTCATAAAACAAAAGCCAAAGATATTATCGAGCGTCAGCTTTATCTGAATGAACTATTTACTTCCCTAACTCTAACTCTGCGCTGATATGTAAGATCTTCGGACGCCTAAGCTGGCTGGACAAACGTGTGAAGTGGCTAATTACTAAATAGAATAAAATAAAATCACTTCCTGTCAGTACCTAAGTACCTATGTATGCTTAGATCTTTAAAACGCATCGGATTTTGAAAGTTCTATTACTAGGTACTACAGTCGAAATCGCTTATAACGACATCGTTTACAACGACCTATCGGTTATTAGGTTATTACAGCCAGATTGTAAAGTCCCGCCCGAATCTGTAGTAAACTATTCAGCAAACATACCGCCTATAACAACATCGGATACAGCGACATATCGCTTATAACAACGAAATGTATCGATATTCATCGACTATAACGACCAATCGCTTCTTGTCCCAGCAAAACAAAACAATATGGACGATTTTAAATCTTATTGATAGGCATTGAAGGAATATTTAAGCGCGTATTGCCTACGCACTTTCTCCCACCTCATTCGAACCTCTTCCCGGCTATTTGACCTTGCATATTTTACACCAAGTGCGCGTGTTATTTCTTAATAAATATTTTTACTTTTTTTTTCATTTGACAACAAGTTCAAAAACATAACCCATATACTAGATAGATATGTGCCTACCTATAAAAATATAACTACACAACTAATGTAACTACATAATGTATTTATGTATGAGTATTGCTTATAACAACTATCGGATATAACGTCGGCAACTATACGGTCCCTTCAATGTCGCTATATCAGGTTTTGACTGTATTATAATTTATTACTTTACCTAACTATATTATTAAAGGATTGTTTCACGTCGATATCAAGAAAACACCGTATAATTTCGAACTGATTTATTTAAATTAACTGTATATTACACTAAGTTCCCCATTAGTTATCTACTGCCTAGCCGCAAGAGCAGAGAGGTCAGCGATGCAACGGTCCAAGGCTTGCTTCTCCTGGTCAGGAGTGATGGCTTTGGTCACGTTGGCGACCACCCAGTCTACTGTCTGCTTCTGGGCGAGGCGGCGCTCCAGGTTGGTCTTCTCGAGCTGGAAGTCAAGTCGGCGCTTCACCTGGAAACAGAAATAATAATAATTCCGGACATTCCACACAGCATCATCTAGCCCCAAGAAATGATTGGGTGAATCTGTTAAATATATTTTTCTTTCTAGAATTGCAATGGAGTTTTTTGTTGCTTTTATGACTTAAGTATTTGAAATAATAACTTGATGGGTAAAACTAGAACTAAGCCATTCACTGCCACTGATGTTACTGGCCCTCAGTGTAGATCACAATAATATTGTAAATGCGAAAGTTTGTAAGGATGGATGTTTGTTTCACGCCAAAACTACTGAACGGTTCGTTGGAAATTTGAATAGTCATTGTTCTAAGCCTTGAATAAAACATAATTATGCTACTTTTTATCGATTTTAGCGTGAAGCCTAGAGGTGTAGCTGGTGCATATAATATATCCTCAAATAGGATCTTTAGTTATGTATGACAAGCGCAAATAGTTTCGGTATGATTCTAAGACATCCACTCTACAGGGAAACTTTTCTCAATACATACTTTTCTTTAAAATTTTGTTATATTTAAACTGGAGACCCGCCCGGCTTCGCACGGGTGTATTATACTTAAAAACTTGCTCACTCCGTCTATTCAAAACTTGTATGAACCCAGCAGGGTGTGTAGCAATTTTTCAATATACTTAACTATCAAACAAGTTACGTACCTCTGTGTAAGCGTGCATAAGCCGCTCCCTGTAAGCCGCCTCCAGCTGTAGAAGAACATTCTCCTTCTTAGCCTGGATTAGCAGCTCCTGGCCCTGGGCGCGCCACTGCGCCTTCTTCTCCTCAGCAATGGCGTCTTCCAATGACTTCACTGTGGAGATGCGCCCTTCATTGTAGCTGGATTCTACAGCCTGGAAAGGGAAATTAGTAAATAAAATAAGAAATACTGTGACTTGTAAGGGACTGCAGGCAGATGCGGGATGCGGCAAACTGACTGAAGACAAGGCGCTATTGCACACACCTTAATAAATAAAGTATTTATTTATCTCTCATTGGCTGTGATTTTTTGTGTGGGGCGTGAATGTAATTATATACCTACCTACATACTAAGGTACACCTAAAAAAAAGTGGCATCGGCACACGTCTTTACTCTTCTTGCGCATTATAAATAAATAATTCTGGACAGAATACGCAGCATCATCTTACCCCAAGATAAGCAGAGAAATGTTGTTTATCTAGCTTATGCTCGCGGCTTCACTTGTGCGTGTATAAATACTATGGGTTAAGGCTACATGGGAAAATCTTGCAAGCATTTGAGCACACTACAGACTGTGTCATTCAAAAGAGTGTGAAATATACTATTATTGTATTCAGTCGTGTCAGTATTTTTCACTCGAAGCCTATGTTTAAAGCTGTTTGTCTTCATTGAATTTCGTAGATATGTAGGTTCTCAATATTTTTAAGGTTCATACATGCATACTCCATTTAAAGGATGCGGTGCTATCTTGAAATTGTGTCAAACTAGATGCAGAGTATACTAACATCAACTTCTTTATCCAGCCAAGCCCCAATGCTCGGTCCAAACTTCTTAGTGGCATACATGACCATGACCAAAAGGGACAGGCCAGTGTAATACTCGTGCTCCATCACAAAGATTTCCTTGCTGCACATATATGTGGCCAGGCCGACTCCGAAAGTGTAGGGGCCGGTGACTCCGGTCTTGGAGTGGAAGGCTTGGAACCTGGGGACGTTATGTTGGACAATTAAATAAGATGCTTATTAAATGAGATCTATGTATATCTTTGAGTAAATGAGTCTTGTTTTGTTTGGATATACTAATGACAACTGTTATAAAATCAAATTAAATGTTAAGAATTATAAGCTGTAGTCAGATACACTCATAAGTAACAGACAGAATCTTAAATAACAAGTATATCAATGAAGTTTAACAAACGGAGGCCAGTCAATATCCAGTAGTGCAAACGGAGGCCAGTCAATATCCAGTAGTCCCCACTACTGGATATTGACTGGCCTCCGTTTGTAATATAATAATGAGACTTGATGTTAAACTTACCATTCTTCTGGTATGAATCCGAGACGAACTTTACCAGGCTCAGTAGCCCTGACGGGGCGGGGGAAGTTCACCTCATCGCGAACGCCAGAGTCCGAGGCGGCGCTCCGGGCCACTAGGGCTGTGGAGGCAGACTGTCTGGACGCAGCTATCAAATAAAAATATTATGGGTTATAATAGCCTTGAAGAGATCATCTTGACGTTAAGGATAAGGACTCGATTCCAGGGACATAGGTACTAATTTAAAACTGTATTTTGTGTGATGGTTACGTTTTCAGATTTCTACATCATAAGCATACAGCTACCTAGCTGGAGTCCAAAGATCCTATGACTACTAGAATCGTACTAAAAAAAGATTATTTTCGAGAAATTACAATCAGCTGATTTTAGGTTATAGTTTGTGTTTTCCCTTCGATCGTCTTTTTTTTTCCTGTTGATTACACATACGTTATTTTTATTTAATTTACAATCACAGTACATGCACTTTTTAGTATTATGTGCTCTAATTTTCAGAAACAAATGAATTAGGTACGGGATGTCCTACGGTAACTCCCGTCAAACAGTGATTACATAAACCCAAGAAGAGTTTTGCTCAAAAATATTCTTTGAAAGGCATTTCCAATATTTTGACATATTGCCTGTATTTAATAGACATACCTGAGCGCAAAGCTACGCGTGATAGCATTTTATAATGCGTATTTCTTTGCAGATTTTAAATAATTCGACAGTCTTCGCGAAAAGTACTTTGGGTTAGGGTTGTACTACTCAAAGCAAGAACTTGCACTAAAGTCGACTCGATCACAGATGTACTAGGGATGCTACGCATGAATCGATCAACACGAGACTTTGCATGACGCACTACTGGCTGGCACAACGACTCATCGACGACATCGATCATGCTAGCCAGCCGGGTTTCGATTTCAATATTATTACAAAATTTAAAAGAAAGCGTTTTGTTCATTTAGTTAAATATCAAAATTAATTATTGAATGAATCGAGTAGGTATTTAATTACTAAGTTTTTTGCGATGGCAAGTTTGCAATCGTATTTTATTGATTTTCAGACTTCGTTCGCTGAATTATTGTTTCCGTTTTGCTGAAAGTTGTTGCAAGCTTGTTTACTGAATTTTTATCATGGCGAACATCTTTACGATTCGGAATCTCATGGTTAGTTGTATTTTTATGTAAACTAGTTAGTAGTTCGCCATTTCCATCCTTAATGGTTGATTAATAATAATTCTGCACTCCATTTCTGGTAAACTTTAAGAGCAGTAAATATAGAACAAACAAAGTTAATGGCAAGGCATCGACACTAGTGTTATTTCATATTTTTAATAGGTAACGAGAATTTATAGAGGTAGTGTACCTATCCTCCGGTAGAACATACACATAATGAGAAAGGGGTACCTACCTAATTGGTTCAATTATTATATGATATTCTAACCATTATAATATGACGTTTTAAGTAAAAATAAATACCTCAGTAAAATTACTCATCTGGGTTAGATAATTGTATTTTTACCTATTGACATCTAGATGAATCTATTGTTACTTAACAACAATGAATTTTTTTTCGTTTTTATCTGCTAGATCAGTGGGTAGGCTCAGACTGGGTAGGTAGTTAGTTATGTACTAAAATTATATTTGAATCTAGGTAGACCATATAATAATCTAGGTACGGTAGGTTGAAGATTACCTACTAGACCTACCTATTTAGAATTGAGAATACCTTGTATTTTTATTTTATTAGTTACCTAGGTACCTATACTTATATAGTATTGTAAAACATACTTATTAAAGTTCGTTCCAATTTTGAAATTTGCGCAGCAAGGAACTTTGTGGTTCGGCGACGACGAGACGACCATAGCTGTGTAGGCAATCCCGCCCCGGGAAAAAATGTTTGTGTCTTCCAGATGTTTGTTCCGGATGTTCTGCATAAGATAATTTTATTGTAAGGTTTTTAATCGATTTTATCATTAACAAAGCTCAAAATGTAATATAATTATACAATAAACATTATAATGTAGGGGAGAAGGAGGCACATTAGGACACTTTTTAAAGAATAGGTCATAGATTTTTTTGTTTTTAAAATTTTTGTATGTTTTATTCGGTAAAACCTATATTCGTTTTTTACTTTTACAAATCAATAATAAAATAAACATGTTTATTGAGTAGATTATGCAAAATTTTCGTTTTAGTAAGACACTCACAATGTCCAAAACTGCCCCCCTTGGGGGGTAGTTTAGGACGCTACTGGGTATGATAATATGATAGTAATAAAATCTTTAAAATTAAATATTTGAGTAATTATTTCATTATTATGAAATGTTTTAGTTAAAAACTATAAATTCTTCAATTATCACAATTAAATTCGTACATGACATCAACCAAACTTAGAAACTATGAAAATGCAGTTACTCAAACATGAAATCATTAAATATGTAGATTATTATGCGTCATTTATTATTAGGATAAATAACACACACAGTTTAAATCTTGAAAAATCTAATCTAAAAGTATCGCAGCAGTTCTGGAAGGGCTTTCATTCATTGGGTGATGGGAGCTTTGTCAGGATGATCCAATATTAATATCAACCACTCATCTTCTTTTCTTTTCTACCATTCAATACCAGCAATTTTATTCATTTCCCAAGCCTCTGTGTATTTTTTAAATCCTTAGTACATTGGTACGCCAACAAACTGGTTTGATTGATATTAAACCATAATTTATCTTTGATGATTTTAAAATACTTATATTTTTCATCATAACTTCTTCTTTTGTGAATAACTGATTGATGCTATATTTTTCTTATATTTGCTTCGGCGATAAGCAACTTAAAACAAATGAAAACTTTTTATATTACCAATCACACACATTATGACATGTCCTAAAGTGCCCCCTAATATCTAGTCCTAACCTACCCCAAGGGGTCATTTAAAAAACTTTCCGTCACAATTTTTTTTTTATTACTTTAGAAACGAATACGGTAGGCTCTATCCATGCATGGATAACCAAACTTAATAGAAACTATAAAAAAACATATATTTTATTCTCAAAGTCACCAAATAAACCCTTACGGAGTTCAGATGAATAATTTACTCCAGCCAACGGAAAACCCGACCTGCTAATAAAATCAGTTTTACAGCTGACAGCGTGGTGAATGATATGTCATGGTTTGTAGTAGTAGTGTTGAATACTAAAATGCATTTTCTTCCAAAAACATGTCGATGGTTTTGGAGTAATCTCCAATGTCTAAAGGTGCCCCTGTCCTAAGCTACCTCCTTCTCCCCTATATTTAGTCAGTAAATAACCCGCCCCTGACCATTACCGGCGCAAAGGTGCCCATAATGCTTGCAGCATTACCTCGCTGAATAGCGATGGCACCTGCATAAGTGATGTTAAACCTTTTTAAGAATTCTCTAACGTCAGGAAGTCGGTTAACTACCTACGCATCTAGTAATGTGTTGGAAGAACACAAACGTTCGTTGTAGATAATTAATTCACGCTACGAAAGCCGATGCTCTGTCAGTATCAGATAACGCGTTAAAATTAATATTTGTTCCGTGTTTTATTTATTTAGGTACCGAACCCTAAATTTTGTTGAGGTGGAAACTTGGCATGTAAACAAAATAAGGGTAATTTTGTTTACATGCCAAGACCGCATACTGTGTCAAATTTTGAACACTCAGTAACATATAGTGCATATTTTTATTTCAGAATCGTTCCAAATTTGGAACATTATGCATTTGTGAGGTTATTTGTAGGGCCAAATATGGAACATTATGCACAAAAGCCGATAACTTACAAGTTCCAAACTCGGAACATTATGCACTGTGAGATATTTTTATAATTTTTCATTGATACTTGAGTAAAATTACTTTTCACATACGTAAAGTTAATTTGAATAATTATTGTATCTCAAAAGTATAAACTCCGACTTCACGAAAACGAGGACGACCACTATATCAATATGTTGAGGCAATTAAGAAGGGGCGTACAAGCGACACCTTTAGAACTACCTTCATTGGAAGCAGCTGGGTTTACACACTGGCCCAATTAGAGAACTGATCGCCAAATGTGTAAAAAAAATGGCAGGATGCGGGCAGAAATCTCAAGTGATGTGCAAAAAGATAACAGAAGAGAACAAAGATCGCAACCATTTTAAAACCTTTCATATGTAATTTTTAAAAAAGCTGGCCACTGTTATGAAACCTTTTCAAATTCCTGTATTTCAATCAAACTTAAATATAGATCATACCGCATGTCATGCCAAATATGGAACGTCTGAATTTTAGCACTTGAATACATGGCGTTCCATATTTCGAACAAATACTGAAACCGAAATATCTTTATATAATGGAGTTCTATATTTTTTTAAACATTTTCTGGGGCCCTATAACTATCCCTATAATAACAATTTTTTTCCCAAAAGAATCAAAAAATCCATGCGGTAAAGGCCAAGCAAGCCAAGTTTTGCTTGGCAAAAAATGTTTCACCGAGGTGTCCAAAAAAAGAAATTGGTTGAAGAAAGTAAACGATTAATGTCATTGTCAACGTCAGGTTGTCATTCATTCACGCTCCACAAACCATCCAATCAATCACGAACGATCCATAGTGCACTGCACGATCGAAACACATCATCAGTCATCACATCACATCACTCAACCAACACAACACACAGTGTTGCCAATTTAGCCCTTTCGGGGCTAGATCTAGCCCTTTTTTGGCTTATTCAGCCCTTAAAATGTTGATTTAGCCCCTAGCCCTATTTCTAGCCCCGAAACCGTGTAAGAAAACTTTATAAGAAACAGTACAAATATTTAAAAATTCTATATTACAAATACGATTTGGTGTTATAAAATTCGGTCAAACTTGCTACACATTATGATATCCCAATAGATGCCATAAAAAGATTGGATCTAAAGAAAAATATACGTTTATTCTGAACAAGGCCCCTGCTAGAACTAATAATCAATCTCTTCAACCATCAACTTCGCAAAGTACAAGTGAATTGTACGGCGAAAAATCCGTCTCCGATGAGGCGATTGAGTTTTAAGGTGTATTTTTAATATTAAAAAAGTTGTTTTTTGAGTTTTTTGGTTAATATTAAGCAAACGATTTTTAAAAAAACTCTTATTTTATTTGATATTAATAAAAAAAAACTAACTTTTCCTATTTTAATATATTTGGCTAAATCTAGCCCTTTTTAGAGCTCTCTAGCCCCAAAACCTGACACCGGGTTGGCAACACTGACAACACAGTTGGTTGACTGACAGCTGATTGTTTTGCTTGTTGCCTTTTGTTGTGGTCTTGCGCGCATTTATTGCTGAATTTTGATTGATATTCTTATGGTTTTTGTGCGGAAAATTCATTATTTTGTACAATGGGGATATTCGCATCCTGCTGCAAACCCTCAGCCACTGACGTGGCCACTCCCGATATCGTAAGTTGTATGTAAATCAATCGAGACCTAGTCTACTGTATAATTCGAGAAAATTCGTCATAAAACTAGTTTTATACCAGTCACTGGTTTTATTGGTAAGGAATCCAAGCAAAAAATGAAGGTTTCCCACGTAAAGAAACGTACAGTAAAGTAAAGTACCTACAAAAAAAACGAATCAAATTAAGGTAGTGAAAGGTAGAATGGCCAATACAACCAAAATACCTATCTAATTACCTTTATACACTAAAATCAGGACACAGTGCTTACTTCGTATTGAGTACCTACTAACAGTCCTAACAGCAACATTTCAAATCAGTCCAAAGAGTTTAATAGGGAAAAAAATATTTCAAATATCCCCAGGAAGTGCGTCGCAGGCAACAGCAGGAGGCAGCCGAGCGGCGCGCAGCGGAGAACGCGGCCCGGGGAATCAAGAACGTGGAGAAGGTGAAGAGGATGCAGGAGCGCAATGAAGAGATGGAGAAGCGGGAACAAGAACTCGCCAAGGCGGGTGGTGCTAACTTAAAGGTAACCTTCTTCAAAACCTCAATACAAACAAAGATGTTTAAGTCATATGTCTTTATGTGTGTTTCTCAGTTTCCAGCTAAAGCTAAACTTTGTTAAGTTTAATGTTTCTTCATTCTCATTGTTATCCATCTTATAGCATAGCAACTAAACATTGTTTTGTTTTTCTAGTGGACGGCTAACTGAGAGGAGGAGCGGGCTGGCAGCAGCAAGCTAAGCCAGCCCGGCCAGCAAGCATCAGCGCACCAACATTCACTGAGTTCAAGTCAACAGTTACCACAAACTGCAACCTCTCCCCGAGATAAATACAAATACATGAACTAAAACTGTTCTTATTCTTGCAAACTTAAATGAACAATCTTTAATAATTCTCATAGGGCAATATCAGGATGCTATTGTTGAAATGTCTAATAACCACTATGATAATAATAGACAGCTGATCGTCTATTATAATAAATTATTTTTCCAATCTGTTAAAATTGTGTAATGATTTAAGAAGCAAAATTGCCAAATGGACCAATATCTATCACAGGGGTTTATAGCAACTGACTTCTTGAGCCAGTTGTTTTCACAAGTTCTCTCAACTTGAGTTCCACTATTGGAAATTTGCTTGCCATTTGCTGAGATTGGAGATAGATGGCGCTATGCGTAATTTATTATTATAATGCAATTATTTATTTGTGTTTTTGCTGCTTTTTGCAAAAACAAATAAATTCAAATATTTGTTACATTTTGGCATGGTCATTTGTTTACTGAGTTTGTGAATAACTGTTATAATTTTGTAAACATTTTATCAAATTATTTATATCAAAAGTTTAATCAATGCATAATAATAAATAAATTTGTAAGTGTTATTTTTTTGCTACTATTTAAGTATTATTCTTTTCATGAATTCTTGAAAATATATATTTTCAAAAGCTTTAAAATTTTTAATTTGCATTCTTTGTGGTTAGATCGGTTTGCGTAAAAGTACCTAGTGTAATTTATATGATATGAATCATACTAGATATAAATGTAATGAACGTTATTTATAAGCATATTATGACTATTATGCACTATTTGAATATTTACCTATACATATATTTTTTATCTTCGTGTATACTACCTTAGGTAAAGTCTTCTTATAATTATTCAAGTAATCTAATAAGTTGGTAGTAGGCTTTTATATGTATATATAATTAAATTACTAATTTATATATTTTAATGGTAATAGGTAAATAGGTGTGTATGTGTTGTGAACCTATCGAATATTAGGATAACCTTTCAATGTACACAGGCTATCATATCAGCCATTCCTGGTCTAATCTTTATACACGCTTATCACAAACAAATTTCAGTTTATTTTACTATATCTACGATAGGTCTAACTACCCTCTTATTTTGTCCTACAAGAAAAACGATCTACATTGTTCTAACGTTCTACGCATTATCTAAATGTTTATTCAATGTTATTATGTTAATAAATGTGATCAACACCTTGATTTTTGTGTTTCTATGTAAACATTATGTATAAAAGAGAGGTATATTTTTTTTTAAACTTGGCCATCTGAACACAACGTCAATCAATATTAAGTACCTTTAATAAAAACGAAAATTACAAGCAAGGAATAGAGAACATAAAACTAGTATCTACCTATATACAGAGCTAACTGCAGACGGTTGCAAATAGAACACATTCACATCACTACATAGTATAAAACAAAGTCGCTTTCTCTGTCCTTAAAAATAATCCCTATGGAGGTATGATTAGATCTTTAAAACTACGCAACGGATTTTGATGCGTTTTTTTCTATTTTATTCAAGAGGTTGACGATGACGATCTGCGAAGGACTGCTGGCAGATGCTGGATGCGGCAAGCTGAAGACAGGGCGCTATGGCGCTCACTAGGAGAGGCCTATGTCCAGCAGTGGACTAATATAGGCTGATGATGATGATGATTCAAGAGGTAGGTTTATACGTTTAATAAAACCGTGCGAAGCCGGGGCTTGTCGCTAGTTATAAATATATACGGAAAAAGAGGTAAATTAACCCGTGGATATTACAATACAGTAAGGGTATACAAGAAAAATACCGTCAATAATTCGCTCGAAAGATGAAGCTTTTCCGAACGAACACTTTTGATTGGACTTTTGACAATCACCTGATTTTGACAGCTTAAATTCCGCGTTTCATACGGCGTCTAAGTGGTTGTTGTGATTAGTTTAGTTTTATCTAGTATTTATTACATAAAATAATAATGTCTGACGGCAGGGACGGAGATAAGAAGGTAATAAAAAGTTTATCTTTGGTACGAGTGCGCTCCAATGGTTGATATCGCAGTATTGTCAGTGTAGTGCTGTTCTACGCCTTTGTTTATTTCTTGTGACCTTCTTCAAGCTTAGAGGTCGACTCTGAATGAATTTTTATCTTTATCTTAAAAATAAAATTATACATTACATATTTCATAGCGTATGGGCCACGTAAACGGGTCAATATTCTACTTCAAAACTAGGTACGCCATTGCGGTTAAAAACTTGGTTTGGTCTCAAGAGTGATGTGCTTAGTGGGTTTAGTAAATTCAAACCACGTAATTATTATATATAGTTATTTATCTGGCTTTATGCCAATACTATTCACGCAAAACGCTTGTTTATTACACTGAAAATAGATTTTTTTAGGAAGTTAGTACACAAATGCTAATGATAAGAGGGTAGTTGTAACTTGTAATTCGCTGGCTGCTTACTAACAAACTATTAAATCGCTATTTATCACATACAATGGTAAATATTACAAATGAATACTTAAATCACAAATACTTAAGTTTTATTTATTTAAAATATCTGAAAATATGCCAATAAAGGTAACTTTATGATGAATTATTCAAAATCGTTGTAGTTTTTATTGACAACTCTCTTCAGCTAGGAACACAAAACTCTAAGCACTTATTGGCATGTAGAACTGACTTTGTATGATGCTATTTTAACCACTTTCAGGCTGATGATAACCGGCTGAAGCCAGCGGTAAGCTTTCACATCAACTAATATTCTATTACAATACCTTAAATAAACCGGTAATTCCATAACAGACATAGCATTTTCCCCTTTTCTCCTCATTTTCATGTGCCTGCCCTATCTCTTCTTATCTCCATCATCATATCATCATCTGTCCTTTTCTACCTACTGCTGAGCTAAAATGGGGTCCTGGGCTAGTCCGGTCCAGGACTAGGAACTTCCCATCTCTATTTGTTGTTTAATATTTCAGCATTTATCCCATCCACCTTTACTAACATCCATGTCCCTGCTTGTCCCCATCCCATCTCCATTTGTTTTTCCCTGAAACCAGTTTCAATATTTAGGGTAGTGTAGTAAAGTAGTAAGTCTGCTATTTTTTTCTCTTTCTTATCTAGTATTTCTTCTACTAACCTTATTCATTGTATTTTTTTTTCATGACAAACCCAAATTTTTCTAATTGCAATATGATGATATAATGTTGGCTATGATGCAGTATGATATAGCAATTTGGTTTGACTTGTTTAAAACTTGTATACATACTATATGTATGTATGTGCTTAGGCACCTATTAATCACCTAATATTTTTTTATGTTTTTATGCTATAACTCTTGTCACGCTTTTTGATGGATTTTTTTTCACTAATTCCTTCTATCATCTACAAAAAAAATATTTATTATCTTATCATACAAATAGAAAATAGTTTCTGCTATCATATACCTCATTTAAATGTCTTCTTTAAAATATTTCTGAATGTTTTCTGTAACTACTAAGATGGTAGGTACCTAACATGTCTGATTAGATGGTCCTTATTTTTTTATTTCTTTATTTACCTTTATAATTTTTATAACGCTGCGCTGTCCCGATTTGGCTGATAATGTGCATAGTTAGATAATACCAATAAGGGAATTCTGTAGGATGTTAGTTATGTGAAAACGGTAGTTGTAATGTGCGCTCACTATACAGTGTTCCAAATAATAACATTCAAATGAATTTACTCTTGTTTCCTTAGAAGAGAAGGATAATAAAATAAAATAAAATATGAAATTATGAATTCCACATGAGCTAAGCCGTGGCCGAAGTTTGTTCATAGTAGGGAATTAAATAAACACATATTTTTATTACGTACCTGTAATAACAATAATCATGACTATAAATAATTGCAGTATCTAATTAAAATTATATCGCTACTAACGACGACCGATGTGGCGCGGCGGGCGAAGGTCTGCCTTCAGCGCACGCAGCAGGTTCCGGGTTCGATTCCCACCTTGTGACAAATGTTTGTCGATCTTCAAATATTTGATTTGCGTGAATGAGTGTTTTTTAGGTAGTAGGTATATTAAAAAATGTATCTATGTAAGTTATCTAGTACCCATTACATAAGCTCTGTTTAGTTATGGTCTTAAGTTTACTAGCGACCCGCCCCGGCTTGGCACGGTTTTATTATGAGCTTAAACTTTCCTCTTGAATCACTCTATCTATTAAAAAAAACTGCATCAAAATCCGTTGCGAAGTTTTAAAGAGAGGTACATAGGGATATAGGGACAAAGAAAGCGTCTTTGTTTTATACTGTGTAGTGAGTGATTAACCTATAACTTTTCGGTATATCATACATACCTATAAAACTATACTATAATAAATAGAGGACTGAAATAGGCTGATGATGATGATGTAATACCTAAGCCAGATTGAAAAATAACACTACTTAGCAAATGTTAAGCTATGGTAGGTTGGTAGGTCTTCACCAGCGGCTACTAACTTCGATTTAATTGTTTTGGAGTTCATTGGCATTTTGATGATTTTAGGAATAACTTGGTTGACCCAGGTGGGACTGAAAATCTGTGAAGCTGAGTACTTAACCTGTCCATCATCACCTTATTAACCTTATTTTGTATTATATTTTACAAAATTGACGAGTTCATTACAAAAATAATTAGCATTTTATGATGACCTTGGTTGGAAATGCATGCTTTTAATTTAATTAATTATCTTTATTTATTTGTAAATTAATTTCTTTATTATCAACGAAAATTACAAGCAAAGAAGGCTTATTCGTCATCTCGCGGGCGTGAAACTCGCGGACGTCCGCGATTTGGCACCTTTCGATTTTACCTACTTTTTCTGTCGTCAACTCGCTGGTTTGGGAAATCTGACGTTTTTACGTACAGTCAGCTACAAAAACGTTTTAAGAAATTTAATGTAGCCTACTTTAAATGTTCAAGACGATACGATTAGAGTTTAAAATAAAAGACAATATGGTTTTTGATGTAGACATGTAATATTAAACAACATTAAACTTGCTTATTTTCCTTATAATTAAAAACAGTATCACAAATCAACAAGAGTATAGAATTTGGCTTCTTATGACTTAACTACTTATAAAATCAATCAGTCTTAGGAACTATAAAATCACAGAGGGAATGTTTAAATGATTTTTTAACAAACTATTAAAACACAACATACTATTAAAAACTTTCAGAAAAATATAAAATTACAGAATTTAGTTTAAAACATAAATCAATACTTATAGCTAATTATTACCTACTTATAAAATCAATCAGTCTTAGAAAACATAAAAATCACAGATAGTTTGTTGAAAACGATTTTTTTAACAAACGTTGCTTACTACTTTTACCTTTTTAACTTTGTTAAAAATATATTATTAAAAGATTAAGTTACAAACATAAATCAATACTTATAGCTAATTATCTATTCCTTACTAATAAAATCAATCAGTCTTAAAAAACATAACAATTTCAGAAGATTTGTAAATGATTAGAAACAAAAATCACTAGATTAGAAGTTCGATACATAAATCAATACTTATGACTCCGTGGATAAATTCGTTAATGGTAAAACTAACATGTTCATCAATGTCACAGGTTTCTTTTAATTTTACTGTTATATTAGCACCTTTAATGTATAAAGTTTGATAATAATTATCTTCATTTTGTAAAACGGTCAAAAAATGTGCAATGCTTGTGGGTTTACTGTAAATTTTTTTGTTTATTGTTGAATGCCAGCTCTCGACCATGTTAGTAGTTCGCTGCTGCATGTTATAACAACACCATTTGTCGGCAAAAAACGAAGTCTCATTTAACCATGTCCGTACAAAATAATCATTAAATTTGACAATTTTTACATCATTCGGACATCGAGACATTACATACAACCAAGCACTCTCAACAGCTTCTTTGGGCAAATGTGCCAAAACAATACACCTCTTTACATGTTTCTTAAATAGTGAAGATTTTATTATTCCTATTTTGTCAGCTTTTCGCCACAAACAGCGCGAAAAATGGAAGAAGCACCCGGTGATGTTCGTTTCAGGAAATATATCTTTGACTGCCATCATTGCAGCCTTCTCGAAGTCAATTATAATGGTTTTTGGATTAAATTGCGGAATTTGACTCTTGATAAGGCGAAACAAAATGTTGTAAGTTACTCTTGTTTTGTTGGCCAACAACGCACAGGTATAATATTATTATGAGTTTTAGTACTTCCTAAATCAATATGTAGAGTATACGGCTGCTGGAAAGGTTTTAAACAAAAATTTAAATGTACCATCGCATAGAACCGTCAAATTTGGTTTTGTTAAGATTGTTTTACAACGTTCACTAGCGAAAACTAGAATTCTATTGCTTGTATGGTAATCAGCTAGTAAAAACTTTGAAAATCTTTTGGGCACAGTAACTTCCCTTACTGAGTTAAAACACAACTTTTTTACTCCCAATGACTTATTTCGTTGTCGATAAAACTTGTTTTTAACATTTTTGAATACAGGTATTTTTTTAATTAGGTCGAGTCCTTTATCTTTTAGTGTTGAAACAGCCTGTCGAAACGCATTTGGTATAGGAATACTACAGTCACTTTTCACTTTTTCAACACACTTGTTAAGGTTGATCTCCAATTCATTTGACACAAAATCAGCCACACAGTTGTGCATATCTTCTCGTTTGATGCAGTTATTGCTTCCAATAATTAGTATCGCTTTGCATACAGTTCTCTTCGCACACCTCCAAACACATGAACCGTCCTTATTTTTTCGATCCACGTTATATTTATGTCCTGCACGAAATAGCACCGACTTTCCTCGCTGAGATGTTATTATTTCATGTCCAGTTTTGTCACTAGATGGACCTGCTTGTGATCCACTTCCTGGAAGAAATTGTTACAGTTAGGCATGTTTAAATTTTAAAGAGAAATCAGAGAATCAAAATACTAAAACGCCGTTTACTATTTGCCCACGGCTTTGCATGTATTGTTTATAATGGAAACAGCATTATTTATTCACATAAATAAACCGTTAATCATATTTAAAAATAAGTCGAACAAATTGTAAACAAACCAAAGTAAACAAAGGTTATTAAAGATGTAATTTTTTCAACACCTTAATTTCTTTTATTAATTAATATACCTTTATCAAAACTTAATCTGTCTCTCCAAATAATATACGAAAAAAATGCACGTGGTATTTATTCTGTAACTCTGATATTAAATAATGTTAATACTAAGGTATACCTACTGATTTTTAGCAAAAAAGGTAAATCATTTTAAACTTACCCCCACAATACATCAATATCATTAACCACTTCCACATTTTAATACTTTTTGTCTTTATGTACACCATGAATATTATGCACTGTGACGGCAGCTTAGCACTGCTTAGCTTAGACTGACAATAACGTCACTAAAACAATGACGTCTTAACAGGTTTGCAACATGAATTAGAGGGAGATAGCGTTATGAAAGCACACCCCGGTTTGCGCACAAGCAACGTCATAAGAGATAACAGCTATTGTAAATAAATCCTAGAATAGATAAATGGACATTTTTATGTTCAATTTGATTCACTTGCGCACCCTCCGTTATATTTCTGTTAACCTAGTACTTTGTATGAGGAACTCTGCTAAAATAATATAGTGGTCTTAGCAGTTTTCGTTTATTTATCTGAACTCTGCTAAAATAATATAGTGGTCTTAGCAGTTTTCGTTTATTTATCTGACTGTACAAAGCCCCGTTTATCACGTGCCCGCGAGATGACGACAGAAAGAGTAGGTAAAATCAAAAGGTGCCAACTCGCGGGCATTTGAGAGTTTCATGTCCGCGAGATGACGAATAAGTCGCAAAGAAATAGAAAAATTTATTTGTTTAAATTACGATTTAAATTGTTTTCGAAAAGATGAAATGAAAATTACTTAATGAAAAATTATTTAATAAGTACCTGCCTATTCTGAAACTATTATTTCTTAGCAGGTATTTTGTAAGTTTGGAAACATGGTACTTTGTTTAGTATTTATCTTAAGAACCTTTTAAAGTTTCTAAGTACTAATAACTGTTTTGTTGATGAATAAACTCAGTTTTTTTTAATTCAGTACTAGGGCCGCTAGTCGCCCCGGCTTCGCACGGGTGTATTAGGTATACGTATAAAATAAACCTTCGTCTTGCTTGAATTACTCTATATGTATATTAAAAAAAACCGCTTCAAAATCGATTACTTTTATTTAAAGATTTAAGCATACATTGGGACAGACAGAAGCGACTTTCTTTTATACTACTTATGTAGGTAGTGGTTTTACAATTTTTAGACTCCAAAACGACAGTAGATGCGGAATTTTTTAAGCCTGTATTTAGCAAATGGTATGGAATTGTTAGGCCCATGTCCAGCAGTGTACTAATATAGGCTGATGATGATGATGATAGAATTATTAGAAAACAGGTATTTTCTGCGTTCAACTGGTACCTACCACCATGATTAATTAAAAAATATTTCTCGAGGAGGATCCACCGTAATTAACAAATTATTATGAAAGCTAAAATTTTAAGCATGTTCGCGAAAGTATAAGTACAGTAGGTATTAGGATATCAGTAGTGTTCAAATGAAGGTCAATTTCTATTCACGATAAAAAAAATCAAACCACGAGTAGGGATAAAAATTTTGATACAAATTAATAGGCAACTATTTATACTTACCAACCTAGTAATCTCGGAATAAATAAGTAGGTACTACCAAGTAAGGGGGCGTCCATAAATTACGTGAGGTATTTTTCAGGGTTTTTTGACCCCCCCACCCCCTCTGGTGAGATTTCGTAAGATTTTCCTCGACTCCCTCCCAAATCACACTAGAGATTTTTTATAAAGGTGTAAAATATAAAGAATTTATACAAATAGATAAATTTTAGCATAACTTTAGACTAATATTTGAAATTTGTGTCACAGTTTGTGTGTATTAGGTACCGTAGTCTAAAGTCACTTACTTTAACATTACTTTCACGCAAAAATTTTGCCGTTTTCTACTAGGAAAAAATGACGCGATATAATTATGCTAAAACCCGATTTAGCTTGACCCCCTCCCCCTTGAACACCTCACATAATTAATGGACGCCCCCTAAGTACCTGGGTAGCTCGAATCATCACAAATCATGAAAACATATATAAAACTAAGCTTATTGATGTTATCAGCGACTATACATACTTAGGTAGTACAAACCTTATAGATAAGCTATCTATCACTTACGGACAAAACGGCAAAACTGATTATTGTCTCATTGAGTGGTCGGCCATTGCTCGACAGACGTGTATCGCGCGCTTTTTTGAAATTCGAAGTGTTGTGTTTCGTGTTTTTAAATTGTAATCATGGATGTTCTAAGCAAGGTATTTAGAATTTTTGAAACAACCGAAATATTTTGTGATGAAATATTACATTCTTAAGTTCCTATACCTAATGCGGCGCATGAACGATATTTCATAATATTTTCTTGTTCCACCAATTTTTGTTTTTTGTACCGATTAGGTATAAGTACCTATTACCTAGTAAAATCGCATTCTTGTTTTATTTAGATCTTTAATTTCACGAATTCATAAAGTCCTGTTATTAATGTTAAGGTAAGTATCACTACATAGTATAAAACAAAGTCGCTGTCTCTGTCCCTATGTCCCTATATCCCTATGCCCTATGTCATGTTGTATGCTTAAATCTTTAAAACTACGCAACGGTTTTTGATGCGGTTTTTTTTTTATTTTATTTTATTTATTTATTGATCACCAACATAATGTACACTAAATCTAGCTTATAGTTAACATATTTATAAATCATTTTAAGTGTCATTATAATTATAGGTGAAGACAGCATGCGAAAAATAGTTGTGAGCAAGTAACATTTAAGTGAGAAACGTGAATACAATTAAATTATGAAATTCATTCATTTAAAATAAAAAATGTCAATGTACATAAAACAAAATGGCAAAAAAATAAAAAAGTATAAATAAAAAAGTATAAAAGTATAAATAAGTTTTTAAATAGATAGAGTGATTCAAGAGGAAGGTTTATTTATAGGTTCAATAAAACCGTGCGAAGCCGGTGCGGGTCGCTAGTAGTTAATATAATAAGTCTCGTGTATGTATGTATGTAGGTACAAACACCTTTATGTCATTTCAAAGGTTTCTTTCTAACAAACATACCTACACGCGCGTTCTTAAATATGTACTTATTTAAGATCCTGCATCACTTAAATCTCCATGTCATAGGTATACGTACGGTATAATTTCATAACGAAAATTCTCGCCGATATTAGGTACCTAATTTCATAACGAAAATTCTCGCCCATATTAGGTACCTACTTTAATTTGAAAGTAAATAGATTACAAGAAGATAATTCTTTATTCAAAAACCTAATGTTCATAGATGATAAAATAATTGGTGGCCTTATAGTCTAAAGTTGTCGGGTGTAAAGATGAGTGAAAACTGACCTACTAATATTAAAACGCGAAAGTTTGTAAGTATGGATGGATGGATGTTTGTTACTCTTTCACGCAATAACTACTGAACGGATATGGATGAAATTTGGCACAGAGATAGATTATAGTCTAGAATAACACACAGGTTAGGGGATAGGTGTACAAAATGATCCCCCTAAGGGAAAAGCTTGATTATGTCCAAAGTATGAAGGTTATTGAAAATGTTGAAGGAGATCAAGATGAATAATTTCAGTGCTAATGTTTTAGCATACCCTTATTTTGCGTTCTTTAACTTTTACAAGATTTATTTCAGATTTTCAAAAACATTACTAAAGGATCATTTTGGACACCTAGGTGTATAAAATGATCCCTGGGATAGGGTCAAAATGATCCCCTATTATTATAGTTAGAATAAAAGATAAGAGTACATAATCACGATTATGTTTATTTTCAACACAAATAATAATCAAAAATAGTTTACTTAAATTCTTATAGTAGGTACCTACCTTATGAACACTGTGTCTAAATACCAAGGTAGAAATTACAGAAACTAAACAATCATTAAACATCTTTCTTTTTCTTGAGATCAGAAATATTTAATAACACATAGTAATAACTCATCAACTATCCTTTTTTCACAGCTTCTAAAGCTTTTTTCATGGAATTTTCACTCCAGTTTTGACGTGTAGTTTTCCTTTCGTATTTGCTGGTATGATAATCTGTTAAAATATAAGCTCATGTGTATAAAAATCATTTATATATATTTATATAATTGGGACGGAAAGGTAAAAAGCAATCGTACACAGGTATATAAAAAACAAACTTAAAAACATTAATTTAAGTTCTATGATTCCAGGGATCATTTTGTACCTGCAAAAAGGGATCGTTTGACCCCAAGAGCACATTTTTCATAACATGTCTAAAAATAAAATCGAAACATAACCTTATTGAGATCGTAGCATGCTTGAGAGTAAATTGAATATTGATAGGAACAGCCAGTAAAACATTCATTCGGTAAAATGCAACCAAATTTCAACAATGAAACATTATTTTTATGCTTAACTTAGATTAAACACACCAATTTTCTTTTTTCCGAAATATTTCGACGCACAACACTCACACCGCCATGACACCTTGTGAGATCACTGAGCGGGGAACGGGAAAGACGTATGCTTATAAATCAGATAGATGGCATTAGTAGTTTGCTGGGAACCATAGGGGATCATTTTACCTCGAGGGATCATTTTGTACACCTATCCCCTATATTTTATCCCGGAATTCCCACGGGAACGGGAATTCCCGGGCGTGAAACTGCTAGGCGCTGCTAATAACAGCTGCATCGATTTTTATACTAATATTACATTCACTACACTTGCGACGGTTGTTATAGTTTAACTAGCGACCCGCCCCGGCTTCGCACGGTTTTATTATACGTATAAACCTTCCTCTTGAATCACTCTATCTATTAAAAAAAACCGCTTCAAAATCCGTTGCGTAGTTTTAAAGATTTAAGCAGTCAAAGGGAAATAGGGACAGAAAAAGCGACTTTGTTTTATACTATGTATGTAGTGATAAAAAAACCTAAGCAATGCATCTGTTGGGTCAGCAATTCACAAAACTTCCTCAGCATTCCATTTTTAGATCCACAATTGACACTTTGGATCCTATACAGCGTAGGTACAGTAGTAGGTATAGTCACTGCGCAATTCATTACGCCAACCTTGTGGCTACAAGATGTATATTACTCGTACCAACTCGTATCTACTAGATACTATTAAATGATAGTACTTTGAATCTAGAGATGCACGTAAAACCGGCCTTTTGAAATTGTCCGGAGTAACACTTCTTGACTAAACTTTAATGTACAACGTAGATATGCCCCGTTTGTTACATTTCAGCTAGTCTTCGCTTCATCCAATCTTCAAAAATTAGATTTACACAAGTTGAAGGAGGTGGATAAAGTCATACATTACCACACTTAACATACAGTCAAGTAACATAACTAGTAACATAACATAACTTAACATACATACAAAGTATAACTTAACATACATACAAAGTATAACTTAACATGCATACAAAGTATAACTTAACATACGTACATACATTAAGCTATACCTAAGTCCTCTCTAATACATACGTAGGTGTCTATTTTTGCCGTAATTTCCGTCATACTTACCATCTTACCGAACATTCTTCATTTAAAGCAGTTATCGTATTTTGAACTTCATTAAAATCTGTCTAGTAATCGTAGTATCGTAATAGTATTTTTAAGGGACACACTTTTAGGCCTGTAGGTATAGGTACTAGGTATACCTCATGCAAGCTTACTGAATCATCCATTATTTATTGAGTATCGCTTTTAAATTAGTGTAGATCTATGAATAAGTATGCTTTCATTCATGTAACCGGCGGCCTTAGCCCTATTAAACTTAAAAGCAGTTTCAGTATACGGGACTCTCAGACTATAGAACTATCCGGGACTCAAAAATATAGAAACCGTTTACTAAACGAACACATAAGAACAATGTAGGTATTGGTGTTGATTCTGGAGGTAGATTTATTTAGCAAAAATTTACTTAAATTAGGATTTAGTAACGTCAAAAAAAACTTAAGCTGTCTTACGAAACCAAATATCCTATACGGATTAAAAATGCATTGAATTTGACTTAAAGTTCATGTTCGTCTGTAATTTTTTTCCATTATTTGAAAATGGCCGGAGACTGGACACAATAATTTTATCTAAAGTCCCGCCTTTCCTATCTCGTTCTAATAATGTTTGTTTTATTTGCTATGTATGTGTTTGTATTTCTTCTATCGCTGGTAAATGGGTCAAACGCGGTCGATATGATGGAACTTTAATAATTCAAGGTCCGGTCAACAGTCATAACATAACTCTAGGTAATATCGATATTGTAGCACCAAAACTGAGTAACGAATGTATGAACGATGTAGTGTAGATAACGAATAATAATCAAAGTAATGAAATCAAAGCTTTATTTATTTCAGACATAAATTGTGGTCCATAGAAATATGAAATTACACAGTTTAAATTATCTAAAAATACAAAATAATTTTGCGAGAATCTTTTCACAAATTTTCCAATACATATTTAAATTAATTTTTTATTATTGGTTAAGACGTGCATCCATGAGTAGTGGTATACAGACATGCTGTCAAACTTTTTTCCAAACACTGAGAATGCTGTTGGATATGGCTCGACTCAGGGCATCAGAGATGCTCCACGCTAGCGCATTGTGGCATAAGTCATACATATAGGTACTTATTATTTTGACAAAGTCGGTTAAAAATTTACACTAGCCGGCTTGACGTCTAATGTTGAATTAAATGAGAAAATAAGTCTTAGTTTTCTTAGTCCCTAGTATCCTTATGATTTTATAAATACCCTCATAGAACAATTTAATTACATAACACTTATGTATCTTCTAGCCTAGAATTTTACCAGCATAAGCCTTGAATAGCTTAGTGTTTAAATAGATCCATAATTATTAGCTATACTGACAATTTCTTTACAATCGCAATTTGTTGATTAAGTTTATAATTTTTGACTGATTTACTTTTTGAATTTACTTAATTTATAAATAACCTAAGTCAAATGACTTGACCACAACTTGACTAAATGTTTACTGTGAGCCTTATAGTACGAGTTAATAATTTATATTATAAATCAGACATTAAGCGAAAAACAATCAAATTAGAAATTGTTAATTAATGCTGGATAATTCTTACTATTAGTAAGCAGGCAAAGCTTGTCGAAAAATTATCAATTAGAAAGCAAATGTTAAAAAATGCCGGATAATTTACACTTTCATAGTGTAGCAAAGGTTGTACTAGATAACTGATTGGATTTTTTTTTACTATAAATTGAAGACACCCAAAACACCCGGAACGAATATACATACATATGTAGATTGTACAAACATTTGTCAGCTCGTGCGTCGCAGGTCGCCATCTATTGATTCGATTGATTGATTCACTTCACAATTTTTTTGCATTTTCTGAAAAATAGTTAAAAACAACTAGCACCCTCAAAGAGTCCTTTTTCCTTTTTGGTCTTTTGTATTTTCAGCTACATTTAATTCGCTTATTTTGGAATATAAAATTTGCCTTAATTAGAACTGGACTTACCTACTATTTACAAAAATGAAACAAGCGGTATTTTATGTTATGACCGCTACAGGATCTTACAAATGTATTTATTTAACAAAAACCAGTCCTTATTCTACTTAAACTAACATACGTATGTTTTTCTTACGACCAATGATGATTTACATTTTATAGATGGCTAATTTTAAACAGACAGTCAAATTGCATCTTCAAATTAATCTTAAAATCAAAGCAAGTCCTTTTAACTAAGGTGGAGATATTTATTATATCTAAGTATACTTATAGTATGCCATAACAAAAGTAAATAAAATAAAATACCTACCAAACTGTATAAAATACTTAAATATTAGTAAATAATTACAAAATATTCTTCAATCAATGAAAATAGTATGTGTATTAAAAATACAAAATAAGTACTTGATCATCAGCCTATATTAGTCCACTGCTGGACATAGGCCTCTATAAATAAGTACCTATCCTAATTAAAAAATCTGTACGTGCAACCTAATATCTACGCAGTGTCCTCCAATATTTATTTATTAATCATAACATCATCGCAGGTTTCTTTTTTTTAGCCTAAGCACAGTTTTTTTAAACTAAGTACAGTACAATTAAATTTATTAATACAGTTACAATATACACACATAACAATAGTAATATGTTGATAGACCTTCCTTGCTTGTAAAAAAAAAACAAACCTGTAAATAATAATCATAATGCTTTTTAACTCCGAATCCAATCGATTAATATGTGTCCTGTCGGAACGAAAAAAATAATTATGTATACACCTTTTAAAAACCCATAAATTATTTATGATCATAAATTAAAACTAGCAAGGTAGGTAGTGAAAACGAGTGTTTAACCTCTGTGGCGAGGCCGCCTGTTGTTGGGTTTGAGTCCCTTCTCAGGACCAATGTTTGCATGATCTGCAGATATTTTTTCCGTGTGTTTAGTGTACAAAAAAAAAACGTAATGTTTGTTTACTTCTAATACCCAAAACACAGCTCGGCGTAGTTCAGGGCAAGAACTGTTCAGCAATTTTTTATTTTCTTCCAATCACAAAAATAGAAAAAATAGTGGATGTTATAAAGAAAAAGAGAGATGTTTGGGATCAGTCCAATGTAAAAACTATAATCAGTTAAATGTATGTGTGCTGATTATGTATCAATAAATGAGTTTATGAGTTTATCAGAGTAAAATAATTTCCAAAGCTAGTTTAACTAATACCTAAACGTTACCTAACCTATGTTCTTGATTTTAACAGGAACCTTATTTTTTCTTTAAATACTATCACAGTCTTGTCTGTTCACGTATTCAGCAGTCACATTAAAGGACATCACTATTTGCTAGAAAAACTAACATAGCAACAATTATTTCCCCGTCCTGACGACTGATTTATAAAAAGCGATAGTAATGCACAGTCACGATGCTTCACTGTTTCCTCCTCAATGCACGGTATCTAACACATCCTTAATTTGTCAGAATTACCCCCCGCCTTTATTTACCTTAGCAAAATGATCTCCAGTCGTTATCTAACTTTTAATTCAACCACACGCTTTTCGCGTCAAAATATTACAAAAAAAAAGTATTATTTAAATTTGACGTGTGAAGTGTCAAAATGACAGCGGGTGTAGAGATTTTGAAGTCCTGGGTATGTTAAAATCGTTTCATTTATATATATTTTCATTCATTTATATTGTGTTATGTTTGACTAGCTTATGCCTGCGGCTTCGCACGCGTTGTTTCTATGGAAACGTTTCAAGGCTATTTCTATCTTAGGAGAACAGATTAACGGGAAGAAAATGTTAAATTCCTGATATTGAAGTACACATTTGAAGTAGGTACCTAATGAAAGTGAATTTCAAACTAGTATTTAAAATTGTTGAGCTAATTTCAGACGTTTTAGTATGTAGTTGTGTTTATTCGGAAAACCAGTTCAATTTACGATTTATAAACTAAATAGGTAGATAAAAGTACTTAACTTAGTTACCTACCTGCTTATATACCAAACTTATCTACATATTTAGGCGCGAATTTATGCGTTATCGTGTTAGTTCATCGTAAATAATTTGAAGGTTACGTGTCCCTATACTCTACAACTATTTGTTTATACTTAGTCAATTTAATAACTTAATCCTTACTAACATTATAAACGAAGTGTATGAATGTATTATTTTAAATGTATGTCATGTTCACGCAAAAAAATTCAAACAGATCGGGCTAAAATTTTGGATACACGTAGTTCTAGCCCTGGAATAACCCATAGACTACTTTTCATAACCATAAATCAGTTCCCATGGAATAGAAATAGCCTTGAAACGTTTCCATAGAAATAACGCGTGTGAAGCCATGGGCAGGTGCTAGTTTTCTATCATAAGACTATCGTTCTAATAGATAAGCACAAAAACCGGTTAGATAACTTATAAAAGGTAATTGATGGTACAGATGAGTAACAGCTGTACGGAAACTGTTTACTCAAACAGTCCCAGTAATAAAAACATATAAGTAGTTGAACTTAGAACCTCCTTCTTTTTCAATCGACTTCAAAAATGAGGTTCTCGATTCGTTTTTTTTTTCATTTCATCGTTTAAAGATTTAGTAGTAGTAAAGACCTGTACACCGATCTGACGATCTAACCAATTGCCCCTTTTTGAGTATAGAGAATTATCCCGAGCGGAGTGAAATAAGAAGCCGGTTATTAGTTTGGTAAAAAAATCAAAATAGACTTTCGACCACATAATTTTTTTTTATTACTTCCGTACGTACCTACTGCACCTCTTTATACCTTAAATGAACGATGACATTAAGCTTGACTGATATTGAGGGATATTTTTGGATTTTTGTCTATACCGCGATTCAACAACATAGATAATTTTTGTAAACAAATGAGTTACAAAACCACATGAATATTGGTGGAACATATTTTACGACACTGGTATCATCATAGCAAGCTGCAGGAGCTTCAAACTATTTGTGTTTTTGACAGTTTTCATTCATCATTCCACTGGTCTCTCATTCGTTGTCGAACTCAAACTTGCATCTTTTTAGCTGTGCTTGAGCAATTATGTGTTGTAGAAGTTTAAATTTTGCTTTTTAGTTGTTAGCTTGCAGTTACCCTGCTTTTGTCTGTTATTATTTTAAGCTTTTCTTAAGTTTTCATTCATTGTTTACATAAAATATCTATGTTTCTGAATCAGAGTATAGTTGTACATATTATTTCACAATACAGGTAAGTTAAATCATCATGTGTGATATTACGAAATCCCAGTAGTTGATTTAACGATACTTACACCAATTTACTATCCGCTTGCATGACTGTCAAAGATTTTTTGGTTTGATATAGAAGATTGTAGAAAAGATTGAGGGTGATTAGTTCTTTATCCGTCCGAATTATCTTAAGAACAAAACCGATATAAAAACAGTATCTACCTATACGTCAGCCAAACTCGATGTAGAATGTTTGTAAACAAACCGCCCATACTTTACCTAAAATACACTCTGTTGCCGCGCCTTTTTATATGCAATTTACATTACTTGTCGATTTAAGATCCTTCCTTCACTAAATATTTCGTACACTCATATCTAAAATTCGACGCCAAGCAAGTGAATTTTAGTTTTTTGTGTCGTGGTTTGTTTACAAACATTCTACATCGAGTTTGGCTAGTGTATAGGCATTACTCATTTAGGTATACCTACATAGCACCAATAGCGTCCGCATTATACTTATACTTACTGGGTGGATTTTTGAGACAAAATAAATAAAACTACTACAGATGCATTAAAAAAAGCTTATGATAGGTATAACAAACTGAACGTTTGATTTTTAGGTAATTTATTTGTTAACGTAATATAATATACTTAATAAAATAAATGGCGGCGGAAGTGTGAGAAGGAACCTCTAGTGACCGCCTTAAAAACAGTGATCGATCAGCCGTGTTTTGACGAAATAACCGAAATAACGTAATCACAGATAAATAAATTACGTCTTTATTATGCTGTCTCATGGCTTGTTATATGATATACTCTGGTCTCCTCGTCCAAGGACGTCTAGACTATTATAAACATTAACTCAAATGAGTCTGTAAATATCTACTCACACGTGAATGGGTGTACGTTTGTTTTTGTAGTATTAGTAGGTTTGTAAATTCCGTCTTGCCTATATTTGCATGATATTCGTGTTTCCACCAGAGCATATAAATGTGTACCTACAAACAAACAAAAAAAAACACTCATTTGATAATTATGCGAAGCGAGCGATGACAATTTTCAACTGACTTCAAAAAAGGAGTCGGTTCTCAATTCGATTATTTTTTTGTGTAATAAATAACTTTGTACGTAAAACGATTTTATTGATGATTTTTTTATATAAAGCAGGTGCTTCTCGTGTTTCAATTATTAAAATTTTATCAAGATCTAACCAAGAGTTTTTGAGTTACACTTAATAAATAATGCGTGAATTTTAATATCTAACCTTGTGTGACAATAAAAATAAATGTGACACTGATTAAATACGTTGTACCTTACCTAGGTACTTGCACACAGCTGCACCTTGGTGAAAACATGGCCTTAGTTTTATTCCATCTGTATGCAATTAACATTCATTTACAAGTGTTTAGCTATGCTTATCTATTTATCATTAAAACAAAAGAGGTAGGTACTCAATTAACTAGATTCTGCAAATTGATTAAATCCATTTCAAAAATCCTCGTATCATATTAATATAAATACCTAATACTTACAATTAATATAAAAAAAACAGCTTTTGTAGATAAATGTAAAAGTAACACCTATTTCATAAAATCCCTGACTAATTTTACGTCCTCAATCTTAAGCTCTGTTTGGTATCCTAAATGAGATGTAATGCGGAAAGGCGTAGGTTTCAAATGACCACAATTCCGAGATTGCGGGTGCAGTGGGCAGTGACCAATTTCCGGGTTGGGTTCAAATCTCACTCGTCCTAATTAACTGATAATATCAAAAGACTGAAATTTATATGCATTTAGCCATTTAGGCTTTTTCTATGCATAACTTTAGTAGTTAGGTTAGGTTTCAATTGTTTAAGAAACCATAACTACTGTATCAAAAATGGCGTGATAATATAGCGGAAAGATAAAATGTGCTACAATAATTGAGAAAAGCGGAAGAGTGCGCCATAATTATTATGAGTCTAAGCTTTGGTTTTGAAGATTTAGAATATATTGACACAACTGCATGCGCCCTGATAACAACGAATTAGCATACATTACCATTTACCATTATAACCTTCTTAGTACCTAGATTGTTACGACCTAACCTCGTTTTCATTGTTGCTAACGAAACTCCTATATCCAGATCCGCAGCCACCAGCGCACCCCGTCAGGCTCCCGGGACTTCAAGGAGGCCACGAAGCGCGATGCCCTCCAGCGCCTCGAGGTGGAGCTGGAGAAGCTGCAGGCCAACGCGCCGCAGAACCGCCGATCGCTCATGGAGAAGGAGTTCCGAGGGTTCAAGAACCTTTTCAGCAGGTTCTTAGCTGAACGTGAGTGAATCTTTTGTCTCATTACAACTTTAAGATGTTTCTGGAGCTTAAAGTTTTCTCCCCGCTAGTGGCAGGACTTCCAAAAGTTCAAGAACCTATTTAGAAGCTCTTGGAGAACCGCCTCAGCAGGTTCTTAGCTTAACGTGAGTAAACCTTTGTCTCATTGCCACTTCAAGATGTTTCTGGGACTTCGTTTACTCCCCGCTCGTGAGAAGACCTTCCGAAAGTTCAAGAACCTCTTTAGAAGTTCTTCAAGAACCATTTCTTGTGCAATTTCGACCCTATATATTAACGTGAAAAATATCTATTATATGACAATTTATGAAGCTGACTATTCAACATGCAAATGCTGCTAGCATTCTGGATACTCGGCCTCCTGTGGAGGCTTACATTTTAGGAAATTGATATAGGTGCTAATACGAGTTGTAATATCGTTTTGTAGTTTAAGCTTACACTTGAAGAAATATAAATCCATTAATCAAGACAAAACTAAATTCAACCATATTCTTTCTTCCAGAGGGTCCCTCTGTAACATGGGAAAAGATCGAGAAGCTTCCAGAAGGTGCAGTCATAGACTACTCCCTGCTCACTACCCCCACCACAGACAACATCCACCATATGCTGGACAAACTGGTGGTGGTCAAGCTGAACGGAGGCCTGGGGACCTCCATGGGGTGCAAGGGTCCAAAGAGTGTGATCCAAGTTAGGAACGATCTCACCTTCTTGGATCTTACTGTACAACAGATTGAGGTGAGGAACCAGGGAAATTATTTGACTTTTAAAGTACACTGAAGCCGGAGGCGGAGCGGAGGCGAAGGCGTCCCGGTTTTTCCTATTGTACCGCGCCGCCACCGCCTGCGGTGTGTGTGTAGGCTTTCATATGATTCAATAGAATACAACTCGCACGCCTTCGCCTCCGCTCCGCCTCCGGCTTCTGTGTGTGAGACTTTTAAGGAGCGCGAGAAAGGATTATGATATATAAGTAGGTACTAATTATAGAGATATATACAGATAATTTAAAGAGGTAATTCTTAAAAGCCGAAAATGAGAACATCATAGTAGTCAAAGTCAGATATGGTAACATCACACTAATAATATAAATGCATAAGTTTGGATGGATGGATATTTATTACCTTCACGCCAAAACAACAGAACGGAACGACCTGAAAATTTGAATAAACATAGTTCTAGGCCTGGAAAAAAACATAGGCTACCTTTCATAAATTTTCATATTAAAAAAGGTTTTTAGTACTGCTTTAATTAAGTTTTTTGTTGACTTTAATTAAGTGATTTATGTGACAATTACAAGCACAATACTACTCGTAGCTTATCTGGTAAAATGCCCTGTTGACCTATGACTGATGATTATTTTAATGATTATGATAATGAGGCTTGTTTTCACTAGCCCTGAACTTAAATGCTCTTTAAAGAGGCCTTTCCTTCCCGTCAGATTACATTAACACGATGATGATGATGAAATTTTTAATAAATAATGTTAGAAAAATACCAAAAGTTTTAATGATTCCAAATATGAACTACTCTATTGTTGATAAAATGTTGCGGGGCGAGGGATAAATTTATCATACAACTATTTTAAATTATTTAGTTTATATCTATACTAGCGACCCGCCCCGGCTTCGCACGGTTTTATTATACGTATAAACCTTCCTCTTGAATCACTCTATCTATTAAAAAAAACCGCATCAAAATCCGTTGCGTAGTTTTAAAGATTTAAGCGTTCAAAGAGACACAATGACATAGGGACAGAGAAAGCGACTTTATTTTATACTATGTAGTGATTTATAAGAAGTTATCAGTTGGATTCTTTGAATTCCCTGGCTCTTTTGAATTTCCTTGTATGTCTTTCGTTCAGTTAGTTTACTTAGCAAAGTTCTTAATCTTTCTCTTATCGTTCAATGTAGCTGCATGTAACTACGACTGCGTGATAATCTATTAGTTATGCTTGCCGTAGCTAATTCTTTTTTACTTTTCCCAACAAGGCATTAAAGTAATGTTTAAAATAGTCCGACCAGACAGAAAAGAGCGCGGTTTTGGTTTGAAATTATCACTATCACTACATAGTCCTATATAACAAAGTCGCTTTCTGTCTGTCGTTCCTATGTAGGTATGCTTAGATAATTGAAACTACGCAACGGATTGTGATAAAGTTTTTAAATATATAGAGAGATTCAAAAGAAATGAAGATGTATTATTCATATAAATGAATAATACACCCGTGCGAAGCCGGTGTTGATTGCTAGTTATATATAATATAACTAGCAACCAACACATAGTATAAAGGACTGACTGACCGAAAACGAACAGTCTTAACATAGGTCCTAGAGACTTTAAATTTGGAGTGTTTATTCCTTTTAGTGTGTATTAATCATTATTAATTTAATTTTAACCTGCATAATTAGATATCTATTTAAGTTTCAGATTACAACCCATAGTAACGATGATATAGAACGCATAGATAATGTTTTATCTGTTATCTTACAGTAGGTAATCAAATAAACAGGTTGTGGCATAGAAAACTGAAGCGCCGAATCTATATATGTATATATATAGGTTTTGTTAATCCCTGTTAGCAAATATTTTTAGAATCATGGCAATTTTTTGCTTAATTTTCTGTGTTAAAATGTATTATTGAATGACGTCATCTACTCGAACCACATATATTATGAAAAAAAATAGAAAAAAAAACAATATGTACTTATTTCATAGTGTCAGACAAATTAAGTACTCTATGAAATAGTTATTCTATTTATTTATTATATTATTCTCAAATTCTCTTCCAGCACCTAAACAAAACCTACAAATGCCACGTACCACTAGTGCTAATGAATTCCTTCAACACCGACGAAGACACGCAACGAGTCATCCGCAAATACGCCAACCTGAAAGTAGACATCCACACATTCAACCAGTCGTGCCATCCCAGGATCAACAGAGAAAGTCTTCTGCCTGTCGCCAAGGAATCTGATGTGCAGGCGGATATAGACGCGTGAGTACCTACCACTCTGCCAATACACTACCTGCCAATCTTCCAACATGTCAACACATTTCCTGCCAATCTTCCAGTCTTCCTACCACACTGCCAACACAGTGCCTGCCAATCTTCCAACTAGTCAACACACTGCCTGCCAATCTACCAACTAGTCAACACATGTCCTGCCAATCTGTCAACACAATTCCTGCCAATTTGTTGACAGATTGGGTATCCCTGGCAATCTGTAAGCAATCTACCTTCTATCATATCGACTTACACACAAAATCTAATATAATAAATAATGTACTGCCTACACCCTAGTTTAACACCAGAATTCCAGCCAGACGCGTGAGTATCTGACAATAAAAAAAAACTGCCTCGCAAAGTTTCAGTCTGTGGACCTTATAACCTGCCAATTCTTTTTATCAATAAAATGATACGCGACATAACTTTAAAGTAGGATAGAAATTTAAATTCTAAATGTAGTTCACAATATATTGTAGTGCCTAGGTTCATGTTTGAAACTATTTTATATTATTAGACCTACAAAAATAAGGCAAGAAAAAAAAAAGTTTCACTCTTTTTAATTTTTTTTTACTTTTCTACACTACTCTTTGCTGGCTTTAGATGATGTAAATAAAGTGTTTATTTTACCCTCTAGCACAGGTATAATATTACTTAAAAGAGGGTCCCATACCACTGAAATGTATTAGATTAAGTTAAAGAAATAAAATATTATGTATTTTTTTTTGTATTTTTGTATTTTCTCTTGCAAACATTATTGATAGACCTATGATATTTAACTACTAAATATGTCCACAAGACTGGACTTTTGATAAGCCACTATTCAAAACTAGATGTGAAAGGGTTAGGAAAGATTCTAAAACTCTCTTCTCTCTTCCAGCTGGTATCCCCCCGGTCACGGTGACTTCTACGAGTCATTCTACAACTCTGGTCTACTCCAGAAGTTTATAAAGGAAGGGCGGACTTACTGCTTCATCAGCAACATCGATAACCTCGGCGCTACTGTTGATCTCAATATCTTGAATCTCCTGCTGAACCCTGAAAACCAGGTAGGAAGACCATTCTACATACCATCAATGGTTCTCTGCCTAAAAATAATAATAAGTAAATATTATAGTATTCCCTACTGGTTTTGGTTGGCAGGTAGATACCTACTGCTTAAATAATTAATAATGCTGGACAATTCACACATCGTCACCTAGCCCCAATCTAACCTTATGTGTCAGCTTGTGTTGGGGGCTAGATGACTGAATTACAATATAATACTTTACAATAGTTTATAATAAAAAAATATTACATAGATATTTTTTATTGTACATATAAAAAACCTGGGTGTTTTTTTACGCCCGGCAAATATTAGTTCCAGAAATCTGGATCCCTGGAACACAAATAAATCAATGTACAAAACAACACACACTACAAAAATTTGTCCCAGGGCGGGGATCGAAACCGCGACCTCCTGCGTCGCAGGCAGATCTTCAATCGGAATCATTCATTCATTTCATTCATTCAATCGCCGCGCCACATCGGTCCTCAAAAATATACAATTTCTTATGTTTGATACTTTTGATGACAAGCCTATAACTAAAAATCATCCTACCCTCAGACCGCATCAGAATTCGTAATGGAAGTGACGGACAAGACGCGCGCCGACGTGAAAGGAGGCACGCTCATCCAGTACGAGGACAAACTGCGGCTGCTGGAGATAGCACAGGTGCCCAAGGAACACGTGGACGACTTCAAGTCTGTCTCGCAGTTCAAGTTCTTCAACACCAACAACCTGTGGGCCAAGCTGGACGCCATCCAGCGAGTGGTGGACCAAGGTAATCATTATATTAGAGGGAATTTATCTTAAGGTGTGACGTGACGTGAAGGGAGGCACGCTCATCCAGTACGAAGACAAGCTGTGTCTGCTGGAGATAGCACAGGTGCCCAAGGAACACGTGGACGACTTCAAGTCTGTCTCGCAGTTCAAGTTCTTCAACACCAACAACCTGTGGGCCAAGCTGGACGCCATCCAGCGAGTGGTGGACCAAGGTAATCATTATATTAGAGGGAATTTATCTTAAGGTGTGACGTGACGTGAAGGGAGGCACGCTCATCCAGTACGAAGACAAGCTGTGTCTGCTGGAGATAGCACAGGTGCCCAAGGAACACGTGGACGACTTCAAGTCTGTCTCGCAGTTCAAGTTCTTCAACACCAACAACCTGTGGGCCAAACTGGACGCCATCCAGCGAGTGGTGGACCAAGGTAATCATTATATTAGAGGGAATTTATCTTAAGGTGTGACGTGACGTGAAGGGAGGCACGCTCATCCAGTACGAAGACAAGCTGTGTCTGCTGGAGATAGCACAGGTGCCCAAGGAACACGTGGACGACTTCAAGTCTGTCTCGCAGTTCAAGTTCTTCAACACCAACAACCTGTGGGCCAAACTGGACGCCATCCAGCGAGTGGTGGACCAAGGTAATCATTATATTAGAGGGAATTTATCTTAAGGTGTGACGTGACGTGAAGGGAGGCACGCTCATCCAGTACGAAGACAAGCTGTGTCTGCTGGAGATAGCACAGGTGCCCAAGGAACACGTGGACGACTTCAAGTCTGTCTCGCAGTTCAAGTTCTTCAACACCAACAACCTGTGGGCCAAACTGGACGCCATCCAGCGAGTGGTGGACCAAGGTAATCATTATATTAGCAGGAATTAGTCATAGCGTCTGGTCGAAGCGACGCGTGACCCGAGAGCTGGTGAGTGCTGTGCGCATTAGCATTGCTATACAGCGTGATAATGCTGCCAACGTCTTGGTGTCATGAAGATTGGTATTGGTTACGTAAAATTATCTATAAAAAGAGCAAAAAAAATAATCGTCTTTTGTTAGGAACCCCATAAATCACTTACCATCAGGTGAGATTGTAGTCAAACGGAAGTGTGGAAGGTCTATTGTAGGAAAAAAAAAGTACCTAAGTACTGAAATACATAATATTTATGAACATATCTGTGATAATGTCAACTCTAACTAATATGGTTTTTGAGAAACTGATTGGTGATAGACGGATGGACAGCGGAGTCTTTTAATAGGTTCCCGTATTACCCTTTGGGTACGGAACCCTAAAACCATCATCATCATTTGAAGTTGGTTGAAGTCGTGTAAACAAAAACAAATCATTCTCCCCAGGTTCCCTGAACATGGAGATAATAGTGAACAACAAGACTCTATCTGACGGCGTGAACGTGATCCAGTTGGAGACGGCCGTGGGTGCGGCCATGAAGTGCTTCGAGCGCGGCGTCGGCGTGAGCGTGCCGCGCAGCCGGTTCCTACCGGTCAAGAAGACTAGCGACCTGCTGCTCGTCATGTCCAACTTGTACAGGTACTAGCTGAGCCCCGCGGCGTCACACGCCTGACACTTGATGTACATGAAGTGCTTCGAGCGCGGCGTCGGCGTGAGCGTGCCGCGCAGCCGGTTCCTACCGGTCAAGAAGACTAGCGACCTGCTGCTCGTCATGTCCAACTTGTACAGGTACTAGCTGAGCCCCGCGGCGTCACACGCCTGACACTTGATGTACATGAAGTGCTTCGAGCGCGGCGTCGGCGTGAGCGTGCCGCGCAGCCGGTTCCTACCGGTCAAGAAGACTAGCGACCTGCTGCTCGTCATGTCCAACTTGTACAGGTACTAGCTGAGCCCCGCGGCGTCACACGCCTGACACTTGATGTACATGAAGTGCTTCGAGCGCGGCGTCGGCGTGAGCGTGCCGCGCAGCCGGTTCCTACCGGTCAAGAAGACTAGCGACCTGCTGCTCGTCATGTCCAACTTGTACAGGTACTAGCTGAGCCCCGCGGCGTCACACGCCTGACACTTGATGTACATGAAGTGCTTTGAGCGCGGCGTCGGCGTGAGCGTGCCGCGCAGCCGGTTCCTACCGGTCAAGAAGACTAGCGACCTGCTGCTCGTCATGTCCAACTTGTACAGGTACTAGCTGAGCCCCGCGGCGTCACACGCCTGACACTTGATGTACATGAAGTGCTTCGAGCGCGGCGTCGGCGTGAGCGTGCCGCGCAGCCGGTTCCTACCGGTCAAGAAGACTAGCGACCTGCTGCTCGTCATGTCCAACTTGTACAGGTACTAGCTGAGCCCCGCGGCGTCACACGCCTGACACTTGATGTACATGAAGTGCTTCGAGCGCGGCGTCGGCGTGAGCGTGCCGCGCAGCCGGTTCCTACCGGTCAAGAAGACTAGCGACCTGCTGCTCGTCATGTCCAACTTGTACAGGTACTAGCTGAGCCCCGCGGCGTCACACGCCTGACACTTGATGTACATGAAGTGCTTCGAGCGCGGCGTCGGCGTGAGCGTGCCGCGCAGCCGGTTCCTACCGGTCAAGAAGACTAGCGACCTGCTGCTCGTCATGTCCAACTTGTACAGGTACTAGCTGAGCCCCGCGGCGTCACACGCCTGACACTTGTTGTACATGAAGTGCTTCGAGCGCGGCGTCGGCGTGAGCGTGCCGCGCAGCCGGTTCCTACCGGTCAAGAAGACTAGCGACCTGCTGCTCGTCATGTCCAACTTGTACAGGTACTAGCTGAGCCCCGCGGCGTCACACGCCTGACACTTGATGTACATGAAGTGCTTCGAGCGCGGCGTCGGCGTGAGCGTGCCGCGCAGCCGGTTGCTGTCTGTTTATTCCAGGATATTTTTATTTAGAATTCGTGTATTCAAAATTTCAATGATGATTTTGACATGATTTTATCAAGTTCACTTTATTTGAATAAATTTAAAATTTATTATTCGATTGCGTTATACAGGTTGTCCCGAAACTCAAGGTCAAGCCGAGTGCTGAGGACAGACGATGACCCAGAAAAACCAAAAAATCATGCGTCTATCTTCAATGGCTTTTTACTGAAAATCATAAATACTTCTTGATGCTGTAACGAAAACCATTGAAGATAGACCCATAATTTTTGGTTTTTCTGGCTCCCCGTGAACCCACCCCTGTCCTCTGTTTTCTGCTTGACCTTGAGTTTCGGGATACCCTGTATAACTCCTCTCTGTCTGCGTTGAGCTTAACACTTAATTTCACACCAAGAAAAACAAAAAAAAATGGAGAAAGAGAAATAACAAATCATCATATCAGCCGTAGGACGTCCGCTGCTGGACAAAGGCCAAATGAGGGATCATTGATCTCCAGGAACTGCGGTTGGAAGCGGCCTGCATCCAACGCCGACCTGCGCTTCTTACTAAGTCTTCTACCCATCTTGTGGGTAGAAGACTTAGTACGCTCCTACGCTGACGCTGCTCTTGCCAATCCGTGGCCTCCATTCGAGAACTTTCCGACCCCATCGGCCATCTGTTCTGCGCGCTATATGGCCTACCCATTGCCACTTCAACGTGCTAATCCATCACATACATGTATGTATGTTCTGATTCTTACAGTATGTTTGTTGGTTGCAGCCTGTCCCACGGCTCGCTTGTGATGTCGGAGCAACGTATGTTCCCCACCACCCCGCTGGTCAAGCTCGGGGACAACCACTTCGCCATCGTCAAGGAATACCTTAACAGGTACGTTACAATTGAACAAGAATACCTTAAAAGGTATGTTACAAATGAACTACCCTAACTGCAGATGATTACAAACAGTGTAAAGGTAGCTCAATTGAGCTACCTTTAGACTGTTTGCAACCGTTGGCAGTTAGCTCAATGGTTTCAATTGTATATTCTAGTTTTAATTAATTCTATTCTTTGTTAATAAAGATGTAAATTCTGTACAGATTCGCGACAATCCCCGACCTGATCGAGTTGGACCATCTCACTGTCTCTGGTGACGTCACCTTCGGCAGGGGAGTCACCTTAAAGGTTAGTATACTATTTACTATGTCCAGCAGTGGACATAGTCGATATATTTTTGATTTATTTGTTGTTTATTCGAGGCACAGTTTACAATTTTCTTAACTTAAGTAATTTACATACTCTGTACAAATCACAAATACAACAAGTAGAATAAATTATCACTTACCAAGCAGCTATGCGGATATACCACTGCAGTCCTCTTCACTTCGGTTTTTTTACGCAAACCTACGCAGCATTCGCACTAGTGGCAAATTTGATGAAATAAAATGCATCCTGAAGTCCATATCAAAAACCACGCACATACTGATTTTTACAGAAACCTGGATAAAAACGGAAAAAGAGGCTAACAGATATCAAATACCAAACTATACACATATATGCAACTATAGGCCGAATAACGAAACAAGAATAAACACATCAGGAAAAGAAGAAAAAAAGAGAGGAGGCGGCGTTTCTATCTATGTCCACTGCAGCATCAAGTATGAAATTACAGAAGACCTGTTCGAAGATGGAAACCACTATCTATGGGTGAAAATTGATAATCTATCGCTTAATATCGGAGCTATATATAAACCACCAGATAGTAATTTTCAAAAATTCTTGACATTATATTCGCGACAGTTAGAGAAAAATAAGAGAACAATAACTTTTGGTGATTTCAATATAGATTTATTAAGTAAAGATAGTAAAGTTAAAGAATACAAAAACGAAATACAAGAAAATGGCTATAAACTAATAAACAATGTTGATAAAAAGTTTTGTACACGACAGACAAACACTACGAATACAATTATAGACCACGTATGTTCAAATTTATCTAATCATTCAATAAGCTTTTCTCTGATTGAATCCTCGATATCCGACCATAAGCATATATACATAGAAATAACAAACTTAGCACCAATACAAAAACAAAAAATACAATATAAAGCACTTGATTACGAAAATCTATTCAATAGTATAGCAAACGCTGAATACCTAAACGAAATAAACACATACGAAAAACTAGAAATATTCCTATTACAACATATACAAAACAATACAATAGAGAAGACTAAAATTCAAAACCCACCACACGACGACTGGATCAACAAAAATATTATAGACTCAATAAAGTTAAGAAATACGCTATGGCAACTCACAAAATCTAACCTTAATAACAACACAATTTTAGAAAATTATAACAAAGAACGAAAGAACGTTAAAATACTAATAAACAACGCGAAGAAAACATATTATTACTCTTTATTTAATAACAACACAAATAATCCAAAAAAAATGTGGGAGATCATAAATAGTCTAGGAGTCAATAGAATAAAAGCAAAAACCACGTTACCTAAACTCAATACGACTAAAGGACTTATAACAGCAGGGAACGACGTCTGCAATGTTTTCAATGATTTCTTTTCATCAATAGGAGCTAACTTAGCCAACAACATACCCAGCACCTATCATCAGAATAGTGGAAATATACTAATGTACACAACTACACATAAACACGATACAATACTAAATGTGTTAGCTCCCTGTGATAGTGAAGAAATATCTAAAATCATCGACCAACTAGATAGCAATACCAGTACAGGTTTAGATGGCATCACCACTAAAACAATAAAAAACATAAAATCCTTAATTTTGGAACGCCTTACCCTTTGTATAAATGAATGTTTAGCTCATGGTGTTTTCCCAGACAGTCTCAAAATTGCTAAGGTTAGTCCAATATACAAAGCAGGTTGTAAAAAAGATCCTAATAACTATCGGCCAGTCTCAGTATTGCCCGTTATTTCAAAAATTTATGAAAAAATCTTATACAACCGACTCAATGAATTCCTAGTTGCTAAAGATTTTTTTATAGATGAACAGTACGGCTTTCGCCCTAAATCTAGCACTCTATCAGCGGCTATAGATTTGGTAACCAAAATTAAAATACACGTTGATCAGAAAAACTATGCGCTAGGAATTTTTGTAGATTTGAGGAAAGCTTTTGATACTGTGAGTCATCAAAAGCTTCTCCAAAAACTAAACAACATAGGAATCAGAGACAGAGCCCTAGACATATTCAAATCTTACCTATCAAATCGAAGGCAAGTAGTGAAAATTGATAATTATACCAGTTGTGTAAGAGACATCAATTATGGTATTCCACAAGGGTCAATAATAGGCCCACTAATGTTTCTAATCTACGTAAATAATATAAACACAATAGGATTAACAGGCCAACTAACTCTATATGCAGACGACACCTGCCTCTTTTATTTTGACAAAAATCTCCATAACATTATCGAAGACGCTCAAAAAGATCTTAACGCCCTCAATGAATGGTTCAAATACAATTTGTTAACAATTAATACGTCAAAAACCTCATTCATGATATTTTGTACAAAAAACAAGCCGATACCCAATTTTACACCACTGTCGATAAACAATGACATAATTAAACAATCACATTTAGAAAAATACCTAGGATTATGGGTCGACGATAAACTGTCCTGGAAGTCACACATTGAAGAAGTAAAAATAAAACTTACATCATTTCTAGGAGCATTGCGCAAAGTTGTAAAATGTGTTCCTGCAAAAGTCAGAAATACAATTTACAATTCCTTAGTAAAATCTCATCTAGAGTACTTAATTGAAATATGGGGATCGGCCGCTGACACACATATTCAACCCCTTCAAAGAATACAAAATAAAATTATTAAAGTTTTATATCACTATTCGTATCATACACCCACAAAAGAATTATATAAAAATACTAAAATACTAAATTTAAAACAATTGTACATTTATAATACCTGTCTTCTAATAAAAAATATAACTTCAAAGTCCATACAATCAAATTTAAAACTACAAATAAAAGAAAGTAAATATAGTTTCAGAAATAAAATTAAACTAAAATTACCAAATACACGCACGAACTACGGAAAAAAGACGATTCTCTCAGACGGAGCACGTATCTTTAATAATTTACCAAATAGCATAAAAGAGTGTGATAGCATTAATGTGTATAAAAACATGTTGAAAGCACATGTCTTGTCAAAAGAATAATATAACTACATAATAAATATAAGTACACCCCTAGACTAACACTAGATTAGTTAAGTATACCTACATAAGAATTTAAAATAAGCCTCAGAGCCCAGGAGCTATTTATATACCTACTTTAAATTAGATTAAGTACTTACTGTTTTAGATTTATCTCATTTTAAGTGAACTGTAATGTTTTTATGAGAAATAAAAAATTCTTTAAACCTAAGTAATTACATATTTATACAACAATTAAATTGCCGCTAAAGGAAACATGATTAAAGAAATTGAAAAGTTATAGGCGCTAATTAAGATAAATAACATATTTATTGGTTGATGAAGATGATTTTATCATTGACTAGCTTCATCCTGCAGCTTCGCAAAAGGTTTTTATCGTTTAAATAAACAACTTGTTCATTATATTTTTTATTAATATCGGTTTTTGGGTTCTGGATGTTTTCTATATATAATAAAAATATCTGTCTATGTAATGTATTGTATTAAGTATATCAGTCATCTAATACTCATAACACAAGCTCTGTTGCAATGACAATGCACACAGCATCATCTGGCCCCAAAGCTAGGCAGGGCTGGTGGTATGGGAACGTAGTACGATAATTGATATAGTTACCTACATTATAATACACTAGCGACCCGCCCCGGCTTCGCACGGTTTTATTATACGTACAAACTTTTCTCTTGGATCACTCAATCTATTTAAAAAAACCGCATCAAAATCCGTTGCGTAGTTTTAAAGATATAAGCATACATAGGGATATAGGGACAGAGAAAGCGACTTTGTTTTATACTATGTAGTGATATATTTTTATTATGCATACATAAAAAACACATAGCATTCCCTAAATAAAATTCTGCAGATCGTACAAATATTTAACCCAAGGCGGGAATAGAACCCGCAACCTCCTGCGTCGCAGACAAACCTTCGTCCGCTGCACCAGAAAGATCGTCTTATTAAGTTAAAACTAAAATTAAACCTTATTCCCCAGGGCACAGTGATAATAATCGCGAACCACGGCGACCGGATCGACATTCCTTCGGGTGCGCTGCTAGAAAACAAAATCGTCTCTGGAAACCTGCGTATTTTGGACCATTAACGACCTAATTCAAAGGTTCTAAGTAACCGTAGCACATTGTACAGTAATATTAATTATTTAATACGATTTTTGTACAGTTAGACTCAATAAATAGGTTAGATTCCTGAAATTACTTGAATTAGTGAGACAGTTCTATTTTCGAAAAATATTGGATAAGTTTTATTTTCTCAAAATCTCAATAAAATATATGAAGAAAGCGCCCATTAAAGTACCGCGTGCGTGACGTCACGGCTTGTGGTTATTTTTAGCACGGTGAGAGTGACGTCACACTCCTCTACTTTTTTGCGCTTAATCCTTGTCATTATACTGTTTGATAGACAAAAGAAAAAATAGGTGCTCAATATTTCTTTCAAATCTAACTCACGGACTAAGTAAATATAATAATATTTTTTTACCCAGGAAACTAACTTTTACATTCTATTATAGTCCCTTTTCGTATCGGGTGCGTTTCTAGAAAAACTGTTTTCACTTTATTTATTGAAAGAAAAAAAACAGAAAAATAAACAATAATTAACAATAATTTATCATGCATGTAATAAAACAAACTATCTTTTTGTGTATGCTTTCTGTGTTAAATGGGCTATAGTTTGAACGGTCGAATTGAGTCTTACTGTACAAAAATAGGTACAATCAGTACATTATAATACTAAAGTACAGTAAAAGATGCTCTGTTTTGTAATGTTTAGGTGTATATTTGCTTAGCAAAGTACCTAGTGAGAAAGATAGATGTAATTAATGAATTTTGGTACTATTTAGAATTAAGTACTTTGATATCTTTTTTTTTGCATAAATATATTTAGTGCACATTTTATTGTAAAGTTTATGGGTACTTAAAAATTTTATACATGTTTTATTGTTTGTTATTTTGTTTTTAATTGGATATATTGAAAACTAGCACATAAGGCTGGTACGGTAAAGACCAATATTGTGTGTTGTTTTTCTGAAAACAAAATCAGTTTTTCTTATTTTTGTACGTAATATAATAATAATGTAAGTTTTCTATTAGTATTTATTTGTATATTATATTGTGAAGGGTTAGTACATCAAAGATTAAGTGCCATTATGGTAAATGTTAAATAAAATACGTATCCTGTTTTCTCAATTATTTTAATTACAATTACCTTAACCATTAATTTTTAGGGTATTCAAATCACTCAAATTTGGTAAATAAATATAAATACATAACGAGAGCTGGTGCAACCAACCAATAAGTTCTGTCTCAGCATAATGTTGCTCTACAAAAAGTTGAGCAACGCTGGTTTTCTGACAGGACCTTTGGCGCGCATTGGCGCGGCCGACAGACAAAGTATATAATAAAAACTTTTCTACTTACAGCTAGAGGTATAGTTCTGTGGTAGGTTCAAGCTGTCAGTCTCTACAGACTGAGAGTTTTCGGGCTTTTTGTTAATCTAGCTAGCCATGCTAAGTACTGGCAATGTAAAAAAAACTCCGTGAGGCTTCTTTAGAAAGAAAGTAAGAAGGAAAATACGTTAACTGGTTCATAGCATAAAACTACTTTTAACGTAAAAACTATTAATTTAAGCGTATTAATTATGTACATAAAATATTAATAGATACCTAAAATAACAGCATTACGGATGCTGTTCAATTCTTCTGTTCGCCTCTGTGCAACAAAACCAATAGGTCCTGTCACAGCATAATATTGCACCACACAAAGCTGTTTTTCTGACAGGACCACGAGAATGGTCCTGCATTGGCGCGCGTTGGCGCGGGAGACAAAATAAAACATTTTGTTTCTACCAAGCACTATAGTTCTGTGGTAGGTTCAAGCTGGTCAAGCACGCAGGACTCTACAGACTGAGAATTTTGGTGCTTTTTGTATCAATCTAGCTAGCCATGCTAAGTACCGCCAATGTAAAAAGCTCTGTAAGCCTCCTTTAATAAGAGCTATAGTTCAGTGGTGGGTTCGAGCTGGTCTCTCCGCGTGCTGGCGTACAGGCTGAGCGCGGCGGAGCTGAGCGCCAGCGCGGCGCTGCTCGCGCACGCGATCCACAGCGTGGGGCGGTGCAGAGCGCACGAGGGGCCGTGGGGGAAGGCACACGTTAGATCTGGAGATAGGGTTCATAGCGACGAGAGGCTACTTCACTAGCTATAGTTCAGTGGTGGGTTCGAGCTGGTCTCTCCGCGTGCTGGCGTACAGACTGAGCGCTGCGGAGCTGAGCGCCAGCGCGGCGCTGCTCGCGCACGCGATCCACAGCGTGGGGCGGTGCAGAGCGCACGAGGGGCCGTGGGGGAAGGCACACGTTAGATCTGGAGATAGGGTTCATAGCGACGAGAGGCTACTTCACTAGCTATAGTTCAGTGGTGGGTTCGAGCTGGTCTCTCCGCGTGCTGGCGTACAGACTGAGCGCTGCGGAGCTGAGCGCCAGCGCGGCGCTGCTCGCGCACGCGATCCACAGCGTGGGGCGGTGCAGAGCGCACGAGGGGCCGTGGGGGAAGGCACACGTTAGATCCGGAGATAGGGTTCATAGCGACGAGAGGCTACTTCACTAGCTATAGTTCAGTGGTAGGTTCGAGCTGGTCTCTCCGCGTGCTGGCGTACAGACTGAGCGCTGCGGAGCTGAGCGCCAGCGCGGCGCTGCTCGCGCACGCGATCCACAGCGTGGGGCGGTGCAGAGCGCACGAGGGGCCGTGGGGGAAGGCACACGTTAGATCTGGAAATAGGGTTTATTTATGTATATTCGCGATGCAATCCTATACAAAATACAAATACAAAATCCTACACAAAAATATATAACCCTATAAGAAATCGTTTTTTTGGACAAATTCCCAGATATGATAGGTTACATTCAACATGTAACCTATCCGAAGAGATAAGAAAAATTAATAACAGCAGCCCTCTGCTCGCCCGCCTCCTGATACGATTTAAACACATTTTGTGAAGTTATGTTTATATCTAGGTATACATATGTATATCCTTCAGAAAAGATGGTAAAAAATATCTTAAGAGCGCATGGTAAGTCAGCTCGGATTTCAATTTTGCCCCCGCTACTCCGCGCCCGCCACCCGCAGACACGCACACACAGCCACAGCGCGCTCACAATGCGCACACAGGTCACGCACACACCTAAACAACACTATTGAAGGACGGGTGGTTTAGTTACCTAGGTAGGTACTAACTTGTAAAATCATCAAATCGAATAAATTTTACTTTGCATTTTTACCTAACCTATGTAGAGGTAGGTATTATAGGATAAGTATTTTTTATAGCAGTAGTAGCTACTGTAATAAAAAATACTTTTCAAGTGTGAGTCACCAGTGCGTAAGGGTTCCGCACATTAGGCTTTTTTTTTAATCATTTATTTGTAAAGGGTTTGTTCAGTGATTTGAACATGCCACCCTTGTAAAGTATACATTAGGCTTTTAGTACAATATATTTTGTGCATACCTACCTACGCTTTAGCATTCCCAGTTCCTAACTTACTAAAAAGTACTAGTCAAGTGCGAGTCCCCATTGAACCGACGACGAGAGTTCAGCACACATAATGTAGTTTACAATACAGTACAAAAATACCTACATTGAAAATAGAGAAATACGATACAGAGGTTCAATAGGCGGCATTATCGCTTATAAGCGATCTCGTCCAGGTAATCTATCTAGAAAATCCATGATGATGATTGTAAAATGCTATAGATAGTTATAAACTTATAACTAAAATACAGTTTTCCACTTGTTGGTTGATAGTTATGTTATGTTTGTGCGTACCTACTTACGTTTATTGTATTTCACACAAATAAAGAGTTTTCTATTGCATTTTATTCTATCTTACGTACATAAATTGTTTTTTTTAGGTACTTAGTTACTAACCTTATTATCTTATAGGTACTGGGTAGGTACTGTAGTTTTCAAAACTATTTTGACCGACTTACTAAAAGAGATGAAGTGCGTGTCCGGTGTTCAACAGTTCAGTTCAACGAGAACTGAGGGTTCAGTACCTACATAAGTTTAGGTAGTTTGTTTATTTGGCATTTTACTTCGAAAGTCATAATTTTACGTCGAAATAGGTTATGATTCGATGGTTTGTACGAAGATTATATTTCAGTTATAAAACCTCTAAATCAACAGGAAAATATTTATTTGAATTCGCTCAAATCTCATAATGGCATATTTCTAACATGTCTGGGATCACATAGTTCAGGTAACATATATTATGTATGTTTCATAAAAAAGTATTAATTCATTTTCCATAAATTGTTTCCAATATTGGTCATCTTTTCTATTACTTCTATTTTTATCGGCTTATCGCAGCCAGACCATACCCCAAAAACACATTCCCGTCGACCTGTTATATGCAATTGTCCTTGCACTTGGATGAACCAAGTATGTTTTTCATTTATTTGGTATCCATTTGCTGATTTTCTCCAAAACTTTACTTTTTTCTTTTCTATTGCCTCCTCCAAAGCGGACTTATAAGCGGTAATGGGACATTTCATTTCCACAATATCCTCCGGGGGGCGGGCAGCAGCGCCTCCTGTAGAACAATTCTACCACCGAACTGCGATCCCCAACCCGCATGCCCAGCGTGGGGATTATGGGCATTACTCCCATATGATGAGTGCCAATGAGGCGCTTATCATGGGAAGGCCTGCGTCCAGCAGTGGACCAGTAAAGGTTGTAGATGATTTCCACAATTGTGTCTTCTCCCACAACTCCGTCGGGAGTTGCACCTAGAAATGGGTATTGTCTATAAATAGACCGCAAGGGTCTATTTTGATGTTTAGTTGGGTTCCCAGCTGTTCAATAGCAGTCGCTTAATTTTCTAAACCGTGTTTTAGGGTCGGCACATGACTTAAATTTTTAGGGTATTTAGGTTTTTCACTAAATTTTTCACGTTTTGTCGCCTATTTACAATTTTGGCAAAGTTGACGCCGTTAGAATCTTTCTTCTCAGCTCTAACCATTCGCTGGAATCTTTTTGTAATATCTTTCTATTTGTTTTCTATGTGCTTCCGTGCATGGTAAGTGCTTTAAAAAAATATCTTTGCATTGGTTGTACTACCAAGTTGACATATCAGGTTTTTGGCAAATAAAAACAGAACCCTAAAAAGTTCACTGTACCTATACGAATTTTTGATTGTCAAACACACAGTAAATCAGTAAATCAGTGTATCAACTATCTTTATTTCTTTAGGCTTACAAAATAAGCACTTAGAAGAAGTCAAATTTTAAACTATACATAATTATCTAAATAATATAAGAAATAAAGCGATAATTGATTTTCCCTTCGCTTCAATCTTTTGTCCACTAGTGGAAGAAGCGAAATAGAAACCACTAGCACGTGTACAACTTATGTGTCTAATACAATGTTTCAATATAATACAATGTACTGTCCACACTCCACACCGACAGTATTTTTTTTTTTATTTTTAAAAATAAATAGGTAGGTAATTAAAAACTACTGTCGGCATTAACGTCATTAATGTAATCATTTATGGAGTAATATGCCTTCTTGATAAGATTTTGTTTTATGTACTGTTTAAATCTACGAATAGAGAGCTTAGTAGCTTCAGATGGAAGCTTATTAAAGAAGCGCACACAATTACCCAAAATTGATTTCCCCACCTTTTGTAATCTAAATGATGGGATGTGTAACTTATTCTTGTTTCTTGTGATTCTATTATGAACATTACATTTTTTCAAAAAGCTACTCCTGTTTTGTATATATACATGTATGTACCGTTTCGGTATATATACACAAGCAGTGTATAGTTATGTATGTACTAACAATTCAATACTTTGTAAGACATGTTCATATGTCACGTCTTTTGGTGATATTGGTATCCTGTAACAATCACGAAATTCATCAACAACATGCAAGCACCGCAATCGACACAAGCTCCCCGTCAGAAAGCCGAAGCGAGAATGAGTCGGGGGCCGGGCGGCAGGGCGGCCTGACTGAGAATGCTCTCAGCGCGCGATTGGGTATTTTCTCTTTACAACTAATGTAAAGATTATTTTAAAATATCAGCTAACCATAACTTTCCTTTTATAAATATCTATTATCATGCAAAGTTTCAACATTTTATTTAAAGTATTCATTGAGCTATAAGTACGCGCTTAAAGTACAAATTGGAGCCAAATTTTAGATTTTTATAAACCTAATATAATAATACCTACTGATATTCATATACTATGGCACTATGACCACCGTAACAAATCACAACAGAGGTTGAAGTAAAATGAAATCTAACGTGATTGTGTCAGAGACTAAAATGTCATAACAAACGAATCATTTACTTACTTCTTTTCATATCTTTGGAGTGAATTCATTTTATTTATTCTTTTTATGGCTGTAGTCGACTGTTTTGGCTTGCATTGTTTATTGCCCATTGTGAATAACTTGCAACAATACAATAAATTCGCCAAAACTGATTGATTTGTACACAAAAATGTCGCGGGAAAATTTGACACACATCCGTCGTCTGTAAGCGCCAGCGCGCGACTGATCGCGCCTGCCAAGCCGCGGCGCTGGTGCATTTTGTAGTTATTCAAACACAGTGATTATGAAAAACATTCTATCAAGTCAAACTCTACGAATATGTTTAGAAATATTTAGTGTTTTTAGTTCAGTACAAAAAAAATATTAAAAATACCAGTATTTTAGTCATAATATTGAAAAAACATTCCAAAAAGGGGTAATTTCGGGATTTTTTTTTATTTAGTGAAATTCATCAAATCGTGTAACTGAATGCAACTTTGAAAAGACTAGATCCTTGAGTATGAAATATCTTTTTTTCAGAATGTTAAATACTATTTTCTAAGTCTCAGGTGGTTTTAAAAATCACAAACGCGCGGCCTCTGTTGGGATATCAAGCCTTAATTGCAATACAGTTTTACATGGTAGTTTGGTTTTATATCCTTACTAATATTATAAGAGCAAGATGCCTTAAGAGCATAAAAAATTGATAAATTTCCTAGCTGTGATTGTGACAGTATAAATAAAATGCATTTGAAGTTTGAAATTTTGAAATTTGAAATTATAAATGTGAATCTTTGTATTCTTTCACGCAAAAACTACTGAACGGATCGGGCTGAAATTTTGATTGGACGTGGTTCTAGGCGTTCTAGCCCTGGATTAAAACCTAGGCTACTTTTCATCCTGTAAATCATTTTCATACCTATATCATTTTGTCTTCTTCCATTGACAGTCAGAGAGAGTGAGAAGTAAAACTGTTAAGCATCTGTTTAAACTCAGAAACCTTCCATTATGAATGTTGTAAGTACGTAGGTAATAACACTTTACATCGAAAATTACAATCAAGGGATAGAAAAAATTACAACTAGTATATACAATTGTACGTAGGTAATTACTTACAGCTGATGAGTAAATAGAATAGATGTCCACAGACGAAGGCTAGAAACGCAACGCAAGCGAACGAAGTGCCCACGGCCATAGGCTTGTCTGTCCGGGGCACGGAGCGGAGGATCACCATGCCTTGCATTAGGAGAGACGACCCTGGAAAAGAGAGTCATCTTTTTTTTATCTCACCAGGGTGGCAAATCAAGTATGCGGCTCGCCAGATGGAAAAGGTTACCGCAGCGTTAGGTGTTAGCGTCAGGACTCCTGGACCAAGTGCGCTATTTCAAGTTTGGAAACTATCAAATTACAATACTTTCTTTTCATATTATTTCACTGTTTATCGAGGTACTAAATAATTTAAGTCTGGTATCAAATAGTAGCAAAAAGTTATTGTATTTTGATAGTTTCCAAACATAAAATATCGCACTTGGTCCAGGGGTCTGACGCTAACACCGCAGCCTTTGGATGCCTGCAACATCATTGACATTATATACGCGTTGCCGACCCTTTAAATGTCTCAAAATACCCTTTTTGAAGAACCTCGTCAGGGAGATCATTCCACAACATGTTCTTGTTCATGTATCTGTTTATTCAGGATCATCAGAAGATGCTAGTCTTCTGGTAAATCACCAGTTCCAGGCAACCAGAAGCCCACTAAAATCCAGAACTTAAAACTCCTTGAATTCATTTGTCTAGGCTTACAAAATAAGCACTTAGAATAGTAAAAATTATAGAATAGGTAAGAAATTAAGTGCTTATTGATTACCTTTTCACTATTTTTTTTAAAGAAACATGAACAAAATATGGAAATAATAAAATGAAATAACTTTTACTTCTGGTTATACATAAATCACGTTTTTGTTACATTTTGAAATCATTCTACTCACCAGCTGTCGCCAGCATGACAGTGTAGATGACCTGGTAGGCTGAGAAGGCCACGCGACAATTACTGACGGAACACGCACCACGGACAGCGCGCTCTATGCATGTGCAGTTATTAAATATCCTGGAAAGAGAAAAACAGTTATTGGCGTATTTACCTGGAAAACTAATCTGCGTAGCTAATTGGCGGAACTCTTTGAGGAAATGTAAGGTACCTATGTAAATCAATAAAAAAATTTAAAGCCTTGCATTTCTAGACACATCAATTCAAGTAACTAATTAAATTACACGACATTTAAAAAACTAAACGTAATTTGAATTAGAATGATAAATACCTAATTATTATTTTAATTCTAAAGTAGGTATGAATCTACATATTTTTGAGGGTGATATTGTTCTGTTTCAAGTTGTTTGAATCACTTTCAAGTTGAAAGCCTTCTCCAAAGATTGTCATCGATCCCTTTCTTGAGGCAGATGCAAACATTTGTCGGTTTCCGTTGAAATTGTAAAGCCATCGCTACGCCAACCATAGTAGATAGATATGTAGCAAATGTTTCATATATAAGTTTTGAAAACAGAAAGCTCACTCGATTTTTGCTTTGCTTTTCACCTGTGAGACGTTACGATCGCTGTTATATTGGGACAAATCGATCTATTAGCCTCAATATGAGTCATGTTTGGGCAAAAGATCTATAGAGTTTTTATATGATTCAGTAGTTGTAGAAGAAAGAAAGAGAAATTTTGCCCATACAACATCTTTTAAACCATATTGAAGCTAGGACTTACAAGAATCCATTGAGATCTTCAAAATCGCTGCAGCCCGCGTTGCACGGGGAGAAGTAAGTGGTCTGGGAGTCCACGGCGCAAACTGGGCTGAACCCGTACCTCGCCGAGTCACATCTGGAAACCATATGTCTAGTTAGCTATACTTCATCAACATCATCAGCCTATATTAGTCCACTGCTGGACATGCCTCCCCTAATGATAGCGCCCTGTGCCGCGTCCAGCATCTGCCGCCAGTCTTTCGCAGATCGTTATCCCACCTGGCTTAGCTATACCTACCTACCAGGTAAAAATCTCCTGGTCTTGTGTCTCCCTCACCTTACGTTTCAGCGTAGAAATCCATGTTCGGGTCGGGGTTTATTTAACTATATTACCTAGGCACTTTAAGATATAAGAGCGTCTTTCGGACGCCAGACAGCCAGCGTCTTGTGGACGATTGGTAATGATCCGTTGAGCTACTCATATATTGTTTGCAGTTCGTAGTTAGCTCAAGTTTTTCAACTATGAATACTAATTCTGATTCGTCATTCCCTAATTATCGAAATCTTAACAAATAAAGCTAATAAGTTTCTTAAGTTTATTTGTTTTTTTTTTAGATAAAAAAAAGTGCATGCCATAACGCTAAAGCTACAAATAATTAAGTCAGTCAAATTTTACACTGATTAAACACAGGTAAGGTCCCTATCTCAGCATAAGCAAATTGCCCAATACTGCACTGGTTTTCAGCTGGTTTTAACTAGAATACTTACCCGCACTCCCGGCTACAAGCTGGCTGCTGACTCCCCACTCCTGTCACCTCCCCCACGTCACAGCTGAGCGAAGCCATCACCGCCAGCAGTACGGCCACTACTATAGCGACCACTCCGCCCACCCGCGACGCTGTGGTACCCTTGACGCCGTCGCTTCGGCGGGTGGAGAAGCGAACGCGGAAAATCTGGAAGAATAATGAAAGTTGAAAAGATACTTCCATTTTTATGGGTTAATTTGCGCGAGCGAAACTTGCACGAAAGTTTTGTGAAAAGATGTGACCATGTGACTATGCAAATTGTAAGGTGGTTCACTTAGAGGTATTTAGGACATTCCCCATATTGAATTATATTTAACTAGCGACCCGCCCCGGCTTCGGACGGTTTTATTATACGTATAAACCTTCCTCTTGAAATGAAATGAAATTAATTATATTGTTGAAACTGTGTACAAAAAGGTCTTAAAAGCTAGGTAGAATAACAGTCTTGAATCACTCTATCTATCAAAAAAAAACCGAGCCTAAATCCGTTGCGTTTTTTGAAATTTAAGCATAAATACTACTATGAAAATTTAAGGACATAGGGACAAAAAAAGCGACTTTGTTTTATACTATGTAGTGATAATTGAGCTGCAAACAGTCTAGAGGTATTGCTCAACTATTTCATATCAATACCAGTCGGAAGCGTCCCCAACTCCCCAACAAGATACTGGCTGCATTGCCCTGCTGAATGGCAATGTTGATGCGCTGCGCCAGACACCAAATAGCTCTCGGGTCACACGTCGCAATTTTAATTTGTTTCTATTTATTCCTTTATTATCATTTCGTTTTCATGGTTTAAAATAAAAGATTTATACCTATTTCAAAAGTGCAAAACATTTGCACCAATTTTTAAACACTTGAAAATGTTTATAATTTTAAAATAGTCGCAATCAAGCTAGGTAAGTAAGTCAAAGTGGAAGAAGATTATTGAAGACTTCTTTTGCTCGGCCAAAGACCACAAAGTAATCAGTTGGAACGCTAAGTTAACGAAAACTTACCATGACAAAGAAAACGATGACCAGAGAGCGGAAGATATCGGAGAGAGCTCTTGAAGTTTGTGGGTCTTGTCGGTAAACTTCCACGTGAAATCTTGCCTGAAAGAGAACAAGAGTTATTAGTTACTAGATAAGGTTTAGTTTTAAGTAACTAGATTAGTTTAAGTTTAAGTACTTTGGTAGACGGTAAACCCCACATGAGCAGGACTGTCGATATGAAAACGAGTAAAACCTTGTTTTGAAACGAAAACTTATATTTAATTTTAATGCATCATGAACTTGAAACGCGAAGCTTCTGGGATATTTAACATGAACAAAGTATCTACTTACCTAGCTATTTATATCATACATATTTTGTGAAACGTATTAGATTTAATTGACGACCAATGTGGCGCGTCAAGTGAAGGTCTGCAACAACAGGAGGTTGCGCGTTCGATTCCCGCCTTGAAGAAATGTTTGTATGATCTACAAATACTTTTTCCGAAACACCCATGTGATGTGTGTCCTCCTTAAAAAAAATTACATTAAGTATATCAGTCATCCATAACAGAAGCTCTGCTTAGCTTGATCCTAGATGATGCTCTGTGGATTTTCCAGCATTATTTATTTAATGGCAGTTCAATGTCTGACCGTTCAGTACCTGCACATAAGCCCGGTCATAGTGCACGAAGCCCAGCACAGCAGCCGTCAGCAAGCTGATGGATATGGTTTGTAGAACTAGGGCCTTGTTGCGCATCAGGCGGCCCAGGGTCTCGCACAGTTCTGTAGGTAAATAAAGGGTCTGGTACACATGCGCGAAAGACATTTTACGAAAGATAATTGTGCGAAGGACATTTGCGCGGAAAGACACTTGCGCGAGTAATCATTTAGGCGAGTGGACACGTGCGAAAAAATATTTAAACGTAGAACTTCGTAGCACGTGCTACGGTGCTACGATGGCGCCGCGTAGCATACAAAAGACATCAACGAGACCCCACATTTCTTAATACTACATTACACACTATAATGCCTCGTAGCTTAGAAAATACCAAAACCTGAAGAGTTAAACTTTTCAGATGATTAATTGAGAAGTTTTTGCCTTTTATTTAAACTAGCGAACCGCCCCGGTTTCGCACGGTTTTATTATACGTATAAATTTTCCTCTTGAATCACTCTATCTATTAAAACCGCATCAAAATCCGTTGCGTAGTTTTAAAGATTTAAGCGTACAAAGGGACATAGGGACATAAGGACATATGGACAGAAAAAGCGATTTTGTTTTATACTATATAGTGATAGTGATGAACTGGCTGATTCTAATTACCCATAAGTAGAAACATATATTGACGTAGACCTTCGTAGCATGCTACGGTGCTACGATGGCACCGCGTAGCATACAAAAGCCTTCAACGCAACCTTACTTTCCTTACTACGCAATAAAATTCCTCGTAGCTTCTAAACTACCAAAACTTGAAGACTTTTCAGTATAATAAATAACATTATAGTCAAATGATAAAAGTTGATCTGTTGAATTCATACCCCTCCGTATCGGAAATATCGGAATACAATAATCGCACTTATGATCAAAGTTTAGAACTCTGGCTTTTTTTTTACTTTATTAGAATGAAATATATACTTTGTAAGCAAAGACGTTTACCTATGTTTGAAAATTTAACAATAACCAAAAATAGAATTTTTACAGCAAGGTCAATCAATAACTAAAACAAAAACATCAACAATGTAAACACAAGCGTAGCGAAAAAGACGGAAATTCGAGTTTTACTAATGATAGATTAATGGAATGATGAATGAAAGCTGTCAAAACCACGAATTCATTGGAACTTTTGCAGCTGTGATGTAAAAGTCTTGTTAAATATTTAACCCAGATATTACTGAAACTATTTTTTATCTTCGATCATAGTGATTTTTTAATATGTTGTTTAAAATGCCCTAATAGTGTTAGGAAAAGAAGTAAAAAAAATCTTACTTTTCTAGGAAAGTCGGAAAATGGTGGCCTTTTAAAAGGCCTGTAGTAACATGGGGGGTCGATTATATGCAATCCTAAAAGTCAAACAAAACATCGAAATATCAATTTTTATTTATCAAATTTGCTTGAAACACTAAAAAATGGTTTTTTAATCCTTAACACGGTTTGCAAAAAAATAAAACAGTGTTTAGGGTGTAAATTTATGTCACATTGTTTGCAAATAAAATTGCACCTTAGCTGCGATGCTCTGTATTCTATCAGATGATTCGTTCCATCATATCGAGATACTTCCTGATGTGATCTAGCTGAACGAACAAAGCCTCTCCTACTTCTTCCTCTTGCTAAAGCTCTTCGAAAACAAGAAGATCATACGGTCTTCCACCTCTTTTGTATACAACTGATGCGATGCGTTGTGTTCAGTCATATCTAGACTGACAGACAAGCATTAGCAAACTAGTTTATGTTCCGGTACATTCGATTTTTGTACTGATAGGTACCTCTGTCTGTCTATCTTTCTGAAGTCCTATTTAGTCGGAAGTAAATGTTCATCTTTCATTGCTAAATTACTTTGGTTTCTCAAAACTGTTGTCTGAATGAAACTCGAACCAACTCGGACTTTACAGTTTCAGGAGGAGCAGCTGTCGATGTCCACTACTTCGCTATTATCAGTAATTGTACCTGTTGTTCGTCTCTTATAGCGTAGCTTGATAAAGAATCATAATCTTCAAACTGTCACCAAAATTTAACTCAGCTAGATCTCTGAGTTGCGATTCTGACTTTAAGAAAGTAATAAATTCTTCATTACCAGCATCTTTAACTGTTACTAAAGAGGCAAGAGAAAAATTGTTACATAGCTTGGGAATAAACTTTCTTCATCACCACGCTCCAACTCGCCAAGAATCTCATTGAGAATGCGTGTGCCAGTCTACAACAAAAGTGCCTTGATACATTCTACAGGGCTTTTAAAAGGCCATCAATTTAAATTGTAAAAATGATTCAAAAAAGTTAACTAAAGAATCTAAATAATGACCAAATCCTAGAAATAAGACATCCAAAATCAAATAATAAAGTGAAATATTCTCAAATTCTTCTTACAAATATAAAAAAATCTTACCTTTTTACAGCCACAGCGATAAAATATCACAGACATGTTTTGAAACATCAAAAACTTAAAAAAAAATTCGTCTGATTGTCAATACCAATATCACTAATCAAGTATCAATATGTACTGGTTAACATGACTATTAAAAAAATCATGTCCACATAGAAAAAAACAGAGATAAATGCGGGTACATTTAATGCATTTTTTGGGCCTTTTAAAAGGCCGGACGCTTTATCTGGGTTAACACTGATATTTCTTTTAGGGTGACAAATCTAAATCGAGCTGTGCTGTGCTTGTACTGCGCTGTTGTTGTTTATGTTTGGTAAACTCGCTCGTCTAATATTATAATGAGGATACAAATTAAGCATGCTGTGCTGCGCTGTGTCAGGCTACGCTCTGTTTCTATTGACCAAACATAGCAAGCACATCGCAGTACAGCGCAGCACAGCTCGATTTAGATATTCTGTAACTCATTTGTTTACAAAATATCTAGGCTTTTAAAACCCTGTAGGTAGGATTTAAAAATTGTATTTGTAAGCCTAGATATTTGTTATGATTGATAGTAGTAGATGATTGATATTGTTACATCAATCTCACCAGTAGTAGCCGTTCTCTCCTCGGGGAACGCCACCATCTGCCTCGGGAAGAGAGTGAAGAGCACAGCGAACATGAGCGTCAGTGAAGAGAGGGACAGCTGCGCGTGCCACCAGTCCTCGCTCATGGCCGTGTCTTGAAGCCAGTTCTGACCGCTCAGCCCAAGGGACAGCCGGATTGAGATGAGGATCCCTGGAAGTTACATCCTCTTGGCTACATTTATTTCAGAAGTAATTTATTTATTGTATTAAGTATATCAGTCATCTAGTATAGTACCCATAACACAAGCGCTGCTTAGCTTGGGGCTAGATGATGCTGTGTGGACTGTCCGGAATTATTTATTTATTTAGTTTTGGTACAAGCACACAGGTATACAACTATTGGAATTTGATTATGCCCCCAGTAGTTTTTAATAAAACTGTTTTATAGGTTAATTGTAAGTTGGTAGGTGGGGCCCTATTATCTAACTGATAATTGAGATCGATTCATTTTTGACATTTGAAACCTTCGATAAAGGACTAAGGACTTCGATTGTACCACTGGTTCGTATTTGAATTCAACTGATAATCGATTTCATATTAGACAATAATGCACCAGTAGGAGTATTTTAATTCATTCGATTCGTTTCCGTAACGAAAACGTCAAATTCGAATTCGGTTCCATTTATTTTTTCCATATCGAATCCGAAGGGCTTCCCGATACCCCTCCAGAAAGCCTTCTTCTTAAAGTATTTTTAAAGCCTATTAAAAATCATTATCAAGTATTAAGTGGAAAAAGGATGAATACCGTAGAAGTAAGGTCCATTCTCGGGCTTGTGATCGTCCAGATAGGTGAGCCCGTGGGCCCACACGCTGGCCTTGGCGAGGCTGCAGCACAGCCCGCACGCGACAAGCAGCGCCAGCCGCGCCGTGTACGCGCCGTCTTCTGCCGGCTCGGACGCGGCGCCGGCGCACAGCTCTGGTTTGCAGAATAAATATCATTACCTCAATTCATAACTACTTAATGCTGGACCATCCACACAGCATCATCTAGTCCCATCTTACGCAGAGCTTGTGTTATGGGTACTAGATGACTGATACACTTAGAGCCGATTTTTCAATCCTCAGTTAAGTCGTTGAATAGCTTTTTAGCGAGTAAAATTATCCGTCTGTATTTCAGGTAAATAAATATTTTAAATTTTTCTATGGTCTAGGGGTTTATGCTTGCCAATTTCACATTAAATAAATAAATAAATAACAGCATGTTTCCAACATGTTGGACAAGCAAAGCAACAAAACTATTTTTGATGTGAGTACAATCCAAATTAACTCTAAAAATCGTGATCTACTTAGAAGCACTTTTGTTTGGATAAGATTTTAATGCTACTTTTATAAAATGAAACAAAATTGTGTTGCGTTGAAGAAATATGTAGGTATCTTCAGTGGTTTCAGTCACAATTTTTTCAATTTTACATAGTTTGGGTAACGTAAGTCGTCCAAAATCCCCACCAAAATTGTTAGACCTAATAAAAAACATGCTACATAAAGTCGTAGGGTAAGCTGCACTAGTGGCACGCAACTAAGTATTTCAAGAAAATAAAAGAATAATAGGTACCCAATATAATACTCTTTAACACGTTAAGTGCGAAGCGAGGCCTAAATCACCCCTGATGCAACTTCCCTGTGGTGCGGCAAGCAAAAAAGTGAATTTCTCTGTCGTGCGAATGGCATAGCTTTGGTTTGGTCCAGTGTAGGAAAGAGGTAAATATATATTTGAGATCACTAATGGTTCCGGACTCGGTGGTGTACCTACCTTGGTACCGGATGTCTTAGGCCTCGTGCCGCACTGAATTAATATAATTTTAATGCAGTGCGGAACGAGGCTAAAACGTCCCATATCCCCCCTGACCTCGTACCGCACTCAACGCGAGCTTCCCGCGACCAGTGTTGTGCATCACGTCGATTGGAGAGCACGTCCTTTTACAGCGCCGAACATGTCTAAACGATGTCGGAAGAAGTTAATTTTAAAAAACCCAGAAACAGAGCCAAAACAGCCGGTTTTTTTTCTTTATGGCGCCTTCAAGCACAATTTAGATTATTAAAAAAAAAATGTATCCTTTGATAGCTTTGTGTTGTTTTGCCAGGTTTTGCCCTTAAAACGATCTAATGAGATATAATTGACCAAATTCGGTTGCGTAGTTAAGACAGTTTAAAAACGTCGATATTATTTTTCCCATCACTAATCGCAGCGAAAATTTGCCCTATTTCAGTGCGTTACGAGGCGTATAAGATCCCATATTTTGTTTTGCTAATAATTCCTAAACTAGCCATCAGATCCCGGGGCGACGGTGGATTAGGGTTCATCAATTCACTGTCTATATCAATAAGGACCAAAATTCTCATTTATGTTTGATTTCGCGCCAGAATGGATTTTAGTCTGTAAAAGGAGGTGGGGTCTAATAGACCGCGTGTCGCCCTAACGTCTGGTCACGGTACGGGCCGATTATACCTCGTGCCGCAGGAACGGAAAGTATGCAAAAATTGGTGCCGCAGCTAACGTGTAATTTAATATAATACACTTTCAATCTCACCGAAATAAGGAAGCGTAGTCGTCAAGAAAGGCACTGCCAAGACCAAGAACCCGCTGAGAGCCGCCAGAGCCAGCGTCGCAGAAAGCGCGTAGTTCCGCTTGTCGCGGCCCCACCACGCCAGCAAGGGGCCGAGCAAGAACTCCGCGCCGCCAGAACCTACTTTCATCCAATCTGGAAAGAGGTTAAGACATTTACACAAAGTGCAAAAAGGTAGGTAGAACTATTTACACAAAATCCCTACAACAGGTACAAAAGTATGAACACCACCACCTATTTTGCCTTCTGCTTACATGGATTAACCATGGAATCAAAAGGAAAAATAGGAAACTTTAATAGTAGTTAATAGGAAAAATGTAACAGGAAAAATCCTTAGGTACTAATATTATAAATGTGAAAGTTTGTATGGATGTATGAAAGTATGTGCCCAGCGACGGCGCGTCACTGGGTGGACGACATCGTGTGCGTCGCCGGCGCCACCTGGACACGACTGGCACAAGACAGTATGAACCAGAAAGGAGGAGGCCAACGTTCATTATTGGACATCCCAAATAGAAAAATAATTTATAATGCATGCAATATTCAATTCACGTATTTAATTTTACAATAATTCATAAGTATAATTTTTTTGATAAGTTTGGGAAATGAATGGCTTTTTTTATTATTATGAAAGTATGGATGCGTGTTCCTCTTTCAAAACTACTGAACGGATCGGGCTGAAATTTGAAGTAGACGTAGTTCTAGCCCTGGAATAACACATACCTATCAGTTTCCATGGGATAGAAATGCTTTGAGACGTTTCCGTAAAAACAACGTGTGCGAAGCCGCGAGCAGATGCTAGTATAATATATGTAAATACCACTAGTTTGGTAAAATTTGTGGTGAAGAATTTTTTACACATCCACTGCGGTAAAAAACAATACCTACAGCAAAACACTCCTTGTCGTTAAGATGCATGTTTAGTTGAGTATGAATAAGTGCGACAGAGAGAGATCGTACCTTCAATAGCCCCCGGCATATAACCAGCAGCATTGCTTCTCCTCAGCAGAAGCAGTGCGTTGGTCTCCAAGAGTATGAGGATCAGCAGCGACCCTTGCAGGAACAGGTCGAAGCACGGCAGGATGAGTATGTAGGTGCGCAGGAAGTGCCATGCTTTGTGGAGCACTGCAATCATATCATAAATATTAGGTTTATAAATGTATATAATGTATAAAGTTTGTTAAGTCATCCCGTTACCAGGACAGAGTATAAACCTGTTGAAGCGTCAATAAAAATAGGTAAAGAAAAGCGATAAATACCCATTGATATTCGAACGATTTTGAACTCTATAACCTTATAATCTGATTATTCCTTCCTTTAGAAAAATACTAGCAATCTTAAAACTATGTACTACCTATATATTGTCCTGCACAGATTCTACAACGATAATATCCATTCCAGTTGAATTGAATAAAAATTTCAGTGCGCTTTATTGCAAGTATAGTATTATTTTTAACATATAAATAAAAAAATCGGTAACGTTCTTATTATAATAATAAAATTATGTACCTATGTTAGCTATGGTACCTACCTATATTTTATACTAGCTGGTGCCCGCGACTTTGTCTGCGCATGATTAGTATTTCGAGTACTCGCGATTTCACTTGCGTAATTCCCTTTCCCGTGGGATTTTCGGGATAAAATAAAGCCTATGTGTTATTCCAGCTTATAATCTATCTCTGTGCCAAATTTCATCAGTTCAGCAGTTTTTGCGTGAAAGAGTAACAAACATCCATCCATCTATCAATCTATCCATCCATCTATCCATTCATACTTACAAACTTTCGCGTTTATCAGTTTTATTCAGCTTGGTTCCCCTGGGCTATACGGGTTTTCAAAAATTTCTCACAGCATCTGAACGACGCGCGCGCGTCGTTCAAATGCTGTGAGAAATTTTTGAAAACCCGTATAGCCCAGGGGAACCAAACTGAATTCCGGGATAAAAGGTATCCCATGTCCAATCGTCCCGAGTTCCATTCGAATTCATTCACTTCCGTCGTGATGCGTGGTTTAAGAATTTTTCTTTCAACCTCTCTCCCAGGGGAACCTTATCGAATTCCGGGATAAAAGTATGTCATGTCCTTCCTTGTAGTATGAACTCAAATCGTCCCGAGTTTCATTCCAACTCATTCAGCAGTTTCGGCGTGATGCGCGGTAAAGGAATTTTACTTTCATAACCTCTCCCATGGGAACCTTACTGAAATCCGGGATAAAAAGTATCCTATGTCCTTCCTCGTAGTATGACCTATAATCATGCCGAGTTTCATTTAAATCCATCAAGTAGTTTCGGTGTGATGCGCGTTTACGATACAGACAGACAGACAGACAGACAGACAGACAGACAGACAGACAGACATGAATAAAAAAAATGACAGTTTTGGCTTGAGTATCGATAATAGAGTGCCCTCCAAAAAAAATTTTCAAAATATCTTCAATGTACAGAATTGGACCTGTTACAGTTTTATTATAAGTATAGATAGATGGGCCACAGTTTATAAGTATTTTACATCTTATAGGTACTAGACGTATATTTTATATTTATTTTTATTACTATTTTATTAACAACAAAAATTACAATCAAGGAATAGAAAAAATTTAAACGTGTAAGTATATACAATTGAATCAATTGAGCTAACTGCAACCAGTCTATGTGCTGCGTTGTATTGCGCTGTGCTATGTTTGGTCAATAGAAACAGCGTAGCCTCGCTATAATATTAGACTAGCGAGTTGACGTTGACACAGCACAGCGCAGTACAGCGCAGCACAGCTCGATTTAGATTTGTCACCCGGGTGACAAATCTAAATCGAGCTGTGCTATGCTGTACTGCTCTGTGCTATGTTTGGTAAACTCGCTCGTATAATGTTTTAATGAGGATACAAACTAACCATGCTGTGCTGCGCTGTGCTGTGCTGCGTCAATGAGTTGACCAAACATAGCACAGCGCAGCACAGCTCGATTTAGTTTTGTCACCCTTATGGTAGGTAGCTCAACAGCTGATCCATGTCAATACCAGTCAGAAGCGTCCCCAAGACACTGGCTGCATTACCACTAGACTTGTATTGCCTTATATAAATGATTTATTACATTATATGGGATTGCAGGATACAGTTTTATTGAAAATAATCCTTCATAATGTGTACTGCTGACTAAACTGAATTAACTAATCTGATTTAACCAACCGCTATGTTAGTGACTCTACCGAGTAACAAATTCGGGGGTCATATCGCACATCCACGGACCACACGTAGTTCTTAAATTTTATCGGCTTACTTATTGGATTATAGATTATAAAATTATATAAGAATTCGAAAACATTTTTCGAATTAATTATGATAATCACTCACCGATAAGAATACTCAACACGTTCTACAAAAAAAATCCTATTTTGTCGCACATGATATATCGAAATATTATGGTTGCATCTGAGGGTTGCATGTAAACTTTTGTTTGTAAATTTATCTTTTAACTCATGCTCATAACTCTTGAAAGTATTGGTTGCCACCAAAGGCAACTTCGTATCTCTTCCTAAACTACCTCTAGAGAAAATGAAACTACTACAGATACTTTAAAAATAGCTTATGATAAGTTTAACAAACTGTACGAGTGAAATTTTGGAAATTCCTTCCTTTTACGGAATAATATGGTAAAATAAGTGAGGTCGCTACTTTAGGTGCTGTTTGCGCCTTAACTAGTTTCTCGGCTTCGCTCGCGTAGACTGTATGTACGATTTGTCCTGCTCTTCAATCTAACAGAATAACAAATCTGTCTAAGATCCAAGCAACGTCAACGTTTGTGCTGGGCGTTGACTTAAAAAAATAGTTTGTTCTTTTATATATTATTAAGAAATTAAAGAAACTACATACGAAGGGACTTATGGCAAAAGAGTCAAGTATGAAATTATTCTACCCTAAGGAACGTACACATAGGATATTTGATTCTTACAATCGGTCCGTGCATTGCTTATGTTTCATCTATGGGCGATTCTACTACGAAACCATTGTTAAGTATAGTAAAGCGACTGTTCAGCAGAATTCGGTCCAGTATCCACGTAGCTTTGTAGTACTAACGATTAATTAATTTGTAAGAAACAAAACTAATTAAAATATGTTATGTATTTATTGTGGTAGGTATATTGTATGTGTGTGTATTTTATCAGCTTTTAATTATGATATTTCAATGACTCGGCTTGAGTTTTTGTACGTAATTCAGAAACATCTCAACCAAACCACGAGTTAGACATTTAAAATACAAAGATGTGGTAGACAGACCTATAAAAGACAGGTAAATTCTTCTTTATGGTTTACCTACATGGAGTTGAAGAAGTATTATGACTACTTTCTACATAGGTAATGCTGATAATATGAGCGCTCGTATGACTCCTACGCAAAATGTAACATTGTATTGTAAGGGGTACTTACCCTGATTCTTTTCCAGAAACATGTTTATTTCACTTACTTTATTTGTAACAACAAATAATAAAGTTTAACTAAGCACAGATCTGTTTTTTAAATTCATTTTCATTTATTTCTATATGAAATAACCATGAAAATGTTTTAATTTCCTAGTTTTTATCAACATTGTCCTTTTCACGGTTTCGCTATCGACGCACTGAATCACCAATGCGAAGATAGTGTTATCAATGTTTTTATATTTTATCTACAAATCTAGCTAGAGAAGGAATCTTCAATACCTACTCTTTATAAGTTGGTAGATAGGTTGGTATCTACGTTAATATTAATGCACTTACGTGAAAAAATATTGAATAAATACGGACACATAAAATATAAAATTTATTGTTAAATTGTCATGCTATTTGGACAAAAGCAAGCTTATTGCCAAGAAAACATTAAAATCTATTTAAAAATAACATTATACATTGAAATAAAGATGAATAAAAAATTATATATTGAACATTATGAATAAACCTGCTTATATAAATAAATACTGTCTCAATTATGACTACATAATCGATAAATTCCTTCTAAATAGAGGCAAGTAAGATTTAAGTTCCTTCTAGGAAAGCCTGTGCCGTAAGATTCAAGACAAATGCTACACAATAATCAAAAATTTAAAAAATATTTTTCTACTTATAGTATTTTTTGCACATCTTAATAAGTAACTAACAAACTTATTTACTAGGGATAGAATAATTATAAAATATTTTCACTGTTTCTCTATAAAAATTAATAAGAACATAATATAAAATTTATGAATAATTTACTTACAATAATCTCTAAAACCTTAAATAATGAGCATAGCTTATTTGGCCGCGTATTGCGCAGTGGAAACTATCAGGCGTTCACCGACTGGCTCCAAGCACTTTCTCCTCGATCCAGGGTACGAAGTAGGTGACCCTGGAGTACACGCCAGGGAAACCAGCTTCTGCACACTTCTTGCCGAAGGAAACCACGCCGATCTGGTACATCGGGGAGATGTGCTCTTGAGCGTTCCACTGTGAAAGAGCATTGCGAATTAGTAGAATAAGAAGAAAAAAAACTAGTAAAATTGTGTAGTAAAATACATTGAAAAAGTCAATTTGAAATAAGATAATAAAAAAAAAATCTCTTTATTTCGGAAATAATGATTATCGATTATGAGGAAGGGTAAGGAAATGTCAGTGAATAAAAAAAAGGAAGAGCTGTTGTTTATCATACTAAAATCACAAATGGTTAGGTTTTCTAATTTTATGTGTAGTAGTAGAAAATTTGCGTTAGCCTTTTGTATGTTACACAGCGTTATAAATAATTATATTATTTCTCAGAACATCGTAGAACCTGCTACGATGCTTTGAAGGTCTACGAAATACCATATTTATTAATCTATTGGGAAGAGAGGGTGAGGGGTAAGAAAAAGCTAGTAAATCACTACATAGTATAAAATAAAGTCGCTTTCTCTGTCCCTATGTCATTATGTCCCTTTGAACGCTTAAATCTTTAAAACTACGCAACGGATTTTGATGCGGTTTTTTTATGGATAGAGTGATTCAAGAGGAAGGTTTATACGTATAATAAAACCGTGCGAAGCCGGGGCGGGTCGCTAGTTAAAAATAAAGGCCAAAAGCTTATTTATCTAAACGTGAAAAGCCTAACTCTTCAAGTTTTAGTAGTTTCGAAGCTACGAAGAACTATAAAGTGTATAAAAAACTGGGGTCTCGTTGATGTCTCTTGTTTGCTACGCGGCGCCATCGTAGCACCGTAGCACAAAGTGCTACGAAGGTCTACGTCAAAATATAATTCTCATAACATCAGGCACCATACGGCCAGTTCATCACTACATATTATAAAACAAACTCGCTTTTTCTGTCCCTTTGAATACTTAATTAAATCTTCAAAACTACGCAACCGATTTTGATGCGGTTTTTTTAATAGATAGAGTGATTCAAGAGGAAGGTTTATACGTAAAATAAAACCGTGCGAAGCCGGGCGGGTCGCTAGTAGTAGTAGTTTAAAATAAAGAGCAAGAGCTCTTATTAATCATACTGAAGAGTGCAACTCTACAGGTTATGGTAGTTTCAAAGACACGAAGAATAAAATTAGTATGTAGTAAGAAATGTGGGGCTCGTGTGGCTCTTGTAGGCGGAGTAGGCTTGCTTGCAGAACTCGTTGCAATAAAGAACTTTATTAACAACGAAAATTACAAGCAAGGAATAGAAAATTACAACAAGTATTTACAATTGAAACCATTGAGCTAACTGCAGACGGTTGCAAACAGTCTAAAGGTAGCTCAATTGATCCATGTCAATACCAGTAGGAAGCGTCCCAAAGACACTGGCTGCATTACCACGCTGTATGGCAATGCTGATGCGCTGAATAACGTGTATTGTATACTCACGATAGGCTGCATGAGCGGCCCCCCGCTGTCCCCCTGGCAGGCGTCCTTGCCGCCTTGCTTGAACCCGGCGCACAGCACCTTCTCGTCTATCTGCTGGCTCTTGTAGGCGGAGTAGGCTTGTTTGCAGAATTCGTTGCTGACCACCGGCAGCTGGAGGACTTGCAGGTGCGTGGCGGCTGGACCACCTGCAAATATACACAAAATATTAAGTAATTAATAAGTTTTTTTTAGTTGTATACATAATCTTTATTAAAAAAGAAAATTACAATCAAGGAATAGAAAAAATTAGAACTAGTATCTACAATTGAAACCATTGAGCTAACTGCAGACGGTTGCAAACAGTCTAAAGATAGAGACCTAGGACCGAGGCTCTCCGGGTTTTTAAAAACAATTATCTGAGCGTCTGGTCGATGCGATGCGTGACCCGAGAGCTGGTGAGTATCTGGCTCAGCGCATCAGCATTGCCATAAAGCGTGGTAATGCAGCCAGTGTCTTGGAGACGCTTTCGACTGGTATTGACATGGTACAATTGAGCTACCATTATAAATAATAATAGGTACTAGATGACTGATATACTTAATACAATGTTAATTAATTGATTGGTCTCTAAAGCACAGGGTATCCTTGTGTAGAGAGCAAAGTGAGATCACTATTCGTCTTTATATAACTAGAATAATAAAATTTAAGTTAAAGTGATTGTGGTTCATGTGTGCGTATATTGTTGAAATCAATTATATGCTTTACTTTACATTAAAATTAAACTTTGTCTATGATATTTAAATTTATATTAAATCTGCGTAATATTTTCCTGAACACAAGTTTTAGATTAGTATGCCAAACTCACGACAATTTTTTGCGTAAGAACCGGATGAAAAAAATTATATTGGTCAAACATTAATTGCAGGTTTCATTCCCGGCTCGGGCAAATATTTGTGTTTTCTTTTCATAAAAAACTATCTATCTAATGTAAATATGTATATTTAGAACCCATAACATAAGCTCTGCTTATTTTGGGGATAAATGATGCTCTACGAAATGTGCAAGAATATTTATATTTGTTTAATTTTGGAATAACTTACGGAACTCTGTGTCTCCCCACCCGGCTATGATCGGGTTGTAGTCTTCGTAGGAGCGCGCGCGCAGCTCGCTCGCCGTCGGGATACAGATCGGCTTGATCAGGCCTGAAACACATTTACAAATAATAATTAATAAATAAAATAGCTTGATCGGGTCTCGCGCATTTAGGTAACTGTGTGCCTGTGCCTAGGCCAAATGTAGCGCTACTGAGTAACCTATTATTTAGGTACTTTTTGGTTTTGCTGTTGCACTTTCTTCATTCTCTTTCGACTTTGATCATGAAAGGAACAATGGTGAGAATTGTTCTAGTCGATTCTAGTAAAAATAAACCGCAACCTGTAAACTATTATAACTATAATAACAGATTTGGAAAAATCTTAGTGAAAATCACATTTGTTCAACCGGACGCTCTCTATTCGACTGTATTTTTTATGAGTTCATCAAAACCACAAAATGGCTGAAATAAGATCGATATGATTTGATTAATAATAACAAAAAAAAAATAAGCGAATAGAAAACAATTCACAACTTATTTCACCTTATAGTTTTGATAAATATTTAGAGTTTAAATTTGACTTTTGTGAGCCTAAAGAAATAAATTTCTGATCGGTGAGTATGTCGACCAGCAACGCGCCCTCGTCGTCAAGCTACTTACGAGTAAACTGCACATCCTTGTCTAGCACCAGTAGGGCTATATCGTGCGAGAAGGCTCGCGCGTTGTAGTTCTCGTGCTTGATCTGCTGCTTGATGAGGATGTCGACCGGCGTCGCGCCCTCGTCGTCAGCCTACTTACGAGTAAACTGCACATCCTTGTCTAGCACCAGTAGGGCTATATCGTGCGAGAAGGCTCGCGCGTTGTAGTTCTCGTGCTTGATCTGCTGCTTGATGAGGATGTCGACCGGCGTCGCGCCCTCGTCGTCAGCCTACTTACGAGTAAACTGCACATCCTTGTCTAGCACCAGGAGGGCTATATCGTGCGAGAAGGCTCGCGCGTTGTAGTTCTCGTGCTTGATCTGCTGCTTGATGAGGATGTCGACCGGCGTCGCGCCCTCGTCGTCAGCCTACTTACGAGTAAACTGCACATCCTTGTCTAGCACCAGGAGGGCTATATCGTGCGAGAAGGCTCGCGCGTTGTAGTTCTCGTGCTTGATCTGCTGCTTGATGAGGATGTCGACCGGCGTCGCGCCCTCGTCGTCAGCCTACTTACGAGTAAACTGCACATCCTTGTCTAGCACCAGGAGGGCTATATCGTGCGAGAAGGCTCGCGCGTTGTAGTTCTCGTGCTTGATCTGCTGCTTGATGAGGATGTCGACCGGCGTCGCGCCCTCGTCGTCAGCCTACTTACGAGTAAACTGCACATCCTTGTCTAGCACCAGTAGGGCTATATCGTGCGAGAAGGCTCGCGCGTTGTAGTTCTCGTGCTTGATCTGCTGCTTGATGAGGATGTCGACCGGCGTCGCGCCCTCGTCGTCAGCCTACTTACGAGTAAACTGCACATCCTTGTCTAGCACCAGGAGGGCTATATCGTGCGAGAAGGCTCGCGCGTTGTAGTTCTCGTGCTTGATCTGCTGCTTGATGAGGATGTCGACCGGCGTCGCGCCCTCGTCGTCAGCCTACTTACGAGTAAACTGCACATCCTTGTCTAGCACCAGTAGAGCTATATCGTGCGAGAAGGCTCGCGCGTTGTAGTTCTCGTGCTTGATCTGCTGCTTGATGAGGATGTCGACCGGCGTCGCGCCCTCGTCGTCGCGGGCCAGGTCCAGCTCGCCCAGGCGGACTAGGTACCTGGAAATAGGCATAGTAGGTACACATTCATGGTTAGGTTCTTACTACCTATTTTGACACACATTCCAAATGTAATTTGAAAACCCTAGAAAATAAGATGAGACAATTTATGACATTGTCCCCTAAATTCATACTGACCTGTAACCTAAAACGATTGCTAAGCAATTTTTTTTTCTCAATCTGTTTTTGTGAATAATTGAAAACAGAGTGAGAAATAACAATGCTTTCAGTTAGCAGACTATTATGCATAAATAGTTTTGGAAACCATCATTTAAAACGTGTGTTTTAAACTATGTTTCTTTCAGTCAGAAATTTTCAAAAACCCATAAGAAGGGTAAAATGGGTAGATTGAATAGCAGGACAAATCGTATAGTCCACGCGAGCGAAGCCGCGAGCGGAAAGCTAGTACTAATATTATGGGGGCAATAATAAAATCATTAGGTGTCAATATTATGTTCCTCAGTCGTCTCTTACGACTCCCGCGGGAAGAGTTGAGAGAGATACCACAGGACATAAAGCTCCAACAGCTGAAGGTTTTTGGGGCTATGATGACATCTTACCATGTCACGTTCCTCATAAAATATTCCTTCAGCGTCTAGGATGCACATTATGTACACAAACATCGAAATATTCAGTCATCAGAGATAATGAGGCTGTGTGTATTGATCAGCATTATTTATTTATATTATAACTAGATGCGCCCCGCGGCTTCGCCCGCGAATATGAACTTTATACCATAGCAATAAAGCTCAAATTGACTACGTTTTAGTTACAAATCATTTGTATGGGAAAAAGAAAAGGGCTATTTTTAGGGGTTTTCCAGCAATAATTCTAATTTTTCTCGCCGTAAAAACCCATCCTTGAACTTCAACGAACATTTTAAAAAAAGATTTGGTCAAATTGGTCCAGGCGTTGTTGAGTTATGCGCTTACCAACATATTTTGCGATTCATTTTTATATTATAAGATAAGATTAGATCACATCCCATTTGAGTCTTAAGGTGTTGAGACGTGATCATAAAAGATATTCACAAAATTGCCCTAATTTATATAATTCTAATAATACATATAGATTTGGTTAGTTAGTAGTAGTTACTAGTAGTTTAGTCTATTTATGAACTTAAAAACTAGGCCATTTTGCACCGCTGTATTTAACGGATAAAATTTTAGCATGTTCTTTATAAATATTACACGGTGTAGATTTTCATTTAATTGTTTTTTCTCCTTGTAATTAATGGTTCTATCGTGAAGAAAGTGCATCTCATTATCGACGTTTCCATATTTTTATACAAAAAGACGTATCGAATCGAAAGACGTATCGTTAACGTTAACGAAAGTATCGAAACATGATAGTGACGTCTTCTTTTTGTATGCGATTTGTGTAGTTACTAATCGAATGACAGGCGCAGCATCAAATCATATTTAAAAAAGAAACGATTACGTCTCGATACAATCATTAACAGGACTCAAGAATCTGTTTTCCGATTTTCATAGTAGTCAGCAGAGCACGACCATGATCGTCATTATAATTACGTAAGATGTAGGTACCTACCTATCTTCTATAAAGTGTTAATTGCTAGTTATACAGTTTGCAATGGTGATACAGTTTACGAACCTGTAGAGACAGTGACCTTTTTGGCCCCTCATGTGATGTTGTTATTTGTACATTATATACAATATTTATTAATTTATAAAATAATATAAATAGCAATTAAATTAATGACAATCTATAAACCGCTGGGCGCAGCTAGTATATTATGCCAAAATGTGTCACGTAATATCTACAGTCAATTCTCACGCGTTAACTACAAAGTAATTCAAGGCAAATCTACCATCTCTCAATTATGCACCTCTGTTTACCTTACATCCTGAACCGGTTATGCTGATGACAGACAGACAATCTAAATGAGTATATATAGCATCAAACTGATTATGTAATGTCGTTTACCTTATTCTGACCTTGAATAATCATTAACTTAAAGGTTTACGTGTTTTACGACATAATAATACGAGCATTTTGAAAATGCAGTTTAATAAAAGCTGTTCAAATTTCAGCCAAAAATAAATAGGATCTATACGTTTTTTTATTCTGCTTTAGTATAAGTTGTCTAAAGGTATCTGTCCATTGTACCGTGCCGTACAAAGAACATCCGTTATTTATACGGCACGATACAGCAACGTAGTACGGAACGTATCAAGCACGTGAACTAATACAAAACGGACTAAGTACTACGCCCACTAGAATCTATCTTGAAATAGTATCTGCCCGCAACTACGCACGATTCTTACGGAAAGGTTTCAAGGCTCTTTATATCGCATCGGAACTGATAGTAACGAACGGACGTAGGTAACGTAGTGTTTTATTTCAGGTCTAAAATGACGTCTATTCAAAATTTCAGGCGAATCTGTTCAATAGTTTTGTCGTGGAGAGGTAATAAACATTCATCCATCCATCCATCCGTCCAACCTTTTGCATTGATAATTTTAGTGTGCTGTAGATTAAAAATAATAATCTAAGGCCTGCGGATGCAATTTTATAATGATGGTAGCTGAAAGTTCTAAATCACTTTAATGGCAGGACGATTGAATATGACACCATAATTGTATTTTAATGGTGTAAATATCTAGGAAATATACAGTGCTCACGTGTATTTAGCGATAAATAAATAAATAATTGTTATTATTATCAGTAATGTGCATAAAACCATTACACACTACACGTGACAAGCGTGCGACGTAATAACGATTTCACATGATTTTTGCTAAAACTTATGTAGAATAAGAATAGAATATTTATTTATTGATTATTAATCTATTAGCAGTAGTAGTTTTTATAAGTATATTATATACAATATTGTACTATTATATACTATCCAGCGTTGTATTTGTATTATATTCGCATTGCGTTTGGATAAAATTATTGATGTTGACAAAAACAAAACATACGAGTAACTCCACTGAAAAATTCTGTAGAAGGATACTATGATACGATAGGTATTATGACAGCATGCTCTCACTTTCTTACCAGAATTGGCGAAAGAAAAAGGGAAGAGAACCAGGGTTTTCTACGAAATGTATAAAATAAACTCTACAGGGGCCGAATTCTTATAACCAATCGCTTAAGTATTACAATGGCACGGCTAGATTGGAAGAATGGTATCAACAAGGTTGACATTGATACCATGCATCTGATGCATCCCTTCACTGAAAAGAGTTTATAGAAACCTTATTTCATTAAAGGTAGATGCCAAATTGTGTCAATTGTGTGATTGTTGTTTTCTGTTACAGTAGGTATCGAAATAGCAACGACAAGTTCTTGAACGGTTCCTTTATTTTTATGTTTTGAAAGATTTTTGAAAGCCCTTATTTTCTTTCTGAAAACTTTTTTGTAGGTAACATAAATTGTTACATAACGGGTTCTAAAGACTGTTGTCAAGCCCAAAGCGAACTGTTATATCTGTGTTTGTTTAACACCGTTGTCAAGCCCATAGCGGTTTTGACGTAGGTAGGTAGTTCATTAACTGCAGCTTTTCTCCGAATTCTAACTTCCTTTGACTGAAAACCAGTTCTGTTTAAACACGTCATAAACCTTGGTTGTATTGTGCGTAATACATATTAATAGGTATGTAGTGGTCAGTACTATTCGGTAGTAAGGTCGTTGGTGCTTTCCTTATTCGGTAAGTAGATTTCCGATGAATCGGTGACGCGGCGTCCTTCATTATGTCATGAGAATGGCTGTATGGTAAATAATTAAAATATGGCTGGCTATAATTAAAGATATATCAGAGTGGTTACGCACTGCATGAGATTGGATGCGAATACGTGAACATATTTTCGAAGTAGTCACAGAACTATTGTTTTTCTAGGTAGTACCGCAGAAAATAATCAGTAAAAATCTATTTTATGGTAGTACTATTAGTTTAACTATTACTTGTTATGATGAAATGACAAAAGGTCGGGTTACTGATGGATAAGAAAAGCGGACACAGAAGTGAGTTTATGACAGTTTTTAAGGGAAGTCACGGCAAGATAAAAATAATAAATAAAAATTTAGCTCTCTTTGCTGCAGACCTAAGTAATTTTAATACTTAGGTAATTCCTGCAGCCGATTACAGCCAGTCACAGAAACCATTAACCCTATGCTGCGTTCAGAGAAATTTCACATTCACATTTCTTCTTCTATTTAACAATTTTGTTTTATAATATACACGTACTTACAGGTCCTTCTCGTGGTTATGTAGTTGTTAGTATGTGTTGTAAACAAGGTACTTGCAGGTCCTTCTCAAGGTTGTGTAGTTGTTAGTATGTGTTCTAAACAAGGTACTTACAGGTCCTTCTCAAGGTTGTGTAGTTGTTAGTATGTGTTGTAAACAAGGTACTTACAGTTCCTTCTCAAGATTGTGTAGTTGTTGGTATGTGTTGTAAACAAGATACTTACAGGTCCTTCTCATGGTTGTGTAGTTGTTAGTATGTGTTGTAAACAAGGTACTTACAGGTCCTTCTCATGGTTGTGTAGTTGTTAGTATGTGTTGTAAACAAGGTACTTACAGGTCCTTCTCGTGGTTGTGTAGTTGTTAGTATGTGTTGTAAAAAAGGTACTTACAGGTCCTTCTCGTGGTTGTGTATACAATGCGCCGCGGTCAAGACGTGTCGGGACGAGATGAGGGAGCCACCACAGAGCCACCTGGTGTCGTCTCCGCGACGGTACCCCAGTAGTGCCATCCAGGGGAACGCTCCTGTTAAACATATACTGTTCGATCGATAAAGTTTATAAAGGCTGTTGTCAAGGAGGCTGGCGTAGTAAGGTGTCTACCGCTCCTGAGTTTGTTTTAAACCACCAAGGAGGTTAACAAGCATGCGACGGTTTCGCAGCCTATGGACGCCTGCTACATCAGAGACATTACACGCGCGTTGCCGACCCTTTAGATGTCTTTAAAGACCCCTTTTGTAAACTCCATGTCGCGGTTCCTGGGGAAAAACCTCGGCAGGGAGATAATTCCACAACCAGTTACAACTACAAAATACAAATACAAAATAATTTATTTAGAATAGATTACAAAGATACCTAAGTAGGGTACACAATGAACGATAAATATGAACTAGTTCGGGGATAGTGAAAAACCACTGCTTTCCGAATCATTGGCTGTACCTACCACAGCTAACTACCACTAGCTGTTAGGTAAAAAGTCTTAGATAAAAGGCTCTACAAAATGGGCATCTAAGAAATCACTGCAAGGGTTAAGACCATCAAATGCTGGACTCCTACTGTACCTAGTTAGTTTTTTGTTAGGACTTATTTCTTAGTGCTTTGTGTAACTTTCTTGCAACAAAAAATATTTTTATTTATCTATATTAATAAACTGTTATAAAATAGATGTGTATGTCTATAATATCTAGGTATTTATGCTACCTGTATGTTGGGTATATTAAGTAAATCAGTCATCTAGTGCCCATAACACAAGCTCTGCTTAGCTTGCGGCTTGATGATGCTGTGTGGATTGTCCAGCATTATTCATTTATTTTATTTATTTATAGTAAGTCTCAGGTACCTAAATATTTTTAAAGATGATCGTATGTTATCATAACTCCACACATCGGTACAGTTTCAAAAAATAAACTCGACAACTGGTTTCGATATCATGAAATAAAAAAGTGTCATATAGATAGTAACTAAACCATAAAAACTCAACATCGTGTGAAAATTTTAAGAATATAATTAGACATCAATATAAGTAGACATCAATATAAGTAGACATCAGCCGCACGTGTAATAAACATATAAAATGCAATAAGTAATTAAAAATTGAATAGGTATAATATCAGATAATATAATTAGTTCTGATTCTATATGATTACTTCAGAATTTAAGTTATGCATAATAGATATTTACTTACTTTAATTTAGACTTATTAACCCCTTCAGAGGTTAACATTTCCAAATTTTAATATCCAATGTATTACCTATTCTGTATTATGTTTTATGTCAAATAAAGTTAGTTCTTTATATTTAAACCTCTTAAAAAAATTATTTTTCTTAAGTTGGTTCTTTAAACCTAATACAGATAATACATTTTTGTCCTTACCAAGTTTAGCGGGAACCCCACCCACCACTCTGCTGAGCGTGGTATTACTGGTCCCGCACACAGGGGGGGTCGGCAGACTGCTCAGGAAGTCCCCGGTGGTTTTGGGGGCCGCGGTGGGGGCTTGAGTGGGAGGCTCAGTGGGGGCCTGAGTAGGAGGGGGCGTGGGGGCGTTCGTGATCGGCTCGGCGGTCGGCAACCCCGGCAGTGGGCAGCACACCTGGGGAACATTGTTGGAAATAAGTAAAGCACTTCGACCTGTGAAATGTGTTTATTTGCAAGAATACATGTTACAATCTGGAGGCGCAAACAGGAGCTAAACTAGCGCCACCACCTATTATATCATATACCTCTAATTACGTTAAACAAAGGAATTTCAAAAATTCACACGTTCAGTTTTTTTAATGCAACTGTAGTAGTTTTATTTTATCTAGTTTAGGAAGAGATACGAAGTTGCTTTTGGTGGCCACCAAACTCTATTTTCTGTGGTGGCACTAGTTAGTGTTTTCAATTAAATACTATTATTATTGTCTTCTATCAGGACTGTTTCTGCGTCATTGTTAGGGGATGAAAGTTTGTACGGAAGTTTCGTCATATTTGAAGCTAGAGACTTGAAATTATTGTTAACTTATTTTTTAGGCTTTCGATTAGATATAAATAACTATAACATTTAAAGTTTGTAAAAAGGTACAATAAAAAAAGAATGACTGGCAGTGTATTTCAAAGTTGTAAAGCTGGGGCAGAAAAGGACTCGGCTGTGTCTCCTGTAGGCAAACTGTGAGCAGCCGACTGAGTTTGCGGCGTATCAGTTCAGTACGCCCTTCCATAAATTTTAAATTGAGTGTCCACAGTTTGCTAGTTTGCGCTCACTGTACGCAGTTTGCAGCGTTACGTGCGCCGACTGTCTCAGTTAGCGGTCGACTCGCAGGTTCCAGTGCTTGCGATACGCACGCAAACTGATCTGAGTTTGTAGCTGTTCGCCACAAATTTGCGGCTCACTCAGTCGGCCGCTCACAGTTTGCCTACTGGGGACACAGCCTAAGAGTCTAGTAACCTTAGGATTGCTGCCCTCGAAGCCGCAATGCGCCTGGCGCAGCATTCTGACCGCCGCGGGATTGGTCTTCGACTCCTGGACCACCTTCAGGAACGGCTCGCAGGAGTAGAGGTTGATGCAGGAGCCGACGCCGCCGCTCACTGTTGTGCAGGTCTCACCTGGAATACCAGCTCGGTTACATTCGATGCTTCAAAAGGCTTCTACCGATACGAAAGGCTGAAATTTGGTCTCTTGAGTCGGCAATTTACAGATTTTAGTCGGTTTGGGTGTGGCAAGCTTTACGAAAATCTTTAAATGCTGTTTTTTCTCTTCAAAAATAAAGGAATGTTTTCTTTGAGTAAATTTTTTTATCTACTGTACCTATTATGAGCACTTTCTCTTCAGGTGGCATTACGAAATTCCATCCTGTATACATATTTCTCACACCAACTTTTGAAGAAACATGTGTATTAGAAAGAGTACTTAAGTAGGTACTGAATAACCCTGGTCTTCAAAATATTCCAGCTTATTGTAGCTTTGCACATAGCAATTAAAAACGATAGCAAATTTTAAAAATAATAAAAACAAGTTTATGTTTTTGTACAAATTGCTTTTTTATACTAATTATACCTATACCGTTTAGAAACAACCGTGAAGATCTACGTTGATTTGCTACATTCGTGCAATTTTAAGAAATACAATATGGAAATAAGGAAGACTAAAATAATATGAATATTGAAATGTGTTAGCAGAGCAGGACTCTTTGGTACAGGCTTTACGGATTGAAGGCCCCGGGATATAGATAAAGAGCAGACTGCCCCATGGTAAGAAGGTATATTGTCAACATAGTATAAAACAAAGTCGGTTTACGCTGTCTGTCTGTCTGTCCCTAGTCGTCCCTATGTATGGTTAGAACTTTAAAAGTACGGAACGGATTTTGATACGGTTATTTTAATAGATAGAGTGACTCAAGAGGATGGTTTATATCTTTAATACACCCGTGTAAGTCGGAGCGGGTCTCTAGTATCAATGTATAATTATACCATCAATATAGGTACATGTATTTAAATATCAAGTATCTCATCATATTTATTTTATAACTAGCTGGTGCCCGCGACTTCGTCTGCGCATGATTAGTATTTCGAGTACTCGCGATTTTACTTGCGTAATTCCCTTTTCCGTGGGATTTTCGGGATAAATAAATATATGTGTTATTCCAGCTTATAATCTATATCTGTGCCAAATTTCATCCAGATCCGTTAAGCAGTTTTTGCGTGAAAGAGTAACGAACATCCATCCATCTATCAATCTATCCATTCATACTTACAAACTTTTGCGTCTATCAGTTCAATTCAGTTTGGTTCCCCTAGGCTATACGGGTTTTCAAAAATTTCTCACAGCATCTGAACGACGCGTACACACGCGTCGTTCAGATGCTGTGAGAAATTTTTGAAAACCCGTATAGCCCAGGGGAACCAAACTGAATTCCGGGATAAAATGTATTCCATGTCCAATCGTCCCGAGTTCCATTCGAATTCATTCACTTCCGTCGTGATGCGTGGTAAAAGAATTTTTCTTTCACCCTCTCTCCCAGGGGAACCTTTCCGAATTCCGGGATAAAAAGTATCTCATGTCCTTCCTTGTAGTATGAACTCAAATCGTCCCGAGTTTCATTCCAACTCATTCAGCAGTTTCGGCGTGATGCGCGGTAAAGGAATTTTACTTTCATACCCTCTCCCATGAGAACCTTACTGAATTCCGGGATAAAAAGTATCCTATGTCCTTCCTCGTAGTATGACCTATAATCCTGCCGAGTTTCATTTAAATCCATCAAGTAGTTTCGGCCTGATGCGCGTTTACGATACAGACAGACAGACAGACAGACAGACAGACATGAATAAAAAAAAATACAGTTTTGGCTTGAGTATCGATAATAGAGTGCCCTCCAAAAAAAATTTTCAAAATATCTTCAACACAACAGAATTGGACCGGTTACAGTTTTATTATAAGTATAGATAGATATAAAGGAGTAATTGACATTATTTGACACCAAAATCCCTGGGTCTAGAGACTTGCAACTTGGAATGCTTATTCCTTTTAGTGTAGGTGTGTAGTAGGTATACTAAGAAAATAATTTTGTGCAACCAAAGTAGGGGTTGAATGTGAACCATAAAGTCTCTGTGTTTCAGGAACCGTTAGCAGTAGAGCTTCAAAATTTTATGTAAATAAACATAAGTAACAATAAAATTTAATCGATAAAATAATCGATAGGTAAAAAAATATGAAGAAACCTTTCAAAACAGTGTACAAATTGTTTTGAAGTGTATAAAACCAACTTTCGTCATGTGCACCGAATCTTATCGCTGGGCAAGAGACGCCGCAGGACGCAGCTAAGAACTGGTTTATAAGATTAAGTTTTGAATGTCAGTGAATATTAGGTTTTTAAGCGTAATTTCCATACTAAGTCGACTCGTAAAATCAGTGGTTTATTCATAATAATTACTCTGCGAGGTCAAAGTGTGGTCAATTCAAAGTTGTTTGGCTAAAGTCACACCGTAATGAACTCTTAAATCTATTCTAAGTTTAGAATTTATCTTATCGGAACTTTTCACTGTTTATACTTTTTCTATAATTTTATGTCCAACGAAGGTGGCCTGGAAGAGATCACTCTGAGATAAAAGGCGCCGATTGTGCAACGTTATGGTCTTTTCTCATACCCTTCCTTCCTTTTTTTCTTTTTCCTCTATGTTATTATTTTTTATAGACTCTGTCCTGTACCTATATCTGTTTCTTAGGTACAGGACAGAATACATTTTATTTCCTAGTTGAACTTATGTCATTTTATTTAAATTTCCGTCCATTCCAGGAGTCCTGTAAGGTCTAAGGGAAATAAACTATAAGTTTGAGCTTGAGTTTCTATTAGAGAATTGCCTGGGAGCGAGTTGAATAGCAAAAACTCTGTGTCCATATATGTACATATGTGTGAGTGTGTGTCTAAGTCTATACGTGCCGATATTAAATATATCTAAAACAAAACTAAATACGACGATACAATAGAGTCACGAGCGTAGCGTGGATCTACGCGCTTTTCTGTGTAAACTTATTCCGTTTTTCTGCATTAGCTCTACCGTCATGTTAAAGATAAATTATAACAACAAGCTATAAACGAATTTGTTGTGCTTTATGACACAGACTTAATAGTTGAATCTTCAAACCAGATAGGTAGGTATTAAAAGCATTTACACTTCTATCAAAATCCTAAAAATCTAAGTCGCCACCAGAAGGCAGAGAGCACAGAATGCTGTCAGTATTGCCACGTTGAATGTGCAATGCTAATTCGGTAACTAAAATTGAAATAGGTCGGTCAAGATTAGCATTTTTTCGCCATTTGAGGAACTCCGCTGATTTGTATATTTAATTGTATATATGTATTAATAAATGTTATCTATATTTTTACAGGTACCTAATTCAATACTCAACATAAACAAAAATTGAACAATAAATAAATAATTCCGTCCACACAGCATCATCTAGCCCCAAGCTAAGCAGAGCTTGTGTTATGGGTACTAGATGACTGATATACTTAATGTTATATAATGAATGATTCTAGTACTATAATACTTACGGAACTGCGCTACGGGTTCATAGTTGAAGTTGTTCCTGGACTCGGTGAGCGGGGTGCTGGTCTGAACGGGGGTGAGTGGCTGCGAATCGAAGTCCACGTGGTCGTTGGGACCGTCGTAAGATCCTGACAGACAAATAATTATATTTATTATAATGCTGGACAATCCACACAGCATCGTCTAGCCCCAAGCTATGTAGAGCTTGTGTTATGAGTACTAGTTACGGAGCAGATATAGAGGTAACAGATGAATGATAAAGGTACTCCATCATTATCAGCCTATTTAGTCCACGGCTGGACATAGGCCTCCTCTAATGAGCGCCATAGCGCCCTGTCTTCAGCTTGCGGCATCCAGCATCTGCCAGCAGTCTTTCGCAGATTGTTATCCCACCTGGCCGGAGGGCGTTTGCCATGTGTATATTAATTAACTAATGCTGGAAAATCCACACATCATCTAGCCCCAGGCAAAGCAGAGCTTGTATTATAGGTACCTACTAGATGACTGATAGAACTTAATACTAGAGATTACTATAATATTATAATATTTTTTGTTCATTGAAATCACCCAGAACCCCAGGTTCAACATTTGTAGATCGTACAAACATATTTTGTCCCAAGGCAGGGGGGCAAATTTTAGTACGATCTCTTGCGTCGTAGCCTTCGACTTGTCAAAATATATTCATAAAAATAATAATAGCTAATAGCAGCTGCGCCCTAGCTGTAGGTATTTCTAGAGATTAGTTCGAAGATGACATCATCGAAATGTCATCTAGTGCTAAAACATAATTTGTGAATATAAAGAAAAGAGTTAGCTAGCTAGTTGTATAAAATAGTTACTGTCGTTTACTGTAGGTAATGGAGGTTCAAAGAAAACTTATCGATTTTTCTGCTTAAAATATCCTATGATAATATTACCTGCATTAGATCCATCATTGTTGACAAAATTAACATTCCCCTGTCCTGGTTGCTGAGAACCTTGGTTATCCTGGTATTGCGAGTTGTCAACCACATTCACGTTACCCTGGCCAGGTTGGTAGTCTTGTCCTGATTGGTCCGGGAACGGTGACTGAGTGGAAACTTGATCGTTTTGCCCTTGATTGTTGCCCTGGTATTGCTGGTTGCCTTGATCATATTGTTGGTTCCCTTGATTGTTTTGTTGGTTCCCCTGATTGTTTTGTTGGTTCCCCTGATTGTTTTGTTGGTTCCCCTGATTTCCCTGGTCATAATTAGGTGCTTCGTTAGGATTCGAAGTGGGGAATGAAACAGGTCTTTGGCTGTAATCGTTTTCTGGTCGGTCATTTTGATTGACGACTGGTTGGCGGTTGCGGTTTGGATGAAGGAAACCACCGATGGTTTGTCGAATATTGCCGAGGTTGAATGATTGCCGTTCTGGTTGACCGAAGAAACCTGCAATCAATAATATTATAAGATTACGTAATATGCTTAGCTATTCAACTAGCATAAATACCTACTTATACCGAAAATATGTTCAAGAACTATCCCAGCATACAGAATTATACGGAACCGATTTGATTTCTAGTTATTTATTATCACACCTTCACGTAATATTTGCCATTAATTATTGACATTCGTGTATAACTAAAGGTAAACTGCAGTTTTGCTTCGCGCCGGCAATGTGTTAAAATTGTGAAATTAATAAACTACTTTAACAAGGAAAGTCAATGACCTCTGAGTGTCCATTCTTGGCATCGTTGGTTTTATTACTTACCTGAATCATTCTCCCTAGGTACAGGACTCTCTATATACCTCTTTTTTCTAATTTCGACCGTAAAATTTATTGTAATATTTTTTATTGATGATCAAAGTTGATCATTCGTTTACGATAACGAAATTAATGTCGTCTTTTTGCTTTTTTTAACGCCTTGCATTGCCTCTACCGGATAGAAGAGAACTAATTCTCTTAGTTTGACAACCGGTAGAAAATTATCATGCTCTGTTTATAAATCTGTGGTAAGCTACGAATCCTCTAGCTACGTTTTGGCTACTATTATCTTCGTTTCTTACGCACACTTGATTTTCGAATGCTTGTATTTTACACATAAAAATAGTGATCAAATAAAGAAAATTCCGACAAAGCCAAATCTTCGTAGAGACCTTAGGTTTACCACAAGGAATAAAGTGTCAAAAGTCCCCATCAGTCCCATGTGAGCTTAGGGACTTATTCGAGGCCCAAGGTAAAATTTTTAGGTTTTTTGGATTTTTCTCGAAAACGGTAAGTTTTATCGAAAAAGTACCTCAGAACAAAGTTGTAGATCTTAAAATTCTCTATAAAAATATTCCCTATGATTTTTTCTGTAAGACCCACTATTTCCCAGATATTGCGCTTAAGGAGAAGAAGAAGAAATTGAAGAAAACATGATTGTTGAAGTTGAATATGAAGAGTATGAGTCAGAGTATTAAAAAAAAGTTAGACAGTTAAACTCAGTAACCCATATCAATAATCTTATTAAATAATTATTGTTCCTGAAAATAAGGAAAATAACGTCATAAAAGTTCGTGGAATAGGCCTATAGGGGATACCACGTTAAAAAAACGCGCCGAGTGAGAGTGTAGAACGTGATTCTTACAAGCGCAATATCTGGGAAATAGTGGGTCTTACAGAAAAAATCATAGGGACCATTTTTATAGAGAATTTTAAGATCTACAACTTTGTTCTGTCTTTATTCCTTGTGGTAAACCTAAGGTCTCTACGAAGATTTGGCTTTGTCGGAATTTTCTTTATTTCAATTGTCTAAAATGACCGGACTATTGTGAGAGATTTGACGGAAGCAATTTTCACGTAATATATTTGACTCATTTTTTTTTCATGTGTAAGCGAAAGTTAAGTTAGAAGAAAAATATTTTTTCATTATGAAACTATGTAGGTACCTTCCTTCAAATAGCTATCAACCTAATACTTAGATACGTATCTTATCTGAAGCTTCTTCAAATTAAGATCTACCCTAAATAAGTTTCAGTCAAAAACATTTCACTTAGGTAGGTACTTATTGCAAAATATCAACTTATCGAAAAAATCCTATAGGTTATAGTGTACCTACGCTATTCATGAGCCTTTTTCTTAATTGAGCCAGAATGGTCTTTACAAGAATCGCGGTGGAAATTGAGGTACCTATTCTATTCTTGCAATTAGGTACATCTAACTTAACACCTATAAGGTACAAATTTCAATGCCTAATATTAAATATCAAAATACCTAAATTGTCCAAAATATCCATTTACCATGACTGAACTGGTTATTATTATAATATAAAGACCTGTCTATTGTGTTGGCTTGTAAAATTGGCCGACTCGTGCAGCGTCAATTTGTTGAGCAAATAATAAACGAGTGGACTGGGGGCTTTACCATGCTTTCCGGATTTAACACTTATTTAGATCCATCATCGTCTGATTTCTCATTTTTCTGTTCATTGATAGAAATATACTGTGCAGCTATGAAAGAAACATCAGAATCTAATTAGTATTGTAAAACTTTATTCATGGTATATATTTTTTATACAGCTTTAAAAAGCTGTATTTATATTTTTTATAAAGCTTTGCATTAAAAAACAAGAGATTTAAAAGTCAGTTTATTTTAGCTCAATCAAAAGGATAAGTCTTTCCGTCTTCTACTATTGTTAGAATTGTAGGTAAGAGGGGTATTGCGATTGTGTTGCAACACCAATACTTAGGTGCAATTGCAATTAGCTCTACATTTCAACAAGCATCATTAACCTTCTCCTCTGGATGATTAAATGACTAACTACCTACCGTTCATGCAAATCGCTCGGACTTTTATAAAATTCATGATAAGGGACCTCGAACCGCGGCCGCACGGTTGATTGAGGTAAATGGTGCTTCGGTCAGATTTAATGTCATGTGTGAGGTCAGTGACATCGTGAAGGTACAGTCAACGCCAAAAACACCATCGTCAATAATTACAAGGTTATGGTTTGGTCATGGTATACCTAAATTTATATTTGACCACGGGAAGGTTAGCGTCAGAACCCCTGGACCAAGCGCAATATTTTATGTTTGGTCCAATTACAATACCTTTTTAGTACTATTTGGTAGGGGTATTAAATGACAATGCAATAAAATACCAATATAATATTCGAGAAGCTCTCTTTATATACAAATATATGGTTCACGAATACTTCCTCACCTCTAAATAAAACTGTTAATTAATATTTTAAATTTTTACATACCTAGGTACCACATTTATATGATATTTTAGTATCTGACCGCGACTTAGCACGTGCTGTTTCTATGGAAATGTATCAAGGCTACTCATATCCCATAGGAGGAGGGGCATTTATAGGAAAGTATTGCTAACCTTTTTTTCCAGGGCTAAAACTACGTCAATTCAAAAAATTTAGCCTGATCCGATCAATCCCTAGTTTTTGCATGAAAGAGGATCAAACATTCAAACATATATCGAAACTTTCACATTTATTAGTAAGGACAATGATATTATTATTAATTATTATTTAATTATAATATCATTGAGTAAGAATAATAATTGTGGTCTTATGTAGGTCCAGCATTCGTCTACAATGTTATATGTTATAAATAAACTAATAAAAACAAATAGTCGATTTATCCTGTCCCGGTGGGGTCAAGGGGAGAACCTTCGCCTCAATTTGTTGACATTATATGATCTCTGCTGATGTTGAGATAACCCAAAGATACACTGATATTCTTTTTTATCGAAAAGTTTTTACTTAGAGGAAACTGGGTTAAACTCCTTACCCTTCAAAAATTACTACTGCCCTATTTGTTTTTAGAAATTCGTCTAGATGTACCTACTGGCTTTAATTTTAATTTTTAATTTCTTTTCCTTGATTGTATTTTGATTTGTTTTAAAGATTTTATTCATTATTTGACTAGCTCTAAATGCTCTACTCATTTCATTTATAATTTAGAACAAAGCCATACTTATATTTAAATGATCAGAAAAATTGGTGATTCAACTAATTGTGTTACCATTAAATTTCAGAACTGAGAACATTGATGTTTTTGATGTTCCACTCCACGTGATCTACTCTACCCTAGTGAGAATCAAGTATCAACTAACCCAGTCAACTGTAGATATACTTATTGAACTGTAGGTATACCTAAGTAAATTATAGGTAGGTATACCCACAGTTTATACTTCGTATATGCCTACGAAGTATAAACTGTAGGTATACGTAAGTAAACTGTAGGTATAACTAGGCTATTAATTGTAGGTACCTAGTAAAGTACAGGATTTGCATACAAGAGGTTTACACGATTGCTAATTGTGGGCAGGGCTAGCTAATAGCAAAACAAACAAGGAAAGTAGGTAATTAAATTGTATTATAGCTTCCGGACATGCGATAAATTGTTAGTGTAAATCATGTTACATATTAGTCGTTTTAGATACCGCAGCTATTGGTCATGGTGAGAAAGCTGTAGACTCCCTTACCTAATCCATAGTTCTACTATAACCTGCCTAGGTATAATTTTCCCTATTACGGGGCGAAAGCCACATAATTGCCACCTCTATTAATATCAGCCGTATTATCTATGTATGTTCCATGGCTGTGGACTTAAATTACGATGATCCTGGTGGGCAAGAAAATGTAGTTTGTAAGTTATTAAAATCAAAGTTTTTTGACAAAATAGCTGGCGATAAAACCCTTAAACATTAATAAAAACTTTCTATGTATGTATAACATTTCCAGCTCTTATGTCTTATAAGGTAGGTATTTAGCTAGGCCAGGGCACAAAACTGCTGTCGTCTAAAATTGTCCTTTTAAAATCACTAGGCCAAATGTTGGTATTACTGTCTAGCTAGAGTACAATGGGAAAATTAAGTCACAACGTCATTGAATAACCTAAAATTTGATAAATTCATTCCATCAACTTAAATAATTGACGCTTTTTATCATGGATATGACAGACGATGTAATTGTATTTTGTACCTACGAGTCAGTAAAGTAAGAGTAGGTTCTCAGTTTGAGACCAAGCAAGCTTATTTTCAGGTAAAGTAAATTGGATGTAAAACATCTATACTTATAATAAAACTGTAACAGGTCAAATTCTGTACATTGAAGATATTTTGTAAATTTTTTTTGGAGGGCACTCTATTATCGATACTCAAGCCAAAACTGTAATTTTTTTCATTCATGTCTGTCTGTCTGTCTGTCTGTCTGTCTGTCTGTCTGTCTGTCTGTATCGTAAACGCGCATCACGCCGAAACTACTTGATAGATTGAAATGAAACTCGGCAAGATTATAGGTCATACTACGAGGAAGCACATAGGATACTTTTTATCCCGGAATTCAGTAAGGTTCCCCTGGGAGAGAGGGTGAAAGAAAAATTCTTTAACCACGCATGACGCCGAAACTGCTGAATGAGTTGGAATGAAACTCGGGACGATTTGAGTTCATAGTACAAGGAAGGACATGGGATACTTTTTATCCCGGAATTCAGTAAGGTTCCCCTGGGAGAGAGGTTGAAAGAAAAATTCTTTAACCACGCATGACGCCGAAACTGCTGAATGAGTTGGAATGAAACTCGGGACGATTTGAGTTCATAGTACAAGGAAGGACATGGGATACTATTTATCCCGGAATTCAGTAAGGTTCCCCTGGGAGAGAGGGTGAAAGAAAAATTCTTTAACCACGCATCACGACGGAAGTGAATGAATTCGAATGGAACTCGGGACGATTGGACATGGGATACATTTTATCCCGGAATTCAGTAAGGTTCCCCTGGGAGAGAGGGTGAAAGAAAAATTCTTTAACCACGCATCACCACGGAAGTGAATGAATTCGAATGGAACTCGGGGCGATTGGACATGGAATACATTTTATCCCGGAATTCAGTAAGGTTCCCCTGGGAGAGAGGGTGAAAGAAAAATTCTTTAACCACGCATCACCACGGAAGTGAATGAATTCGAATGGAACTCGGGATGATTGGACATGGGATACATTTTATACCGGAATTCAGTTTGGTTTCCCTGGGCTATACGGGTTTTCAGAAATTTCTCACAGCATCTGAACGACGCGTACACACGCGTCGTTCAGATGCTGTGAGAAATTTTTGAAAACCCGTGTAGCCCAGGGGAACCAAACTGAATTGAACTGATAAACGCGAAAGTTTGTAAGTATGAATGGATAGAAGGATGGATAGATTGATAGATGGATGGATGTTTGTTACTCTTTCACGTAAAAACTGCTGAACGGATCTGGATGAAATTTGGCACAGAGATAGATTATAAGCTGGAATAAAACATAGGCTTTATTTTATCCCGAAAATCCCACGAGAAAGGGAATTACGCAAGTAAAATAGCGAGTAGTCGAAATACTAATCATGAGTCAGACGAAGTCGCGGGCACCAGCTAGTACTATAATAAATAAATAAATAATAAATAAATAATTCTGGACAGTCCATCATCTAGCCCCAAGCTAAGCAGAGCTTGTGTTATGGGTACTAGATGACTGATATACTTAATACAATATACTACATAGATAGATATTTTTTATTATACATATTAAACACCCAGACCAACGAAACAAACTTCTGCAGATCGTGCACAAATTTGTTCCGAGGCGGGAATCGAACCCGCAACCTCCTGCGTCGCAGGCGGACCTTCGCCCACCGCGCCACATCGGTCGTCATAATAATTATAGTAAGGGCGGTTCACGTGTTAACGATGACGATTGACATTAGGTACCTGTCGATTTGAAATCATAATTTTTATTTATGAATGTTACTTATTTAACCAGTTATTATTAGGATAATTTAGTAGTTCGACGCCGAGCAAGTGTTAAAATTTAGTTTATTAGTTTTTATTTGGAACCAGTTTCTTTTTACATATAATTGAAAATACTAATTGGAAAAAAATAATGGGCATTTCATTTTTTGTGTCGTTTTTTGTTTACAGACGTTTTAGATTGAGTTTCGCTAGTTAAAGATAAAGCACATCCAAACGGACACAATGCTTCAAGTAATCTCGTAAAAATCTAATTAAAACAAATTTAAGTCAGTCTGATTGTAATTTATTTGCTTCCATGACAAAGTATGCGGTTTCATTCGATTTTTTTAGTTTTTTGGTAGGTATTTAGGTATTATTGGATTTGAATAATCAACTCTAGTTTACAAGTACTTGATCAATTAAAAATGATTAACGATTGATGCAAATAATTTTTGATAGACATCGATATTTGAGTAGCTTACCTACTTTGGGGCTAGATGGTGATGTCCAACATTATTTACTTATATAGGTACTAGCGATCCGCCCCGGCTTCGCACGGTTTTATTAGGTATACGTATAAACCTTCCTCTTGAATCACTCTATCTATTAAACAAACAGCATCAGAATCCGTTGCGTAGTTTTAAAGATTTAAGCATACAAAGGGAAATAGGGACAGAGAAAGCAAGTTTGTTTAATACTATGTAGGTAGTGATCATAGGGGTTGCGTTCAGAAACAGAGTTAGAATGGTGATAATTTCAAATTTGTTTACTAATGAAACACGAACCTTGATCCTGTCAATGCATAAGAAGGCATAATAATCGATTACAGATAACATTCTAAACGTTTATATTTATATCTACTCAGATTGTAATTAATTGTTAATAATTGCAATTTTATTGTAATGAATGAATATTTCTGAATTCTATAGCTGAAAAAGGCTTACCTAATCAACATTATGTATGATTATGTAAGACTAGTAGGTATCTGAACGCGAATTCCCACGCTTTTTTTCTATGGAAACGTTTCAAGGCTTTATATATCCCATGGGAACTTATTTAAGGGATGAAAGGTACCTAGCTTACGTTTTATACAGAGCTAGAATTAGTACGTCTATAAATATGTAAATTTCAGCTTGATCTGTTCAGTAGATTTTGCGTGAAAGAGTAACAAAAATCCCTAAATCCATACGTCCAACCAAACATACAAACTTTCGTGTTCATAATATTAGTAGAGAGTAACTAAGAAAATTCATAATTTTACAAACTTACCAAACTGTGAATCCCCAAACTGCACACTCAGACACAAACACACAACGAATAATCCCTTCGACATTTTCACAGACGATCACTCACCACAGACTTTAAGAACCGACTACTCAGAACCAGTTTTTTACTTTATTTTTTATATAAATAAAGCGTGTTTTTCTATATAAGTTATAACTCATAATAACGAGGTAAACACATGCCTTGCGAAGCTGGCCAATTGAGCCGGAGACTTGACCATTGACTGATTTATACAAGTTTAGTTCAGTTCTAGGGTGACTGTCTGTTAATCTGTGGCTCGAGGTGATCCGCTACGTCATGAACAATGGTGATGCTGTAAGTATATGCTATGGATACGAAACTCCTGTTAAAGTGAGCTTCGTTTCGATTATCATAATCAATTCTGCCCGCTTGCATTCTGTGTCTTGTTCTCTATGATGGGGGTGCAAACAGGTTGAAATAATAATTTTATGTTGTTTTAGAATACGGTTACGTAGCAGTAGGTTTTTGAATAAAGTACTTTCAAGTAGGTACCTTACTCGAAGACGTCCTTTTTGTTTAGTCTACTCTAGAAAACAACCCCTGCTTGGTCTACATGTCAGTAATTCCGAGGAGTTACGCTTTAGTTGTAATGTAATGTTTTTTTTAGTTGTAATCGCGCTTCCAGTCCAGCTATCGTTTATAAGTTTCTCATCTATGTTAAGTTATTTCTGGCTAGTCACAGTTCACATCACTAGGATATGCCCGTGGCCGTGTGTCCACAAAAAGTCCCAGTTTTTATGCGTACTTACAGCGAATTACATAGTAAATATTGCAAAGGTACAACGTAGGTACATTCTAATTGAGATGCAAATAGTGCAATATATTTATGATAGTAGACTCCTTCGACTGTTTTACTATATTAAACTGTACCTATGTAAGTTATTGCATTAATACAATTTTTACATCGAATAATAAAATGTTGTGGTCCATATTTTCTAACACATTTTTTGGCAAAACACAAAATAAGAACTTAAAATAGGTAGTCAATTACACGCAGGAATAATAATTGACCCTGCTGTCAATTAATCTTCGTTTCATTCATTGCTGACTGATATTATTTAGCGACTTAAAATATAATAAAGTTTTTATGATTTCTCGACAACATAAATAACAAATTGCTTATCATTTTCTAATTATTTTAATAAACAATACAATCTTATCATGCATACGAAATTGATTTACTTCAATTACACTGAATCAAATTAAATTTGTAACTATATCAAATAAATAAACGGAATTACATTTATTTTAGACACCTATTAAGTTAAATTAAAAATGGTTGGTTATTATTTACTATGGGTAAAGTATTCATAATTTTTGAGTTCTGCTTCGAGATCCCCCATGTAGGAGAAGATTTCCATTGATCCTTCTATTAAGTCCTACAGTGTTTTTGATATCGTCATCCCGCAGGCGCTTATCCTCTGTCTTTTACCTTGTGGGCTCTTCCATGCTGCCACCGTTTTGTCCACCTCTGGCTTATTGCAACATGCCCAGCCCGTGCGCAGCTGGGGCGGGTCGCTAGTATACCTAGCCACCTAAAAACATTCAATAACTGGTGGCTTTTTAAAATATTTGTAGTCCACGTTTTTCAATTACTGATCATTATTTATTCCGTCAAAAAACATTTACTTATTCGATGTAAAGTCATGATTTCTTCTAGAAGAGTTCCTACGTGAAATGGATTAGAGATAGAGGTATTTTAGGTGAAAAAAAGCCCTAATGGAATCCAATAGGTAAAACGGCATTGTCTTATACCTACAATTCGTGTGGAAAATCTCAGCACCAAGTTCGAAATAGTTTTAGTAGGATTTTGGTGAACTTTTTCATGGCAAGGTTTCGGTCAGCTTTCTAGAATTATTCATCGAATATTCATCTGTTAAAAATTTACTCAATTCAAGTTCAACATTGAGTCACTGATAATTCCTTCCTTTACATAATATAATGAACTATGGCCATTAATAATACCTAACTATAAAATTTGCAAATTGTATGTATCTATAGGCAAGGAAGCCCTAAAAACCTTACAACCTTAGTCATGTAGGTACCTATTTCTACAGTAGTTGGCCATATAGACGAAAGTAGTGAAAAAATTATAATGTCTTTGATAGCGACTGATCGCGTCTGCCAAGCCGCCGTGTTTGTTAATTTTGTAGTTATTTAAACACGAATAAGAAAATATTTTTACTTCAACCGAGTCCAGGAATTTGCTTAGAAATATTTAGAATTAGAAAGAATTTAGTTTAAGTGCTTACTAAATTATTTCTAATCTATACTTATAATAAAATTGTAACAGGTCCAATTCTGTACATTGAAGATATTTTGAAAATTTTTTTTGGAGGGCACTCTATTATCGATACTCAAGCCAAAACTGTAATTTTTTTCATTCATGTCTGTCTGTCTGTCTGTCTGTATCGTAAACGCACATCACGCCGAAACTACTTGATGGATTGAAATGAAACTCGGCATGATTATAGGTCATACTACGAGGAAGGACATAGGATACTTATTATCCCGGAATTCAGTAAGGTTCTCATGGGAGAGGGTATGAAAGTAAACTTCCTTTACCGCGCATCACGCCGAAACTGCTGAATGAGTTGGAATGATACTCGGGACGATTTGAGTTCATAGTACAAGGAAGGACATGGGATACTTTTTATCCCGGAATTCGGTAAGGTTCCCCTGGGAGAGAGGGTGAAAGAAAAATTCTTTAACCACGCATCACGACCTAATTGAATGAATTCGAATGGAACTCGGGACGATTGGACATGGGATACATTTTATCCCGGAATTCAGTTTGGTTCCCCTGGGCTATACGGGTTTTCAAAAATTTCTCACTGCATCTGAACGACGCGTACACACGCGTCGTTCAGATGCTGTGAGAAATTTTTGAAAACATTATTACATTTACACAAAATGTCATCAATAATGTTAAAAGTTGATGACATCTTACTTCTTACTATTATAATAAATGGGAAAGTCTGTGTGAATGTTTGTTAAAGGTGATCTCCGTAAGTGCTTAAGTTATTTAAATGAAATTTGGTATGTACTTAGTTAGTTTATTACCTAGAATAGGACATAGGCTATTTGGAGATTTTAACCTCTGAGAGCGTTAAATAGGGTGGTAAAGTTTGTATGGAAAATTATTTTTCCTTGGTTCGATTCTCTCAAAACTATACATAAATAAACTATGGAGTAAAACAGGTATTTTTTATTTTTACATAGTAACCCCTAGGGGATGTGCAATAAATTTCTGAAATTTGTTAAAAAAAAACTCTGGTTCGCGGGCAAAGCCGCGGGGCGCATCTAGTTCTAAATATTTCTAATTTTACTAAAATTTGAAATAGGTACTATCAGTAGTTCAGTCATATACTTGAAATAAAATTACAAAAAGGGATAGATTTATTCTATAAAGTAATTACCTAGATTTTGGAGGAGGATTTTTTTATTCAGCGATTGCGTTGAAATCTATGTATGATTCAAATAATTATTTTATTGATTTTCTGATAAAACAGACAGATAATTAATTCATACAAACGTTCTAATAAAAACAATATATAAAAATAACTTATTTATTTAGTGTCAAAACTAAATCAAGTACATTCAAAATCACATGCACAATGCAAATCACATAATACAACTTATAGTAGGTAAAGGACATAATTAAAAATGCTTAATGATAGACCTGCAGAGATATTATCTCAACGTCACCATGGCTTTGAATGTACCCTAATAATATATAGGACAATTCAACATCTTACCCTAACAAACTAACAAGTTATTTATAGTTATTTGTTAGGGTTAGATGTTGAATTGTGCTTGTGTTATGGGCACTAGATAGCTGATACATTATAACTACAAAGATTATAATATTTTTACTATAGAAATAATCAGAAAACCCTGAGAATTATTTTCTCTCAAATGTTAACATTTTGTGTAAACGAAACTTATAAATTATGTAACTTAAGGGCCCCTTATCCCGCAAATGCTGTTTTTAAAATCAATATGAATCAGTCAAATATTGACGTAAATTTCTGAAAAAAATATATGTTTCAGTTAAGGATCTTACAGAGTGCAATTCGCTTACATTTACACAATCAGATGAACTTCGCTCGATAGAAAAAAATACCAAAGTTGCCTCTTTTTAAGAAACATTTTCAATGCTGTGCCTAAAATAATAAACTTATTTACCTTATCTTTACACCAATATTTAGATAATTCATTTTTCTAGTACAAATCGCTGAGGTGGATGTTGTAGTTTTATTTTCCTATTAATGATGCCTAAATACCTACAAAACCGCGAGCGGCGCGACGCCCGCGGGCTTCGAAAAATGTTCCTGGCATAAGTCTTCGAACAAGGGGCCCTTAATGTATTATTTTATACTTTATAAAAACCATTTAAAACGTTTTCGGTACCTTGATGTGGTACCGAGTCTAAGCGTTAGATTCTAGGGATTAATTATAAATATTTAAGAAAATTCTATTGTACTGAGGCCTACCTACTTGAAATTTTTATAAGTGCCTAGGAATTATTTTACGTGTTTTAAGGCGAATAGAGTAAGTATATAATTCTGTTACCAACTTTTTTATGTCGTCGCTTGAATGAATAGTTTATTCACAATTATCAAGTTCCCGTGTATTAACTGACAGATATTTATGGTGCTATCCCTTTCGTAATAAACTTGACAGTACGCAACAACAATACTTTTACGTTATAACAATGAAATAAACAGGAACTTACTTTATGAAACAAGTCCTAAGCAAATATTTATATTTATAAATTTTTATTTTTTTTAAGTATATTATTCTGGTAGAAATCGCTCTCAGCGATAAGGCCGCCTTTTGTACTATGTTTATTTTTTAATTAGGTATAAGCTTTTTAAATTTAAACATTCATTCATTCTACGAGCGGCCATCAAAATAGAGGCGCGGCGCTAGTTTCCCTATTCTATTCGCCTGTCATCAATATGTTTCAGTCGTTTAAAAGCCTTCTTGATCACGCCACAACATCATCATCATCACCAAGAGGTGCCGAGTAGTTTCTCCTCTATCCATGGCATATAGTGAGTGACTCGAGCATATACGCCGGGCGCATTCGCCTCGCCGCACTTACGCCCGACCGAAACTACGCCGATGACGTAGAAGTACGTCTCGTAGTTACTACCGTGCTGGAATAAAAAAAATGCTTGACAATCCATAAAATAATCTAGCGCTAAGCTAAGTAGAGCTTGAGTTATGGGTAGGTACTACATAACTGATATGTCATATCTACCACCTACTTAGATATTTTTAGTATGCATAGAATGTTTTCTATGCCCAGAACACCTTGAGCAAATATCTTCAGATGAACAAACATTTCTTCCGAGGCGGGTATCGAACCTAGGGTTGCTACATCAAAGCTTACCAAGTCCGGGACAAGAAAAAAAAATAAGGTTGCCAGCCAAACGTATGAGATAGATAACTGATTCTTTATTGCACTTTTATGCTTAGAGCTAAGCTTACAGATAAGCTCAATACAAATAATTATAACTAAAGTGGCACAATCGGCGGCCTTATCGCTAAAAGCGATCTCTTCCAGACAACCTTTTTTGTGGCTCGTCGAGAAGGCGTTCTACAATGTCGAAGAATTTTTACAATTGTAATTGATATTATTATTTTAAATGTAATTTAAATTTAATTTATGAATTGTAATTTGACTTAATATTTGATGACTTGTAAAAAGATTACCAATATTGATAATTCTAATTATTATTCTGATTGACAGGATCGGTTAATTTATGAGCCGGCACGGCGCCTCCTAAAAAAGGTGCGCCAAAATGCGAGTGGTGTAATTTTATGAACCGGGGTCTAAGGACCTGTCCTAAAAATCTATTAGAGGTAGGATTTTCGAAATCCGGGACATTTATGCCTTATTACTGGACACGGGACAAGACGCTAAATTCCGGGACAATCCCGGAAATCCCGGACATCTGACAACCCTAAATCGAACCTGCAACCTCCGGGTGTAAATTCAAAAAGTCTATGTTTTATTCCAGAACTACGTTTACCTATTAAAAATTTCAGCTCGATCCGTTCAGTTGTTTTAACGTGAACAAACATCCATCCAAACTTTCGCAAGAAGTGTGATTTCTTTACACAACCAATCTAATTTCACTTAGTTCCTTCTTTGAAAGCGTGCTCCATCAGGCCACATCTTAACTTACGTTAGTAAGATATTGGCCAAAGGCTCGACCATTTTCAATAAAAAAAAAACAAAGTTCCACAAGCTTCTGCGCCCTTTCCCCACTACACCAAAGAGGTTGGACCTCTATATCAACTCCGTGGCTTGTAAGTTAAGATAAGATAATTCTTTATTTCTTTATAAAAAGCTACAAAAAGGCGTCCAAAAAAAGGTTGTACTCACCAGCGTTTGCATAAGCGGGCCGCCACTGTCGCCGTCGCAGGAATCGATGCCTCCTTGCAGATAGCCCGCGCAGAGTGTCCGCGTCGAGAACTGAACCCGCGTCTTGTCGGTCAGGTACGCGTTGTACGCTCTCTCGCAGTCAGCGTTGCTGATCACCGGGACTTGTGCTACTTGGAGATGAGAAGACGCTGTTCCTCCTGCAACCATTCAATTATTAAATCATCATCAGCCTCTATTAGTCCACAGCTGGACATAGGCCTTCCCTTATGAGCGACATAGCTGTCTTCAGCTTGCCGCATCCAGCATCTGCCAGCAGTCTTTCTCAGATCGTGATCCCATCTGGCTGGAGGGCGTCCTACACTACGTTTGCCAAGTCGCGGTCTCCACTAAAGAACACGTTTAACCCAACGGTTGACGTAATGTTATTAAATAAGAATAGAAAATAGAAATTATACCTATACCTTTATTAACAACAAAAATTACAATAAAGGAATAGAAAAAAAAACCTATAAAACTACAACTACTATACCCAATTGAGCTAACTGCACACGGTTTCATAAAGTCTAAAGGTAGCTCAATCAACACCAGTCGTCGCGTCCCCAAGACGCTGGCTACATTACCACGCTGTATGACAATGCTGATGCGCTGCGTGCGACAGATACTCACCAGCTCTCGGGTCACACGTCGCAACCGACCGGACAATATAAAAATAATATTATATACTTTCTTACTTTAATTTTTATAGTTTTTTTTCGTTTTAATCTTTTTCTATTCCTTGATTGTTATTTTCGTTATTAAATCATATGGATTTATTTAAATAATAAAATATTTTTACTTCCCTACCTTCGCTTGCTGCGTAGATTGATGTATTGTTTTTTTTTTTCGTTTTGTTAAAATTTGGATGTGTTATGTGTGAGTGTGGACTTACGATACTTCACGTTTCCCCAACCGGCCACAAAGGGAGTGTAATTCTCGAATGTATTCGTTAGCCACTGTTTGGTAGGCAGGCAGATTGGCTTTATTAAGTCTGGAATCAAAATAAATATTATGAATAGTAAACTATTTATCTCATCAAAAATAGAAGGTCTCATCGTCGAATCGATACTATCGACTCACCGAACTCCGCTCTCTCTGTTGCTAGCTAGCATCTAATCACTTATCAGTAAAAAAGTATTTATTTCAGCAAAATAATTAGCAAACATTTTGAAATATTTAACATGGGTTAACTAGGGTTATATTAGGGGTTGATAGAAAGAAGCAGAGAAATCTAAATAAGCCAGTGTCTTATTTAGATAAAACAAAGAAAATAAAGATATTGAAGGTTTTAATACAAATCTCACACGAGTTATAAAAAAACCCTTGAAGAGGCCTCACCAGTAAACTGTACATCTCGCTCTAGCACCAGGATGCCGACGTCATGCGCGAAGTGGTTGTTCTTAGAGTAGTTCTCGTGTTTGATCATTTCCTTGATGCGGTAGTCGACCGGCGTCGCGCCCTCGTCCTCTCGGTCCAGGTCCAGCTCGCCCAGGCGGACCAGCAGCCTGCAAGGGAATGACGACTCAGCTGGATATCGCTCACTTCCACACGTATGTAATAGTACATTGTTACCCAAGGGTTGAAAGTAACTTATTCAGTCCCGAAACGGGGTTTGACGCCCGAGTGTAACGAGGGCGTCAATAGTTCGAGCGACTAAATAAGTTACTTTGACCCGTGGTAAACTGTGCTTTTCATTACGAATACAAGGAAATACAAGATGCTGTCCAGCATAATTATGTAATACTTACAAGATGTCTTCGAGGCGGTGTATGCAGTGCGCTGCCGTGAGCACGTGTCGCACGGAGACCAGCGAGCCGCCGCACCGCCAGCGCACGCCTTCCGCGACCGACAGGTCTTTGTAGGCCAGCAGCGCCATCCAGGGGAACGCTCCTAGGGAACACAATCAATGAAAACTTTACAAATTATTAAAAAAACATAAGAAAAACTCTTTACTAATAATAATAATGTAATATTTGACATCGCTAAATAATTGTTATAAATAATATTTCTGTTTGTTTTTGTTTGTGTATTTTATGATTTAATTGATGGTTTCTGTAAATTAGTATGACTATTTCATGTAATGTTTATTGTGTGCTGACCACAGAATTAGGAATAATAGTACCATATTATTCCTTCTTCTATGGTGCTGAATGACAGCGGTCGTACACTCAGAGCAACGGAACCAATTTCTGCAGATCGTACACAATTTTTTCCACGAAAACTCCAGCCTCTTGCGTCGCAGGCGGACTCTGATAACACAAGCTCTGCTTAAAGCGGTATTCCACTACACGATATTCAGGGACCCTTACCCTAACTCAGAGAGGTGTAATAAGATTTAGAGCGTAATCGCTAATTAGGGCGACCGGACTGACCCGGCAAGACTTGCTCCCTAATCGCGCTAACTACCGGGCTCTGACTCTCGACTCGCGCGTGTTGTGCGCGAGTCGAGATACTCGGGCGCCATTGCTGCGTCCAGTGGTGCGCGCGATTCCAACGCGAGTGGACGTATTTGGAACAAAAATGGAGACCGACAATTTTGACATATTTTGACAATTTTGGTATGCAAGCCACAACACGACTGCTTTGTCTCGCTCCGTGTTTATAACTGTCCCTGGGTCCCTCCCAAACAAATCGCGCGTAGGAGCGCGCGTAAAACGCCGCATCTGGACGCAATATAAATTGAAACGCGCGAGGACACTCGCGCGTAAAGCGCCCTATCTGGACAGGCTGGTGTTAACTACGACCGCTGTCAGTCAGTACGGAGATGTCTAATAATAATAAATTTATTTATTTCAGAATACATAGGTCTACAGGGCAAGATGACGCTGTGTGTATTATCCAGCGTACTGTACCTAGTTTAGCGGGTATCCCCGAGACGACCCTGTCCCTTGGCGCCACGTTGGAGACCCCGCAGGCCGGCGCCTCCGGCAGCGCCGTCAGGAAGTCTCCGCCGCGCCGCGGGAGGGGGGACGGACTGCTGGTGAGGATCGGGATCTCCTCCGTGATGATCGGCAGGTCGGTTGGTTGGAAGGGGAGCGGGCAGCATACCTAAAGAATATAACAATTAAAATAATTTTAAAATGTTATATAACTAGCGACCCGCCCCGGCTTCGCATGTTTTTATAATACGTATAAACGTTCCTCTTGAATCACTCTATCTATAAAAAAATCGCATCAAAATCCGTTGCGTATTTTTAAATATTTAAGCATTCAAAGGGACATAGGGATATAGGGACATAGATACAGAAAAAGTGACTTTGTTTTAAGTTTTTTAAACTTACGCGATCAGAACACATTATTATAAATATTCATGTACGGGCATTTATCGCGTTTATTTACCTATTTTTCCCGACGTTTCGACAGGTTTGTTTACACACTGCTGTGGTCACGGGATGACTGGAGTAACTGGAGCTACCGCCTCTGCGAAACGGGGTCAGCTGAATTTTCAACTACCCGCATTTCTTCTTCATTGATAGGATGACGAAACACAACACTAACAGTGTCCGCGACGCATTGAGAAACCGGCCTACGAGTACACTTAGCTATAATTGGATTCCACGAGGCAGAGAGTCTGAAACCGTCTTCACGATTGAAATTGGGATATTTCTTAATTTCAATCGCTTCCCGAACTATTATCTTGTAGTAATGCCTTTCATTACAAATCGCGGTTTATGTAGTTCAATCCAGTGGTTGGGTCCTGACTACTATGTGCTCGGCTATTGCAGACTTGTTTACTTGTCGATTTTTGACCGCTGCTATGTGTTCTTTAACACGTTCAGCGACCGTGCGTTTAGTCTGGCCTATGTAGGAACGCCCGCAGCTGCAATCGATTTTGTAAACTCAAGGAACTTGCAATGGTACAACGTCTTTAGGTGTTCGTAGACACTTCGCCATCTTCGTGAGAGGATTGTAAATCGACTTGATTGAAAATTTACTAAGAAGATTTCCGATTTTGTCCGTCACTCCTTTCACATAAGACAAGAACGCCGGCTGTCTTTTCACATCAGTGTGTACCTGGTTGCGCCTACAGTTAGGACGACCTCCGATTCGAGTACTGTAGCCATTCCGTTCCAGAACTTTTTGAACATGATCTAGCTCACCTTGCAGATGTTCAGGGTCGCAGAGGTCATGAGCTCTATTCACTAGTGAGGAGACTACTGACTGCAGGTGTCTCGGATGGTGGTGCGATGCTGCATTCAGGTATCTGTCAGTGTGTGTAGGTTTTCTATACACCGTGTGTGCTAAGGTCCCGTCGCAATTTACTATCACTTTAAGGTCGAGAAAAGCTAACATTCTGTTCACCTCCACTTCATGTGTAAGCCGAATCTTAGGGTGTATGGAGTTCAGATAATCGGTTAGCTGAACGACTTCCTGGTAATTCCCGTTGAAAATGCAGAACGACGTACCTCTTCCAAAGCTTTATACCATGGGCTGTCGGGTCCATCATGGATTCAAAATGTTCCATCCAGATATTGGCAAGTACAGGTGCCACAGGGCTTCCCATTGCCACACCATCTATCTGACTTTGTTTTATACTAATGTAGTGATAGTGATTTTGAAATTTGTTGCTAGGTACACGAGAATAGAAGTTATTGAAAATATATTATGGACAAGGGGATACTTTAATCTATCGCGCACTGTACCTTCGGAATCGTCCCTCGAAAGCCGCAATGCGCCTTCTTGAGCAGCATCCCGTCGGCAACACTCGCGCGCGCTCGCTTGGCCAGCTCTATCATCGGCCCGCAGAGATACAGGTCTTTGCAACTGCCCGTTGTGTTGTACACTGTTGTGCAGATGTCACCTTCAAAGAAGCAGATACATTCTTATTACACCCAGTCCTGGATTTATAAATAGGCCGTATAGGCCGCGGCCTAGGGGGCGGCAGATTTCAGAGGACGGTCACTCGATTGCAGACGATAAAAGTCAAACACGTTCTCTGGTTTGAATTGGAGCGATTTTGCAATTTTTATTGCTTTCCTTATGCTTTTTGTTGCCAATTGCAGGATTCGAACCTTGTATGCCTAGGGGGGGGGGTGTGGCTAATAATGAACGGCTCTGTACATAGGGCGTCGGAAAAAAGTGGCCTACACTCATAAAAAATATAAATCCGGCACCGATTACACCAAATATTCTGATGATCATCAATCGACCGAACGATGTGGCGTGGCGGGCGAAGGTCCGCCTGCGACGCAAGAGCTTTGGGTTCGATTCCCGCATTGGGACAAATGTATGTAAGATCTCCAAATATTTTTAAGGGTGTTTTCCATTTTTAATAAAAATATCTACTATCTTGATAATGTATTTTATAAGTATAACACTAATCAAGTACCTTTATCACAAGCTTTGCTTAGATTGGGACTAGATGATGCTGTGTGGATTGTCCAGTATTAAATTATAAAAACAATAACAAATTAGTTTACAGTGCCCGTCAGGGTGCATGTGGGTACTATTGACATAAGCTAGTACCTAAGACCTTAGCTGTATACAGGAACATGTGTACAATTGAATAAATAATAGCAAAAAATACTTTATCACCACATGATAAAGTCAGAAGACAACTTCGTACAATGGAGTGAACTTACCGAATAAAGAAAGTAAATCATAATTAACGGTAGTGGTAGTAGGTTCAGTTGTACTCGTGGTCGGTGGCAAAGTAGATGTGGTAGTGATTGGTTTCACCAAAAAGTTGTCTTTTATATCTTCTGTGTCTTCTATTGGACAGCAAACCTGCGGAATTGGAGAAAGTTGAGATCAGAGTTAAATTACGGTGGACATAGTGAGAGCGAAGCGATTCGCCAATATATACAGCATATTTATGATATTTCTTGTACGTGTCATGATGTACAATCTTAACTTTATTAGGTTTTGACTTTTGAATAGGTAACAGAGATTTTTTTGAGACCACACCCAGCTCAATCCCCTGAAGCTAGAATGCTGAAATTTAGAGAGTAGTTATCTTTTACTACACAGGTTGTCTGTGTCCTAAGGGGGGTCCTAAGGGGGTCCCCCCTTAGGGGTGTAATCTTTGTCTTGAAATCTTTTTGGTGTTTTTGTCGCTCAATTATCAGTGGCCCGATTTGGTTGAAACTTACAGAGAATACTAAAAACATAAAACCCCACGGACCTAGGGTCACGACTCCAAGGGAAGTAAATGCGTAGGCTCTGTAAGACCTGCATATTAGATAGAGTGAAAAATATAAATTAGAAACGTTTATCAGCAGTCCCTTATTTACAAAACGCTAATGGGTTTGGGAGATATGAATGCGAGACATGGAAGAAAACTAAACAACTAATGCAACAACTCCAGGTGTTTATTAACCGCTGCTAACTTAGAGTGCTTGCTTAGATCATGGGATTTTTCTGGCCGGACACTGTTATCTTCAACGCGGACTTACCGAAACTGTCCCATGAAAACCCCGTTGAACTACAAATTCGTCGTAGTAAGTAAAATTGGATAGGTCGCCCTGAAAATCATATTCCAAAACATGAGTTGGACTGGAACTTTCAAGGATAACAAAAACTTGGCCGCCCGAAGCAAACTTGGCGACGAACAATCTTTGCCGAAGCACTAAAACTCGGGTTCAGCTGGAGCGAAGTAAAGCTTGCGGCCTCCGACAGAACAAGACGGCGAAACACTGTATCTGCCCTCTGCCCTGACGGGGGGACATAGGACGCATTAAGAAGAATGGGTTTGGAAGAGTACCTTGGGAGTGTTAGTGTGGAAGCCGCAATGCGCCTTCCTTAGCATCCAGGTGGTGATGGGGTTGGAGACGCTGCCGCGGGACTGCACGGCCTCCATGTAGGGCTGGCAGGCCTCCAAGGCGATGCACTTGCCTATGCCGCCGTTCACTGTTGTGCAGGACTCTGCGGGCCCTGAGTAAAACAATATATTAATGAAGCTGGAGAAGTTGAGATAAGACTTACCTACCGCTACCCTCGCAGGCAGGCTTTCGCCCACCGCGCTACATCGGTCGTCAAATGATATAAGCTGTTCGTTATTAACCACGAAAATTACAATCAAGGAAAATAAACAAATTAGAACTATTACAACTAAGTATAGGTAAATACAATTGACACAATTGAACAGAACAAACAGATTAGAGGTAGCCTTAACTGATCCATATCAATACCAGTCCACGCTGTATGGAAATGCTGATGCGCTGCGGCAGATACTCACCAGCTCTCGGGTCCCGCATCGCATCGACCAGTTAGGGTAGCATATTTAAGTATGTATAATTAAAACAATAACAAAACGACTAATTACAACTAGTATTTCCAAAAATAACAAACTCCTAAAAATCTAAGCTGTCACCAGAAGGCATAGTGCCCAGAATGCTGGCAGCATTGCCATGATGAATGGCTTATTCGTTGACCGAAATAGAAGTCAGCAATCCGATCACTTGTGGACTCTATGAGAAGTTTGGTAAGATCTTTATAAATCGAGTGTGCCCCAGGACCCCAGGGTTTGAACCCCAAACAGCTCACTCAAATAGGTATCCTCGGTCAAGATTAGCGTATTTTCGCGGTTTGAAGGACTCCGCTGATGATGTTGCGGAGCCGACCCTGCTGATATCCCTGCCAGATGTGAAAGGGTTTAATAGTTTATGTACGTGTATAGCGACCAGAAAGGTAAATATTTTAACGATCCACTACAACCAGATCTATTTAGCTAAGACAGACGTTTGTTTTCAATGTTAATATAATGCCGTAGGGCAAATGCAAAAAAACACTGCTAGCCACTAAATAGTAAACTTTATTGTTCAAATGAAACGGGTCACGGAGAACAATAATCGTTATAAGTTAAACATAACAATAAGGTAACGGTTGCCTATTGCTTCCCTGCTGCTTCGTTTGGGGCTAGATGAGCTGGTGGATTGCCTAGCATAATTTTTTTGTTTATTATTAGCTAAATTCTTGGCAATTTTACAGCCAACCTTATGAGAGCGCCCTTCGGAGGTTATTAAGGCCGATTTGTGATATTTTGCATGGAGGTTCCTTTTAGGCCACTAACAGCTAAGAACGGATTTTTGGAAATTCGTGTTTAATGGTGGTTCAAAAGGGTTCAAAGCTTCTTGTGAACCAAGAGGACCATCAGCTTACAATCACATAAATTTCTATAAAATCTGATAAGTAATTTTTGAGTTATGCTTAATAATGCGTATTTTATTGCAGAATTTTAATAAGTTAAATAAGTTAATAGTTTTTAAAACACGTTTAATTATTTTAAATCAGTTGAAAAACTAGGTCCTATATATCTATGTACTTACTCGAAAAGTAGCGAAATATCTAATCATTTGAGCCAATTCGATTTCCTCATATTTCGGGTTCGTTTTTGTTTGTTTTTGACGAGAATCAGTTTTCTTCTATTTATCACTGAGATAAAAGTGTGAGGTCAAAAGTCAATGGCATGACGAAGCTAATGTCCAAGGCAGCAACCGATTTTACTTATCTTTTGAATTAAACAAATTTTATTTCAATGTTAAATTAACATAAATAAATAATGCTGGACAATCCACACATCAACATCTAGACCAAAGCTAAGCAGAGCTTTTGTTATTGGTGTTAGGTCACTGATTGTAATACAATACATTACAAAGATAGTCATTTTTATTATGTAGGTATAGAAAACACTCACAGAACCCTGAAACAAGTATTATTTGTAAATCATACAATCGAACCCGCAACCTGCGTCGCAGGCGGACCTACGCCTAACGCGCCGCATTGGTCGTCAAAGTGTGGACGCGTCCCTTTTCAACCGTTAAAAATGGAGGAGGCTCTCAATAGGTACGACTTTAATATTGTGAATATTTTTTTTTGGTGGAACTATTTCGATTACTTACCTACTGTTTTTTTATTTGGGTCTTGGTCCCATTTAAATTCCTGAATTTACATGATTTTTTTTAAATTTTAATTTATCAAGATTCTGACAAGTAAAAATGAGCGTCTGGTCGTTGCGACGCTTGGCCCGAGAGCTGGTGAGTATCTGGCGCAGCGCATCAGCATTGCCATACAGCGTGGTAACGCAGCCAGTGTCTCGGGTACGCTTTCGACTGGTTTTGACATGGATCAGTCGAGCTACCTACCTCCAGAGTGTTTACAACCGTCTGAAGTTAGCTCAATTGTTTCAATAGTATAATACAATTGTTTTAATTTCTATCTATTCCTTGATTGTAGTCATTTATTTGTTAATTAAGTTGACATAACGTTTCTGAATGTGGTCAAATATTTTTTATGGGACCCTCACGGTCCATTCTATGCCACGGTCATTCTCTATCTATGCACTAGCTAAAGAATCATCATTATTGGTCTATAGAGAAGTAGACCAAAAATGTGAGCGGAGAAAAAAGCGCTTATAAATAATCCAGATGTCCAGGCATTCAATAAGAGAAGCAAAGAAAACAACAAGTCTACTGTGTTATTTTTCTTATTGGCTTGAAAGGCCTTGGAATATAGTAATCTACTTCTTATCCAAGAAGAGGACTTGTAGTGCAATTGCAATTTGTAAGAAATTATGAAAATTTATTAATAAAGGATTTTAGGTTAACATATTTTTTTTTGTTTTTATTCTTTATTTGATTATAGAGGGTTTAATCAACATGATTATGCCTTCAACACGTATAAATCTTTCTTTAACATATTCTTAAAAATCTATATTAAAATCACCTAAGAAAAAAAAAAACTTACCGCACCGACAAACAACCAAAAACAAACACGCACAAAAACTCACAAAACTGAACGAAGTCGTCATTTCTTCCAGCGAAACTAAAATCTCTTATAAAAAAATGAACTTATATATTTATAAACAATTATAACTATATCAAGTCTCGCATGACATGACTTGTGCTCTCCGCCGAGGTTCACGCACTGATATAAGTACACTCGTTCATTTATACTGATCCAGGTTGATCAAGATTCCGTTCGAAAATCCCGATCCCTTTACCTTTATAAGAATGTACAACTCCACGGTTTAGTACGTATACTCCACCGTTTATATGTAAAGGTTGTCTGGAATAGATGGCTCTTAGCAACAAGGCCGCGAATTTCTACTTTGTAACTTTTTTGTAATTTTTAATCTTGGTGTTTATATCTACATTCATGTACTTTTGTAATTTTTCAGCTGTTCTGCAATAAAGTTATTAAAGACTGGATGAAGCTTTGGCTGATAAAAATATTTTTACATTAAATTGATTAAATTTTTTCATTTTTTCTATTATACTTTTTATTTTACTTTCTTTCAATACAATATATTAATTACAATATTATTTGAAATACCAACAAATACCAAACAAGACGAGTGTTTTAGTTTTTTGTGTCGTTGATTGTATACAAATATTTTACACCGATTTTAGCTGATGTATATATTTCTATTATCCGTAGCCTATGTACATAGGTATTATAGTATGTAAATGTATTTTTAAATAAGTAGGTATAGTAATCACTAAATGCACAATATACATAAGTAATCTTATCCTAGCGCAAGACCGTGGCCTATCTTTAAATTAAATTATATCAATAAAATAGATATAATTATGTACATAATAACTTGTTTGCTCTCTAGGTAGATTCAATGTACCCACTTATAAGTTTATTTGTACTTATAATTTATACAGGTCAAATGATAAAAAAATTGAATATACATTTAAAGAATAAAATTACATCTCCAAACACGTAAGAGAGATATTTTATTGGTCTAACTAAACATTTCATTACCATGGTCAAAAGTATGTTCGGTTCTAGGATACAATATTTCGTACGATATTTCCTTTCAATAAAGATATTTTTGCGTGAAAAACTAATGAAATAAAAGAAAAATTGTTTATTGCATATGAAACGTACATCAAAATTATGTAGGGCTCTCATTACAAAAATAAGCTATTATGACAATAGCTTGTTTTTAGTACGTGAAACTATTACAAACCATTGTATGAAACCACTATAAACCATTACAATTGTTCCAAGTGTTCTTACTAGATATTTTACAATAGGAATCAGAAAAAGTAAAAGGTTCATTTTCATTATTGCACCGAAAAAGTTTTTAAATTCGCCTCCGTATCAGTAGTACTACTAAGAAGTACAACTGGTAGTACAAATGATACACCGTTGTATCTCGGGCTCAATGACGGTTAAAAGCGGTTTTACACTACACGTCATTTAGGGCCCGGTAGTTAGGGCGATTAGGGAGCAAGGCTTGCTTTAGGGACCATAAATCTTATTACACCACTCTTTGTTAGGGTTAGGGTCCCTGAATAACGTGTAGTGTAATACCCCTTTAAAAGAAGAATCGTTGTTTTTTTTAACTTCTGCAATTCCCTGTCGTTAAACTATTTCAACCAATGTTACTTAGCTTTTGTACCTCTTTTGTTCACAAAAAAGATACAAACATTCAACGGGGATTTTCTTATGAATCTAACTTGAATCCGCGTGCGATCTGAAGGAGTTTGGTTTGACAGAAGTTCGAGACGTTTTATTATCGTCCGATTTTACTTTTTTATGCAATTTGGTACAGCGCGCCTCTATGGTGAGGAAATGGAAATACGAACCGGAAAGAACTATCATTTATGAATTTCAAAGTGAAAGGATCAGTAAGTATTTTTGGAGATTATGGAGGATGAAAAAATTATTTGGCATTGTGAGATATACCTAATAGGCTCTCATCGATAAATTTTAATCAAAATACTTATTTTTACATTGGCATTTTGTACAACAGCGAGTACCACCACTAGCGTGCAAATATGGAACTGCGCAAATCACACACGCCCACTGCACTGGCGCGATTTTGAAGAGCGTCATGTGTCGCGAGATTTTTTCCGATATTTACACTTTGTAGGTACTAAGACACGTACGATTTACACACTGCTGCGATTTCATCGATGCGATTGTCCGATGCGTTTCCGCTATCAGTTATTTAGCGATAATGGTTCACGGAAAATTTTGTAAGACCTCGGAATAGAAAGAACTGTTCTTCCTATTACGTTAGACGCATGCCATCTTTCGCAGCTGCATTTTGCGATTTGGCGGCGCGTGGGGAAAGGCGCGTTGCATCTAGAAATCGCGCAAGACGCAGCTAAAGTCGCAAGAAATCGTGCAACACAAGACGCTCTTTAAAATCGCAGTTGTGCGGTGGTGGCTTAAATGGAAGGTGTGGATAAAGTTTCGATAGCCAGGAAAACCATCGACGTAGATGCCTTACTTATTTTTAATTAACGAAAGTAAAATGAAAACAGTACCTACAACCAAAAGATGCTAAAAATAGCCAGAAAGGTCGAAAGATGTTACGCATACCTACCATTCATGGCTATCGAGATTCGTCTGGAATGTAAATAATAATGTAACCATATAGGTAATATTTATGCCATGGCACAAAGGAGATACGGTGGTTAGCCTTGGTCGAGAAATTTAAATACAAAAATAACTTTTTCACTACAGACCACCATTTATTTTTACTACAGAAGACTAGAAATAGAAAACATCAAAATACATACAAACATACACGCATAAGGGTTCGGCCAAACCTGCGCGACCAAAACGACTGCGAAGCGGGAGGTTCAGCCGCACGGCGGCGGACGCTACCCATACTTTATCTATGGCGCTTTGCACACATAAGCGACCGTCGAAGTAGCGCAGGTGCTCACGTTATGTTTCGCGTTGTGGACGCTCCCGCATCGCGTCTCGCACCGCGTCCCGCTTCCCGCGTTACTGACGCGCAGGTTTGGCCGAACCTTAATTCTGGACAATCCACACAGCATCGTCAAGCCCAAAGCAGAGCTTGTGTTATTGATACTAGATGACTGATATGCTATAGATAAATAGAATGATAGGTACAGTTACCTATATAGTTTTCTGTATGTTTTTTTATACTTAACATAGATAGATGATTCGTTATTAATAACTTAAAGAGTTAATACCAGAACATTATTCAGGAAAAACAGGAGAGAAAAGTATTAACCCCTTCTATTCCTATACAAATATAATTTTGCATCGACTTCAAATACTTAATGAGAACGTCACCAATGCAGCTGGAGTCTGTACCTAAGTTAAACAATGGTAGATCTTGATGAAACTTATTTGGAAAACTTACGTGAGAAGAAAAAAGAATCATGAAGACGGTTAAAAAAAGCAGCTAATTTATGAAAATACTAACAGCGCCCCGCGGTTTTCATCCGCGTAATTACCGTTCCTATGCCCGTTCTTAGGCTTTAGATTATCTCTGTACCGAGTTTCATTTAAATCGGTTCAGTACTTTAGGCGTGAAAGCGTAACACACAGACAGACAGCGTTACTTTCGCATTTATAATATTCGTAGGGATAAGAAGGGATTTAAACACTTCATTTGGCAGTCACGCTCACCATCCTAGGACATCAGGTAACCACGTCTTCTTCCAGCTTTGCAGTGAAAGCGATAATACAGGGAAATAACCAGCATGTTAATGTCTCCGGAATAACCATTATCGTAATAAAGCAGCAGGGTGCTTTATTTATTTTATAGGTTTTCCCATATAGTAAAATCCTGTTCCACAAAAGGCTTGCAAAGCATTAACAATTCTAGGTAAAAGAACAAAAACTATTACTGATGATATTCCAAACCAATATCGGAAATCAGAAATCAATAAGCACTTCATCATCAACCTATACTAGACATAGGCCTGCCTTTCATTTATTTATTTACTAGCGACCCGCTCCGGCTTCGCACGGTTTTATTATACGTAAAAACCTTCCTCTTAAATCACTCTATCTATTAAAAAAAACCGCATCAAAATCCGTTGCGTAGTTTTAAAGATTTAAGCGTTCAAAGGGACATAATGACATAGGGACAGAGAAAGCGAGTTTATTTTATACTATGTAGTTATTTATTTATTGTTTGTGAATCAAGTAGTTTTACAGTCAGTTAATAGAACTTATGGCGCCTAATGAGCGCCATAGCGCCCTATCTTCAGCTTGCCGTAAGCACTGAGACAGGTCAAATTTTAACCTACATAATCATCATCAATAAAATGATGTAAGAAATAAGGTGCTAATTGATTTTCTCTTCGCTTCAATCTTTTCCACCCAGTTTATAGCTGTAAAAAGTAGCTCTACGTTAGGGCAACAAAATATAAACAAGCTCTACAATATAACAATATTATATTAAAATTTCCGATTATTATAAATGATTAGCAGAACCCGCATTTTAGGCAATGTCTGTGAAAATTACCAATAACCCTTTATAAACGACCAAAGGCAAGAAAACAAATTAATTCTGTATCGGAATTTTACCTTCCCTCAACTTTCCTGACTTCTTCCTCGTCCTTCCGAGTCCAATCCTGGTCTTCTTCACTACAATCTTGATCCGATTATTAGTGGAACTATACCCCTGATCTGCCGCATATCCCCCACCGTAAGTAACGTTATCGTTATACATGTTCCCCTTCTTATATCCGGGGTTACCCAGGGCCCCATAACCGGCTCCGTAGCCATACCCAGGTGAACCGTAGCTGTGACTATGGTCGGGACTTGGAGAGCCATAGCTGGGATAATTTGAGCTATAGCCGTAACCATAACTTCCATATCCATGTTCTGGGTATCCGTGGCTTCCATGGCAAGGTTTTACCCCGTATTTCTTACTGTATGTATAGCAGGGCTTATGGGTCTCATGGCTAGGGTGTCCATGCCCGTATAGGTTTTGGAATAGGGCTTCTAGGGCAAGATAGTATTCAGGAGACTGAGTGGGGGTGGGAGGTTTGTACACGAAGTGTGTTTCCAGACATCTGTTGTGATTCTGAGCGAGTATCAGTAGAACGGGGAATGATTGGATGAGATTACAGATTGTCATTTCTTGTATCGTCATTTGAGCATAATTTTTGTGGCTCGTACTTTCAGTTGCAGTTGAGGGTTAAAACACAAATAAGAAGTGTTTTTATACGTGCTGTCACAACTACGTTATAGTTAACCGTTTCAGATCAAATTCGGAGGACAACTAAGCGAAAGTGATGTTCAAAACTGGGTTATTGATAAAATCTGTAATGCACAATTAGGTATTATTGGGTAACTTTTACCCGAATAAAGATTTTATCGTACCGCTTTTGAAATGAACGATTCATCATAATTTGGGTTTTGTTGTTACGCCATAATATCAGTTAGGTACCTTTGCAGCCAGTGTCTTGGGGACGCTTCCGACTGGTATTGACATGGATCAATTGCTACCTTTAGACTTACCTTTAGACTTTTGCAACCGTCTGCAGTTAGCTCAATGGTTTCAATTGTATATACTAGTTGTAATTTTTTCTATTCCTTGATTGTAATTTTCGTTATTAATAAAGGTACCTTCTTTATTAATTTTTAGGGTTCCATATCCAAAGAGTAATAGGGACCCTAATACTATACTTCATCCGTCAATCAGTCTGTCTATCCGTCTGTCACCAGGCTATATCTTATGATGAGTGATAGTTAGACAGTAGAAATTTTCACATGATATATTTCTGTTGCCGTTGTATAATACTTAATCGTTTGACTGTTATTTTTTTTTGTTAATTAAATTTTATTATTGTAGGTATCTACGCAATCAATCCTTACATTATTTCCTATATTCACTACTAGCGACTCGCCCCGGCTTCGCACGGTTTTATTATACGTATAAACCTTCCTCTTAATCACTCTATCTATTAAAAAATACTGCATCAAAATCCGTTGCGTAGTTTCAAAGATTTAAGCATACAAAGGGACATAGGGACAGAGAAAGCGACTTTGTTTTATACCATGTAGTGATAATATCCATCCAAACAAAAATAGATTGAAATGTCGGTGGGTATCCTTATGAAATTGGCTACAATCGGCACGGAAAATACCCTACTTTTCATCCACAAATAATTTGATGGTTTTTTACTAAAACTAAAAACCAAATTCAAATTTCACGCATTTTAAAGCATAATTCAAAAACCTTATCATATTATGATGAATTTAAACAGGCTAGGCCCAGACTTGAGAAGCACCAGTTTGTAAATAAATATAATATCAAAATCGTCACCCAGAAAAAAGTTAAGATTTAACAAAATAAAAAAATACAGTGAAATTGAGAACCACCTAATTTTTTTCAAAGTCGTTTAAAACACATTTGAAACCGAGAGCACAAGCTAAATAGCTAGCTACCACAGCTTCCACTTCTGGACATGCGCTCGTGGTGTCTCAGTTCAAAACGAGGACATTGGGTTTACCTTAGATGATATGTGTAAGGATAAATACCTAAATCTAAGAATCGATTACGCTCCAGAATTCAGTTCAAGAGCACGTGATGATTCGAATGAAAGGATTACGCAGAAAACAGTCAATCATTCAGGATAAATCGTGTTGCACCATCTTATTACAACTTACGCTGAGGTTTTGACTACTTTATTTTAAGATCCATTGGACAAATTGGCACTGACCTTGTATTGTATATAGGTGTCACGCGAGATTTTGTACTTAAGATAAATATTTAATAGCCAAAAAACATGTGTATGAAAGATAATAAAATATTATTTATGAGAATAAACATGCTTGACCGGTTGACGGTATGGGTATGGATGCAAAATAAGTAGAGAGATGGTATGCAACATAAAAAGTACAATTTATCGGAAAGTCGGTTCTTTTAATTTCCTTTTTGGCGCATGGAAGTTAAATTACTTACCTTTTACCTTAACAAAGCTCCATTACTGTAAGTTCAAAATTCCCAGAACCTAATAGAAATTCTTGTCACGCAATGTGACTAACAATGTAAAACAAATTAACTCTATATTTGGAGGCCTGTAATTGACATTGACAGATTTATTTGAGAGAAATCTATGCGTAAGCGCACTACGCATACAATAACTATGCCTCTGTGCATATCCGCCTAAAGTTGGTCATTCTTTAATACTAATAAATAAAACATTCCTATATGATTCAGATTGGGAGACAAACTTTAATCATGGGTAAATTCATTACTTTCCATGGTTAGTAATTTATTTTCTTTTTTAAACATGTCATTGGTAGGTATTTATAAACTATCTATGTTGAACAATACCTAAATGTCAACAAAAGTTCAGTTGAGCTCATGCAGATTGTTGTAAAAATCGAGAAGTAACTCAACTGATCCATATCGATCCAATCCGAAGCGTCCTCAAGACGCTGCTGGTTGCATTGCTCCTCTGTATCTATCTAGTTAGGGCAAAGCTGATGCGCTGCGCCAAATAATTCTGTGGTGGTACAGCTATGGTGTGATCGTCAAATAATTTATTTATGTGTATACCGAGAGTGGTTTAAGCTTTTCCAAGAAAATTTGCGACGTTGAAGAGATCAGATGCTGTCTGTAAGTTCGTTACGTTTTATGTACTTAGCGTTTTACCCAGCTTTCGGGTCACGCGTTGAACTGACCTGAGTCTCACTCAGATATATTTAAGTCATTTTTATAGGTATGTGCAATAAATAAATAAAATAAGTATTGATGGACAATCCACAAATGTAGCTTCATCAGAATCTATATGTAGATAAGCAGGGCTTGTGTTGTGAATACAAGATGACTGACAGTACATTACTATAGATATTGATTTGTATTATACATGGAAAACACCTAAATAAATATCAGACAATGTTATGCCATGATGGCTGCCTATTTTGTAAGGATAATCGAAAAATATATCCTTCAAAGCTAATCAATTTTCAGAAGACATTAAAGACGGAGAGCAGCGACGGACGTCTTTGAAAATTCACCTTGTTCATTGTAGAGTAAAACGTAATTACATTCATCTATTATTGTTTCCAAAATCCTTATTCCATATCCGGGAAAAACCAATGATGTGAAAAGGCATTGAAGTAACAGCCTTCGTCATCAAAATGAGACATACATATCCCTGATATATCAATCGGTTTTTCTCTACTAAAATTCTAAGTACCGTATATGTATTTCCGGTGTTTCCAGCTTCCGTAGCCGGACGCGGTGAAGGAAGTTTATTATTCATCCGTATAGTTATCGAGAACTATTGGTATGATACAGTTGACATCGACCGGTGAGGTATCGACAAGGCCACAGTCGTGAGGACTTGCATTTTGAGACTGGCAAAGAATATAAAATAGAAGAGTCGCTGACGTATCACTATACCTACGATAAGTAGTATGTAAGTCATAGGGCAAAGAATTAGCAAGCTGGAGTGACATTGGCCGGCCATATATCACGAAGAACAACCGTTGGGGTAAACGTGTGCTTGAATGGAGATCGCGACTTGGACACGTAATTTAGGACGCCCTCCAGCCAGGTGGGATGACAATCTGTGAAAGACAGTACAGGCAGCTGGATGTGGAAAGCAAGGCGCTATGGCGCTCATTAGGAGAGGCCTATATCCAGCAGTGGAATATAAATTGATGAAGATGATGTACGTAATGGGTAAAAAATTAAATGGGCTTCATTGAGGCTGAATACATTTTCTTTTGGTAAATTTTATCTACCTTAGACAAATTACCAAAGCGAATGGCGAGAAGATAAATATAGAAAAATCGTCCATTAAATTGTGATACATGTGGCGTTCCTAGCGTAATGTGAGCGGAGCGCATTCATGAGGTCAGAACTTAGTGGTTTGTATTGTACGGTGTTAACCTCATGGATACTGGTGTCATCCAAATTATTTTAGCCTCACTACTGCCACTACTATGTGTATGATGTTGCAATAAAATGGTAAAATTTAGTCTTAAATTTAGTTGTGATTACTTGTGATGTCGGTATGTTTTTAAATAAAAGCAATCTTATAGGTGCCTAAATAAGCAAGTTCAAAGATGATCTATCTGCGCACACTCTTTGCCTCGGTTTTTACATAACGTATTATGTCCGGCTATAATTTTTATGAATGTCCGAGTTAGTAAGAATTCATTAACAATACCAGATACACCAGTACAGGTAGTGCGAAACCGGCGACAAATCACTGCTTTGACAGGTGATTGACAGGTGTTGAGCTAATCAAGCGATAGGCTCGATAACAACAAAGAATTAGTTAAATAGAAGTCAAAATAGGTTGTATCTAGAGTCTTAATTTGTTTTCCGCATCAGTACCTACACTTATTGTGATTTTAACCTATTCTTAATTCAACCTCAGTGGCCTGGTGGGTGAAGGTCCGCCTGAAACGAAGGAGGCTGGTTTGATTCCTGCATTAGGTTAATGTTTGTACGATTGAAAATTGGGTTTTGGATTTTTCTATTCATAAACAAAAACGCGTCACATCGACCAATCGCCCAGTTTTTTTTTTAAATATGTGTATATGGTGAATTTATGAAATAAATGATTAAATTACTTGACCGTTACTGGAAGCTTTAATAAGCTTTTAACGAGAAAGCACATCCGTTTCCGTCGAATTTGACTACTTTTTACTGATTTTTCGGTAGTATATCCGGTCCACTGGCGACACCTAGGCGTTTCGCGCCATTTTTAGTTTGCGTAAAATGGACAGCGCCATGTTTTCTCATTGGCGTTTCGTATTCCGTCGAAGCAACTTGTGTACGCAGCAGTTCTGCTCTGGCTCTGTTAAAGTTGCACTACCTATAGTGATAATTATTATAAGGTTATATCGTAAAGTGAATCGCAGAAAAACCTGTAAGTTTTTTAAATTTACTTATTTTCTCGCACTTGAAATCATTGAGAATTTTTATCGACCATGTTGTAAAAATCTCTTTGTTATAATATTTGTGTTATTTTTTATAAGAAATAGGGCCTGCTTTCAATTTTAGCCATTACTGTCCCACTGCAGGACAAAGGCAAAAGAACGTTGATTCAGGAAAGCATATTGTGCTCATAATTTTTTACCTTACCTAAGGTAGGTAACTAACGGTAAAAATTTAACGGTTTTTCCGTTCGGATCTCGTATTTTATAGAAAGTACTTGATCATTTATTTTAATAATTTACTGGTTGTGTTCGGTTTATTCGGTTCTTTCGGTTCCGGTCTCGAAGTCCATTTATTTAGATAATTTACTTCATAGTGTTGGTTCTGTCATATAAGATCTCACATTTTAAAATGATTTTTTATTTCTACCGGATTGTGTCCGGTATTTTTGGTAAGTTTTGGAAGAAACATTTTTGTAAAAATATTTTGAATAACTGTATTTTAAAATTACAGCCTATTTTTATTAAAGAACCGGAACCGGCGCTACCGCCGCCGCCGCCGCCGCCGTGAACGCGCCGTGAGCTTCGATCCCATTTGTAAGCATACCTACTCATCGTGGATACGGGTAAGCTCCAAAGTTATTATAACTGATGCCCTGCCTGACTAATTGAGTCGTTTTTATACTGCTTGCCATGATGGTAAGGCCTCGATAAGTTCATTTTGTAAGCGTCGACGCTTGTACAAACATGTTTAACTTCACTTACAATCAATGTCTTGGCAAGGCCATTATTTCGAACAAATTAGAAGAACAAAATCGCAGGTTCCGAAAACACGCAACTGTTTTTCGAAGACATCTTCTATGTTCGCAAGAAACGACCCAAGAAATAATAACTAGCAAGCACTAGACCTTTTTAGTTAAATCTTCACCGAATACCTACCCTCAAAAGTTTTATTTTTGAGTCTCAACTCAACCATTCACGGCTCCTATTGATCATTCAATCAATTAGCATAAAGAGAACTTCTATAGTAATGTAATCTAAATTTGACAGTAAAATAGAAATTTTTGGTAAATATTATACCAATTAAAACTTTGTTGAATTCATTTACGAAAAAGGAATTAACTAGTGTTGGAAGAACAACATTTAATTTCATCCCTTAACGAAAGAGGGACTTCAGGATGTGCGCGACACTAGTCGCGCTCTTTCTACATAACTACCTGCGAGTTTTTAATAATAATTTTAGTTTGAGATTTGACTTGCTCGTAACCTGTACTTGTAGCCTAAAGAAATTAAAGTGATCTTGTTGATTGATTGATTGATCTTGTATTTTGTTTTAAAAGGCTGGATAGTAATAAGTGAATTTTTTAACCCTGTTCTGGCAAAACATAATTAAGGACTTAGCTGCCCCTCGCGGGGGAAGAGCTAGTGTGAATCACTAGGTCCATCGTGTGGACCTCCAGGTTCCTTTCAAGGTTAAAGGCAGAATTGTATATCCCTATAAATAAGATATTAATTTATTGGGCCATTTCGAAGTAACATAGGTAAATCATTTAACACTGCCTACACAGACACACCCTCGCGGGGTGGATGCCGTAATTACCTTTCAGAGGTCAGCTCGGTTGTGACCAATATACAACATCTATAATTACTAGGACAGCGCTCAAATTCACGAGTTTCCTTTTACCACTGCACTGACACTTCCGGCCCGGTCATAAATATGATACAGGACGCTCATATGCTCTTGAACTTAGGTGAAATGCCTACACAAACACCCTCGCGGGGTGGATACCGTTATAACCTCTCTCAAAGAGGTCTCAAAAAGGTCAGCCCAGAAGTGGCCAATATATAATAACTATCACGAGTATTACCACCGAGGCTCCTGGCCCGGTCTTAAATATGGTACAGGATGCTTCAATGCTCCTGGACCTAGGTGAAATACCTACATAAAGACACCCTCGTGGGGTGGATACTATAATAACCTCTCTCAAAGAGGTCCAACAACCGAGGCTCCTGGCCCGGTCTTAAATAAGGTACAGGACGCTTCAATGCTCCTGGACCTAGGTGAAATACCTACATAAAGACACCCTCGTGGGGTGGATACTATAATAACCTCTCTCAACGAGGTCAGCCCAGAAGTGGCCAATATATAACTATAATAACAAGGACCAACCACCGAGGCTCCTGGTCCGGTCTTAAATATGGTACAGGATGCTCCAATGCTCCTGGACCTAGGTGAAATGCCTACATAAAGACACCCTCGCGGGGTGGATACCATAATAACCTCTCTCAAAGAGGTCAGCCCAGAAGTGGCCAATATATAACTATAATAACAAGGACCAGCGCTCAAATTCAAGAGTTTTATTTTACCACCAGGGCTCCTGGCCCAGTCATAGATATAGTACAGGACACTCCAATGCTCCTGGACTCAGGTGAAATGCCTACAAAAACACCATTCGCGAGGTGGATACCATAATAACATCTCACAGAGGTCAGCCCAGAAGTGGTTAGTATACAATTACTATAACGTATGACAAGGCTCAAAAACATGAGTTCCCTTTTACCAACAAGGTTCGCAGCACATTCATAAATATGGTGCAGGGCGCTCTAATGCTCCTGGATACTGCATTTAACAAATATGAACAATTATTTATTTATTTTATATTTCGTTTATTAAGGCATAAACGTTTACAATTTCCTTGTCTATCGCATAGATAAATACAATATGCAGGAAGCTCCAATGTTTCTTGACACTTGATACTTAAACAAAAAGGTAACAATATATAATGCTCCTGGATACTGCATTGAACAAATGTGAACAATTATTTATTTATTTTATATTTCGTTTATTAAGGCATAAACGTTTACAATTTCCTTGTCTATCGCATAGATAAATACAATATGCAGGAAGCTCCAATGTTTCTTGACACTTGATACTTAAACAAAAAGGTAACAATATATAATGCTCCTGGATACTGCATTGAACAAATGTGAACAATTATTTATTTATTTTATATTTCGTTTATTAAGGCATAAACGTTTACAATTTCCTTATCTATCGCATAGAGAAATACAATATGCAGGAAGGTCCAATGTTTCTTAACACTTAAACAAAAAGGTAACAATATATATATATATATATACATATAGGACGCTCAAATGCTCCTGGAAACATGCTCCTGGACACTAGAATTAACAAAAGTTAACAATAACTCTAGACATTTCAATTAGGTCAGATAGGAAGGTTGCTCTGGTAGGCATACACAATAGCAGCTGGCTGGTATCACCACGTTCGATATCCCGAATGTTTATAGTTAAATCTAACTGATCAGGCAGTCCCATTTTCAATCTCGAGGCACTAAACGAGTAGGCATGTAATTAATGACCGAAATACGAGTATCCTGTCTCGACGATTTGCTGTAATACATTGCATCAAAGTTTAGATGTGCTTCGCGAGCACTTAATCTTGGTCTTAGCACTTAGGTACCTCGGTCCTCAAGTCATTGTGCATGCCTGTTAGAGGTGCACATTCAGAGGAAATACAAAGGATTTTTCTGCTATATTATGCGACTCCAGCCTGACCGTTTCTTGCACCTGGTAACGATAAGAGTTTCTCCTGCACTGCAATCAAAATAAATCTATTATATATACAAGTTATTGTGTGTGTGCTAGCCAGACATGAAATACATCACATTTCATAGCCTTCATCTTACTGTATGGGCTTATAATCATACTGCAGAAGCATAGAGTTGTACCATAGAGATAACCTATCGAATGTGCTCGACATTCTATACATCTCAGCATACACGATATCCCAGGCAAGCCTAATGATCGGGGAGGTCACCTATATCATTATCGTTTACCCCGAGTGACGACAACTGCTAGCATATATGAACATTAAATAGTTTTTATAAAATGGGGACCCTAGATACTTCTATCTAATTCATTTATTTGCCTGAAAGGCTGCGCATGTTCTTTGTAATAATGTTACACGAGATCTGAAAGATTATGTTTCATGACGCGTTTAGTATCCCTTGGATGTTTCATAGAGTGTTTAAAATCTGGTATGTATCGATCACTAGCATGGGAATTTCCGTTACCATTTCTAATCCCTAAAGTGTTTCGTCTAAATCACTTAGTGACTGGGGATACCTGATTAGTAGTTCCTCAACTGGGGAATATGTCTGTCACCACCGAAAGTCAAGAACATCGTTCTCATGTTTTTGAAGTGTACGTGTAGAATGATGGAACAATTGACACAAAATACCTACTAATCAATATTTTCATAAGATCGTCACACCACGATATAACTGTTGATCTGTACACGTAAAAGTTTACACGTCTTAACGTTACTAGACACACCTTGATCTTGTCATTGTGTACGATAATAGGTGTTTATTATTTTTTGACGGTTCCAACACTGACAGTGGTTGACTTCTTTCAAACATTAATTATGTTATAAATTAATCCACTAATATGAATGAACTATACTTATTTAATCATAAAATTAGACTGAAAGTCTATAAACGATTTTAATATTACACTAAAAGTGACTAAGCTGGCGTAACGTACCTATTGGCTGGGATAATACCTCTTTAGATAAACAGATGTTGAAGCAGTTTCAGATAACATACGATCACTGTATCTTAAGACGAGGGAATTGGCTGTTCGCCAATATTTTTTAAAGGATTTGTAGGCGAGAAATAACATATATGTCTTCCTGATATGTTACTCCGTTATTGTTGAAAACGATTGATACAATATTTACTTATTATTACTTTAGTTTGGTGGCAATTTGAATATTTTAGCTGTTAAAACGGCTAAGTTCAAGTTCAAAGTGGATATATTATAAATTTTAGTAAATTAGTTCTTGGTTACCTACTAAAATCAAGAGTGTCAGAATTATAGAACAAAACTCAAGAGAACATTACTGTATCAGTATTCTTTCAAAAGACTTGCTACACATTCTTTTGTTTAATTTTATCTCATCACATTGGCGTTATTCCCTCAAACTCTACATTTGGCGACACCAGGCGAAAACAAACAGATCTCGTTAAAAGCTTATTAAAGCTTCCAGTAACGGTCAAGTAATTTAATAGAAGCGTTTTACCTGAAATAAAACGCATATTAAAATACTTACCTTACTGGAAGCTTTGCTTTTATTTCTGCCTGGTGTAACTTAACCAATGATAAAACATGGCGCTGTCCATTTTACGCAAACTAAAAATGGCGCGAAACGCCTAGGTGTCGCCAGTGGACCGGATATACTACCGAAAAATCAGTAAAAAGTAGTCAAATTCGACGGAAACGGATGTGCTTTCTCGTTAAAAGCTTATTAAAGCTTCCAGTAAGGTAAGTATTTTAATATGCGTTTTATTTCAGGTAAAACGCTTCTATTATACCGCTATTGCCGACACATTCTTATTGTAAGTATGAAAAACTGCGTCAGCTATGCGAGCTAAGCTGACATAGCTTTTCGATCGGCTATCTGCATTCATATTGTATTGTATTGTATGAAATTCCGTTGAAAAATCTCAAAAGGGGTGGAATGCAGAAAAAACAAATATTTATACAAAGTGAGCTTATTTAATCGACATCATAATACATTTTTACAAACTTTAAATAATTTCATAAATCTATAAGATGCCTACCTACTTATTCTTATGGTACCTAAATCCTTTAATTTGAAAAAATAATACTACTTTATTTACACTAGATATAAATATTTACATTATTAACTGCAAGGCAAATTATGGCATTATATTTTTACATTTTAATCTACAGTTTAAATACTACTTTCCTATATATTTTGGTTGGAATGTTCAATATAATAAATTAGGTATTCATTTAAAAGCTAGACATGATTTCAATCCAATCAAGGTTACTTAAATAACCTTGCAAACACACAAGTGGTTTTTATATAATTTATTTCGGTTATTCTTGAGTTTTTTTTTAATATACTTAATTGGGAATTTGCCCAAGATGTAGAACCTTAATTTTATATTGAACAATAAATCGTAAAAGAAAAAAAACCGGTTGCGAGTATCGACGCCATTGTTAATTTAGTGTTTTATGAATTACATACAGCTAAAAGGGTCTCTTTGCATCTATAGGACTCCATGCGAGTAGGGAATTTCTTTTTATTTATCTCTATAGCTAAATTGTTGTAGTGGTTCCTTGCTGTTTGGTAGTCAGTTGATGTGATTCTTTTCAGTAAGGTAGTTAGTTGGAGTAGTTTCTATCAGAGTGTTAATTCGTTGGAATGGTTTCTGGCTGGATGGTAGTCAGTTGGACCTGTTGCTGGTAGGATAGTAGTCTATTTGAATGATTTTCTGGCAGGATCATAATCAGTTGGAGTGATTCCTGGCAGAGTAGTCTTCAATTGACGTGGTTCAAGTCAATCTGTATGTTAGTTAGTTAGAGTGGTTCCCATCAGTGTTAATCAGTTAGAATGGTTCGTCGCTAGATGGTAGTCAGTTGAACCTATTGCTGGTAGGATAGTAGTCTATTTGAATGATTTTCTGGCAGGATCATAATCAGTTGGAGTGATTCCTGGCAGAGTAGTCTTCAGTTGACGTAGTTCAAGTCAATCTGTATGGTAGTTGGAGTGGTTCCTATCAGTGTTAATCAGTTGGAATGGTTCCTGCCTGGATGGTAGTCAGTTGGGCCTATTTGTGGTAGGATATAAGTCTATTTGAATGGTTTTCTGGCAGGGTTGTAATTAGTTGGAGTGGTTCCTATCAGGGTTGTAATCAGTTGGAATGGTTCCTGCCTGGATGGTAGTCAGTTGGACCTATTGTTGGTAAGATATGAGTCCATTTGAATGGTTTACTGGCAGGGTTGTAATTAGTTGGAGTGGTTCCTATCAGGGTTGTAATCAGTGTGTGTAATTCCTGGCAGGGTGGTCTTCAGTTGACGGGATAGTATGGTGGTTAGTTGGAGTGGTTCATAACAGTGTTAGTTGAATGGTTTTCTGGTAGGGTTGTAATCAGTTGGAGTGGTTCCTGGCAGGGTGGTGTAGGGGGAGGTGTGCTGGTAGCGGATGATGGGGCGGTTGTAACGCCGGGTTGGCCACCGCGATGATGCTATCCCCTCGAGCGGCTACCACTTGAGGACGGGATTCTTCTGTCTCCTGAAAAGTAATGGTCATCACTAATTTTCTGGCTTGATAAGAAACTCTGTGGCTGGATAATATATCGAGAGAAAAGCATGTTGGAGATTTCACAATTTCCAAAAGTTCCTATTATTCTTATATATATGTGAAAGTTTAGATAGATGCATGGATGGATGTCTGTTTAGTCTTCACGCCAGAACTACTGAACTCTCGAATAGACGTAATTCAAGGCCTGGAATAAAAAAGAGGCTACTTTCATCCCATTAATATAAACTAATAAATTTTCACGCGGAGGGATCCACGGGGCGCTGCTAATATAAGTTAAACTAAAAGCTAGTGTAATAAACCAAAAGTCTTGATCCGGTTCTTCAAGGAGCTGGGCTGGTTAGGGCCTGGTTAGGCAGGGGGATAATGCACAATACACTCCCATGCGTGATGTCAGTGCAGCAGGGGTATTCTAATTCATCGGAAAATCCTTCTGATTCGATATCGGAAACTTTTGGTTCATCGCCAAAAGTTTCCGATATCGAATCAGAAGGCTATTTTAAACAAGGGGGATTCGAAAACTTTTGCTATTTAAATTTGGACCCTTAGTTTCTTTATTTAGATATGAAATCCAAATAGCTTTCCAAAGACGGGAATGGAATCGAATTCGAATTTGACAATGATTTGAATTTCGAATGAATTAAATAGAATTAGTAAACAAACAGACGGGTCCTTATTCTACTCACAGGTGGAGGAGTGCCGGTGCTGGAATAGGAGCAGCGGGAGTCAGCGTCGTCGCTCTCAGTCTTCACCCCCCACCACCTGGAACAAAGTTATGATCTCAAGAAGCGACTTATTTCTCCGGATATGATTAATAAATAATGCTGGACAATCCACACAGCATCATCTAGCCCCAAACAGAGCTTGTGTTAGCTTGGGTAGTAACTATATTATTGCCTGATTTATTTAAAACAATACATAATATATTTTTATTCTAATTTATAAACTGTTACCTATGATATTTATGGAATCTTATATTTTTTTTCAAAAACTTTATCTTTAATTTTTACATGCTAATGCTTTAACTCTGACCATGGCAACCTAGAGATACTTTACCACCTAGTTTCATAGCAATAAATTAATTTTAAATTATCATTATCATCATATTTATTTAATATATAATATTTTTTTAATTATAACGGCACCTCCCTTGACCCGAGTAGATGAATCGTCAGAATTTATATCATCGCTTTTCAATTCCCTTAAATATCCCGTAAAGCTTATTGCAGGCTGTACATTTAAATTTAAATGTACAGTCTGCAATGAGCTTCACTTATTGCAGATTGTACATTTAAGTTGAAATGTACAATCTGCAATGAGCTCCACTTATTGCAGACTGTACATTTAAGTTTAAATGTACAGTCTGTAATGAGCTATACTTACCCGTGGTTGGAGTTGCCTCGAGCTGCGTCCGGACTGGCTCGGACTCCGTTGTCGTCCCCTTCCTGGTGAAACAATACTGTTACATTATCAGATTCACACAGGAATGTTTACAGCGGTGCGATAACGCTATAACCAGCAACCAAAAATTGACATTTGAAAACCATTACAATGGCATTTGCGCTCGTGTTTGCCATACAATTGTAAATTACGGAGGCCATTGAAATGGCTTTCATATGGCAATTTTAGTTTCAGCGTAATCGCACACAGGTAATACAAAAAACAAACATTTATTATGAGATAGTCAAAAACTTCTTCGGTTGCGATGTCGCTGGCATCGGGATCGAAAAAAGGTTTTTGATAGCTTTCAAGTTTCAATTAAAAGTTTTTTAGATATCTCCTATGAAATCTGTCAAGTATCCTTTTTCGCTCTATCTTCCATTCCCTACCCACCAAAGTTATTTATGTTGTCTGAATCTCAAACAAGCAAGATGTTGTCAAATTTATTTTTTCTTCAGTATCTAGTATCTACTATATACTTTTGACATTTGACTACGTTGCGGTTTCAATGCGAGCTTGACATAACTGGGATTGGCTTAACCTTAGCCTTAGAGCCTTATTATGGGAAGCAACCAATGGACTGATTTTGCTACTTTTTATCTTTGTTGCACAAAATAAAAAAGTAAAAGAAAATAACTACAGAATGTTAAATAATTGAGATAAAAATTCTTACACAATCAATTTGGAGTCACAAAACTTCGGAACATTTAATTATAGCACAGATGTTTAGCTCATTTTCAAGTAGATGACTTCAAATTAAGTATATAAGAATACAATCATGCAAAGAAACGAATAAAATAATATTTAAACCACTTACCAAAAGAACTGTCCCTGAATCTAAAGCAAAATAAACTATAGTGCATAAATTGGATTTTTCGCAGATATTATTGTGAACTGCATGCTTACCTTTATAAGAAGCTAGAGAAATGGTAATGGCATTTAGAATATATACATACTTCTAAAATAAACCACCGGCTGTGTTCAAATTGATAAAAATAAAAGAGATTCTATCAAGATCCTTCTTTGCGTTCCAAGTGGAGTTTTAAAAGGGACCTTAAGATCGACTGTCCAGACTACTGGAATCCAAAGAGATCTTCAAATAAAATGGAAATAATAATGTTTCAATAACAAACCAATAAGTTAAAAATATTTTACGTAATTTAATGGACGGTGAACTTAATTGTTCCCAGTTTTATTTACTAGGTTCAAGGTCTTTTAGAGTAACTTGCATCTGTTCAACTTATCTTTTACTCTCTTAGTAAGATCAAAATCCCAGTTAGACTAGTTACTCTCATAAGATGTTGCTTACATACGCAGCACGTAAGAGACTAACACGATCCAGTATGATTATGAGTAGTAGTATTAGTCTGTTTTTTTTTTCCATCTTCCCTTAATGAATCACCTATTTTAATATTAGATCAAAAACCCTGCCCCTTTCCCATAAGTTTCTACATGAGGATCGATCCTCTTCTACATTATTTGTTCATTTATGTTATTTCTTGGTTTAGGATTACGATAGGCCTTCCCAGGTCCAACGCTCCCACGAGATCGATATGAAGCCTAATTTCAGTCGTGTCGAGAAGAGACTACTTGGGTTAACCATTTCTTCTCATATATATAACTTCTAGGTTAATGTGTTAGCCCTTGTCCCAAGCTAAGATGCCCTTGTCCCAAGCTAAGATGCCCTCGTGTATGTTAAGGTTAAGGATTGTGTTAGTCCTTCCCAAGCTAGGCTACGCCCCCGTGAGGTCTACGTGAGTGACCTGTCGCGGTCGCTTCGCTGGCGACTCGTCCTCGTCTCGATCTCGGTCCTCGCCGGTAGCCGATGTAGGGGGTAGGCTGGAAAATAAAGTTTTTAACTCTGAATAATAAATAAGTGTTAAATTAAACACTAGTATCTGCCCAAGGCTTCGCACGTGTTTTTTCTATGGTGTATGCCAAATGTTGCAAGTCTATTTCTATCTCATGTAAACTGATTTATGGGATAAAAAATAAATAAATAATTCCGGACAATCCACACAGCATCATCCAGCCGCAAGCTAAGCAGAGCTATGTAGCTAAATAGACTATGTTTTATTCCAGGGCTAGAACCGCGTTTTTACCTTTTACGCAAAAACTACTGTATGGATCGGGCTGAAATTTTGAATTATACCACAAACATCGATACATCCATACATACAAAGTAATATTTAGTGAGGATATGACAGCATCATCTGGTCCCAAAGTAAGCAAAGATGGTGTAATGGATACCAGGTGAGTGCAACCTTCTATAATATTCTTTCATGTCCATTTTCCAGTCCATCCTAAGTTAGCCTGTAAGAGATCACTCATACCGGTTACACAGCTCTTTATAGGGATATTACCTGTAGTCTAAGCTATTCTGTCTGTTTTGTCTGTCTTTGAGTGGTATAAGATAATAATTACACAGATGACATGACAGAACGATATCTTTTGAATGATAAGTGCAGACCATTGTCTCACGAGTAAAACTTAACTTCTCCGCATCACCAAAACCACAGCGCTGCTGCTTCATTACATGATAGTAGTGTAGATTCAGGATCATTTTGTTACCTGTGCTTGGTGTAGTGCAGTCCTGCTCTCCTGACTAGCTGTCTGGCGAGTGGGAAGAGCTCGTCCCTCCGCGTCAGCAACGCGGGTACACAGCGGCAGATCTGAGCTGCCGCTTCGTTCACCATCACCTGGAAAGTTTACAGGATATACAATCAGCCTTGTTGCGTTTAGCAAGCAAATTATCAATAAAAATGTTCTCAGTAAGTTATTCTTATCGGAATTACGATATTAGGACTCTCTATTCCGGAATTAAAATAGTTTTAAATGGGGTCAATAGGGTATAGTTGTACCCATTGCATTAGTATGAACTACTGTTCATGCTAATCAAAATTAGCGGATCAGTATCGGATATTATATATTTTTGTGGGTTTTCCTGTAATTTTGATGAAGAAACTTCTTGTACCAACCTCATGTAGCGTCAGCGGTTTCTCCGGTTTCCGCTTGCAGTCGAAGCGTCCGTATATCGCCGCGTATTTCCTCAGCTCGTCCATCCGCCGAGGATCTGTCTCCGGCATACCCATCACTAGTTCTAACTCTTTGCACATCTTTTTCTTCGTGTTCTGAGGTTTAGGTTCTAGTTGCGGGAGGTGTTTGCTTAGCTTCTCCGCGGCCGCTGATAGCTTCTGAAATAAAGAGTTTTATTTATTTGCAACCTGACTTTAAGCACTTCAAACCATCCTCTTAAATCACTATTCTATTAAAACAACCCGCATAAAGTCCGTTGCGTAGTTTTAAGGATCTAAGCATTCATCATCCGCAACCCAACTTTTCCCCCATGTATAGGTCTTTATTGCAACTGCACATGGTCCTTCGCCAGTCTATTCTTTGCTCTGTTTCATTTTAATTATAATGAGTTACACTTCTGTTGATGATATTTCAGATCTAGAACTATGTCTAAGCACATCCTCATTCGTGAATAAGATATTATTTATTATACTATACTATTTTTATATCATCCTTAGTGTTTTCAAAAAAAAGTTAGGAAAGCAAAAAGAAAAATATTGTCTAATAAAGGAATTAGGAAATTAATAAATAAATAATTAGTAAATAAATAAACGAGTTTCAAGTACTGCACAATTCACACAACATCATCTAGCCCCAAGCTAAGCAGAGCTTGTGTTATGATAATAATTTATTTTATTTCAACTATACTATAGTGTTGTGTTTACTGTGTTATGGCACTAGGCAACTGATAAACTTAATATATTCTACTACATACACTCGAGAGCAATGAATCCGGGTCACTCAAAGAATCCAAAAAATCTCGGAAAGTAAGAATGCTAGGTTAATGCAATAAATTGTATTTAATAGACAATTTAATACTCCTTAAATGAAAGTATTAAAACTTCTTAGTTATTGTAAAGTTATATCATAAAAAAATAGAATTTGAAAAGGGAACACTGTCGAAGATGGAACTACGAAATTACAGGATTTGTTTTTGCTTTTGTTTGTAATCTGTCATTTATGTTGGTACATAAACCAGGTTGATAGTGCTCAATATTCATTATTCAAGCTGAAATCATGTCGCTTACACTTGAAGAATGCACCAGAATACTTACATTGGTGGAAACCGGCCGGAGTCAGCGCGATACAGCCAGGACTGTCGGTGTGTCGCTCTCAACAGTACAAAGAGTTCTCCGACGTTACGAAGAAATTGGTTCTAACCTACGCAGACCAGGAACGGGCAGAACTAGGTGTACCACAGCACGAGAAGACCGATACTTGGTGAACACCATGCTTCGAAATCGCTTTCTCACAGGAACTGAACTCACAAATCAGTTTCGACGCCTCGGAGGAAGTAACCGAAGTGCATGGACAGTAAGACGTCGGCTTGCTGAATCTAACTTAAAACCCCTTAGACCTGCAAACGGCCCTAAACTGGAGCGTGGCCATCGTATTTCAAGACTAAGATATGCCCCGAACCACGTAAATTGGAGTATTGAAGATTGGTCGAAAGTTATGTTCTCCGACGAATCAAAATTTATGCTCTACAAGCACGATGGAAGACACAGAGTGTATAGAAGACCAGGGGAAAGATTCAAGCAAGCATGCATCGAAGAAAAAGTAGCCTACGGTGGTGAGTCTGTACTTGTGTGGGCCGGAATTTCCTCTGAAAGTCGCACAGAGCTGGTGATCATAGAAAACGGCTCTTTAACTAGCGTAAGATATGTGGAAGAAATCCTCAACGTACACGTTGGTCCATTTATGGTCAATTTGGGTGAGGATGCTATATTTATGCAGGACAATGCCCGACCTCATACAGGTAGGATTGTGAATGACTACCTTCAAGAGATGAACATTACTTGTATGGAGTGGCCAGCGCGCAGCCCGGATATCAACCCGATCGAGCATGCTTGGGACGAGCTAGGGAGATGCGTAAAACAACGAAACCCTCCCCCAATCACGCTTCCTGAGCTCAAAATTGGTCTCACAGAGGAATGGGAGAATATTCCCCAAAATCGTATAAGGAACTTGGTGTACAGCATGCCAAACCGCGTAAACGCAGTAATGGAAGCACGAGGAGGTAATACGAAGTATTGAAATTCAAGAGAATCGTCATCAAGTTCAAAAATTTCATGTTTCCTATTTTTGTTTTAAGGAGAGATCAGCAGTTTTTTTTCTTTATGTAATTTTGTGTAAATAAAATGTATGGTGACTCATATTTTTTTAACTTTCATTTAAGGAGTATTAAATTGTCTATTAAATACAATTTATTGCATTAACCTAGCATTCTTACTTTCCGAGATTTTTTGGATTCTTTGAGTGACCCGGATTCATTGCTCTCGAGTGTAGATAGATTTGTTTATCATGCATATAGAAAACAACCAGAATACCCTGAACAAATCTGCAGATCTTAAAAATATCTATCAAGAAGCAGAAATCGAACACGCAACCTTCTGTGTCGCAGGCGGACCTTAGCTCGCATCGTCATAAAGGTCGTCAAAAATTAGTAAAATAGCACAGAAAAACAAGTACAAACCTGCACATGAACATCCAAGAGAACAGGAGTATGTTGGACAGGTGACGTCACAGAACTAGGACTCGATCCAGCCGAGGCAGGCGCGCACGCAGACTGGGGCGAAAAGGACCGGGCGGTGGACGTCACAGGGGCAGCGGGGGACGGGGGCAGGACTATTTTAGAGAACGTGGTGGTATGGACAGGACTAGCGTTAGCAGCTGAGGTGGTAGACCCGCAGCTGTTCTCTGGCGCACCTGGTGACGGGCTATACATAGGTCGGTTCTCTGGCGAAGCCACGGACCTGGGTAGAGTCGGTATCGTAGGCATGTTCAACATCCTCTGGTTACACTGGATGAAAGGATCGGTGCAAAGGTTGGGGACGATAGGAATTTGGAAGAGGGAGGGGTTGTTGACCCATTCTTGGAGGGCTTTTTGGAGACGTCGAACGTGGAGGGGCTTTGAGGCCATGCCGACGAGTGCCATGATCTCGAGGAACTCTTCTTCGCCGGCGTCGCAGAGCTGTTGGACGTCGTCGCCGCCTGAAATACATAAACAATGATGGACAATCCACATATTATCTAGACTCAAGCTAAAGAAGAGCTTGTGTCATGGGTACAAGATAACTTACGAGTATATACTTTATATAATATATATTTTTTTTATTATATATATCAATCACACGGAACCCGGAATAAATATTTGCAGATCGCCGCGTTGCCACATCGGTTGCCAAAATTCAGAAACCGTGAAAAGGAGTTTATCTTCAAATAAGGTTGTATTGTTAAATATACAGCAACTTAATTCACTGAAGAAAAATAAATTACAAGATCAAGGTGAAAAACTAAATAAGTACATCAAATTTAGATCCCAGAAATGTTTTCTGAAGAATAGTTAGCTACATACATTGTTTTTTGTAGGAACGCGTGATGCTCAAAAATTAAACCATTCACATACAAACAATTCGATAATAAAAAAATCTAGACTCATTTCTAAAGCATCATTTGCATTAATTAAAATAAAACTCATCCCTAGTCCAGGATTCTCAAGGAAAAAACTGTAATTGTCTTCAATCGAGTCTAATCCACATTAATATTCACTTTCTTGCACGGCGAGCTCATTCCGAGCCATTGTTCTGACAAAAACGTGTGATAGCTCAAAAAAACTAACTCACACTTTTAATTTAGACAAATATGCAAATATGTTACGTGACCATTTTGCGAAGGGGCAAAAGAAAAAAAAACAATGCGCTTGGCGGACAACAAACCCTTCCTTAGCCAGTAATCGGCGGAATTAAAAAAATAATTTGCATGTCTGGCTGGGCGCTTCGTTTTTTACGCGGTATGGAGATTGCGTTTTTTCGTTGAGAATACATTTTTTCTTGTGTTCCTGTGATTATGATTTCAAGATGATCGGGTTTAAGATATTATTACATTCATTATTTAAGACGAAGGTTGCTCTAAATTAACAAAAAAAACGTCCGCTTCTAGAGAAAGATAATAAATTTTCTTATAAAAATAAAAGGCAACGTTCCGTTTTCGTTAAGACTTATTAATGTGCGAATCAGAGAAAAGAAAGTTTTAAGTTTTACTAATGTAATTTGATATAACTGACATATGGAATTCTGTAGGGCCTTATGGAAGTAAAGCGCTTTGAGTTGATTTTCAACATACTTCGAAAAAAGGAGACGGTTCTCAATTGGACTACTTTTTGTGTTGCAGTGAACTGATTTTGATAATTCTTCTTTTACTTGAAAAATGGTGCCGCTCGTGAGGTCCTTTTTAAATTGAAGATCTTTCCATTACTTTTTGAATTACCTTTAATAATGCGTATTTTATTGATTTTGATATTAAGTGAAATCTGAAATTGGGAATTAGTATATAATTTTTTACAATTACAATAAGTAAAAAAACATTGGAATATTTTATTTCTATTCAAAAAGTGTAAAAAGTAACATACCCATCTCTAGCAATGTGTCGTAATAAGCGAGTAGACTGGCTCGTTGCATCACCCTGTACAGTTGGAGCTCTGCTTCGTTTGCTGGAGCTGATGTTACCACCACTGGAACAAAACAACCTTCGTTTAGCAAGTCATCAACCTATATTAGTCCACAGCTGGACATAGACCTCATGAGCGCCGTAGCAGTCTTAAGCTTGCCTCCTCCAGCATCTGCCTGCCGTCTTTCGTAGATAGACCTAATATTTAATTCATAATATTGCACATAACATTGCAGTTTTTATTTATTTTCTTACAGTTTGAATTGATTCACGTGATAAGGAATATGTGCGTTTGCTAACCCCAGTGTTTCTGAGAGTCCTCAAAAATAACTCTTTATTTGAGACGACAAAGATCCATATCCATCCGTTAGTAGACACGAAAAAACTATAATGTACCTAATATCATGTAATATCATATTATGATCTCCGTATGATCATATGATGTAACATAAAAGTAACGGAATACGAGTATTTACCATGACAATGTTAGAACTCAGCACAAAATATACTTGTTTAGGATGTTCTGAGTGTTTTCTATTACATATACCTATAATATAAAATAGCTATCTATCTATCTATACTAGTTAGTCTAGTCTAGTACCCGTAACATAGATTGGGGCTAAGATTATGCTGTGTGGATTGTCCAGCATAGTTAATTATTTGTTTTTATATTTTTACGCACAGTTGCGTGCATTGTGATCACGAAAATAATGAATAACTACTTAGGTAGAGTTTTGTGTTTATAACGATGATAGATTTAAAAGTAGAATAGAACGTAGAATATTTACTTTTTTTAACCCGCCTTTAAACACATGGTTAATTCAGACATAGTAACTTGAGCTAAACTGACTAAACAGATGTTCATATTTAAAGAAAAAACTAAACTCTTTCGGGAATCTAATAAAACCCGATGATTTGCGTGCGCCCGACAATTTAGTTTCGTAGCATATAAAATTGCGTGCAGAGAAGCTCGCACAAAAAACTAACCCCTTTTAATAACAACCCCAGTTATTACCGAAAAGAATCGTTCCGACCGTTACCGGACGAAAAAATAGATGAATAAGGTTTTACATAAAGGGTCGACCTCCTTTGTTCGAGAACTCCTTTTGAAATTAGAACGGGTTGATTCGCGCCAATGCGACCCGACGCGCGGGAAAAATATTGATCAGGGTTGTCATTAGAAAAAACGTAGCCACCCCACAGTGCACTATTGGGTTTTGTAGGGCAAAAAAAATGTGGGGTGGTTTTAACTCCACCCCTAAAGCAGGTAGAAAAAGTGTAACATGCAATAAAAAATTAAGGACGAAAACATATAAGCCTATGTATTTATTGTTCAATAAGAATTAGAACTTGTGCATTTATGTTTACCTGCCTAGTATGTAATTGTACTAATGGACGGATTCGACATTATTTTTTTTCACAACTAGTTTTGTTTGAGATTCGATGATTTTTGTTAGAGATTTTTTTCGAGATTTACTGTGTGTTGACAATTTATATTGCACCAATAGAAAATAAGATCAAATAACCCAGCTTATTGTCAGTTTCATTCATTTACATGTGGTTAAATAAAGCAGGATGAATTCCGAATGATTTGAGTGTACCTACTGCTCTCTCTCGCTCCACAGTACTTTAAACAAGTCTATTTCCTTCTATCACTCTTGGTGGAAACAAGACATAATATGTGTATAAACATATAGTTTAACTCTAATTATAGAGTGTAACTCACAAAGCAGAATCTTTCCAAGTTAAGTGTTAACCTAAAGGCGGAAGTGGGCCAACTATATTTCCTACTGTAGATGTCTTTATATCTATAGGTGGTGACCTTATTAGCTAACCCGCGAATCTTCTTCTTAGGGTCATGACCTTGTCAATATTCAAATAATTCGTAATGTAATTACTACCAAAAAATTTCTGAAAAAATTTGAAGAGTAACTTAAACGAGAAGTAACTTAAACCCCAAACTATACTAAACACCGTAAATTTTACAAGATATTCAAAATAGTTAAGAATAGTTTAAACTACATAGTACCTAAACCATGCAATGAATAAAAGACAAGGAAATACTAAGACGCACTAACAAACCCATGAGAATATTTTTATTTTACAGTATTTTTTTACTTAACCCTTCACTTGTGTCTTCAAAACATTTTTTCCAAAAAAACTATGCCACTCATCGCAATGTCCAAAAAACACATTAGCATAATCTTTCTGGGCATAAAAAATCGCCACAGATGTATGCAAATTCACTTTTTAATTCTATGCGCTATTGAAGGGGTGGCTACGGACAAACAGAACCGCTTTGACTTTTTTTTAATTTTTGCTTTTTTATATTAAAAAAGTGGTCACGTAACATTTGCATAACTACATGTGTTTATTGTAAGTAAATTTTATGCGTCTCTCACGATATCTTGGAGACTTTTTTTACCGTCTAGAAAAAAATAGGTCTTGAGAACTGAAGTCGTCCCGAGTTTTTTGATTACTTTTTTACGATTTATAATAAATTTTATGCAGGGTTTATGTTGCAAGTCCTTTTTTAAATTTTAAGTTTTGTTTTCGAAATGATTATTATTAGTATTTTGTATTATTTGTTTGTGCTTACTTGTTTGTGCGGTTTGTTTGAAAGCAGATTATTAAAAATAGTTTTACGTTGACGCTAACGTCTTTAAAAAAAATACTATAACAGTAGGTATAATGGTGTACCTACCTACCTACTAACACATCTTATTTAATTTTAAATTTAATTTAATTCTTTATTAATAAATGGACAATAAAATGTTGGTATTATTCGAATACAAATAAGTTTAGTAGTTAACCCGCTTGAATGTTTTTTCATTAAAGTAGGTACTTACTTACTATAATTTATTTCACAGATGTTTTTACAGATATATAAAAAGAACGAACTCACTAAGTTACTAGTCAAGCCAAATGAAGTTTTTCCTTAGTTTTACTAAAATTTTAATAACGTTGCATGCCATACAGGCTGCAAATAAACATGCAATCCTAACAAGATCACGGTATAGTTTATAACAGGCGCTTGATAAATCAATCGAGTGCGGTAGAAAAACTAAAATTTTGCAATATGGCAACCTCGGTGGCGCCGTAAGTTACGGTGCTGGTAGGTAAGACGAGATATGTGACTTTCATTTCTGTAAAAGATATTTTTTTAAAGGAGCTAGGAACTCACTAATCTTATTCTTCTGTCTACTGGTATTACTAAAGTCTCCTAAGGACAAGTATTTCTAGGTAACCTATTTAATTTATTAACGCTTTTATTCTCAACTACCGACCCGCCCCGGCTTCGCAAGGTTTTATTATATGTATAAACCTTCACCTTGAATCACTCTATCTATTAAAAAAACGGCATCAAAATCCGTTGCGTAGTTTTAAAGATTTAAGCATTCAAAGGGACATAAGGACATAGGGACAGAAAAAGCGACTTTGTTTTATACTATGTAGTGATGATAAGGCTCATATAAAAAAGGATTTGTATAAATAAATATATATTAAATTAATATGTGATCGTACATATTCATAATGAAATTAGCATAAGCGTAGTCTATTTTGTGTAAAACCAACTTATTTAGGTTATCAACCGAAACAATAGACACTTCGTCACTAAACGTCAACTAACTAAATTAATATAAATCCTATAATTATGTACTAAGATAGCTACATATAAATAAAAAGAAAGCACCAATATTCAATTTCTCACAAGAAAAACTCCTTGACGCGAGCTTTGAAAACAGGTAGGTAATGATGCTGATTTCCTAGTGGACTCTGGTAGTGCATTATAGTGCTTAAATGTTTTTGGCCAAGAGACTTGCCAAACATCTTTCGGGCAGGAAAAAATATTGACCTAAAGTCAACCCAAACTTTACGTACTACTGCGAGATGCGCCTCGTGGTTTCACCCGCGACCAGTTTTTTTTCGTACAAATTTCAAAAATTTATTGCACACCCCTAGAGGTTATTGGGTAAAAAATACGTGTTTAGTTATTCATTCCATAGTATATTTTACTGAGTTTTGAGTGAATCGAACCAACAAATAATTATTTTCCATACAATCTTTACCACCCCATTTAACCCCTTCAGTGGGTAATTTTTCAAAATTTTATTATCCTATGTGTGTTATTCTAGGTCCTAATCTATTAAGATTCTAAATTTCATCTCATTAACTTAAGTAGTTACGGAGATTATACCTACCTGTAACAAACATTCACACAGCATTCCCATTTAGCATAATAGTAAGATATGTTTATTTCATTCTGATTTATAAAATAATTAATTGTATGACAGTTAACTTTTAAAACTATCATGGTTTTTAACACTAAAATCATTGAAAACTGGATATTTACCATGATTTGATTTATTAATAGTTTTCCGATATTTCGGCACCGTTTCAAGCGCCATGGTCACGTAAGAACTGAGGATACTGCGAGTGAGTTTTTATTGGCTGATATATCGATCTACCCTCATTTTCCGTTTTTTGCTACGAACGTTAATATCGGAAACTCAAAATAAATCAAATCATGGTAAATATCCCGTTTTATATGACTTTAGTGTATGACACTTTCTAGAAAAATAAAGTGTTCAAACTACTCTCATTCAACTAAACACTAATCAGCAGATGCTTAGCGGTGGTGGTAAATGTAATCAACACCAAATTAGAACATTCGAAAACAAACCCTTACTTATATTATAAAAGTGACAGTTTGTATTAATGTATGGATGTTTGTTCTTCTTTCACACAAAAACTGCTGAACTACTGCTTTAAACGTTTCCATAGAAACGAAACTAAACGTTTCCATAGAAGTTACGCGTGCGAAGCCGCAGCCGCAGGTCAGTTGCTTGATAGTATGAGATCCGACTGCAGGATTAGCTCGCTCATCGTTTTTTGCCTTAAACCAAATTTTTATGTTTATTTGTAAGAAGAAAAATATATACTTAATGACATAAAAATTTGGTTTTAAGCAAAAAACGATGAGCGGGCTAATCCTGCAGTCGAATCTTAGACCATTAGTAGGTACATAAACTTCCCAAGACTGAACCAGAAATCGAAAATATAATTAACTAATATGATTAGGTAAGTAACCTACTATTACCATTATTATTAGGTAGTACCTACTATTTAGGTAAGTAATCTACTCTACCATTGTCTTCTATTGTTTTTGTAAACATCCCTTCCTGTTTTAATCCACCTTTCTTAACATCGTGTGCTTATTGCCTACAGATGATTGCAACATTTATCTAATCTGAAATAAGTACATTTATAAAAAAAATCATGTACACGTTTTTACCCTTGTGTAGGATTAGCAAGAATATCGAATGCAGTAGGTAAGTACTACTGAATTCACAACTGGGTTCACATTCACATGCAGACTTTTTGTCTCAACAAGACGTGTGAAGAATAGGTGCGGATATGTTCGTAAAAAACAATTCTTACTGCATCGTTAGCAACCTGCACAAAAGACTACATTAATATTCATAAAACGATTACGCATATCAATCACAAGTGCTAAAAAGCGTCTAATATCATGCAGGGACACATCCCAAATTCCCGAAGCTTCGAACTTCCACTGTCATTAGCGCCTTTTTGTATTATTCAAATTTCGAACGCACAAAGGGATGTTTTTGTTTATCCGCTAAGAAAACCGAGATTACGATGAATGCAAACCATAGACAATCACAATATGCAAGGCGTGTTTCTTAAACAGGTTTGATGAAGCTAATTATGATCGAATTCGAATTTGGAATTAGGCGCGATATTCGCACGGTGTCAAATACGGATAAAATGTGGTAGACAGTAATTTAAAAATATTATTAGCTTCATTGAAATCAGATCCAGTGACACCCTTGACGCAAACTCAAAATAATAACCATACCTACCGACAAATCCAACTACCTTAAACAAAACTAACAAATATAAATACAAAGACTACCGACCACAAAAAGTAACCCCTTTGTCTCAAGAAATGACAGGCAGGTCAATCAAAATATAAAAAATGATGATAGTCTAACCCACATGTCTTCCGCTTTCAAACGCCAGAAGACAGTGACTGGGCGATTTACATACGAGATTACAGTAGAAAAAAGCAATGGTTCTCTACGGATCGAAAGCTAGAGCGAAATAAAATTCCTAGATTAGGTGTGGAAAGTGTACTTTCCCTGTTTTTTTCCATTATTTATTGAGACTACGGTTTCTACTTCTGGATTTTTGTATTATAGGTACCTACTTACAGGAAAACAAATGTTTCTTGATAAATTGCAACATAATGTCTTCATTTCTGGTAGGTAATTTTTTGATGAATTATAATTTTACATAACACTTGAGTTGGCTTATTTTCAAAAGTTCATGCCACTAAAGATTCTGAAAGGGAACGGACAAAGATGCTGTATGTTAATACACAGGTATATCGAGTTTGTCTGGTGTCTTTACACCAAAAGTTTTGTGAAAAGTTTTTAAACAAACCACGGCACAAAACTAATATCAGCTTGGATTCCAGACAAATGTAAGTAAAATTTACTATAGGAATATATAGGGTATATCAAATCGACATATAACCCAAATTAAGTATAAAAGGAAGCGGCAACAAAATCTTTATTTTTTTTTTAAATTCATAAAGTTACAACTAATACTAGTCACCGCTTTTCAACTATGGTCTTCTTCTTTTTCCAATCGAAAGTGAGGAGCAGGTGCCTGACCCAAACACTTTTTCTGGTAATTAATCAGAACTGCATCTGTTCGGTGTAATTACCAACATTTGAAGGGTTAATCAAATATAATAAAGAAATTAGTTGACCGGTGCGGAGTTTTTATAGATTTCTATCAACTTTTAATAAAGTTGTAAAAAGGTAAAAGAAACAAAGCCAGATTCGTTTTTTAGTAAGGATAAATAAAAACTGAATACTGAAAACTCAGGTTCCAGAAGGTAAGGTAAAATTTTAAAATACATTTTCTAATCTCATTTCAACCTAAAACAAAGAAAGGAATAAATTAAATTGCTCCTTTTTAAAGTTGAGGAATTATTTCTAATTCGGATCGAAATAATTCATAGCCTCAATTAGTTTTCAATAACCTCAAAACAAAATGCCGTATATTGAAACAGCACCTTTTAACATTTGCCTCGAAGCGCCACTTATACCTTTTACACATGTCATGTCTAATTGCCCAAGGGTTCAGTAGTTAGCACCTAGCCTTTTAATTTTATGGAAAAAACGGTTTTGAAAAAATGTGGGTCGATAGTTAACGCCATTTTTTAAAGGCTGCGGTAGGGTTAAATAGGGTTGCCAGATTAACTTTTCGCTACGGAAATCAAATAAAAATGTTTTACTTCAAAATCATTAACAACAACAAACAACCAGGAGATGTTTTAAGTAATTCATCGAAGATTTTTTTTTAAATATTTTCTCCAATTTTCTGAGAATAAGTAGGTACTTACCAACTAGAATGCCTTTTTCAAATTAATTTAAAAAAATATTTTTTTAATTAGACCAATCAAACGAGATCGTTCAATGAAAAAAGACCCTGTGATATGCTATGTTAAGTTGCCAACCCTAACATGCCGTGTGGTTCGATCGGACCTCGCCGCCATCTGTCAGTCAGTGAGTCAACCCACCATTGTTTACATTGTTCACAGATTGGCAAACATTTTATATCGGGAGTGGTGAAAGAAATGTCTAAAGTAGCCGACATTATAAGTACTGTATTAAATAGTTTTAGGTGACTTCTACTGGTCTAATTTTGAGTAGATAGATAATCGCAGCTCATGAATCTTCAATAGCCATATTCATCTGCTCCTTCATTCCTCGTTTCTATAAACAGTACCAAAGCTCCATTTTCGTTTAGTGAACTGTCTCTTGCCATTGATGGTCTTAGAGACTCAGACCCTGGGATAGATGTAATCTTTTTAAGGTCAGTAAGATAAGAGGTCTAGGCTCAGCAGTGGGTCCACAAGGCCCAATGATGATCATGTGTTCGTCTAAAACCTCCAAAGGATTAAAAACATCAACGACCTCAACATCTTTTATCTCTAAAACTACAGCTTAAAACATCATTCAACATGCTTTTTCAAAACCATCTGTAACGATCTGAATGAGATAATCCACTATCAAGGGCCATTTATTATTCAATCCAGAGCAATAACTTTTTCTAAGACAAATGTCCACTCGCGACCCCAAATTTATTTTTTATCGGACCTCCTCACTTTTTCAATATGACTTTGTTTAACGTTCTCACGGATGAGGCTCAGGCTGAATGGACTGCCTGTGCGTTGCCTTGAAATAAAAAAAACACGGAAGGGTTGCCAGTATTAAAATTATTAGTTTGTTTTCGCTGGCCGTAAGGTGCTCGTTGTGGGAACGAGTGACCCCACGTTCTATTTTTTGAATTTCCGGGAAGATGGTTTGGTAATGAGAGGATGTGATGGACAAAAAGTATTCAAATCATTGTGCTGGACCACGGGTGTAGGGTTACTTTGTGAGATAAGATTAAATAAACGTACCTACAGAGATGGGGTTCAAAAGGGTGCTATTGTTGTTTCGTTAATATCAAACGGTCAAAGATGCGTTAGTTCTAGAAACATGCATTCACGTGATTATGTTAATTTTTGATTTATTTGATGATTTTTATTTCACAGTCAATCATCAAGTTAGTAGGTCATTCAAATTCGTGGTCCTGTTACATACTTCTAAAAATACTAGCGCCGCTAGATCCAATGATGCATACAATGCCGACTTAATTTTGTTGCTCTTGCCATGTGAATCTTGACTTTCAGTCCTCCACAAGAAAGCACATTTTTGTCATTTTACTTTAAAATAGTTAAATAGTTACAAGTAATACAGTATTAGGTATGTACCTACTCGACTCGTACTTTTAAAAGCAAAAGTAAAGTGTTTAAAACGCTTGTACCAAGGTAAGTACATAAACTATTTATCTAATCTGTATGCTGCAATAGGAATGTTTGAAAAAAGTTGACGTTGAATGCCATTCCATAGACATAGGTTCAATTTGTTATTTCCAAGAAGGTTTGTTTCGATGATTTACTTTGAAATTATAAATTATTTGCAACATAAGGTTGTATTTTGAAGCCCATGAAATTAGAGATCTATGTACCATGGTGTAATGCGGAAGGGCACCGCGATAAAATAAAATCACACAAACGTGCTTAATATTCAAAAATGTAAGACAAAAACTTTTGATTAGCGTTTTTTCAATTTAATTCCTCTCCCAGGGCTACAGGTGTCTATTCCTAAAAAAAGTAATAAAGCATAGACCATGGAGCAATGTGGGTTCCCGCGTTTTTACGTTTGTTTTTGTGAGGGAATGTGGGAAGGGAGGGCTCAAGTTGTATCATTAGAAGTGAATTAAAATCAGTCGGTAAAAAGTGTTATTTGTTTCGATATTTTAAGAATTAAATCGTATTTCAATCAAGACTTATTTACTATTCATTCTATTTCAATAACTTGCCATCATTCATCAATATTATCATTTAATCAAAAAACATGCCTATTTTTTTTATTGTATGACCAAAAACTTGCTTAAAGTTTCCGTTGAGAGGAAGTTTGAAATTAAGCATAGTGCACCAACATTATTCACAAAGTTAATTAGTCTACGCTAGCTTAAAGCTAGCTCAAACGTTAAAAAAGAACGAATACTACTGCATAGATTATTAAGAAAAATATTGAGAACTTTCGCCCTCCAGATACGGAAGTAATATTTTAACCTTTTCAATATCAATTTCTCACCCCGAAGGAAGGGTTAACTTTCAATTTCTCAACTAATTAATTAACGACCACAGCATATGTTTAGACTAGTATTTGACACGCTTTCTCTAACCTGCCTGAGCATTAGGTAGTCTCACCTGTTAGGAAAAAAGAAAAGAAAGGAACGATAGATAGAAAAGTATAAAAAAATTATTTAAGTCCCACGAAAGTTTTTGGGTTCTACAAAAGTCGACGTGTCTAAAATTTTACCTTTTTTTCATTAATTAGTTTTTCACACAGATATGTGCAGATATGTGTCACACAGATATATGTGCACAGAAATTCTTAAAATTATTTTGAGTACTTAATAAGTAATGGTATTGACATGGATCAATTGAGCTACCTTTAGACTGTTGACTGACTGCAACCGTCTGCAGTTAGCTGAATGGTTTCAATTGTAAATACTAGTTGTGATTTTTCTATTCCTTGCTTGTAATTTTCGTTGTTAATAAGTAATTCATTGAATATTATTGTAATTTTATCATACATGTCTTTAGTGGAGGTAGTCTTAATTGGGTTAACTGGGTTTAGATAATTAACAATGCATAAAATGCTGTCAGGGCGCTACAACTAGGGTTAGCTCTTATTAGATTCATAACTTTGATACAATTTACAAATTGATTTAGAAATCATCATATGAAAAAAGGGACTTGAAGATTATATTAGGTTAGATATGAAGGATACCAACTACCAATAACTCCAAAGTAGGTAACTCTCCATAAAATAATCAAACATGTTAATTAATAGTTATTAAATTATACAATGATAAGCTACGTACAACACAAGCCCTCTGGACTCAAATAAGGACATATGGACAAACATACGCACCAACGATAACTAGATATATTTTTACAGCCAGTACAACTTCTACTGCCTCGCTCAGCTACCCTATAAAAAATATCGACAGTTGCGGCCACAGGAAGGACCACAAGCTCCAAGATTTGTTTTATTTCTTTTTAATTGTCAATTTGACGTCTCGCCCGCGTTATAAAGGGTTAACTGATTTTACATCGGAAGTGACATGTGCTGTCATTATTTTTAATTTTATTGTAATTTTGTGTTGTTAATGGCACTTCTTGGTTGGTTTTTTTCATTCTTAGACGGATATCCTGCTGTTGATAAAACCATTAGTAAAATTAACAAAGGGTCAAATACTTTTTTTTCTTGAATAAAGATTTCTGATATTTTGTGTGACCAACCCCGTCTCTAAAAATGCTAAGTCGAAAATGCTTGCTTATTGATAAAGAAAACTTTGCAAGTAAATTGTTACAGTCAATGATTGCATAAAAGTTACTCTAGCTAGAGTTGTATCGTCTAGACATACAGCAAGTTTATGCTAAAAAAGCTTTTATAAAAGAATTTGCAATTAGCATTAACCAGATAGCTAAGATAATTGCAGTCTTAAATAGGAATATTTGCAATTAAATATTTCACACTGAGGAGACTGATTATTAAGTCGCCGACCTTTTCTGTCATCGTCGCGTAAAAAGTAGGTAGATAGGTGTTTACCTAACATACAACATACTCGGCCCAGACTCTGGGACCGAAATCAACCATTTTATTTATTTCGGCTTACAAAATAAGCACTTAGAAATTATAGAGTGACAAGAAACGAATTAAGACTTGACATTATAATACATAATTCGTTTTGCGGACAATTTTATTTTAAAACTGTCACAACCAACTGTCACATGGGTATTGACAACAATGCTGTCAACATTGACAATTTAATATTCAATTAAATCTTAACCCTGTATAGGAACAATTATGTGAGTCTTTGCAATCAGTTATTTGTATTGAACGAGTTAAGTGGGTAATGTAATGACATAATACTAACTAAAGTAGTGAACCCAAAATTTCTTTATAAGTGATGATAATGATGACAACTGGTTAACTACCAAACAACGTTCTGCCCCAATTTGATCGACAAACTAATATTAATATCAAAACCATCAAAACCTGTCCCAAAAGCAAACAAAATCAATCCAAATCACTGGGTCACTGACCTTACGAATTACTTACCAACAATGTCAATCTAATTTCAACTGTATTACCTTGAACCAACGTTCGATGCTCAGAAAGGATCCAAACTGTCATTTATCTTCCAATATTATCAATTGAAATTGATTCCAAAACCTCAGAACTTACGACTGAAAATTCCCCGCGTAAAGAAATGTCAGACAACAGGTCAAAACAAATCTATTGTCAGTAGAAATTAAATCCTATCACGTGGAAGGTAAGTTAGTAAATCAAATGGTAGAATGTCAGACCATCTGCCGGGCAGATGTAGTGATCACAATCACACGTCATACCTGTGGTTCGAATCTGTGGCGCGAAAGGGTTAAACAATGGAACACGGATTCTTGGAGAAAAAAGTTGCCATTAAAATCGAGAGTTTTAATTTGAATAAAGAAGGTTTTGTAACGTCAGCTAATTAGGTTTCGGCAGGGTTTCGATTAAGCTGCTGTAAAAATTACTGTATAGTAATGGTAATTACCTGCTAATAATAATAGATATAGAAACTAATAAATATAGAAAATCTGCAGGCGAACAAAAGAGGATGGAACCTTTTCAAACTAAACAAGCTGTGTAGAATATTTACATTGACAAGGTTCCATAGTGGATGATTTTAAGAAAGCGTGTTGCAGCACGCGAATTTTGTGTGAATAGAATTTCTCGTTCATAGGAATGACCACATAATTGGTAAGACGTAAGCGCAAAAAATTAAATTATTTATTTATAACAAGAGTAATTAAGTACCTAACGGACTTAGACGAACCACACATAAAATACACAACACCTAAGAATCAAAACATAAATCATTTCATCCTATTTTCGTAGGTATATCGTGATTTGTTTTTTTCAAGTGTTATTTCATTTTAGGATCTTAAAAAAAAAACTGATTTATATAAATGTTATTCAATTTTTTTTTACCCAAGGGTTATTTTACTTGACTACTGATCTAGTTCAGATGGCGTCGTAAGTCTAAACATTATTATTAAAAAGTTGTAAAATACGCATAACAAAAAAAATCTATACCATTGACGAATCCAGTTGACCAAACTCGAAATTCTTTATTTCCTATATTTTTTTATTATAAGTACATTACCTATTCAAAATTAGGAAATAAATTGACCACTGATTTTTGTTCACTTCAACCTTTTTAAGGTAGAGTAAAGACGCCAAATGTTAGTTTTCAAGTTGGAACAAAACTCGTCCCAAGCAGCGGGCGAAGCTCTGCTTAGCTTGGGGCTAGATGCTATGTGAAATGCCTTTACAAAAACTAACTTGGACTAAACATTGCCCATACCTATGTAGGCACTTAATTGGCCCGTCCATAAAAATGTAATACAGCATCACAAAACCTGTGATAAATGAATGTGCATTTATAAATAGTATTTTACACAAAAACACGATTGACACACCTGTAATGATCGTAGTGAACTCATAACCTACTTTCGCCCGCAAAAAGGTTAACAATCGAGAATTCATTTTATATGTGTAGATAAAAAATATAAGGCTGCGTACACATGAAGTGTGGACAAGAAGTTGTATTGTAAATGAGTTATAAAATTAGTAATTTAGCTGGTCTCTATTCGCCAGAGCTATGATTGTTAATATTTTAGTTACAACTTATCAAGCCTTTTCTACGTACCTACATTAGAAATACTACGATGTTGTAAAGGGTGCTATGTGACATGGGTATTAAGCCGAAATTAAGTGCGATTAAAATATGGGTGATTAGAATCCCAAGAGGACCATTTTCTATTTCAAATTTATTTTTTAACATAAATTTTACTTTTTATGTAAGTAATTCTTTATTCTTCCTATTCGTGTTGCACGCACCCTAGCATTTTTAAATATTTCACATATGTTTTTTTTAACTAGTTTTATTTAGCAAAACAAACAAAATAGGTACTACCTTTGAAATTTCCACAAGAAAAAGAAAAATCTTTGAAAACTTTATCAGAAATTAAGAAAATCCCAAAAAAAGTGTTCTTTCCCTCGGCGGCAATTATCCCTTCGGGGTACAGAATATACACTTTCGACTAAGACACTATATGTTTTGTGGCTGTGTTATAGAGGGCCACGAAATTCTTGTATTCTTGTATTTAAGAGGGTCCTGAAGAAACGAAAAAAATACAGAATAGGCCTAATCATTACCTAAGAAAACGCTGATGCGTTAAAAACGCCTAATTAAAAGCATTCATTAAAACTTCCGCTGACATTTAAAAGTTTTGGAGGGAAAGTGTTTTAAGATTATCGTCTGCAAGTAGGCCCTAGTTTTTGTACTTAGGTATTTAAAACTTTCAAAAATTATGGCTTTGAATATATGAATTTCAAATTAGGCTTTTCTTCTTTTGTTTCCATCTATTTTAATTGTGACATTATTTTAGGGAAAAAAAAAATTGTGTACTCACGCGAGTGAATCATAGGTACACTGAGAAAAATAACTTTCGTGATTACGAATAATTTTAAAGGAATTCCAGCAATTTTTTCCGTATTCCCAACAAAAACGGACCAAGAGTTCTTACTAAAAATTTGTGCGTAAATCCTAACAATTTATCAATAAACTGGTCACCAAGGAACATCATTACAATAGCACGACAATACAAAGTGCTGTAAACTCTTGTCTTATCGTTACACGTCATAACAAAACGTCGTGACTAACTCTCTGCTCGTGCCTAATAATCATTACTAGAAATGAGTTTCCATCATGATGGGAATGACACAGAGTGCTGCATACTCTTGTGTTGTCATTACGCGTTATAACATTTTGTCATGAAGAACTCTGAATATTCCTAACAGTAATGATGAGAAATCATGAGGGGAATGATAGAAATTGTTGAAGTCATATTAATATATCATTATTTGAATGTCATGTTGTTGTGGACATCATGTTAATTAGTAGAAATTTCCTAATAATATTTGTGAAACTGACCTACCCTAATTGTTGTTAGTATTGTAAGGATAAGGTGCGACCTCTTTTATCTTGAAACTTTTCGATCCGTCATGTCAAATCTGTATGCTTTACTATATTATTAGTATACGTAGGACCCAAATATTGGAATCCAAATAAAACGGCGCTTTGAACTTGTCAAAGGTACTTCATCAATAAAGTAGGTACGAAGTTCGAAGCGCGGTAGAACTGTTGGTTGACTTGACTTCGACTTGCAATAAACTCTATTGCAAGTCGAAGACAATCAACCAACCGAGCTCAGCAAGGAACATAATACTCTCTACCGAGAGGAGCTCAGTGTAACAAAAATCACTGCCACCTTATAGCCGACACCCGTGCGTTCTCGTCAGCGCGATCTAGCCTTCGTCCACTTTTACTAGCGACATCTAGTTAATTTTTATAGGAACTAACCAGATCCCGATCGATACCCAACAAATACAATAAGTACCTAGTTATTCTTGATTTTCCATTTCCAACATGTAAGTTTGGTATGACAGCACGAATGTTTGTCATGACAGCACGAAAGTTTGTCATGACAGCACGAAAGTTTGTCATGACAGCACGATAGTTTGTCATGACAGCACGAAAGTTTGTCATGACAGCACGAAAGTTTGTCATGACAGCACGAAAGTTTGTCATGACAGCACGATAGTTTGTCATGACAGCACGAAAGTTTGTCATGACAGCACGAAAGTTTGTCATGACAGCACGAAAGTTTGTCATGACAGCACGATAGTTTGTCATGACAGCACGAAAGTTTGTCATGACAGCACGAAAGTTTGTCGTGACAGCACGAAAGTTTGTCGTGACAGCACGAAAGTTTATCATGACAGCATAATATACTATTAAGCTTTCCTAACTGTTTATAGTGATTCTCCTGTTAACCCTACACCTAAAGTTAGAAGGAATTCTTGATTTTGTAACGTGATGAATTTCGATTCTTAGTCTTTAGTCAATACAGTCTTGACAATTAATCATGCGCAGCCTTGGTAATTTAATGATCATCACTACTCATGCAAGTTATAAACTTAAGAAATGTAGTGATAGTCACTTAATCAGGAAAACAACAGAATAATATGACTTTCACGATAAAACGTCATGCTAGTTCTGATACGTCATTAGTATGTAACTTCACGTTCTAATGATGAGCAATCATGATAGCCAACCAAGTTTTTCATCATATATAAATCTGATGTCACGTAAATCGAACCAGACTGAACAACATTTTAAAATGCACATGATACTAATTCAGTTGTCTTGATTAGTTATAATTCTTCATGTTTAAATATAATGAAGGACGAGAGTCATTTTTCTCAGTGTACTTCCATTCTACAAACAAATAAAAACATAACAGGCAGACTAGTAGTAAACAATTATTACATACTAACGACCCGCCCCGGCTTCGCACGGTTTTATTATACGTATAAAAACCTTCCTTTTGAATCACTCTATCTATTAAAAGAAACCGCGTCAAAATCCATTGAGTAGTTTTAAAGATTTAAGCATTCAAAGGGACCTAAGGATATAGGGACATAGGGACAGAAAAAGCGACTTTGTTTTATACTATGTATTTTTACAGATTACTAGCTGCACCCCGCAGATTCGTTAAAATTTATGAAATTCAAAATTTTAGCCCGATCCGTTCAGTAGTTTTCACGTGAAATGTAGCAAAAACCCATCCATCTAAACTTTCGCTTTTCTAATATGTATAAGTATGATATTTATACCTACAAAGACAAGATATTTGTATGCGTCTAGCAACAAAGCTGTAGTCGGCGGCGTTAGTAGCTAAACTGACTACTTAAAATGTATCATAATTAAGCGTCATCTTTTTACCCGCGGCAGGGTCGCAGGCTAAGAGCGGACTCTGCCGCCGCGCGCCAAAAAACCCCCAAACTTTCGGCAAATAAACAAACTCGCGCGCTCGGCGCTAGCCGCTTATTATAAATAATTAATGATTCCGTCCACTCTTATGCACGATAAAATGCCATTACGGTTTTCATCGGGAGGTGCAAAAAATGTCGAAAACCGCCGCCGTCCGAACCCGTCACCGCAAAAAAATACGCTTAAAAGAGTGCGCTGGCATCGCTGAAATTCTCGCGTTTCTTACCGCGCCGTCATTTGACTCCAGCCATTATCTGCGGAATTAACGGATCATAAAAAATACTGATTCGATAAAGGTATATTCGCGTTGTCGCCGCCTGTTTTTTGCCGGACACCATGTATGTGCGATGTCGCTGCCCACGATAAACGCTGCCTCATGAAAATTCAGCCGGGCATTAACTGAAAAACCCGCCCATTCCACTCGAGATATTTCACAAGTTAGACACCCTGTAAATAATATTATAGTCGTTTCATATAAGTTGTATATAAAAAAAGAACATTTAACAGTATTCCGACCTCGAATGTGCCAACCGGCGCGTTAATATCAGAAATGACAGATGCATCATTCCAAGTTAAGCCAAACGGTCATATTTGGACGATGCGATGCACGATGTCTAGACGAATTAAAAAAGTCATACAATTAAAAGTTATTTGCATATTCACAGACTAAGCGGACTCAAGAATGGTATGAAAGGAGAACGAAAAAATTATGAAAAAAATGCGTGTTTTGAAACGCATCTTTGCGTAACGAGTTCTTTATTCGAATTGAATGGAGAATGCTTTGTTTGTGCGGGAGGGTTGAGTGGAGGTAAAAGCGAAAAACCGTTTGAATGTTTGTTCATCAAATAAACACAAAGATTTGAGTTTAAAGGTGAGGGAACGATATAATACGATTTTTCGATTTTTTTCAAAATTTTTCAAAACTTACTTGGCTACTTTTTTGAGATATACAAATTGATAACTCTGTTATTTTGCAACATCGCCGACTGTTATAGGTCTTTTTTCTTATTCGAAATAAGAAAAAAGACCTATTTCGCATCAAAATTTTTACAGCACATTTTTATTTTTTATCTGTACAGGCGTGCCAATATTTATAATAATTATTTTTAAATTACAAGTTTAATTAGCTTCAGTCGTTGCTGAGATATTTAAGTGCGTAAAAAGGACAGACAGAGCGAGACCTTAAGGATTTCGAACCTGATCGATACCCTAAAAAGGGACATTTTCTTATTCAGTTATTTTTAGTCACTTACTAAGAAGTGAAATTAGTTAAGTATAGATAGATTGATAAGAATTGAAAACAATAAAATTTCCTTCATTCAATTAAATAAAGAGAAGACGAAAATCCGTATCACCCTTACGATATTCATCGTTTGGCAGTTTTTTTTTATCCAAGGTGCGGTGCCAGCTGGAAAGGACACTACCTCCAGTAGGTTAGTATTTACCTGAGAAGGTTGAAAGATAAAAACTTAAAATATTTCAAATGTATGCTAAGCGCGACATTTCCTCATATTTTATTTAACGTGCAACACTGCAAAGTATTATAGGTACAGGAAGTAGGTGCATCATGCATCACCTAGACATGAGTTTAAAAAGTGTTCTGATGGAAGTAGAGCATACAAAAATTGCGCGAATCTACATAAATAATGCAGATTTCATACACATGGTAAAGGATAGAACATTATTTATAAGAAATACTGTGATAAGTTCAGTTCATATTTTATTTCGAATAACGTATATTTATTTATTCTAGTACAGAAAATAATAGTGTAGCCTATGCTGTAAAATGAAGATTGGAGATGTCGACTACATAGTTTGGGAGTTCAGAAGATTTGGAAAAAAATTTAACCCTGTATATTATGAAAGGTACTTACGGTAAAATAAATAACTTTCCATTGCACATGGTGCTATAAATACGTAGTCACTATAGCAAAAAATAATAGGTAAGTACCTAGGTCTGCTTACAGTAGGTTTTGCAATAAATTTCAAGTGTCACAGGACACAGTAAAGTCGGTAGGTAACTAATTGCTTTTTACTTAAAATTCCTCGTTATTTCTTCACACAAAAACAGTCATTAAAATTAATTACAACCCACCTGCTAAAAACAATGTAAAAACATAAAAATACAGTATCTCAAATTCCATACCTATTTCGGCTGCAGGAAAAAGGACATTATGTAAAACAGCTCTGTAAAAATGCAAGAACAAAAACAAATCTCGTATTGTACCTATATTTTATATTATAAAGTATAACTGCGGAGAAATGAAGGATTAAAAAATTGGTAAGAGAGAGCTGGAATAATAACCTGGGTTCCGTAGACTTTACGAACGGTACGTGAGGTTTATGTTGCGTTATGACGAATTAGGATATTATGGGATATTATGGTTTTTTACATTCCTCTGTAAGTTCAACATTTTTCTACTTCCCCATAGTATAACTTGTGATATATGATTATTTTTCATATAAATAAGGCTGGAATTATAATATATACAAAACTTATTTGATACCTATACTCAGCCTGTAAGAGTTAATGAATAGAAAAAAATGAAAATGAAAAGAAAAAAAGCAGAAACAAATAATCTACTGCGTTAGTTAACTACAAAACTACCACAGTTAACTACAGAACTACCACGATAAAAAAATGTGCAACGCCTTAAACGTGAAAAGGGTTTCTTGCATCGTTCACGGAACCCTATTAAGTATCCATACATTTATTTCTGCAATGTTTTTACGCAGACGGAGTGGAGCCAGCTCGTTTGCACAAAAATGCACGCTGCTATTTAAATACTCTAAGATGCAACAAAATGGTGCGCAAAAAATCATGGCGGGATGTTTATTTGCCATTGTTTGAGTTTGTACGCTTGGCCTTGCCGTATCGCATTTTATATTATGTAAATTACCGGATGAATTTCGCTTTTCAACATGTTTACTCTGAATAAGAAACTTAAATAAGAATCTTAACAGACCTGGACTTAAAATCACATGCTTATTGGAAACGACCTGTGTAATTTTTTTTTTCTATTTTTTAATTCAAATAACTCCAGAAAGATATAAATACCCTCTCATATAACGACGTATTATTTACAGAAATCTAAGAAATGTATGAAGTTATATTGCTTCGATGGTAGGTACATAGTAAAATGAACCTAGTATTTATCTAGAACATAGTAAAAATAATTACTAAATCGTTTCAATATTCATCAATAAGCGTTTTTAAGTAATGTAATGCACTGTAACTGAAAACCTCTTGTTTTTTATACTCACTTAGTAAGGAATATTTTCTTGAACGAATAAACAAGAATATAAGCTGCATAGGCTACGAAATTAAATAAAAACTGGAAGTTGCAGTAACGTATTCCATAGAAGCGGTTTTTGCCGCTGACAATGTTCGCTTTTTCCGAGTTTCCACGGTTTTTCCGAGGCTCTACACACTCGGGTGTTTTTGTACGGCTCTATCCAAGGTTCTGCTGTGAGACGTTTTGATACTTTACCCTGATAATTACCAACCTGAGAATAACGACATGATGTCTGTGATAAGTTTTTGAAATAATACATACGTATATGCTTATAACTGTAGTGTTTACATACGAAAATAAAATTAACGCATGTTTAACAGTACAAATACATTAAATTTGCATTATGCCTAAACGTTTCCAACATTAATATTCTATAAATAAGTTAAAAACAATTTATAAGAGAAACAATACCTTATATGTACAAACATTTCTACACTTTGTAGCAAGCTACGCCGTAGAGCATTGAGCGCGTTGATGTCTTTTGTATATGAATGCTATACCACACTTGCTACAGACCAATGCCGTAACCATATCACAATTAAATAGATACGTAGTTAGATAAACTACTGAATTAGGTACATACAATTCTTTGCATCTTTGTGGGATGGAAAATTTATTTCATACTTTTCATTTTTATAAATCTATGGAACCACACAACAGTTAGTTTATTCCTTTTTGATACATCACATCACATCACATACACTCGGGAAAGGCAAATACATGGTATGACTTTTAAGAATTCATCATCCATACAAAATTCATCATAAAAAAACTTCGTAAATATTATGTTACCTTACATACAAAGGTAATTTTTACACTGAGGTAAAGAAAGTCCATAAAACAAACATGTAATAGACATATAAGTTATACATGTGCAGTGGTTTAATATTCGTTTCTTCCACTTGTGGACAAAAGATCGAAGCGAAGAGAAAATCAATAAAAACCTTATTTCTTTTATTATTTGACTTATATATGGAAATAACAAATACGCATCACTGGATAGATTGGGGATTCGAATAAATTTTAGGTAGGCATAATAATTATTTTATAAATAATGCTGGACAATCCAGACAAAGCTAAGCAGAGCTTGTGCTTGGGTCCTACCTAGGTGACGATATTTTTTTATCATACATATAAAAAAACACCTAGAACTCCGATAATCCATTTGCCTTTGTAAAAGTATCCTTGCTACGATAATGGACAGCCTTTTTAAAATGAACACAGCAATTAATCATAAGTGGATCAAGACCATTCCGGCACACTACACACATCAAGAAACGTAGCAGAGGCAATAAGCAAAAACCCTATCCCAAGACAAAGCGAGCCCCGGTACTACAGAAAAACGCAAATTACTCTAGTAACGGGTTCGATTCTCATCGCATGCGACTTTTCTTTCAATCTCGCTTTTTGTGATACGTCATCGGAATGGCAGAAAAAGTTATTATTCTCAGTGTTGCGTTGATGGCAGCGATTGCAATTAAATGGGTTTATTATAAAACAGTGGCAGTTTTTTATATATAGGTTATGTTTTATTTATGCAATATTGAGGTAGCTTCTACGTAGTACGTTGAGAATGTGTGTTTGAAAGGTTACTAGGATATAATAATACTAATTGTAACTATTACTTATAACTATTACTATTACATAACTAATCTTTTAGTAACATTCCGAGTGGTGATTTTATTTCTACACACTTTTAGACTTTTAATGGAAACTATAAAATGTTTTTGGGAAGGTTTAGTTTAGGTCCACCGAGATATAGAATCATATAGACCTGGGATTATAAAAATTAAATCAAATTTTTGATCAACCTGTAAGTTTCGCTGAAATCAAGGGTTTTTCTTAGCACGGACCCCAAAATTGCATGAAGTGACTTACTGGTTCCATTCACATTTCTTCCGATGATCTTATTGGATCCATTCGGCTGCGGGGCGGGAGTGTGCGGCGCGGGGGGCACGCGTCCCGCTTCCTCTCCCGAGCTCTCCATATCACCCCTCTCGCTCGCGCACATCAACACCCGCCAAAATTTTCAAACTTCACCAATGTCAAAAGTTCAAAAACTCAAAGGTACGCAATATCCTGTCCTTAGTCACTAAAGACGCGCGTAAAATAGAGATCCTCTTGACGTAGTTTTTTCGCGGGTTTGTGGGTTTCAGTAGCCGTGACGTTCGCGTAAGACGCTCGCGGCACGACTGCCGGTCGTCGGACTCCGGAGCCCTAAGCATGCAGCTGCAGGCCCTGGCCCCGCCCAGCACCCCACGAGAGTGGGGCACCGGCACCCCCACGGCACGATGTACATAAAAAAGTCTATCAACGAATTTTTATAAATGTACGGGTAGAAAAGGGTAAAACGCAGAATAAAGCATAGTTTTCGAGTAATGCTAGGGGTACCTACGCTATGACTAAGTAATTCGGAGGGTTAGGTTTTTATTTGGTTTCGTCTTGCTTAGTTTGCTTGGTTAGTATTTTTAGAAGATAGATGTTTTTGCTTGTTTATACCAGTTATACTACCAGTACAGTGTAATAATATTATTCGCCACTTGTGCGAAATTCCATTTGTCTATAGAAAAAGCTTCATCTGAAAGCTCAATTTGCGTTCCGATATAACCAATTTATGAAAAATGCCTCTTTAATATCCAAAGTTAACCACTAGACGGTTTTTGCAATTTACCGTTGTAGTTTTTTCCGTTTCCCCGAAGATCTTTTAGGCCAGATCGTCCGAATCGAGCTTGAATGATTATCATCTTTAATTTGATTTCGGCACGAAAGCGCGCCCGCTTTAGTTTTTGTGAGCGGTGAGGGTCAAATGGTGATTATGCCGAGCTTTGATCGCGTGAGTGTGGTAGCGAGGCAACTTCTAGTAATCTAAATAGGTTAGTATATAACACACCTAGGTAGTCAATAGGACACCTAGTTAATTATAAACTTTAAAAAAATATAGGAGCGTCTGGCCGATGCAATGCGACGCCTGACCTGAGAGCTGGTTGGTGAGTGTCTGGTGCATCAGCGTGTTAGCATCTTGGGAACGCTTTCGACTGATATTGATATGGTTCAGTTGAGCTCCCTCCAGACTGTTTACCGTTAGCTTAATAGTTTCAATTGTAAATACTAGTTTAAATTTATTTCTATTTCTTGATTGACACTTAGGTGAAATATAATTTTGCGTTTTCTGAATTTCGAGTTATTGGCAGTTTAGTGTAATAGTTGCATCATTATCGAATCTAGGTTCTTAGATTCATGCATACATAGATCAGCAATTTTGTGTAAATTAGTTATATTCGTTTCGTGCGAGTAAGGTTTATGTCACCATAGTGCCCTCAGGGCCAGTCGGGGTAATTGAAAAATAATTAATAAAATCCCAGAAATGTTTCGCCATCAGTTCTAGTGTCCGTAGGAAAGATGGCAGCGCGTTTCGTACTGAGAAAGGTTGGAAGTTCAAGCCCCGTCGAAGACGACATTTATTTTTATTTGATCGACATTTATTTTTATTTGATTTCATAAGTCTTGGGCTTTTCTAAGTATTAGTTGAAGCCTACGTTAAAAATTACTCTGATGATGTCCCCCTAGTCGCATTTCCACCACGCCAGCCAGTCTCAAAGAAGACATACCATGTTGTGCGTGCGTGTGACATTGAAAGGCGGCCGCACGTCCGGGGAAGGTCAAGGGCCGAATTCCGCTAACCAATCGCTTTAGTATGACAAATGGTATCGTCGCAGGATCGTCCATCGATGAATGAAACTATGGTGCGTACGGTGCGCGTTATGTGTAAGCACACGTAAACTAGGTGTGTATTTCAACATTAACACTTTTTATCCCTCTTTCTATCGATTTTTTACTTGAGGCGCAACCCCGTGGCACACTAGCGCCGCCACTTATTTTATCTTATTATTACGTTAAACTATATACTAGTTAATATATGAACTAACTAAATACATATATGTGACAATTTTCAAAAATCAAATGATCAGTTTGTTGTACCATCATAAGTTTTTTAAACGCCTCTGTAGTTCTTTTATTGGAAGAGATACAAAGTGGCTCTTAGTGGCGAGGCCACCAAACTCTGTGGTGGCGCTAGTGTGCCTCAGAGCAGCGCCTTAAAGGTAGAAGACCAGTATGTGTAATTCTGAGATGATACCATTGTTATGGTGATTTGATAAATTTAGTTGAATAAGGGCCTAGGTCAATAACATGGTTGTATATGTTGCTCTCTAGTGGTATCATCTAGCCAAAATCTTTACTTAGCTCGGGGCTAGATCATGCTTTGTAGATTGTCCAGCATTATTATTTATTTATTTACTCATAGTAAATAATTAAATAATAAATAAATTGGCAGGTAGAAAATGCCTCGGCATTAAGCCCACCCTTTGTACTTTAGTGCAATAAAGTTTTAAATAAAATAAAATAAATAAATAAATAGTGTGACCTCACTGATATGTGTAAATAGGCCAACAAATAATTGTACCATTAATGGTAGTAATCAAATCCAGTTGTTTAATATTATAAGTGTAGTTTTGATTAATAGCCAAATAAAAATGTATAATAAGCATGCATTTTGTCTATTATTTTACTAACATTTTTTTCGGTTGAATCTACTTTAATTCACCCAAATTAAAATTGATGTAAGTTGCAGAAGGAAAATAATATTTTTTTACGATTCGGCAACTCACACCAGTTGGTACAAGATTGATGGTGTGAGTTGACGAATGACTCATCAAGAACTCGGCTGCATAAAACTGAAAAGTTTATATCTAAAAACAATACAAAAATGTTACCATCTGTACCGGACCTTATGAAGCCATGCAAACTTGCGCTAAAATATTTCTCACCATAGAAAGTAAAATCACTGTCATACATAGGTACCATACACTTCTGGTGGAACACCCGATTTTACTTGTATCAGATAAATGATTTTTAAAATACAATACATACAATAGCTCAATGGTTTCAATTGTAAATACTAGTTGTAATTTTTCTATTCCTTGCTTGTAATTTTCGTTGTTAATAAAGATTGTATACATACATAAATCTCTATAAAATATATCACTTAGAAGCGATCTCTTCCAGGCAACTTTCGCACGGAATGAATAGTGTGAATTTAAGAAAGGCTAAAAATTCGCATAACGTATTCAAAAAATAAATATAAAAATACTTATAATAACTATGATAAATACTTAAATACTTATAATAACCTTAAAAACTATGGCCAATACATGCAAAGAAGACATACTACTTTGCATATATTGGCTATAAATGTATTTATTTTTGGATTAAAAGAATACAGTAATTGGGTAAACCTAAATACTTATCTGTGCGATGCTGAGCGGGCCATCGTGATGCAGAAGAAGGCTATCCGAGCCATAGTGAGCATCCAGAACGATGAGTCATGCAGAGAATATTTTAAGGAACTGAGCATCATGACTCTACAACGTGAACGCACCTAAACTTGCACCTGTTCCACCGCCGAAGAGTTAACGCAGAACGCGCTCTCCGAAGCCATAGACACCAGCAAAGGCTGGTGACGCCAGGATAATAGTACCACAGTGCAAAATAATGAAAACCTACCTAACCTATAATTCTTCGAATTTGACTGCTAGTGCACAGTTGCACTAGCAGTCAAATTCGAAGAATACTCATACGTATAATACTCAAAATATTTCACTAGCATCGTTTCACTTAGATTTGGAAGGGTGGAATAAAATTAAACCAGTAAATATATTGAGAAAACGAAATATTGTAAAAACGGTTGCCGTAAAAATTTTTTTAGAGCATATCAAACAAAGCTATAATTCTTCGAATTCGACTGCTAGTGATTCAACTGATAATACCTACTCAAAATATTTCACTAGCATCGTTTCACTTAGATTTGGAAGGGTGGAATAAAATTAAACCAGTAAGTATATTGAGAAAACAGCTGCCGTAAAAATTAACAAACGTAAAATTATGGCACCAAATAAATGGACCAATATAATGAGTGAATTGATATGGAAACAAACTACCAACCGTTGCGTATGGTCTTTTAAAAGCCATTATTCAACTACAGATTATGACGTGAAGATTCAAAATAATTCAATAGCATCGTTTCACTTCGATTTGGAAGGGTGGAATAAAATTAAACCACTAAGCATATTGAGAAAACGAAATGATGTAAAAACGGCTGCCGTAAAAATTAACAAACTTAAAATTATGGCACCAAATAAATGAACCAATATAATGAGTGAATTGATATGGAAACAAACTACCAACGTATGGTATTTTAAAAACCATTATTCAACTACAGATTATGACGTGAAGATTTACGGCTACTGCAAAGTTTGCTCTGCAATATTATATGTATATAGTGCAAAGATTGATGAGTCAATGAAAATTTGACAAAGTTGGCTCGCACTTTATCTTCTTATGTTATGTTTTTTTAGTAAAACCTTCACTTCTTTTATAGACAGCAGTGCTACAGTCACTTTTTTTTTTTTTTTTTTTTCATAATAATGCTGGACAATCCACACAGCATCATCTAGCCCCAAAGTAAGCTACTCAAAGCTTGTGTTATGGGTACTAGATAACTGATATATTTAATACATTATATACATAAATAGATATTTTTTATTATACATATTAAACACCCAGACCAACGGAACAAATTTTTGCAGATTGTACACAAATTTGTTCCGAGGCGGGAATCGAACCCGCAACCTCCTGCGTCGCAGGCGGACCTTCGCCCACCGCGCCACATTCGTCAACACTTGCTTTCGGTTAGGTACCCTTTTCGAGCAGGGAAGGTGAAATTAATATTACAGTATGGTGTTTGCTTTATTAATTATTAAATATCTGGTATCGAAACTCTCGAGTATCACTCACACTGATGATATACGTTTTAGAGGACGGGGAAGCTTAGCCGAAGTTTGATTCATGTTATTTGGATGAAAATAACAAATATTGAAAACTCAACGTAGAGCATCCGATCTTTTGTCTATTTTTTTTCTAATTGTCATTACAGTCCTCCTATCATGCATAGTTTTTTTAGGTACAAGCCTAAACATGGTACACCGCTAGGGAGCATGGAGCATGCTCCCTAGTCGTGTGTGTACCAAACCGACATTCTAGTCTTGAATGAAAACTTCACGTACAATTTTTTATATATATTACAATTTCGAACCTAAAATGTACACACTTAGACGAACAATTTCGAACCTAAAACGTACTCTTTATGTATTAACAACCTATGATCTAGACCTTTGCACCTCTAGTGAGCATCATATATGTTGGTTTTTTCAATCCAGTAACCAATTTTTAAAAAGAAACATTTTTGTTATTGGTCTTTTAGTCTTTTTGCCTAGGCAGGTACCATAGGTTTTGTAGTGTTGGCTGTTAGTCCATTTTGTATGTACCTATATCGATATGTTATTTATAATGTTTAAGATGTAGTAATAGTAGGTATTATTGAACTAGAATAATTATCTGAGTATGCGTTGTGGAATGGGACAGAGCAGGCCGAGGTGATCGTGAGAAAAGTTGATAGGCTTAGCGGCTAAGGAGCTGCGAAACACGCGTCTAACCCGCGCTTCGATAGATACTGCAGCGCCTTCACATCTGACAGGGACATCAAGGGCAAGGGCCGGCTCCGCAGCATCATCAGCGCTATCCCTCACAGCGAAAATACGCTAATCTTGTCCGAGGTTACCTATTTGAGCTGTTTGGGGTGAAAACCCTTGGTCCTTCAGGTCCTGGAGCACACTCAATTTATAAAGAGCTTACTAAACTTTTCATAGAATCCACAGGTGATCGGAATGCTGGCTTCTATTTCGATCAACGAATTAGCATTGCCTTTCAACGTGGCAATGCTGCCAGCATTCTGGGCACTCTGCCTTCCAGTGACGGCTTAGAATTTTTGTTATAATTGTTAATACTAGCTGTAGTTTGTCGTTTTGTTTATTTCAATAATAGTAGATAGTGCAAAGGATTGCCATCGCTATTCAGCGAGGTAATGCTGCAAGCATTATGGGCACCTTTGCACCGTGAAAGGTCAGGGGTGGGTTATTTATTGACTAATCATAAATTATGTTTTAATTGTGCTAGACCAAGATTCTGACTTTAATAAATCCTATGGATTTCAATAAAAATAACCGCGCTTTCTGTTGTGGGCAGCAATTGCCTCGCCCATCATGCAGTCCTTCAACAGAGTCATCACTCTTTAAACTCCATGGGTTGAGATTCTGCTGAATGACTGCTCCAAATAATAATTATGCCTTGTATTTAATTTCTTATGTTTTACTTTAATTGTGATTTACTTACATTTTTATTTTCTATGTATTATGTTCAGGGCTAGAAATACACATTTGCAAAACTTCATCAAAACTTTCGTAGTACCTATTTATTTATGCTTTATTAGGAGCCTATTTTTTTCGGGTCTAGAACTCCGTCCATTCAAAATTGTTTTGTTTCAATAGGAAATCGTCAAATCATCCACATATGTATCTGTTTATGTTATTAAGATACCTTACTTTTGTGAAACTGACCAGTGCTGTGAATTTAACCCGCCATTTTCCGAGCCTCAGTTTTTCTGCAGATAATATCCGACGTACTGTTAAGGCAGAGTCGGTTTTTCCTCTGGCGGTGAAAGGTTGAACTACCGGATAGCTAGAAATATGTCGATATGATAAACTAACGGCAGTGTGGGAACCGTGATCTATGCTTTTTGCGCGCACGACTGTAAAAAAGGCAGCTTTCTCACTGAACGGGTGAGATTTTCCATAAGGCGATTTGTCTAACCGTACGTACAGAACAGATTAGCAGATATGGTCAACTTAGTAGGTTTCTATATTATGATGTATAAATAGGCCATTTTATATAAAGGCCTTTAAACATTAGTTAGGTAGCGAGATTCGTATAAAGGCCAGCCTTTTGGAAGTTCTATATGAAAAAAATCGAGTGATAAAGAGGACGTTATATTGAATGATTAGGTAATAGATGAAGCATTATAGGAAAATAGAAAAATGAAACTAGGTACGAAAATAATTAAAATACTTTCCTATTTCACTAAGCCGTTATTTAATGTGCGTTGTTTAACAAATACCTTACACCAGCTGACCCGTTTGCTATTTCATTCGCGTGGACAAGAGAAGGAAATCGCGGGAAAAATATAAAATTAAATCTTACTCTAGATAATAGAAATGGTTTGTGAGGAGGGCGTTCTTTTTTTTTTATTATAACAAGGACTTTGTCGCTTAGCGACCACACCGTCCCATAAAAATACAAATAAAAACAATAACAAATATAAACATCTATCAGTCATTACACACTAAATAAAGAGCAAAAACAATTAACATAAGAAAACAAAATGTTCCTACTGACAAAAAAATAAACAATAAGTAACAACTTAAGAGCTAAGATCTAATTCTGCAATTTTATATAGCTTTTCGGCTTCACCTGACAAAGGGTCAGCCAAAATGCTATTTATGAGGCCGATGTTGATAGTTCTGCCAAAGCAGGATCTTCTAAGACTCTCATTCCGAACACATTCCATCGGTATGTGATGTAAATCTTCAATCACCCCGCAATCGTTACAATTAGGAGACGGTACTTTTCTCATTAAAAATTGAGGGCGTTCTTATCTGCGACAAAGTGATTAACTTCTGCAGATGACATTGTTATTCAAAAATGTTTTTTGTTTGCATAGCCTATGCCAATAAACATTTTTGACTCGTCTTTTAAAGTACCTAACTAATTAGAATTATCTGAACAAATTCAAATAAGGAAATTATAAGAGATAATAATAAGATTGGAATTTGATATTCCAAATATCAAATTCCAATTAGATATACTCGTATTATATAATATGTATAGTAGATAAGGTTATGACTATACTAAATTTTTCGCATTTTTTGTACAATGATACCTATTGTACAAAAAATGCGAAAAATTGAGTAAGTAGGTACCTACTTACCTAGGCGAATAAATTTCTTTTTGCTATTTGTAATGACAACTTAAAACACAAAAAATTGATAATATTAAGGTGCGGTAAAAACAATATTAAACATAAACGTCCCGTCTCCAACCAAGAATTTCATCGGCCAATTTTTACAGAAAGCAATTTTTGAATCGCGACCATCATTTCGAATCGTGCGAGAAAAACTACAAAATGGCGGCCGTTCCTTGCTAATGCAAATAGCCCGCGGGAAAAAGCCCGTGATAAGTAAAAAGCTCGAGGAACTCATAGTATTTCATCGTCGTCGGCAGTTATTGAGAGCGGCGGGTGTTTTTGCGCAGATTCCCCTGATCAAGTAAGTTTTTGCTGTAAGTTGGAGTCTGGGAAGAGAGCGTCGGCGACGGCGGCAAAAACCCAGCCGCCCGCCATAACGCTAACCGAAGCAAAAACGCAGCGACATACGGATAGAATTAATGCGGAGACTTTAATTTTCTTCAAGAAAGCGCGGGAGGAAATGGCGGGTAATGAGTGTTGCCCGACGCAAAAACGATCTGTATAATGACATCGCTCATTTAACCAGTTTATTTTTCTGTTCTTGGGAGATGGTAAAAAGTTATGTTGGAATCTTGAGTGCGGTTCTTGCAAGAGGCTTCAACATGTCTGTTTTGCCTATTAGGCGGGAATAATTAAGTTTAATTGTTTGCGTCTTGAGATTCAGTGAGGTACGTAAACGGTATAAACTCTAAGAACCTATTAATAAAATCAGAAATTATAAGTAAGTACCTATTATATTAATAAAAAAATAAAATATATTAATATTTCAAATAAATTCAAAAATTAGTTAATGTTAAATTGTCATATGCGTTACGCTCTTCGGCCAGGTGGGATGACTGACGATGTGCGAAAAACTGCTGGCAGATGCTGGATGCAGTAAGCTGAAGACAGAGCGCTATGGCGCTCATCCAGTAGTGAATAAATATAGGCTGATGACGATGATGAAGTCGTCATATTCCAAAAAATAAAATAGTAACTAATAGTGTAGGCACCTATATCGATACAACTGAAAAACACAGAACCTAAATATTATACAGACTGAGGAAGAAAGTAATGTTCACTGCTCTTTGTCACTTATAGACAACCCACAGCCACGATCGTAGACTTGAAACTTACAACTTAGTGCGAAAATGAGATCTTTAAAAGGTATTTTGAAGATTCTCACCCACAGGGTCAAAAAAACGTTGACAGTTACAACGAAACACTCTGTATTTCAGCAACCGTTAGCAACATACCTACAAAGTGCACATTTATGTAGATTCCCCTTACAAAACAAATAAACATTTGATATTGTTTGCTGAATATTCTATGATAAAATATTTTTTGACAAAAAGTTATTTTTGCGTGTTAGCCAGATTTATGATGAGATGTGAAAACCTAATTACGTAATTAAAATAAAATTAGATTTTTTGTCATTCGACCAAACGTGGGGTGCACCCCAATAAGCATTATTTCAAGCCTGTTTGTTTACACAGATTTGTAGAGCAAGACACATCGTACACCTAGTCTACGCAAGCTTAATATAACTTTTCTCATATCATTGAGTTCGCTATTTCAGATAAAAACTTTTAGCTATTTAAATGTGTTTTACATGTATGTTGTGTGTGCCTGAGAATAAGACCTTTGATTCTGTGATGGGGAGGGCACGTTTCGAATTGCGAAATTATATTCGGACTTGTGTATTTTGTCGGCGGGGAACGGAAGCTCGCTCTGTCATCTATTTGTGCGTGGTTATTTATTTGTTTGAATCAGGTTATATTATTAAACTTCAGTAGTTCCTGAGATAATTTATAACAAACATTCACATTTAGTATGATATTTTAGCTACTTACCTACACTACACACTACCTACACTACACTTCCTTGGGCTTTTTTATGATGCTGGATGAACCATCATCAACTAACGTAGGGCAGGAATTCAAACTCATTAAATCGCAAAGCCAAATTGCCGTGTGGTGTGGTGCCGGCCTAGAATGACAACATCCCAACTCTTCCCGTGGGTGTCGTAAGGGGCGACTAAGGGAAACACCGGGGGTGGGCAGCAGCACCCCTCCAGAACAACACCACCATCAAACTGCGATTCCCAACCCGCATGCCTAGCGTGGGGATTATGGGAATTACCGCAAAATGATACAGTCAGTTGGCGCTCATTGAGGGTGGCTATGTCCAGCTGTGGACTAATAAAGGTTGATGATGATGATGATGAAATGCAAAGAGGCGACATATTAATTTCGAACGGTTTCTCTACTCGCAAAAACGAGTAAATATTAAAGGGCATATAGAGGGGCAATGTGCAAACAGACAAATTTGTAAAGCATACACTGCTGAGAAATGGGTCTTGAACAACGTTTGCTGATAAAAATACTATCATTTCAAATAGTGCTGTGTGCAGTTGCACAAGCGATCGCAGTTGGAGTTGTTGATAACTACGCTTTACAGAGAACCGTAAATACCGATGACGATGATTACTTTCAATTCATTAAAATAATTATAGCCATCGATACACAAAATGTTTACAAACTTCATTAAAATACCTATACTAAAAATCATTTTGAAGCAAAGTTCATAGACGACAAAATGTACTTACGTGAGTTGTGAATGCAATGTTGCATACATATTTGAGAAAATACTATTAGATAAAATATTATAGTGCAGACATGAGCGAATCATGTTCAAATTTAAATTGTCGTATTAAAATGTCAACAAAAAATGCGTTTTTTTAACGCTCGTCTTCAATAAAGACACATTAAGTGATTCTGTAAATTCTATGCTAAGCAGTGATCGTAATGTATCAATTTGCAGACACACTATCTGTGATGGCATACGAAACATTAATTATAACTTGAAATATATTGCTGTTTTCGGAAACAATCCCGATGTACAAATTTGCATTTATGATTTAACACAAAAGATAACTCCAAAAGGTATTGAGTATCGTTTGTTGTCTGTTATCGAATTTTTGCCATCGCAGATGGCCTCTCGAAGGTGTAGGACATTACAAATCACATTACCGACGTGGGTCAAAGTGGCAGTGTTTCGACGATTTGTCAAGGAGAGTTAAAATAAGTTTTCAAAAGATTACTGCTCTAATAACGTGAATTGAATTTGATATAACTTTTAAGGTCCTTTTATAAGAAAAAGTGGTAATGTGAACAAATCTAACTTAAAGTCCATGGACAGACATTGCTCTTTAAATTTACATCAAATTGGGATGTCCACTCCCAACAGCGACAGCTTGTCACTTTCTGAAAATAATATTAGATACAAGTTAAATGTGATGTTGCATAATATTTCATGCAACAATAATGCAGGTGCAACATAAAATCGATACTAAATACTAGTATCGATTTAATAAAAAGTACTATTTGAATAAAGGTAAATACTACCTTTCCAATAAAAAATAAAAAAAACATTTCGCTGCGCCACTGAGGTCGTCAATATATGATACCTATATTTAGTTGTGAACAATTTGGCTTTCAAAATAAAAAAATCTACATCCTTAGCCATTTTTACTCTTGTCAAAACTGTGTTCAGGAGCCTCAAACACAGGTCACTTAACTACGGGGTAATTCTTAGACTTATCCAACACTTCTGACTTTGTTTCACATACATGACATACCTACTATTAAAATAACTTGAAACATTGGAAGAAGAACAGCCCTCGTATGTCGCATTCGATCAATTTAATAGTAGATGCCGCAATGGCATGGCGAAATATAATGGTTACATATTATATTTTCTAAACCTATCATAACTGTTCTACTTTCGATACTTATAACTACGGTCGATTCACATAAGTTCATATCAGATATTAGCCGTCTTAGGTACTGTTTAACTTACTTAATTTTAATTAAACCATAATTAAATGCACATCTCGAAACACTGGCGAAATCGATCGACGAATAGCATTATCATGGAATAAATTCTGGAGTAACAAAGAAGTTCTCAATCTTAACTTCCAAAAGAAAATACTAGATTCCTGTCTATGTTATGGCTGCCAAACTTGGATTTATAATAATAATACGTATAATAAAACCGTGCGAAGCCGGGGCGGGTCGCTAGTAGGCTATACTTTAACCCAGAATTCCCACGGGAACGGGAATTATTATAAATATATAATTAATATAGGTATTATATCGAAATACTAATCCTGCGCAGACGAAGTCGCGGGCACCAGCTAGTAAGTACTTATATTTACGGACATTGAAACATTGCCAATCTATCCTGTAGTGAAGAACATAACTACAAAGGTATTTCAATGCGTGCTGAGGTTGCTAATAACATTCACGGGTTGAAAATGTTGAAATGTAAAACCAGTGCTTCTCCGATAACTAAGACTTGTCAAATCAATGTCGGAGACTACAACAAATCTTACCCATGAAAAGATAGAGCAAGAATGAACGTAAATTACAAAAAATAGAAAATATTCTGAAAGAACTCTAGACTAGATAGGACTCTGTGGAGATGGATGGAGAAGGCCTTCACTCAAAGATGGGTGCCAAAATCAAAAAATCAACTAACCTGAGGGAATCAACTTTGTTTATCACCGATTTTGAAGGAGCCGTTATTCAGGCATTTAAAAAGTTATTCCCAAATGCAGAAGGCACCAAGGCTGTTACTACCACTTTACAAATACATTTATGAAGAAAAGCAAAGAGTTTCAAGTTGACACGTTGTAAACGTAAAAATAGAATAGTGGGACTATGTTGTGTTTTACCTTTGTTACCTAATTATTGTATTACGGACGGGTTTAACTACATTGTTTCACAAATTGATGGTTTCGAGGATAAATCTGATTTGGAAAAGTTTATAAAGTACATGCGATGAAACGCCAAGATTCGTGGAATGTATTCGGGAGGCGCCACAGAACTACGAATTATGCAGAAGATTGGCATCGTGCGATCAACGGCATGTTTAAAACGAGACCAGCAACAATTGTTCTATTTCTTAATAATTTAAAACAAGTCGCGGCTTTTTCTGCAGTACTTTAAAAAAAAATTGACAAAGAAGAGGACAGAAATTCAAATCTAAAACGTGCACCTACAAATGCAGTTACTAAATAGCGAAGTTAATGTACTTAGCTACTCGTTCGGAAAAACTTCGTGTAAATTAAATTAATAATAATAAATGTGCAAAAGCTAGTCTTATTTTCAACTGAACAAACGAGAAAAGAAATCTCACTAGTTAAGTCAACTGAACTGGACAACGGAACTAGTGGGAATAGACAATTAGATTCTAAGGAAATAATTTTAAAATAGTATAACCAATTTAAACATTTCTTTTTAAGCCTATACGTTACATTGGCGTCCCAACTAACGGCCGACGGTCCATGTCGAATTACGTGCGGACCTCGCACGGATCTAATCTCCGAACGAGAGTAGGATAGGCGGATAGTGAAGTCATCATCATCGAAAGTGGCAAAACAAAATAAAGAAATGGCTTCCGGCGGATTAAATATTTCGCCAGAACGATTTCAGGAGCAACTAGCATCTATGACTTCAGTAGCAACTCAAGCAGCAGCAGCAGCTGCTACACAAGCAATTACACAAGCTCCAACGTCAGCGGTGGTACCAGCCACGGCAACGGCCAGTGGAGGCGGATTAGCAATGTTGGGTTCATTCTCGGAGCGGACCGCTAGTTTAAGTAGAGAAAGAAGCGCAGCCAAAGTTGAGGAGTTCTTGTCGGCGGCGACGATTTTCAAGAAGATTCACTATATCAGCGACTCGGATGCTATCATGAGTCTTCCATTGATATTTAAAGAAGCTAGTACCTGGTGGCAGAGCGCGAAGAATCAAGTCCGGACATGGGCTGAATTTGACTAAGAAACCTGCCTTCATGATATATTAGGAGCTGTTCGCGACAAGGCAACCAGCCGATGAGCTGACAGAAATATTTATAGCCATCCAAAGGGCACGGCTTGCGAAATTGCCACCGCCGGCACTGAACGAGGAACAGGAATTGGATATGTCTATGGCCGTCTACACGTGAACATACGGAAACGCATATCGCGTGAAATAGTGACCTGACCACATTCGATGAGCTGTGCATGACATGTCTGCAGTGAGAGGAGTAGAACGCTTATTGAGGGAAAAGCTAGGATCAAAGACACTGAACAACCTAGCTCAAAAAAGAAAAGCCGTTGTGAGGTCTGTAGGCGTTTTGACGTGACTTATGACAGCGGCAGAGAAGAATTACAATACCACGAAAAGAGAAGCTGTGGTGTGGGCACTGAGCAAATTTCGAGGCTATGAAGAAGGTATACAAGTAACAGTGGTGACGGATCATCAGGCGCTTAAATGGCTGATGTCCCTAAGGACGCCTGCTGGCAGACTAGCCAGATGGGTACAGATCTTACAGAGTACAGACCTATCAGTTGACAATCAACTACATAGCCGACAAAGAAAATGACGTAGCTGACGCTTTATCGCGTCTCTTTTGCCAAGAAAACGGAAAAAATGATTGCGGCGGCGTGTGTAGCGTGGTGGTTGAAGCTATACCACGTGGTTCCTCAGATATCCGGCTGAACCAGTCGAAGGACGAAAATATCGCCTAGATTATTATTTTATGAACAACGGTGTATTGTACAGATATGACCCTGAAGACGATGCTGTAAATGCACTTCTGCTAAATCCTCAACAGGAGTGGGCCAATGTTCTGGCCACAACAGGCCAAATGGCCGTGACGTCACAAGTTCCCGAGGGTCAACGGCACAGCTGGGGGTAAAGCGCTTTTCGACTGTTTCGAGTGTTTAATCGTTGTGTTGCTCATAGCTTGATCACACGTACCGAGCAAACCGGCGAGACAGTGCTCTCGGTCGAGTACTCGGTACGTATAAACATAGCGCCGAGTGCACGGCCGAGCGCTCGGCCGAACAAAGTGGCGAGACAACAGCTCGGCTGCCGTTCTACTTACTAGACCGAGTTACCACCCTCCCGCTTCCCCGCACTGTCTCGCTCACTCACTCGGCAGGTTAGAACGTGCACTGTCTCGCCGCTCGCCACTCGGCTAGATGATTGTCGTTTATAATTATCTTTTTACGATCCATCATATCCGAATTGTAGTCTCAATAGAACTGAACTGACTGTGCTTATTTCAAAACGTGTGTGAATAGCTACTCGCTTACTACACTGTCTCGGCCGAGAAACATTTTACTGTCTCGCCGGTTTGCTCGGTACGTGTGATCAAGGCATCATAGTAAGTACATGGAACGTGGTGTGGGCGAGTGTCTATGTAAAGTATATTAATTTATTGCGTATAGATACATCGTTTAGATAAGAAGATATAACTAGATTAAAGTAAAATTTTGACGATGGAGACTGGTTTTGGGCGTGGACAGTCAAATAATTTACCAAAAGTTAACATGGTTATGGTTATGGATTTTCTGGCAAACAATCCACTGTTCCTACACACAAGTGCAGAGGTCAGAGGAGTGAAATTTAAAACGTAAGTACCTACTTCATTTTATCATATTTTCAACCATAACAATCAACATACGGAATAACGCGCATCAGTTTGCTGCAGCTTTTAGGTATTCGTTTAGGTAAATAGGTGTAGGTTAGGTACTCTACTTCGCCTTTATTTAAAGTTTAATGCACCACTGATTTTTTTGATAGTACCTATAAACATAAATCTATAATTTATTAATAACGAAGAAAATATAATCAACGATGGGTGACCGAAAAACGCAGTGATTGAATAAACAAAAATATCGATATTGATTTTTCGTATACATATTAATATTTAACTTTTAATTTTTCTTATAGGTATTAATTTAAGTAGTCATTTACCGCGCATAGAAACTACTAGACTCGAGCGACTCCCAGGACTTATGACGTCATGACGTTTTTGAGCGGCCGAGCGCCGAGAAGTTTTAAAGCGGACGGGAAAAGTATCATACTTCGTCATTTATGAAGATATTAAATAAAAAATTTAGTGGGCTTCATTGTTGCGCATACGAGCGGCACAGGACAACTAATTCATTGGAAGCGTTGCATAACCGGCTAAAAATAAAGGCTGAAGAAAACAGAATCCTTTTTTTATATTTAAAAACTATAAAAAAAGAAGCACAGTTTTACGAACGGAAAGTAAAAACAAAATTATAAAACGCAAATCCGTAGCCATACCTAATAAGAGACTAAAAAAATCTAAGAAATAATAGGCTAATGATAGGAAAAATTACCATTGCTAGATGTTTAGGTAACCTAGGTTGGTTTGGTCGTAAATTATAATTAAAAATTAAAAGTAGGTACTGAATTTCGTTACGTATTGTTTTCTCCGGAAGGCTTGTCGTCGTTTTCAGCAAGTAGGAATAGAAAGGACAACTGCGGTATCCGAAGAAAATGACTGAACATAAATTAGCCAGAGACGAAAATTCAAAACCCCGGTCAGAATGGCCAGTTATGTCTTTTAAAGTAAAGCGAACATCTCTTCGATCTTACAAGTACGCCGTAGATGAACTCGCTGTTATGTCGGGGCACAGCGACACTGATCTCTGTGAGCAAGAAGATACTGCAGATCGAGCACTTTATTTCCTAGCCTTAATTTTACCTATTTAAATGCTCACATTTGAATTGAAAATTTCGAAATACGAATGACTTTTGATGCTTTTTGTTAATCTACAGGGTGATTGGAAGGTGGGTGCAAAGCTGGTGGGCGAAGGTAGTGTGGACTATTTGGAACCATTTAAGCCATATTTGTTTTAGACGAAGTCTGACTGTTTCTTTTTTACCAATTTTTTATTGGTGGCAAGGAAAATACCCGAAATTTTACAGTTAGTTGCTAATCATTGCCAGTTTAAAAGGACAATGATTTTTTTTGTTTAATTTACGTAAAGCTAATGTGTAAGCAATCTTACAAGACATGTTCTTAGGTATCTGAGTCTTTAGCTATTTTTTAAAACATTTAAAACTAACAAAAATTTTCAGCGATTTTCGAAAACAATTTTTGACGTTATTTAAAAAAAAAACGATCGTTGTTCTTTTTGTTCAAACCATGTTTGGTTATTATTCTTTCTTTTGAGGTATCAATTAAGCGGATATCTCACAAATTATTGAAATAAGGATCTACAAACCAAACTCAGAAAATTTGAAGCAACTTTCATACAAAAAAAAATGGTTTTGGCCGTCATATCGCGTGAAGTTGCCTTTTTTTTGGTCAGTGGAATTCCTCAGAAATTCTTAGAATACAAAACTAAAAAAACTTTTAACACAAAACGTTATTTTTTTACCAATTTTTTGTATTGAAGTTGCTTCAAATTTTCTCTCTCAATTTGGTTTGTCGATATTAATTTCAATAATTTGGGAGATATCCGCATATATGATACCTAAAAAGAAAGAATAATAACCAAACATGTTTTTAAAAAGGTTTGAACAAAAAAAACACCGATGGTTTTTTTTAAATAACTTCAAAAATGGTTTTCGAAAATGGCTGAAAAATTTCGTAAGTTTTAAATGTCTGTAAAAAATGGCTAATGACTCAGATACCTAAGAACATGTTTTGTTAAATTGCTTACATATTAGCTTTACTTAAATTATACAAAAAAAAAATCCTTGGCCTTTTAAACTGGCAATGATAAGCAACTAACTGTAAAATTTTGGGTATTTTCCTAGCCTCCCGTAAAAAATTGGTAAAAAAAACGTTATGTATTCAAATTTAATTCTAAGAATTTTTGAGGAATTCCACTGACCAAAACTCCCACCTGGCCGAAGAGCGTCCTACACTACGTTTTCCCCAACGCACATACGGGTATTTGAACCTAAAAGCTGGCCAAAAATCATTTTTGTGAAATGGCCGCTATCACAAAACAAAATGTTTACCTAACAATCTGAATGAACCGTGCGTCCAGTGGCAGCCATTTTGTTTTATTATGCCTGCGCGTCTTTCGTTAGCGACAGTCGGCATTTACCATTCGTGCGAAGTGTATGCGTTATTGTTGGTGTTCAGTTTTTATAGTGTTACATTGTTACTTATAGTATCGTATTCTAAACCTTCATAGATTAAAATTGTGATGGATTTATCAGAACCAGTTATGTACTTGCAATTTTAATAATTTTTGTTTGAATCTAATTTAAAGGTTATTAATTTTAGCAAACATGAAATAAACGAAAACACGTGTGATTTTAGACATGTTGAACGCAGTCTTTAAGAGTTTTGTTAACTTTCTAAGCATTTCTATGCTATGAATTGTATATCAAATTAAAGCAGACAAATTATAAAAGATGCTTGATGCAAAAGTAGCCGTGGAATATCGCGGATGTATTTTTCATCGATTTTTTTTGGTTGGTAGAGTACATTAAGAATGCATGTTGGTAGAGTACATTAAGAATGCACTCTTGAAAAGGATGGTCCAGCAGGAGCTATTTATAAATGCTCAGACAATGGTTGGATCAATGAGGAACTTTTTCTCGAATGGCTTAAACACTTTACCCTGCATGCCAAACCTTCTGCAGAGGATCCGGTCCTATTGATCCTAGATAATCATGCAAGTCATATTTCACTGGCTGTCCATGAGCATTGCAAGAAAAACAACATTCATATGCTGTCCCTACCGCCCCACACCTCTCATCGCATGCAGCCATTAGATGTGACCTTTTTTGGGCCATTCAAAGCAGCTTACAAAAGAGAATGTGACCTTTTCATGAAAAGCCATCTTGCAGAAAAGATAACGCCTTATGATGTGGCATCCTTAGTTAAAAAAGCTTACTCTTAGCTTACGCCTTTGCTCACAGAGGGTGTTGCCTCTGTGAGCAAAGGCGAAGCGGGTTTCAAGACAACTGAAATATTCCCCATGGACCCCAACGTGTTCTCAGAAGAAGACTTTGTACCAGCTGAAATCCTTCAATCAGAACCTGTTATAATTCAAGATGCTGCTGACTCCATTTCAGAACTTACTGCTGCTGAAGTTGTTGGCACCACCTCAGGACATACTGTTGAGCTGGAACGTCACAGTCCTGTGCCAAGCACATCAAGGCAATTTTATCCCACCACTCCTGAACGAGCGACTGCATCAACGACTCAAATTGAAATGCCTTGTGCCTCCGAGAACCTGCTAACAATCCAGGATTTGATCCAAATGCCTAAAAAACACTTGCCCTCAAGACAAGACAAGGAAGACACAAGCAGCATGCAACAATTTTAACAGCTTCACCTCTCAAAGACGCCCTGATCGAAAAAGAAAATAAAAAGAAGACTAAAGTTGTGAAAGGAAAAGGAAAAGGCGTAGGGAAAAAGAGTAAGCCCCAGAAGGAAGTTGATAAAGTAAAGAAACAAATTCTGCAAGATTGGAACGATACTTCAGCTTCAGATATCAATACAGATGATTTATGCCAAGATGAAGAAGATGTGATAGAAGATGTGGTAGAAGATCCTGGCAACCAATGTCTAGTTTGCAGTGAATTTGGCCGCGATAACGAAATGTGGTTCAGGTGCACTTCGTGTGGGCTGTGGGCTCACTCAGATTGCACTGGGTGGGACACAGCCTCAAATTACGTCTGTGATTTGTGTTGACCATCATTGTCAACAATGTGACTACTATTACCAACCGATGATGACAATGGTGGTCAAACATGTTTTTTTTTTAAATTGATTCAGTACCTAAAGTAATAAGCCAAAGTGATTTTAGTTGATCTCAATTAATAGCTAAATAATAAAAGTTTATATAGCGAGTTAAATAATAAATACAATACTAATAGTTTTTTAAAAATTCTGTCGACAAACCAGATATTGTTGCTATTGTCAACCAAATCGAACTAACAGATTTTAGCTTAATAATGGCTTCTGATGATCCAAATAAAGCTGCGGGGGACTTTGTCAAATTGATTTCATCTGCAGTGTGCCAACACTCTGAAGTCGTTAAAATCCCTAGTAGAAATCGTATCCTAAAGCCGTGGATTACGTCTGGCTTACTCAGGTGCATTCGTCACCGAGACCGACTCTACAAAAGATTGAATAAAAACCCTTGCAACCTTTTTCTTAAACTTATATTTACTCGAAACCGCAACTTCTGCAACAATCTCTTAAAAAAAGTTAAGAAGGATTACGAGCGTCTTGAGCTTGAAAAGGCCGGGCGAAATCCTAAGGCCACATGGAAAGTAGTCAAGGATATTGCGAATCTGAAACGTAAACCATCATCTGCGGAAGAGCTGCTCGCTGTATCATCTACCCCTGTTGATTCAGTTAATCTGGTAAATAGTTTCTTTGCTGGCGTTGGACAGGATCTGGCGTCAAAAATTAAACCCCTACCTAATCCCGTTCCCTCTATTCTTAATACCAACCCATCCGCTTCAATGGTCCTCTTCCCAACTGACAACGTTGAGCTTGCAAACATCATCGGTAACCTCAATGATAAATGTGCTGTTGGTTGGGATGGTATTCCTACCTCGGTAATTAAAACTTCAATGCACTTAATAATTCCTCCACTTGCTCACATAATAAACTTGTCCATGTCATCCGGCATTTTCCCTGATGTATTTAAAAAAGCACTTGTTCACCCCATTTTCAAAGCCGGTGACAAGAGATCTATCAACAATTATCGTCCCTCGTATCGTATCTCTGTCTTATCAGTCTTATCGAAAGTTTTTGAGAAAGTGATTAATAAAAGACTTGTACACTTTTTAAACACTAATAATGTTCTAGCGAAACAACAATACGGTTTTAGAAAAGGTATTTCGACAGAGGACGCAGTTGTTGATCTTACATCGACAATTGCTCAAAATTTCGATATTAAAATGAAAACTTTGGGGATCTTTCTTGATCTGTCAAAGGCCTTTGACACCGTCTCTATTCCAATATTATTAGACAAACTCTCAGCCATTGGGGTCAGAGGCGTTGTCAATGACCTTTTCAAGAGCTATCTCACAAATCGTCGCCAATTAGTTACTATAAATAATGTCAATAGTGCGGAAAAGGTCATTCATTTTGGCGTACCTCAAGGAAGTGTGCTGGGACCATCTCTATTCCTCGTTTATATAAACGATTTAGTCAACATGCCTGTGCCTTTCTGTAAAATTTTCACATATGCTGATGATACAGCCCTTCTCGTTAGTGGACGGGACTGGTCAGAAGTACAATCTAGAGCTGAAACAGCTTTAGGACTGGTTCTTACCTGGCTCTCCCAAAATCTTTTGACCCTTAACATCTCTAAAACTAAATATATGACCTTCTCACCAACATCCAGATCCCAGCCCTCTCCCTCATTTTGCCTAGGTGCGCACATTTGTGACTCCCCAGGTTCCTGCCAATGTCCTGAACTAGAACGTACTCCCTGCATAAAATATCTCGGGGTCTGGTTGGATACCAACATGTCCTGGAAACCTCATATTGAATGCACTGTGTCAAGAGTTAGAAAATTAATGTACATTTTTAAAAACTTGAGAGGTAGTGCTGACTTTCCTTGTATGAAAATGGTTTACCTTGCCCTGGCTCAATCAATTCTCTCGTATTGCATCACCGCATGGGGTGGCTCCATCAAAACCCTCATGCTCCGAGTTGAGAGAGCGCAGAGAGCAGTTCTTAAAGTCATGACTTCTAAGCCAAGAGATTTTTCTACCTCAAATCTATATCTGATCTGCAAAGTCCTCTCCGTTCGCAAATTATATATATTATTTAGTATCCTGCGTAAACACTCCCAAACTGCATTTGACCCTTATCTGACGACGGTGAAACGGCGATCTGACATTGTCTGCAAAACTGTGTCTCACAGAACTGCAGTGGCAGGTTGTCATTATCATTTCGTTGGTAGTCGTTTATACAATAAGGTAAACAAGATTATCAACATTTACCCACTCACAATCTATAAATGTAAATGTATTTGTACTGATTGGCTTTTATCTATCTCCTATGAGGATGCTGAGGAAACTTTAAAATATCAAAAATGAACTCTATCCTACAAAGTTACTCTCTCAAACACTTACACACATCACACATGCACACATGGGTAACTCCTGTTGCCCGAACTCTTATGAGCCCGGTGTCCTCAGGAGCACCCCGCTCTCAAATAAACTATCACTCACCACACACACTCACTTTCACACACACACACACATTACACATGCATACATGGGTAACTCCTGTTGCCCGGACTCTTATGAGCCCGGTGTCCTCAGGAGCACCCCACTCTCACATACACTATCACTCACCACACACACACACACAAATTCACAAACCCTATACACAAAGGAAATAACTGTTATTAAATATGTACTTTAAAATGTAACTTAACTTAACTTAATTTTATTTAGGCTTATTACCCTTAAGCTGGAACTCAAACAAATATTGTACCAACGAAGGGGGGCGCTGACTCCGCTACACAGTTTTTTAAACTTTTGCGGTAGTCAGCCCTCAATTGTACCGTAGACATAAGTTCTGTTCCCAATAAAGGTTTTTGTATTTTTGTAGTTTTTGTTTTATTTTAATTCCCGCTTAGGTGACCCCCATTTGCAACATCTCCCCTAAATAAAATACGACTGCAAGAAACCGAAGAACAACACTGCTCGATACTTGCTCAATAGAATGTCGGTTTTATCTGAAGATTCAGATTATTTACCCCGGATTGAGAAAGATAAAAGTGCGTTTGCATATTATTCACCAAGGATTGACTATGCGTCATTTTCATCTAAACTTTTTGTGAAGGTCTATGTTGGTTTCTCCCGTATAAGTCGGACAGCCATTTTATGTCAAAAGAAGCATTATAACGTATTTCGATCTACAATTATTATAATTGAAGGAATAGACAATACCACGCGGACGAAGTCGCGGGCATCAGCTAGTTTATGATAAAAAAAGACTGACCTTCTAGAAAGCCATCACTTTATATACCTCTAGCATGAACCCAAGCATGTCTGCTTGGGTTCATGCTAGAGGATTCGATTTTATTTTTTTATAAAATCGAATCACCGTTATAGAGTTTCACAAGTGCAACAAAACGCCAGTAGAGATATTCCGCGAGATGTCCTCTATCAATGACCTAGGAGCGGTCGCCCGCGAGTTTCCTGAGCGAATTCGCAGAAATCCTTTCCGCAAAAAGAAAATCTTGTCTAGGAAAATTAAGAAAATTCCACCTAGGACTATGTCTCAAGCAAACAAGTAAATAAGCTGTTTGAGAAGCACGCTAAAGGCGTAAACTTGATGGTGTATACTACTGATATAAGTGTTAACAAAATATAATTTATAATGATGAGGAATATTATGTTCGCAAAAAATTGCTTAGCATATAATAAACTAAATCAGGAAAATTGGCTCCCTCAGAGTTTACGTGAGAAATCTGTATGTATATATACGGTGCTTCTGAAGCGACGAAATGTGGGCCTATTTCTTTAGAACTGACACTTCTAAATTCTAAAATTACCTACATTTAAAATTTTATTTGGTAATCTTAGCAAAATATTTTAGCCTGCTGAATTGGTAGCGACAAATTAAACTGCGACTGAGATAACCGCTATTAATGCTGCACTAGAAGTATTTCCAGGAGTGAAGCTGCTCGGATGTTGTTATCACTAGTGTAAGGCAATATGGAAAATGTCCAAAAAATAGGCCTTAAAATTGAACAGAAAAAAATACTGGGTTTATTTCGGATTCGTCACTCTACCCAAAAAATACATTACAGAGTATAAAACATTGAAAACTTCGATAAACCAAAACCAGTTTTTAGATGACTTCGTTGACATTTTATGGGTCTTTGGCCAGAGACGTCGCACGAACAACATAACAGAATCTTACCACTCACAATTAGGTAAAACAATAAGAAAATCTGAATAAATTCACACCTAGCTAACAGTGCTAAAAGAGCTTGAAAGAAAGTAATTTTTAAAACGGAAAAGAATTTATATAGATACCTACACATGATGACATAGTAGGTATTTGTCCAAATGCAATTAATTAACAGACTTTCCACAGGAGTAGTTAATTGCGTTATGGAAATTAATATTTGCGATAGTGCGAGTAGTTTCTAAAGCCGTTTATATGTAATAGGTAATAAGGTGATTATTAGACGGAAAAAAACCTAAAAATCCCCTACACCTCTTAAATTATTAGATAAAAAGTTAAACCTTAAAAATTTTGGTATTTATTTTTAAAATAATAGGTATACAAACTACTAATTTATTAATAAATCTTTTTTTATACATGAAGTCTCACTTATTAACAAAACATTTAAGAAAAACCGTAAAAAAACTACATTTTCTTTTTCGTGTCTGCGGATAACAATCGCCGTCAACCGCAAAAAAAATCTATCAAACAAAGTATATAAAAATAATTTGTAACGTCTATTACGCAGTAAACTCTGCAGCTACTCGCCGTAAATATCTTAGTCGGTTTCCCGATCATCGGGAACCTGATGTGATCGTTTTTAACGAAGTCTATCGGCGGATCAGAGAAACTGGTAGTGTACAAAAAGAATTACCAGTGATGTTGGTAGACCAAGGGTGTAATGCTGTGAGAAACGAAGATTTAAAAAATGCTGCTGTAAACAGTAGAGGATCAAATCCAACCCTGTCCACAAACGCTATTGCAGCAGAACTACGAATATAATTAACACGGTGGAAAGTTTGGCATATAGTGAATACCGCGGGACTTTATCTGTATCTATCATATAGTACTGGGGAGTATATGATAGATACAGATAAAGTCCCGTGCAAGTAATGAAAAGGGAATCCTATCAGAAGGTTAGACTTCTGTAGATTTATGCTGTGTGCTGATTTGTCTTTTTTTAAATATTTGGTGGACCGAGTCCAAATTTGATAAAGATGGAATATCTAATTATCATAACTTACACTATTGGGAGTGAAAAAGAAAGAAATAATCTCAATGAAAACAGAGAAAGTACTGATTTGATCTCAATCCCAATTGACTTTTACGTCTGGGGTCATATTTAATCTTTGGTCAATATCCGATATATCTCCTATGCCTTCAATTGAAGAACTGAGGCAGCGAATAATTAAAATATTTTGGACTACCTATATTGGAATTGGAACCCGTTGTTCTAATAGTAAATTGTAACAATGGCCGAAAATTAAGACATTGTTTATCTCCACATGATTCGCCCAGACTTAAGAAAGTTTAAGTCAGCTGAATACGCTGACATAGCAGTGACAGCAGGTATCATCGAAGAGGTGAACAATCCCTCCAACAAAACCTTAGACGGATACGCAGCCAGGAGGGAAAGAGCCACTGTTAATGAGACCCAGATCCGACAGTTTCTGAAAGCCCAGAGAACTCAAGCAACCGTAAGGGCAGATGTTCAATTTAAGGAGGATTTGAGGAAGATCGTCGGAGACGGGGTTGAGGATCTATACAAAGAGGCCTCAAGAGTCATGACCCTATTGAATCGCCAACGAGGAATTGAGATGATAGAATAAGTTCAAGGTATAGAATGACTAGAAATTGGCTGTAAAAAATATAATTGAGAGGATGTGCATATTTTTTTCACTACCAATTTTTTGAAATTATAGACATTTTGTATAAAATCAAACAAATATGCGTTGACAATTTTTTTTTTCAAAATGACATGAATCCTGTTTCTCAACCAATTACTCCTCCAGACATTTTAAGATAAAAAAATATTTACAAAATTAATAATAGGGATAAAGGAAAACATAAAGACGATAGCTAGCTACTTATCCATAACAACGATGCCACTAAAGAACTCTGAAGCATCTTGAAGTACCTAAATGTAAAGTTTACTTAGTATTGCTTACACCATAGGTTAGGTTCCAAGGCAGATAAAATTTAATTGATCCTGTAGTATCTGATTACTAGACAATGGCATCCTTTATGAAATTAATACGGACGAAAACCAATAAGTATAATAATAATAGTGACGTTAATGCTGAACAAAATTGTCTACTGCTCTTAGGGCTCTTTTTTATCGTTGATTAGTTTTTCAGAGTCCAGAAAATCCTTAAAGTAAACAGCTAGTTTCACCCAGCTTTGCACAACGTTACCAAAAAAAACTCTCCTGTACATATATTGTCGTATTATTTATCTCTAAGGATTATTTATCTTTCATCATTCTTTCACGTTCATTATCGTATCGAAATATAAATAATGCGGAATAAAAACGGCAAACAAACAAGATACAAAAATTACGAAATTTAATGAGAACGAATAATTAAATGAAACAGCCTTTGAGAAAAATTTAGCGAGCGGATTCAAACGCATGCTGACAAGAATTACATATGCGTTACAGTGTTTTAACAGCTAATAAAAAATGCTGTGAGAAACGAAGATTTAAAAAATGCTGCTGTAAACAGTAGAGGATCAAATCCAACCCTGTCCACAAACGCTATTGCAGCAGAACTACGAATATAATTAACACGGTGGAAAGTTTGGCATATAGTGAATACCGCGGGACTTTATCTGTATCTATCATATAGTACTGGGGAGTATATGATAGATACAGATAAAGTCCCGTGCAAGTAATGAAAAGGGAATCCTATCAGAAGGTTAGACTTCTGTAGATTTATGCTGTGTGCTGATTTGTCTTTTTTTAAATATTTGGTGGACCGAGTCCAAATTTGATAAAGATGGAATATCTAATTATCATAACTTACACTATTGGGAGTGAAAAAGAAAGAAATAATCTCAATGAAAACAGAGAAAGTACTGATTTGATCTCAATCCCAATTGACTTTTACGTCTGGGGTCATATTTAATCTTTGGTCAATATCCGATATATCTCCTATGCCTTCAATTGAAGAACTGAGGCAGCGAATAATTAAAATATTTTGGACTACCTATATTGGAATTGGAACCCGTTGTTCTAATAGTAAATTGTAACAATGGCCGAAAATTAAGACATTGTTTATCTCCACATGATTCGCCCAGACTTAAGAAAGTTTAAGTCAGCTGAATACGCTGACATAGCAGTGACAGCAGGTATCATCGAAGAGGTGAACAATCCCTCCAACAAAACCTTAGACGGATACGCAGCCAGGAGGGAAAGAGCCACTGTTAATGAGACCCAGATCCGACAGTTTCTGAAAGCCCAGAGAACTCAAGCAACCGTAAGGGCAGATGTTCAATTTAAGGAGGATTTGAGGAAGATCGTCGGAGACGGGGTTGAGGATCTATACAAAGAGGCCTCAAGAGTCATGACCCTATTGAATCGCCAACGAGGAATTGAGATGATAGAATAAGTTCAAGGTATAGAATGACTAGAAATTGGCTGTAAAAAATATAATTGAGAGGATGTGCATATTTTTTTCACTACCAATTTTTTGAAATTATAGACATTTTGTATAAAATCAAACAAATATGCGTTGACAATTTTTTTTTTCAAAATGACATGAATCCTGTTTCTCAACCAATTACTCCTCCAGACATTTTAAGATAAAAAAATATTTACAAAATTAATAATAGGGATAAAGGAAAACATAAAGACGATAGCTAGCTACTTATCCATAACAACGATGCCACTAAAGAACTCTGAAGCATCTTGAAGTACCTAAATGTAAAGTTTACTTAGTATTGCTTACACCATAGGTTAGGTTCCAAGGCAGATAAAATTTAATTGATCCTGTAGTATCTGATTACTAGACAATGGCATCCTTTATGAAATTAATACGGACGAAAACCAATAAGTATAATAATAATAGTGACGTTAATGCTGAACAAAATTGTCTACTGCTCTTAGGGCTCTTTTTTATCGTTGATTAGTTTTTCAGAGTCCAGAAAATCCTTAAAGTAAACAGCTAGTTTCACCCAGCTTTGCACAACGTTACCAAAAAAAACTCTCCTGTACATATATTGTCGTATTATTTATCTCTAAGGATTATTTATCTTTCATCATTCTTTCACGTTCATTATCGTATCGAAATATAAATAATGCGGAATAAAAACGGCAAACAAACAAGATACAAAAATTACGAAATTTAATGAGAACGAATAATTAAATGAAACAGCCTTTGAGAAAAATTTAGCGAGCGGATTCAAACGCATGCTGACAAGAATTACATATGCGTTACAGTGTTTTAACAGCTAATAAAAAATACATCATAATAACAGGTAAAACAAGTTTTTTCATGTAGCATATTATTATTGTATCGAAATACAAATATTGCGGAACATAAAACGGCAAACAAATAATATGAAAAAACTACGAAACCAAATAAGAACAGATAATGAAACAGCCTTTGAGAGAAATGCAGTAGATTCAAACAACAGTACCTACTAATTAATATTTTGAAAGAAGCAGACACGGACATCGATTCTGATAATACTTGAATTAAGCACATTGTAGACATTGATATTTATGCCATAGAAGATATATTTATTACACTAACGACGCAAAGTTAACCATTTTTAAAAATATGATTTATGTCTCACATACCTATGCGAAATATCTAATCAGGCAAATTACCAATGTAGGGCAATATTATATGCGCTTTTTAATCAAATATTGGTAATGCAAGCTCAACATAGAAATTAATTTTAAAGATATCGAAAAGCTATTCTTCAATTATAATTTTGGTAAACTTGGTGTTGGCGAATTCATAATAAAACATTACACACTAATAACAGGAGCAGGTCCTCCACAGTGGGAGAACTCCTAAGATGTGGAGCAGGAGTTTGGTGGTGCTCTTTTTTAAGAAGATAAAACTCTCCTTAAAAATTACAGACCCATCACACTCCTGAGCCACATCTATAAGCTGTTCTCACGAGTGATCACGAATCGTCTCGCCAGGAGACTTGACGAGTTCCAGCCACCGGAACAGGCCGGGTTCCGCGGAGGATATGGCACCATAGACCACATACACACAGTGAGGCAGATTATACAGAAGTCCGAAGAGTATAATCAGCCCCTGTGTCTCGCTTTTGTGGACTATGAGAAAGCCTTTGACTCCGTCGAAACCTGGGCTGTTCTGGAATCCTTACAGCGATGCCAAGTAGACTATCGTTACATCGAAGTGCTGAGGTGTCTCTATGAAGCTGCCTCTATGAGTGTCCAAGTACAGGACCAGCAGTCTAAACCTATCCAATTGCGCAGAGGAGTGAGACAGGGGGATCTCACATCCCCGAAACTGTTCACGAGCGCATTGGAAGATATGTTTAAGACGCTGGACTGGAAAGGTAAGGGCATTAACATATACGGCGATTACATCTCACACCTGCGATTCGCTGATGACATAGTCGTAATGGCGGAGTCGCTAGAGGAGCTGACCCACATGCTGGACGGCCTAGCTTCAGCCTCGCGATGTATCGGTCTTGGCATGAATTTGGATAAAACCTAAGTCATGATCAATGGCCACATTGTTCCGGGACCGATCGTCGTAGATGGTCACCTTCTTGAAATTGTTTCCGAGTATACTTACCTTGGGCAGATTGTACAGCTAGGTAAAAACAATTTTGAGAAGGAGGCCAAGAGGAGGATCCAGCTAGGCTGGGCAGCATTTGGGAAACTACGTCAAGTCTTCTCTTCATCCATACCGCAATGTTTGAAAACGAAAGTTTTCAATCAGTGCGTCCTACCCGTAATGACCTACGGAGCTGAGACGTGGACACTCACGGTAGGGCTGGTCCACCAGTTCAAAGTCGCCCAGCGAGCTATGGAAAGAGCTATGCTCGGAGTCTCTCTGAAGGATAGAATTCGTAACGAATACATCCGACAGAGAACCAAAGTTATCGACATAGCTCAAAGAATTAGCAAGCTGAAGTGGCAATGGGCCGGCCATATCTCGCGAAGAACCGACAACCGTTGGGGTAAACGTGTTCTTGAGTGGAGACCGCGACTCGGTAAACGTAGCGTAGGACGCCCTCCGGCCAGGTGGGATGACGATCTGCGAAAGACTGCTGGCAGATGCTGGATGCGTCAAGCTGAAGACAGGGCGCTATGGCGCTCATTGGGGGAGGCCTATGTCCAGCAGTGGACTAATATAGGTTGATGATGATGATGATGATGATGAACAGGAGCATTAAGACTAGGTTCAAGCGATTTAGATAACTGCAAAACTGAAAAGTGATAGATACTATTTCACTCAATGATGGGAACATGCACAGTTATTTTTTTTTTTATTTAAATCCCTAATATATTTCAGATCGGCAATACCCCGTACGAAATCATACCTAATCAATATCAATTAAAAATACGTAGTATTTGCCTAACATTAAATTTGCTACGAAATGGTACGGTACCACATCTGGTCACATCAACAATAATATTTATACAAATATATTTAATTCGGTAACAAAGTTTAGCTTACATACCTAAACGACATAAGTACTAGATACATAATGTGATAAGATATATAGTACATTTGTAAAAAAAAACGAAAACCCTTACGAAATTGATTCAAAGCTTACTTAGGTCAAAACTTAAATCTACATCAACAGAAAACTACGGGCATTACGATAAAAGAGAAAAAAAATTACTTATTATGTTCAAAAACGAAACTGCAATCAACAATATAGTTAGTCTGCTTGTAACGTGACACATGTACCTCATAGACAATTTAACAAGCTATGATTATTATTACTTAAAATGCGCAAACGTGAATAGGCGCGTCCACACAGTGCGAGCAGCCTCGCGAGGCATTTGCCGCGCGAGGAAACTAACCCACGAACGAGCGCGGCAGCCTCGGAATCATGGCGAGGCTGCCGCGCACGGCAAGCCCGAGCCATTTTGTTCGTTCGTTCAGTTGTGTTGTCATAATTCGTATTATGCTTGAGCGAGGTACGAAACAAAATACGCGAGCGTCCAGAGTGCGCGCGGCAAACGACTGAGGCGCCTTTGAGCAAAACCAAAAGCCGACACTCGATGGCTCGGGCGCTCGGTCGCTCGGCCGCGGCAACGCGTGCGCTTGCCTCGTGACTTGACTGTGAAAAAAGAATTATTTTTCACTGTTTCGTAATTAACTGTCAAACAAGAAATTCTTTTCTGTTTTCGCAATCAAGTTGACGTATGAGATATTATTCCGAATGATTAAAAATCAAATCCCAAGTTGGAAACAAGTAAAAATGACTTTAGATTATGAACAAGCAGCTATGAAAGGCGTTCAAACCGTATTTCCAGATACAATAGTAAAGGGTTGCTATTTTCATTTTTGCAATACCCTCTTTCGAAAATCAAAAGCCCTTGACATGAATTCAAGGATTCAAAGACGTCATGTAGCCCGTTGTGCCGGCTTAGCCCGTCTACCTTTAACATTTCTCAAGAATGGGTACGAGTATGCGATGAAAAGAAGCCCAACGGATGAAAAAAGTACAATATTTAATATGTACTACCAAAATAAATGGATGAAAGACATCGGATTTGTCAAAAAGTGGTGCTGTGAAGATGAGGAAATCCGAACTACAAACCCAGTTGAAGCATGGCACTCGCGAATAAATAAATATGTTGGAAGAAAAAACCCTAATCTGGCACAAATACTGGAAGTTTCAGAAAAAGAAACTAAGCTTCGTAATTTTAAACCTGCTATGAAAATAAATAAAAATTATCAGGAAATCGATGAAGAGATTAATAAAACAATAGCAGAATTATGTAATAACGAGATTACGGTCGGGCGCTGTGTGGAGATCATTGCTCCATTTAGTTATTAAATAAGCTCAGAAGTATTATTTTAAAGTAAAAAGTATATTTTTTGTTAAGTATGTAAGAATTAGAATTTAATTTTTAATGTAAAAGAGGTTTTTCTATTTCGAGAAAAATAAAGGGGAAAATAAAAATAATCAAACAGAATGATTGAGCGTGGTGGCGGTATCCAGTGGAACCCATTGGATTTCTTTTACTGGGGCAACTTGAAGGAACTGGTGTACATAAAAAACCTATTCCCTAAATACTTTAACTTTATTTCATTTCATTTATTAAAACTTAATATAAATTCGACGTCGAGTCCAAAACGCTGCTAAAAAAATTAACGTACGCGACTACGAAAGTTTGCTAAAAAAATCCTTTATTACCTAAAAGATGTTGGAGAGTTGGACGACATCAATTTGAACATTTAATAACCATCATGATCATTAGCCCATATTAGTCCACAGCTGGACATTGTGCCTCCCCTAATGAGCGCCATAGCGCCCTGTCTTCAGCTTGACGCATCCAGCATCTGCCAGTAGTCTTTCGCAGATCGTCATCCCACCTGGTCGGAGGGCGTCCTACACTACGTTTGCCGAGTCACGGTCTCCACTCAAGAACACGTTTACCAAAACGGTTGTTGGTGCTTCACGAGATATGGCCAGCCCACTGTCACTTCAGCTTGCTAATTCTTAATGAAATCTTCCGGAATTATTAGAATATTTCCTATTTTCCAGCATGAATCAACAAAAATATCAATATCATAATATCATAACAAAAATACAAATATCAATAAAAAATCACTCACTGTTTTTAAGTAGCAAAGTAACCGTTTTAGCACAAGAATGCCGTAAAAGATATTTTATTGATGTGTTGGTTCAATTTTATTTTTAGTAGCATTGGCTCCTTTTGACAGAAAAGTAGCAATATCTCAGTTTTTTACCCTACAAAATTTCAATGATTATTATCATTTTAGGATGCTCTTGAAATGGACATGTTTTCGATGTACATGGCATCTTAGGTTTCCTTATCTTTTTCTTTAATAACAGCAGCTCAAACTTATAAATAATAATACGAAAAATTAAAAATTTACACTTTGAACTTGCCTAGAAAATTACTGGTCCTAGATACCAAAATATTTCAAACGGTGTTCAAATAAGCTGTTTTTCGTTAGTATATTCCAAATACAAAATATAAAAAATTGTTAAAATTGTGGGCACAAAGTCCAAAAATGTGAAAAAAGGTAAAAAAAATTCCCAATTTGCAAAATACTGAATATTTTCCGAACGGGTCAAGTAAGAAAAAAAAAATGCTTCTGATTGGCCTTGACTTGCCGCATAAGCACCTTTCCGGTTATCCACTCATTATGGGACACCCTGTATAATGTATACAGAGTATACATTATATCTTTCTTTCTAGGAAGATACCTATAGTGTCATAGGACTATTTTGGATTTTGATTACCTAGGTACTGCATGCTCTTATAAAAAGTTTTTGTTCATGGCACACGCCTAGAAGCCCAAAGTAGGTAATTCATAAATTCCCATTATTGACCTCATGGCTTAGTTAGAGCTTTTGTCGATAGCGAGACGATAACGATAACTACATCTAGTTATCGTCTCAGTATCGACAAAAGCTTGCTTGTGCGTTGTCATCATAACGCGGCGCCGAAGTAGCAAAACCAACCTTTACAGAGCAGTTGCAGTGCATGACCGCATGCACGACATAAAGCTTTTGCTATGATAATAAAGCGATTCAACACAAAAAAAATAATAATTTATAAAATTCCAACAGAGAGAACATCTCTGGAATTTTATAAATTATTGAACTGTTGCAAAAACAATTTAAATTGTGTCACTTAATATTTTTTTATGACATTTCTCCCTAAACAGTCTGTTGTCATTGTATACCACTCCAAATTAAAAAAAAAAGCTTCTATCAAAACTGGCCGCCGAGAGAGCAAAGAGATCTGAAACTAGCATAGTCAAGAAGTTGTCATTACTGTTCACTATGAAATTTAGAGTACCTACCTATATTACAACAGTTGTAATATAGGAAGGTACTCTGAATTTCAGCTTCGCACTTCGCAAGTACGAAATAGAATTGAGGTCAAGAAATGCAGCGGGATGTGACATACTTAGAAACGTCAACTATAGTGGCGCTCACATTTATTTTCTACTCTTTATGTTTGGACTGTAAAAACCGGTTTCAGCAGCAGAACCATTAAGATAGAACCAACAACATGTCTGAATTCTTTTGAATTGGATTTGTGATTAAATTTAACTTATTTGGTCACAAGTTGTTAATTAAAATCAAAAGCTAAGCTCGATGTAGATGTGTAATACACAACACTCCAAAAATCTCAAAAAAATTAATAATGAATCCAAATTAGATAAATTAATCAACAAGAATGGTTACCGTCATGTGTTGACATATTGCAGAATAACCACAATTTAAATGCATATACATGTAAACACAAACATGTGCAAATCAGTTTATATTATAACAGAAGACCCGAGGAGCCTTAGATCTTTATTCTTGTTCTTGTACTTCGATAATAGAACTCGAACACTGCATATTGTACGTAAGATTTAGGAATGATAATAAACAATTTGTAAATGCACATAATCCACTTTGATTTGCAATAGGCCTGAATGCAATCACGTAGGTACTTTCTCTGCCATGCTTTGTTTGTCTTAGGCATAGTGAACAAATTTCCAGTCTATGCTTTGTATACATATCACTGTCAAAATAGCAAGTCAGGAGTACAAAACAAACCAAGTTTTTACCAAGTTGCCTCCAGGAATTATGTGTGCCTTGAAACTGAATTCACTAGACACCACACCACTGAAGTGTACTTATAATCATTATAAAGGATGACGCACTCTGTAGATGGCCAATTGAGGCTGATGAATAGAAGTCTATAACTGAAGACATTAGTGTTTGTTGCGGCAATTACTGCATAACATGTGGAATGATGATACAGCCTTTCATACAAGCAATACCTACAATGACACAATAATCAAATACCTAGTAATTTTGATATCACAACTCGCAAGCTACTTTTGGTGGTCAGCACAAGACCATGTAATAGAAGCCCTGATAGCAAACTGTGAAGTACCTACCTAAACAGGAACATGACAATGCAATTGGCATGTCAGGGGTCAGCATCACATGCATCATGAAATCTTTGCTGCTGGCATCACCTATTTAATTTATTCAGCGAGTTTTTCGTGGGTAGCAAGCAATGAATGAACTGCGCGCCGCGCCGTCGTCGTCTGCGCGTGATCATGTGAGATCAGATTAATCAATCGCACTCCTTCCAAGAGCGGGACAATGGGATAACAAATTGAATTAAATCTTTGGTTGGGGACATTTTGGGGATAAGATACTTATCTAAAGAGAATAAAAACCATAGAAATAAAATAAAAACACTCCGATAAAGGGATAACAACATGATACAATAATGATTGTTTTTTCTATGTTCGTTCGTCCATCTAAGGCCGGAAACATATTTACGTGTCGCGACATAACCCCCACCACCGCTCTGGCGCAATCGGCGAATCGGCGGCTAGCATTCTGCGACACGATAGACCGTGTCGCGCCATACAAGTATGTCCCTAACCATACTAAATGTATGAAACCGATATGCTTCTGGCGCGCCCCGACACACTGCGACACGCAAGTATGTTTCTGGCATAAGCAACATTTAGGACCGGCGAAAGTTTTATAGCCATACTGCCTTGAAAATAATGACAATATTAAAAATAAAATTAAAAAAAAATAAACTTCTTGAAAACGGCTCTGCAATTCTGCATCGTTCGACGCATAATGCCCCATACAAACTCTCAACTCAACGATGCTACACCATGATGCTACACATTTGCGACACCACGAGGAGAGGACACGATTGCGAGAGTGAGGACAATGACGACGAGACGTTGCGCTTGTGTCTTTAGAGTTCTTGACTAACTCTAAATTCTAAACCATGAACAAACCGGCACGCAGCATGAAACAGAATGCCAGCAGTTCTTTCCATTTCCTTCTCTCCTCTACGCTTATAGAAGTTGTCTAGTTGTTTTCTTTCTTGTGTGAATGCCCTGGCATATGGCATGTGCACATCTTCTATGGGCTCTAAAGTTCGAAACACACAGAAGCCGGAGGCGGAGAGGAGGCGAAGGCGTGCGAGTTGTATTCTATCTATGGAATCCTATGAAAGTCTACACACACACCGCAGGCCGTGGCGACGCGACGCGGTGCCATAGGAAAATCCGCCATGCCCTTCGCCTCAGCTCCGCCTCCGGCTTCAGTGTGTTTCGAGTTTAACTGTTTTCGAAGTTTATTACACGTACTCTGATCTGACACTGAGTCGTAGCGAAAAGAAAGAAGCGCCATAAAACAAGAAGATGATATTGCTGCGTTCCATATTCCGTATTGTTAAATGTTGAGCTTAGTATAAATTAGATGTTTTTTATGATTCGATTTAAATGATTAACATACCTACCAAATCAATTTATTTTGCTCATAGAGATAGATTAGGACAAAGCTGATTGAATCACATTTTCAACGATAAAGTTGGGTACATTTTTGTCTGAGTTATTAAAATTGAGATTTAGCGTTTCGGGGCAGTAGTCTGTGGTTACGACGAGACATGCGACAAAGCGACATCTGTCTGTGGTCTCATTTTAATTTCATTTCTGTTTCTGTGACGTCATTAAGGCCTGGTTGGGTTAGGATTGCTTGGGAAATTTTTGTTAATTATTTGTATTTTAGTGTAATTTATGTTGTGCTACTTAGTTTCGAATAGTGATATAAATACCTCATAACGTGCCGGCAACCCTGGTGCCAAAAAGTGATTGTTTCTTGGACTTTTTCTGGCGAAAATGAATCGCCATGAAGGTGGGTAATGATAATCAAAATTTGTTCGAAGCTATTGTCACTGCGAATTTCATCGCAAAAATTTACTGAAACTGTGACATCATATCATAATATTGGCGTTGTTTCAAAAAGTTCAGAAATATTTACACATCGGACAAAGAAATCGATGGTCAAAATATGCTTCAATATTTATTGACATATTTTCAGGGGTCAGCTGTGATTCTTGTTTGAAAAATAATTTTCGAGGACGACGATACAAATGTTTGATTTGCATCGACTTCGACTTGTGCGCAGCCTGCTATGAGTCCGGCGCCACCACGAACCAGCACACAACGGAGCACCCAATGCAATGCATCCTTTCTAGAAGTGACTTTGGTAAGCTATCACCTGGTGATGACACACATACTTATTGGTATTTATTTGTTTTAGGGGAAAAATTTATCAACTTTTTCTAATATAACACTAAGTTTAGCACAAATGCAATCAATAATAGGTTCCCAGAATTAACAATACCTTAAAATATAATATAACAATAGTACAGGGCAAGTTAAACTGTACCTAAGACCTGTCGAAACGTCGGGAAATAAATATAAATAAATATTTATAATAATGTGTTCTGATCGCGTAAGTTTAAAAAACTTAATGTACCTAAGAAGATTGAAGACATGTCCAAGTCTCCTGTAATGGTCTTAAAGAAATAAAGCACTTTTACTATTTTTGCTATGAGGTCCACATTCACCATTCCTTTGCATAAGAACCATAACACTCAATGCTCACACATGACTTAATAGCACTCACTAATAGTGATAGGACAGCAATTATCAAAAGTAAACAGGTGGATTTTATGACCTTCAATCATTAAATTTCCACATGAATATGACATGGTTATCAACAAACAACATTCTATGATCAATCATGAAATAGCTGGACAAAGTTCATTTTCCAAGAAGTTTTTTTACACATGTAAGTATGTGTATTGTTGAAAATTTCATCTTTTTTGCCATTGACCTGCAGATTTATTTGTTAGACATGTTGTTTCCTACATGATGCACAGGATTAGGCTTACTCAACATTTATTTCATCTTTAGGTAGTGTTTTTATGGACTGTGTAAGCATGATTTTTTTTTGCCCTTATTGCCAGGATATTCACGGGAGTGAAGTCTGGCAACTTTAGTATTTCCATATTGCCTTATTTCCTCAAAACATGTCGCTGTTTATATTCATACTTTAGCTTCTCTGTATATTGGCATCCATTTTTTAATGACAATGACTCAACTATAAACTTATATACATCTTAAAATTTTGTTGAGAATGTAATTTATAAACAAGAAAGATTGTAATACCCATCAGGGAAGGGTTCTAAAAGAATTACAAACTACAAAAACTGTGACTGTCCCAAGTACATACCGAAAAGGACAGTCACAGTTTTTGTAGTTTGCAATTCTTTTAGAACCCTTCCCTGATGGGTATTACAGGCCAGAGTCATCACACCCGAAGATCAGCGCTATGGCATGAATCACTTTGCCATAGCACTCACTCAATGGTTACCTATACTATATGTAATATATATTTTTCTTTGTCTCCTATATCTCATTTTATAGGTATTATATTTTTACTTAACAGCCACTTGACCAACTTTAAAAGGTTTACAAACTCATTGTTGTTTTATAATGTGGTCATTTAATTCATTTATTTGAACTGAATCGTAAACAGAGAACAATAGAACACTGGGATGTACATACATACATTTTATTGTTACCTTAATAATGTAACAAAAAATTAATAGGTATATGATACATACATATTTTATCCAGTAATCTCAGCATTTGTTGTTCTAATTGTATGACAATTTTACTAATCCTTACTAATATTATAAACTGAAGGTTTATATGGATGGATGAATGCATGGATGTTTGTTCCTCTTTCATGCAGAAACTACTGCATGGATCTGGCTGAAATTTCTAGCCCTGAAATAACTCATAGGCTACTTTTTACCCATAAATAAGATCCCATGGGATTGCAATAGCATTAAAACCATTCCAAAGATATATAGCTAGTGAAGCTGCGGTGTTGTGCTACTGCTGTTTTATATAATAAAATGTTAGCTTAACAAATTTATTATCAACTACCGACAACCCGCCCCGGCTTCGCATGGTTTTATTATACATATAAACCTTCCTCTTGAATCACTCTATCATTAAAAAAAACCGCATCAAAATCTGTTGCGTAGTTTTAAAGATTAAAGCGGATTTATATTTATTCAAAGGGACATAGGGAAATAGGGACACAGAAAGCGACTTTGTTTTATACTATGTAGTGACATGTTCCTTTGCCCCATTTCCAGATTTATACTACGGAGGTGAAGCACTGACTTTGGAACAGCCACAGGCATACACTTGTCCATTCTGCAACAGAATGGGGTTCACAGACACTGCTCTCATGGAGCACGTCACTGCCGAGCATGCAGACACCACATTAGCTGTGAGTTGGGATCTTAACATGATCCAATTGTTTAATGTCACCCATTTCATTTTTGTCATGCAGACACCACATTAGCTGTGAGTTGGGATCTTAACTTGATCCAATTGTTTAAAGTCACCGATTTCATATTTGTCATGCAGACATCACATTAGCTATGAGTTGGGAGTTGGGATCTTAATATGATCCAATTGTTTAATGTCACACATTAAATTTTTAAAGATTATTAAATTATAGTGCATAAGCCCTCACACTCAGGGAATATCTACCGGGGCTCACACTAGGGAAATAATACCCGCGACCCTTCCTCAGTAAGTGCGCTACCAACTGCGTCACAAATTCATGAGTCGCGGATTGAAGTCAGAAATTGTACTATTACTGAGAGAACTTAATAGTTGATCATCACTACTTTATATATATATGGATTTGGTCTATAAAGACAAAATATTTGAACTGTTAAATTGTCTGAGCCTTTGAGAGCTATAAAAGCCGTCATGTTTTCATAATGAGTTCAACCCTAAGGGTTCACCTCTGCTAATCAATAGTCACAAGGTCTGTCTTATAACCATACCCATACCGATATTGATTTATCTTGGGTGAAGCCAAGTAAAGTATAATTTGTGCTTTTATCTGCAAACAAATTAATTAATTTTTATTAGGTATTCAAAACCAAGATGGTGCCACTTTAGTTTTAATTTGTATTAAGATGCTCTGATGTTTATAACTTTGATGGTAAAATAAAGTTATTATCTATCTATCTAAACACAAGACACAAGAAATAAATATAAAAATAATACAAAATATCAACTAGCTTGAGATGTAATTAACAGTACCAAAACTTACTTTTAGTACCCAAAACTCAAGCTCAACGTATGTTGTTTTAATTTCTTAAAAAAATATCATAGTAATTGGGTTACTTGTTTCTAGACTTGCGCAACTAGGCCACATGTGGGCTTTTTACGTGTTGGGTGGGCTAGTCTAACCACCCAATGTCTTCCAGGAAAGCGAGTATTCCTCCTTAGACTATGTAAGCGGGTTAAGTACAGTAGCGTTCACTATTTGCTATACCCCAAATTGCTAAAACATATGTCAAAAATAATGTTGAAGATCTTCAAGCAATTTGTAATTAAATGCAAAAACTAAACCATAAAGCTTTTGGATTGTGCATTGTTAAAAAAAGCAAAAAATGTCAAAGTAATTGCAAGATTCGAACCCGGTATGCCTGTTGGGGGGGTAAGCAAATGATGAACGCCTCTGAACATGAACCTCCTTTGTGTAGGAAGACAAAAAAATTTATTTTTTTAAATAGGTATTTATCTGATGTGTTGGTGTGATATATTATCTTCCCAGCAGGTGGTTTGCCCGGTGTGCGCGTCGATGCCTGGCGGGGAACCGAACTTCGTGACAGATGACTTCGCTGGCCACCTCACGCTGGAACATCGGACCGGGCCTAGGGATCTCATCTCATTTTTGATATCCTTTTTAAATACACACACGTTTCTTTAGAATTGAGATGTCGCCTAAAAATCCTACGAACCCTGCTCGCAAGTTTAATTCGAGGCCCGTGAAAAAATTGGCTGGAATATCGCTTTTTCTATTATACTGACGCAGGAGCGGCGCGTGCGTGTGTGATAGCAATAATGGCCGTCCAAAATTAATTATTAATTTGGTTTTGTTCCATAATACCAAAAATTATGGCTGAAAACTTTGTATTTTTCACAAAGTGTTGTCATTCTGTAACTCGACAATGAATGCTATGTTCCCAGTGAAACGATATAAAAAACAACAATATATAAGATATTGTTGTTTTTTAATAGAAAGAAAACATGTCATTTATCTCTTAAAAGGGTGCTATGGCGCTCATTAGGGGAGGCCTATGTCCAGCAGTGGACAAATATAGGTTGATGATGATGTCTTAAAAAGGTACGAAAGGCGATTCTTCGAAGGGATCTGCTAACGATTAGTAAGGCGTAAGGCGATTCCAAACCTTTACCCTCGTATATGGCAAGAGCCAGTAAGGTGCTTATCAGCGGGAGGCCTCCGTCTAGCAGTGGACCAGTAAAGACTAGATACAATATACAGGGTGTTAGTGTGAACACCGTTGTCCTTGAAACCAGAGGTTCAGCATCATGAGTAGAATCCAAAACGGATGAAAAAAAATGATTCTATTTTTTACTAATTTTTTAAAGAAAATTTTTATAAACACTAAACGTGCTCACAAACACGTGACACAAGTACTTCGACCAGGCGACACGTGGCATGTGCACCTCAGTGTCGGATCACCTTCTGTGCGAATATCCCGTCTTTTGAAGGGCACAAGTAATGAAGTGACGATCCAAGTAAGGCGCGGGTATAAGTACTTACGTAGGTAGGTACTTAAAGTATGTAGAGTGACCATGGCATCGTGTACGATAGCGAAGACGAGAAATATCAAAATCTTACAAAACTAAAATAGGTGTTAAGCTTTTCTCATCCGTTTTGGATTCTACTCATGATGCTGAACCTCTGGTTTCAAGGACAACGGTGTTCACACTAACACCTTGTATAAGTTTGAAACTTCTGATGTGGTAATCCTTAACTCCATTGCACGATGAGCCGAGCGGCATCAGACACGGCGGCGTGCGTCGAATGCCACACTCGGGCCGCGGCGTCACTCGCGCGCGCCGGACCAACATGCAGTTTAGGTAATTATTTTACATACATTAATATAAATCATCCTGTAAATCCCATATTTTATGACAGTATAATATCCACCAAAAGAAGCGTGTGCCACTGAGTTTCGTAACCAGTGTCAATAGAACTCCTATAGTAGCTGATAGATAAAGTAAAACTGTCAACTATTTCGTTACTCAAGCGTCATGGAGACGTTCCATTTTAAGATCGCATATGATCATGGAATGTGACGACGATTCGACATTATTAAGTATTGTGTAAACGAACTCTAGACTGTGGCCTAATGCAAATGGAACTGTCTTGTTGTATCTTGGTACCAATTTTATTTTCTTTTGTTTATTGTTTAAGTAATACAATATATAATAATAACTTTACAAGTACAATATTAATTTTCCGATGAATATACACATTCTAAGCAGAATCAAATCTAAGAGAAGCTTTTTCCTTATACATTATGACTTGGCCCACTAATGTTACAATCAACAAAAGAAATCTTGAACAAAAACATTACTGACGAATACCGTCAACAGATAATCAATAATATCAATCAACTCATCCAACCAAAAAGACACCCTATAATTATATTAGTGTAGGTTTCACTTATTGAATTCCAGCACCGGCGGTGGCATCTCTTCGTTGTCGCCATCCTCACGTGATGCTGTTGTCGACCCTATAGCAGAGTTGCTATCACAACTTTCGGGAGTAAGGCGCGCCGGTCAGCCCGGGACGCCGAGTCAACTGCAGCAATTGCAAATGCAGTTGCAGTTGGAACGTCAGCAAGCCTCCGTAAGTACCGTTTTGTTATAGTTGCGTTCATGTCATTGATGAAAACAAAGAAGAAGAGTGGGCCAAGTGCGAGCCCTGAGGTATACTGCGTGGTCGCTTCAGTAATGCGATGTATGTGACCCGCCCGAACAGGCAGAAACTTACCAATGGCTTACTCTATAGATAAATCAGTAAATCAATATCTTTATTTATTTAGGCTTACAAAATAAGCACTTAGACAAGTCAAATTTTAAACTATAGGTAAATAATTATCATAATAATATAAGAAATAAAGTTATAATTGATTTCCCCTTCTCTTCAATCTTTTCCACAAGTGGAAGAAGCGAAATAGAAAGCACTAGCACGTGTATAACTTATGTGTTTAATCTTTATTTCTTTAGGCTTACAAAATAAGCACTTAGACAAGTCAAATTTTAAACTATAGGTAAATAATTATCAAAATAATTTAAGAAATAAAGTTATATGTAATTGATTTCCCCTTCGCTTCAATCTTTTGTCCACTAGTGAAAAAATAAGTAATTAATTACATACTATTGTCGGTGTGGAACTGAGCGACATCTGGTCAAGCACTAACGTCATTGATGTTATCATTAATATCATTTATGGAGTAATATGCCTTCTTGATGAAAACAAAGAAAAAGAGTTGGCCAAGTGCGAGCCCTGAGGCATACTGCGTGGTCGCTTCAGTAATGCGGTAAAATGTATGTGACCCGCCCGTATAGACGGAAAACTTACCAATGGCTTACTCTTATCGCTCCCGTGATATCACGTGGTTGCCTAACTACTTAGAAATAAATTAAAGTTTCATGTTTAATTTTGTTTTGGTCCAAAGGCTACTCTTATATCCCTTACATAGGATAGGATTTCCACGAAAACGGACAAAGCCTAACTGCGATAATCGGTAACCTATGATTGAAATAATTAAAAAAACCACTATGGCAGAATTTGGCGTTATCTGCCGTAGTGGTAAAAGAGATTGAAGCAGAGGTCTATTTATAAATAGCCTTGAGACACATATCTTGGAATATATCCCACGGGAACTGATTTATGGGATGAAAAGCCTATGTGTTATTCCAGGGCTAGAACTACATCTATTCAGAATTTCAGCCCGATCCGTTCAGTAGTTTTTGCGTGAAAAAGCAACAAACATGATACATTCATAGAAACTTTCGCATTTATAATATTAAATAAAATAATAAAATAAATAATGCTGGACAATCCACACAGCATCATCTAGCCCCAAAGTAAGCTACTCAAAGCTTGTGTTATGGGTACTAGATGACTGATATATTTAATATCATTATATACATAGATAGATATTTTTTATTATACATATTAAACACCCAGACCAACGAAACAAATTTCTGCAGATCGTGCACAAATTTGTTCCGAGGCGGGAATCGAACCCGCAACCTCCTGCGTCGCAGGCGGACCTTCGCCCACCGCGCCACATCGGTCGTCATATTAGTAAGGATGTAAAATAATAAAGCCATTTATTATCAAAGAATAAATTACAAACATTTTTAAATTATAAATTATACCGACCGACAGAAAGGAATGGCACAGTCTGGAGGAGGCCTTTACTCGAATAGAGATCACAGAATAATCACTACATAGTATAAAACAAAGTCGCTTTTTCTGTCCCTATTTCCCTTTGTCCCTTTGACTGCTTAAATCATTAAAACTACGCAACGGATTTTGATGCGGTTTATTTTAATAGATGATTCAAGAGGAAGGTTTAAGCTAGGTTCATATTGCTGTGTCGGGGTGTGTTGTGGCGCGACAGAACGTTATCGGTCTCATAAATTTAGTATGACTAGATTCACATTAGCGGCAGATCCACACCCCAACACAAGCTACTAATGTGAATCTAGTCATACTAAATTTATGAGACCGATAGCGTTCTGTCGCGCCACAACACACCCCGACACAGCAATATGAACCTAGCTTTATACGTATAATAAAACCGTGCGAAGCCGAGGCGGGTCGCTGGTAAATAATAAATGTAACAGTAATCTAATTTAATTAGTAAGGATTGTATGATGTTCTAATTGTGTAATGTTAATGAATGTTGTACAGGCGGCGCGACAACAGCTGGAGCGGTTGCCGAGGCGAGGAGGGGCGGGGGGCGCGGCCGCGGCCCCGGCCCCCGCGCCGCAGCCCACCGTCGCGCAGCCCCCGCCCGCGCAGGACCACACCGACTCACAGTTCCTGCTCGCCTCTTTCCTAGGTAACTGAAGGGGTCCTAGCTCCTATTGGTGATGTCCTATCTTCCTGACTGCTACTAGCAGGGTTCTCCACTTCTTTCCTTGCTTGCGTGAACTCTTGGCGCCGTATTTGCTGGTTTACTACTACTTGATGACTGGCTGAATACAAATTTCCAGCAAAACGGCGCCATTCATATTTACAAAATTAGTCCCGCCAGGGTACATGGTCGGGTGAGCAAAAATTCATACAAAACTAAGAATTAACATTAACAATTCTCAAATCAAATACTTGCGAAAGACTATTCTAAATCGACGGGAATACAAAATAATCCCTCTCGAAATGGCTACAAATAGGACTAGTGGTTTTCTGCTTCTTCACTCGAAGTTGCGGCTTCAACTCCCGGCTCTGTACGTCACAGTTCCACTAACGGATAAAAAAAATAGTAGATATATACAATTGAAACCATTGAGCTAACTGCAGACGATCTAAAGGTAGCTCAATGGGGGCTACCGCGTGTGAATTTGCCATTAGAGGTTGGCTAGTGTCGCGTGAGGCCCAAAAAAAATTAATTTAATTTTCACGTGTTTGAGTGGGCTTTGTGACATAAATTATAATTTGTTTAATTTACCTGTTGAAAAGTGATCTCTTTCGTGAAGTTATCGCAAATATGGATTATTAGGCGATTAATACCGGGTGTTACCAGACGACTACCGAAAAATAAGGGGGGTGGCAGAGGACCCCTAACCATCAACAAAAAAAAATTCGCAGTCCGAAAAAAAAATTCTAGCCGAAGATAAAAATGTTTAAAGATTTTCAATTATTTTCGTAGCGAGCAATGGACACCGTACACTTAGTAACCTACTCTACTATGTAGATAGATAGGTAACTCTTTATTATACTTGACACAAACAAAGAAGACCACACAAAGGAAGAAAAGAAAAACATACAATAATACTACATACTAAGACTAGGTATAAAGGGCGGACTTATCGCTAAAAGCGATCTCTTCCAGGCGACTTTGATGTAGGTATTACGTTGAAAAGATGTTAAAGTTAAAAGCTACCTATCAAGTTGGCTATCGGTAGATATTTTACCACTTACCTAATTACGCTGTAGCCTCGGTCGAATCAGAAATGGTTCAAACTGATCTCCTCCTTGTTCAAGGCTGAGCCTGTATTTAGTAGTAATAAGTACAGTTTTATGTGAAACCGTGACTCCACGACCTCTAAGTAACCTCGCTGCAGAGCGCGTCCCTACTCGGGGGTTTCTCTCTACGAGGTCTAAGACATGGTCGGTCATGCACTCTTGGGCGGAAAATGCGCAACGCTCTTGACGCATTTCCGAGAGCTCCATAGCACATGAGCAATAATGAGCATTTGTCCATACTCCCTCGCACTAAACATGTTTATAAAACACACCGAAATCACAGAAAGTAACTTCCACTATTTACATAAAGTACTCTAAGAATATGTACAGAAAAACTTTAAAAAAAACACACAAACATACTAAAAATCAGTTTCAATAACAACAAAACAAAACAGTATTCGCAAATTTCCACAACGATCGCGCACGTTCGAATACTAAACACCGACTAAAAGACGAATAAAAATGAAGCAAGCAAGTCGCCGCCGCCGGCGGCGCCCGGTAACGCCGCGCGCCGCGGCGTTGCCAGGCTTCTCGTCCGACAAAGAAAAACACCGCTGCTGTTATAAACCTTATTATGACTAGATTGGAATAAGGTTTTCCTATACCAAAGCAGACTATTCAGTAATTAGTAAGGTTCAAAATGGGGCATACAAATTTTAACATCTTTATCACAGAATTATGAGATAGGTAGGTAATTTAATTTTTTTCGCGGGAATAAATACTACAACTAGTAAAAGGATTAATGAACGTTTCCAGCTAAAATTAACTTACCCTGGACCAAAAAGCACAGAATACATAATAGTAGTAAAACATCCCAAAGTTGCCTGGAGAGATCGAGAACTTTTAGCGATAAGGCCGTCCTTTATACTTTGTTGCAGTATTTTTGTTTTCTTTTCTTTCTTTGTGTGTTACCTAGGTTTAAGTACTATACCTACTAATAAAGAGTTTTCTATTCAATTCTAGTAGGTACAGGCTGCGGGTACAGGTAGGTAAAATGTAAATGATATTTCAATTTTCTAATAGAAGAAGTGTTAGGAGGGGCTCGATCCTACAATCTTCAGATTGAAAATTGAGTGTATTATTTCTATGCCAAGTCGGCAAAATACAGACAACCACCAGCGTGCAGCGCGGTAACTTACGGTGCGTACCTAGCGTATGTATCTTGCGTAGATACCCATTTCGCTCGCGCAGTCGAGCGTTGTTGTTAGTGCGGGCGGCCATAAACAGCTGAGTTGAGGTCATTCACTTGCGTGCAATACATTACAACTTTTTTTTAATTTATTTGTTTTTGCTTTTAAAAATGATTTATTCGAGTTGATATGTTTTCTTAGTGTTGTACTGTGGGTGTGTAACTAGATAAAAAAATAAAAAAATTGAAAAAGGTGAATTTATTTTTGCGTTTTTTTTTTCGATAAATATGTTCAGAATCATGGTCTGATTGCTACCTTTCATTTTTCGATAGTAGTCTTTTTACACCCTGTATAAAGGCGTTGAAAGCTAAATTAAGAAATAAAGCACAAAAATAAGCGGCTACACGCAAAAAACTGAACTGAACAGCATTGCGGCATAACTACTCGATATGATGACAGTTATTATTAATCACTACATAGTATAAAATAAAGTCGCTTTTTCTGTCCCTATTTCCTTTTGACTGCTTAAATCTTTAAAACTACGCAACGGATTTTGATGCGGTTTTTTTAATAGATAGAGGATTCAAGAGGAAGGTTTATACGTATAATAAAACCGTGCGAAGCCGGTGTGGGTCGCTAGTAAAAGTATTAAAGAGATTCAAGAATCAAAAGATTTTTTTGGCACCGATCATAAAAAGTAGCCTTTTGAGCTATACATCCGGACCTTAGTCAACAGTGGCGCCAACCGGTGAGCAAGAAAACGGTAGCCCCCATTTATCCATGTCAGTACCAGTCGGAAGCGTCCTCAAAACACTGGCTGCATTATATACAATACCAACTTTATCCCATAAAAGTCTCCGCACACTGAAGCCGGAGGCGGAGCGGAGGCGAAGGCGTGCAACTTGTATTCTATTAAATCATATGAAAGCCTACACCCCAGGCGGTGGCAGCGCGGTGCCATAGGAAAAACCGCCACGCCTTCGCCTCCGCTCCGCCTCCGGCTTCTGTGTGTTTTCAACTTTACTGACAATAATTGCCGCATAACGAAATGAAATGAAATGTGTTTATTTGCAAGAATACATTAATTTATTTAGGTAACATACTTACATTGCCATTACAGTTTAGGACCAAAGCAACAATGAAATATAGAAAGATACAAAAATACACTTACTAAACATTATAAAAAACTAAAAATACTATGACTAACAAGCTACTACAGTTAATTTAAACTTAATACTATGTCTTAAACCGAATAACTCAACATGTTCATGCTCTTGTGTACGTTACAATCTGGTCTTAAAATTAAAATATGTCCAGTTATATTCTACCTTATTTTAGACATGCAAATTTTATGTTAATTTTAGAATAATATTCAATTATTAAGAATTTTAATTTATCGTTTATACATTTTAAGATTTATACCTTATATAATTTTAATGAGAATACTCAAAGTCATATAAGTCCCTATAATTAAAATATTGATGAATTGAATAATAACACTTAAAATGCTGCGCACAACAAAACAGTTAAATGTCCCTAGTTTATTTATCTTGTTAGTCCTAAGTTGTTGTGTAGTCGTTTTTAAGCAAATAAAAACACTCTCTCAACTGACAGTTGAAAAACCCTGGGCCAGATGGGCCGGCCCCATACAGCGGAGGTCTCTCTCTGTAAACATTTGGGGCAATACAACTTTATTCCATAAAAACGTACTGTTTATATCCATAGGAGGTGCAGAGGAACAATCTAGCGACGAGAACGAATCCCGCGCCGCTTTGCTGCGCGGCTTGATGCTGGCGTCTCTGGGCCGGACGCGGGCGCAGCGCGGGGGGCCGCGCGCGCGCGCCGCGCCCCCCGCGCCCGCGCCCCTCGCCGAGCCGCCGCCCCTCGCCGCCCTGCCCGCGCCCGCCGCCCCGCGCCTCAAGCCGCAGCCTCGGACCAAGGTATACTACTCATACTATAAACGTATACATACAATATATACTACTATATAACTTCTTCCACTTGTGGACAAAAGATTGAAAAGAACTGAAAATCAATTATCAATTTATTTAAAAATATCTATCTATGTATTGTATTAAGTATATCAGTCATCTAGTGCCCATAACACAAGCTGCTTAGCTTGGGGCTAGATGATGCTGTGTGGACTGTCCGGAATTATTTATAGATAGATAGATAGATAGAAAATACTTTATTGCACACTTAAATAGAAAATAACAATATACAATAAAACTACTTATATAAACTAAGTGACAATTGGCGGTCTTATCGCTGAAAAGCGATCTCTACCAGACAACCTTGGATGGATAGAATCATTGGATAGTATAAGGGGATCTGTGTGCATATGTAAGTTCCCTACATTATTATAAATACAATACTTACTATATTTATATATATGATACATAACAATATACTAAATAACAATACCTAACAATTTGATATACTACATAAATATTTACATAAACTATTTATATACTCATACATAGGAAATCAGGTATGCGTTCAGTGGCAACAGGACAAATAATGCTCCTTTACTAAGGTCTTGAAAATCGGTAGCGACTTTGCTCGCCTTACTGAGACTGGCAATGCGTTCCATAGCTGTACAGCCCGGGCAGTAAAGGAATGGGCGAAGAAGGAAGTAGAGTGGACAGGTACTTGAAGCATAAGGCTTTCAGAAGAGCGCAGAGAAAGAGCGTGAGAGAGATGTAGAAAGGTGAAACGTTCTTTAAGGTAAGGGGGTGCAGAAGCGAAAAATAAGATGTTATAGAGAAGTGACAGAATGTGAGAATTTCGGCGAAGCCGTATAGGAAGCCACTTGAGCTGCCTGCGAAATTCCGAGACATGGTCATATTTACGCAAGCCAAATATAAACCTTATCCCGACATTCTGCAGGCGCTCAAGTTTGTCTAACTGTTGCTCAGTAAGATCAAGAAAAGAAGAATCAGCGTAATCGAGAATTGGAAGGAGAAGAGATTGTGCTAGAGAAATTTTAGTGGCAACAGGTAGAAAGTTGCGCAGTCTTCGAAGGGAACCAGCTGAAGCAAACATCTTACGGCTGATTTCAGATATTTGTGGTCCCCACGACAGATTTCTGTCAATGAGGACACCTAAATTTTTCACTGTTTCACTTTGCTCAACTGGAACCCCATCAAAGACCACGGTTGGAAGACTACCCCAGTTTACCCGAACTATCATCCTCATCATTTATTTTATTTTTATTTATTTATTTCTTGTATTATTTTGATAATTATGTATCTATAGTATTAAATTTGACTTGTCTAAGTGCTTATTTTGTAAGCCTAAAGAAATAAAGATATTGATTAACTGATTAACGCGAAAGTTTGTAAGTGCGGATGGATGTTTGTTACTCTTTCAAACAAAAACTTATGAACGGATATGGATGAAATTTGCACAGTAATAGATTTAAGTCTGGAATAACACATAGGCTATAGTTTATCCCGGAACACGCGGGTGAAACCGCGAGTCTCTGCTAGTACTATATATACGAAAGTTTATTAAAAGTAGCCTAGAACTACGACTATTCAAAATATCAACCAGATCCGTTCAGCAGCAGTGGGCAAAGCCGCGGGGCGTAAAATAATATAAATAATTTAAATAATTCCGGACAGTCCACACAGCATCATCTAGCCCCAAGCTAAGCAGAGCTTGTGTTATGGGTGCTAGATGACTGATATACTTAATACAATATACTACATAGATAGATATTTTTATTATACATATGAAACACCCAGACCAACGAAACAAATTTCTGCAGATCGTGCACAAATTTGTTCCGCGGCGGGAATCGAACCCGCAACCTCCTGCGTCGCGGGCGGACTTTCGCCCACCGCGCCACATCGGTCGTCATAATGTATATAACTACCTGAATGTGGTAAATAAGATCAGAATCGTAATTTTGCATGATTGTTATAACCTTCAACTTCTTGTAGAACGGCTCTGCGTGTGCTTTGATGCATTAATACAAACGCAACTATAAATCGCGCTTATAAGACGCAGATTTCTCTTTTTCTTGTCACTCGCACTTGATACCAAAGTGTTAATCACTACATAGTATAAAACAAAGTCGCTTTCTCTGTCCCTGTCCCCATGTCCCTATGTCCCTTTGTATGCTTAAATCTTTATTTAAATCTTTATTCTTAATTTAAGCAGTGGAAAGGGAACTACTTTAGGGACAGAAAAAGCGACTTTGTTTTATACTATGTAGTGATAATTGTTTATCTATTGCAGGAAGGAGGCGGAGTAGCGCGCGGCGCGGCGCGTGGAGTGCCCGAGGGCAGGTAGGGCCGCGAGCCGGCGCACCCCCGCGCACCCCGCCGCCCCCGCGACACTAGCACCCCGTGGCCGCACCACACTCCACATACGAACCGAGCGTTACTCACACACTAACACCTATACTCTCATTTACAATCATAGATATATTTTGTAAACATTGACATTTATGAATGAAAACTTAACAAAGAATGATAGTAATAACAAACAATAGCAGGGTAACATCAAGCTAATTAAAAACCCTAAATAAATCTTCAACAACGCATAATTGCCGAAGAACAGCGAGAAGTTCGGGTTCGAAAACGACTAAAAGACCAATGGCATGATGAATGAAAACTATCAAAACTACAAATTGTCTGGAGCTCCTACAGCTTGCTCTAATAATACCAGTGTCGTTAAATATGTTACACCAATATTCCTTTGGTTTTGTACCTCATTTGTTTACAAAAAATATCTATGTTTTTGAATTGCGGTATAGCTAGGTCTTACTGTCATCAAACATGACCTAAAACATACCTCGATACTTGTATGGCTAGGTCACATCACCTGCGATTTGGTGCCCAAAACTTCAGAAAGTACCGAACCTTGTACACAATATTTTAATATAGTCGGGCTAGGTCTTATAACATAGTATGATAATTATTCTATTGAGGTTTTAATACTTGATTTGATAAATTAATCTAGTTATATAGGTCTTGATAGTATAATAGTGCGTTGTGCAAGTCAGGCGTTACCCCCCTAGCCTGTGACACTAGCGACTTATGAGCCCGCGCCGTCTCATGTCACATATAACACACACCAAGACCTAAAAAAACGCAGTTATAATCAGACTATCTCTTAATACTTGCTTAAACTGGACCCAAGAGGCAAAATGTACACAATAATCAGGCAAAGTTATAGATTACATATGGTTAGATAAATTTATCTAGCTATGTCTTAATACTTGGTAATACTACGGGACCTAGGCAAGCAATCAAGCGCTATAATCTGGCTTGATCGATATTTGCGTTGATAAACCGAAACTTATTTAATTCATATTTTGGTGTAGTTTGGCTGGATCTTAACACTGTTTGTTTAATACTGATAAAATCTAGTCTAGTCTAAAATCTAGATCTTATATAAACAAAACTTTTATATATTTCTTTGCTGACCATCATATGTCTAGCTAGGTTCACGTACAGTCACCAAGTTCTGGGAAATATATGCCTGGATATCTTAGTTAAACAGTAGTATCAGTAACTTTAAATCCATGGGATGTGAAGACCAAGCGCAATGAAACTATGTAATTATATAATATAGTGTGCCAGATACATTACGACATTCTGCCTGTGAAACTTAAACATAGAACTCTCGCATGTCTCAAGACAGGTGAAACAAAAATAGGATGTTTCACCTCATATGATGATCTGTTGATATAAGTGCTGAGCCGTTTGTGAGCGAAGTGTAGCTAGGTTGTATTAGACTGTTTTTGTTATTCTAACTTTTGTTTGCATCTCTAATTCTACTATAGCATAAGTTTATATTATTCGTTATTTTTATGTTTTTCCTCAATATTTTATTACTAATCCGACGTAAGATCTTTGCAGATCTTTCACACGACTTGCTCTGTCTTGGGGTCGTCTAAATGGGGTGTAATTAGGTGTGCAGTTGCAATATTGTTATTGAACTTGTCTACGCGTTGTAGAAGAGTAAGCGACGTCGCGGCGTCGCAGGCCTTCGCCGCGGGGTCTTCTCGCAAGAGACTGTTCTGATAAAGAGAAGCTTGCTTCGTTCGCGTTGTCTCATCGGGGCCGGTCTACGATAGGCCTTACGCTAACAAAACCTAGTGGACGCTTAGTTTGTTTTGTTGCCTTTCCAAATATCAGTGTGATTTCATTTATTGTAGAAAACTTAGTGATGGAATGTTTTTAATCGTTTTAACTATGTACACTTAAATTAAAAATATATTATTGTGATGGCAATATACGTCACGATTGTTTAATTTATTGTTGAAAGAGAGGAGTCGATTTGTAAGTGTCGCACTGATGTTTACCGGCCGGATTTAGTTTCGATGGTGTCGACTACCCGCACATTGATTGTTAATGAGGCATTAGTAAAGATATATTTTTGTTACTAAAGGGACTTAGAAAACTGTATATACTTCGTCGAGTTCTCCTCTCTTACATGTTTTATTTTAATACAGCTATAGATCTACTTACCACGAATTTTCACTAGCTACTCAATGAAGTGCTTATTAGTTTGATTACTATACTCCAACATTACAAAATGTTTGTATGTACCCTAATTAAATTCTATAATAATTAAACGTATTTTTATTGTACAGTTATTACTTTTACAAGGTTTGTTGCGAATATCAGCATTAGCATCCGCTGATGATCAGCATTGACTTAAACATGAGCATCCGCATTGATTGATGCTGATTTCAATGCTGATGCTCGAGTCGCGACCTATCACTCATCATCATCATCATCAGCCCATAATAGTCCACTGCTGGACATAGGCCTCCCCTAATAAGCGCCATAGCGCTCTGTCTTCAGCTTGATGCATCCCAGTATCTGCCAGCAGTCTTTCGCAGATCGTCATCCCACCTGACCGGAGGACGTCCTACAGACCGCGAGTCGGCAAACGTAGTATAGGATGATCAGGTGGGATCACGATCTGCGGAAGACTGCTGGCTGGCAGATACTGGACGCGGCAAGCTGAAGACGGGGCGCTCATTAGGGGAGGCCTTTGTCCAGCTGTGGACTGATATAGGCTGATGCTGATCATGACTCATGAAAAGGGTGTTCCCTATGCTAACCTTTGTGTACTGAACCCTAAAAAAGCTATGATTATCGAGACTTTGTTGCTATTGGAAGAAACACCTAGGTACATCAAGTTAATGTCGAACACTCAGTTTGCCAGCCTGTCACGCACTTGGCCAAAGTCAGCATCAGCAACCGTGCTGATGTGCAGATCAGAAATCAGCATCCGCTGATATGTCAATAACTGACATCAGCAACAACCCTGATTCATACAACATAATTATATGAACCTTGTATGTAGTAGGGGAGCTCTAGAGGGGATTTACTCAAGCGCGAACGATTAACTTAAGGTGGTGGGACACCTTAGTTATATCGTACAGCGACCAGTAGCAACTTAATTTTACAAAAAACCTAATAGTGTGTATGCTATTTTCAGTTTTCTTCGTAGACGCCCAAAGCACTTTGGCTACGATCGTCACCTAAAAACAATATCCGTAAAAGTATGTAGTTACGGTAGGTAAGTTCCTACTTTTAGATCAAGTAAATTTAAATTAACGGCTAAGCTTTTTGTAAGTATGTTAACTTTTAACATACTTCATCAACATATTATGTTGATATATCGATTTTCAAGAGAATAAGATAAATGTTCCAGCCATGTTATGTCTCTATTAAACAATTTATTTTGAAATAAACTATGGTGATCTGGAAACTTTCTACGAAATATACTGACTACTGCATAGATTTATATTATACCATCTGACCGATGATAGTACGACGACCGATGTGGCGCGGTGGGCGAAGGTCCGCCTGCGACGCAAGTGGTTGCGGGTTCGAATCCCGCCTCGGAACAAATTTGTGTACTATCTGCATAAATTTGTTCCGTTGGTCTGGGTGTTTTCTATGTATCACAAGTCATAACAAAAAAATATCTATCTATGTTATACATTGTATTAAGTATGACAGTCATCTAGTAACCATAACACAAGCTCTGCTTAGCTTGGGGCTAGATGATGCTATGTGGACTGTCCGGAATTATTTATTTTATTTTAGACTAGCGACTCGCCCCGGCATCGCACGGTTTTATTATATGTATACCTTCCTCTTGAATCTTTCTATCTATTAAAAAAACCGCATCAAAATCCGTTGCGTAGTTTTAAAGATTTAAGCAGTCAAAGGGAAATAGGGACAGAAAAAGCGACTTTGTTTTATACTATGTTGTGATGATGGCACAGTTGGCAACACTTGCCGCGTCCGAAATTTTTGATTTTTTCAACACTAACTACTCACTAGTCCGTGAATTTAGCCCCCAGACTTTATTATGTTAATCTTTTTTTTTTATAATAGGACATCCAACATTTGATCATACATAAGTCGTGGTAAAAAACAAGGTAATATAAATGGTTCTTATATCTACATATGTGTCTCTATATTAATAAATAACGGACGTCTCTATACATATAATTTAGAATATAATTAAGAGTAGGCTAAGATTAAGGGGCTAATCGAAGTAATACATATCATCATAATATTTTTTTTTTATACTAACTTGAATAGTCTTTGGTGTCGACTGCATTTTGCCGAGGGTCTGTGACTTGATAGATTTTGATTCGATTCGTCCATCTTGTTTTAGTCTGTAGTCTGTGGTCTATCTATTTACATTGATTGATTGCTATTTACCGGACCGGGCGTGCATTATTTTTTCTTTTGAAATAAAATTAATAATTGTTCGCAATGGCTGATTCGACGGTATCTGAAATAGGTAAAATGAAGGTAGTTGATTTGCGCAAAGAGCTAAAGATCCGCGGCCTACCGACCACGGGTGATAAATCGGAACTGGTAGCAAGACTTCAAGCAGCAATGACTCAAGCCAACGATAGCAACGACGAACATGGTGATATAAATTTGGATTCAGACATTGATTCTGATGGCGTTTTGGAAGATGAAGACGATAAAAGCCAAGGAGATATTCTCGACGACACCGCTGTGGACACATTGAGTGAAGAGTTTGCCTTGGCAGAACAACCAGCAAAAACCGAAGTAAAACCACACAGAACTCTCAAAAGGAAGATTACAGCTCCTGACACAACTACAGACAAAGCTCCTGGTAAAGATGCCGACAAGAATGGTGAAAAAGAGCCCACCACTAAAAAAATTGTCCTGAACAGAACAATTTCAGTGACATCAACCAAACCAGCTGAGGAAAAAGTTGAAGTAGAAAAAGAACCTGAAACAGCAGTAGTAAGTAATAAAGTAAAGATAACTGTTGACATTGATTCTAAATCTAAACTAGAATCACGAGCTAAAAGGTTTGGGCTGCCTGTACAGATGTCTGAGGCTGAGAGGAAAGAGGCTAGAATGAAAAGGTTCGGCCAAAATGCTCCAGATTCCACATCCAAAAGTAGCATCTCAATTCCACCATCAGGCACTCTCACTGAAAATTTGGATAAACTTAAGAAGCGTGCAGAGAGGTTCGGTCAATCAGTTTCTAAAATTATGACTGATATTGAAAACAAAGAGAAACTGGAGAAACGTAAGGCAAAATTTTCAGCTGCCTGAATATTCCTTGTTGTAGTTGCAGTGATGTTCATTGATTGTTTACACCCCCTGTTAAGTTGGAAGTCAACTTCTATTTTATCTTTTGGTATATTGAAATAATAAATAAATTAATAACTGAGACTTGGAGCCCATCAAGGGGGGCTCACCAATCTTTGAATACAGAATCCATTTCCAAAATTATAACATAAGTTACTGAGTGAAAATCATTTAATTGATAAGTGAAATTAAATGGGATATTTACCAACAATAAAAGTTATTCTTAAAACTAACACTTAATTTTATTCTACACAATCACTAAAAGGCAGCTCTGTGAAATCCATAATACTCGGTGAACAAGGCTCTTGAGAATCTTCAACTTTGGTTTTATGATCTTGGAAGTCCTGTGGAATGTGAATTGCAAACTTCATGAAAGGCTCTTCATGTAACTTTGCCCATCGAGTAGCTATTTCTTTAAGCAGTGTCTTTCTAAATGCCATACAATGCATATGCCTAAACTTTTCATATTTGATCCTGTTGAATCCCATCTGAGCCAAAGCATAACGCCAGCATTTCATCAGCTTAGAATTAGCTCCAACATGTTTTGAATCAGGAGTGTTAATAATCAGTAAGCCACCAGGTCTGAGAAGCAAGTAAGCTTTCTCACATGCTGAAATGCGAAGATCAGAACTGGGTATGTATTCCAAAAGAAAGCAAAATGTGACAACATCATAACATTCTTGCTGTAATTGCATCACCTTCGAATCCTCAACTAGCATTTGATGCTCAACTGGCACAGACAAGAAGTCACATTGTAATACAGTATTATTGGCAGGGCACAGATCTATTGCTAAAACATTATAATTTTTAAATCTATGAAATGGATTGTAGCAGCTCCCCACATCAAGTAAATTGATTGGTTCTGAAAATGTTTCCTCTATGTTCAAATTACTTTGAATCTTGCTGGCAATAGTTAACTCCTTTTCTCTGTACTTTAGATACTGTTTCTTAAAGAAGTAATCATCACAGTAATTTATTGTCCATGCAATTCGACTGAAGGCTTCACTACTTTCATTTGCACAATTATTTTCCCAATGAGTGGTTGCCAGTGTTTGCATATATTCTGCATACTTCACTAAAGTATCCTGGTTGCTGCAATGATCCTGCCATGCTTTTTCAGTTCCTAATTCGGAGGATGTTTTGCGCAACGAGGAATGCACATTTTTTATGAACTGTGCTAGTGATTGATGATTCTGATTTGCCATTGAAGAATTATTATAATATAAAATACTAAAGCTTGAGGTATTCGAAGACAGAATCAAATGTTTATGATACGTACTGCAGAATAAGTACCCATGTACCTCTTAGGTTAGGGTCACTTGATGTGAACTCATTCAAACATATATTCGCATGTAGGTAGAAGTGTAGACTTCTGTTTTGATTGCATATTGCTGTGCGATCTTATTCCTGACTCCATAAAAAATTATAAAATGTATCTAGTAGGAGATGCATTCATTCATTTAAAGACAAACCAAGACAAACATTAATTTTTTTTAGCTACCTTTTCTTCAACTTCAACTACTTGATTATGGCTCATTTCGCCATAGAAGTAGAAGTGTCGATGGTCTGTGATGGAAGAAGTCTAATCTCTATCCTTTAAAATTGTATGTTCTTGTGTAAGTACCTAAATAAATATCTAAAATAAATCCTCTTTCTCCGCTAAATCCGCCTTCAAAAAGGGTGTTTTTTTCTGTCCAGTGCCACCATATTACTTTATCCGAGCTGCACCGACTTACTGTTGTGGGTGGACGAACGAAATATTTCGCTATCATTGACAGTAGAATGATGTCAGAGAAATAGTTATCAATGTCAAAACAATCTGTATTTACCTGCGGCTAGGATACGCCGTCCTCCCTCAGCATTTGTAACATAGAATTATTACTCGCAGTTCTTCTTGTTTATTTTGTTTGAGCTTGTGTATTTTATTACTATGTTCCTGCAGTAGTTGATACAGTGACTACTTTAATTCGATCGGGCCTTAGCTCGCTCGTCTACGGTCTAAATTTTCGAATCACTGCTCGCTATAACGCCACAAAAACTCGCCGGTGAACGCGTCAAAATGAACAAAAATATTTGTACAAAGTATAATCTTTCCGACTGGGATTCCGAGCGCTATGTGGATCAGCTTATTATAGAAAGCGATGACACTTATATGGCATGTCCAACTATACATTCTGAACCCGATCTTTTAATTTCTAAAGTAAGTACCTACTTACCTATGTTCATCAATATTCGATTTAAAACACGATCTTATATTCGTCAAAAATGAGAGCCAAGTGATAGAACTCGTAGTTAGATCCTGAAGTTCACAGCATGTCATTTTTTGAATTCTAGGTGCGCCAACATTACATGAAGCACATGGTTAAGCTACTCTCAGTGAACTATGAGACTCACCAAAAACTCTTGAATAAGAACATATATTTGCCCAGTGGTATTTGGAGGTGTGCTCAACTTATTGAAATGAAGGCAGCTCAAAAAAGCATGGTGATACAACTATACAGGTCCAATATTGTTTCTGTGGTAAGAATTTAAGGGTACAAAACTAAAACTACTCTCATATTACACTAATTATTTAGAATTCGTCCACTGATATTTATTTTACAGATAAAAACAGTGAAAAGTGATACTGAAAAAGGTAGATTACATCGCTTTTTGTTGGAGACTATGCGGACCCCTCCCAATGAAAAGAAAACCCAAACATCTACCAGCACAGACATTGAATGCTGCTGCAAATGCCACACCAATAACAGCAAAAGAAGAAGAAAGAGTTCACAGAACATTACAGATTTAACAACATTACTACAACAAAGTAATACAGTTACCCCACAAGTCAATCAATACAAGATACCAGTTGCAGTAAATATGCAGACTTGCACACCAGAACCAATAGCTAAAGAAACCATAACTAGTGTACAAAATGAGCTAGAACCCAAAGTTATGTCGAACATAATACCAAACTATGAAAATAAAATGGAAGAATCTATGCCTATTCAACAGCAAGCCATTATAAACAAAATGATGACCCCAATGCACACTGACAATGATGGCGATGACATAATGATGCAATTAGAAAAGCTCTTCCAGACTGAACAAACAGATGAGGACCTGTTTGACGCCACATTTAACATAGATACCAACTTATCTCAAAATGGCTCTGTCACAGAAGAAAACATAAGCAAAATCAATGATTCAGGTATAGACAACCCACCAAATGCAGTCATACAGACACTAAAAACCAATGATTTGGTTATGGAAAATCATGCAGCACAAATAAGGTCTTTAGATGAAAGATTGGCCGCTTTGACTGGTATTGTAATAAATAATGAAACTATTGAACCTGAAAAGAAAGAGGAGAGAAAACACAAGCATGCTCCAAGAGAGAAAGAGGTAAAGAAAAAGAAAATAGTCAGTAAATGGCATTGTGAAGAGTACTTTTTGAAGAAATATCTTCTTGATACTTTGTATCAAATTGGTGACAATAATAGATCTAAACTTGCAAGGGTGAGATACACTGTTTTTTAAGCCTGACCCAGCCTTAAAATTTTACATACATTTTAATTAACCTACTCATACTCTTAGTTTAAATTCTTCTTGGGACTGGTATTTATTTGGATCGGTTGATCTGCCTTTAGACTTTTTGCAACAGTCTGCATTTACCTCAATTGTAAATAATAGTTTGGTGTGAACATATCCTTTTAGTTATAGATGTTACTATCTATTTATATAAAAGAAAGTCGTGTTTGTTACATACAACACTTATAACTCGAGAACGGCTGGACCGATTTTTAAGATTTTTGTGTTTTTGGATTTGTCTTCGTCGGGAATAGCATATTATGTATAAAAATATGATATTTGACAAATAAATAAATTTCCCCGCGGGCGACGCTGCGGGGCGCAGCTTGTTTTATATATAACTTAAAATTAAAATATTCCCATTCTGGTCACTCTTCTTTCACTGACTTTTAAATCTGTTATTTAATATTTATTTATAGATATTTAGTTACAAGTCAGATTTATCTACCAATATTTGTAAAAAAGTGAATAGAATCTCAATAATAGCAGTTTCCTATTTAAACTAATACTGAGATGGTGTATTTTTAGATTAAAACTCTTTACCTGCAACTGTTTGGCAAAGATGATGAAGATGACGAATGCATCCTATCACCGATAGAAGACAGCCCGGAGCTGATCTTAAGCTGCAAGACTAGGATCTCATTGTGGGTCCTGACCACCCTAACTCCCTATTACGGGATGGGACGAATCAGGGGCAAGAACCTCTTTAAGTCTGTGGTCAAATACTTGATAGACCTCATTTTCAAGTGCAAGCAATATCCAGGTAATGTTGTGTTTCATTGCTAGTTGTTGTATTTACTACCTAAAGTACAGGAGCCCCAGAGGGAATTTGGGACTTATTCAAATGTGGCAGATGAACACAAGGAAGGATGCTTTACTTACTTACTTCTACCAACTTTCTTTACTTAATTCCTTTAAGACAAGACTGACAACAAGTTATATAAAACTCTAATTTAGATAAGTAGTATTATAGTTTTATTTTATTTAGAAATCTGAATTCTACCAGACACTCGTACATAAAATTATATTTTGTTGCAGATAAAAAAGAAGTTATTAACTTTGTCCAAGATTTCATACAAAACCATGCCATTATAACATGTGAAGCAGACTTCAGGGACATCATTGATAATGTCAGGCAGGAACCATACAAGTTTGCCTAGAAGTGTTTGTTACTTGGCCTAAGAGAATTTCTGCCAAAATAGGTAAATAAACTTTCTATTTGCTTACAAAAGGTTCAAATTGAGATAAGTGGATTTATGTAGCTAAGTACCAGCATATCAGCAGCATGACCGTATCAGCAGGGCTGCCAACTTGACGTCATGAAAGTGGCCACAGTGAAGTGTACCTAAATGTCTCTTGACGGATGTGATGATTTTACTTCTACATTACTAATGGTTTTTTCTAGCTATAAATCTATAATACGCCTTTCTTATAAATTCCTTGAAACACAAAACTGACTGGCTATTATTAGGTTTCCTCTTACCGTATCTATCATATTACGTTATTTGCTTGTGGAGGCATTTAGATGAGTAGGTATGTACCTACAGCATTTAGAAAATCGTCACATATATTTTAGTAGAACCGATCTAGGCTTTTGTATTTGTTGAGTCTTCATTTCAACCGTATAAAAAGTTTGCTTATGCCGCCTTAATAGTTTTTTAAGTTAAATGTACTACATTGTATACCTATAGAAATTGTTTGTCAATTATGGTACGATATGTATTCCTTTATAATACGAAGTAAGCACTTATTTACGGACAGGGTTATTGCTAACTCAACGTATTCGGAACTATATTATTAAGAAAACTGATATAAATGCATAAAATGTTATATTGTTTATTTTATTACACATCATGCTCAAAATGACCGTCGTCGGTTCCGTATTCACTGGTTAAGTTCCAAAAACCTTGAATATATTTTTGTTTGAATAAAAATATCTTTCGACCATACATGGGAGGGCTTAAATTTGGTCACAGGGTAAACGTCGAGTTACCAATAAACCTGTAAAAATACGGACTTGTCATAAAGAATGTGTTATTAGTTATGTACGTAAGCAGATTTATTGGTCTGATAGTTGATAGTTCGATGATTTTTTAAGATTAAAGACCGACTTAAAAATCAGAATATATTATTATTTATTTTAAGTTTTACGGGATATAATAACCTCGGGATCGTCCTCTCCAATCTCTATAAATAATACTGGTCAGATTTTAATATCTGACTAGTACCTACTTACCTAGTTTCAGATTTTGTGGAAACGGAAAATATGTACCTATAGTGTGTAATAGGATCAATCAAATTGCTCTGAGACCAAGAAAATCACCAGCATTCAAATAATAATAAAAAAAATCATCTCAAATCGGTTCACCTAGAAAAAAGTTCCGAGGTAACAAAGAAATACAATTTGAATAGAGAATCTCCTCCTTTTTAAGTCGGTTGAAAATTATGTTTTAGCTTTGTCATGCCAAGTGCCTAATAAAGTAATTGTATATAATAATATGAGAAGTGCCTACAATTTGTGGAAAATTTGTTCATTATGTGATACTGGCAGCTGAGAACTGCGACATCGTTTATAGTTTCTATAAGTTAGTTTAAGGAGTCTTTATTAAAATTGTATGTTACATAGGGTCGGTACCAACTTAATAATATCGGATTATTCCGGGTATCCCCCACGTGGATGATTTCTGTTTTTTAGCCCCTAACAATAAACTAATTCGTGATAACCTTTAACATCGGCAGCCAGCAGGCTTACAATTTTACATAAGTTGCCAAAAAAACCTATTACGTAGATTCTGATGATGAATGACTCATTAAATTATAATTGTTAAAAAATAGTAATTACGTAGTACCTATTACGAGGACAAAAAAATCATATCAATCAGTAACTAGTTGATCCCTCCTGGGTCCAGAATCACACCCCTCTGGCTTGTTACGTGGCACCCTACAGGGTATTTTTTTTTTCGATTGCAAGTAAAAGCCGATTTTTTTTACCTTCCATCAAAAAAAAGTATGGTACCTAATGATTGTTTGCTTGTTCATACCAAAGAATATTCAAGAAAACAAACTTCATGTGCTTCTAACATAGGTTGATCATGCTTGTTTCACATTGGATTTTTGATAGTATTTTTAAAATAGTATCTAATCCAAAACGTGAACTCCCTTTGGGGTGCTATTATTGCATTAGGAGCTTATGAATAAAAAAACCATATGGAAATCTTGCTTTTTATTAGACCTTATCTTTTAACCCTTTTTGGATTAGGGCTCTTGTCAGAATTATCTTTTGTAAACCATGAGTTTAAAGTCTTTTGAACAGTTTTCTTCTTATCAATATCAACTCTTTTGTTGCAATCTTCAGATTTATTTCTAGAATTGTTGACTGCTGTTGAAACAGGGTGCCAGGATAATGACTCTACTGGTTTCAAATAAGAAAGTGCTTTGTCTGGGTTTACCTTATCTATGTCCAACCAAGCCTGAAACCAAGAAGTATTATTATATAATCTTATTATTATAATAAATGGGAAAGTCTGTGTGAATGTTTGTTATAAGTAATCTCCGTAATTACTCAAGGTATTTAGCTGAAATTTGGTACGTAGATAGTTTACGACCTAGAATAAGTCAGGCTAATAAACTTTTCAAAAATTTACCTCTGAGGTGGTTAAATAGGGTGGTAAAGTTTGTATAGAAAATTATTTTTCCTTGGTTCGATTTACTCAAAACTCGGTATGAATGAAATAAATAATTTAACACTTATCTTTTATTTTTACAAAAGAACCCTACCGGGTTGTGTAATGAATTTCTGAAATTTGTATGAAAGAAAAAACTTTTTCGCGGGCGAAGCCGCGGGGCGCATCTAGTATGAACTTAATTGCTCAAGGCAACAGTCACATTGTTTAAAAAACTGTCGTTAGATAGTTTAACTGAAGATTGTGTGCTTTTATCATTACATAGTATAAAACAAAGTCGCTTTTTCTGTCCCTATGTCCCTTTGAATGCTTAAATCTTTAAAACTACACAACGGATTTTGATGCGGTTTTTTTTAATAGATAGAGTGATTCAAGAGGAAGGTTTATACGTATAATAACCGTGAGAAGCCGGGGCGGGTCGCTAGTTTTATGGTAAATTATACAATATTTATGTACGAAAATCAAATTAGCATTAAAAGTGTTGTTTTTTTCATTCCAAAACAGTTTTCCACAGTAAAATTAATTAAGTAAGCCCAATGACTTAATAATTGAATAATGTATAGGGACACAAAAATTAATTCACTGTCATTTCAAGATGTGGAAAATTTTCTACCTTCATAGATGGCGCTTACTGCTAGCGCCATCTATGAAGGTAGAAAATTGTCTCTGGAGACTTAAAGAAAAAGGTTCTTATCTAGGGGCAATGCCTTATATAATACCAGCGATCCACCCCGGTTTCGCACGGTTTTATTGTACATATAAAACTTCCTCTTGAATCACTATCTATTAAAAAAAACCGCATCAAAATCCGTTGCGTAGTTTTAAAGATTTAAGCATACATAGGGATATAGGGACAGAGCATTGTGAGTGAGTATAGACATGTAGTGATTTACTCCTGTCTTTCCCAAGTTATTATCTCAAAGATTATGACATCATAGCTGGATGGTGTTTTGCTATCTTCTATCAGGCTAACCTGTATTTTCTCATCAGAATCAAGTACTGCAGGCATTCTGTTGTGAAGCCAGGCTAGTGTACTATTGGAATCCATAGTGATAACTGAGTAGGCGTAAATTATTGTATCCTTGTCTTGCCATACATTGTATAGTCCTGCCATGTGGAGTAGGTTGATGCCATACCAGCCGCTGTGTTCATTGTAGTTATTATCCCAGGTCTGGGGATCATCAACCTAAAAAAAAAAGAAAATAAAAAAACCACTAAACTTTGCTTGGATATTTCGTTTTGTTTTTGCCATGTACCTAATTTTTATATCTACTTTTACTTAGATAATGTTTTAGTTAGTTGCCTTAACCTAGTCCATGCTGGCAGGAAGCCCTTTAAGTAAGGGAACACATAGGTTCTAAGTCCAATTGTTGTGATTTATGCTTTTTGTTGTGTGATTCTTTTGTTTAGTTTCCAAAATAAGTAAAATCACTGTAAGGATAGGTAAGTACCTTTAATTTTTCAGCCTGTGGAGCATAGATATAATAGGGTTGCTTAGCTTTGGAAGTTGTGTTGGTAGTCTGCCATTCATAAAATCCTTCAGCCACTATAACACATCTGCCTCCATTATTGAGTATGGGAGTGTACAACTTTGAGGCCTTAATGTTTTCCAGGCGACAATTATTTGTGCTTAGGTTGTGTGATTTGTAATCTCCCTGAAATTATTTTTTGTGTGTAAGTTGGTGAACCTCAAGCCACGGCCGAACACAACACACTGGATCATATAAGGTTGGCATTGGCACTGACAAAAAATAACATATGGAAATCTATATTTAAAAAATGATGGCCAGAATTTTGGGCTATCATGTACATCGATCGCATGGGTATCAATGATATTCCTTATCATTTTAAAAAATTTTGGGACAGGCCATAAGGGATTCTTGCCATTGTTCTTTAAAAGTATAAAGAAGGTAGACACCTTATGCCATGGGGGAATTATTCCCCACATCATTGGTTTCAGCACTCTATCAGTAGTTGCTCCATTTTTATATTTGGCAGAGGAAACCAGTACTGGAGTGATATCTGTTGGAGTTATGTTGTATGAGGGTTTGTATTCTTTGTCTGCATTATGCTCAGGTAACCATTCCGGAGTTACAAAACTATCTACTCCCTTAGGTTTGTAACTGCAGGCACACTGTATTTGATCCCTACGAAGTGATCTGAAATTAATTAAGCCATGGATATTAGGATAATAATAATTTGTTTATAAAAATGAGGAAATTGATATTTCATTGTGATACTTACAATCCAGTTCTCCCGCACATTCTTTAATCACAGAATTCACAGTTGTATTTATTATGGTAAGAAAGGTAAGCTACATTACTCTAACTGGAGACACACAAGAGAGCATTATCATAACAAAACAAACAACTCGAATTATCTCTAATAAAAATCAAAACAAAACAACCAAACAACCTTCAATCAAGTTCGCCAACACAAGAAAATGAAATAGGAACCGACAGAAATGTCATCACACCACACCACACATAGATAAAGATAGCCATCTAATTCTAGCCATAGATAAAGTTGAAAACACAGAAGCCGGAGGCGGCGGCGGAGCCGTTTTCCCTATGGCACCGCGTCGCCACGGCGGCGGCGGCCTGCGGTGTGTGTGTGTAGGCTTTCATAGGATTCCATAGAATACAACTCGCACGCCTTCGCCTCCGCTCCGCCGCCTCCGGCTTCTGTGTGTTTCGAACTTTAACGCGCATGAGCGCTGATCAAATTGGCTGCAAACTACTGCAAAGTTTGAGAACTTCTACTGTTATGCTCTATGATGTTGGGTCAATTGTCCAGCATTATTTTATATAAATTATGGTATAAGGGGCAGGGGGGGCTAAGATCCCCGGGCTACATAAGACTACGTGTGGTAACTTATGGCGCTCATTAGGGGAGGCCTATGTCTAATATAGGCTGACTGATGATGATGATTTATTAATTTACTAGCAGCGCCTCACGGTTTCACCCGCGTTTTTCCCGTTCCCGTGCGAATTCCGGTAGAAAATATAGCCAATGTGTTATTCCAGACTATAATCTATCTCTGTGCCAAATTTCATCCATATCCGTTCAGTAGTTTCTGCGTGAAACAGTATCAAACATCCATCCATCTCTACATACAAAGTTTCGCGTTAATATTAGTAGGATCGAGAGTTTTTAATACTGTGAATAATAATATATTTTGTCGATCCTACAGTAACGCAATAGGCTTTTTGACCTTGCTACGTACGTATGATAATAAATGTTGTTGCCTACAAATTATAAACCGGTTTTTAAGCAAGGTTTTTGCAATGCATCGGAATCAGTAGCTCTCCTAATAGTTTTCCGATTTCTTATTCTCTGATGGGATATAACGGTTTAAATACCATGTACCTAAATGAATTTCGTTCATTGTACAAAGAACTGAAATTTTAAATGAATTTAGGATAAAATGGATTGATGATAAACTAAAAATACCTGCCTGCCTACCTAGGTATAGCCTATTGTATTTTTTAATTATTCTGTTAATTTTGCTGGTTGGAAAATGTGTTAGCTTATGAATATGTAGCTATTTTTGCAAGTACCTACCTACTCAAGGCCATTGGGTTGGGATTATTATTCTAAGGTCACAGCACAGCAAAGTGTAGAAGTTACTACTGTTACTCCCCGTGCCCGTGGATCTTCTACTTAGTCTAGGTCATCATGAAGGGTGGGATATTAAAAGACAGCTTGTATATTATTTTAGTGTAGAACTCGTGTACTAAACAGTGTATGACGAGTATTGCATTGCGCTTGGTCAATAACTTTTTGGATGGAGTACTATATTATTAATCTGGGGATGGAGTGATTCTGGAGCCGGAGCGGCACCATCTGACCTTAGAGCACCATGCACTGCCTATCGGTGTCATTGTCAATGTCAGCAAATGGAAAATAAACAGCATCTGTTTGCATTCTGTTATGTAGGTAGGTACCTACTTCGGGCGACCGACTGCCAAAAAGTAAAAGTAAAGCAGCAAGCAATTTTATTGAATTATTTGATAAAATGGGCCTCCTCTAGCGCTCTTCGTTATCCATAATACACATTTGTAAACATGTGGAAGTATGTATCACGCCGCGTCCGGGACACGTTCGAGAGAAGCGCCAACCACTTCGATAGGCGAAGTACAACAAATGTCGTGAACTCGTCCGTTCCCGAAGAGAAAAACAAACGTTCGGGCCCACCTTGCCACTGGTTTCTTTCCCGCAAGTGCTGGAACTCGTTCCGTGGTGAAAACGACACCAAGAAGGAAAAATGGAACTTCGAACATTTGAATCGTTCTTGGCTCGGTGCCATCACCTGGGTATGCACATCTTCCATACCTTTGTATTGACAATACATTATTTTATTAATGTAGGTGTTAAAATAATTATTTTCATTACAGAGCAGTGCACTTGTACTAGGATGGTACACAAGTCACATGCTACACATGAGGTTAAAGCACTGCATGAAAAATACTCCAAAATGTGACAAAATAAACAATCTGGTAGACATATTACAGCCATATGTCAAGCTAGCAAATAAACAAGTGCTATGCAACAATGATAAAAAACTAGATAAAATCCTTGAGCAGTTCACTCCTACAGTTCATTTGGTGTCAAATGATCACAGTGGAGGCAAAAAGCAATCATCGCAAGCTAGCACTAGTGGCAGTGGAAGAAACACTAGGACTGAATCATCAGATAATGATTTAGGAGAAGTTCTAAACTCAATCGAAAACAAACTTGGGTTAGCAGCAATTGAAAATGGGCAGCATCAAGTTGGAATAAACATGCTGAAGTATGTTTTTCATTTAAAATTTCAGTAAATTACATTTTATCCTATTTATTATAAAGATGAAAGTTTGTGGCAACTGTTAAGATATTTGGACAAAGACAGTGCCAAAACTACTGAATGGATCAGGCTGACATAATGCACGTATAAAGAAAATAACTGGAATATAGGCTACCTTTATGACTAAAAACACATGTAACTTTGCAAGCAGAAGCTAGTCATATAAAGTATCAGTGACTTTTAATTATTTTGTAGGTCAGCTGCAAATCGGCACTATGCTCCAGCACTCTACAACTTGGGTCTATGCTATGAAAAAGGCCTTGGTGTCAACATTGATGAGAAAATGGTAAAAATACTTTCATCAAAATTACCTAACATTAATGAATTTTTTGACTATATAATTTTGTTGTTTGTAGTTACATAAATGATTAATTACCTCATTATTTGCTCCAATTAAGAGTCAATATCAAAATTTTCAATATCCAGATATTGAAAATTTTGATAAAAATATGGATAGATATGGTAAAAATAATCATTTGTCTTATTATTGTTACAGGCCATGGAGTTTTTCAAATCAGCAGCATCCATGGAGCATCCAGGGGCCCTTTACAATCTTGGTATTTACTACGGGCAAGGAAGAGGTGGACTTCAGCGTGATCTCAATATGGCCACTAGGCTGCTCCGTCTAGCCGCAGTCCAAGGCCAGCAGGATGCCATAGATGCCCTCAAATTTCTAGACATAGAGATAGAACCTCCTCAAATTGAATTGGACCCATGGCCAAGGCACCAGCCATACTTACACAATGAAAACTTCCTACCACCACACTCATCACTTTTTGTTGAGAATATTGATTTTTTGTTGCCTTATATTCCTGAGACAACTATTTATTAATAAGTATTTCTCCTACACTGTGGTGGCGGGTGCTTAATTTTTACTTTTGAATGCTGATTTAGTTTGTTAGCAATTTCTTTAATTGTATGATGAAAAATCAAAACAAATACCCGAACAATGCAATGTTTCATTTTTATTATTATATTGTGATCAAGTCTGTTTTAAATATAAGCAGATGAGATGTGAGCTTTTGGTCTTTTTTAACTCATGTGCTGTCCTTCAGTTTTTTTTATAGCTGTGGTATATCCCCAAATTTTGGTTCCATAAAAATTTTAATTTAAAACCTAGGATAATCTTGTGGTTATTCTAGTAAGAAATGGAAGACCAAAATAAAATTTTGGCATAGTATGTAGTCAAGTAATTCTTTAACTTTGTAAGTTTTCATTTGTTTATTGTTTTAGTCAATATACATTATACATGTCTTTGATACAATTATGTTTTTTCACACATCACGCTCGAAAAAGGTACTTTCAAAGAAACCACATCTCTTAGTGCAATTATTACTCCCTTGGGAACAATTATTTTCAAGGGAATAACGAGATTTAGCTTAAAACATCAAATTAAGTGAAAAATTTAGAAAGGCGATCCATAAAATGAGATCTTTGAAATTCGAACTAAGAGGTTAGTAATTTCGGGAATAAGACAAATGCAGCGAAACACGTGCCAAACGTGACTTTTAGCTCATAGAAAATGTGAAAGTATTCTATCATCTTGCAACGAACTGTCTTGATTTTGGGCATGATAAATCCCTCTCGGACTCGATGATGCCTGTGACGGACATTGCTTCACATCCTCTATGCTTATTCTTCTATTATAAAATCACTTATCGTTTTGCTTTTATCTTATTGGCTTAACAAATTGAGTAATGTTATAAAATTGATACCTAAGCAATGAGTTGTGGAAAAATAAAGTTATCAGAAATTATCTCCTCTTTTATTTCAGGATACTTCAGTAGTTAATAAAAAGATTTCTATATCTTAAATTAATTTATTGATACATACATAACACATATACTTATGTTTATCCTATATTATACAAAGTCAGTGTCTTTATTGAAATATTTTAACAATGAAACATAGTAGGTAATGACAAAGTGCATAACAAAAAAATCTTCAATAATGATCATAGTGATTGATACCAAAGAAAAAGGACCTCCCAAACCATACGGGAATGTTTTAAGTGTTGATGACATGACACATCTTATACATCACAATTTGTGATGTAAAGACATGTAAAGGAAAGGACATTAGTCCTCGAAAAGGAAAGAATACCAACAGAGAGTTGACTGAACTTGGCTGTTTTAAAGTTATTTGATGTAGCTTGATGTCTTGCACATGCAGTTTGGAGACCTGTAACAAATATGTAAATATTAATTGGCATAAATACATAAACTCGAAACACATTATCCAAATTAGGTAGGGTGGTAGGTTCTTGAGAGAGTCAGGGAAAACCTCGACCAGATCCAAATTCCAGAACCTAAAGTTTCTAACATAAACCTTATAATCTGCAAACTAAAAGACAAGGTATGGGGAAGATATACACTGACTAGTCGCCCAATAGCGTTTGTGAGCTAGGGATCGCCAACTATTTTCACATATCGTTGATACCCACGATCCCGATGCTTTTGGAGATGGTTAAAGACGTGTTCTAAAACTGGACTAACAGTGAATGGGATTTTCGTATCGGTAAACGCACATACTTGTGTAGGTAGGGTTAAATTTTACAAAGTTATCGGCCCAGTCCGACCGCCATAACTGATATAAATTGACCTTAGTATTTTCTGGCATAGGATTCTCTGGCTGGCTGCGCATATCGGTCGGGGTAGGCGGCGCCGGGCGGCGGCGGCTGGTACTGCGGCGGGTAGCGGGTGTCGTAGCCGGCGTAGCGCGCGTCGCTGCCGGCGCCTCCGCCGCCGCTGCTCGACCACGTCTCGCCGGCGGCGTTGCTGCTGCTACCTGCAAACATACCAATATATTTTAATACTAGATGCTCCCCGCGGCTTCGCCCGCGAACCAGTTTTTTATACAAATTTCAGAAATTTATTACACAACCCCTAGGAGTTTTTTGTAAAAATGACAAATACGTATTTAATTATTTATTTCATTGTTTCTTTATACCGAGTTTTGAGTAAATAGAACCAAGGAAAAATAATTTTCCATTCAAACTTTACAACCCCATTTAACCCACTCAAAAGGATAATTTTTGAAAATTTTATTACACTATATATTTTATTTGCTTATATTCTAGGTCCTAAACTATATACGTACCAAATTTCATCTAAATATCTTAAGTAATTACGGAGATTACTTATAACAAACATTCACACAGACTTTCCCATTTCCCTATTTACATAAGCACTCTAAGCCAAAAGGGGATCTAGAGGGTATAATCTTTTTTTCTAGGATTGTTGGAAATTTAATTGACGACTGCTGTAGTGCGGTAAGGTCCGTCTGCAACGCAGAAGGTTGCTGGTTTCCGCTTACCGCCTTTGGACTAATGTTAGTATTATCGCTGAAAAATACCTTTAGAAGGAGCAGAGGAGTCAGGGTATCTGCTAGAAGTGTTCCAGCTCCGTGGTTCTGGCTTGGTGGGCGGCGACGGGCGGTACGAGCGCGTGTCGCGAGCGTCGTAGGCTCGGCTGCAATACATTCAATACACTACAAGTTATTTACCTACTCGAAATAGTATAATAGTATTTGTAGATTTTCTTAAGGTGTTATTTTCGCAATATATTTATATTGTTTGTGAGTTGTACATATTGTATCAAAAAAATATGTACATTTATTATTTCTCACTGACAAATACCTATACCCACATAATTTTTTTTGTTGTGCTGTGAACAATATAGAGGTAGAATGTGAACCAAATTAACTACATATCTAATTGTTTGCTCAGGCTGGATTTTAACTGATAATTTCTCATTGCCTTCATCATCATCATCCTATATTAGTCCACAGCTGGACATAGGCCTCCCCTAATGAGAGCCATAGCTCCCTGTCTTCAGCTTGCCGCATCTCATTGCCTTGACTTTGATGAAAATTTAAGGGTTGATAATGATGTGTGACGAAAACTATATGTAATAAACTATATTATTTATTTTAATACTAATGTAGAGGCCTTACCTGGGTTCTTTTGGTCTGGTCCCAGGAGGCATCGGCTGCCTGGCGTCATCAGCGGCGCCATTGCTACTGTACTTAATGTTAGCAGCTGGAAATTAATACAAATTCACTTTAGTTATCATAGAAACATTATTCATATCACAGATTCATTGAATGCGTTAGTATAGCACTCAACACAACTCCAACATAACTCACGGGAATTCGTAATAATATGAATCTAATAAATTCTAAGTCTTACTTAAAATAGGTAGGTACTTATTAGAAAACATACAGAAGTAAAGATATTAGCAAAAATGTTGTCAAAATAAAATGTAAAAAAAGACAAGAAACCACACTAGACAATATATCCCCTGTAGTGCTTGCTTTTCTTTTATTTGTTACACATGTTTTTATTACAAATAATAACTTGTGTAACAAATATACATGACATAAAAAATAACGAAATTACTTATTCATACAGTGGAAATAAATAAAACATGATAGGTTCATAGCATTTCCATTTACGTTTTTTTATCAAAGCTAAGTACAACAATTCACTTAACATGAGTTAAGTGTGATAAACTGTGTGTATGCGATTATTTCATTATGATAGTTTTAGCTTCGTGAAAACTACGAGGATCACTCAGCATCTGCGTCTTTCGCAGATCGATCGTCATCTCACCTATCAGGAGGGCGTCCTACACTAAGTTTGCCGAGTCGCGGTCTCCACTCAAGTGCATGTTTACCCCAGCTGTTGTACTTTCTTCGCGAGATATGGCCGGCCCACTGTCATTTCAGCTCGCAAACTCTGAGCTCTGAGTATTGTCTAGTCTTGCATTATTTGAGAGTTGTTTTAAACATCTGAGAATACTCACAGGAAACATGTCTGGGATACTCGCTGCGCTTGTAATCGCGCTCAGTGACGCGGTCGCGTTTGTCTGTGCTGCGGTCATAGTTGGAATTCATCTCGAAACGGGGTGGTGGCGGTGCCTCGAATTGACTGCGACTTGATGCCTGAAACAAAGGATTGACTTGCAGTTGGTGATGACCAAAAACAAACAGATATGATGATACGTCGCGTATCCTCAGGAAAGACAAATAGGTATGTGCTAAAACATTCAACCAGTCAGTGTCAAAGAAATCAGTATCAAGGGCCAAGGAAACCAGTGTCACGGGTCAAAGCAAAAGCGGTATTATACTACACGTTATTCAGGGCCCTAACTACAGGGCCCTGAATATCGTCCGGGTCCGTCCCTTAATCTCATTACACCACTCTTAGTTAGGGTTAGGGTCCCTGAATACAGTGTAGTGTAATACCCCTTTAAGCAGTGTCAAGGGTCAAGGTAATCAGTGAATAACCATTTTTCCGAGGCTGGGATACAATCCTCATTCTCCTGCGTCACAGGCAGAGCTACGGCTGCTGCGCCACATACAAAACTAATTATAGTTTAACTAGCGACCCGCCCCGTCTTCGCACGGTTTTATTATATGTATAAACCTTCCTCTTGAATCACTCTCTCTATTAAAAAAAACCGCATCAAAATCCGTTGCGTAGTTTTAAAGATCACACCAATAGACACCAAATTTGCTCATAGTCAAGAGACTGATTGCAGATAAAAATAGAAAAAAAAAAGTTTTAACGATTTAAGCATTCATAGAAAGCGACTTTGTTTTATACTATGACTAGCGACCCGCCCCGGCTTCGCACGGTTTTATTATACATATAAACCTTACTCTTGAATCATTCTATCTATTAAAAAAACCGCTTCAAAATCCGTTGTGTAGTTTTAAAGATTTAAGCAGTCAAAGGGACATAATGATATAGGGACATAGGGATAGAAAAAGCGACTTTGTTTTATACTATGTAGTGAAGTGATTATAATTACGATAGGCGGTGGTGGCGGGCGCTTGTGGCGCGCGTCGCGCTCGTAAGCCGGGTCGGGCGGCGGGCTGGCTGCCTTGCGGTAACTGCTGCCCTCGTAGCCACGCTTGCGACGCTCCTCTTCCAATCTGAAACCATTGTTTACTTAGAGGACTTCTTATCAACAATCAGGGCTTGATACCGGTACCAGTAATACCGGTACTTTTACGGTAGTAACTGTACTTTCATTTCGTTAAATTCGAGTATCGATACTTTAGAAGTACCGGTACTTTGCCTAAAAGTACCGGTATTCTAAGCGGTTCTCGCGTCGTCTCGTTCGTCTTTTCTAATCAGTTTTCTCTCTCGCTTGCACAAAATAAAATTGTTGAAAAGTACCGATACTTTCGAGCATAATTTCGGTAATTATACCGATACTTATAGAAAATACCGATACTTTAGTACCGGTACCAATGAAAGTACCGATACCACACTAAGTTCAATTATAAAGGTTCTCAAAAAGTACCGGTATAATTTATATCGATACCAAAGAAGTACCGGTACCATGTCAAGGTCAGTCGAACCGGTATTTATAAATACCGGTATTCCAAGCCCTGTCAACAATCATCATCAGCCTATATTAGACCACTGCTCGACAAAGGCCTCCCCTAATGAGCGCTATAGCGCACTGTATTCAGCTTCAGCTACTGCCAGCAGTCTTTCGCAAATCGTCATCCCACCTGATCGGAGGGCGTCCTACACTACGTTTGCCAAGTCGCAATCTCAAACCTCCAGGATAGGATAATGCCAAACGATCGTAAATCATAGGAGTCGTACATTATTACATGATACGAACCTAACGTGATTAATTGCAGTACAGTCATGTTTCTGCCACATGAGTTGTAATTTCTGTAGAAAGTAAACATACTGGCTTATTGACATTACTGTCTCTAAAACTATTATAATGTCAATAAAGACCGTTTTACATTTTTTACTGCACGCCTTTGAACTCGTGGTTCCTTTCGATTGGCTTAGGGCTTAGTCTTGTATCATATTTGGAGTAAGTCTTGATATACAAAAGAAAAACTGGTTTATGTTGAAGTAAATTCATTGTATAAGGTAAACCTGCTGTGTGGACTGTCCGGAATTATTATTATAATATTAAACCGCTATGAATTTTTGAAAGTGTCATTTCAACTCTTAATGACCTCTGCGCCATCGCGCCCCAGGACACATGTTTGTATGATCAGCAGATATATGCTTTAGGTGTTTTCAATGCATAAAACATCTATCTTTGTAATGTATTGTATGTATGTCAGTTATCTAGTCCCCATTACACAAGCTTGATTAACTTTGAGCTAGATGATGCTTTGTGTCTGTCGAGCATTATTTAATTTAAACTTACGCCAATTTGTACCTTCTGAGGACTTTGTGAAGCTGGTAAAATATACTAATAAAAATAAATAGCTCTAATGGTATACCTCAGCTGTGCACGCTTCAGCTCCATTCTCTCTAATTCTAACTTTTCTCGCTCAAGGCGATGTCTCTCGCGCTCCAAACGAAGTAATTCATTCTTCTCGCGTTCTATTTTCTCCCTGAAAGCACAATAATTATTTTAGAACATAGTGTTTTATTTAACATACAGGTTATATCTCCAATTCGAAAATAAATACTTTTTTTGTTAAGTATGCATAGCAAGTCAAACATTAACAAGTTTTGTTTTGTGATCAACTAAGAAATCGTTAAACCCTATTGGTGCGTCCTGTCTTACTGATATGGAGTTTTTATTGACTATCAAATTGAGAGATAAATAAAATAATAATATATCTCAGGTAATAACAAACTAGCCAGTTTAAAAGGCTCTTTCTTAACTGCTTGCTTGCGTAATTGGATGCAAAGATATTAAATATAGAGGTTAAGATACATCGGGCGATTTGTTAATGAGCGAGTTTCCTGCTTGGCAAATCGCCCAATTCAGCAATAAATGTATCTCTTTCCAACACGAAGCGATATTACTTCCGTCGCTGTCTTCCCCATGTGCCCTTTCCATCAGCGCTACCTTACAACTTTACACTGTCCTATTTATGTTGTAGACATACCTCTCAGCCCTTAGTTTCTCTCTTTCCAGCGCGAGGCGATGTTTCTCCTGCCGCTGTCGTCTCTCCCTTTCCCTCAGTGCCTCCTCGGCGGCGCGGCGGCGGCGTTCTTCCTCTCGCGCGGCGCGGGAACGCTCTCGGGCGCGAGCCACATCGCGCTCCTTCTACAATAAATAAGAAACATTTAAAAGAAAGAAAACTTTGAAATCTTCACTTAAACCTGTAGATAAATAGCAGGTTGATCTGCGTAAAGCCGCTAGCAGTCATTTGCAGTCTATGTCTGGTAGTGGGGCATAGGGAGATAATGATGATGATCATTATTTTAGCTTAGAACTCACAGGTCTATGTGGGTTTGTCGGCACAACATGTTTTATTTTTCACCTTGACAGCTGTCATATCTGTACTCACTCTTACCTTCAGTACTCACCTTTGGTGAGTTTATGAATGGTAATCAGTAAAGTAAATTTGGTTGATCACAAACACATTCAATTAAAATTATTATTGCTTGATTATTATTATTGCTGTCTGAAGGAAGCTAGATGGTTTCAATTGTCTGTACTAGTTTTAATTTTTTCTACTCCTTGATTACATGTTAAAAATATTATTTTAGACTAATATTAGTGAAATAGTGATATCAATTTGATCGCTACACTAGGAAAGCCTATGCTGTAGAGATCAGAAAGCAGTACTTTAGTACAATAAGTTATTTTGTAAATTAAGTTATTTTCGTACAATAAGTTATTTTGTACAAGTACATAAGGTGTCCCTTCGGCCCGGCGGCGGCTGAGTGCTGAATTTTTTAGTGATGTTAAAGATGCAATAAGTTGAGTTTGAAGTCTATTAATAACTCATTCATACATTGTTTCATTCCTTTTTGACAAATTCATGTTGATTAGTACATATGTTCATAGCGTTAAAAAAAATTGTTGTTACTATGTTTCTTAGCCGTGAAAACCTTAATTTAAGCTTTCTAGGATATAGTTCACTGTTATTCACTGTTAAATAAGCTTCTGGTTTTCCAATAAATAAATACATAAGGCTTAGGAAAACTTACCCAAATCTTGTTGAATGAAAGCACGTCTCTAGGCGGCGACCTCCTACGTTCTCGGCTACGTGTGCTGCGTTTAGAGCGATCCTAAGAACCAGAACAATCTATTAGTATTTAATTGAATGGAGGAAAATAATTTATTGCCTGATTTTATCATCATCATTATCATCATCAGCCTTTATTAGTCCACTGCTGGACATCCTGGACCTGATTTTATGATAAATTTAAAATAGAAGGGTATTCATTGCCTCAGTAGTGCCATCAAACAGATTAAGTTTCTTTGTCCGGTTTATCTAAGAATAGAGAGCATCTGCTTAGTAATTGTACTACCACATACCTAATTGGCCGATTATGTTTTAATTAAAGATAATAATCCTTTCATGTTTATTCATGTTTTGTTATGTTTTTTCATGTTTATGTGTATTTGTACCTTTACTCAAGTTTACAAAACACTGCAAATTATGTCAGCAAACCAGTGAATTCAGTGAGGTGAGATTATGATATTATAATATTTATTGAAGAAATAATCTCTTACCGATAACAACTGGAAGCTGTGTATAAAAAACAGTAACAAGAAAGTTAATTTTAAGTTAAGTATATTGGGCTTGTTTGCCTTTTTTATGTTTTTTAAATTGAATAGGTAGATTAGGTATATATTATTTGTTCATAATTAATTGTGATTTTACGCTTACAGGTATTAATAGTAGTATTGGGTACATATAGCATAAAAACCATGTCAGAGTAACAATTATTTTGGAATTGAATACTTTTGCTTGATTGATATGTTTGTTACAATTTAAAAATTGTTTGTATATGGCGGAATAGATAAAAAAATCTAAATTGTTATTCAATCTAGTAAAATGATTAAAATTATACCAGATCAGGATTTAATATAATTATTTGATTGAAATTATTATGAAGTAATTCAATTTCACCACACACCAAAAAGTACAAAGAAAGACTACAGCAACTCAATAGCTAAAGATCCACTTATAAAACTAAAGACCACATAAAACGCCTCAAAAGATGGTACATAATACCCTCATTTTTCGGCTTTTGCTACGAGCGTTACCGCTATCACCGTTTTCAGCTACTCAAATCAATGTAAATTAATATCCGGTTCTAATGTTAATAACCATGATTAGTTTTAAAAGTTTTAGACCCTGTATGAATTAAAAATTGAGCAGTACAAACCTTATCAGATCTGTCCGACTTTTCGCGAGTCCGGGACGTGGATCTTGTGCCTTCGCCTCCCGACTCGGATGGTTTTCCTTCGCCATTTTTTTCAGCACCCTCTTTGCCCTCCTTAAAAAAGACAGCGAGTTATCCGAATTACGTTAACACAAAGAAAAGATGGTATGTTTAGAGCAGCTTTTTTTGGGATGGAACCCTTTTGATGGTGGTCTTTGATGGATTTACACATTTCTTAAGTGTAGGCTGGAATATGGCTGTTAATCTTTACATAATACAGAAATCCAAAGATCTTGCAGGACGGCACGATGGTATGCCCACTAGATTTGCTGGTAAAACCTGAGCCCTTAAATAAGTAACGATGCCCGTGAATAACAAAAAAAAAGTCATATTACATATTACGTTTATCCGATCGCCGAAGCTGTGACAATTTTTTTTATAGATAAACAAAGTACTATGTGACTCTCATTTGATAATTAGATATCTATAAAAACTTAGTTTGTTGTTTTTAATGATGAGCAGTATTATGGCGGAGACTACAAAGGCTTCGCAGACCACTAGGTCTCGATGGAGGACACTGAATATGGCCGATTTAATGTTAAAATAGAACACACACTATTGTGTCGTGTTGTGATTCTTACATTTATATTTATATATATATTATTTTGGCGAAAGGTCCAATTATCAGTTATGTTGATGTAAATCAAAATAGATATCTTTGAAGATGATGACGACGTATAACTCTGTATGTAGGACCAAATTGTAGCGTAAACCATGAATTTTGAACTAAACATACCTCTTTGGGTTCCACTTTACATTCTTTGACGTGATCCGAGCGGGATGGCTGGCGTCGTGAAGACGATTCCGATTCGGACTTCGCCTTCTCCACCGAAATCATTCGTCCATGGAGTTCTAGACAAGAGACAAAAGATCTTAGATGACTGTTGAAATGATAAAAACATCTATCTCTGTAATGTGTTGTACTAAGTATATTGGTTAAGGCATTCCACAATATTGACGAATTTACAATTGTAAATAATGTAATGTATAATTTTTTTTAAAGTAACATAAGATATTTTTGATTCGAATATTAACAAATTTAAGAAATGCGTAATCAGATTGCTATATGGTGTTCAACAATAATGTTAAATGTTGGTTATATTATCTGTCCAATTTCTGTTTGTTCTTCATTTGTGTTCTCTTCTTAGTTAATATTCATATTAATATTCATATTTCTCTTTTTTTGTTATTTCAAATTTAGTTTGCCTTTCTTTTTTTCAAATTGCAATCATGTTTGCATATTTGGGTAAAATCTAGCTGCTAATGTAATAACAATGCAATGCAACAATGTAAAAACAAATGCTGTATTTTTATATGGATTTTACTCCTTTTTGTGAACTAATAAATAAAATAAAAATTAAATTTATTATTATTTACCAACTGATTTGACTGAATTCTTACCAATAAATTGATTATTCTGATTAATTTGGTTATGCTATTTAAAACCCATATCACGTAGCCTTTAAGGAAATGGAATCTAGGGTTTTGAAGATATAAGCAGTTTTGGTGACCTGATAAAACACAAGTACTCACCTGTTCTGTGCAGATTTTTGATGCAGTTCTCAGCATCTTGCGAGCTAGCCATTGTTACATAGCCATAGCAGCGTGATCCAGGCGTTTTGGCATTGGTCACTACTTTTGCGCCGATAACCTACAAACATTATTTAATTTAGTAACTCATGAATACTGAATCGAATATTCAGGGGTATGCCTATCAACATTCACATATACATATTGAATAAACCAGCAGCTTTATTGACACTGCAGATTCAGATGTATTTTGTACCTTTCCATGTTTGCTGCATAGCTGCTTCAAATCCTTAGCACGAGTGTCGCCCGATAGACCACTGACCCACAGGTTCCGGGCGCCACCTTCCTTGTTCTCATCTTTCCTGTCTTTTTTGTCACCTTCACCTTCCTTGTCTTTATCATCTACAAATAATAATCACGTTACCATGCAATTTTGTACCTAAATGCCAAAAATGATTATTGACTGTAAAGAAAGACCTTACCTTTTTGTTCTTGGTCATTCTCATCTGCATCATTGCTGAAAACATTAAACATAATTAGTAATATCATCAACAATGTATATTGGTTCATAGGAAATTTGCATAAATTTTCGTCTCATAACGTGGATTACTTTGTCACAATAACTGTTCCTCGTGATATGTATCAGCTTATTTGCCGTTAGAACACTAATCGTCTACAAAGTTTTGCACCGTTACTCCACCAAGGCTCATCCGGGAAGACGCATTCGTAGTCACGACGGCAGGGAAGGGGGCGCTGAGTCGACGGGAGGCTCGCAGGCGACGAGTCTTCGTGAAGCGACGCCCGATGGATCTTCTCAGTCTTGGAACACGGAGACTGCAGGGTAGCATGCAGCGGCGAGTTGATCACGACGACTCCGCAGCAGCGACGCCGAAGCGGCGCACACGTCGCATCAACGCATAGGTGCAAAACTTTGTAGCGAAAACTTAAGATATCGTAGAATGAATTGGAGAGGACAGACGTGGGCAGGCGGCGGTGTCATCGCGACGGCCGTGCGGCGTTCACCAACCTAGTGGCGGGCTGGTCTGCGCTTGCGTGCGTGGCGGCGGGCGGCGCGGCGTCCCCTGCCGGCGCGGCGTCCTCCCCGGCGACTGCGTCCGAATGAGCCTCCGCGTCGTCGTTCGCCGCCTCATCTACGCCGGTAGAGCACGGTCATCAGCGAGTCAGCGCAGGTCGCTCAGAGAGCGGCCCGAACTGCCTCGTGTGCAATCCACACTATGTCGTCGCCAGTTTTCTTGCGATTTCACACTTGCAAGATGTAAAAACAATATCCTGACCTGTGAAAACTTGATTCGACATTAACACCTCGTCTGGGAGCGCAGTAGCTTTGAGCCCGGTATGTTCTACGTACTGTGGTTAAATAGGTCTGAGAAGGCTGGAGTTTGCTCGCTTATTTTAAAATGAACACTGGGTATGCAAGGATGTAGCTCGTTATTGTGGTAAGGTGCGTAGTTTTCATCCCAAAAACTTTCACAAGTATGCTCCTTGTACTTGTTCATGATTTTGCTTGGAAGATGTACTGTCATAGTTTTCTTCTTTGGGTAGTTTCTTGTCACCAGCATTGTTCTTCCAACATTGCGAGCCTTTGGTTCATCCTCATTGGAGTACCAGATGATGCCATGATACAACTTTATTACATTTTTATTTTCATTTAATCCAATTCTAATCATTACAATAAAATAGGACAATAACCATGTTCAAGGCAGTAAATCTCCTCAGATATGGTATATTATGGTCACAGACAAGATTAAATACGAATTTCAGTAGAAAATTATGGTAAATATTCCATTTAGTGTCCAAAACTATCATAAAAATGTTATCATTAGATGTCATATTTGTTGATCTATGATGATAAAATTTCACACAAGTTAAAATTTTATTACAATGCTGTTTTCTCTTTTTATTTTGTTGTGTAAAAATTTAATCAACTAATCAGTTACTTTCATTAATAATTCTAATAATACCTAGATCAGAGTTTTGGATGTGTGTTGTGAAACTTACCTTTTTTGATGGGTTTAGTAGTATTATTGTCCGTCTGGAAAGAGAAAATAGATATAAATGAGACACTTGGCAATGGTCCAGAATCTCAAGTCTCAACTGCAAACATTTAGTATTTATAGACTGCACATATTTAGAACTCCATTTAGTGCATTCAAGAAATATTGATCAGCCTTACAGTACAGATGGAATTCATGTATTATGTTAGAAGATGAGACAATTAGCTAAAAAAAATTTTTTCACAGCTATAAGTATATTTTAACCAAATTCTTATACAATGATACAGCATATTTACACCTCCAATTTTAATCAATCAATTTCCATCATAAAACCATTACTAACTCCATTGGATATACTTTTAGTGGATGGCAATTGTACCGTCACGCTGAAGAAATAGAAACATACCTCTTCATTTAATAGTTCGTCTTCACCAAGATCTAAGTTGATGCTATCCTCAGCATCATTATTATCAGTTTTTTGATCTTCCTCCTTTGCTTCCTTGTCGAGACAAGCTTTTTTAGGTTCAGACGCCTCAGAATCATCGTGCAGCTCGCGTTTTCTTGCGGTCTTTTCAGTCTCGTCAACTTCCATCTTTGCCTCAGTGGTTTCAGCATTATTTTCCTTCTGTTCAGATTCGTCGTCTTCTCCAGCGTCGTCCTGGACTATCATATCTTCCATAGCCGGGGTGTCGTCTGCTTCCTGTTCGACTGTGCTTTCGGAGCGTCTCGTCTTTTTAGATGGAGTTTTGGCGTCAGAACTGGCCAACTCAAACTTGTACGTGGCCGGATCTAGACCTTCTTCTTCCAAGTGCTACAATATAAAATTTATCAAAAACATGTCTCGTCAACATTGACTAAAGTGAAAATGCACCACGTCAATTTTTTACCTTCGACAAACGCTGGATGAGCACACCGCGGACGCCGCTTTTATCTAGGTTACGTTTCTCTAACTCTGCTCGTAAATCTATAACTCTGAGATCATTCAACAAACGTTTTTTGTCTGACATCGCTTGATGTTATTTTAAGATTCCTTTTATTTTGGGAACAGTATTCCTGTAGATCAGAAAATCAACACAAATTTGCACAAACTCGGTTGGCTTTCAAAATGGCGGACACGGAACGGACCACAGACAATTAAAAATAGAAAATTATCTAAGGTACTCTGTGGGTGGTACTGGTGGTAGAAAGAACGACAGACAGACAACACAACGCTGACGATGACGGTCGTCGCAGACGATGAAAGAATGAACAATCGAAAAAAAAACTACAACTCCAACGAACGATATCGACAAACAATCGAGTAAGAGTTTTTCGTTATCGTATAAATAGTACCGTACCGATACATAGCTGGCTATGTTTAACTAAGCTCAGTAGTTATCTGGATAACTAAGCTCAGATCTACAGGAGGTCCTATGAGGATCTTGTAGAATATCTCATGCAGCTGTGCGCAAGCATTGCACGACTTCATTTAATTTTTTCTCTGCCACCATGGAACCAGCAGATCAGAGCAGATACGAAGCAGCAGATGCAATACCACCCGTATCTGCAGGGCTATTCAGAGATGCTCCGCTACCGCGACGCGTGGCGGCGGTGGGGCGACGCGACGACGACGACGATGTCTTCGTAGTTTCGTTGCTCCGAGTTTTGTTTTGTGTATTGTCGTATTGTGATAAGGAACGTAGTAATGCTAGATCTTAGTGATAAAGATTTGTTTTTTTTTTTAAGTTTAATTTGTCCATCTTTTATGAACAGACGAAAGCCATTACAGCCATTACCTTGATGTTTATTAAGTTCTTAAATTTTTAATGTTAAATTACACGTCTTTACTGACCGATCAGCCATCTTTCCGGAAGTTCTTTCCGGATTTGAGTCGACGATTATTTTAATAATTTCTAGACAGACAAAAAACATGTTTTAGAAAACATGTTTCTAACTTTAACTTCTGTTGTCAACGAGTCTTAAGTCTTCTTCTTCTTCTTGATTAAGGCAATCGTGTCTGTTTAGCCACTTTTCTGCCAATGTCCGGTCCACAAAGTTTTATATTCATAGAAGGAGTTTAGTGTACAACAAAATATGATCGGTAGATTTGAGCTTTGGTCACCAATATGATTTGAAGCATTGGACAACACAAACAAGTACCTGAAATACATATGTTAGTAAGTTAGTTTTAAAGGAAGGAAAATATAATAAACACGTAAATAATAGTAATTAGAGATGAGTTAGTTTTAATAATTACAATTTTATCTTATTTATATTTATAAATTTACAAAGGAGGGAGATCATTGGGGAAAAAGCACTGACCTGTATCTATACAAGTATATATATAGAGGTCAGTGGGAAAAAGTCAAGGAGAGAAGACATTTCATGGAAGTAGGACGGGGAACTTCAGGAGGGAGGATATTATACAAAGAGTTATGTAACTTAGGGCAGTCAAAAAATATATGGTCCACGTTTCCTTCATCCAAACCACACTCACACATTGAGTGATTCCTGATCCTGAGTTTAGCTAGGAATACTGGAGTACATGCATGACCTAATCTTAAGCGAGTGGATGTTGTACTTTTATTTGCTTTCTTAAATTTAAAAAACCAAGGAACTTTAGGAATGTCTGGCTGAAGTTCACCATAATATTTACCTTTAATCTTGATTGAGTCGGACGGACCATAATTTTTCCCATGAACCTTGGAGATGAATTTTAGGTAGGAGAGATAAATCATGTGAATATACTGAATTATGTTCCAAGGTTCCAATGTTTGAGGCATATTTGGCAAATGAGTCTGCAGCTTCATTGCCTGGAATACCAGAGTGTCCAGGAACCCAAGCAATAACAATATTTAACCCAACGTGGAAAAGGAACTCTTTAATTTATTGGGAATCGGGAACTAGAACAAAAAGGGTTTGAACAAACGTCGACAATCCAATGTATGTCAGTGTCAGTCGAGTCTAACGACCTTAAAAAATGTCATGTGATATTTTCTAGTTTTCTCATTTTCTTCCGAATTAATCTATTTTTTGGTTCTTGTTGTTTCTCATTTCTTTGCGTGGTGTTTAATCAAGTATCAATTCGTGGACGTGAAAGAAATAGGTATTTAGTACCTTTTATATCCAGATAAGGCTCTTTTCCAACCAAACCAACTGGAACCATGTCAACAAAAGGTAATAATATCAGTCAGTATCATGGATATTATTGGGTCCTTGGGTGTTCTTATATTCCTTATCATTTGTTACAGAGCGGGTCGACCTAGATGTAGCCTGCAACTTGCTAGACAAACTTATTCTGAAACAGTTGCATCTTATGGAAGAGAAAATGCAATGTGAGTTAAACATCCAATCAAGTATCAACAACGGCAGCATACACCTGGCGAAGTCGCGATACATCATGGGTCAGAGTTCTGTAAGTATTACCAGATTACCTACAAAAAGTTCTCCAGACTTTGAGGCATCAACTCTGTGTGAAACAACTGAAGAAGATGATGTAAAACAACTGAAGGTTATTGAAAATACAGGCCAGAATACTGTGAACCCGTTGCGCTGGTTTGGAGTACTGGTTCCACAGAATTTGCACAAAGCACAAGGCATTTTCCAGAATACAATTAATTTTATTGTTGAATGTGCCAATGTACAATTACAAATAGTAAACAACATGAGGAATATTGAGTGCTTGAAGAAGTATAAAAGACTTCTACAGTCATAAGTCTGTCAGTTACTTGAAAATCAAACCACTTTATTTATTCTATCTCTAATTAGGTTCTTAGTTGTTATAAATAAAACTACTGAGTTATCATTTATATGTTTTTATTTATTTTAACTTTATGAGGTGAAATAACCAGCTTTCATCTGTCCTGAGCCAGAACTTAACCGCTGAGTATTAACACTACTTTTAGTTATTTTTAAGTACCTTACATTAAATTTAACCTGCATAAGGACAAATCTAGGTGCTTTGTCTATACAAAATAAAATGCTGGTGATTCTGCAGGACCCAATGACAATATCCGATCCGCTCAAATGGTGTTGTGTTTGTTTCTATCAAAAAAATTGGTAATTCATTGGGTTAGTGGTGTTTAGCTAAAATAGTAGATTAAATACAATACTTTATGCTCAGTTCCTTCATAAATGCATATTGTGTAAATGCAGAAAAAAACAATTGAATGACTAATATTGTTAAGTACCTACTAAACATGTAAAGTCTTTAACTGTATCTCAGTTAATGACTTTACATACCTACCTATTGTGGTCCACTTATGCAGTAGTTTAAATAAATAATAACAATATTACATTATTATTTGTTATATTCTTTCACACACTAAGAAAACATTGTTGATTTATCTAATGGTAACTTTTCTATTGTATTATGTATGTTACAGAATAGATGAAACTATGTTTTGGTTTAAGTACACTGGACAATTTTATTTAACCTAATCAACAACATTGATTGAACATATTTACAATTTTATTAAACTTAATCTTCACAACTAACATTCATTTACATACAGTAAAAATAAAATAAAATGTATTAAACATAACATGAATAGTAACACCATCATTGATCTCTTAATCATAACTATTTGTCTTTTTGGTGAGATTTCAGTCATATGATTCTAGTCTCACTAACAATGGTCTTATCTAAGAAATCTCCAAGTAAGGCTTTTTATTCTTACAAATAACAACATTCTCTTAAATACCCTGATATAAAACAATGGAAAAGGTAAAATTATAATAACAAATACCAATGAAAGGCATAAAAATATAACTTATGTTTATCAAGAGATACATGATATACTAAACATTTTTTTACTTGCTTATTATAATAAAAAAGACAATCCTTGTGCGTTTAGTACAAATAATTGTGCCTATTGTGCAATTTATTAACGCCTTGACTAGACTCATTTTGAGCTGTTAGGTGTTAATTGTGTGTAATATACAAAATATGTATGACATTCCACATATAAATAGCTATATTAAAATACTGGTGTTAGTTACTTTTGTGCATCAATTAACAACATGAAATAAATGCATCAAATTAAGCCTAACACTACCAAGTAAAATGAGTAGGTAATACCATCATAAAACCCTCTATGTAACCACATCAACCTATTAACCTGATTGGTATTGCATGACCATATCATAGTTCGGTACTTGGTTTCAAACATCAAACCTAATATTTTACCTAAAATAGGCATGTACAAAAATGGAATGTAATATTTTTAGGAAATACTAAGGAGCTGTCGCTGTGAAATCTCGAAATCATAATATTTGTAAATTAATTATAAGAAAATTACTATGGATGTATATTAAGGCTAAAAAATACGGAACTAAATAAAACTAAATTTCATGATTATTCAAAACAATAAAAAAAAAATTAACTTACAGGCACAAAATTAATGAAAAATATTATATATAATATAAAATAAAAATATAAGTAAATAAATTAACAAAACAACATAATATCCCAAAACAAAATATTTCAAAGATTAGTAAATTATCATGAATATGTTTTCCATCCGAGTCAGATAGCAAACTCTTTTGATGATTATTTTATTGATAAGATCAAACCAATTAGTTAATATGGTAATAAATCACCGATTTTATAATTACTAGGAAAAACTATGCTTTAACTAGATTTTTAGAACCCTCCGTACCTAACAATATATTGCAATTTTTTAAATCATTAAAATATACCAACAGTGTAGGTTACAATGAAATTTCAACTAAAATAATTAAATCTGTCAATTCGTATAATGTGCACCCATTTATCTCATATCTTAAATAATATATAATAATAAATATAATATAAATAATTCCGGACAATCCACACAGCATCATCTAGCCCCAAGCTAAGCAAAGCTTGTTAAATATTTGTATATTGGAGAATAAGTATCCTGAACGACTGATTGATTATTATCTATTCCTTTGCTTGTAATTTTCGTTGTTAATAAAGTTTATTATCTATTGTTATATTCTTCTCAAGAAAGAAAACAGAGAATTAATGACAAATTATAGATAGCATTTATCTCTATCGTATCCAAAATATTCGTTTAATACCTACATGCCAAGATTATTCATATTTTGAAAAAATAATCTGTTCTGAACTTTAAACAACAAAAAGGTTTTAGGAAGAATAAAAATATAAAAATGACTATTTACGACTTTTTGAAGAATATTAGGGTAAATGTTGATAAAAGAACGGCAGTCTGTGCTATCTATTGCATTATGTTATGACGCAAAGCATTGACTATCTTACTTCTTACTAATAAAATAAATGGGAAAGTCTGTGTGAATGTTTGTTATAAGTAATCTCCTTAATTACTTAAGTTATTTAAATGAAATTTGGTATGTAGTTAGTTAAGGACCTAGAATAACGAATAGGATAGGTATTATAATTTGGACATTTTAATCTCTATGGCGCTCATTAGGGGAGGCCTATGTCCAGCAGTGGACTAATATAGGCTGATGATGATGATGAATCTCTGAGGGGGTATCATAGGGTGGTAAAGTTTATATGAAAAATTATTATTCTTTGGTTTCATTCACTCAAAACTCGGTATAAATAAACTGCAAAGTAAATAATTAAACACGTATTTTTTATTGTTACGAAACTACCCCTAGGAGGCGTACAATACATTTCTGAAATTTGATAAATAAATTTCCATGCGGGCGAAGCCACTGGGCGCACCTATGTTCGCACCATGTTAATAGGTACTCATGTTTTATGCAAAAAATGATGTTTTATGCAAATAATTGACCAGCATAATGGATCATGATAAGATTCCCCTCTACCAGAGACTAGGGGGAGGCCTTTTCCCAGCAGTGGGACACACCAGGCTTATTGTTATAGTAATATGCACATATACGAAATATACATAGCCATCAACAGTTTATTTGTTGTCTGATCAACACTGATTTAACTATATTTTAAAAAATCAGTATGTTGCCCTTTATTGTTTTATTGTTTTATCACTACAGTACATAGTATAAAACAAAGTCGCTTTCTCTGTCCCTATGTCCCTTTGTATGCTTAAATCCTTAAAACTAAGCAACGGATTTTGATGCGGTTTTTTTAATAGATAGAACTTCAGATAGAGTGATTCAAGAGGAAGGTTTATATGTATAATAAAACCGTGCAAAGCCGGGGCGGGTCGCTAGTGTTTACTAAATAAAGTAAAAACTGGGTAGGTAATAACTGGAGCAGAGGAGTTAGTAGAGCTAGGTAACCTAATAACAGTCTAGGAACATAAACTAAATAATTATGCTTTGATGATTGTTGTTGTGCTGTTAGTCAAGTAATTTGTGTAAGACCCCAAGACACGTATGTATGTGAACCATTAATACCTTTATTATGTAAAGTAAGGTTCTCCAACGTCTTGTGTCCTGAAATTTTTGTGAAAATAATTGATATGTTGAATAAAGAAATCAAAATATCTAAATTTTTAAGTGCTGCCATGTCATCGAAAAATATAGGCTTTATATGTACCATAGTAGGCAGTGGCTTATAATATAAAACAGTTATAACGACTTGTAAACAAAATCGATGCTATATTTGGACAAAGCCTACCAATTTATTAACCTACACTTATGTAACTGGGACTAGTATAATTTAATATCAACAAATAGCACCGATAAAAGTTCGGAATTAAAAATGCTATGATGTTACCCTTGATTTTGGTATTATTAAAATATTAGGGTAACTGTGGCAAAAGCTTAGTAGAGGCAACCTCTGGGTCTTATCAATTTGGGGGCAATCTGACTGGTAGGTACTTCACAATAGTGATGAAAAACGATGACTTTCAGACTACAAAATAGATGAAAGATGTAGTCAGGTATTTGTCTTTTAAAAAATAATGACATCATACAAAATATTTCACTTCTAAAAACCAACGTTCGATTCTATCCATTCTGATATATACACTATCAGATGTTGGCGCCTAAAGCTAGCTTTGAAAACGGCATAGCGCAGCACGTGCAATTTGCCAGTGTTGCTAGTCTTATAGTGCTTAAGGGTTTGTCTGGGAGACAGTGCAGGACAGCGTGGGTGATCACTGATCTGGTTGGGACGGGTAACCCTGAGAAGGAAGACTCACGGGAGAAGTTCCATCCCTCTCCAGTCAGTCCTGGTACAAGTGGAATCGCGCCACCAAGCTTGCACATCGCTGTAGTGCGTAGCCCTGTTTCTCCTTTCATTCGCATGTACCATAGCACATACGCGGCAGAAGAAGTATGTGTTTATGAATTCCCCTGTGCCCTGAAAAACAAACAACATTAACCATAATTGGACGAATTGAATTCCTCTAGATGAGATGTGAAAACAATGTTGTGAAATCAATATTGTCAAATACTTTGACCAAAGGAATTTAGTATGATACTAAGGGTTCAAGTCAACATACATATTATGTTGACTTGAACCCTTAGTTTAGACCGTTGGATCGTGTCAAAGTTGGAGTCACAAGTTCCTTACGCTTCTCATGGGGACTGATTTATGGGATGGCCTATGTATAATTCCAGGGCTAGAACTACGTTTAACAAAAATTTCAGCCCGTTCCGTTTAGTGGTGTGAAACAAGGAACAAACATCCATCCATACAAAGGAATTTTCGCATTTATAATAGTAAGGATTGATAAAAATATTTGATGGAATATTATATAGAATATTTGATGATAAATATTCGAGGATATTTGACGTAAAATTTAGCCTGTGTTATTCCAGACTATAATCTATCTCTGTGCCATATCATCCATATCCGTTTAGTAGTTTTTGCGTGAAAGAGTAACAAACATCCATCCATCCATTCTTACATACCTTCGCGTTTATAATATTATTAGGAATACGTAGGATTAGGATAGGATAGGATTGATAAAAATGCTTGATTATAATGTCGAAAACTGAGACCATTCTCTCACCTTCCACTTGAAGTAAGAGTTGTATAGGTTGTCGTCCTCATCCAGCCGTCGGAGGTACGCAGCCAACTCTTCGACGCCAGCGAACTCTTCAACGTGGATGTAAGAGTTGTGAGGCGCTATAGCCGCGTACTCTTCTGCGCGCGCGCCCATCACTATTGGCAGCACATTGTGTCTGAAATGGACATGTAACATCCATAATATTAAAGAATGGTGCTCAGAACCTCGCGCTTCAGAACGTCGAGTGTAAGAACACCGCGCTAGTTTACGCCGCGCGAGAGTAAAGTGAGCGACTTTGAGTCGAGTGTAAGAACACCGCGCTAGTTTACACTCGACGTTCTGAAGCGCGAGGTTCTGAGCACTATTCACATTAAAAGTACAGTTCTAATGTTTTCATATAGTTAAGTCAAATATAGTGTAACCTAAGTTAAATTGGTCTAGCCGTTTTTGAGTTTATTCGCTACGTTTATATAATCATGGATAGTCAGTTCATTAATCGTGTCAGAAATCAGAAATCAATATCTTTGTGTGTGTCGGTAAAATATTATTGCTATTAAGTATTTACTTTGTCAATGCCATGTTAAATATTTTTTTTATTGTTAAATTTGTGGTAATGCACTAAGTATGATGCTTCCGGACATCTTAAAGTTCAGATTGCTTACTTTCATAAAAGTTTAATAATGCATATAAGTTTAGTTATGCTCAAACGTAAAGCGCAGCAACATCATTCAGTATATTTTTAAACCGATCCTTTCACCAATCTTCCTGTCATGCGTCGTACCTATGGTAAAAACTCCTTTCTTTGGTCCATCTGTAGACTCTGGATGTGTGAAGTATCGGTATGGTTTTTAAAAACAATAGACCTTCGTTTGACCACAATCTCACCTGATGAGTGCCGACTTGGCCGAAGATGTACCACGAAAGTCTAGAAGACTATTCACTCTCGACTTGAAGACTCGGGTTGTAGTTGACCGGGAAAACAAGCAGAAACAATACTAACTGTAATCCGTTGACGAAGAATTTCTCAGTGACGTAATCCTTGCAATTTGAGTTCTCGAATGCTAAATAGAACTTGTAGTCCTTGTCCAGCATATCCAGGCAGTTGGGGTCGGTCCGGGGGCAGTGGTAGGATCCGCAGGCTCCGTAGATATCCACAGAGATGTATTTGCTGAGCTGCCTCGCGTATTGCAGGCGATGGTTACGCGCGTGGCAGTTTGACACGAACCACGCCACCTGGAAATGCATTGATCTTTTGTAGGCTATATTCTATTCTATACACACTTTTTGTATTTTTATATATTAACTAGCGATCCGCTGTGCGATTACGCTAAAACCACCCATCCAAAATTGACGTATGAAAGCCCTTTTAATGGCCTTCGTTATTTGAAATAGTATGGAAAAGACGCGCGTGATGGCCATTGAAATGGCTCAAGAATGTCAATTTGGATGGGCGGTTTTAGCGTAATCGCACAGCTTGGCACGGTTTTATTATACTTATATACCTTCATGTTGAATTATTCAATCTATTAAAAAAAATTTGCATCAAAATCCGTTGCGTAGTTTTAAAGATATAAGCATTCAAAGGGACATGGGGATATAGGGACAGAGAAAGCGACTTTGTTTTATACTATGTGTAGTGATGAGATTTTGAACAAAATGATCATAATATCACCCTCGTCGACCGTCGTGTACTATTAAATAAACACACACATGACATAGCTCAATGGATTAGCAAGCTGAAGTGCCAGTGGGCCAGCCATATCTCGCGAAGAACCGACAACCGTTGGGTAAACATGTTCTTCTGAGAAACGTAGTGTAGGACGCCCTGCGGTCAGGTGGGATGACGATCTGCGGAAGACTGCTGGCAGATGCTAGATGCGGCATGCTGAAGACAGGACGCTATGGCGCTCATTAGGGGAGGTCTATGTCCAGCTGTGGACTAACATTGGAAATGATGATGATTCTATTCTATACAATATATTTATAAATGAGTAATTTTGACGACCTCTTTGGCGCGGTGAAAGGTCCGCCTGCGGCGTAGGAGGTTTCAGGCTTGATTCCCGCCTCAGGACAATTTTTTATAGCATCTTCAGATATTTGTTCCAGGTTATCTGGGTGTTTTCTAAGTATAAAATATCTATTTATGTATATAACGTATAAAGCACCTTTATCAGTTATCTATAGGGATCCACAAAAGCTCTGCATAGCTTGGGGCTAGATGATGCTGTGTGGATAGTCCAGCATTATTTATTTTATTTATTATTTTTTATGTTTCACAAGAAGATTTTTCTGTAATCACCACGCTTGGCAGGTTTATTGTTGATTTCAGTTTGATTTAAAATGTGAATATAAATTACCTACCCACATTTGTAATCAAACTACAGCAATCGAACCATTTGGTCGCTTGTTTATAATGTTATCATCATACGAACGGTGTTACTAATTAATAAATGCGTTCAGAGGTACTATACCTACAGTTTTATAGCTTTTTTAATGAATTTCATATCGCGAACCTGTATTAGCCTGGCACCTAACTATCGTAGTAGGTTTCATAGTTTATCTTATTGTAGTTATTTCTAGTAGGTATTTTCTACTAATTTTGCGACTATTTTGTAGCAGATTTTTCGCTTATACATCTTATTTTTTATAATTTTACCATGCATCTTGTGATCTCATGTTGGAGATCCAGTTTAATATGTTAAATACCTACTGATTTTTTACCTACCTCTATACCTACCTAGAAACGCAGTAATGCAACTAGTGCAGTCCTTAGTAGTTGTACTATAGCATATTTACTTTCATATGACGGATATGTATATATTACGACTACGTAAGTATAGCAACGACTACGACTTTACTATACGTACGAAAATAGCGATTTTTCAGTTCCGCTGCACTGTTCGAACTATGTCTAAATAAATGTACAAAATTTTGCACCGGACACGAAAACAAAGATTTTTTTTAAAAACAGCAATTATTATGATAACTTTTTTATATTCTCAATTTCCATACCATGAGGGTGGAATAGGCGACGGAGTTTCCCATGTATCACAAGTTCACACGTTCTCACATTCAATCTGCGTGTTTCATATTATTAATCTTAGGTAATTCCACACCCCGAACAAGACTATCGTGTGAATGTCACAGTAATAGCCCATGCACAAGCCCATCTGCATGTCAGTGGATTGACGGCGATGCCGCACAGCACCGCCCCAAGCTTGGGCAGTGAATGCGGTAACTCATTATGGAAGACCTGCGCTGGTTTTCTCCTAAGCCAGCATTAAGCTGAATTAGGGCCCTTTTAAAACAACTTTGAATGTAGGTAGTAGTTACCTAGGTAGGTAGTTACCGGTACAATAAACGTTTCGTGTTTGTATCGTTATAAGTAATTCATCATCATTATCATCAGCCTATATTAGTCCATATACCTTAATAAGCGCCATAGCGCCCTGTCTTCAACTTGCCGCAAAAATAGTAGTTACCTATCCTAAAAATGTGCGATGTTTGTATCGTTATAAATAAACATTTTTCTATTCTATTTCTGACCTTTTTAGTCTTATTCGCAGCATAGTTCCTGTCTTGTTCTCTCTCTGTAATGAGATCATCATGATATACCCATTTCTCGTAAGGCGCCACTATATCGGAGTCCCGTCGGTAGGTGGCTGTCCAGTTGAACACGTCTACAGACGAAGGGCGTAGGTTGGCCGTGTGGAACGGACACTCGAGGTAGTAAAGGATCCAGATCTGGAAGATGGAAAAGCATGTGCTTAAAAATTCTCGTATCTACCTAATGTTATACTAATTTATGTAACTCATATCGATCTTTGGCATCAGCCCGTACACGATATGAGTAGAACAATGAATTTAAAATATGTACCTAAGTTACGACGTTACCTACAGAATGTATATACTTAGCTCAAACTTTTACGACAAGGTGTGGACACGAAACAAACACGAACAAAGTATGAAATCGTGAATGTAGACACGCTGTAGACGCTATCACGTGTTCTTGTAAAACTAGGCTGGTGTCAGGCAGCCAATTTAGGAAAGTAGAGAAAGTTTTGAATTCTAAATAAAGGAAGCAGAGAAAAATATTAAAGTACAGTTTCATCGTTACTCATTACTTCTCATTAGCAAAAAAAGAATGAAAATAGTACCTCAACTTCAATAAAAGCTGTTTGATTAAGATACCTTTAGTTTCGTAAGACGTAACTTACACAACTAAGACTACAGAATCAAGGTAGGTACCCTAATCTTAGGTATGGTTGCATTTTATCATCTTTCTCAACCTCTAGTTAAGCAAAACAAATTGTTTAACCTTAAAGGCATCGCTTCGCTTCTATTGATTCGCTACACATTGCAACACTTGTATCACGTAGCCACAATCAATATGTTAGCTAAGATTATCATCAGTCCAATCCAAGGCATGCGTGCGCTTGGGTTTCGTCTTATCGCTGGCTATATGGTATAACTGGACGTTATAGATAAATAATTCTATTTGGAACTAGCGACCCGCTCTGACTTCGCACGCCTCGTAGAGCATATTAAACTTTTGTTTACCTACCTCATGAATTAGGCAAAATTGGTATGCGGCGTCTAGAAATCGTGCTTACAAAAACGTAGCTGTGTGTAAAGAATCGCGCTATAAAATCGCAACAAATCGCGCGACAAAAGACGCGCTCCACAATCGCGTCAGTTGGCTTTATTATATTACATAGTACTAGTAGGTACATAGAATAACTACCACAGTTTACGACTTATAGTAACATTGTATTTGTCGTAGACTATATGCTATACATACCTACTCGAAATTGGTAAACTAAGTATAGAATAGGGCGTCGTCGTCGTCGCTTGCCAGGTGTTTTATTTCCATATCAGTTTTTATCGATAATGTAGGTAAGGTATTTTTATGAGTCAGATAATCGAATATACAAACACGAGAAAGATTACAGATGTAGGTAACTGTGTAAGCAACCGTTAACGGATACTAGGATTGGACGATTATTTCGTTCACTTATTTCGGTTCGGTTATAAATGTTTACCTTTCTAATAATAACTTAGACATCATCAACATTATAGTGGCCATTACAATCGGAGATGATTCTAACAGTGTTTGTGTTCACATCAATCTTTATCTACTCAGCTGGAAATAGGCTTCCCCTGAGAAAAGTCTTAAATAGGGGTATTCCTAATCATTCTCGGACTCATTTGACTGCCAGACATGTTCAGTGCAGCTTTGAAAAACATTACCAGTCTCGGTAAGAAGTGCAAAGTCAATGTTCAAATACAAAGTGCTTTTTTTCCTTTAGACCTTGCAGGACTCTTGGACACGTCAGAAAGTTCTGGTCTAGTAGTAGTTCTGGTATAGTGGATATAAAGTGATCACTTTGAGTTTGTTCACATTGATCTATGTATATTATAATAGCAGGGACCTACCTACATGTAAAATTTAAAAAAAATGTTCCTTATGGTTAATAGTAAGTCCAAATTATTTTTTTTAGAACTGCTAATAAAACGTAGTATTAAATATTAATTCATCATCATCATCATGGCATGGCTATCAGCTAGCACGGAAGGTACGAGACATGCAACACACAAAATCCTTAAAGTACTAAGTATAAGAATAGCCCATATAATATTGTAACCTATATATAATGTAACCTCTATAATGTGGTAGTTCTAATTATTTGTAAACTAAATTTATTTAATTAGTAATATAATATTAAATAATTAATTTTAAGTCTACCATGTAAATTTGGAAAATAAACATTCTTATTCTTAATCCAATGATAATGTAATCCAGCCATGGTTGTCTCGTATATATTTCTCTTGAGTAATAAGACCGCTAATTGTCATCGTAGTTTGGTGTTGAATCTATTCTGTTCATATTCTCGTTTTTAAGTGTTTCTTGAATATTAAAATGCATTTATGTTCAAATAGGTAAGTACCTACATTAAGTATACTTTTAGCGCTATTTTTTAAAACTTTTTTTACTATTTAATAACTTATGTATAATAATTATTAATATAGATAATGATTATTATTATAGCGTCTTTAATCATGAAACGTTACAAGGTATTATCATTCTCGTTATCACCTACATAAACCTAGCATACGCTATCAACTCGAATTAACTTATCTGCTGGAATCGAATAAATATCAATGATTCAAGTAATTAGGTCTTCTAGACAAAAATAATAGTATTTCGGTCTAAGAAAATATTTAGAATTTTGAGAAGTCGCCAATCGTTTAGTCAAATACCGAAAGTATCTTATCAAAATTATGTAGGTAACAATTAAGTATTTGGCTAGTAAAAAAAAAAATAGCGGCTTTAAATCCTTGACAACATCATTAATAATCTAGTCGCAGTCAGTAAAATACGCATGCAAACCTCAGAATGTTTTTCTAGAAGAACCGACTTTGATGATTTTTATTTGAAAGCCTATGACCAATATCTAGATTTAAATTTTGTTTCAAATTTCAAATCTACTGGTAATGAGGTGACGATAATGACGATGATGAAATTTGAATTCTTCTGTTAGATTTTGAAGTCAGTCCAAATAGTAATTACCCTTGCAGGTTGTCTCACCTACAAAGGAGTTCGTCTTACTTAGGACGTCCTCTTACCTGTTTAGGAGAACGTCTAACGTTGAAAGGTGTGTAGTGATCTTTATAAAGTATGGCGTCCGCCGTCGACGCGTCTCTCGAGTCAGCAGTGAGGTAACACTTGTCTACGGGACATTTGTTCCTTAAGAACTCCGTCCTGCCTTGTGCCACGTTCCAAGCACTGAACCCATTGGCTAGGAGAATCTTCTTCACTGGTATATCCTCATCAGTCGGCAGTGCGTACATTAGCTGCTGGGCTATCCTGAGAAGTAACACGAGTCAGTTGATGTAAGTAGAATAATATTTGAAAAACATTGATAGAGTTAGAACACGTCTGTTTTATGTCTAGGCTGTCAACACTTAGCAGGTTGATTGTTCCATCGATAATTCTATTAACTAGTGACCTTATCTATACTTTATATTCTATTATGTAGTAAGTAAGAGAAAAACACCTGCTCTACCGGTTGGGACAACATCTCTTCACGGATTATCAAAGAAAACGTAGACCAGTTGGTAGAACCTTTGACACACATTTGCAAATTGAGTTTCGCAACATCGACCTTTCCAAAGTCATTCAAAAAATCAGTTATATTACCCATTTATAAAGCGGGAGACAAAAAAGAATTAACAAATTATAGGCCTATATCAATTCTGCCCGCTCTCTCGAAAATTTTAGAAAGAGCACTGAACACGCGCCTTGTTAATTACTTGGAAAGTCAAAATCTACTCTCTAACAATCAATATGGTTTTCGCAAAAAACGCTCAACATCAGACGCTGTATCTGAACTTAATAACTACATAGTTAAGTGCCTTGATGATGGCAAAAAATGCATAGCTATTTTCCTTGACATGGCAAAAGCGTTCGATACAGTGTCTATCCCTTTGCTATTAGCTAAGTTAGAACGACTAGGTGTACGTGGTAAGGAACTAGAAATTTTTCGCAGCTATCTGAGTGAGAGAACGCAATTGGTTAAAATCGGGGAGCATAAAAGTGCACAACTTCCAGTCACCTACGGAATTCCACAGGGGTCAATAATTGGACCGACTCTATTTTTGGCGTATATGAACGTAATTTGTGAGCAAAAGCTAATGAATGGCAAATTATTGGCCTTTGCTGATGATACAGTTTTGCTATTCCAGGGAGATAACTGGGAAGAAGCGTTTCGAAATGCCCAAATTGGTTTCAATCAAGTGTCTCAATTGCTCTACCAAAATATTCTAACCCTAAATGCAACCAAAACCAAATATCTGGCGTTTTCGATGCGCAACCCAGGGCTCCCGGACAGTCTAAGCTATTCTTTAAAAGCCCACGCACCGCAATGCCTAAGTTCAAATACATTAAGTTGTTGTGATTGTCCTATCTTAGAATCCTCGAAAACTATTAAATATCTAGGAATTACAATAGATGTTAATCTGTCTTATGCGCCTCATATCAGTCTTCTTACGTCTAGAGTAAGAAAACTAATAGCTATTTTTAAAAATATAAGACATGCAGCTTGTGAGTCTCAAATAAAGATCACGTATACGGCTCTCTGTGAATCATTGCTCACCTACTGCATTACAACTTGGGGCGGAGCTGCTGCTACTCACATGCTCCCATTAGAGCGAGCACAAAGAGCAGTGCTCAAAGTAGCGCACTCTCTCCCTTTCAGGTATCCTACTTCGCAGTTATACCTCGACTGTAAAGTTCCTTCAGTGCGTAAACTTTTTATTCAAAATATTATTCTAAAACAGCACAAGATAAATCCAGACATTGAATCGCATAACAAAAGAAGAACAAATAAAACTTATAATACTTTCCAATGTAAAACGGCATTTGCTCACAAACACTCATACTTTCTCTCTCCCTATCTTTACAACAAAATCAATAAACTTTCGCCCATCAGTAATTTACCCGCCTTACAATGTAAATACTCTATAAAGGAATTTTTAAAACAAAAAAACTACAATGAAACGGAATCTCTCCTAAAAGTCCTGACATAAAATAGATATACAAACAACTACACTATATATACACTACTATAGATACATATTCATACACACACATACACACTTTACATTCGCGCCATCTACTCGGCTGTCCCAAACCAAAACCTAGTAAGAGACATTTTTTCAGTAAACGTTTTTTTTCGTCATTCGTTTCTTGAATTTTGAGCCGCGTGTTATGCAAAAACACCCGTATTTCTATCTCATTTAGAACCAAAGCTACGAGACCCACTAATCCTAGTAACTCCACTTGTTACACTGCGAAACAAAATCAAAATCCTAGCATGTAACATTTCCAAATCCAAATACCTCGTAAATGGTGCTCTTACTAGGTGTTTGAGTTTGGAATTACTACTTACTAGGTTTTTTAATTTGGGATTGACTATTACTAAGTTTTTGAATTGGAAAACAATGCTATAATTGTACCTACAATATCAAAAATGCTCACGCGAAACACAGCAACTCCAGTGTAGTGGGTGTGGTTAAGGGGGGTTAGGGTACACCTCGTCCAAATTTAAACTCGACCTTGGACGAGTTGTCCTCTTCACTTTTAGATAGGTAGTAGGAGTACAACTCGTCCGAGTCCCAAACCGGCTGATTTTAGATTCGGACCAGTTGTACCCTAAACCAAAAGTGAAGTGGATAACTCGTCCGAAAGAAGATCGTTGTTACTTTTCAGGATTCCTTACGGTGTTTTTTAAATATACAACCATTTTAAATGATATAATGATATGAAAACATAATTTGCAAAGATCTTTACTATCGTGAAATAAGCTATTAAACTAGAAATTGTAATATCTTGGTAACTACCGATCGTAGAGCACCAGTTTGTTTAGGTTAATCGGAAAAGGGTGGGTTGAAGTTTATGATGGGATTTATGAGATGAAAAGTAGCCTTTGTGTTATTCCAGGACTAGAACTACGTCTTTTCCAAACTTCCTCTGAACTAACTTCCACTGATCCGAGTGATTGTAAGTTGTGATTAAGTTTCTATGGAAAAGGATTATTCCTTGGTTCGATTCACTAAAAACTCTGTACCTACAAATAAACGAAAGTAAATAATTTGAAATATATCTCTTATTTTATTTTACTACACATACTCTTTGAGATAATTACATAAAGAAATAAATATTCTGACGAATACTATAAACAACCGTTACAAACTGGTGCTCTACGATCGGTAGTTAGCGAGATATTACAATTTCTAGTTTGATAGCTTATTTTGCGATATTATAGATCTTTCCAACTTATGCTTTCAAAAAGCGGAGGCCGTTGGATATATCATTTAAAATGGTTGTATATCTAAAAAAACCATAAGAAACCCTGAAAAGTAATGACGATCTTCTCTCGGACGAGTTGTCCACTTCACTTTTGGTTTAAGGTGCAATTGGTCCGAATCTAAATTCACCAGATTTGGGACTCGGACGAGTTGTACCCCAATCTAAAAGTAAAGAGGACAACTCGTCCTAGGTCTTGTTTTCATTCGGACGAGATGTAACCCTTAGAACAATCAAATAGGACACAATTGCCATTGGTTTTTAATAAATGTCTTTTTTGATAATTTTTTTGTATCATTTACTTATTATTTTATGTCAAATCAAGCTAAATCAGGTCAGCCAAATTTAAGTAAAACTTTTACTAGGTTTTTAGTGACGAACTCCAATTCAACTATTCTAATCTTCCAAGTTAAATGCCTAGTAAGAGACTATACTAGGTTTTTGATTTTGTTTCTGGATAAATCGTCTGAAAATATTTATGTAGTAAGTCTCATAAAACGTGTATGTGCTACAGTTTTTCGATTTTAATACTCTCTACTTGTAGAAAAAAAAATTCTACCAATTAATCACGAACGAATAGTTCATAAAATTTCATACTTTTGAAGCGGCACGTAAAAAAGTTTGTTTCGCTTCTCCTGTAAATTTTTCAAAATGTCTCTTACTAGGTTTTGGTTTGGGACAGCCGTACTGTTGCCCAGACTCTCATGAGACTGGTGTCCTCAGCAGATCACCTCACACACTCCGCACATAACATAGACACAAAAACTACACACACAACTCCTTTTTTTACTGGCTGCTTATTCATATGTAAATGTATAATTTTTCTTAGATTTAATCATTGTGCTTTTTAATTTGTTAAATGTATAACTAGGTATCTAAAATCCGAAGCTGGGATCCCTCGCATCTTCATACAAGATTTTCTTAGTAAGAGCGAGGTTTCACTACAATTTACATTTTAATGTAAGTTTTTTGATTCTCTATTTTTGAAAATAAATACTTGTTTGTTTGTTTGTTGTTGTTGTTGAAGTAAAGTTACTTGGAGGCCTTTTATTAGGTACAGATAGAGACTGTTTTGTTTGCTTACTTCAATAATTTTTGACATGAAAAGACAAAAAACTGTCGAAAATGTAATGCAATCTCAAAAGTAGTCCATCGGTTTAGTGTCAATAATATTATGCTTAGCAAAATTATAATCAAATGTATTGAATTTATTCCACCAAATGATAAAAGTTAAGGCTGATAATAACGGTAAAAGAAATAAAGTCGAAATTGTAGAAAGTAGGTAGGTACGTATTTTCAGGGATTACCTTAGATAGTTAGCTTCAACCCACTCATAGATAAGCTATCGAAGAGACATAGGTTGTAGTTTTAGTTGATCGATTTTTAGTTCAGCGTTCATTCATACGAGTTAGGATGCTTGTGCTACAGTAGGAGGCTTATTGCAATTTATAATATGGTTCCCAGAGAATGCCTAGCGATAAATTTACCGAAATAAACATAATGACAGTACCATGTCAATATAGGTATTTATGAAGAGCTGTTGTACACTCATATAAATATCAAAATGCTCCCTAGAAATAGCGATTCCTATAACACAGATTTTACAATACTAACGTAGGTAATATATACGTATATATTCGCCTAGGCGGGTAGGTGTGAAAACATTGTCTGATTTTGCTCTGTATAATATTTATTGTTTAAAAATAAAGTAAAACACTATTTTAAATAAATTAATGCAATGAATTAGTCAAGTACCTTAGTGCTCCATCTGCCACATTCAAAATCTACATAAAATAAACTAAAACACCACTGGATAAAACAAGACAACACTGCACACCAATATGGACAGTCAACAGTCTTTGTCTGAAGCAATTCAGTCCCTCCATGACCGGATGACTCAGTTTGAGGGAGCCTTGGTGAGGTCCACTTCACCGACTACACTGGAGGCCATTGCGGCAGACTATGCAGCGTTCAAGGCGTTCTCGCTGGGTGTTCTCAAAACTCTCCAACAGCAAGTTGAGATGCTTGCTCGTGACGCCGACCACCAGGAGATGCGGAGTCGTCGCAAGATTGTTCTGGTGCATGGCATACCAGAAGGGCCCAAGGAAGACGCAGCAGAAGTTGTAGCAACCACCCTCAGCGGGCAACTGGACTTGCCAGAGTTCTCAAAGGCATTCATTAGGAGGTGCCACCGAATGGGTCGTGCGACACAGGGCGAAAGGCCTCGCCCCATCCTCGTGAAGGTCAGTGATCTTAGTGTGCGTGACAAGATCTGGTTTGCAAAAACTAAACTCAAGGGCAGTAGTATCACCCTGTCAGAGTTCCTGACGAGGCCCAGACATGTCGCATTCATGGCGGCCAGGGAGCGCTTCGGTATGAAGTCATGCTGGACTAGGGACGGCCACATTCACATCGCTACGCCGGACGGCCAACGCCATCGGATTTGCACGATCAGCGAGCTCAACAAGCTGTCGCCAGCAGGTGCTGCAAAGCCTGTCAGCCGCGTAGCTACGGTCCCGGCGCCGGCGGCGGCAGTGAAGTCTAGGGCCCCGTCGGCTAGGCGAGTTGCGACGGGCAGCGATGGTGCATCAACTTCGTCCAAGAAGTAAATTCGCTCATTCATAAAGTCTGCTAAGTAGAAATGTGACGTAGTTAACGTTTTCTCCGTTACCCACGCGCGGCACACTTATTTAGTTAACATTTTTCTAAATCAGAGGGTAAAGTTTTTGTTTACTTTGTACTTTAACTTCAACTTCTTTTCTTGATTATGGCTCTGACTTTGTACTTGTCTTTCTTAGTTGATGGCAACATGTGTCTGGTTAGACTTTGAGGTACATAATGACGTCTTGTTGGATCTGTTAATCAGTCACATGTTCCTCTGTTAATGTCAATGTCATTGTTATGCTTATTTGTTGTGCTGTGCGACCTTGTCCTTTGAGTTGAGCCGATCTGTTAGGGTAGGTAATTTCACTTAACGCAATTTCTTGATTCAGCTGCTTGTAACTGTTATTTTTTAATTTTGTCTTTAACCTATTTATGTTTTTATGTTTGTAATGTGTAATACCCAGGTTTAACTGGCAGATGGAGTGCTGGTATTTTCATATTTTATTGCCCTATTTTTTTCAGATTTAATAACTTTGTGTATTTTATTTTGATTTACATATTTTTATATTTTATACTTATATTTATTTTTACCTTTATTCAATGACTTCTCTTAGTGATAGTGATGATGAATTCCACTCGATCTCCACAATTGACTCCAGTCCTGGTAGTGCCGACAGCTTTATGAGCATTCCTTCCCTCTCCGATACACTAACATCACACTTTAGTGATGTGGCAAAAAATTTTAACGTCATACATATAAACGCCCAGAGTATTCCAGCACATTTCTCAGATATATTAGCTTCTTTTGACATTAAAAACCTTCACGCTATATTAATTTCCGAATCCTGGCTTAAGCCTTCTCTTCCTTCTTCCCTCTACTCTCTTCCTGGTTTCTCTCTTATAAGAAATGATCGCACGGGTAGTCGTGGAGGTGGTGTGGCCATCTACTTACGCTCACACATTCCCTTCACAATACTAAGTATGTCTGCACAGCCTCCCCCTGCAAATGCTGGTGAACATCTTTTTATAGAGATCTGCCTCTCTCATACTAAAATTCTTCTTGGAGTATACTATAGCCCTTCTCTTCGTATAAATTACTTCACATCTCTCGAAAAACTGCTAGAAAATCACGTACCTATCTATAGCCACAATATTATTATGGGAGATTTTAACACTTGCCTCGTTAAAAAAGACTCGCGTGCATCTGCCCTTAACTCAGTGGTTCAGTCTTGTAATTTGCATACTCTTCCTCTTGGTACAACTCATCACTCTCCTAATCTTACCCCATCTCTTCTTGACTTAATCTTCACTTCATCCTTACAGCATGTTGCTAAGCACGGTCAATGCTCAGCTGATGCTTTCTCTTACCACGATCTTATCTTCCTCTCTTATAAACTTCGCCCACCTAAATATAAACACAAAACTCTTCTTCAGCGCAATTTTAGTGGTATGAATCTTGAAGACCTTCGATCGGATGCATCTAAAATTGATTGGTCGACTTCAGTTATGGCGGGCGACACGATAGATGATAAGCTCGCAGCCTTTAATTCTACACTCGTTAGTTTGTTTGACGTTCATGCACCAATCCGCTTGGTCAAAATAAAGCAGCTGCCAGCTCCGTGGATCACGGACGAAATCAAGTCCTTTATGCACAAGAAGGCAGCTGCCAAAGCGAAATTCAAACGATGTGCTAATGACGTCAACAAAGAAAGGTACCATCTCGCCAGAAATCGCTGCAATAGGATGTGTAGGGATGCTCAACGCCGCTACATTCACTCTTCACTCTCTAATGCCGACCCAGCTAAAGCCTGGAAATTTTTAAGAACTTTGGGAATCGGCAAGGCACGTCAAGAGTCGTGTACATCTAATTTTAATATTGATTCTCTCAACATTCATTTTTCGTCGACATCTACCATGGATGATAATGTCAAAAAGAGTACTCTAAATTATCTTTCTTCTTTGCCGTTTCCTGACTATCCCTCCTTTAATTTCAGTCCATTCGCCGCATGTGATGTTAAAAAGAGCATTTTATCAATTTCCTCTAGCGCCATGGGAGGTGATAATATCGGTCGCAACATGGTCACTCCTATTATTGAGGAGATATTGCCTGTGATAATTCACCTCCTTAACTTTTCTATTATTTCGGAAACCGTTCCAACGGTTTGGAAGGAAGCTAATATTGTTCCTCTTCCTAAAAAACCTAAGCCTTCTTCATTTACAGATTTCCGGCCCATATCTATTCTTCCTTTCCTTTCCAAGGTCCTTGAACGCCTTGTCCATGGCCAACTCAGTTCCTTCCTCTGTTCGCATAACCTCCTTAATCCTTTTCAGTCCGGTTTCCGTCCCGGTCACAGCACCGTAACTGCTCTTGTGAAGATCACTGATGACATCAGATCGGGTATGGAAAACGGACATCTAACTATTCTTACTCTACTCGACTTCAGCAATGCTTTCAACACTGTTGATTTCGAAATCCTGCTTGGAATAATGCGCTCTATCAACATATCTCCATCGGCGATTGGATGGTTTCGCAGTTATCTGCAGGGACGCCGGCAGCGAATTCGCACCGAAAACTCTTTTTCGTCTTGGTGCAACACCTCTGCTGGTGTACCGCAAGGCGGCGTACTATCTCCACTTTTATTTGCATTGTTTATTAACTCTATTTCTCATAACTTGACTTCTTCCTACCATCTCTATGCAGACGATTTACAAATTTACACCCATACCTCTCTGCAAGACCTGGCCGGCGCTATTCATCGCACGAATGCTGATCTTATTAGTATTCGTGATTGGAGCGTGGCCTACGGTCTCCAAGTTAATCCCAGTAAAACACAGACCATAATTTTAGGTAGTTCGCGCACTTCTGCTAAAATTGACTTGGGCTCACTCCCTAAAATTGAATTTAATAGCGTTACAGTTCCTTTTAGCAGAAGTGTTAAAAACCTGGGAATCTTCATGGACAGTGATATGTCATGGGTCTCTCAAATGGATGCGGTGAGCCGCAAGATATTCGCCTCTGCTGCTTCATTGAGAAGACTTCGTAACTTCTTGCCGACTGCCACTAAAATTGTGCTCGCTCAATCTCTCATGCTTCCCATCCTTGATTATGCTGATGTCTGCTACCTTGACCTAACTGAGGAGCAGCTTAATAAGGTAGAACGGCTCCAAAACGTCTGCATACGTTTTGTTTTTGGTCTACGTAAATATGATCATGTTTCGGAGTTTCGCACAAAACTTAAATGGCTTCCTGTCCGTCTTCGCCGAAATTCCCATATCCTTTCTCTTCTTTATAACATTCTTTTTAACCCTGTTACTCCCTTCTATCTAAAGGAGCGATTTGAATTCCTCCATGACTCTCATCCTCATCCCTCCCGTGTCCTCCGATCGTCAGAAAACCTGGTTTTGAGTATACCACCTCACAGAACCAGTTTCTACGACAAATCCTTTTCCATCCAGGCCATAAGGTTGTGGAATGCACTACCAGAGTCCACTAGGAAATCAACATCACTACCTGTTTTCAAAGCTCGTGTGAAGGAGTTTTTCCTTTCATAAATTGAATATTGGTACTTACTTTTTATTTATCTTTGTAGGTATCTTAGTATATGTATAATTATAGTATTTATTTTAATTTAGTATTATTTATTTTAGTTTTTACTAGGTTATTATATTATTATTGTATTCTATAGTTTTACTAAGAATTTATTCGTAGGTTAAATAATATGTAATATAAATATTTATTTTAATATTACACTGTACACCCCTGCCTTTCTTGAATTTAACATAATTCTTTCCATCCAAAGGTTGCCTGGAAGAGATCGCTTCTAAGCGATAAGGCCGCCCATTGTACTTGTCTTATGTAATGTCCCTATGTAATGTTCTTGTTCTGGTGTACAATAAAGGATTTTTGTATTGTATTGTATTGTATTGTATATAAATTAATTATTATAATGATTAGGTATTATTTAATTAAACTTATTTACAATTGAAATTTCTGTTGTGTCCAAGATTCCTGTAAACTCTAAATGAAATACTTAAGCACTAACATTTGAAAGCATCCATCCAAACTTTTGCATTTAACTACATTAAGTAGGTATAACCCACATAGTGTAATTTGTTAGAATTATACCTAAAACTTTGTCAAAATGTAATAGTGCTTAGTTTTCAGACAAGAAAGATTTCCCGAAACTAATTTTCCGCAGTGACGCGATGCCAACAAACTAATAGAGGTACCCTACCGTTGCGTTGACGTATTTTAGCTTCATTTGGAAGGTGCTAATTGAAACGCACCGTGCTGTGTCTGTCACTAAAGAGTTCGATAACTCTTTATCAGCATGTCACTTTGCAAGAAAAGTTCGAATTCTAATTAGGCCTACCTTGAAGTTGTTTTAACTATGAAGAGCACGTAGGTAATATCTAACATAGGACTCTCATACATACATAACAAATGTAAGCGTGAGTATGAAACTAACTAACCTACGTTTTCCCACTAGTATACCTAAACTAGCATTTTTGAAACGAGATGTGAATCAGTTTAGATAATCTTTCTCTGCTCTGTGGATAATTATCAAAACTGAAGTTCTCCAGCGTGGCATGTGTTTTATTGGAAATGGTTGAGCGTTTTGCCACTATCTCACGTAAGTGAAGATGTGGCCTAAGATGAAGCACGCTTTCCCTGGAGTAACTTATTCACTCTTGATAATCGTAACCTGGCGCTTCCTGCGTCTGTTTTCTGCTATTCTACAGCCAATGTATACTTCAGCCAAATTCGATGTGGTTTGAATGTTTGTATTTAATCAAGACAAAAGTCTCACTTGCTTGGGGTGAAGTTTAAGATTTAATAAATTTTTTAATTAGCAAAATTTTATGAAGATCTCAAATCGATAAGGAATATCATTTCTGTAAAAATACCTAAACGGCTCCTGGTAGATTGAGTTTTTCTATAAATTTAATTAAATATCTTTATTCAAACTACAGTGATATAATTATATTAGTTCCTATAATAATAATTGAATGTTATGTAATGCTAATGTTTGGAACATTTTCATTAAGTAAGTAGATAACATTCAATTATAATTATTACAAAATCGCAACACAATAAAGAATGCAATAAAATGTAATCTTATGTAGGCAAAAATAAATTACATACTTAATTAAAAATTCACATTAACTGCCTACCAATACTGCGATTGAATAACATAGATATTTTTTTGTATACAAACGAGATATAAAATTAAAGGAAAATTGGTGTAACATATTTTACGATACTGGGTATCATCAGAGCAAGCTGCAGTTTTCATTCATCATTCCATTGGTCTCTCAATCGTTATCCAACTCGAACTTGCATCTTTTTAGCCGTGCTTGAGCAATTAAGCGTTATTGAACTTTTTGATTTGGTTTTTTGTTGTTAGCTTGTTGTTACCCTGCTGTTGTCTGTTCAGTATAAGTTAAGTTATCATTCATAAATGTCATTGTTTACGAAAAATATCTATGATTCTAAATAGAGTAGATATTGTTAAAAATGTCATACTTTGGTCAATCTTTAAAAGTTGAGGATTAAACGTTCCGCTAGCATAGCAACCCTTACAGGCCCGTCTCAAAAATCTACCCTGTATTTATAAAATCTTTCGGCAAATATAGTTCCGTTCCGAGCGACAAAGTCCGTATATTTTGTTAAAAAAATATATTTATACTTAGTACTTAGAATGTTGGGTAGTATGTTTACTAACATTTTTCTCGTCAAATTTGGCTGTAGTACCTATAAGCACATAATAGACAGCATTTACCTACCTGAAGTCAACTTTTTTGAGCGAACGAGTTGAGACTGCGACTCTACAAACGTAGTACAGGACGCTCTCAGGCCAGGTCAGAAGACGATCTACGAACTTACTGCAGACAGATACTGGATGCGGCAAGCTGAAGACAGGGCGCTATGGCGCTCATTAGGGGAGGCCTATATACAGCGGAGGACAGGATGATGATAAGTACCTGTCGCTTCCAGGGTCATCTTCAGGGAACATGCCGGAGGGGTTGTGAGTCAGCGGCCGAACCTCCCCGCCGCGCATGAACCACGGCCGGAAAGATATCTCCTTCATAAGGTCCTTTGTGTCGTCACCTTCCACACCTTCCGTTATTAAGTTCTGTCGACAATAACGTAATGAATGAATAATGCTGAACAACCCACACAGCACCACAAAGTTAGCTACTCAAAGCTTGTTTTATGGGAACCACGGTCGGAAAGATATCTCCTTTACAAGGTCCTTTGTGTACCGTCGACAATAACGTAATCTTACAATTATAATAAATGGGAAGGTTTGTAAGTATAGGTGGATGGATGGATGGATATTTGTTACTCTTTCACGCAAAAACTACTGAACGGATATGGATGAAATTTGGCACAGAGATAGATTATAGACTGAAATAACACATATGCTACATATATTGTATCCTGGAATACCCACGCGAACGCAGGTGAAACCGCGAGGCGCTGCTAGTAAATTAATAATGCTGAACAATCTTCACAGCATCATCTAGCCCCAAAGTAAGCTACTCTAAGCTCGTGTTATGGGTACTTTAACTTTTAACTGATATAACTATTGAACTGATATAACACTGGCAGTGCTATGGTTCACCCTCAAAATTAATTTACCGGAATAACATTATTTCGTCTGCCGTTGGCTGTCAGCAGGGCGACCCTCTTGGTCCGGCCATATTTAGCCTTGCCATTCATCCAATAATTCAACGTCTTCAATCCAAGCTCAATGTTTGGTATTTGGATGACGGAACTTTAGGTGGAGAAGTGGACACCGTTTTTAGTGATTTAAAAATCATCACAGATGAATTTCGACAAATAGGTTTGGAATTGAATTTTTCAAAGAGAGAGCTTTTTATTTCGGACTCTTGTGTAGACAAAAACAATATCATTGCAAAATTTAACAGTTTGGCCCCTAACATTACAGTTATAGATAAATGTTCACTTCGACTCCTAGGTTCACCAATTCTTGATGAGTCTTTTCGGCCATTTGTAGATGAGAAAATTCAAAATTTCAACAAAAATTCAGACAGACTTCTCAAAATTAACAGCCATATGGCTTTTACTATTATTCGGTTTTGCCTGTTTGTACCTAAATTTACGTATTCTTTAAGATCTAGTCACCTGTGGAAACACAGCGAGCTATTGGATAGCTTAGACAACATAATAAAGAATACTTTATCATCGGTTTTGAATATTGATTTGGATGACAAGGCGTGGTCGCAGGCCTCCCTACCTGTCAAATTGGGAGGCTTAGGTATTCGCAAAATTTCCAGTGTAGCCCTACCAGCGTTCCTATCTTCCGTCTACAGCACTAGTTCTTTAGTTGAAAAAATTTTAAACACGTCTGATTTGGTCCGATCACAAATTTCTTTCAAAATTTAATATTTAGACGAAGCTAGAACGGCTTGGCATAGTGCTTGCCCCGATGCTGCTCCTCCAAAATCTCTTTCGTCCCAACGGCAATGGGACGGGCCTTTGTGTGAGTTGACACGGAATTGTTTGTTACAAACGTGCTCCAGCTCGGCAGATCGTGCCCGTCTCCTAGCCGTTTCTAAATGGGAGTCAGGACATTGGCTGCAAGCACTTCCTTCTTATAACACTGGCACTTTATTGGATCCCGCTACTTTCCGTATCGCAACATGTATTCGGTTGGGTGCAAGGTGTTGTGCGCCTCATCAATGCCAGTGCGGTACTGCAGTCGAACAGCTTGGTCATCACGGATTATCGTGTACTAGGGCCGCTGGTCGGATATCTCGTCATGCCAGCCTTAATGACATCATCCGGCGGGCCTTTGTCAGCGCTAACGTACCAGCTATTCTCGAACCGAATGGTCTGTTCCGTGACGATGGCAAGAGGCCCGACGGTATGACACTAGTCCCATGGGAGTTGGGGAGGCCCATTGTGTGGGACGCTACATGCGTCGACACACTTGCACCTTCCCATCTTTCAAGGACATCCACTAGGGCTGGTGCGGCGGCAGATCTGGCCGAGGATCTCAAGAGGCGCAAATATGCAGGTCTCGACAGAACCTACGCATTTGCTCCCCTTGGATTCGAGACCCTAGGTCCGTGGGGTACCGAGGCTCTCCGGGTTTTTAAAAAAATATCTGAGCGTCTGGTCGATGCGACGCGTGACCCGAGAGCTGGTGAATATCTGGCTCAGCGCATCAGCATTGCCATACAGCGTGGTAATGCAGCCAGTGTCTTGGGGACGCTTCCGACTGGTATTGACATGGATCAATTGAGCTACCTTTAGACTGTTTGCAACCGTCTGCGGTTAGCTCAATGGTTTCAATTGTAAATACTAGTTGTAATTTTTCTATTCCTTTGCTTGTAATTTTCGTTGTTAATAAAGACTATTGAATACATATATTGAATACGTTATAGGTACATCGGTATTTTTTATGATACATAGAAAACACCCGGATCGCACACCAATTTGTTCTGAGGCGGGAATCGAACCCGCAACCTCTTGCTTCGCAGGCGGACTCTTGCCCGATGCACCCCTGAGGTCGTCACATACAATTACATACGTACCTATATAAACCAAAGTTGCACAATGACCTTTTTTACTTGTTTTCGTTTCATTGAGTGCAATAAAGCTTAATAAACCAAAGTTTCAGTAATAAAACGTAAAGACTTTGACTTTTGTGTTATCTCGACTTTGAAGTTAAAGCTCTGTCGTCGGCTCGATCCAGTCAGAAAATTTATGGTTTTTCTATTTATAGGATATCATGACTGTGACGTAAGTAAATCTTAATCATTTAGAATGCCTCGTCTCCCCATGCATCGACCCATATTATTGGATTGCTCATACATTAACTTACAAACTATAGTACCTAGTAACCTACTATAGTAGGTTCTTTCATACGGACTTTATTTCACCAATGATGGAAGTAGTGATTCATCAGAACGATTCAGGGCTAAAATTCATTACGGGTTTGTAAAATTTGGCTGAAAAATCATGCCGCCTGGGAGATTCGTTAGCGTGAAAATAGTTATTCTGAAAATATTTTTTTGTGGAATAATTCCTTTTAGACATATCCGCCAGTGTAGAGCTGAGCGAGTTGTTACTGTTGTTAGTCCTTACTCCTTACTTTACCAATATTATAAACGTGATAGTTTCAGTGCCGGATTTATATTTTTTATGAGCGTAGGCCACTTTTTTCCGCCGCCCTATGTACAGAGCCGTTCATTATTAGCCACCCCCCCCCCCAATAAAAATTGCGAAATCGCTCCAATTGAAACCAGAGAACGTGTTTGACTTTTATCGTCTGCAATCGAGAGTGACCGTCTTCTGAAATCTGCCGCCCCCCTAGGACGCTGTCGCCCCTAGGCCGCGGCCTATACGGCCTATTTATAAATCCAGGACTGGATAGTTTGTAGGTATAGATGTATGGATGTTTGTTCCTCTTACACCCAAAACTGAACGGATTGGGTTTAAATTTTGAATATACTTAGTTTTAGTACTGGAATCACACATAGGCACATACACATATGAATCAGTTCACATGGATTAAAGATAGCCTTGAAAATTAAGACAGAAACAACTCGTGCGAATCTGCGGGCAGATACTAGTTTTAAATATTTTATAGTCTTACGTAGGATGTTGACACAGGTGTAAAAAATGTCTGCACAACACTAGGTACCTAGATGCTCATACAATAAATGATCTTGTGAAACCTTACCGACTGAATGTAGAGACAATTATAACAAACCTGTGTTTTGAGTTGGACGATAATTCGATCTGTTTGGTGAATTTTTAGCTTTACTGTAGGTTTGGTACAAACTTTGGTAAACATCAGAAAGAGAGCGATAATCATGAAATCACATGGAGTTTTTACAGTGAGAGCGTTTCGAATTTATGAATTGTTTTTTGTTTAAATTTATATATTGGCATAGTTAACAATAAATAATAAATATTTAACTACTTATACTTAATAACGTTTTTATTTATTCTTATGGTCTTGGTTAAGTTTGGATCGGAATATTTACCTCAATGGATATGAGATAACCACGTCTAGGAGGTCAAATTTGGCCCTAGCCCTGGAAAATGGAAAAGCAAAAGCTACTTTTTATCCCATAAATCAGTTCTCATAGAATAGAACTAGCCTTGAGATGTTTCCATAAAAACAACGCGCACGAAGCCGCGTCAAAAACTAGTAGAGTTTTTGAAACTTACGTGATCAGCGATTATAATTGTCCCGGGTATTTATCATCATCATCATCAGTGTATTAGTCCACTACTGGACATAACATAGGCCTCCCCTAATGAGCGCCATAGCGCCCTGTCTTCAGCTTGCCACATTCAGCATCTGCCAGCAGTTTTTCGCAGATCTTCATCCCACCTGGCCGGAGGGCGTCCTACACTACGTTTGTCAAGTCGCGTTCTCCTCTTAACACTATTATTATAGGGTATTTATCGCGTTTATTCAAATACTAGATGCGCCCCGCGGCTTCACCCGCGAACCAGAGTTTTTTTTTCGCACAAATTTCAGTAATATATTGCATACCCCCTAGGGGTTATATGTAAAAATAAAAAAACGTAGGTATTAATTATTCACTCATTAGTTTATTTATACTTACCAAGTTTTGTGTGAATCGAACCAAGGAAAAATTATTTTCCATACAAACTTTACCACCCTATTTAACCCCCTGAGAGGCTGAGATCAGAGGTTAAAAATTCCAAATTTTAATAGCTATGTCTAATTCTAGGTCTCAAAGTATTTACGTATCAAATTTCATCTAAATAACTTAAGTAGTTACAGAGATTACCTACTAACAAACATTCACACAGACTATCCCATTTATTATACCTAATAGTAAGACAGCTAAAAGAGCTAAAGAGTAAGATACCTGAAGATAATGTTCATTGTGCGGCAAAGGCGGCGGAGCCGGCGAGGTCGGCAGGGGTGACCTGGCCGGCGACAGCACCGGCGGCCGAGGCAGCAGCAGCAATGCCAATGCTGTCAGCACCAGCGGAAGCAGCAATGCCACCCGCCGCAGCGCGCGCAGCACGTGCGCCGTCCGCATCCGCATCTCGAACGAGTTACCCTCCCGTGCCGCTGCCTGCCTCCCGGTGAGACGGACCCGTCTCCATTATTTGCTATCGGACTGGTGATGGCATTCTGTGGAAATATCGTCGTTGATAGTCAATAGTCAAAGTGCTGACTTTACAGGACTCACACGTCAGAAAATTTAAAAGTGCTCACTTTGTGATTTTTGTTCACTAAAGTAAAGAAACGAACAGAATCCTTTACATTGTTAGGTTGTTAGTTTTCGAGTGGGAGTACTTACCTAAAACTAGTTCTATCTTTGTGATTTTTGTTCACTAAAGTAAAGAAACGAACAGAATCCTTTACATTGTTAGGTTGTTAGTTTTCGAGCTGTAGTACCTAAAATTTTTATCATCTAAATAATCTGATATTTTGTAAAGCCGTTTTACTGAGAATAGTTTTGACAATTTGTTTGAATTTATATAGATACTGACAATTCTTGCAACTCACTGATTGAATTGGGTGGAGAAAATTATCGAGAGGTTTTTGAAAAAAGGCCTTGACGAAATTACATGTTCGGAATCGCGCGTTATCACAATTGGTATTACATCCTTACTAATGCTATAAACGTGAAAGTTTGTATGGATGTAATAGATGTATGAATGAATGTTTGTTTGTTCCTCTTTCACGCAAAAGCTACTGAACGGATCGGCGTGAAATTTTTAATAGACGTAGTTCTACTGCTTTTCATCCCATGAATCAGTTCCTATGGGATAGAAATAGCCTTGAAACGTTTCCATAGAAATTTAGCGAGCGAAGCTGCGGGCAGATGCTAGTGTGATTTATAAATAGTATTACCTAGTAATAGTAATATTATTAAATAGTATTACTACATAGACATATAACTGTGAATAGGAAACACACAGAACATTCGGAACAAATACAATTATTAATTCTTATGCTAATACCGGATCGTACAAAAATTATTTTTAAAAGCCTGAAACGAACCCGTGGTCATCTGCGTCGCAGGTGGACCGTCGCGCACTACGCCACAGACGGTATAAAACCAATAAAAAAACAGTGAAATTGAGAAACTTCTTCTTTTTCAAATTCGTTTAAAACACATTTGAAGCCGAGACGTCCACTGCTGGACATGCGCTCGACGTCGTCAAACTTATCTGCTAGTTATGCCCTACTTCGCTTACCTCTTAAAGGTACCTAAGCATGCGTAGTAGTTAGCTAGGTAGTAGGTTCAGTAGGTAGGTACTGATAAAGAAGTAGGTACCTAGGCGTAGGTGCCTATACTGCCTATCCAGTTAATCAAAACATTGTAGTAGGTAGTAGCCGAATGCAATCGTAACATAACATAACATCTCGTTACGTTAGTCACACATACGTATAAACTTCAATCTGAAAATAATAAACAAAACCTGCCTTCGTACCTACCTGTATCTCAGATTATAGAACTTCACTACATAGTATAAAATAAAGTCGCTTTCTCTGTCCCTATATCCCTATGTATGTATGCTTAAATCTTAAAAACTACGCAACGGATCTTGAGCGGTTTTTAGAGTGATTCAAGAGGAAGGTTTATAAGTATAATAAACTTCTATTGCAGTGGTACGATGGCCGCCTAAAATATCGATCGACCCACCCGTCATTTTTGTTAACAAAATGTGTACTTAGGTTTATCTTTGAAAAAATGTAATCTCTGTAGGCTTTAGATATTGTTAAAGGTGCGTATGTGGTCCATGTACCTCACATTTCACTACAAAGTATGAAAAAAAGTCGCTACCCGCTGTCGTGTCGTTCTGTCCGCTGACATGTCGGTATGCTTAGATCTTTAAAATTACGCAACAGATTTTGATGCATTTTTTATAGAGAGATTCAAGAGGTTGGTTTATAATGTTTAATACACCTGTGCGAAACCGAGAATCTTAATCAGTGTAGTTATAGTTAAATATCCATATAAAATAAGCAGTCCTGCTGTAGGTAGGTACTTAATGGTTTTCGGGTTGGGTTTTTGTTCTATTATCTAATAGATTTATGTAGATAGGTACCATACCAATACCTACCTACTTATCAACAACTGACCGAAGAGTTATAGGTTATATTAGGTTATATTGATGCTTACATGAAATCCGGCAGAAACTAAATTCTCTGTATTAGAAAACTGCTTATTTGCCTAACAAATGGTACGATGATTCACCATGCCTTTCTGGCATGGATCACTGTTATAAATTCATAAAACTCGCTTTATTTGTCCAAACATAACCCAATATCGCAATTATTCCATTTGCCTACTAATAATTTCAAGATTCACGGGTAAAAACATTTATATGCTATAAATCACAGTGGATTTGGAAACGCAACGTTGATTTGTACCAAACATTTATAAAAATTCACAATAATTATGTAAAACTAGGTAAATAAACAAATACGTAAAACATCGTAAAATAATAAAAAACAAACAGTTGTCATTTTTCGGCGGTACCTAGAAGAGTAACAAAGAGAATAAAACTAGAATCTATAAGTAGCACATAGAACATAGAGTATTTTTATTAAGAACTTATTTCCTATGCAACATTTTATATTTTCTCGTTGCTGGTCAATAAAAAACTCATTAAAAATCGTCCAAGATTCAGCGTGCACTCCAAGGAACAATACTCTCTACCGAGCCAACAGTAACCAGACAAAACAGTACCTTATTAAAAATTACTATTATAATAAATGGGAAATTCTGTCTGAATGTTTGTATAGATATCTTCGTAAGTAGGTACCTACTCAAGTTATTCAAATGAAAGACGAAAGGGTACACGGACATATAATTAGGGCGCAGCTGCTAATTTCAGTAAAAAAGTAAATCAATATCTTTAGTTCTTTAGGCTTCCAAAATAAGCACTTAGACAATTCAAATCTAATACTATAGGTATATAATTATCAAAATAATATAAGAAATAAAGTGATTATTAATTTGTCTGTGTAGTCTTCTTTTGATGACTGAAGTGGCGCGGGGCGTCGGGTGAAGGTCCGCCAGCGATACTGGGGGGTTGGTTGGTTGGATTCCCGCCTTGGAACAAATGTACGTTCCGCAAATATTTGTTCCGGGGTTCTGGGTGGTTTCTATGTATATTAATAAAAAAACTATATATTCAATGTGTAATACGCATATCAATCATCTAGTACCCATAAATAACACAATATCCACAGCATCATCTCCGCGAGATGATGCTGTGTGGATGTGGATTGTCTTTGACCGATTAGAATGGCCAGATGTCGCTTAGTTTCACGCCGACGTTGCATGCAGTGCTTGTAGGTAGGGCATGCATTATTCGCTCGATAATGGTATTCGAAGATTTCGAATACTAATAAATATGGTATTCGAATACTTCGAATAAAACGAATTTTCCGAATACAGCTTTATTCATCATCATAAACCTATGTCCACTAACAATGACAGCTTTATTGCATTAAATTTGATTTACGCTCGCAAATCTCTTCAACAGTAGCCTTTATGAAATTAAGAGAACTAGACACATCTTTCAAAATTAATATTTCAGCATCCGAAAAACTAGTTTTTTCTTTAAGATCAATTACCCAACCCAACCCTTAGCGTCAACGGTTAGCGCCTCCAGGTACTTTCAATTAAATACTTGAAGAACATGTTCAGTGCTGCGTGGGCGTCGGTCAGGTCTCGGTTGTGTCACAAGGGATCTGAAAAGTTCGTGGATTACACCTGTATGCCGCGCGACCACTCAAGTAAGTTTTTTTTAATGCCTTTACTCTTTTTACAAGCCATTATTGCAATTTATCTTTGTAATATTTATGTTTATTGATTTTTTTTATCTGGAAGTTTGTTACACATTTTTTTATTTGAAGGTCAACCCCATGGTTGACCTTCAAATAAAAAATAGAAGAACAGCTGCTCAGATAGAGTTCTGGCTTACTGAATCAGATCAGAAAAACGTTTATGACAACAGATCAAGTTCTGATGACAAAGTGGATCATATTAAAGAGCAGGATCCTGAATCAGAGCAGGATGACGACATTCCAGCTGAGGCATCTGTGGCGGAAAATTCAGAATCTGACGACAGTGGGCCGCCTCAGCAGAGGCGACGTACTGACTGTCGATAATACGGTTTGGACCAAAAAGTTGTTCCTGGTCCTAAAGAAATTTCTCGACAGAAAACAACTGTTCGAGAGTGCATGCCACTTTTTCTGGACGATAATATTGTATTATTGTATTCCGACGGAAAACCAGCCAGCACCTTCGGTACCAACTCAAAATACATAGTTCTATCGGCCGTTGCCACGACTGCGGAAGAAAGCGTAATAAAAGCACACGAAAAGTGTGTAATGCCTGCAAAAAGTTTATTTGTGGTGATCATTCCACAATTGTGTGTCTGTCTTGTGTCGAAAACACGAATTAGAGTTAGATTTTATTCATAATTTTATTTGTGATCTCAATCTGAACAAAGTGTGATTTTTAGAGCCAGATAAGAGGTATAATTGTTTTATTTTTATCACAGAGGTTTAGATTTGATTTAGTATATTATTATTTGAAAATATTTTTTTAAGTATAAGAATAAAATAAGAACGATTTAAAGCTCACAAGACTTTTAATTTCAATGTATATTTGGCATGTACATGTAATCCGCGCGACCATTCGTTTAGGTGCGCGACTACTGTAGGGTTAAAAGCGCGAACAATGATACGGAATGACGTACTAAGTAAAAAGACTCGTGAAAGACAGGCAACATATTCATTAATTCATTCAGCTCAACCACTATTGGTTTATATGAAATAAGCTAAAGATGCCCTCTACCTTCGATTTTCTGTCTCGTGTAAGATCAAATAAAAATGAATAATAATGAAAATTTAATTATTTGCGTTCGGACACTTTTATCAAGACAAAATAGGAAAGTATTCGTATTGTTCGTAAAAACCGAATAATTATAACTAAGGTATTCGAATAGCAAATGTGGCGAATATCCGAATAATACGAATATCCGGATATCCGAATTGCATGCCCTACTTGTAGGACGGCGATCACAATAAGGCTTATTACTGCCGCAGTAGAGGTACGAAAACCACCATAGACACTACATAGTCTTACTATTATAATAAATGGGAAAGCCTGTATGAATGTTTGTTATAGGTAATCTCCGTAGTTATTTAGATGAAATTCGGTACGTAGATAGTTTAGGACCTAGAATAGGATAAAAGCTATTAAAATTTGGATTTTTTTACATCTGAAGGGGTTAAATGGGTTGGTAAAGTTTGTATGGAAAATTATTTTTCCTTGGTTTGATTTATTCAAAACTCAGTATAAAAAATATGAAATAAATAAATAAACCTTGTTTTTTATTTTTACAAAATAACCCTTATGGTTTGAGCAATAAAAATCTGAAATTTGTATGGAAAAAAACTCTGGTTCGCGGGCGAAGCCGCGGGGCGCTTCTAGTATAAAATAAAGTCGCTTTCTCTGTCCCTATGTATGCTTAAATCTTTAAAACTACGCAACGCAACGGATTTTAATACGGTTTCAAGAGGAAGGTTTATACGTAATAATAAAACCGTGCGAAGCCGGGGCCCGGGCGGCGGGTCGTTAATGCCAGAATAAAAAATGTAAGATATTCAATGTTGTGCAACCTAAGCTCTATGATATTGACATGTATGTGATTCGATGGTCACAGTTAGATGTAGTTTGTTTAAAATGTTAGCGCATTCTGTGCCATATACTGACCGACTCCAAACAGATTTACCGCTATGTCGAGCAACGAACTTCTGACCACATGTAGAGTACCTATAGATGTATTATGTATTAGTACCTATATGTATAGATAGATGTATTATATTATCGATCTCAAGAAAAACCCCTTCGACCAGGTGGGATGACGATCTGCGAAAGACTACTGGCAGATGCTGGATGCGGTACGCTGAAGACAGGGCGCTATGGCGTTCATTAGGGAAGGGCTATGTCCAGCGTTAACTAATATTGGCTGATGATGATGATGAATTTAAGCTCAGCCTTTAGATTTCTGAATAAAAATTTCATAGAAATTAAATAATATTCCAAAAAAAACCGATTTCGACGGAACTCGAACCCGCAATCTTTTGTCGACGAGTGAAAATCCCCGATTGTGGTTCACTTCTAAATCAAAAACCTTAATCACTTCTAAATCAAAAACCTTACAATTTCCACTCTCAAAAACGAAAAGTAGTAACTAGACATTATTCTAAGCTCTTAAATTTTCGATTCCGTTTTAACCGAAATGGTCTCATGAACTGTCTAATGCACAATGAAAATGCTAAATACTTAGTAGGTACATAGAGTCGTGCGTGCGATAGGTGATAATGATAACTGATGGGCATGTGGTCTGTGTACCTACCTGATAATAGGGACCGTTATGTCATCTGCAGATGGCAGCTGCGAAAGTTTGTATGAATGTATGGAAGTTCGTTCCTCTTTTACGCAAAACTACTGAACTGATCGGACTAAATTTGAAATAAATAAATAAATAATTCCGGACAGTCCACACAGCATCATCTCATCCCAAGCTAAGCAGCTTGTGTTATGGGTACTAGACAAGACGTAGTTCTAGCCCTGGAATAAAATAAAGATACTTTTTATCCAATAAATCAGTTCCCATGGGATAGAAATAGACTTGAAACGTTTCCATAGAAACAACGCGTGCGAAGTTACGGAACATTATTTACAAATCAAACTTACAAGAACATTAAGACTGATTATCAGGGTTTTATCTATATGCCTCATACAAAATGTATCTATGAGGTATGTACTACAAATACTACAATGTTTATAGTAGTTACTTCACTACAGTAGGTACCTATAGCTACATCACTACATAGTATAAAACAAAGCCGCTTTCTCTCCCTATGTCCTTTAAAACTACGCAACTTATTTTGATGCGGTTTTTATAAATAGAAAGAGTGATTCAAGAGGAAGGTTTATACGTATAAACCGTGCGAAGCCGGGGCGGGTCGCTATTAATTAATAATAGACAATTAATATTAGCAATACAAAAGTTTGGCCCTCCGGCTAAGTGGGATGACGATCTGCGAAAGACTGCTGGCAGATGCTGGATGCGTCTAGCGGAAGACAGGGCGCTATGGCGCTCATTGGGGGAGGCCTATGTCCAGCTGTGGACTAATATAGGCTGATGATAATGATGATGATACAAAAGTTTGGATGGACGGATGTTTGTTACCTCTTCACGCCAAATCTACTGAACGGATCGGGGTGAAATTGAATAGACTTATCTAGTTCTACGCCTGGAATAAATCAAAGGCCTTTCATCTATTTTCACGGCGGTAATGCCGAAGGGCACAGCTAGTATACCTACTTTATAAATGCACTAGTATTTTCTTTAATAGCTATAGAAAGGATAAATTAGAAGGATAGGAGCTTTATAATGATTTCAGATATTATTATGCAAAGAAGATAAATAGGACAGTAGAAATCAAATGACTAGTTCGTTTAAGAGTCGGACAAAATTTTTTGTCAGGGTTTTAAACGCCTACAAAATGATTACCCACTGAATGAGGTAGGTACCTATTTCGATAAGTAGGTTTATCTTCGTATTTGATCTACTTTTCTACGTAGTAAATGGTAGGTAGATAATCTGTAATCTTCTGCATAAGTTTATTGTTCACGCCAATCTTCACAACGGATTAACTAGTTCTCATAAATTTCATTAAAAACGTATTATGATGTTTGGAGATAATTAGCCAACCTGGGAGTTGTTAAGTCAACTGAAATCCATACGTTCCATCCATAAGTTCAAAACAGAAGAGAAAATTGTAGAGAAAATACCGTTTTTAGGGTTCCGTACCCAAAGGGTAGAAACGGGACACTATTACTAAGATTTCGCTGTCTATCCGTTTGTCACCTGGCTGTATCTGAAGAAACGTGATAACCAATTGAAATTTTCACAAATTAAATGTATTTCTAAAGCCGCTATAACAACAAATACTTCACTACATAGTATAAAACAAAGTCGCTTTTTCTGTCCCTATGTCCTTATGTCCCTTTGAATGCTTAAATCTTTAAAACTACGCAACGGATTTTGATGCGGTTCAAAATTCAAAATTCAAAGTGCTTTATTTCCTTAAGACCTTAGAGGACACTTGGACACGTCATAAAATACATGATAACAAATAATTGAAATTATGAAATAAAGTGCTCACTTTGATTATTGTTCACTTCGGTGTATTTAGGTAAAGTAAAGAAGCGAACAAGAAACCTTTACCTTGTTAGGTTGTTAGTTTTTTTTTTTAATAGATAGAGTTATTCAAGAGGAAGGTATAATAAAACCGTGCGAAGCCGGGGCGGGTCGCTAGTAAAACAATAAAATAAATATTTTCTCATAGCGATAAGCCTATTGTACGTACTTACAACCTATTTTTAGTTTTTTTCCTGTCCTGTGTTAAATATTTTTGGTGTGCAATAAAGAATTTTTGTATTTTATTGTACGCACTTGGCCGTAGGATTGTGATAACAATATCTTGATAGGGGTGTGCTGGTAAAACCTTGACCAAGCTAGATCAGCCTCTATCTAGCTAGAGCCTTCGTAAAGTACCTAACGTTAATTATGACAATAATGAAAGTAGAGTGAGTGGGGGGAAGATGAAAAAAGGGGTAAGACAAAAAGTCTTCAATAACACCAGATTTATAGTACTTATTACAGTGCTGGCAACAGCGTTAGGGCCACCAATTTGTTACTTATCACAACTCAGTCAGCGGTTGCGGCTGAGAACGCCTGGTTGTGTGTAAAGTGCAATTTTCTAAGACAGTGTATTTTTCAGAATTCACAAAAGTGATTTCATCTTGCCCCGTGTCTTGTAAATTAAATTACAAGGCAGGTACGAGTGTTTAATTGAAACATCTGCGTATTTTTTTTTTTACATATTTATGTTATTACTTCTAAATCTCGCTATTTCTCGTATTTTAGAATTTATTTCAACTTTTCATCTTTCCCCATTTACATTTAACGGGGTAAGACGAACATATCAAAGTTTTCTTCTTGACCCTTTTTCAGGTTTCATACTAAAAGCCAGAGGTCCTCAAACTGTATCTTTGTGTAGGTTTCAGCAAGAAAAATAAGAAATAAGAAAAAAATGCTGAAATTAGTAAAACAAAAAAAAAAAAGAATAGGTATGCTAAGAAATGTGAAATAAAAATAGAAATCAAATAGAAAATACGTTAAAAATTACAAAAGTAAAAAATAAACAATTATTTTATGGCGATGAAAAAGAATATTCATATAGGTTTCATGTAAAATAAAAGAAGTTTTCAGTTTTTATTTGGTTTTCATTACAAGATAATATTTTTTTCTTTAGGCAAAACTTATGCAAATTGGCTGCAAAGTTTGAGAATCTCTGCTTCAATCTTCCCCCAGTGGGGTAAGTTCGGAATATATATTTTTTTAATTTGCTATATTTTTGTTAAAAATAGGTTTTTTTTTTTTTTTTATTTTGGCACTACAGTCAGTAACAACTTTTTAAATTACTTAACACTATAGACTAAGGACCATAAACTTTGCCTAAGACCTGCCTAAGACACGTTTTAACGATTTTAGATTTTTATTCGATCTTACCCCGTCACCTTTTCACCTTCCCCCTGTTTCAATTAAGTAAAAATAATATTTTTAATTACAGTTTTCTACTTTTTGGACAGCTTTATCAGGCTGTTATTGACATATTATAAAAATCTAGTCTTAACCCTTTAATTATGTCTAATTTACTTTTAGCTAAAGTTAATATCTATTCTTCTACATGGATTCAAAAACAACACTGACCATCTCATCAAAAAACCGTTCGATCTTGCCCCCACTCATTCTATCTACATAATATATTATTATATTATTCGTTATTTTATTAGTCTTACATGTCGCACCCGTATTACAGCTCTGTTTAACTTGGGGCTAGATGATGCTGTGTGGATTACCAGCATCAATTATTATTATTTTGCACATTCATTGGTATAAATAATTTAGTAGTATAGTTTAGTTCTTAAAATGTGCAAGGTCAGATGTCCGAGAAGATACGCAAGAATACAAAGAGATGCGAAACATAACGCAAGAAATGGCTTTTCGATGTAGTAAATTACGATATCGTAGGTTATGTTTTTTAGCAAACGAGAAAAGATGGATCAGATATATACATTTAAAGGAAAAACATTCTTAAAGTGAGTTAGGTATTACCTACCTTGGTATTATCAATATTTTTATCTCTACATACATAGTATAAATAAAAATCGCTTTCTCTGCCCCTTTGTATGCTTAAATCTTTTAAACTACGCAACGGATTTTGATGCGGTTTTTTTATTAGATAGTGATTCAAGAGGAGGGTTTATACGTACAATAAAACCGTGCGAAGCCGGGGCGGATCGCTAGTTAGAAATAAAGGTAGTTAACGTGGTCTAAAATAATGGGTGAAAATTAAATCATTTGCAACTGTGGTGATTGAAACGCAAAGCCCCTCATGGTCAGAGTAACACTCCCGCTGTAAGCTGCTTTTAGTGTTACTATTGTCAGGCTATGTTACCCAACTTCCGGTTACCGTTCCGTTATTTATTTGCATATTATTATGTTGGTACTTTAGTACTATGTCAATTTTACATGTAGGTAGAGTGAGTGGGGGCAAGATCGAACGGTTTTTTGATGAGATGGTCAGTGTTGTTTTTGAATCCATGTAGAAGAATAGATATTAACTTTAGCTAAAAGTAAATTAGACATAATTAAAGGGTAAAGACTAGATTTTTATAATATGTCAATAACAGCCTGATAAAGCTGTCCAAAAAGTAGAAAACTGTAATTAAAAATATAATTTTTACTTAATTGAAACAGGGGGAAGATGAAAAGGTGACGGGGTAAGATCGAATAAAAATCTCAAAATCTCAAAAAATCGTTAAAACGTGTCTTAGGCAGGTCCTAGGCAAAGTTTATGGTCCTAAGTCTATAGTGTTAAGTAATTTAAAAAGTTGTAACTGACTGTAGTGCCAAAATAGCTATTTTGAACAAAGATATAACAAATTTAAAAATATAATATATTCCGAACTTACCCCACTGGGGGAAGATTGAAGAAGAGATTCTCAAACTTTGCAGCCAATTTGCATAAGTTTTGCCTAAAGAAAAAATATATTTTCTATTAATGAAAAATCATATAAAAACTGAAAACTTTTTTTATTTCACATGAAACCTATATGAATATTTTTTTTATCACCATAAATAATTCCTTATTTTTTTTCTTTTGTAATTTTTAAAGTATTTTCTTTTTCTATTGGATTTATTTTTTTATTTCACATTTCTTAGCATACCCTATTCTTGTTATTTTTTGTTTTACTACTTTCAGCAATATTTTTTTTATTTCTTATTTTTCTTGCTGAAACTTACACAAAGATACAGTTTGAGGATATCTGGCTTTTAGTATGAAATCTGAAAAAGGGTCAAGATTAAGACTTTGATATGTTTGTCTTACCCCGTTAAATGTAAATGGGGAAAGATGAAAAGTTGAAATTAATTCTAAAATACGAGAAATAGAGAGATTTAGTAATAATTACATAAATATGTACAAAAAATAATAGGCAGATGTTTCAATTAAACACTCGTACCTGCCTTGTAATTTAATTTACAAGACACGGGGCAAGATGAAATCACTTTTGTGAATCCTGAAAAATACACTGTCTTAGAAAATTGCACTTTACACACAACCAGGCGTTCTCAGCTGCAACCACTGACTGAGTTGTGATAAGTAACAAATTGGTGGCCCTAACGATGTTGCCAGCACTGTAATAAGTACTATAAATCTGGTGTTATTGTTATTGTCTTACCCCTTTTTTCATCTTGCCCCCACTCACTCTACCTTTATATGTAATACAAATGCATAATTTAGTGAATCGAGTGATCAAATCGCTATGATTGTTGTAAATTGCATGAGTTGGTAATAGCTTTAAATCTCTATGCAAATTGGCGTCAGGTAGGTAGGTACGACTTGTCTGTTCTAGGTTTTTTTACAGGTACCTATCTCAGAAATAATAGTAGCTATTCCATATAAGTATGACTGTGGTACACACTTATGTAAAATTAAAAACCAAAAACTAGATAAAATATTGGTGAAAACTGTCGGTTTTTAAATCAAATAGATAAACTTTGACCAAAAAGCCCTTAGACGCAAAATGTCTTAAGTATTTAAAAATATTTTCTTTAAGTATTTATTTTACTAAATTATAGTTTGTCACTCTTTAATTTCTTCTATACGTAATGTTTCTATTATAGACAGCTTGATTGGTTTTTAAAAAGCTATACCATCTATTGTTTATTTATTAGGTACCTATATTAATATTTGAAAAGGCATAGACGATAAATTAAATATAGATTAAATAATGTACCAACAAATCCTTCCTCTAACTAAGCGGGTCAGTGATTTTTCTGTTAAGTTCTATTCATTACCTATTTTTCTATTGTGTTTAGGACTGTATTTAGGAATTAAATAACATTGAGTCACGAAGGCAAACTCGTAATAGGTACTTTTCTACCTCTTCTTCAGTAGAGAGTTATAAGTAACATAAAAATATCGCAGCATCGTAAATAAACTGAAATATAATTAATAATAGGATTTCGGGAAATCTCGAAACACGTATAATTGACACGTTTCTTAATTAGCGCGTGTCACGACAAATATAGTTTGTGTTCTGTTCAAAGAGACCAAAAATATAATCAAGTTCCGGATTACAATATCTAGTATCATTACAATAGAACAAATACCTTTATTAACAACGAAAATTACAAGCAAGGAATAGAAAAATTACAACTAGTATTTACAATTGAAACCATTGAGCTAACTGCAGACGGTTGCAAACAGTCTAAAGGTAGCTCAATTGATCCATGTCAATACCAGTCGGAAGCGTCCCCAAGACACTGGCTGCATTACCACGCTGTATGGCAATGCTGATGCGCTGAGCCAGATATTCACCAGCTCTCGGGTCACGCACGCGTCGCATCGACCAGACGCTCAGATAGATGATCTTTGTGCTTGGGATAACAAAATACGAAGTAAGCCTACGAAATAACAATATAGGTAATTGTGGAAAATACTTTATTAACAACGAAAATTACAATCAAGGAAAAGAAAAAATTACAACTAGTACTCGTATATACAACTGAAACCATTGATTGTGGATACCTATATTTATTTTATATTGCCTTGCTCTTTCAGCGTGCATGTTGGACTTTTTTATTTTATCAGGCTTAATGGCATAAAATTAACAAGTTACTCGAATATTTGTTATTTATTTATAGATTTATTACAGAGGTATTTGAATCTGTAGTCCAATACAAATTATTACGGGTACTCCTCAAGGCATTATACTTGGTCCTATTCTTTTTAATATTGTCATCATGCGCATCGAACGCGTAAAAGCTTCTATAACTAACTATTATTATTTTTATATTTTATAATAAGGTAACGGTGCAGTACGTATAGGTATTTTTATCGAGCTGCTATACTATTGTATAAATTTGAGCCCGAGTGTGTTTCATCATTAAATTATGTTCGCCCATCTTCTAAGTATTGTTTCACCCACGGTTTAAAGTCTAATTTAATAGCTCGTAAACTGATAGGTATGACTTGGTGTTCGCATGCAAATCATCATTATCAGCCTATGTTAGTCCACTGCTGGACATAGGCCTCCCCTAATAAGCGCCATAGCGCCCTGTCTTCAGCTTCCAGCATCTGCCAGCAGTCTTTCGCTGATCGTCATCCCACCTGGCCGGAGGGCGTCCCACATTACGGTTGCCAAGTCGCGGTCTGCACTCAAGAACACGTTTACCCCAACGGTTGTTTGTTCTTCGCGAGATATGGCCGGCCCGCTGCCACTTCAGCTTGCTAATTCTTTGAGCTATGTCGATAACTTTGGTATCGCCTGTTTTACAAAACATTCCGACACTCTTCAGATATTTGTTAGCAAACTGAGAGAAGAAGGTATGCGAACAATTTACACGAAAGGTTAGTACCAAAACAGCAATAAAGCAAGGAAAAATCATTCCGAAACTTAACCCCCTACATCACCCCGTAGGGATGTGTTTCTGATCTTTGATATAGGTTAGTAAAATTATCAAAAATTAACCTCAGAGGGGGTTAAATAGGAAAGTTTGTACGGAAAAATATTTTTCCTTGGTTCGATTTACTCAAACTCGGTATAAATAAAGTATGGAGTGAATAATTAAACAAATTTTTTTTCACACAATAATCCCTAGGGGGTGTGCAATAAATTTCTGAAATTCGTACAAAAAAAAAATTGGTTCGCGGGCGAAGCCGCAGGGTGCATCTAGTATGATTATAAACCACCGTGATTGACTTTGCGAATAGACCGATAACCTTCTATCACGTATGAAACAAGTACTTAATTTTATATCGATTTCTTATCGTTTCTGTTCAGAGTACGTACAGAATTTAAAGCAGCCAAACTGTTATAAAACTGCATGTCTAAATAAAGAGTGAAACAATAGGAATGTTTTACTATCATGAAAGTAGGTATGAAAATCTCATTAATACGTATTCAAAATATTATATAAATATAGTATACTAGCTGCGCCCCGCAGCGTCACCCGCGTGGATATTTTTTTATTTGTCAAATATCATATTTTTATACTTATTATCCTATTCCCGACGAAGACAAATCCAAAAACACAAAATCATAAAAATCGGTCCAGCCGTTCTCGAGTTATAAATGGTGTACCAACACGACTTTCTTTTATTTATAAGAGAAGATGATGATGTTGATTAGTTGTACATATCTTCTACCATATTGTAATTAAGAACATAGGTAGGTAGGTACATAGCTGACTGACTACCGATGTGTGTGTGGATTGTCCATTATTATTATAGCTAGGTACTATATAAATAATATACAAATTACAAAATGTTACGTTATACCTCTATAGGTACGCTACGATCGCAAAGACCGTGGTCGCGGCAGCGCGTTCGAATCTATCCCAACTTTCAATATCTGCAGTCGACTTGAGTTTTTTTTAATCTGTTGAGAATCCTCACCTTGTTGGGGGGAGAATTATACTATATTTAAAATGACAGTTATTATTTTACCTAAATCTTTGGGGAGACAATTTATTAATTATTACCGAATTAAATAAAAATTCGCCCCCGAATATACCTACATTAGATTGTTTTCTCGAACGTATCAATTTTCAGTTGATTTGATCTTGAAGATATAAATTTGTGTCGGAATAATTACAAATTCAAAATTAATGAATATATACTTAATATAATTATAATAATAGGTATATAATATGTATACCTATTATTGTATTTAGTATAATATATAATAATAGAATTCTTTCAAGATTCTATTCGAATTCGTTTCTTTTTTCGTAATGTCACACAAAAAAATACAAACAAATAATAAAAAAATAACTAATTATGTAGCAACCACTGTAGTAATTCTATGCACTAGGTTAGGAATAAAAACAATACAAATATAGGTAGGTACTGTCAAACAAAACAGCGATTAGACGAAGTTTGAGTATCAGGGGTAAGCATTGTAGATTTTTAAATACAAAAAAATACAGAAGACAGTGGAAAATAATACCTAGTTAAATATTCTAGCTTAATTGATCAAATTTTTCAGCCACGATAGACGACTAAATTTTGTTTTAGTAGGTAACTAACGATGACAACCTAGCCACTTATCAATACAATAGGCAATAACCAAGATAAGTTAATCAGATTAAACATGAAATATATAAATAGGTAGGTACTTAATTAATTTACGTAAGTCTCAAATCAATACCTTTATCTAGGGATGTTCAAGTAGGTAATATAAAAATAATTACAGAAAACTACGTTAAATTCTTAAAATCAGAATGGTTGTATAATATATCCTGTACCTAGTAGGTATAAATTGAAAGGTAAATTATTCGTACTACCCTAGCTGACATAACACTAGAGTCCTCAAGGGTGTTCGCAATACAGGGTTTACATAACAATTAAGATACTATAAAGAGACCTCTACATACTCTATATGTATCTATCGCTGTAGGAAACGGTAAAGACTTTACATTAAATAAACATTCTCTGATATCAAAGCCCGTATAGAAAATAGATAATTTAATGAATAAAATTACCACTACCTACGGATATATTTCACCAAATGCCATAGAATAAGGGAAGTACCCTACTAGTAAAATTGGAAAGATTGTACCTACCTCTAAGGCAATGCAACGTTTTTTTCTAGCTGTTAGTCCTCGAAGATTCCGGGGGTAAACACTTTCAAAATATTCACAAGGGCAGTTTTGTGCGATTGGTAGGTACCGTGCGTTTCGCGTCGATATTCCGCGGAGGATAAACCTCAATGGTGCGTGGCGTATTAGCGTGGAGAATATGCGCGCGCAACTGCCGCCCGCCGCATTCGACGTCGCTCGACTGACTAGGGATGTGAAAAACATAAAAATCGATTTTTAATTAATCAGTTCATTTAGTATGAAAAATTGGTTATTTAATAATCGATTTGCGTTTTAGACATTAAGGTAAGACTATGAGTAGTTCTTTCCTTGTAAAGGGTCCGCCATAGATTATCCGCTTCACACTAAAACGTAGGCTGTACCTACATATATTCTTTAGCAGTTCGCGTTCAGGGATTCTAGCCAGAAGACCAAACTTAATGGCGGAGGGTTTCAGATGAAAAATTCGTAATAGGTTTAAAAATAAAATAAAATAGGTAAGATTGAATGATAAAAAGTATTAAAATCGATTTTCACTTTTAAAAATCGATTATTTTTTTACGTCCCTACAACTAACCCGCATTGATGGAACAGACAGGCTCTGATAAACCAGCCAGACGCATGACCAGACACCACACATCTACCTACGGATTATATACCTAAACTGAAAAGAAAATCAGATAGATACATAGTAAATATAATCAGATAGACTTTGTTTTATTCTAAGGCTTATACGTCTATTTAATTTCAGACCGTTCCGTTCAGTTTTTGCGTAAGATTAACATAATTAGGTACATCCATACATATAAACGTGTTTTAAAATTATGTAGGTACTAAATATTTAATGTGTGGCGATGTGACGCGGTGGGCGAAGGTCTGCCTGCGAGGTTGCGGGTTCGATTCCCGCCTTGAGTCAAATGTTTGTATGAACTACAATTCCGGGGTTATATAGGTTTGCTATGTATAAAAAAATCTATCCATGTAATGGTATTGTATTAAGTATATCATGCAGTCCAGAACCCATAACCCAAGGTCTGCTTAGCTTTAGGTCTGTGTAGATGAGAGCTTTAGGTCCAGAAATACATATCTATACTTATAATAAAACTGTAACAGGTCCAATTCTGTACATTGAAGATATTTTGAAAATTTTTTTTGGAGGGCACTTTATTATCGATTCTCAAGCCAAAACTGTAATTTTTTTCATTCATGTCTGTCTGTCTGTCTGTCTGTCTGTCTGTCTGTCTGTATCGTAAACGCGCATCACGCCGAAACTACTTGATGGATTGAAATGAAACTCGGCATGATTATAGGCCATACTACGAGGAAGGACATAGGATACTTTTTATCCCGGATTTCAGTAAGGTTCTCATGGGAGAGGGTATGAAAGTAAAATTCCTTTAACGCGCATCACGCCGAAACTGCTTAATAAGTTGGAATGAAACTCGGGACGATTTGAGTTCATAGTACAAGGAAGGACATGGGATACTTTTTATCCCGGAATTCGGAGAGGTTCCCCTGGGAGAGAGGGTGAAAGAAGAATTCTTTAACCACGCATCACGACGGAATTGAATGAATTCGAATGGAACTCGGGACGATTGGACATGGGATACATTTTATCCCGGAATTCAGTTAGGTTCCCCTGGGGTATACGGGTTTTCAAAAATTTCTCACAGCATCACTGAACGACGCGTACACACGCGTCGTTCAGTGATGCTGTGAGAAATTTTTGAAAACCCGTATAGCCCAGGGGAACCAAACTGAATTGAACTGATAAACGCGAAAGTTTGTAAGTATGAATGGATAGATGGATGGATGTTTGTTACTCTTTCACGCAAAAACTGCTGAACTGATCTGGATGAAATGGCACAGAGATAGATTATAAGCTGGAATAAGAAATAGGCTTTATTTTATCTCGAAAATCCCACGGGAAAGGGAATTACGCAAGTAAAATCGCGAGTACTCCAAATACTAATCATGCGCAGACGAAGTCGCGGGTACCAGCTAGTCTATATATCGCACCCCTAGAACAACACGGAATTAGGGGAAGGGCGGGTAGCCCCGGACACTTGATTAAAATAACTTTTAGACATAATCAACTAACTTTAATTTAAACATTTTTATCATTACACTTTAAAAAATATTCTTATGAATCATAATGACTATTAATTAGAAAGTTATATTCATCATTGACAATAAGAAACGTAAAAATCTAGACATCTAAAATTTGGCGTGCGGTTAAAATGTCGGGTAGCCCCGGACACTACTTCAGCAATGACCCAGTCGCTTTTTAGCTTCGCAGACATCGCAAAAATAATACGCAGAAGACGGATTAATGTCTACGCAAGCTTCATGGGCCCAGTCTTTACATTTGTGGCATTGTATCCAGTCTTCTTCGAATGTCTCTCCACAAATTATACATTCTGTTTCTGGTTGTCTTTTCTCAACAAGGCTGTGAATATTTCGTCTTGTTTTCAAGGTTTTCCCTTTGGGAGCGTTTTTCTTTTTCTACAGATCTTTTTTGTATGGAGATGACGTCAAGATTTCACTTTTCTGTGACTTCCGTGTCCGTGACAAGAGACGCTTTTTAGAAGCATCTGGATATGGTGAGAGTTGTTTTAAAAGAGAGCTCGTGCTTGCAACTGGCGGTGGGGGTTGGCTAGTAGATGGCAGTTCTTCTAGGCTGGGAATTGGTAGTGCTGCTTCACAGGAAGGTGGTGGCAAAAGTTCGTTGGTGGATGTGTCACGGCTTGTGGATGACAGGGGTTCTCGACTAGTGGATGCCAGTTCGCAGCCAGGGTTGGATGGCAATGGATCACGGCTGGTTGATGGCAGTTCGCAGCTTGGGTTGGAAGGTCGTAGGTCTCGGCTGGTGGAGGGCAGCGAGCCAGATGTCAGCTGATTAACTGGATCTTCGGGTTCTTGCTCTATTTCTGTAATCACACTCGGTAAAAAGTCCAAGTCATTGAAGATTTCTCGATCGAATGGGTATATTCCGGTGCACCTGAATCCATTTTGAGCTATTTCAAGCCTAGCTGATTTGATGAAAGCATAGTCTACGAGTCCTGCTATGTCATAGTCAGTAATTCTGGCACCAGGATTTTTTCTCATTCAAATCGCACTTCCTGAGGAAAAAGCCGCTTTGAAAGGTTTGAAAAAGGATCTATCCAGTGGCTGCAATTTGTGTGTGGTATGGGGTGGTGTGCTCAGCATGTGGATGTGATTCTTGCGGGCATATTCAATAACATTCAGCTCTTTATGACTGGCATGACCATCCAAAATTAACAAAACAGGATCCTTTTCTTCGGGGTGAACGTGAAGTTTGAAATGCTGCAGCCATTGTAAAAATATATGACCATTCATCCATCCACTCTCGTGAGGAACAGCAATGCTTCCAGGAGGAGCTCCAATCATCAGTCGGCCATTTTTGTCCAACTTTTTCCGAGGAAAAATAAACAGCGGTGGTATGAAATGTCCAGTAGCATTCATGGAACACATAACTGTTATATTTCGACCTCTCTCCCCAGAAGTTAGCTTCCCAACTTCTTTTTCCCTTCCAGAGAAACCACTTTCTCATTTTTGTGAACGCTGGACACACCAGTTTCATCAGCGTTATAAATTCTTGCAGCTGGAAATCGGTGTTTCTCTTGCAGCACTTCAAGATGATTATAAAATCTTTCAACTTGTGGTTTGTTGAAGCCAACAGCCCTTGCAATGCTTGTCGATTCAGGAGTTCTCAAGACAATGTCTGGATTTTTTTTTTAAAGCTGATAAAAAAGTCTTTTCCTGCCATTTTTTTTTCTTTGTTAAATCTGTGAGGAACTCCAAGAGTTTCTGCTAAATCGAAGGCTAGCTTTAAGAATTCTACGCTAGCAAGAGGCATGAAACGGTTCTCCAGTTCTTTGACATGATTATAAAGTTGCATAGAATAGTCATCTTTGAACGTGCTTGTGAAACGTCCTAGTTTTGGTTGAAGCATTATCTCCTTACCAGATTTCAAAGCTTGCACACGGTCGTGGAGTGAACTCCTTGGCACGCCGTATTTTTCAGATGCTATCCTGAGAGAAAGTTTGCCGTTGTAAACCTTATCGACTGCTTCTTTCATCTCAAGCTCTGACCAGTCTCCTCTACCCGTGGTTCTTTCTTTAAATTTTGGCATTTTATGGTCTACCTGTAATGTAAATGTAATTACATCAATTAAAAACCACGCGGAAAGTAACTACAAGCTCGTAAATATTACTTAACAGACATTGAAAACTGTCCGGGGCTACCCGCCAAAACTCTGTCCGGGGGTACCCGACCTCTCAAAATCTATGTTTTGAGCAACCACATCAAAAGTATGAATGTGATTTGAAAATAACTTTTGAAATCTGAATTACTGATAAATTATCTCTGGAAACACAATTATATCAAATCAAAATACTTACGTTTAATACCGGATTTTTGCAGTCAAACTTTCCAAGGAGCAAAGAATATTGGTTGCTCCGAAAAAAAATCTGTCGTCAACTGAGTACCGTTGGCCGCACACGCCACTACTAAATAGTTTTTTTGTTTATATTCGACGAGCTATCTTTACGTGTGTTTATTTGTTTTCTAAGTGTGGATAAACACCTTGTACATGAAGTGTCCGGGGGTACCCGCCGTCCGGGGCTACCCGCCCTTCCCCTAAGTCGAAAAATCTCAAAATAGACTTTATTGCATATTTGAATCCGCAAATTTTTAACGCGTATGCCACTAAAACAGGCTTATTTATATTCAGACAGACGCCCAAGAAATGGAAATGTACGTCGCTATTAGTGACAAATAGGTGAAAAATCATACCACGAATACGAATTTATGTCTAGTTGCAACATGGCCACCGTCTTAAAAAATCGTATTGCTCATACGCAAGAGCAAATTATTAAGGAATACTCTGGTGTCATTGAATTTTTGAGACAAATTCTGTGAGTTATTTAGTGATAATCCCGTGTTGGAGAATTTTCCTGGTTGGCGTTTTACTAGTATTCCGAAATACGGCGGTATTGTTATCGAAGGTAGGTAAATTTTTGTTAATTATTCCAAAATAGATCCGTATTGTTTAACTAACTAACAATTTCTTAAATAATGCCCTATTGATGGCATATTTAAAATTGGCTATAATTTATTCAAAAATCAGTTTAAATCAATTTCAATTAATTTAAATTCATATTAATAGTCGTTCAAGACAATAAAAACCTTTTTAAGCAGTATTTTTCTCGTTATAATAGGACTACCAAAACATGTTTTCCAGATAGTGCTCTATTTTGGAATTAATTAGTTTTATCTCATTTTATGGCAGATGATGAAGGGTCACGACCTGCTGCTGCTCGAAAAGCCAATTGGAGTAGGTAACCATAGAGGCAATTGTCATCTGTTCAAGAAATATATATGGAAAGGATGCTGAACGCACCACTGTGGCAGCATCAAACATTGCATTACCAGCGGTTGAAGTAATAGTCGTTGCAGAATCTTGAAGTGATTTGTCAGAAACTAGGGAGATTACAGAAATACCGGTTCATACGTTATTTGGCCCAAGTGTTGAATTTAATTTTATTGATGATTCAGATATAGACCTTTGTTTTACTTTCCCTGCTAAACAAAACAATAGGCCCCTTGTAGTCAATAGAATAATTTCTTCTACTTCCTGCTTGAGCATTTTGTATTAGAGTCAGAGTTCATCATCGTCATCAAACTCCAGTAGAAGCAGCAGCAACACCTGCACCGCTCCAATACAACCTTCTGCTACCCAGGCACAATCTCCTGGTGCCAGTACCACTGACAACAAACAATCCGCCACTATAAATAAAAATAAAACGAAATCCTTGTGGCTGGAACTCACATTACTTATTAAGCTATAAAAGATAGGATAAAGCGTAGGTATGTTTCTGTACCTATGAAACTTTTTAAAACAGATCGCTGAACGTCAGACCCGTCAATCTTGTGACGATAAATGAGATGCATAGCAAAAATAGGTAGAACCCACTGGAAGGAAATTTTAAAAAGTTTTGGGAGCTGGTCACCCAATAAAGGCAATGAGAAATACATCGTCAGGCGTACACAAGAAATCTAGCCAATTTCAAGGTACACATCATAACAAAAATTAAGGCTCTTACTTGTATACTGCTTTCAAATAGAGACATCAATATTTTTTATTTTGGCGTTTTAAGTTTAAATAATCACTAGTTTTTGAATAATGATATTGGTTTTGTTAAAAAAAAATTGAATGAAATTTTGCTTTTGGTAATTTTGTCTTTTATTTTACAAACAATAGATAATTCCTCAAAAAAAATCAAATAGTTCCTTATTGTATATTTACACTTAACCAATAACTGGTAAAAAATGGAACATTATTTCATAATTATTCAATAAGAAGGACGTATCTGGAAATATTTCATTTTTATTTCATGAGATAATTACACAAAAGAGAATTAAAACGAAAAATGCATGTAATTGCTCGCTCGACGTTTATTGAGGGAAATGAACCATATTATAATGATTCACATCGGATACGTTACATAAAACATTCAAGAATTTGTCAATAACTTTTATACAAAAGCAGATAACGGTTTTTGGTCGTTTCTGAAAAAAGTAGTTTTTCGACTTAGCGCTGTCTTGTTCTAGGGGTGCGATATATAAAAGAAAGTCGTGTTTGTTACAACACTTATAACTCGAGAACGGCTGGACCGATTTTTATGATTTTTGTGTTTTTGGATTTGTCTTCGTCGGGAATAGCATATTATGTATAAAAATATGATATTTGACGAATAAATAAATTTCCCCGCGGGCGACGCTGCGGGGCACAGCTAGTATAGTATAAAACAAAGTCGCTTTCTCTGTCCCTTTGTTTGCTTAAATCTTTAAAACTACCTACCTATGCAACGGATTTTGATGAGGTTTTTTAAATAGATAGAGTGATTCAAGAGGAAGGTTTATACACATAATAAAACGCGAAGCCGGGGCGGGTCGCTAGTTATTTATTTATAATGTACTAGCTGGTTGGGAAATATAAAGCTCTCAACAAGAAAGATTGGAATGGAACACCAGCAGTTTGTTGCACAATTCGACTCAACACATGTCATGCCCGTTTTGTGAGGCGCGAGTTTCCTGTACGTTTATATTTTTAACTTCGACACCGATATCTGTCAATTAAACTCAGGAAAGCGACAGCTGTTAACTTTCTGTAAACATAAAACCCCCATGAAATGCGGAAATCCCGAAATAAGTGTTTCTTTAGTGTTAATTTTAATGACTCCATTAAAATTAGATTAAAAATGCTGGACAATTCACTCAGCATCTTCTAGCTAGCCCAAGCTTAGCAGAGCTTTGTGTTATGGGTAGTATAGTAGATAACTGATATATCTATACACTAGCCAAACTCGATGTAGAATGTTTGTAAACAAACCACGACACAAAAAACTAAAATTCACTTGCTTGGCGTCGAATTTTAGATATGAGTATACGAAATATTTAGTGAAGGAAGTATCTTAAATTGACAAGTAATGTAAATTGCATATAAAAAGGCGCGGCAACAGAGTGTATTTTAGGTTAAGTATGGGCGGTTTGTTTACTAACATTCTACATCGAGTTTGGCTAGGGTATAGGTAGGTATTTAATCACTACATAGTATAAGACAAAGTCGCTTTCTCTGTCCCTCTGTATGCTTAATTAAATATTTTTAAAACGATGTACCTACGCAACGGATTAGGATGCGGTTATTTTTAATAGATAGATTCAAGAGGAAGGTTTATACGTATAATAAAACCGTGAGAAGCCGGGGCGGGTCGCTAGTAAATTATAATTTATAACATAGATATTTTTATAATACATAGATTACACCCAAAACAAATAAGTTTCGGGAATCGAACCCGCTATTTTCGCGTCGCAGGCGAACCTTCGCCAGCTGTGCCACAGATGTCTTCATACAAAGGAATGAGTAACCCAGATAATATTATTGAATAAAACAACAAAATACATATAGTTTTATTTAATCCCCGAAAATGCAATATAATACAGTCAATCTTACCTTAGTTTAATTCTAAAAGAGACCAGTAACAATTCGTAAGTAATTTGTTCTTCATTTTAACTAATTATTTAAGAAGAAGTACCTTGTGAGAATAAACTACGAAAAATTACAACAAGGCAGCTACAAAAGAGAGAAATGTCTTGAAATAAATTGTAGGAATAAACTGGTATTTACATCTTTTTTTTGGTTTACTGAATTTTAAATTTATGAATCTTTTATCTCACTTATTCTAACACTGAATTGAAAAATTAAGGCTTAGAGATTGGGTGATTCCAATTTTGTGTTTTTAACAATACTTACCAGGTTTTGGTAATGTATTAATTAAGACACAAAATTTGCTTCTTTTACTTCATTATAATGTAGGTAGTTGCATAAATTTAAATTTTCTTATCCACTTAAACAAAATGACCACTAAACAATATTGATAGCTCCATCCAGACATCAATGAAATTAAAGTGTACCCAAATGAAATTAAAGCGTACCCATTAATACCATAAACTTCAACTTCCACATTTTAATAAGACTTTTAGGTGATCAATTGAACTTGCAAAGTGAAGTTCGATCACTATTATATGAGTCACTTCATTCGAAGATATAATTAGTTTATTATTAACATAAGCATATTGAACTAACATGTCCAAACATAGAAATTTCAAAATTTACTAAAACATACAGTTATCAAGAATTGAATATTTAATACATGAAAGAATAGTTAGAATAGTTATAGCTAACCTAAAACTATTCACGCACACCGGCTGAGAGGTCTGCCAAGACGAGTGGAGAAGACGTCCAAGCTGCAGAATGTGATGGGGACAGCTGTTTACAACCAACTCCCAACTGTTATCACCAGCTCACAGTCCACGGAGTCTTTCGAAGATAAATTAAAAAGTGGTAAATAACTCAATTTATAATTTAAAATGTACCTAAATTTTGTAATACAGAATTGTAATATTGAATAAGTGACATGTAACACAATTTGTTATTAATAAATTAACTATGAAATACAATACAATACTAATTGCTTGATTCTGTATGTCTTAGAAAAATTGTAAGTTTTCTGCATTTAAACAGGCAAGTTTAATAATTAAGTCAATAAGTCAGAGTGTTTTTCATCTAACAATGAATTCCCCACAATCTCCCGGGTTTTGAAATATTCATTGATTGCATCAAACACTGCTGAACACCTCATAAATATTTGCACCAAGCAATTTCAATTTATCAGATAGAGTGAGCTGCTGTGTCAGCAGATCTGGAATGTTTGTATTGCCTTTGCAAGTGTTCTTTGTGATCAATTCATTAATCACAGGCAGAAGTTTTACAAAGTGAATATCAACCTTGTTCACATCCACAAATGACGCAGTATTCATTGCACCATTAGTCACAATGTGGTCACTGACTTCCAAATCACTTTTGGTAGCGGGTGTAGATTTAGAGGCAAATAAATTGGCCACTTCATCAATCACTGCAGAGAAGCTTCGACTCACTGAAAGTACAGCAATGGATGTAACTTCATCACTCTCTAAAATATCCATTGTTTCTTTGACAATAGTATTCAATTTTGCTTCATTGATAACTGTGTGTCCAACTAAATAGTGAACCATTTTCTTTAGTGGGTCACCTTCCGTGGTATCTGTGCAAAGAATCGTTTGAATAGACCAGAACATCTGTTCTACATCTTGTAATGTGACTTTTGATTTCAATGATATTCCTTCAACTACTTTCTTGACAGCCTTATTTATTTGTTTGACAAGGTCCTCGATGCCATTTCCAACAAAGTGGTGACAGAGAGACAAGTATTTGGTTTGCAGTTCGCTGTCCACTAGTGGATCATTTTCATGAACTGAGTCCCGGTACAAGTATCCTCCAATCACATTCAGCTGAACCCTCAAAGTCACTTGTAATATGCACAAAGCATACACAAGTACGCAGATACGGGTGAATATCATCACTTTCAGTTGCTCCCATAGAGAAAGCTTATCTTCAGGGCCCTCCTGTAGCTTTTGAACAATCTCTTCTGTATTTATATGCGACAAAATACTTTCAGAAACTATTTTCGAGAGTGAAAGTATTGTTTGATTGCAAGTTCGTTCAGTACTTTCAAAGTGTTGCTTCTTTCTGGTCATTTCAAAGAATTTCTTTGCTTCTTTTTCTTGCCATTCTCGTAACTTCTTCTGTGCATAGCTGCTTAGCAAGTATAACCCCCCAACTACAGCTCCAGTGACAACAAATTTCCTTCTGTGGCGATGCAAAAAGTTTTTGATACTGGAAAACATTTTGGAATATAATATATTACTTGAATAGAATTTTTGAAAACAGATTACTGGAATTCCAGAGGTGACTCTGAGCGGTACTTTGTTGTGTTCATGAGCCGGCGGGTGATGAAGGTGGTAGCATCGATGAAGCGCTCGACACAGTTCATCATGCAGACTTCAGTCTTGGAGTCCAGTCGGTTCGAAGGCCAGCCCATGCATGTTTCCCAGCAAGTGTCTGTTAGTCCATGAACAAATACCTAAAATAGGATACAAAATCAATTACACTTCACTGTACTACGAATGCTTGTTTGCATGCTTGTTCAGTTCAGCTCAAAGGTCAATGTTACTCTGGTAGGCATTTACCAACATTAGCAGGCCAGTGGGATTGAGAAATCTTTGATTAGTAAGATAATTCCCTCTTGTCCATTTTTATTTATTTTATGATAAGATAATTGAATAATTAGCGAATGCTAAACTAACCTGGAACCGTTGTTTTTGCGTTTCAGCTAAAACGAAGTTTTCTAACTGCGGATCACTTTTTTGTTCCTCAGTCATAATCTATCTATCTAATAGATAAACTCGCCACTCGCCAGCGCTACTTGAGCTGCGGTATAATAAACAAGATTTTATGAACTCCTTTAATAGTAATTCTTAGTTTTTCCTTGCGTAAAAACTAAAAACTTTGGTTCGAAAGTAAAGTCACGGTCCCCGACGACGGGAGCCTTATAAAAATTTACTTGACTGACAGTGACTTGACATCGCATGACATTCTGTACATTGTAGTCTGATTATTTGAGATTCTCAGATTCTAAAGTTTTAGGTACTCGATGAAATAAGTAATGTCCAATCATCCTACATAAATATGCATGTGAGTTATTAGTTAGTATTTAAGTTCTTTAAAATTACTAAATGATTTTTTAGTTAACTTTCCTTCTTCGTTGATGGCAACTTGTGTCTGGTTCCATAACTTTACTTTTTTTATTGTCACGGATGTCAAAGTCATTGTCAAAAACAGACGATCCGAACGAAATTCATTATAGAATATACATAGAATTTTAATTTTGAGGTTATGTCACGGTGCAATTTAAATTAGGACTGAAACTCTAGTGCTCTCTCCTATGATAGTGCGCCACAGATTTACTACCTACCATTTAGTTATAAAATGGGAAGTGTAGTAACAAACACATAGATATTCCTATCTCGAAACATCTTACCACACACCACACCGCTCACTACCTCCAAGGAGCCAAGCCAAACCAAACCGAAAACATGTCCAACCAAGGACAAATACCCCCCCGAAAACCACCAGACCCTCCGAATGATGGTCTAACAGAAGCGCCTGTACCCTCCACAGGAAACGTGATAGGACTCATCGCCAGTGGAACTGATGCTCCAAAAGGCGTTGAAACCAGTCGTTATCCTGGTGAGCGAATCGTGCAGCCTAGACGTCGCAGCTCTTCAGATGAGGAGCACCACGACGAGAAGCGGTTAAAACTGAAGGCGCTCTCCCCACAATCACCACCCTCGAGGATATCTACTTCCCCGCCACCAACAAGGATCCCACTGCTAGTGCGCTCAGTGAGATCAGAGCCTAAGAAGATCCTAGAAGAAGAAAACGCAGTGCTCGCCCAGTGTTCACAGCCGCGTTCACCCTCCCCATCGACCCCCCCGTTGCCAGACGGCGGCGGCGAAGACTTGGCTGGTCAAGACTACGAGTACGACTCAGAGCGTACAAACACCGTCTCACCACCAGGTACCCATGACTCCACATCATACGTTGGAATCGAACCCATACCAACGGCGCCGATGAGCACTACCCCTGTGCACCCCCTGAACACCTACGCAATGGCAGCCGCCGTCAGCCGCAGAGCCAGTGGTGACGATGGTCAACCTGTATCAGAAAGCGAACTAGCGACACATGGAACTACTGCTACACCACTTATCGCTAACAATATACCAGCCCCTGGTCCAAAGGCATATCCGCCGATAGTCGTGGAGAAACTACCGAATTGGACCAACCACTTCTCGACGCTGGCGCGTAAACTGGGACACGCGCCAAACGCTCGCCCCCTGGGAAAGGGTGTACGATTCACCCCGCGCTCACCTGATGAATACAGAGTGATCCAAAGGTATCTAGAGGAGGCAATGGCAACAGAACCAGAACTATCCTGGTACTGCTATAGCCTCGAAACTGATCTTCCTACGAAAATAGCTATACGTGGGCTTCCAGCAGACACTGAACCCACTGATATAAGAGCTGCTCTAGAGGAGCACGACTTCCGAGTGCGCTTTGTGCGCCCTATACCCCCGGTAAGAGGTAGACCTGGATGCCTTTTCCATGCACAATTAGACCACCTAAACCGGGATGAACTAGGAAGGCTCTATGGAATTAGAGAATTACTCTTCATGCCCGGAGTCACCATTGAAGCTTGGCGCGGAGCCGCTGGTGGCGTAGCACAATGCCACAGGTGCCAAGCGTATGGACATTCTTCCCAAAACTGCCACCGACCATTACGCTGCGTGCGATGTGGTGAGAACCACTCTGCAGCTAACTGCCCAAGACCAGTGAGTGACAAGCCTACGTGTGCTAACTGCGGTAAACAACACACGGCCAATGACCGCCGCTGTCCTATATTCCGAAGACAGGCGAGAAAGCGAGAAGCCAAGCCCAATGGTGCTCCACCAGCACCAATCTTCAGCACTAGACCAGCCTTAGCCTCAGCTGTCCCCACAAGGCAAGCTCCAACTCCCGCAATTATACGCGAACCCTCACCACTTCCTCGTGCAGGAAACAGGTCTGCAGCACCTGAACGCACGGCAATGAACAGGACCACCCTCTTCGCAGCAACATTAGCTCCTGCGGCCAATCCACCAACAGAGCGAGGAGCTCCACTGAGAAAGAAGAAGAAACGCAGGACTAGAAGAAGGAATCCAATAGCGAATTCAACCCCTCAGCAACAGCTTCAGCAGCAAGCACAGCCAGAACCAGCTGTGCACTGGGAACTCGCATCGGTACACGCCGACCCCCCTGCGCCAACGGCTGGTCTAGCAACAGATGCACCCCTGACACCAAATGTGCACTTCGCTCCCAACGCCCATTCATCCACGGAGGCAAGGCCCACACCAGCCCCTCGTCATCATCATCATCTCTCTATAGACATTCCCATACCACGAGTGAAAACCCACCATTTACACCCTCCGATTCTGAATGAAATCGCTCCACAAGAAGATGCAACAAAAATGGCGAGCAGCGTCAGGGACCCGATGCGGATCATGCTCGGGATCCTGGCGGATCTGTTAGCCACTATCGCCGCTGGGGGTAACCTCAAAGAGGCAGCGATACGAGGATTAGCCGCAATTAACGAAAACCAGTATGGATAGCCACAACGCAGTTAGGCTTCTATACTGGAATCCCGGAGGGGTTAGGGACAAAATTCTACCCCTCCGCCTCCTAGCACAATCACAAAATGCACATATGATCTTACTGGGCGAAACGAAGCTAAATAAAAACTTCGAACTCACAATCCCCAACTACTACACCTACCGAAGGGATGAGATCTCACCTCAAGGCACAGCATATCGAGGTACAGCAGTCTTGGTAAGAAGAGACCTGATCCACGAAGAGCTAAACCACCCGCCCTTTCAATCACTGCGCTCAAATGGGGTTCTGATGAATGCAAATGGTAAAGAACTTAGAGTGTTCGCCGGCTACCGTCCCCCAGGTCCCACCTACGTACGATCTGACACTGCAACAGTGTTTGAAGGACACGTACCTACTGTACTAATCGGTGATCTTAATGCCAAACATAGAGCATGGGGATCAAGAACCATAAACCCTGCGGGTCGCCTTTTATTCGAAGACGCGGAGGCCAACGAGTTCGAAGTTCTAGGGCCAGATGCTCCAACTCATATACCAACTTGCACCCAGCATGCTGCAGATGTCCTCGACATTGTACTTCAAAAAAATCTACGGTGCCCCATCCACATTGAAGTGCTTTATGATATGGATACGCAGCACCTGCCAATCCTAGTAACTCTTGCGCTAGAAGCCAACTTTGCAGCACCAAAACCACGTAGAGAACGAACCAACTGGCTGGCATATGAAAAGCACCTTGAAAACATTTCCATCGGTAGACTTACCACGAAAGAAGAAGTAGAGGCTGCTGCAGTACTTCTAATGGAGAAAATGAAGCAGGCTAAAGTGGAAGCCTCCCAACCAGCTCCAACGAAACCACTTAGGCGTGACGAAATCCCACATTCGATAAGAATCCAAATAAGGAAAAAGAGAGCCATATGCCGATTGTGGTCCCGAACCAGATGCCCAATACTAAAGACCCAGCTCAACAAAATTACTGCTAAAGTAGCAGAACTAGTCGATGCTTGGCGAGGATATACTTGGGAAGCGAGGATTGACGACGCAGCGGAAAAAGATACGAATTTGCACGCTCTCAATCGACAGCTGACCAACGCACCAACTCCAACGTATCCACTTCTAAATGAACAAGGTGAAAGGAAATTCGCACCAGCTGACCGCGCAGAAATCCTGGCAAATCATCTGGAGACGCAATTCTCACCACACCCGATCCCAGCGAACGCTACCGAGGAACTCCTGACTCACTATGATACCGTCGAGACCACAGTACATCACTTCCTTGCGCGGCCAACTCCGAAACTCAGCGGAGAGGAGTTCATCTCGCCAGCTGAAGTACGAAGAATGATACTCCGTCTACCAAAACGGAAAGCTCCAGGAGATGATGGCATTCCAAACACCGCCCTTCGCCATTTACCTCGCAGAGGCGTAGCCGCTCTTACTATGGTCTTTAACGCCATTTTACGCTCCGGCCACTTCCCTGATGTCTGGAAGGTTGGAAAAGTTATTGTACTGCCAAAACCCGGAAAAGACCGCCGATACCCAGCCAGTTACAGACCAATAACACTGCTGGCAACGACTGCCAAACTCTTTGAGCGCCTTCTACTTGGTCGATTAGTTCCACACATAGAACCCAGACCAGAGCAGTTTGGTTTTCGCAGCCAACATTCCACAACTCTCCAACTCACACGGATTCTACATCATCTCGCCCACCAACTGAACAGCAATAACTCCACTGTCGGGATCTTCCTGGATGTGGAAAAGGCTTTTGATCGAGTGTGGCACCCAGGCCTGATTCTCAAGCTGATTGCCTCCTCCACACCAGCAGCAATCATCGAGGTGGTTGCGTCCTTTCTCCGAGGACGTAGTTTCTACGTTGCAGTTGAAGAAACCCAATCACAGTCCCGAGAAATTACAGCGGGAGTACCCCAAGGGAGTTGCCTTTCTCCGGTACTGTACGCTCTCTACACAAATGATATCCCTACTCTGGAGGATCAACTGTTACCCGGAGAAGACGACGTAACACTAGCGCTCTATGCAGATGACAGTGCCTACTTCTCTTCCTCTTCCAACCCAGTCTCAGCCGCTAGCAAGATGCAGCGATTACTAAATCTTCTACCAGCGTGGCTAGACAGATGGCGTATAGCAGTCAACGCGGGGAAAACGGCGGCTCTGCTCGTTTCACGACGGCGCACTACTCTACCACCTCTGGAGCTACGAGGCCAAGCCATAAACTGGCAAACCTCAGTCTGATATCTTGGCGTAGATATAGATAGGTCGTTGACGATGAATGCACAGGTAGAGCGCGCACTAAGGCAAACACGTGCCGCCCGAGCCATGCTCCGTCCTGTCTTGACATCTAAACTGCCGCTTCGAACAAATATTGGGGTCTACAAAACCTACATCCGCTCACGTCTTTCTTATGCAACGCCGGCATGGTATGCGCTGTGCTCTGAAACCAACCAGAAAAGGATTCAAGCCCAACAAAATATCGCTCTCAGAGTCTGCACAGGCGCTGGCCGATACGTGCGAAACACGGTCATCGCACGTGACCTGCAAATGCCCTCAATAAAGGAGTTTGTGATAAAGCTGGCGCGTGGAATGTACGATCGAGCGGACAACTCTCGCCACGTACATCTAAACGGACTCGCTCCCTTGCACACAAGGCCGCCGGATGCAAAATCTTCATGGCGACCACTCCCCCGGGAACTGCTGGAACCCCCTTTTGAAGCTCCTCCTCACGAAGAAGACCATCACAGCCAATCGGCAACTGAACAGCCTTTGAGTAGCCCGCTGGACTCTCAAAGCGAAATCACAAGACTCGGGTGATGTTTCTCTCGACGTTGAAGCCAGAAGAAAGAACTTTAGTTCGATTCTTACCTGCATTTCGATTTACGAACGAAATGTTGAAGACCAATGATGACGAAATTCAAAAATGTCCAAGTCATTTTCTTTACATTTATTTTGAATGAAGAATCAAAATAAAAATAAATCTCAAAATGTCCGGTAAAACTCAGTGGAACTTTATCGAGGATGCTAACCTTACCAACTATACTCTCGTCTTACCAAGTATCGCCGTTGGGAACGTCGGACAGCTGGCTTGTGATCTGCTCATTTCTTCACTGGAAATGCAAAAAATAGCGACTGTTAATAGCCCGGCGTTTATACCAGTCCTGGGATACGACCCTTACGACCTGAAGTCTACAGCCCTCTCCGGTAGCTGTGAGCTGTATAAAAGCGCTGCCAAGAACTTAATAGTGATGCAGATGCGAGCACCCTTGGTATTCAAGTATGCAAAGACCTTTCTGGTTGAAATTGTGGAAAAGTTTAAGGAGAAGAACATAAGCGACGTTATTATATTGGCAAGTAGTTTTGCTCATGAAAAGAAGCATATATTGACCTCTCCATTTAGATATGTGGCCAGTGATTCAAGTCCTTATGAAAATGCTGTAAAGGAACTGAAGTGGGTGGTACACCAGTCGGATGATGAAAGAATACAGATTCACGGAGGAGGTTTTGCATCTTTACTTTTTGAAATTTGTAAGGAGAAAGCTATGCCTTGTCTGGTTTTGTACAAATATTGTTCAGAAGGTGACAATATTCCTGATGCATATGACATGATTCTGCAACTGAAAAGCATTTTACCATTATTTGGTGAGAAGACTGATTTACTATCGCAGCTGATCCAACCTGTATCATGGAAGCTATTGTTTGGCCGGCCACCGCCTCAAGATATTTACTAAAATTTTTTTATATACTCTTATTAATACCTGGTTTTTTATTTAAATTATCTAGTTCCTAAAACTATTATCAACTAAACGTCAGGTAAGAAAACAACAATTAATATTTTTATGTCAGAAAAATACTTTTGCAAGAACATAACAAGTTCCGAAAGAACTCAATAGATGGCGTTGCTTGTATGTAAATTTACAAAATGCCTCTGACCACGCTGGCTAGTTAATACTAAAACTACAAGTACTACCAAAAATAGTACAGCCAGGTGTACTATGCTGGTGGACCACGGGCAGGGACTGAATTTGATGACTGATGTGGTGAGGTGGACGAAGGTCCGCTCACGATGAAGGTGGTTGTGGGTTTGATTGCCACCTTGGGACAAATGTTGGTACAATCTGCAATTATTTGTCCCAGGGTTCTGGGTGTTTTGTGGAAGAAATAGAAGGCGTCCTCTCGCGCCACTTTTCCTTCACAAATGGCGGAAAAACAGGATTCTACACACAAACTGAGGATTATACACCCAAACTGGGAACAGGACTATATACAATAGTGGTTAAGGCATAAGAATAAATAATAACTCTGTTTTTACTTATTTTTATGGTAAAGGCCAGTTTATTTCAGCTCTATAGGCTTCATACGTGCTTTATACACTATATCCCTCGCCGCATGGTACCTACTCATATTCTTTAAGTATTCATTTAAAAATCTGAAAAAAGGTTTTGATAAAAACAAGCCATTGAATATTCTTTTAAAAGGTCTGACCGACACGGTTTTTTGATAGTAAAACCGGTAAAACGTTAATACACCTGAAGTGGGCATAACCAAAAACACGAGCAAAACTATCCTTTTTATCATCACATGAAGTGATTAATATTTTTTTTTTTACCTTAGAATAATCAACAATAATTATCCAAGTGCAACATATATTTTGATCAATGGATAGGTATTTGAATTGAGTTGAACATTAGATAATTTTGAATATCCTGGCGTTAAATTCCCACATAGTCCTATGGCTGTTAAATATGCGTGAATAAATAAGAAAAAAAGGCCAGTGCCAGTGAGCCACGTTACTTCACTATTTTTTCCTGAAGGCGCTGAACTTATTCCTGAAAAGTATTCAGGAACCTGCATGGGAACAGAGCTCTCATTTATTAATGCTCTCCTGGAAGATTCTTTGCTTACTTCACTTAATCCAGACAGCAGTGTTATCTGAGATAGGTACACATACGGTTCGGCCATAACGTGACAGAACAAAGTACCTACCTACTAACCCACCCAAATTGTTTCGTAACTCTGCAAGCACCAAACAGCCTCAACTAAACATCGTTGGCTGTAAGTTCTATGAAACTTTGTCAGGCTTAGTTCGCAAATGGCTCGCTACTTGTTTTGGCAAAGGACACAAGTTGTTATACCCATTACCTATTAAATGGTTGTGTAGTGTACGTGTGTGTGTCTTGATTGAGGATCTTGGTGGCAAACATCAACATGAAATGGTGAATTTATACCGCTTTCGAAGGTTGTTTGTGTCTGACTGGCTTATTGGTTGGTAAAGGCAGTTATGATGTTGGTAGGTTGGTGTAGGCTAAGACAATCACAAAGAAAAAGTGAATCAATGGACAGGGACGATCTTTCCAAAGCGTTTTCCGGCTAAGGTAGTACATGCGTTTTTTGAACACAGATGCAATGATTATTTTAAATACATACTACTAATAACTACATAGTAACGTTTTTGGAACATACTTTGTGTAATGATTTTTTCTATTCAGGTAAAGCGTGTTTTTATTAAAAAAAAAATATATTAATATATTTTTCTCTCTTCATAAGATTCAGTCCGATATGAACCTAAAAAAGTCCGATTTTTGGGTGTCCGTGATGGTAGCGTACCCATAATCGAATTCACGATTGTTGTTATGCCTAATAAATACTGTATAAACACTGCATAATTAATGCAAAACTAGAATAAATAGTGCCTCTCTGGTTTCGAAAATAATGACCATTCTTAGTGGGTACGCTAGCATAACGATCAAGCTAGCGTACACATGACCGTACTCAAAAACGACTAATGTTACAGAAACGAAATTTACACAAATAATACGCTACAAATACTGCCACAGCTATGCAAAATTTCATAATGATTGCTTTTATAGGAACGAAGATAATAAACAAGACTTTCAAAAACATTCCGAGCTAGCATTATGGCAGCGTACACATTAAAAAACCTAATAGATCTTATAGAAAATGAACTTTACTGATTATAAATGATATATGTATAAATAGTGCGTGAAATACTCCCTCTGCCAGTAGTCATTCTTTATAAAAATTCTTAGTGAAACAACGTAAAAAGTCCATGTGAACTTCTAGGAACAAATGCATTGTGGTACAGTCGCACACACAACAAATAATTTAAAATGGAAATTATACACCGTACAATGTATATTACTAAATATAAGTAGTTTTGTTACTTTCATGAGTAGGCATTGCTTCTGAATGATGCTACCTACGTGCTTGAAGGGTCCATCCTATAGGTGCTGCAAGCTTGTCGTAGTAGGAAGTATTTCTGTTAACTGAATGCACATGAATTCAATGAAAAGAAATACTGGATTTTCAATATCGGGCTAAAGTTTTGACCAATTATTTACCACTACAAATCAGTGCCTCTGGTGTCATTCGATCATTCACAATGATCGATATCAATCATGACCTAGTATGAAGATGATCCGGATCATAAGACCCGTTCATTTGAATGATTGATTTTGCCGGCGGCCTATCATCGCTTCACTTCGAGTTTTCGTTTAATTTGATCATGCATTTTGTGATTGACCGATTGAACGATTACTTACCGGTGCGAGATCTGTTCTTTGCGTCGCGTCGCGTCATTTCGTTACAGCCCGATTTGAATCTCGCAAAAACTTATTTGTAATTAATAATAATCATTTATCATATATCATACTCAATAATCATTTATTATAATCATTTATTTGACCTGAATTGAGATAGATATCTACCTACTATGAAAAAAAGATTCTAAAAAAAAAGATATCTATCTCAATTCAGGTCAAATAAATGATCATGAATTTAATAAGTTTTTGCGAGAATCAAATCGGGCTGTAATGTAACGAAATGACGCGACGCGACGCAAAGAACAGATCTCGCACCGGTAAGTAATCGTTCAATCGGTCAATCACAAAATGCATGATCGAATTAAACGAAAACTCGAAGTGAAGCGATGATAGGCCGCCGGCATAATCAATCATTCAAATGAACGGGTCTTATGATCCGAACCGCTCTGGCGCAATCGGTGGCTAGCAGTCTGCGACACGATAGACCGTGTCGCAACACGACACGCCATACAAGTTTGTCCCTAACCATACTAGGACAGTAAGACGTCGGCTTGTTGAATCTAACTTAAAACCCCTTAGACCTGCAAACGGCCCTAAACTGGAGCGTGGCCATCGTATTTCAAGACTAAGATATGCCCAGAACCACGTAAATTGGAGTATTGAAGATTGGTCGAAAGTTATGTTCTCCGACGAATCAAAATTTATGCTCTACAAGCACGATGGAAGACACAGAGTGTATAGAAGACCAGGGGAAAGATTCAAGCAAGCATGCATCGAAGAAAAAGTAGCCTACGGTGGTGGGTCTGTACTTGTGTGGGCCGGAATTTCCTCTGAAAGTCGCACAGAGCTGGTGATCATAGAAAACGGCTCTTTAACTAGCGTAAGATATGTGGAAGAAATCCTCAACGAACACGTTGGTCCATTTATGGTCAATTTGGGTGAGGATGCTATATTTATGCATGACAATGCCCGACCTCATACAGGTAGGATTGTGAATGACTACCTTCAAGAGATGAACATTACTTGTACGGAGTGGCCAGCGCGCAGCCCGGATATCAACCCGATCGAGCATGCTTGGGACGAGCTAGGGAGATGCGTAAAACAACGAAACCCTCCCCCAATCACGCTTCCTGAGCTCAAAATTGCTCTCACAGAGGAATGGGAGAATATTCCCCAAAATCGTATAAGGAACTTGGTGTACAGCATGCCAAACCGCGTAAACGCAGTAATGGAAGCACGAGGAGGTAATACGAAGTATTGAAATTCAAGAAAATCGTCATAAAGTTCAAAAATTTCATGTTTCCTATTTTTGTTTTAAGGAGAGATCAGCAGTTTTTTTTCTTTATGTAATTTTGTGTAAATAAAATGTATGGTGACTCATATTTTTTTTAACTTTCATTTAAGGAGTATTAAATTGTCTATTAAATACAATTTATTGCATTAACCTAGCATTCTTACTTTCTGAGATTTTTTGGATTCTTTGAGTGACCCGGATTCATTGCTCTCGAGTGTAGTTATGGGCGTGTAAAATTTTCATCAAAGTCCTTCCATATTTCTTCATTTGTCCTAAAGTTTATCACCCTTATTATTCCGATTAAGCTAAAGTGGTGCACAAATTCATTTTAGTCACAATTCTCCGGCCCAGTAGGTACAACTGTTTAATTTTACAGACATTTAACGTCCACGTCGAGTTGTACAAAATTTAACGATTTGTTTATGTTAACGCATAATTTGCAGACTTTAACGGACTTTGAACTTGGCATAAGTTTTGAAGCGTGAAATAAAACTTCATAAGACGTTTCAAGCAAGGAATCAATAAAAGAAGAAGCGTTCTTGATTTTAATTTAATAGACGTGACCCACCTCTTTGCGTTACGCCTCAATATTCCAATAAAAAAATAGCTATAATCCCTGATTTTGTCAGGACAATACATAAATATTGTATGTATATATATAAAGTGAAAACCTTTTGCAAACCACTTAGATTAAATGGTACTACCACCATACACCGAAGTATAGCTTTTTGGTTTAGACAAAACTTGGGAAAAGTAATAGAAACCTATACAAAACAAATGGAAATCAAAAACATTTGACAAGAAACAGTCAGTTTTAAGATGACAAAATAGTCAATAGTCAAAGTGCTTTATTTCCTTATGACCTTACAGGACACTTGGGTATGTCATAAAATTCATGTTATAAATAATTAAAATTAGGTAATAAAGCGCTCACTTTCATTTTTGTTCACTTCACTTTTTAAAAGTTGAAGTACAAACAAGAAACCTTTACCTAGTTAGGTTGTTAGTTTTCGAGTTGGAGCAAAACTCGTCCGAAGCTTTTTTATCATTTAAATTATTATAGCTAGTAGGTCTGTCTTTTTAATCTCAGGAGGTGTCTCAGGAGGTGTCTAGAGCATCCAGGAGGTGTCCAGAGGATGATGGAGAGCATCCAGGAGGTGTCCAGAGGATGATGGAGAGCATCCAGGAGGTGTCCAGAGGATGATGGAGAGCATCCAGAGGATGATGGAGAGCATCCAGGAGGTGTCCAGAGGATGATGGAGAGCATCCTGAGGATGATGGAGAGCATCCAGAGGATGATGGAGAGCATCCAGAGGATGATGGCATCCAGGTGTCCAGAGGATGATGGAGAGCATCCAGGAGGTGTCCAGAGGATGATGGAGAGCATCCAGGAGGTGTCCAGAGGATGATGGAGAGCGTCCAGGAGGTGTCCAGAGGATGATGGAGAGCATCCAGGAGGTGTCCAGAGGATGATGGAGAGCATCCAGGAGGTGTCCAGAGGATGATGGAGAGCATCCAGAGGATGATGGAGAGCATCCAGAGGATGATGGAGAGCATCCAGAGGATGATGGAGAGCATCCAGAGGATGATGGAGAGCATCCAGGAGGTGTCCAGAGGATGATGGAGAGCATCCAGGAGGTGTCCAGAGGATGATGGAGAGCATCCAGGAGGTGTCCAGAGGATGATGGAGAGCATCCAGAGGATGATGGAGAGCATCCAGAGGATGATGGAGAGCATCCAGAGGATGATGGAGAGCATCCAGAGGATGATGGAGAGCATCCAGGAGGTGTCCAGAGGATGATGGAGAGCATCCAGGAGGTGTCCAGAGGATGATGGAGAGCATCCAGAGGATGATGGAGAGCATCCAGAGGATGATGGAGAGCATCCAGAGGATGATGGAGATTATCCAGAGGATGATGGAGAGCATCCAGAGGATGATGGAGAGCATCCAGAGGATGATGGAGAGCATCCAGAGGATGATGGAGAGCATCCAGAGGATGATGGAGAGCATCCAGAGGATGAAGGAGAGCATCCAGAGGATGATGGAGAGCATCCAGAGGATGATGGAGAGCATCCAGAGGATGATGGAGAGCATCCAGAGGATGATGGAGAGCATCCAGGAGGTGTCCAGAGGATGATGGAGAGCATCCAGAGGATGATGGAGAGCATCCAGAGGATGATGTAGAGCATCCAGAGGATGATGGAGCCCATCCAGAGTATGATGGAGAGCATCCAGGAGGTGTCCAGAGGATGATGGAGAGCATCCAGGAGGTGTCCAGAGGATGATGGAGAGCATCCAGGAGGTGTCCAGAGGATGATGGAGAGCATCCGGGAGGTGTCCAGAGGATGATGGAGAGCATCCAGGAGGTGTCCAGAGGATGATGGAGAGCATCCAGAGGATGATGAAGAGCATCCAGAGGATGATGGAGAGCATCCAGAGGATGATGGAGAGCATCCAGAGGATGATGGAGAGCATCCAGAGGATGATGGAGAGCATCCAGAGGATGATGGAGAGCATCCAGAGGATGATGGAGAGCATCCAGGAGGTGTCCAGAGGATGATGGAGAGCATCCAGAGGATGATGGAGAGCATCCAGAGGATGATGGAGAGCATCCAGAGGATGATGGAGAGCATCCAGGAGGTGTCCAGAGGATGATGGAGAGCATCCAGGAGGTGTCCAGAGGATGATGGAGAGCATCCAGGAGGTGTCCAGAGGATGATGGAGAGCATCCAGAGGATGATGGAGAGCATCCAGAGGATGATGGAGAGCATCCAGAGGATGATGGAGAGCATCCAGAGGATGATGGAGAGCATCCAGGAGGTGTCCAGAGGATGATGGAGAGCATCCAGGAGGTGTCCAGAGGATGATGGAGAGCATCCAGAGGATGATGGAGAGCATCCAGAGGATGATGGAGAGCATCCAGAGGATGATGGAGATTATCCAGAGGATGATGGAGAGCATCCAGAGGATGATGGAGAGCATCCAGAGGATGATGGAGAGCATCCAGAGGATGATGGAGAGCATCCAGAGGATGATGGAGAGCATCCAGAGGATGAAGGAGAGCATCCAGAGGATGATGGAGAGCATCCAGAGGATGATGGAGAGCATCCAGAGGATGATGGAGAGCATCCAGAGGATGATGGAGAGCATCCAGGAGGTGTCCAGAGGATGATGGAGAGCATCCAGAGGATGATGGAGAGCATCCAGAGGATGATGTAGAGCATCCAGAGGATGATGGAGCCCATCCAGAGTATGATGGAGAGCATCCAGGAGGTGTCCAGAGGATGATGGAGAGCATCCAGGAGGTGTCCAGAGGATGATGGAGAGCATCCAGGAGGTGTCCAGAGGATGATGGAGAGCATCCGGGAGGTGTCCAGAGGATGATGGAGAGCATCCAGGAGGTGTCCAGAGGATGATGGAGAGCATCCAGAGGATGATGAAGAGCATCCAGAGGATGATGGAGAGCATCCAGAGGATGATGGAGAGCATCCAGAGGATGATGGAGAGCATCCAGAGGATGATGGAGAGCATCCAGAGGATGATGGAGAGCATCCAGAGGATGATGGAGAGCATCCAGGAGGTGTCCAGAGGATGATGGAGAGCATCCAGAGGATGATGGAGAGCATCCAGAGGATGATGGAGAGCATCCAGAGGATGATGGAGAGCATCCAGGAGGTGTCCAGAGGATGATTGAGAGCATCCAGGAGGTGTCCAGAGGATGATGGAGAGCATCCAGAGGATGATGGAGAGCATCCAGAGGATGATGGAGAGCATCCAGAGGATGATGGAGAGCATCCAGAGGATGATGAAGAGCATCCAGAGGATGATGGAGAGCATCCAGAGGATGATGGAGAGCATCCAGAGGATGATGGAGAGCATCCAGGAGGTGTCCAGAGGATGATGGAGAGCATCCAGAGGATGATGGAGAGCATCCAGAGGATGATGTAGAGCATCCAGAGGATGATGGAGAGCATCCAGAGTATGATGGAGAGCATCCAGAGTATGATGGAGAGCATCCAGGAGGTGTCCAGAGGATGATGGAGAGCATCCAGGAGGTGTCCAGAGGATGATGGAGAGCATCCAGGAGGTGTCCAGAGGATGATGGAGAGCATCCAGGAGGTGTCCAGAGGATGATGGAGAGCATCCGGGAGGTGTCCAGAGGATGATGGAGAGCATCCAGGAGGTGTCCAGAGGATGATGGAGAGCATCCAGGAGGTGTCCAGAGGATGATGGAGAGCATCCGGGAGGTGTCCAGAGGATGATGGAGAGCATCCAGGAGGTGTCCAGAGGATGATGGAGAGCATCCAGAGGATGATGGAGAGCATCCAGAGGATGATGGAGAGCATCCAGAGGATGATGGAGAGCATCCAGAGGATGATGAAGAGCATCCAGAGGATGATGGAGAGCATCCAGAGGATGATGGAGAGCATCCAGAGGATGATGGAGAGCATCCAGGAGGTGTCCAGAGGATGATGGAGAGCATCCAGAGGATGATGGAGAGCATCCAGAGGATGATGTAGAGCATCCAGAGGATGATGGAGAGCATCCAGAGTATGATGGAGAGCATCCAGAGTATGATGGAGAGCATCCAGGAGGTGTCCAGAGGATGATGGAGAGCATCCAGGAGGTGTCCAGAGGATGATGGAGAGCATCCAGGAGGTGTCCAGAGGATGATGGAGAGCATCCAGGAGGTGTCCAGAGGATGATGGAGAGCATCCGGGAGGTGTCCAGAGGATGATGGAGAGCATCCAGGAGGTGTCCAGAGGATGATGGAGAGCATCCAGAGGATGATGGAGAGCATCCAGAGGATGATGGAGAGCATCCAGAGGATGATGGAGAGCATCCAGGAGGTGTCCAGGATGATGGAGAGCATCCAGGAGGTGTCCATCATGATGGAGAGCATCCAGGAGGTGTCCAGGATGATGGAGAGCATTCAGGAGGTGTCCAGGATGATGGAGAGCATCCAGGAGGTGTCCATCATGATGGAGAGCATCCAGGAGGTGTCCAGGATGATGGAGAGCATCCAGGAGGTGTCCAGGATGATGGAGAGCATCCAGGAGGTGTCCAGGATGATCGAGAGCATCCAGGAGGTGTCCAGGATGATCGAGAGCATCCAGGAGGTGAAAAATGAATAATTATAATATTTTTAATACAAAGATAAACATTATTAGTGTGATTTTTGTAAAAAGTTACTTGTATTTACAGTAATGATTTAAAAGTGTTTTTGTAAAAACTGATTAAAACTACAAACGTCAAATAATTGGTCCTTAGTTTTAAGAAGCTTAATAATCTACTTACTACCGAAAACACATATTTTTATTGATAAACCAACCCATATTTGATTTTGGTGATATAAATTCTGATTTCCGTGGACACCATATTTTTAAAATTGAATAACTCCGTAACCATAAAGCCAATAAAGTTCCCTTCACTACCAAAAATTTCAGAATTAAATCTTCATTTAGAATATACTATCATGATGTGCAATTTCAACAAAAAAAAATGTGCCACAGAAGTCAGACAAAAAACGAGTTTTCGTAGAATCACCCACTAAATGTATGAAACCGATATGCTTGTGGCGCGCCCCGACACACCGCGACACGCAAGTATGTTTCTGGCATTAAACGAAAACTCGAAGTGAAGCGATGATAGGCCGCCGGCAAAATCAATCATTCAAATGAACGGGTCTTATGATCCGGATCATCTTCATACTAGGTCATGATTGATATCGATCATTGTGAATGATCGAATGACACCAGAGGCACTGATTTGTAGTGGTAAATAATTGGTCAAAACTTTAGCCCGATATTGAAAATCCAGTATTTCTTTTCATTGAATTCATGTGCATTCAGTTAACAGAAATACTTCCTACTACGACAAGCTTGCAGCACCTATAGGATGGACCCTTCAAGCACGTAGGTAGCATCATTCAGAAGCAATGCCTACTCATGAACGTAACAAAACTACTTATATTTAGTAATATACATTGTACGGTGTATAATTTCCATTTTAAATTATTTGTTGTGTGTGCGACTGTACCACAATGCATTTGTTCCTAGAAGTTCACATGGACTTTTTACGTTGTTTCACTAAGAATTTTTATAAAGAATGACTACTGGCAGAGGGAGTATTTCACGCACTATTTATACATATATCATTTATAATCAGTAAAGTTCATTTTCTATAAGATCTATTAGGTTTTTTAATGTGTACGCTGCCATAATGCTAGCTCGGAATGTTTTTGAAAGTCTTGTTTATTATCTCCGTTCCTTTAGAAGCGATCATTATGAAATTTTGCATAGCTGTGGCAGTATTTGTAGCGTATTATTTGTGTAAATTTCGTTGCTGTAACATGAGTCGTTTTTGAGTACGGTCATGTGTACGCTAGCTTGATCGTTATGCTAGCGTACCCACTAAGAATGGTCATTATTTTCGAAACCAGAGAGGCACTATTTATTCTAGTTTTGCATTAATTATGCATTGTTTATACAGTATTTATTAGGCATAACAACAATCGTGTATTCGATTATGGGTACGCTACCATCACGGACACATTTTCGGTGACTTCTCATCTCGATGCATACGAGTTGCAGAATGAAGGCCAGTTGCGACAAGATTTAATTTTGATGTGAGTTGATTCTTGTGTAGCATACCTGATGTAGGTAGACACGACACTCAACGACAAAAAGGTTTATTGTAGCTAACAGTGCCTTCATACTTAATGAAAGATTACTACAAGACTATAACAATACACTTCTGGTTCTTTTTAAATTAATCATGTAAGTACAAAATATCAATTATTTAAATTATCTACCTTAATACTAGCGTAATTAGTCTTTCTGTTATTGATCCATTAAAAATAAATTAAAAAAATCTAATTATGTATTATTTCAATAGGTACCTTCACAGATTTGTATCCTTTTTCCAATCTCAAACTTTCATAGCGTGAAAACGTTTGCAATTACGTTAATTATAACAGTTCACCTATGTATTCAATAGTTGCAGGCAGGGCCGTCTTAAACTAGGCTGGGGCCCTTGGGCACACAAGAATTCGCGGCCCTTTTGGAAAGTAAAAAAGCGAATTATTCTCTTTTCTATTTTTATTCTCTAGGATACCATAAACCACCAAAAGAAAAAATGTCGATTGAGTTGAGTGACCTTGCTGCGAAAATGACCGCTCTCCCAGTGTTGCCAACCCGGTCCCGGTGTCAGGTTTTAGGGCTAAATGGAGTTCTAAAAAGGGCTAGATGGGGGCTAGATTTAGCCTAAAAAATTAAAATAGGAAAAGTTAGTTTTATTAAATTAAAATATCAAATAAAATAAGTGATTTTTTAACAATCGTTTACTTAATATTAACAAAAAACTTTAAAAAATCAACTTTTTATATATTAAAAATACACCTTAAAACTCAATCGCCTCATCGGAGGAGGATTTTTTGCCGTACAATTCACTTTGCGAAGTTGATGGTTGAAGAGATTAATTATTAGTTCTAGCAGGGGCCTTGTTCAGAATAAACGTATATTTTTCTTTAGGTACAATCGTTTTTATGGCATCTATTGGGATATCATATGTGTAGCAAGTTTGTAATACCAAATTTTATAATACCAAATCGTATTTGTAATATAGAATTTTTAAATATTTGTACTGTTCCATATAAAGTTTTCTTACACGGTTTCGGGGCTAGAAATAGGGCTAGGGGCTAAATCAACATTTTAAGGGCTGAATAAGCCAAAAAAGGGCTAGATCTAGCCCCGAAAGGGCTAAATTGGCAACACTGCGCTCTCCACTACAATTTGTAACCATCAAATCAAAACTTCTGTTTATCTTACTTAATTTTAAATATCAAACGAAACAAAATAACGCCACTCACTCCTATCAGACTGAAAGTTTAATACTTACATCATTCGGGGATTCCCCCAACCATAGACAATGTCGACATTTATGTTAGGCCTTGTTTAGACGGTGCAGCTTGACTTTGGAATCCCGAGTGATTGCGTGAGTGATCGCTAGATGGTGTACTTAGTAAATTAGGTAGGATGCGTTCGGAAATATTATTAATTAGTACCAAGGAAGTTATACCATAAGTTATACCCAACGTTGGGTATAACTTCCTTGATTAGTACAGTAGGAGCAGTCATCGATGTAATGGCGTAGTAGGTAAATACCTTCTGTTAAGATTACTGATCTGTGAAAAAAGTGTAATGTGCCCGACAAAAATGTTTTGAGAATAAATGTGTAAGAGAAATTGTCGATCCTTCGGGGCCCCCTGAGAATGGGGGCCCTGGGCACGGGCCCCGTGTGCCCTTATGGTAAAGACGGTATTGGTTGCAGGCATTGCAGCAGTGAATAACCGAATGGCTTCCACATATTTACGTGCGTTTGTATGGATTTATAGATGTATGGATGGAAGGATTTTTGTTCCTCTTTCACGCAAAAACTACTGAACGGATCTGGCTGAAATTTTAAATAGATGTAGTTCTAGGCCCGGAATAATATAATATGGGCTACTTACTTTTATGCCCATAAATCGATTTCAATGATATGGCCTTGAAACGTTTCCATAGAAATAAGGCGTGCGAAGCCGCGGGCAGAATCTAGTAGGTTACTAATAAAATACTACTTAATTACACTGAATCTAGACTGAGTAGTACCTAGTTGTCTCTCTCTATCTAGATTTGACGTCCGATGTGACGCGGTGGGCGAAGGTCCGCCTGCGAGGTTGCTGGTTCGATTCCCGCCTCGCAAAAAAAATGTGTTCGATCTGCAGAAATTTGTTCGGTTGTTGGTCTGGGTGGTTTTCTATACATTATAAAAATATCTATCTATGTAATGTATACTTAATACATTAAGTACTAGCGACCCGCCCCGGCTTTGCACGGTTTTATTATAGGTATAAACCTTCCTCTTGAATCACTCTATCTATTAAAATCCATCAAAATGCGTTGCGTAGTTTTAAAGATTTAAGCATTCAAAGGGACATAGGGATATAGGGACAGAAAAAGCGACTTTGTTTTATACTATGTAGTACTATGTACTACATAGTATAAAATAGTGATATCAGTCATCTAGTACCCATAACTCAAGCTCTGCTTAGCTTGGGGCTAGATTATGCTGTGTGGACTGTGGACTGTCCATTTATTTATTATTATGTTCTGTGAACTCTACCTAAGCTATACCATAAGAATAAATAATAACTACGGCTATACCGTAGGGCGTAGGCTCTCGTAGCCTACGGCGTAAAAGCCTACGGCGTAGAAGCCTACGGCGTAGAGGACTACGAGTGCTACGCCGTCGTAGCACGTGCAATTCAACTGGCAATTTGATGTGTGAATGATTTGTCTTATTATTTATATTTATATTACTTATGTAAATTTTATGAATTTAGTTTTGGTATATGTATAAGTTATATATAGTTTGTATTTAGGGCTCAAACACAAAACTGCGAGCTCGCATCGCATCGTAAATATCTGCGAGCTCGCACGATAACGTCAGATCTCATTTGCATCGCGTATTCCTGTCATATTACGTCATACTTGGTGACCCCCCTTTTAGTCCGCTCTGAGACAACTTTAGCGAAAGAGCGCGGCGCCTGAGCCGCCTTCTTTGTGTTGTAAAAAAAAACTGCTTCAGTTCTCAACTCATAGTAATTTCGAGTAAAATAGTTCCCTTCAGAGTTCATAATCGTATTAAATGGATGAATCCAGAATCTTCTTTTTCTTTTATATCTATTTAACAATAACAGCAGTGCAATTGGACCGATTTATGCAAAAATGATCCAACCCACAACCTAGTCAATTTCGAGTTTTTTTAACCAATGTAATCAGAATAAGGTATATTTTAACATATCAAAGACTCACACCTCTATGTTCACAAATGTGGAAAATCCATATGATCCAACCCACAACTGTCATGTCGAAGACCATTTTTTAAAATGTATAAGTGTTTTACGATTCGCTGATGACATAGTTTTAATGGCGGAGTCGCTAGAGGAGCTGACCCACATGCTGGACGGCCTAGCTTCAGCCTCGCGACGCATCGGTCTTGGCATGAATTTGGAAAAAACCAAAGTCATGACCAATTGCCAAATTGATCCGGGACCGGTAGTCGTAGAAGGCCACCTTCTCGAAATTGTTTCCGAATACACTTACCTTGGGCAGATTATGCAGTTAGGTAAAAACAATTTCGAGAAGGAGGCCAAGAGAAGGATCCAGCTGGGCTGGGCAGCGTTTGGAAAACTACGTCGAGTCTTCTCGTCATCCATACCACAATGTTTGAAAACGAAAGTTTTCAATCAGTGCGTCCTACCCGTAATGACCTACGGAGCTGAGACGTGGACACTCACGGTAGGGCTGGTCCACCAGTTCAAAGTCGCTCAGCGAGCTATGGAAAGAGCTATGCTCGGAGTTTCTCTGAAGGATAGGATTCGTAATGAATACATCCGACAGAGAACCAAAGTTATCGACATAGCTCAAAGAATTAGCAAGCTGAAGTGGCAGTGGGCCGGCCATATTTCGCGAAGAACCGACCACCGTTGGGGTAAACGTGTTCTTGAGTGGAGACCGCGACTTGGCAAACGTAGTGTGGGACGCCCTCCGGCTAGGTGGGATGACGATCTGCGAAAGACTGCTGGCAGATGCTGGATGCGTCAAGCTGAAGACAGGGCGCTATGGCGCTCATTAGGGGAGGCCTATGTCCAGCAGTGGACTAATGTAGGCTGATGATGATGATGATGAAGTGTTTCATGCCACTTGAATCATTTTTGTGTTGCTTTTGTTACCCTAACATATAACCGTTCTAATTTGCTACAATGATTCAAACTATAATATTAAGCTGGTCCATCAGTTCAAAGAGCTCAGAAAGCTATAGAAAGAGCTATGCTCGGAGTTTCTCTGAAGGATAGGATTCGTAAAGAATACATCCGAAAGAGAACCAAAGTTATCGACATAGCTCAAATAATTAGCAAGCTGAAGTGGTGGCAGTGGGCCGGCTATATCTCGCGAAGAACCGACAACCGTTGGGGTAAACGTGTTCTTGAGTGGAGACCGAGACTTGGCAAACGTAGTATAGGACGCCCTCCGGCCAGGTGGGATGACGATCTGCGAAAGACTGCTGGCAGATGCTGGATGCCAAGCTGAAGACAGGGAGCTATGGCGCTCATTAAGGGAGGCCTATGTCCAGCAGTGGACTAATATAGGTTGATTATGATGATGATGATATAAAACAAGTTAAGATTTGACAAGTTAATATTTAAAATTGCTATTTCATCTAAGTACGTAAACGAAATAAAGTATATAAAGTTCAAAACACACAGAAGCCGGAGGAGTGGCGAAGGCGAAGGCGTGCCGGTTTTTCCTATGGCACCGCGTTCGCCACGGCCTGCGGTGTGTGTGTAGGCTTTCATAGGATTCCATAGAATACAACTCGCACGCCTTTGCCTCCGCCACGCCTCCGGCTTCTGTGTGTTTCGTACTTTAACGAAAAATAAATAAATAAAATAAAATAAGTACAGGGCCAGCAGATCTAATATTAGATACCAGATGATTGCATTGATTAATTTAAGAAACCGAAGGGAAGCTGCAATAATAGACGATGTAGATGGTTTATGTGATGAACCTTATTCTGATTTGGACGAGGAGTAGGGCCAATTTTGTTTGTTTTGTCTTTTAAAACACAAAAATGATTACTAATTTTTATCACACTTTGAATCATTTTTGCATTTTAAGTTTTGCACCCTACATAGCTCTTTCCATAAAAAAATAATTTTGTAATAATGATCCAGGCGCAAGTTTTCCCAATTATCTACTAAACTATGACAAACTATTCTTTATATTATTTAAAGCAAAAAAGTTGAGTTTAAATAGCATTAAATTAAATTAAAATAACAACATTTTGTATTACAAAGCTAGAGAAATACCGCCACAAACTTAAATATCGATTATCTCGAAATGAGGTTTGTGTGGGTTGGATCATTTTTGCTTAAATCGGTTCAATTATCTTTTTGGGATCCATCTTACGCTTCCTAAAAACACGTCCAATACGGCGGACTAAACTTGAAGATATGGTTACCCTACAAAACGGTTCGTCGCACAAATTCGCATCGCAGAAATTCGCAAATCAAGTTCGTGTGACATCGCATCAAATCGCATCAAATCGCATCGCATCGCACCAAATCGCAGTTTTGTGTGGGAGCCCTTACTTATGGTCTTTAGAATTCGTTTTTTACCACCTATACAAGAGTTTTCTTACGTTGCCTGATATAAATGATTTTTTTTATTCAAATAACGCTTTTTCCTCTTAATAAAATTCAAAACTCATAAAAACGCAATATTATCCAAAATATAGGTAAAATGCGCTGCTGTATACCATCTAACGAAAATGTTTTTGGACCAAAGACAACACACCAAAGTCGCTTTGCGCTATATTTTTTAAATACACGTCGGTAGTAATTTTACTTAGGTGTACTTAGTTAACTTTCATTTTCATCCATTGAACCAGCGGTTTACCTCTAGCTTCGACTAGTTGTTCCGTATAATTGCGTTTGTCCACACAAGTTGTCAGCAAATTGTGCCGTGTCGAGATGATTGCAGTTGTAGCATTCACGCGCAGGCGGTGCCACGTTACTTTGGGACTTTGTTTCTGATGCAAAGCTTGCATGCTTGTAGCATTTGTTTAATGCTGAAAGGACCTAGTGAATACAAAGCGGAAATATAAATAGCTAGCGGCCCGACCCGGCTTAGCACGGGTGTATTAAAGATGTAGATAGTCAGATAGATAGTCAGATAGTCATTTTATTGGTAAAATCATTTACAAGTTATTTCACATTAAAATTGGTACATATTACAAATGGACCGTCGTCCTCTTGAATCACTCTAGCTATTAAAAAAACGCATCAAAATCCATTGCGTAGTTTTAAAGATCTAAGAAAGAAAATGACAGACAGATAGCGAGAAGCGACATTGTTTTATACTATGTAGTTATAAAACAGGCCAAGTTCGAGTTGGATTTGCGCACGAAAGCTTCCATTCCAAAATTGTAAAAAAATTATGGTTGGATGAAAATCCATGAATATTAATTTTATTGTTTTTAGTATTTGTCGTTATAGTGGCAACAGAAAAAAACGATTTATGAAAATTTCAACTATCACGGTTCACATGGCTGTATTCATATGAGATAGATAGATGGATAATACTTTTATTGCATCACTTATAAAACAGGAAATACTTATTTAAATATTCTAACTGAGATAAGCAATGGAATTGGCGGCCTTATCGCTTAAAGCGATTTCTTCCAGGCAACCAAAAACGTGAGAAAAATAATGATGGATGGCGGTACAATAAAAAATTACAGATACAGCCTGGTGACAAACGGACAGACATACATAGGTACGTGCGGACAGCGGTGTCTTAATAAAACCCGTTTTATCCTTTGGGTACGGAATATTAGTATGGATGTAAGAACCAATTTCTAGCTCTATGAATAATAAAATAAAATCAAAGTTAGGTCCACTAATATTTTTAACTAAATTGTGAATGAGACTATCCCAAGCTTGAGCTTTTGGTGCATATAGCTTTATTAATAGACTTATAGGTATCAACCGGGTGTTAGGTAAAGGGATCAAAGTGCTTAGTGAGGTGTTCTGGTTTCATTTGGGTTTCTTGGTTATGAACACCTTATACCTACCTATAGATAAATGCTTTAGGTAGGTACCTATAACATGTAAACCCGTATAGAAATATGGTTACTATACTGTCATACATTATACATTACTAGCTGTGCCTATGACTTCGCCCACGTAGATCATTTTTTTTACCCGGAAGCTCCTGCAATTCGGGACGAAGACAAATCCAAACATCTTCATTAAACAAACAAACGAATTCTACAAAGTAAATATAAGTAAGTACCTGTTCTTATAATATTTACCTACTAAGTAGGTAGGTACATATTTATAAAAACTATTGTTTTAGTCATTAAACAGTTACAAGGTTCAATTATTTAAATCTAGACAGATTTTAAAATTTTGAATAAAATCCTGGTTTAAGTAAAATATGTATAAGAAAACATAAATCTTCGCTTTTAACCAAACTACATATTTTAAAATATACTTAACTAGCGACCGGCCCCGGCTTCGCATATGTTCGCGGTTTTATTATACGTATAAACCTTACTCTTGAATCACTCTATCTACTAAAAAAACTGCATCAAAATCCGTTGCGTAGTTTTAAAGATTTAAGCATTCAAAGTATTTGACAAATTTAGGTTTGGATCACGAATTGCGAAATTGACAAATTAAGCTTATGACTTGTTAAGGATATGGACAAACAAGTAGGTATTTGACGACTGTCTGCGTAATCGGACATAAGGATAAAGGGACATAGGGACAGAAAAAGCGACTTTGTTTTATACCATGTAGTGATTTACTAACATAACCCAGTCGGTTTGTATTAGCGTAGCGCAATATAGATAAATTTTTGAATAACAAATATTTAACTTTCATACCTAACTAGATGCGCCCGCGGTTTCACCCGCGAACCAGACTTTTTTTCATACATATTTCAGAAACTTATTGTACGGGTTATTGTCGTAAATAAAAAATAAGTACGTGTTTCATTATTCACTCTATAGTTTATTTATACCGAGTTTTGAGTGAATCGAATCAAGGAATAATTATTTTTTAAAATAAACTTTACCACCCTATTTCACCCCCTCGGAGGTGTATTTAAAAGAAAATAGCCTATGCGTTATTCTAGGTCCTAAACTACCTACACACCAAATTTCATCTAAATAACTTAATTAGTTACGGAGATTACTCATAACAAACATTCACATAGACATTCCCATTTATTATAATAGTAAGATTGAACAGAGTATTTTTGCTGTCCATCTTGATTCACAATTAGTTCTAAGTTTCTTCAAACAGTTCATAAGTTAAAACAGTTTCTCATGAAACTTTGAAATGAACTAAGTGGCTGACACCTAAAATCCGTAGCGCGAAGCAATTTAATTCTAAAATCAAGAAAATTATTCTTCTTTTTAATCAAAGATTTATGCTCGAAATCCGGAAATTCCCATTAGAAGTAAGTAAAATAAAATTAAGACAGCTCCTTCGTTGTAAAGTAATTGAACTTTATTCATTTCAACCTTGATTTCGGTCTTAAATTTCCGTATAATTCGGCGCCTCAGCCTACAACAGGGGTTGGCAACCCCAGTATAAAATACATTTACTCTACCTTCCTATTATTATTCGTTGGTGCTATGTAGTACATATTATGGATGCGAATGTGACCTACTTTCAGACAAATTACTTATTTAAACATTGGATTTGGTAACATTATAAGTGGAGCATACTTATTTCTCGCAAGTAATCTTCTAACCAAGATACGGCGGATATATCCCAGAATTAACCTCTTGGGGATACATTTGTGGTTACTTTATGTTCCACCTGCCTAATCTTCCAGTAAAAGTGTGCTCAATATTTGATTAGACGAAATACTCGAGGGATAGAAGATACTCCAAGAAATTTCTCGAAGAAAATAGTTTTGAAATATATGACGCGGAAAGATAAGCAAGTGGAAGCATTATTCGAGTGGTAAAATAAAGTGCATGTCAGTATTTAAGAGCCCGCTAGCCCCCAGCGTGAGCGAAAGTGTTATAAATCGCGTGTTATCGTCTCCCAGCAATAACTATTTTATGACGCCATAAAGACAACGTAACCTCACGTTATCTGGGAATAGAGGAAGCGAGTGCGGGCTGAGAAATCTGTCCACATGTTGTAGAGTAAGTAACTCCCTCAAAAAGCTATACAGCGATTGCGATATTGAGAAAAATTTTGAGGAGGCCAAGAGTAGGTTAGTGGTATGTGAGATCCAGCTATGCTGGGCATGCAGCTACGTAGAGAAATTACTTCGAGTCTTGTTATCGTACATACCACAATGATTTCTTCCACATGTGGACAAAAAATGAAGTGAAGATACAATCAATAAAAAAAATACTTTTTTTATTTTGTTAATTATAATACTATAATTAATTAATAAAATTTTATAATAATTATGATACTACTTATATGGTATATAAAAATATTACTTGTCTAAGTGCATATTTTGTTAGCCTAAGGAAATAAATTATTGATTTCTGAATGCTTGGAAACAAACATTTTCAATCAGTGCGTTCAGACGTTTTCAAGTTATCGACATAGCTCAAAAAATTTGCGTTGAATTGACAATGAGCCGGCCATATCTTCCAAACTCGAACACCGCTGCTGGGGTAAAAGTGTTTAAGCAGGGACCGCGACTCGAAAATTGTAGAACACCTTCAAGCCAGGTGGAATAACGATCTGCGAAAGACTGCAGGTAGATGCTGGATGCGGCAACCTGATGAAATAGCGCTATTGCTCTCATTAGGGGAGGCCTATGTGGATAATATAGGTTGATGATGATAGAGAGAACTACTAAGTCATAAAGATTCTATCAATGCGTAATCACGGCGAAGCCAGCCGTGGATTATATGAAATCCGGCATGCATCCCGAACCCATTCCCCAATACCTACAAACCCATTAGTATTCATCTTGCTTGCCTCGGTGGGGAATTTCAGATCAAATCTGTTCGCTACCCGCCCACTTGAGCGAAACTTAATACGAGCGATATGGGTACTGATCTGATTTCGTAAGTTTGCTCATTTATTTTACCTGCTGCTAGATTGGAATGATAGTGGTGTGAAATGTTTATCAAGCAACCTATTACTGACAGATAAGGAATGATAGATTTAGTTCAGAGCAGTTTCACATTTCTAGACTTTTCCCCGTTTAAATATGGATATTATTGGGCTGGTGATATGACGGTAGGTATTTAAATCTATACTTATAATAAAACTGTAACAGGTCCACTTCTGTACATTGAAGATATCTTGAAAATTTTTTTTGGAGGGCACTCTATTATCGATACTCAAGCCAAAACTGTAATTTTTTTCATTCATGTCTGTCTGTCTGTCTGTCTGTCTGTCTGTCTGTCTGTCTGTCTGTCTGTCTGTCTGTCTGTATCGTAAACGCGCATCACGACGAAACTACTTGATGGATTGAAATGAAACTCGGCATGATTATAGGTCGTACTACGAGGAAGGACATAGGATACTTTTTATCCCGGAATTCAGTAAGGTTCTCATGGGAGAGGGTATGAAAGTAAAAATCCTTTACCGCGCATTACGCCGAAACTGCTGAATGAGTTGGAATGAAACTCGGGACGATTTGAGTTCATACTACAAGGAAGGACATGGGATACTTTTTATCCCGGAATTCGGTAAGGTTCCCCTGGGAGAGAGGGTGAAAGAAGAATTATTTAACCACGCATCACGACGGAAGTGAATGAATTCGAATGGAACTCGGGACGATTGGACAATTTGGACATGGGATACATTTTATCCCGGAATTCAGTATGGTTCCCCTGGGCTATACGGGTTTTCAAAAATTTCTCACATCATCGGAACGACGCGTGTGTACGCGTCGTTGACAGATATGCTGTGAGAAATTTTTGCAAACCCGTATAGCCTAGGGGAACCAAACTGAATTGAACTGATAGACGCGAAAGTTTGTAAGTATGAATGGATAGATTGATAGATGGATGGATGTTTGTTACTCTTTCACGCAAAAACTGCTGAACGGATCTGGATGAAATTTGGCACAGAGATAGATTATAAGCTGGAATAACACATTTGCTTATTTTATCCCGAAAATCCCACGGAAAAGGGAATTACGCAAGTAAAATCGCGAGTACTCGAAATACTAATCATGCGCAGACGAAGTCGTGGGCACCAGCTAGTTTATAATATATATATTGATCCAAATTTAATAACATTAGAAATAAGAGTTGAAAATCCTTTTGCAAACGGAGATAAAATCTTTATCGGTCGGTATAAAACAAACGTCAATCTATACCTCAAGTTTTTATTTTTCAAAGTTCCCATTGGCCTAATATAAGTACGTAGAAATAATAATTGGACCTGAATTGTACCAAAACAAACCTCGAGCTATTTATCCACGCGTCCGGCGAACATTCACAACATTACCGAAGGGTTTATTGCCGTAAAAGGGGTCGCTTGACGGGTTTAGCTTTAACGGAAAAGTCTTCATTTTTAGCCAGTAAACAAAGGGTTAATAATGCGGGATTATCGCAGGCTGGCGATCCGTCGAATCAATTATAGCACTTCCATTTTGCATTCCCCCGTCGAGCCTGGATCACTGGGAAATGTATCATGCTGACGTTGCTTACCCCACGTATGTTAAAACGAGGATTTACAAATTACAATTGTTTTACAATTGCTGACCTGAGCGATTGAAAAATATTTAGGTAGGTTAGGTACTGAAATACCGTCGTAGCACTAATTTCTCGCGAACTAAACAGTGAATGACCACCACAATGATCTGTAGTTTACTTAAGAGAATACTCTCACTGGTACCTTTTTATTGGGAAACTTGTGAATTTATCGCCTTTATTTATCCATTTTCAGACTCGGACATACTTCCATATTGGTGATGTTAGTGCCAACAACTTGTGCAACGCTGATCTGATGACATGGTGTTCCTTAGCCCTTGGATTAGCGGACTTAGGAAACTTCTATGTTTGAAAATTATGCTTTCCCCCATGGATTAAAATATAACGCCCTCAAAACCGAAATGTTAGTATATCGAGCAGGAAGGGGTCCGGAGAGAGAATCTAATATTTATTTGCAGGATTCAGCATTACTGCTGAAACCTGCGAATAAACATTAGATTCTCTCTGTGTTGTGAAGCAGTTCAAATACCTTGGCACATTATCACATGAGGACCTGATAATGACCTAGATATACAGCGTGAAAGACGGAACCTGTCCATCAGGTGTAACATTAACATGCTTGCACGGAGATTTGCCAGATGTAAAGGTAACGCTGTTTGAGGCAAACTGCCTCTGTTTGTATACTTGTCAGCTCTGGTTCAAATACAAAAGAAAATAGTACAGTACAATGACGATTATCGCATCCGTCCTGATCTATCATGAAAAAGCCGTTTGCAGGGTGACAAGCATGTTAGCTGATTCTCGGGTTCCAGACTTTTTCGCTGTCGATAAAAATGGCGCGCATGCTACAGATCGCATTTTGCGTCTTTTAGGGCCAATAAGACGATCAAAGAATAGCATCTTCAGTTTTATGGCTAATAACACCTGTAGCCCCTATGTATGGCTTCTGGCTCTTTGTATACCAGGTGGGAACTGTCAGCAGGTTTTTTTAATCCTATTTATTGTAAGAACCTTTATAATTAATACATGGCCTATAGTGTAAACACATAACACACACAAAAAAATAAACTAATAATTAACATTACAGTAACCCAAATTAAGTTTAGTATCAGTTATTTTGCCCGACGTTTGCACAGTCGTGGTCACGGGTTAAATAGTTATAATTATATAGAGTGAGTGGGGGCAAGATCGAACGGTTTTTTGATGAGATGGTCAGTGTTTTTTTTGAATCCATGTAGAAGAATAGATATTAACTTTAGCTAAAAGTAAATTAGACATAATTAAAGGGTAAAGACTAGATTTTTATAATATGTCAATAACAGCCTGATAAAGCTGTCCAAAAAGTAGAAAACTGTAATTAAAAATATTATTTTTACTTAATTGAAACAGGGGGAAGATGAAAAGGTGACGGGGTAAGATCGAATAAAAATCTCAAAATCTCAAAAAATCGTTAAAACGTGTCTTAGGCAGGTCCTAGGCAAAGTTTATGGTCCTAAGTCTATAGTGTTAAGTAATTTAAAAAGTTGTAACTGACTGTAGTGCCAAAATAGCTATTTTTAACAAAGATATAACAAATTTAAAAATATAATATATTCCGAACTTACCCCACTGGGGGAAGATTGAAGAAGAGATTCTCAAACTTTGCAGCCAATTTGCATAAGTTTTGACTGAAGAAAAAAAAAATTTCTATCAATGAGAAATCATATAAAAACTGAATACTTTTTATTTCACATGAAACCTATATGAATATTTGTTTTATCACCATAAATAATTCTTTATTTTTTTCTTTTGTAATTTTTATAGTATTTTCTTTTTCTATTGGATTTCTTTTTTTATTTCACATTTCTTAGCATACCCTATTCTTGTTATTTTTTGTTTTACTACTTTTAGCAATATTTTTTTTATTTCTTATTTTTCTTGCTGAAACTTACACAAAGATACAGTTTGAGGATAACTGGCTTTTAGTATGAAATCTGAAAAAGGGTCAAGATTAAGACTTTGATATGTTTGTCTTACCCCGTTAAATGTAAATGGGGAAAGATGAAAAGTTGAAATAAATTCTAAAATACGAGAAATAGAGAGATTTAGTAATAATTACATAAATATGTACAAAAAATAATATGCAGATGTTTCAATTATACACTCGTACCTGCCTTGTAATTCAATTTACAAGACACGGGGCAAGATGAAATCACTTTTGTGAATCCTGAAAAACACACTGTCTTAGAAAATTGCACTTTACACACAACCAGGCGTTCTCAGCCGCAACCACTGACTGAGTTGTGATAAGTAACAAATTGGTGGCCCTAACGATGTTGCCAGCACTGTAATAAGTACTATAAATCTGGTGTTATTGAAGACTTTTTGTCTTACCCCTTTTTTCATCTTGCCCCCACTCACTCTACATATAGATTTACTTCTCTATTGAACGAGTAAATTTTGAACGACTATAATTTATGTAACTAAACCTAATTTTACGCAAATACCCTGTTCTCAAGTAAGTGAAGTTTTGAGAAAAAATGATTTAAATCGTAAAAAACGTGATTAATGTCTTCTGATCAATCGACTGATCGATTTATGTTATAATTTTCTTTATGATTAGTTATGTAAATTTTATGATTTATCTTTTCTCCGTTCCGTGTCAACGTACCTAAGCGAATGTTTCGGTTGTAACATAAAGGGCGTCATAATCATAATGAACCGACAGCGGATTATTATTACCGCCATGAATACAAAATAGGGTCTGTAATTTATTTTGTATAAATTAATTTAACAGCCTTTTTCTGATTGAAATACCAGAAGTAAATGTTTTTACTCAGAACTCAATAACTTTATTTCATAAGATTTCCAAAATATTCACTTAGACTTGGAAAATTTCAAATACAAGTAATTATCAAAAAATAAATAAAGCGCTTATTGATTGTCTTTTCACTAAAATTTTCGTGCAAGTGTGGTAAAATGAAAAAAAAAACATTATTTCTTTAATATTAAAAATAACTAGGTTATACAGTTCAAATTATAAACTACTAGGAGCACGTCCCGGCTTCGCACGGGTATTCATTAAATAAATAAAAAAATACTCATATAGTCTAGATATGTAGAACTTAATAACATACAAATTAATTCTATGAATAATAACAAAAAAAATATTAATTTAACAAAATACAATCTTACTATTTTGTAGTTCAGTACTATTTTTGAAAGCCCGACGAAAAATAAGAGCGACTGTGAATGTGTTAAAATACTTACTTTTTTATTGTTGTACTGGTACGGATCCCGGCAGGTCCCCTTGTACAATATAACTAATATAGGTAACCTATAAGATACAAAAGAACTGCAGTTAGCTCAATAAAATTGTTTTAACAACTTACTGCGAGCTTATTTGTTTTCTATATCCAAATTGTAATTTTCTTTGTAAATTAAAATATTATTACTTAATCTTAAAATGATCTTCATTCTTCTTTATTCAGAAACTGAATTCCCGAGATCTCTTTACAAACAACTCTATAAATTTGCTGAAACTTCTCAAATCTGGAGCATATTTCATCTTGCTCCACAAAGCTCTATGAAAAGTTGTGGTTTACTCAACAATAAAGTCGACAGTCGTTAAATTCTTAATTAAATGCTTTATTTTACTTGCTCTTTCAAAGTTCAATAGATTAAACGGTTCTTTGTTCAAGAAATGCTATTAAAAAATTCTCCCAACACTAGGTACTTCTATAAGCTTTCTAATAAAAAGACAATTCCAAGCCATCAAGGCCCAGTAGGTATGTTCGAGCGAGCGACAGAGAGCGAATTTAGCGTTCAATCGAGTGACAAATTTGGGCAATTCATCCCGAAATTGCTCAAATTTATCACTACGATATGACAAAGCTAACTTTTAATATCGACTCGCTCCCGATATGTCGGCCCCTTTTTAGCAAAGCAAAGCGGTTTTTTTGCTAAAAACTAGGACGAATACGTAGGTACTTAACATAAATTGGAAGACGTGTACCATTTGATGATATTTGATTTAATTGATTGACGTGCATGATTTCTACTTATATTTTATTTTGATGTTAAATTAAATTGTATACTTACATAGGAACATGACCTTTAAATAATCAGTTTGCAGTGCCCTACCTACAGGGTACCTACATGTACTATTGACGTAAGCTAATTTTAGGATCTAACTGTAGTTTAAAAAGTACCTACATGTAAGCATTAGAAATAAATAAGTTATTAATTCAAATGCTCCTAATTGCACACAAATTCAAGAAAAACAAAGCTCTACCAGGAGCTTTTACGTAGAGCAGCGCAATTAACCAGATCAATGCGGTGAGATCCAGAGCGAATTCATTTTATTTCAATAAGTACTTATTTTATTTAGTTCTGTTGAAGGATGGATCCCGTAGTACTGTGGCTCATAAACACACCTTTATCTTGTGGTTTTGGCCATGAGAGAGTAAGCCGTTGTGTAACATCAAGTCGCCATTATTATGGATTGTAACAAACCGACACTTGTCAATTCGTAAAGGGCGCGGCGCATCATCATCAACCTATATTGGCGCTCATTAGGGGAGGACTATGTCCACTGCTGGACATAATCCTCCCCTAATGAGCGCCATAGCGCCCTGTGAATAACTAATAAGATATCATAGGACTACTAAAATATCAAAGAACGAAATAGCAAAGAGGGTTAGGCGTAACGGCTGGCACAGAATAGATGGTAACAGCTTCTGTTCGGCTAACATCATGACGCAGTGACGACGTCACAAACAAATCGAACCCTGCGCATAACTAGATGTCGCTAGTAAAAGTGAACGAGCTCTAGATCGCGCTGACGAGAACGCACGCTTTGGAATAAGAACCCCTCAACAGCGTTCGATAATTCATACTTACCTGGCACAGGGGACACCGTGATCATAAAGGCGGTTCCCCCAGAGCGAGGCCCCTCCATTGCACTGCGGTTGGGTTGACCTCTGCGATTATCCCTAATGTGGATAACTCGGGTGCGTTATTTTTGGTAGTGGGGACTGCGTACGCGCTGTCCCCCTTATTAGTACAGAATACACTCTTATAGTAACTCTTGAGAAACCTGCTTCAGAAACATTTCAAGGCCATTTTTATACCATAGGAGTTGAATTATGGGATGAAAGTAGCCTACCTATAATACATAATTATTAAGCACAGATCTACTTACTTTTTCTGTCCATCTATGTTTTATTCCAGGGCTAGAACTACTTCAATTAAAGACCATTAATTTCAGCCCGATCCGTTCAGTACTTTTTATGTGAAAGAGTAAGAAACATCCATACAAACTTTCGCGATTATAATATGTTTAGCTGCGCCCCGCGGCGTGGTTGCCCGCTTGGAAATTTATTTGCCAAATATCATTATTTTAATACGTATTATATTATCCTATTCCCGACGAACAAAAATCACACTAAAATCATAAAGTCGGTCCGGCCGTTCTCGTGTTAAAATGCTGTAACTAACAGAACATTATTATATATACGTAAATAGATATAGAATACTGTAAGTACACTTGGAATTAGATTACCTAGAATAGACACGACAATGTGGGGAGGTACCTACCTTATCCAGAGAACCTACAGGAAAACATTCTTATGATATAATAATTTTAGAGTTATTTTAATTCCATTTTATAAAATACAGAACACTCATCATCATCATCATCAGCCTATATTAGTCCACTGATGGACATGGCCTCCCGTAATGAGCGCCATAGCGGCCTGTCTTCAGCTTGACGCATCTGCCCGCAGTCTTTCGCAGATCGTCATCCCACCTGGCCGGAGGGCGTCCTACACTACATTTTCCAAGTCGCGGTCTCCACTCAAGAAAACGTTTGCCCCAACGGTTGTCGGTTCTTCGCGAGATATGGCCGGCCCACTGCCACTTCAGCTTGCTAATTATTTGAGCTATGTCGATAACTTCGGTTCTCTGTCGGATGTATTCATTACGAATCCTATCTTTCAGAGAAACTCCGAGCATAGCTCTTTCCATAGCTCGCTGAGCGACCTTAAACGGGTGGACCAGCCCTACCGTGAGTGTCTATGTCTCAGCTCTGTAGGTCATTACGGGTAGGACGCACTGATTGAAAAACAGAACAGTAAGTTTGTTAAAATATAATAATATTGCATTTGATCCCTTAGATTGTATCACCCTGTACCAACGAGTATTCATTGGAAGGCGTTGAGCTCTGCTAAGCTGGTCAGCGAATATTGGCAACCATAAACTGGCCAGATGACCGGCGCTTATCATAAAAGTTACTGCAGACTCACGTCATTGGACTAGATTCATTCAAAAATAAAGTGGACTGGATTTTCTACTAAGAAAAATTAACTTTAAATGAATTTCTGTTGAGAATCGATGTAGCAGCTCTAATATTAATTAAGTATGAATGGCCTAATATCACTGACCTGTATTTAGACAACTTGTATAGATACAGGTCAGTGGTGTACACATGTACACTGGGGCCAAATTTCATTAATGTCAAAACAAAGGTCTCAATAGTGCCATTCAATCAAGATGATTAAAATGACGTTTGTGCATTTGGTATTCTACTATTTTTTGCGCTTGAAGAGACGTTCATAATTAGAATGACAAATTGGTAGTCAGAAACGTAATCGTCACAGTTTTGAATGAACCTCAAAAAGTTTGTGCTAATTTAATAGAATACCAAAAAGAGTTTAACACTGATATTTGAGTAGTGGAATTTGGACCGTGTTCAGATGTATGTATGGATATTTTTTACTCTTTCACGTGAAAACTATTGAACGGATCAGGCCGAAATTTTGAATAGACGTAGTTCTAGAACTGAAAAATTCTGTATAACTTTTAAAACTATCATGGTTTTTAACACTTAAGTCATTGAATACGGGATATTTACTATGATTTGATTTCTTTTGAGTTTTCCGACATTTCGGCACCGTTTCAAGCGCCATGATCACGAAAGAACTGTAAATGTCCCGTATTCAATGACATTAGTGAGTACAGTTTTTTTAACAGTTCTTCAAACACATATCTGATGGTTTCGTAGCTAACCCGTCTACATACAAAGTATCCATAAGTCTTTATGTAGAGGTATAGGAGGATAAGCTGCATGGATTCTATTAACAAATGGCGTTTGGTCCGAAGCTTCCGTCCATAAATCTGCTGTTTTTATCGCCTCGCTGAAAGCGCGCCATTCATCCTGAAACTGCTGTTAAAATTTCAATTCAACTGAACACAATGTTTTGTCAGCGTTTTCATTTTCGCAACTTATTATAGCTATTCATTTAATTTCTTTGCTCTAGTGAGAAATGTCGGGCATTACCGCTTGGGTACTATACAATAAAATATTCTTTATTGCAAACCAAGATGAAGAAAAACGGAACATTGACCTTAATGCTAGCCATTTCTTCCAGGCAACAAAACCAGATTTGATTGCGTAACCAGCTTCCGCGCGCGGCGTCGCGCGTCTTAGCAAAATTTCAATTCCAATTTTGGCATTTATATGTATATATATGTATCTCGGGGACGATTCCGACTGTATTGACATGGATCAGTTGAGCTACCTCTAGACTTTTTGCAACCGTCTACAGTGCAGTAAAGTTTACTATACATTAGTAACACTTTATATTTTCGAAGAAAGCTGATAAAATTTGCCATAAAACGTTTTTTATTATAAATCTCATATTTCTATAGTCTAGAAAACATTGAAATTTTAAATGTGTCATACTTAGTTTTGCTGACCAGTGCAGTAGAGCCTATCTTCCTTCTACTTCTTCACCTCTTCTATTATATTCTAACCAGCTGAGCCATTCTCATGTAGGTATCATTTTTATAAAGTAGAGCAGCGTGGCTAACTAAGCATTAACCTAAAACCCGCAAGTCAGTTACCTAACGGCACAGATGAATTCGCCAATAAATTCGGCAGAGAGCCAAGCTGCTGGAACTGGGTTAAATTCAGTGCCCTGGGCAGACCTGGCCTGTGTCACTTGGTAATCTACTTTTCATACCACCATCTCGGAAAAAGTATTTTTGCCGTTCGATATCTGAGTGCACAAGCCTTTTTATCCGCAGAAATGTGTAAATTGAATTTAGAACATCGTGTGCACGAAGTTTGTGAATTCAAAACATCATTAAACCTTTTTAGGTGCCGAAATTATCATACAACCTTTTTTTATTTTTTAAAAACTTAGAATCTGATTTTTTTGTATATATTTAGTTGAAATAGAAATTGTAATGTATTTCTGTAGTCGTATAATATAAATATGTCGGTGGAACGTCACGTATAAATATTTTAGGGGGTTCCCATACAATACAATACACATTTTTTTGCCGTTCTTCTATAAGGACATGATTCAAGAATATTTGGACGTTTTTTATAAAATAAAACATTTATGTCAGGAGTGGAACTTCACTTGGTAAGCTTAGTAGATGTATATCTTCCATAGTGTGGGGCTAAACAGCTAATACCGCCGCCGTGTGCTGCAGATGTTTCATAGGCGGTTGGCAGGGTAGAGGTTAATTAATTTGTAACTTTGTACGAGATTCCGAGGGTAGGTTAACTAATATAATCTATAGGCCTTACTGTTTGCAGGTGCTTTAAAAAAATATTTATTGCAGATACAATTCTTCTAATATAATCTAAACTTGAATTATACCTCTACACAAAAACCAATCATAGGAAAGCGACTTTATGACAATTTTTTTTGGTGGGCTTTAAGAAAGAGAGTCCCTCTTTTATTTTTAATTAGGTACACAAACAAATCAGAATTCCAAACAGCAAGGCACGAAACGTGAGGTACTTACGTAAATCCTTACTTCCTTACTAATATGTATAAAAATGCGAAAAGTTATGTATAAGTACATGGATATTAATTACCTACTCTTTCACGAAAAACTACTGAACGGGATGAAATTTTAAAACGAAGCCGAGGGCATATGCTAGTAATGTAATAATGTCACAAATCTTAATACGTACATTCGCTTCATATGAGATTTTAACACCAGAAAAAAAAACATTTATAAACAAAAAACATTAGGTAAAATAGGACAAGTACATGATCTTTTCCAAACACATCAAATATTTACATAACTAGATTCGTTTTGTATGTTATTTAAGTCAGACGCGATGAATTACGCGAGTATAAAATCGTATGCAGTTTTGTGGTACTCTGTATCAACTGAGTAGGATAAATAAACATAGAATAAACATAATTACAATCAAGAAATACCAATAAATTAAAATTAATACACAAATTAAGCTAACTTCAGACGGTCGCAAACACAATTTATCTAGCTCAACTGATCCGTATCAATACAAGTCGGAAACGTCCCCAAGACGCTGCTGTATGGCAATAAATATATATTCGCTGTTATGCAACGCGCTGCCATATGTACCTATACTCACCAGTTCTCGGGTCCACGCGTCACACAAATTATAAGAATATTTCTATGCCGGTCAACTCACTCCAATCGTCAAGCTTAGGGCGAGTTAACTAATTAATTAAACATTAAAGAAAGGCACGTGCCTACAATTACCGACTACATAATAAAATAACATTAATCCGATCCTGAAACCACAGGCCCATTAACTTAAGCACCCATTTACAGGTAAAAACAATTATATTGGGAATTTCCTTGTTTATTCTACAGTAGACTGTAATTACTCTTCTGTGTGGAGAGCACACAGTAGAATAATAAAAATTATTTCTCATCTATCCTACGATTCTTTTAGAATAAAATGTTATTCTAGAAGAATAAAAGTTCATTTCTAGCATTCCATTTTAATATCAATATTTAAAATATTCCATAAATCGCATTGGTGGATCGTTTGAAACGGAAAATTTGTATAATTTGTGCCATCTTTTTAGCAATAATGCGTTCAATTTCACATATTATTATGTATAAAAGCCATTCAGGCGTATCATTTTAATAAGGCACGCTTCGACTGGTTTCAATGGGTGATATCAATGCGATTTCACGACATCTTTTAGTGGAAATTAAACTAGAACCTTGTTCTTAACTAGTGTCAGCCCGTGGCATAACACTCGTTTATCCGGGATAAAATTGATCCTATGTTTGAAGGGGTCTGAATTCTGATATTTGGAAATTATTAAATTAAATACAAATGCCGTAGTTCGGTATCGGTTTAAAGAATGATTATCATTAAAAACTGTACAGTTTGTTGTGTACACTTAAAGTGAGACTATATTATAATATAAATGCATTTATGACATTATAAGGCTAGCGCGCTTTTTTACCTGTCGTAACATTTTACATGCCGCAGTTGCAACGCATGATGTTTAAAAAAAATCCGTAAAAATATTAGAGGTATAGAACTCAATCAATGCGCAGCCCTATTTTATAGAATAGTTTTTTCTTGTAGAGGCACTGATTTGTAGAGGTTACGATAGCGAACATCCATCCAAACTTTTGCCGTCTGCACAATCCAAATCTTTTGGGAATCTGAACAACATCATAACATGGCATCAAAAATATTTGTCACGTCAGCGATTTGCGAAATGGAACAGAAGGCCTAGACAACATAACGTTCCACTAACGAAAACGATTGCACAAAAGTCCAAAATTGTATGGATTTGACAGTGATATGATATATCACGTGATTTGTATCATATAGATCATTGGTGGGCAATTTCATGTACGCACATTACGATGCCATCAAAGAAATCGATAACATCGAACCATTATACTACCATACTAATGCCTCGTGGTAGTTTTGACAAGCGATTTTGCTAAGTCGCTTGTCTACCAATGCCAATCGAACTTCGTTATAGTTTGAGCGATTACGATTGTCGAAATAGATATTGATCGATGCTGATCGATATTGCTTCGTAGCGAATGCTAGGCTAGGCCTACAGTTTCATCAGTTCAATTAAAAGTTTCGCTCGGCTGGCGCTCGGGTATCCTCGGGTCGCGTCGTTGGCGCATAATTACCGGTGTCACTCACGCTCCGTCAGCGACCCGCTACGGGTCCGTTGCGACCATAGACTTAAAAATTTTTCACTACGTTCAAAAGACCAACAAAGCGTGAGAGCGAGAGGTATTTGTCAAAACCCCATCTCCGCGAGAGAAAAAGAGATAGTGAAACTATTTTTTCAGGAGACATAATTTGAAAGAATATCATCGCATATCGTTCCGGCAAATTGAAAGAAAAATTTATATATGTAAATTTTGTGAAATAACTAACGAATAAAACAATAAATCTTAATGTGCAACGATGGTGACATGTTCAGTGGCGGAATGTGATGTTACACAAGGAAACAACCCTCATAATTACCCGTTTCACCGGTAAATATTGACTATTTTATAGCATTGTTCATTATCATAATTTCGTTATTTTTTGTTTGAAAATGAGAGAAAAGTCCTATTGTAATGTTAAATAATATGTTTCCCTTTGGACGTATCATCAAATTAGACTGCTAAATGGAGAATTCACAGATATATTGTACAAAATGTAAAAACCTTTGATTACGATAGGGCTTGATAAAGTGCTGACGACATAAGTATCGATAAAGTCGACAATTCGTTATTGACGTGAAGGTTCGACGTGATTGCTCATATCGTTATTTCTGGTTCTAAAGGGCGTATACCATACCTAGTACAAAAAACTACTTTCCAAAATAAGTATGAATCCAATGACGGAGAGCATCCAGGAGGTGTCCAGGATGACGGAGAGCGTCCAGGATGACGGAGAGCGTCCAGGATGACGGAGAGCGTCCAGGATGACGGAGAGCGTCCAGGAGGTGTCCAGAGGATGATGGAGAGCATCCAGAGGATGATGGAGAGCATCCAGAGGATGATGGAGAGCATCCAGAGGATGATGGAGAGCATCCAGGGGATGATGGAGAGCATCCAGGGGATGATGGAGAGCATCCAGGGGATGATGGAGAGCATCCAGGGGATGATGGAGAGCATCCAGGGGATGATGGAGAGCATCCAGGGGATGATGGAGAGCATCCAGGGGATGATGGAGAGCATCCAGGGGATGATGGAGAGCATCCAGAGGATGATGGAGAGCATCCAGGGGATGATGGAGAGCATCCAGGGGATGATGGAGAGCATCCAGAGGATGATGGAGAGCATCCAGGAGGTGTCCAGAGGATGATGGAGAGCATCCAGAGGATGATGGAGAGCATTCAGAGGATGATGGAGAGCATCCAGAGGATGATGGAGAGCATCCAGGGGATGATGGAGAGCATCCAGGGGATGATGGAGAGCATCCAGGGGATGATGGAGAGCATCCAGGGGATGATGGAGAGCATCCAGAGGATGATGGAGAGCATCCAGAGGATGATGGAGAGCATCCAGGGGATGATGGAGAGCATCCAGAGGATGATGGAGATTATCCTGGAGGTGTCCAGAGGATGATGGAGAGCATCCAGGTGTCCAGAGGATGATGGAGAGCATCCAGGAGGTGTCCAGAGGATGATGGAGAGCATCCAGAGGATGATGGAGAGCATCCAGAGGATGATGGAGAGCATCCAGGGGATGATGGAGAGCATCCAGGAGGTGTCCAGAGGATGATGGAGAGCATCCAGAGGATGATGGAGAGCATCCAGAGGATGATGGAGAGCATCCAGAGGATGATGGAGAGCATCCAGGGGATGATGGAGAGCATCCAGGGGATGATGGAGAGCATCCAGGGGATGATGGAGAGCATCCAGGGGATGATGGAGAGCATCCAGGGGATGATGGAGAGCATCCAGGGGATGATGGAGAGCATCCAGGGGATGATGGAGAGCATCCAGAGGATGATGGAGAGCATCCAGAGGATGATGGAGAGCATCCAGGGGATGATGGAGAGCATCCAGGGGATGATGGAGAGCATCCAGAGGATGATGGAGAGCATCCAGAGGATGATGAGGAGCATCCAGAGGATGATGGAGAGCATCCAGAGGATGATGGAGAGCATCCAGAGGATGATGGAGAGCATCCAGAGGATGATGGAGAGCATCCAGGGGATGATGGAGAGCATCCAGAGGATGATGGAGAGCATCCAGGGGATGATGGAGAGCATCCAGGGGATGATGGAGAGCATCCAGGAGGTGTCCAGAGGATGATGGAGAGCATCCAGAGGATGATGGAGAGCATCCAGAGGATGATGGAGAGCATCCAGGGGATGATGGAGAGCATCCAGGGGATGATGGAGAGCATCCAGGAGGTGTCCAGAGGATGATGGAGAGCATCCAGAGGATGATGTAGAGCATCCAGAGGATGATGGAGAGCATCCAGAGGATGATGGAGAGCATCCAGAGGATGATGGAGAGCATCCAGGGGATGATGGAGAGCATCCAGGGGATGATGGAGAGCATCCAGGGGATGAAGGAGAGCATCCAGAGGATGATGGAGAGCATCCAGGAGGTGTCCAGAGGATGATGGAGAGCATCCAGGGGATGATAGAGAGCATCCAGGGGATGATGGAGAGCATCCAGGGGATGATGGAGAGCATCCAGGGGATGATGGAGAGCATCCAGGGGATGATGGAGAGCATCCAGGGGATGATGGAGAGCATCCAGAGGATGATGGAGAGCATCCAGAGGATGATGGAGAGCATCCAGGAGGTGTCCAGAGGATGATGGAGAGCATCCAGGGGATGATGGAGAGCATCCAGAGGATGATGGAGAGCATCCAGGAGGTGTCCAGAGGATGATGGAGAGCATCCAGGGGATGATAGAGAGCATCCAGGGGATGATGGAGAGCATCCAGGGGATGATGGAGAGCATCCAGGGGATGATGGAGAGCATCCAGGGGATGATGGAGAGCATCCAGGGGATGATGGAGAGCATCCAGAGGATGATGGAGAGCATCCAGAGGATGATGGAGAGCATCCAGGAGGTGTCCAGAGGATGATGGAGAGCATCCAGGGGATGATGGAGAGCATCCAGAGGATGATGAGGAGCATCCATGAGGTGTCCAGAGGATGATGGAGAGCATCCAGGGGATGATGGAGAGCATCCAGGGGATGATGGAGAGCATCCAGAGGATGATGGAGAGCATCCAGGGGATGATGGAGAGCATCCAGGGGATGATGGAGAGCATCCAGGGGATGATGGAGAGCATCCAGGGGATGATGGAGAGCATCCAGGGGATGATGGAGAGCATCCAGAGGATGATGGAGAGCATCCAGGAGGTGTCCAGAGGATGATGGAGAGCATCCAGGAGGTGTCCAGAGGATGATGGACAGCATCCAAGAGGATGATGGAGAGCATCCAGAGGATGATGGAGAGCATCCAGGGGATGATGGAGAGCATCCAGGGGATGATGGAGAGCATCCAGGGGATGATGGAGAGCATCCAGAGGATGATGGAGAGCATCCAGAGGATGATGGAGAGCATCCAGAGGATGATGGAGAGCATCCAGAGGATGATGGAGAGCATCCAGGGGATGATGGAGATCATCCAGGGGATGATGGAGAGCATCCAGAGGATGATGGAGAGCATCCAGAGGATGATGGAGAGCATCCAGAGGATGATGGAGAGCATCCAGAGGATGATGGAGAGCATCCAGGGGATGATGGAGAGCATCCAGGGGATGATGGAGAGCATCCAGGGGATGATGGAGAGCATCCAGAGGATGATGGACAGCATCCAAGAGGTGTCCAGAGGATGACGGACAGCATCCAGGAGGTGTCCAGAGGATGACGGAGAGCATCCAGGAGGTGTCCAGAGGATGACGGAGAGCATCCAGGAGGTGTCCAGAGGATGACGGAGAGCATCCAGGTGGTGTCCAGGATGACGGAGAGCATCCAGGAGGTGTCCAGGATGACGGAGAGCATCCAAGAGGTGTCCAGGGTGACGGAGAGCATCCAAGAGGTGTCCAGGATGACGGAGAGCGTCCAGGATGATATTCTTACGTTGTTTTTTCTATGTAAGTGCTGTAATATATCTATTTTCAATAAATGCATTGGTCTTTTATTTATTTTTCAATAACAATTAACGGTGTTTTTTGTACGGTAGGTAGGTACTCTTTATTTGTATTTAACTTCGATACATCAAATCGTTAGTGTCTTATGATTGCGCCAGTACAACTATCGATAGGTAACATTATGCTAGAATGTTGACAACACTATTTTACGCACACATTTACATTTCATTTTTGGTAATGCCTTTCATCTGTCACTGTTCCTCTTGTACATCCTAACTTTATGGTTGCGACCACGTTCACATTGTGCAAAATTAATAGTAGCTCAGATCGACTGACCTATTTCTATTTCTGCACTGCAGTTTTTCCGTCAGAGATTTTATTTTCATTACTTATCAAAATATCCTTCGACTACTGCACGGCTTTATTTACCTGTACAACATTCCATCCAAACTGTAGCTATTAAAACTGTTGATATATTATTTGAGCAGGCTTTTGTACAAACTTGAAAAAAAGTGGAGAGGTTCTCAATTCCTCGGAATATTTTTTTTCAGCGATAATTCCAAGACGCCTGTAAAGATTCGGAAAAAAAATATATTTGAAGGTTTAACAGTATTTTTTTTCTTAAACGCCTTAAATTGCCATCTTAAACTAAACTGTTACTTTCCTAAAAAATATAAGTTATTTACTTTCTTATGAGTCTTTCGCAGCCCTTCCGGTTGCGTCAATCCAAAATACAAGTAAGTATATAGAGCAGCTCAACATTTCATTTTGCTTGCATTGTGATTTTTGCACAATAGACAATATTCTGCTTTGATAGTTACATTGTCAATAGCTGTAGCGGTGCAAGCCATCTAGTTACAAAACGACCAGCCGTGACGATGATTACGTGTCAAAGTTTATGAGAGCTCTTTTGTTACAGACTTTCAACGTCCTTGTTTTGATGTGAAACAATCGATGTAAAATTGCTTGGAGCTTTAAGTTTCCAGGGCGGAATAATGTTTTGTTGCAACTTTGTTAACTGGGTGATGGATATGTATAGAGTTGATTGAGTATGAAGTTGAAAGTAAATGTAGTTCACCCCTGACAAAAAAGATGGTAGGTTAGAAGTAGGTTTTAAGTTTTTTTCCTGTTTTAAAAAGACTGTAAAACACTGTGATAAAAATGGCGAATACTGTGACGATGGCACTTGAAAACGTCTCAGTGTATGGTTTGACGTGAGTATTTGTGAGTCTGCCTTAGGCATAAATAGTTTTAAGGTGATTTCGCGTCCAGGACTAAGCATAGCTCCGCTACTAGATGGCGATGATTTTCAATTTTGATGTTTTTCACTATTTTCTAATTAAATTGTTCATAATTGTTTAATGGTAATGTATTTGCCGCAAATGGTATGTTGTATTTTATGTACCAAGCAATTTTTCAAGTGTTGAAAGCATTTGGGGAGCTTGTATTTGGGAAGAGCAAAAAAGATCTTGCCTGTGTGAGTGATCGGCCGCTACGAGTCACTCACACAAAAAAAGATCTTGCCTGTGTGAGTGATCGGCCGCTACGAGTCACTCACACAGGCAAACCCTATAAATTCAGTGGAACTAAAATAACTACTGTTCGAAAAATAACAGAGATAATTGGAGACGCCTTAGGACTAAATATTTTTCGGACCAATATTTCCGTTTTCGGGACATTACTAAATTACATCTAAAATTAATTCAATAAAACCACTAGTTAACGAACTAATTTTCGACTCTTGTTTTTTTTAAGAATAAAAACAGGCTCTATTTACATTTAAAAAAAAATTGGAGGTAATTTTCTTTTATCGTTTTGAACAATTTAAGTAAAAAGGCGCAGAGGGTAATGATATTTACAAACTAGCTTATTAGCTAAAGAATATCTTACAAAACAGGTAAAAAAAAATACTTTTCATGCTATTTATTAATTTCGTTAAATCATTGGAATTGACAAATAAATTGAATAAGTTCACAATAACAATCATTAATTTTAAATGTACTCACTGTGAAAGTTGTTCCAATTTTATAATAAAATTACATTAAAATTATTAGCGTAAGGAAGTCTCCACTTTTTTTGACTCTGTTCTTTGTGTACTTAGGTATTTTAGCTCCGATTTTACGACCACTTATAAAAGATTAAAAGTAATACAAATTTTCACAGTATTTCAATAACTCACTTTGGACTAGCGGTTTGAACAGTCGGGTGGGTGCGACGATGTTTAGTCGTACCTGGGTTCGAAACCACCGAAAATTTAATTTACTTTTTGCTTTTTGAAAATGAAATATCCACAAAATTTTGATACATCCCGTTAGTACGGGCTCGAATCCCTTCAACACTACCAAAATTTTTGATTTTTATCATTTTTATTCTTTATATTTTGAACAATGTCATAGACCTAGTACAAACAAATTCATATTTGTCATAAATTACTTATTGTAAGCCTTCCTAAGTCTATTTGATTGTTATATAAAACTTTGGTAGACTGTTCTGCGTAGGTACATCCCACAAAGGGTCCTGACCTCGTTTCTAACGGTATGACAAAAATAAAAAGAAACAATTATGTACTATCAACACCAACTGATTTTTATTTTATTTTAGCTCTTACGCCAGCTAAGTTCAGGCATTTTTACAAATCGCTCATTGAATGCAAAACGGCCACATTTCAAAAATTTAGAAAATGGTTTTATTTCTGATAAAGTATATTTTCTCTTGAGAACATTTCATAAAGCTAGTTTAATTTAAATATTGATTTCTTTTTATTGGGATAATTATCTTAACTTTGCTTCAAAATTTTAATGCAAAATGGGCTTTTGTAGTTTTTATCAAGTTGGGTGATAGCTATAACAGCGACCATTATTTTAAAAAATAGAGCAAAAAATTACGGAAACAATGATGTTTTAATATAAAAAAAGAAAAACTTTAACTTTTCAAAAAAATCATGTTCAAAATTTTGTTTTAGCTCTCTGTAAAAAGTTACGATTAGTCCAATAAAAAAATATATATATAATTCCGGACAGTCCACACAGCATCATCTAGCCCCAAGGTGAGCAAAGCTCGTATTATGGGTACTAGTTGACTGATAAACTTAATACAATACATTACATAGATAGATTTTTTTTTTATAAATACATAGAAAACACCCAGACCAACGGAACAATTTCATGTTCAATTTCTGTAGATCGTACACATTTTTTTCCGACACGGGAATCGAACCCACAACCGGTCGCAGGCGGACCTTCGCCCACTGTGCCACATCGGTTGTCGCTGATGAATGATCGAAATGCTTTGCATACAATCTGACACGTCTGATGCTGGGGCCACACTACCGTGATATGCCGATAATTATTTTAATTATAACTTATACAACACCTAAGTGTAACCACGATTTATGGCCATAATTTTACAATGCCAATCAATATGGCAAATGGCGGTAGACAATAGCTCGGCGGCGGTCTTTTTTCGCACATCAAAGAAGATTACCGCAGTAATTAATGCGTTTGTGGCCACTACCGTTTGTCCAGTGTGCAATATGAGCTCACCGGCGACGCACGTGATATTTTTACCGCCTTATTTATTGACATATCTAGGTAAACTCTAGTGTAACCACACCAGGTCATGCAGTAATTTAAACGGTAATTTAATGTCATAATTATTGCGGTAACAGCCCGGTAGACGGTAACGTAGTGTGGCCCCAGCGTAAAACTCTCTAAACTGGTATCTATAAGCAAACATTTTATCTGTTTACATAGTGTCATTTATTGTTGTCATGGAAACGGAACGAGGCTTCCTAGATCTTATTTGACATGCAGCAAAAATAGATAGGAATAAATACTTGGACGATGGAAAAACCCTTTGAGAACGGTAGACTATGGTATTATTAGATGATTCTTTAGATAGCACACAGATGGCGATTCCGTCGCCGCCATCACACTCACATGTTCAAGTAAGCGGGCGTACGACACTATCCGTGTTCACTCACGCATTGATAGAAATGGCCTAAAATTTTCACGTTATTTCTAATTATTCCGAGTGTTTTCATGAATCAAACACAATTTGCCGCAAATAATGACGAATAACAAAGCCAAAAACAGTTATTTATTTGTTAAATTATGTCCACATCGCTCATATTTGGGAAAATACAAATGTATGGAAATCGGATCACCTTAAATTTAGTTTTATTGAAGCTGATTTGATCGGCTGAGCTATGTTTGACGAAAAACCATACAGCCGATCAAATGTGATGGTTCATGTCGATTCAAAGAAAAAAATTCGTCAAGGTAAAGGTTTCGTAAGGTTAACCGTCTTTGTTATAAGCCAATTTTAGTAAAAGAGTCTTGTTAAAAAGAATACTAAATTCCAAAGATGAATTTTTAACCACGATGGAACGCAGACGGTACCTACTGAATGAAAAGAAATTGAATTAAAATATTAAAAGAATTATGTTTTGCATTTTAAAACTTTTTCTATTCAAATAAGATAAGGTCACAATCCAAGTAGAGTCTGAGTTAAATACAACCGTCTTGAAGTCTCACAAAGCCACAATAAATGGATCCAATTAAATCTAAACTGCAGGAAACTTGATGAATTGAATTTGTGTCGTTCTATTATATTATATTATACTGTAAGTTAGTTACTAATAGAATTCACGTCGTCCAATTGTAGGTTCTAGTTATTGTTCAATAAATTATTGTAGTGCTGGACAATTTATAGTTTAGCTATGCAGAGCTTATATTTTGTTATGCGTACCTGTACCTGCAACTAGAATGATGTCGTTGACGCAGGAAGCGGCTTCGATTGGGATTCCTTGGGAGAAATGTTTGTACGATCTACAAATATTTGTTCCTTGGTTCTGGGTGTTATATAAAAGAAAAACACCAGTTTAACAAAACCTTATTTCAATACTAGAAATAAAACTCGCTAGTGACTCCACAAAGTTTCCATATCTTTCATCACTCATCATCAGCGTATGTATTTGAAAACAGCTAGCCGTAATGTAATACGGCGGATTATACAATCCGACTGCGACATATACAATGTGATTTGTCGAACCTTGATCAAACGAAATGTGCGGATACACGACACATATTTCGGGATAAAAAAAATTATATGTTATTTATCTCAAAAACATTTTCTGATCTGAGACGAGTTCGGCAGATTTTGGCAGATTTTTTGCCAGAATCTGGCAGATTCGCCATTTTTGAAACGGTCACCCTGTCCCAGAGTCTTGTGAGGTATAAAGAAAATGAAAAACTTTGTGTTTGAGTTAAATTATTTTATAAAAGCAGGAATTTTGGCGAATAATAGAAAGTTTCCACTTACGTGAGTGAGCAGTCATGTGCTCTATAAAACGGAACGGTTTATCGCCGTGTAAAACGTTCTACCCGCCACCATTACGTGCGATCACGTTTACGTTACCGGCAGTAAACTCGAGTGCCCACTCAAACATAAAAATTAGCCAGTACCTAGTAAACAGTTCTTCGCGACTGTGACGTAGCTTGCAGTTTCAATTCCTACCTCGAGACAAATGTATGTTCGATGTTCAAAATTGTTTATGGGTGTTTTAAATGTATAAAAATACATATATGTTAGTAATGTCGTCGTTGAAAATCCACCTCACAGAACCAAATGATACGATAAATAAATATCCTTCTTCATCCATGGTTGTGGAAAGCACTACCAGATTCCACTAGTAAAGCAGTATCACCTATTTCCAAAGCTCGTGTCAAGGAGTATTTCCTGTCAGAAAACCTAAAGTGGTACTTACTATTTAGTTATTTATGTAGTAGGTAGGATATTAAATTTTAAATTTCAAGTATGGATATTGTTAGCCGAATGTTACGTTATCGAGGCCTTCAGGTGCCTACAATGACAGGAGATTCCCGTCACATTGTGTTCTAACTAGGTTTAGTCCGATTCCACGCCACTGTCTAGTCGTATCTATGTAACACGTGCAGATTTTCCTTCAAAAATTCGTTCGTTAGTTTGGAATTTCTTTTGCGTCCATTGCCAGAAAATATTAACAAATAAGACTAAATGTTAAGTAAGGCTTTGAAATAAAGTATTATCTATTTATCTATCTTTATAGAGTACCTTCGTAGCTGGCGATATAATCTACAAATAACAACCGATTCTAGTTAGTTACCTTTAGCATTTTATTTACCTTCAGGTAAACACTCTAATTTTCCTCTTGTCGAAAAAAACAACCTAATTGAAAACGTTCACATTAATCCGCCAATTATTCTATTTCCGTAAATTAGGGGAGCAAAAAATCGCCTTCATTTGTTTTGATCCGTTCTCCTGACTCCCCGGGGTGATTTTTACTTATTCATAAAAAGTTAGTACGGATTAAATGGACCACAATATAAAAATATTTATTTATAACTGACTTGTTTTAAAGTCGATTGGAAATTATATTGTTATGTGAGGATATGGTTCTCAGTTCAAATGAGTGTTAACTCAGAACTTTTTCTAGGCGAACCGAATTTAATAATTCCTTGATGATTTTTTATGTGGTCTGAATATATAGGTTTACATTTGATCGAGATCTGACCAGTAAGCTTATGAGCTATAATTTTATAATGCGTGAAATTTTATGTTGGTTTTTAGTTTCTGTAAAAATCTTGAAATGATTGCCACTACGGCTATATTACTATTTTATACTACTGGTACAGAAATAAAATTTATTTTATTTTAATTTTATTTTTAATATTTATTTTAAAAACATTAAGCTGTTTGACATCGTGTCGTTGTCATACTATATTTGACATTAAACAGCTTTTTAAATTTTTATTTTACTATCTTCTATCTCGTATTACTCATATACTATAAATGTTTGATTAGTTACAGAGCTCCATACGAACTGTTTTTTTATTAATAGTTATTTTATATAGATACAAATGGGAGAAACCCCTGGCTCCTGAAACACAGTCTGTAATTTTAAAATTTTTAATTCTACTCTAATAAGTATTTTACTTTTTACTTTTGAATTAATTTGTTAACCAAACTAAAAGTATAAGTTGTACTATAAGTTTGGTAGTCTAATAATCCTATTTCATGGTCAGTCAGTCTGTCAGACAGTGACTTTTATTTACATGTAGATAGAACAGTGGGCTGTGCAGATTGCCAATTAATGTGTCCGGTGGTGCCAATATCCCTCGCGTCCGTTTGAAGAAGGAAACTCAATGTTGTTACATAAAACAAAAATACTGCTCTAATTGCGAAGCCCCTTGTTTCTACTTCTACCTCGTATTTATTTTATTTATTGTTATTAGTTCTGAACGCGTAGATACTTAATATCGTAGCATGGTTTGGGCGGAACGGATATCCATTTTCGTTTCCGGTTCGGTATATTTACTGTATTACTTACTATTCTTTACTTCCGGTTCTGATACCAGTTATATAAACAGGAATGAAGGAAAAAAGGTACTCTATTTTCTTTAGACCTGACAGGCCTCTTTGACACGTCAGATTAAACTAGGAAAAAGTAATCACCATGATTTTATTTACTTCACTCTAAAATAGATAGAATAAAACTATTACACATGCATTAAAAAAAACTTATGATAGGTATGTATAACAAATTGAACGTTTGATTTTTTTAGAAAACAAAACTAAATAAGTGACCGCGGTTATAATAATAATGAAACCTTCATAGATATACACACATATATAATTTTTTATTATACTTAGAAAGCATTATCTATCGGATTAGATTAGAATTATTTGTCTGTATGCAAGATGAAATGAGATGGATCGTTGATAAGATACACTTGCCTACGTACCTAATGAACCATTAATTTAGTTCTGGTTCAGATAATATGGTTGGTTATCCTGTTTAATGCGAAAGTACCTATAAAATATACTAACTGCACCCGCGCCTTTACCCGGTGAAGATTTTATTCCAGGTTTAGAATTACGTTTATTGAAAACCTCAGCCCAATTTGATCAGAAGTTTTGGCCTAAAGAGGTAACAAACAAACAAAAGAAGTTAGGACTCTTATTTCCGACTAGCTGGTGCCCGCGACTTCGTCTGCGCATGATTAGTATTTCGTGTACTCGCTATTTTACTTGCGTAATTCCCTTTCTCGTGGGATTTTCGGGATAAAATAAAGCCTATGTGAGATTACAACCAACAACAACCTGTCAACCGACTCATGCTGAGGCAGAGCCATTTTGTTTTAGATTTACACTACCCATTAGTCTAAGTTTATCATGTAATTGTATAAATGTACCTACCTGTTGTGTAATTCTATAAAGAAATAAAATATATTCTATTCTATTCTATTACAGCTTATAATCTATCTCTGTGCCAAATTTCATCCAGATCCGTTCAGCAGTTTTTGTGTGAAAGAGTAACAAACATCCATCCATCTATCAATCTATCCATCCATTTATCCATTCATACTTACAAACTTACGCGTTTATCAGTTCAATTCAGTTTGGTTCCCCTGGGCTATACGGGTTATCAAAAATTTCTCACAGCATCTGAACGACGCGTACACACGCGTCGTTCAGATGCTGTGAGAAATTTTTGAAAACCCGTATATCCCATGGGAACCAAACTGAATTCCGGGATAAAATGTATCCCATGTCCAATCGTCCCGAGTTCCATTCGAATTCATTCACTTCCGTCGTGCGTGATGCGTGGTTAAAGAATTTTTCTTTCACCCTCTCTCCCAGGAGAACCTTACCGAATTCCGGGATAAAAAGTATCCCATGTCTTTCCTTGTAGTATGAACTCAAATCGTCCCGAGTTTCATTCCAACTCATTCAGCAGTTTCGGCGTGATGCGCGGTAAAGGATTTTTGCTTTCATACCCTCTCCCATGGGAACCTTACTGAATTCCGGGATAAAAAGTATCCTATGTCCTTCCTCGTAGTATGACCTATAATCATGCCGAGTTTCATTTCAATCCATCAAGTAGTTTCGGCGTGATGCGCGTTTACGATACAGACAGACAGACAGACAGACAGACAGACAGACAGACAGACAGACAGACAGACAGACAGAAAGACAGACATGAATGAAAAAAATTACAGTTTTGGCTTGAGAATCGATAATAAAGTGCCCTCCAAAAAAAATTTTCAAAATATCTTCAATGTACAGAATTGGACCTGTTACAGTTTTATTATAAGTATAGATAGATAAGATTGAAAACGAATCAAAGGGCAAAATAAGTAAAGCTGTTTTTCTGATAGATACATGTTTAATAGCGCTACAGCTGTGCTTCAAAGTTCAACGTTTTTTCAATAAGAAAATCAGAAGTCTGAATAAGATATCAAATAGTCTGAAGAAATGACCTTTAACGACCCTAGAAATAAAGGACGCAAATAAAACAACAATCTTCAAATTTATTCCATTGAAATGCGTTTGAGTCTTACTATTCAATTCCGTCTTAAAGTGTTACTGCGCTAAACAATAAAATATATATTTACGAGTATAATACTTGAGATATAAACTGTCTAGACGCTCTCGACTTCTCTCCCGTGGCTAAACTTTGTAACACGTAGTACTTGCTGAACTTTCGGATATTGTATCCTCGGGTTAGGCTTTGTTTACAATAATGATGTGTAAAAACATATAAAACTTTAAGCCCGTTAAACCTGCGTATTTACCTAGCATTTTGTTTTAACATTTCCTTGTGTATCCTTTTATTTTACAAAATACTCAGGTAAAAACAAAAAAAAAATTGGAATTTTTCAGAAAAAAAAAACAACTTGAAATGAGAAAAATGTTGTGTGACTGTTAATACCAAAGTTAATAAAATATACATTATTAAGTATGTATTTACATATAAAATACCCATGCAAAGCCGAGTTGGGTCGCTAGTATCTTGTAATATATTTCAAAGTAAATGTGGATGCTGAAAAATAGTGTGAACAGAATAGTATAAAAGCATCCTTAACACAAAGTTGTGTCCTCAGTTTAGGGGAAATCTCCGGATGTTGTCGAAATGGGATTTATTCTTCTCTCTCGTCTGAATACATTATTATTTGTAAATAATTATTTCGCCGTTCCATCCCTTAGAGATAAGGGTCGACACTTTATATTGTCAATCTTACGAGAGGACTTGTGTTTCTTTTTTACGAATCCTTTGCTTTTAATACAATATTCTGTAAGAGGCTTCGTTTTAAGAGCTCATTTGTATAAAATTCAGAGTTTTATTCATAGCCTATCTAATTTTTTTGTCAAATAAGCATTGTATTTTATAATAACTGAAAAGTTACACACAAGAGATGAAATAATGTAGGTACATTCTTTGTAATATCTCAGAGTTTATTCTAATACCTTGCATGCATACGATTTATTCGTTCGAGTAAAATGCATGATCGATTACTGTGCTTCTGAGCGGTGAGCGAAACTCAATCAATACACGCTCGAAGACGTAGATTTTGATGAGCTACGAAAGCTGCCAGTTTTTTTTAACGTAGCTCGCAAAAATGTGGCATCCATCAAAAAAGTGCATATTTCTACGTACGTGGTTTTATATTTTTATTGTATGTAGTGTATCAGTTATCTAGTACGCATAACATAAGCTCTGCTCAGCTTAGCTTGGGGCTGGATGTTGCCGTGTGGATTGTTAAACATTATTTATAAATAATGCTGGACAATCCACACAACATCAACTAGCCCCAAGCTAAGCCGAGCTTGTGTTATTATGTCCAGCAGCTAACTAATACAGGTTAATGATGATGATGATTTATTGTTAATATAGCTTCTGCCTACGGCTTTGCACCCCGTTTTTTTGAATACAAGTATCCTATAAGTTATACTTATACATAGTATACTATAAGTTACACCTTATAGTTGGCGCAACTATATAATAATATGTGCTAAAATTCCATAAAAGTAATGAAGTTGTCTTCGCACAAACATATCACAAACGGCACAAACTTTCGCCTTTATAATATTATGAGGGTAGATTACGATGAAACGAATTCAACTGAAACGTGAGCGTGACCTATATAACGTTAACATCCCCGTTATTATACAACAAAGGCGGATTAAGTGATTCGTATAACGTTATTCACATAGCTACGGGAACGGTAATCACACAATAGCCAGGTTATCCAGTGACTGGCGTTCTCCGACCAAATATATTACCTACATAATTAATGTGTTCAAATACACGTTGTTGTCCATTGCTGAATTGTATTGGAATCTAAATGGAATTGCTTAATATAAACGGCTGTTTGTTCTGCTCGTCTCGCACAGATCACGTAGTAAACTGCTCTAGCTAGAGTACAGTAAAGTATAATAGTACATTATTACCCAAGGGTTGAAAGTAACTTATTATTAGAACTGCCGCTAACCCGATTTTTTTGTTTAGCTTCAGCATTTTTTTTAACCCGATTTTTTTGTTTAGCTTCAGCATTTTTTTTTCTCATTCTGCCATCATGTTTCAATAGTAACGTGATAGTTGTCAGTTGAAAACGATTCTCCCAAGGGCTGAAATGTATTCCTTTCAACCCGCTCTTCAGACAACTTCAGACCTACTTTCCGAGTATGAGTAATGAAAAAATATTTATTACAGCAAAATATATAATTGACATATTCTTTACCTTATTTCTGTGTTCTGAATAGGTGTCTTAGGAAGAGTTACGAATAGATATAAAACTTTTTTAAGAAGCATCTATTTGCTGACAGCTATAAGTAGATAGTAGGTACAATTTCTAAAACCTATAGTAATAATAATAATAATAAAAAAAACAAGTTTAAGTTAACTTTATCATTTTTTTTATTACTTGGTCTACATTTCAGCTTGTCCCTCAAGGGCTGCAATGATTACCGCGCTGTGATGGCTAGGACCTATTAGGCAATCAAATAAATCAGACATTGCTGATTATTTTTGAAATCGCCGGCACAATAAAAACTTGACGCCGCTGTTATGTATCGAACCCATCTCGCCAAAGTTGCCGAACAGACATACATAGACACGATAAATCGTTTTCCATTACTGTTTACGCTAGATTATTTCACACTACTTGTCATACAAATCTGTCAGTCAATGGATTCAGTTCATCTCGTTAAGATTGCAAACTGAAAATAACTCGATACAGCGTTATCCAATGCTGTTTTTATACTGTGGTTAACACTAAAAGCGTTATAAACCAGCAATAGAAACTCTTCATCTCGATAAGATTCCAAAATGGAAATAATTCACCGTATCTTTATCCATTGCCCTCTTGAAACTGTAATTGCACACAACTAGCCGTACAAAACCAGTAATGGGCATAGTTCATCTCGCTTAGTACTGAAGAGATTATGGGGAGATGAATCTCTGTGCTACGGCGCTACGGCAGTCTGCTACGAGACGTAGCGCGGCTGCTACGGCGTAGCCGCGGAGGTCTTACCGCGTATTGCACTTTACACACGCGATCACGGTTCGAGTCTGTTCAAGTAACTTTGTGGTTTCTTGTTTTTTTTATTTATCACTTTCATCATCATAATCATCATCAGAAAACAGATACCTACTATGGATAATTTATTTTTAAAGTCAAACGGCTTCTTACTTTTATAAATCATAAATTTTATTTGATAATCTTCTTGCACATTAAATAAATAATGCTGGACAAATCACATAACACTTCATCCTAACTAAGCTCCAAGTTTGGTAGAGCAGAGGTACGAACTATACAACAGAGATCGATACTTTTTCCAATAAAAAACACCCAGAACACTCTCTAATTAAATTCCTATTCAACGATATCCCATGTCAAAGCAAGTAGAAACCACTAAGGAAAATGTCCTTCAATTTGTAATGATTTAAAATGGTATTTACCTGCCATTGGCAGTTGTATAAAATATTTATCATCGTAACCAATGAATACTAAATCGCATAGCAGATAATTCTAAGTACGTCTCAAACAAAGTGACATAGTTGGATCGTAGTCATTTTTAGTGTCGAATTCTTTGCGGGTTTGCATGGAAAACTAAAACATCTCGATTAAAGATGCGCAATTATTTGGGGTACTTATTGGGGGTAGGTAGATTTTTGAAGTGTTTCATAAATTTTGTCTATAGATTGGGATTTACTAGGTTTCGTAATTTACAGAACATTTCCTAATCTTTCCATACCGCTGTTGTATATATTATTTCAAATATTTAGAGGGTCGTCTATTAAATCACGTGATGTTTTAGCAACTTTTTATCCCCCTTTTCCCTGGAGATACGCGCTACCATATAATTGTATTTATAGATAGGTACAATAAATTAAAATATTGTCTTTTTATACGGCTTATCTAAATAAGCACCATGATAAAATGTATGTATGTCCAGTTTAAAGCTGGGTGTTGAAGAAAAAACGTAAACACGTGATAGCGTACTATTCTAAAGCCCACTCAATCTTGTGAAATTTCGTGATTTTTCCCGATTCCACCCCCCCTTTCGACCCTCACGTGATTGATGGGCGACTACTTACATAAAAACTAAATGGTAAGGTGTATTTGTAAGTTATTAACTATGTTTGCACGAAGGAGGTTACCTCCAGAACTGCAAGTCTCATTTTGAATTTTTACAGTAATAAGAAGCATTTATTATTAAGTGATGTATGTAGATCGAATTTGAAACGAGTAACACGTTAAGCCATAGTCAGAGAGAGTAGTTAATAAGAAATATTTGCTTAAATATAAGTTAACATGAAATATCAAACCTTTATTAACAACGAAAATTACAATCAAGTAATAGTAAAAATTACAACTAGTATATACAATTGAAACAATTGAGCTAACTGCAGACGGTTGCAAACAATCTAAGGGTAGCTCAATTGATCCATCTCAATTGTTAACAAGTTGGTGTTGAATTAGCGTATACTGTGTTTGACACTGAATTTGACTTGTTAATCGCAATCGTTTAACGAACATAATCTTTATAAAATAAATCATAATAAACTTATAATCTAATTATAATAGCATCATCATCATCATCAACAACACATTTTACCCACAGCTAGACATAGGCCTCCCTAAATGAGCGTCAAATTGCCCTCTCAACAGCTTGTCGTATCCAGCTTCTGACTGCAGTCTTTCGCAGATCGTCATCCCACTTGGCCTGAAGGCTTCCTAAAGAATATTATAAGAAAGGAAATCACAGCGTCAAAACAACGAGACCTTTGTCCTATAAAATACGGGCATTAAACCAAATACAAATGAGTCCCATCTAATTAAAATAGCAATAACAATTATTCCGCCGCCCGGGAATGTGGCTCACAAATCAAAGCGTCGGCCTTTGTGTTGAGACAAGCTCGTGATATATGTATATGTCTGTATGACAGGTACATGACGTATACATGTATCTTGTAAGACAGGTACATGACATCTGTGTATGTTTTGTCAGACAGGTAAATGAAGCATAATACAGTTACTACAAACAGACAAGAACATGACATATTCTGCTTAGATGTAAAAAAAATCTTGAGCTTTTGGCTGTCGCTAACCAAGTGTAACCGACTTCAAAAAAGGAGGTTTTGAATTCGACTGTATTTTACTAACGTTTGTTAGCTCAGAGCTTTTTTCTAGGTGAACCGATTTTGATGATATTTTTTTATTTGCAAGCTTGTTTTTCCCATAATATGGTCGCATATAAATTATGTTAACTTCGATTTAATTGATGATGTTCTAATTTTTGCTTTAATAAATTTATAGTCGTCTAATAGTGTTTTTGCCAAATTATTGATTTGTTTTTATAGAGAGGTCCAACTTTCATACTTTGATGGAGCGGTTGAATAGTTTGCATGAAACTCTTTGTTTCACTGTTGATTTTAGTTTTCGAATGGTTTTGAGAAATTTGATGAACGCTATTTTGATGGGATATTGCATTTGTCTCATTCTTTTTATACGTGTAAGAGAGAGAGAAGTTAAATTCCCATTAATTGAGAACCTCTCCTTTATGAAGATAAAAGTGATATTATAACAAATGTGGGCCGCGAACATCAAATGCCTCCATAAAGTACTTGCCATTGTTGGCATAATGGAAGTTCGTACGATAACGTTTTTATGACGATCTTCACTATAAAGGAGGTCGTTTGTCTGTTCCCCTTTTTTGATAATTCCTTGCTTCTTATTGCAGACGTTTTGGCCCTTATCGTTACAATTGTATGGCAACTTTTGATATGGCGCTGTTTCTCTCAATCACTAAAATTGTTTATTGTAAAGTTTTAGATTGCGTTACATGTTGATAGAGAGATAGAAAACATTACTTTACTACACAAAGACAGAAAATAATACCGATAGAAATGCTTAGAATAGAGTAATTAATAAGGACGGCCATATTCTATATTCATATAGAGTAATTATTAAGCATCTTTACGAGAGATCTCTTCCACACTAGGGTGGATTGGACATTAAAAAACAATATGGTGGCACTTGTGTCAATATTTTAAGAAAAAAGAAAGAAATAATATAGTTACATACTTATGAAAGAACTTTGGTATGCACTCTTAAGACAATTAAAAAGTGAAAAAATAGAAAAAAATATATAAAAAAATCGCTGTGATACATGTCGTTAACAGCCACATAAATTTGTATAAATTCAACAGTACTTTTTGAGCTATTCTTAATTATGTGTCAAATTTAAAGACTATTGCTGGTGTTCGTAAAACACATCAATAAAATTATATGTAGGTACCTACCCATCTTAAGCCGGAAAACCGTCTAAGCTCATATTTTTTCAGCGCGCGAACAAAATGCTCGGGAGGCGTTGTTTTCGGGAACCTATTCCCCATACTCATTAATAACAACTATAAATAATGTGTGCGCGTTTTTATCGCATGAAAACACAGAGAACTTACGATCTTAAGCAAATTTAACTTACTGTTTGCCAACATTTCGTATTTTCTTGTCTTACGATATGAATGAATTTACTGACTCAACTTTTTGTGTTATTAGAAAGCATGGATTAAAGAGTTCGTTTCACTTTTGTAATCAGACTTTTTTTTTCGGTGTAATTTAAAAAAAGAACTTTAAAATACTTCAACTTTTATGCAAAATAAAAGATAATTCAAACAACTCGACCATCACAGGCTTATTATTAAAAAAGGGAGTATTTAGAATAAATAACTGGTCAGGTTCATAAAGAACTGGTCAGATTTTTATCAAATTAATGTGAAGAAGTATAGTTTTTTCTAAAAAAAAACATCAACATCGGTCTACTAATAAAAAGTTTTGGCATACAACACGTCAAAAAGTCACAAAAACAACTACAAAAAGTCGAATTTAGAAGCTTTTTAAAGCCACCTTATATGAAGTCGGCTGAAAAAGGTGGATATTCTAATTAAATTCTAATTTGACTTTTTTATGTGTTTATTAAGAACATTTTTTATGTTAACGAATGTGATGATTGTTTTTTATTCGAAAGCTGCTGCTTCTTGTAGTGCTTCACGTGAATCTATTTAAAATTGATCAAGAATCAAGATATACCTAGTCGTTTTTGAGTTTTCCTTGTGACCTTCGAAGTCAATAAAATCCAAATTTTATTTTATTGATTTCGACTACATTGATTACTTTACGAATTTTAAGTTGTCATTTTATGCTTTTTTAAAACACACCAAATAAATCATTTGACTTGTGTTTGGCGTAACATTAGACAAAAAACACGTAATTATGAAAAAATACTTTTTATAATGTGAGTGAGTGAGAAAAATATGGAAAACAAACATTAATTTAGCAGCTCTACATATTTATCATATTTTATTTGAAGGAGGATTTCATTGCAGACCAGGTGTAATCAATCATCAATTCATTATTTTTTTCTTATTTTCGCTCTTTCTAGCTGTGTTTAGGTACAGTTGTTGAACGAAGCTCATCAGACTGTTACAATGTCGTCCATGTGGTTTGTGAGTTTTCTTGCTCTCCTGGTGGTGGATGTTAGAACGAGAGCCCTGGAGCAAGGTAAGGAAACCCAAGGCATCTATCAATGTCCAGCTGTGGACTGGTAAAGACTGGTGATGTGATATATAAATAAATAATGTAGGACATAATCCACACATCATCATCTAGCTAAGAGAGCTTGTGTTATGGGAACTAGATAACTGATATACTTAATGCAATACAATACATAGATATTTTTATTATACATATAAAACACCCAGAACCCCGGGTCAAATATTTGCAGATCGTACAAAAAAAAAAACCCAGGTCGGGAATCGACCCCGCAATCTCCTGCGTTGTAGGCGGACCATCGCCCGCCGCACCATATCGGTCTTCAAATAATACAATTTATACCTACAAGTTTATGTAGAAATGTCCATATATTATTTTTATAACATGAAAATATGTATTGTAGGTACATACATATATAGAAGTAACTTACTGCGCCGTCTATACGTGTACAACTGACTTTTCTTAGAGTGCAGTAAGGTATAGATAGATATTGTTGTAATACGTCCCAAATTAGATTATACAATTTCAGTCCACATAAAGACCACTGCAGAATAAAAATAACACAGAAAATCTTTAACCAGAAATCTCTGACGAAACCTATATACCTTTATACTGACTCGATACGCGGTTATTGGCATACAACCGATGTAAAATGAAACAACAAAGGATAATCAAACCACTTCTGTTGACTTGTTTGCATTCGCCATGGGAATACGGAACTGGGATCTATTTCCAGTCAAATACGTACTGCAATCTACATAGTTATTGAGTGCATTTTTAACTCATGACTGATTGTTTACATTTATTATATCTTTTCTTAAGGAATAAATTCAGTGACTCAACGTGCTTAATTAATTTAAAGTTGGTTTTAGTCGAGACCTTAGGTCCGTCGGACATGGAGCTTCTCCGGGTTTCTAAAAAAATATCGAGTTTCTGGTCGATGCGACACGTGACCCGAGTGCTGGTGAGTATCTGGCTCAGCATATCAGCATTGTCATACAGTGTGGTAATGCAGCCAGTGTCTTGGGCACGCTTCCGACTGGTATTGACATGGATCAGTTGAGCTACCTTTAGACTGCTCGCAACCGTCTGTAGTTAGTTCAATTGTTTCTATAAATACTAGTTTAAATATATTTCTATTCCTCGTAATTTTCTTTTTTTAGAGAAAAATTTCGACCAAATTGCGAAAAGGTGCAATTTTCACACAAAAAAATATGACCGACCTATCTGTCCGTACTTATATTGCACCCTAACGCACTTTCGTAGATAACTTAAACGTTAATTATAATAAACTAGTTACCAGCCCCGGCTTCACACGGTTTTATTATACGTATAAATCTTCCTCTTAAATCATCTATCTATTAAAAAAAATCGCATCGAAATCCGTTGCGTAGTTTTAAAGATTTAAGCATACATAGGGACATAGGGACAGAGAAAGCGACTTTGTTTTATACTATGTAGTGATGAAGGAAATTTCTCCAACCATGTATGAAAATATCACTGAAAACTGCCAAAAACTCGCACCCGCTGTTCATCGAAACTGCAGCCTCCGTCGAATAACCAATATGGAGACTAGTGAACGCATCCAAACAAGCAAAAAGCAATTTGTTTCTACTACTATTAATAAATGTAACTGGCATGGGACTCGCGGGTATATGTCGAATAGCGTTAACTAAGCACATTTGATATCGTTGATAACGGTGATAGAAATGATTAGTTCGCACAATAAGCTATCGATCAATCTCGATTGAACACTATCTCGAAAAGTTATGAAATAGACGCTACTATACGATACTATAAAATTGCAAATGCCAAAACAATTTCATGGCTGCTTATCCTTCTTGTAACACTTGTGTTTTTGGTACCCCGCCTAAGAAGAACAGTGGCTAGCCCCAAATAAAAACAAAACAAAGGTAGTGTTCACAATTCTCAAGCAAAATCATTACAAGCTTTGAGAGGGTTGATTACGTTTACCACACAAACAACATATCGACTAACGTGACACGGTCTTTCAGTTTGTTCAATAAACTAAATGAGTAAACATTTTTAAACAAACACAAAATTCAGGAATACAAATGTGGTTTGTGGCGGCATCGGCGACCCACATCAAAAGACCTTAACCGCGGGAAATTTATTAAAGTTTCGTTTGTGATTTCAAAAGAAAATTCAGGTAAAAAATCTTTTTCCAAGTAACCGAGATTTTCATTACAGGAACTGAACTTGATAAATGGATTGTGGAAGACTGTCGAATGCCAAATCGCAGTTTTCTCAATGGAATTTTATTTTACGGAGATAAAATTTTGGACACGAATGTTTCATGCGGTATTTCATGAATTCTAAAAATTAACTGAAAATGAAATAAAATAAGACAAATAACAAACACGTCGCTTAGACTAAATTATTGCCTAACTTTATGGTGATTTAAAGAGGGCTCGTAAAAACCATCAAAAAATTATAAACGGAGCATTATCCAAAAAGTTATAAACGTTCTTGGACAAAATCCATTAGTATATTATCTAATAATTTCTCGTACAAGTGACCAACACAAATGAGGTCCGCCTTAAGTGCTGGCCTTTGCCAAGACATAATATTTATGTCATATACCTAAGTGTCGTATAAGCGTACGATGTATTTGGCACAAGGCTCGACTTTCGAAGTTACTGAAGAGCTCTCACTGAAAATTATAACCTTTTAAATAAAACTCGAGTCTTTAGTCGGCTACGTTTAGCCTGAAAAACAGTCTTTATCGCATTCGATTATTGTGAACTTTTTGATTTATCCGTAGACTGATAATATTTATCGAGGGTCGTTACGGCTAACATTGTTCAAGTCAAGACAGAAAACACCCGAAGTATTTTGTGTTAGATCGTTTTTCATAAATTCAGTCAGTTTTGAGGTTTAGTTTTGTTTTTACAAAAAATACATGTAGATTCTTTTGTTCACTATTTTAAGTGCCTTAAAAATATGAAGTAGCTAAAAACAACAACAGTTTTCTATGTTTTTGTTTACAAAGAAAGACGAGGTTTGTCTTCAATTTATATGAAAGCCCTAAAGATTTGAAGGGTACTGGGTTTCTTCTATTTTCAGATCAACATTACTTCTGTCTCAACAATAATTAAATAAATCATACAACTATAAGCAATTGACCTAGTTGTACCACATCAATTAAAGTTGATAATCGTTACAGCCAACTGGCAAAAGCCGAAGTTAGGTCAAAGTTAGAAATAGGTCGAGTTTCCACAACTGTTTGTACGCTACTGATTGAAATTCCGACTTTCCGCGATTATGCGTTGTAAACAAATAAACACAGTGATTTATATTATTACAGGATATTATAAGTTTTGATGTCTTAGGGCCAGACGACAATTTACTTAAACTACTCCCCTTACTATCATTAGTCTTGATAAATGATAGATTGAAGATTCTATATTTTATGCATATACATAAAGGTCTTTATAATAACTTAGAGGTATCAAGTATGCATTCTATTTGGGCACTACTGTATTTTATTTAGTGGAAAAATAATAATAATGTCTATTGTGTAGCCCTCGCCTTTAGATTAACTCTCTTAGAGAGCTTCTGTGCTGTTGTCTTCGACCCCACGCATGCCTCCCAAAGGACTGGGCTATGGCCCGAGATCATGGGAATTAGAAACATAATAATGATAATTAAATAAAATACTTAGTTACTTACATATAAAGGTATTTTTTAAATAACTTTGTTACACACCGTCCAATAAAAATGATTACGAACTGAAACCCAATAATAAATAAATCCATAATGCTGGACAATCCACACATCATCATCTAGGTCCAAGCTAAGCAGACCTTGTGTCGGGAATCGAAACCAAAAATTCCTGTATCGCAGTCAGACTTTCGTTCGTCGCGTAGTCTACATAAAAATAAATGCAAACTCTGAACCTGGTTTAACATAATAGGCTACTGTAATGCCAGAAAATATTTGCAAAGCCGCAGACAGAAGCTAGTACAGTGATAAATAGAAATCACCCTTAGAAGATATAACTTGATTTTTGACATCGAAATTTAATCTTAATTTTCTTATCCGTTCAAGAGTTGACAACCTACTCAATAATTAAGATGAACTAATTATTATTTCGTAGCTCGTAGCAACTGCTACGCCGTAGTGCTATTTCGAGGCTCGTAGCAACTGCTACGCCGTAGTGCTATTTCGTGGCTCGTAGCAACTGCTACGCCGTAGTGCTATTTCGTAGCTCGTAGCAACTGCTACGCCGTAGTGCTATTTCGTAGCTCGTAGCAACTGCTACGGCGTAGTGCTTCCAAGTAGTAGCACTGTTATGATGAAAATCTGTCAATCTTCCAAAATCTTTACTTTTCATTGAATTATCTATCAGTTATCGCGAATTGAACTTGGGTAGATAAACTACAAACGTAGTACAATGTTATTCTGTGGCTGTTATATTCGACTAAATTTAAAAATATTTTGTGCACACCATCCTCATCTAAACGATCTCCAAACAAAGCGGGGTGGGGCTTGCCTTTGCCAAAACCACCACGCTTGGCAGGCAAACTGATGATCGCAATGGAGATGCTAAAACTCTACATAAGAGAGCTGATGCCCTTTATTTTAAACTAGCTGGTGCCCGCGACTTCGTCTGCGCATGATTAGTATTTGGAGTACTCGCGATTTTACTTGCGTAATTCCCTTTCCCGTGGGATTTTCGGGATAAAATAAAACCTATTTCTTATTCCAGCTTATAATCTATCTCTATGCCAAATTTCATCCAGATCCGTTCAGCAGTTTTTGCGTGAAAGAGTAACAAACATCCATCCATCTATCAATCTATCCATCCATCTATCCATTCATACTTACAAACTTTCGCGTTTATCAGTTTAATTCAGCTTGGTTCCCCTGGGCTATACGGGTTTTCAAAAATTTCTCACAGCATCTGAACGACGCGCGCGCGTCGTTCAAATGCTGTGAGAAATTTTTGAAAACCCGTATAGCCCAGGGGAACCAAACTGAATTCCGGGATAAAAGGTATCCCATGTCCAATCGTCCCGAGTTCCATTCGAATTCATTCACTTCTGTCGTGATGCGTGGTTTAAGAATTTTTCTTTCACCCGCTCTCCCAGGGGAACCTTAACGAATTCCGGGATAAAAAGTATCCCATGTCCTTCCTTGTAGTATGAACTCAAATCGTCCCGAGTTTCATTCCAATTCATTCAGCAGTTTCGGCGTGATGCGCGGTAAAGGAATTTTACTTTCATACCCTCTCCCATGGGAACCTTACTGAAATCCGGGATAAAAAGTATCCTATGTCCTTCCTCGTAGTATGACCTCTAATCATGCCGAGTTTCATTTCAATCCATCAAGTAGTTTCGGCGTGATGCGCGTTTACGATACAGACAGACAGACAGACAGACAGACAGACAGACAGACATGAATGAAAAAAATTACCGTTTTGGCTTGAGTATCGATAATAGAGTGCCCTACAAAAAAAAATTTCAAAATATCTTCAATGTACAGAATTGGACCTGTTACAGTTTTATTATAAGTATAGATGAATGATTATATCTTTATATATCTTTATTGGACCAACAAAACATTATTTAAAATTAAATAAAGTGGCACAATCGGCAGCCATATCACTTACAGCTATCTCTTCCAGGCAACCTTTTGATGGACAGAATCAGTTTTCGTATGAAATTGACGGTGGTGTAACTGATTATGACCGAAATAAAAAATATGTGGTAATACAAAAAAAATCAATTTAGAGTAATATCTTTATATTATTTAACTAGCGACCCGCCCCGGCTTCGCACGGTTTTATAATACGTATAAACCTTCCTCTTGAATCACTCTATGTATTAAAAACCGCATCAAAATCCGTTGCGTAGTTTTAAAGATTTAAGCGTTCAAAGGGACGCAATGACATAGGGACAGAGAAAGCGACTTTATTTTATACTATGTAGTGATTTAGCTTTAAATTTTTCCTTTATATCAGGAGGATATGATATATCCCCCTCCTGTCCTATCAGGAGTGGACAGATAGTGATGTAAAAACCCTGTTCTAATGTGGGTGACTTTTTGAGTATAAATGAACTGATTGAAACGTGATAATTCGCAGATATCCAGCCACACCGCTGCCACCAGTGCTTCCCCACGAACACCACGTCCTGCCAGCTCTCCGAATCAGGCTTGCTGTCGGCAACGTGTCCCAGCGCGAGGCCCTACTGTGCTACTGTTGCCATCGGACCAGGTAATGATATCCAGCCACACCGCTGCCACCAGTGCTTCCCCACCAACACCACGTCCTGCCAGCTCTCCGAATCAGGCCAACTGTCGGCAACGTGTCCCAGCGCGAGGCCCTACTATGCTACTGTTGCCATCGGACCAGGTAATGATATCCAGCCACACCGCTGCCACCAGTGCTTCCCCACCAACACCACGTCCTGCCAGCTCTCCGAATCAGGCTGGCTGTCGGCAACGTGTCCCAGCGCGAGGCCCTACTGTGCTACTGTTGCCATCGGACCAGGTAATGATATCCATCCACACCGCTGCCACCAGTGCTACCCCACCAACAGCACCTATTGCCAGCTCTCCAAATCCGGCTGGTTGTCGGCAAAGTGTCCCAGTGCGAGGCCCTACTGTGCTACTGTTGCCATCGGACCAGGTAAAGATATCCAGCCACACCGCTTCCACCAGTGCTTCCCCACCAACACCATGTCCTGCCAGCTCTCCGAATCTGGCTGGCTGTCGGCGACGTGACCGACAGAGAGAGAGATCTTATGTGCTACGAGTTTAGATAAGATTGTGTGTGTTGCAGGATAACAAAAAGGCCATAGCATGGTAGTGATGGATAAAAGAAGATTTCAGTCTTGAATCGAAATACCTTTAGATACAATAAATTTTCTTGCAATCGACCACAACATGTTCAGAATTACATTAATAAGTAAAACAGAACGCTTGTATGTACGGATATAATTACAAACATTCATTAGTTGGATTTGCGCCATAATATGAAAGAGGCAGTTATTTCAGGAATCCTATTAACGAGCAAAATTCTCTCTATCCGAGAATTGTAGCGCCACAGCGAAATAAAACACAATGTTACAAGGTTGCTTTTCTCGCAGGATGATTCCGATGTTGTTTATTCCATTTCAATTAAATAGACTTACGAAGCGGAAATATATTTTCGAATGGATCCTTCCGAACTAATTTTCATTTCCAAACGCTTCCACGCCGATACAAAACGTTTTAGAAGCAAGCTGTGAGTTGCAATAGGTTGACGAGTTTATTTGTGTGTGGTATGAAGGTACAAGATTGGGCAAAAGTAATTACCTACATCACCCAATTGAAAGATGCTGTAACTTTTGCAATTGACGACAAATGTCATTTCGGTTTTGCATTTGTGAAGTAAATAGAAAAAAAATACACGTCAGTAAGCCATGGAACGTTTTACTCCAAAGAACGCGGATAACCAAGAAAAGGACGATTTTTCATCGAAAATCATCGTCAGTGATATCTCAAGAAGTGTATCTCCCATGTCCATCTTTGAAGCCTTTAAAGAGAATATCCGACAGGAAATTTCTCGACTTAATGGTAAAAAATGAATCCAATAAATAAATGTAATTCACATAAGGAACCAAAATGTATTTTTTCTTTAAAAATTAATTCAGCATATAGAATCGGGTGATTACTTTTGCCCCACTTCGTACCTAAGTGTGCAATTTTGTTAGCGAGGGATAGCTCTCTCATTAAGTCTCTAACCAAATTACGTCATGAAACCCTCGCTAATGATCACGTCAACAAACAAACAGCTTAAGCAGTTTAGAAAGTTTAAACAATGGTATTTGCTTTCAGATTTCGGCACGTCATTGGGGTGTGCGGCGGCCAGCACTATGCCTTGTTCATTAGCGAACTCGCCAAGACAAATACTCGAGCTGACCTGTATTTGCGTCGGCCACCTCTGCAATGCGCCCTTCGCCCTCGAACTAAGAAACGAATTGCTCAATTTCTCATCTGCCGACAACAATAGCGCGCTGACTGACACGTTTTTCAAGCTGTCCAAGTTCGCAAACGTGTCGGACGCCGCTCTGTATAAAGCGATCACTGTCGAGATTGATGGGAACTCTTCCGTGACGACTGAGAGTGGGAGTTTGAGTGTGATGCCGAAGGCTGAGGCACTGAAGCAGCAGACAGCTCCCTCTGATGACGAGGAGGATGAGGGTGAAGGTAGCGGCGCTTACGAGGACTCCAAGCACATCCAGGGCCAGTCTGCTTCAGCACCAGCCGCCCCCAGCTCCTATCTACCAGCTGAGAACACCGCCTGCCCCCTGACTTTAGTACTAGCCCCATTGGCATTCATACATCTAGTGTTTTAAAATATCGTTATAGATTTTATCTTAGGCCAAAGTCCCAATTTATCGTAAGATATTAAAGAACCCTGTGAATTTAATTAGCGTCGACCTATTGGGAACAAATAATTACGTACTTTTATTATCATAGGAGAGTTCCAGTCTTATGAAATAACTCTGTAATTGGGTTCTTTTATTAGAAATTTTGCTAAGCCTCTTAATAAAAAGCTGGAATTTTTTTGTATCATTTCAGTAATATCAACCTACTTGTATTCTCCCCAAGTGTTCATATTTTTACGTAAATATTTGTGATACCTTGTAGGACCTACGTGCCAAATCACAATTGTAAATAGTTACGGTAATATTTATTCGACACGAGTAGATATTGATTTGAAGTTAAAATAGAAAATGTTAGGATCCTTAGATCACAAACATTTTATTCAATAGGTTTAATAAAGAACGGAGTCTCTGTTTACAGAGTTGGACGATACCTGACACATTTATAAGATAGTAAAATATTTGGAATCAAAATCTCTTAATAAATCTTCATTCTTCACACTTAGACTAAATTAGATTTCATTATGATGATCTTTGTAAATAATTACAATAGCTAGTTTTTCTTAAAAGGAAAACCAATAGATTATAAATTGTGTTTATTTCATAGTATACAGTATACATACATTCAATAAAATGTAAAATGACATAACACATAGTGTTATGTTTGCTAAAAGTAAAGTTAAGCATTGCGTTTATTCTACAACTCCATCTTTCAATTATTGTTTAGATATATAGTCAATTAAATATCCATCTATAATTGAAACAGAATGTTGTTGTGATTTATAAATAAAATATTTGAAAACTAAAATGCAATTTTATTACACTCGGAATAACAAAAATCAACTAACAAACAATAAGTTACTAAAGACAAACAAAATAATGTCTAAAGATTTCTGACATCTAGAGTAGGTTGCGGGTTCGATTCCCGTTTCGGGACAAATTTGTACGATTTGAAATTATCTATCTGTACATAATATAATACATAAACAATAACATGCAATACGCAAGTCCTCTGTTCTATATCAGGTCCTCTGTACCCATAGACAGAATAGTTTCACTTCTGTACCCACTTGATCTTAGTGTACCCATAACCCGGAAAATTCCGCGAAATCCAGTGATGAAACCAGTCTATTATAATCTGTTCTTTGTGTAGCAACAGCACGTTCAGATGATAAATACGTTGCGTCTGTCATGAAAATACTAACTAAACTTCCAAAGCTAACCCAAAGATGACCCAGAAAGAAAAAAAACTTCACAGATAAAAAATAGAAAAAGTGCCTTCAAACTTCCGGATATTTATTTCAAAATCCACTTTTGTAGCAAACAGCCAATAAAGGCCGGATTATGTTTTAAATTAATTTCAGGCGAATAATTTCCCTTAGTATCAAAAAGTGGTTTAAACTTGGTTATTGTTCGGTGTAAGAAACAATTGTTACAGGTTTTTTGCGCCCTTTGCGAAGTGGCCAGAGTTTCAAAAGGAACTAATTTAAAGTCCATGATTAAAAACGTTCATTTTGTTTTTGACCGCTCATCCGTACACGCTGCTCCAGATCTTGTGGATACAGCTGGTTTACTGCTGATAAATAAATAAATAATTCCGGACAGCATCATTTAGCCCCAAGCTAAGCAGAGCTGGTGTTATGATGTCCCTGTCATATACAAAAAACTTTGTAGAATCTACATCTTCCTCGTTCGTACCTCAAAGTCTTCTGAACCCTGGAAGCCATTCCGTTGAAAGAGAATTTCACGGTGAAAAATCATTCTATTACATTTAAAAATGTAATAGAATTAAGTGAAAGAAGAAAAGGTTATAAATGGTATGTAATAGAATTTAAACTATAGAATAAAATATTTCAGGATTATAATAATAATGTTGAAATATTGTGAAATAAAATTTCACATTACACAAGTGGTTTGTAAATGTTATTTATCTGAATGACATACAGATGGTTAATATTTTCTATATAGTTCAGTTTTTTAATTTTCCTTAGCTAGATAATACTTTCAAAACATCTTTACCTACCATTTGCAGGTTAATCTTTAAAAGACTACGGATAGATGGTATTTCTCAGTGTCAAAGTGGATGTGCTATTTGCTCTAAGCTGTGAAAGCTCTTTAGCAGTCCCGGCGTAATTTAAAACAGGATCATTTTACAAATGTTCATTGTTAGGCTACATTCGACGCTCGGAACAGTTATTGTCTGTTATAACAATACTACGAAGTGCTTGTATACAATATCTACCCACTAGCTGATGTTTGCAGCTTCTCATGCTGTATTTCCAGATAAGCTTCTGTTCACTATTTCATGGCTTATTGTATGTTTCGAGAATACAGGTACTTACTAGTAGCTTAAGTAACTTTAAGTCCTTTATTCTTATACTATCTCTTTGGCAAGTTCCTTAGTAGGTAGGTACCTATAGTATCATATCGATTGATTAGTTTAAGATGATGAATAAAGCTTTACTCTCTTCATACTACTACATACGACTAGTATCGTTGTTTTTATAAAAACGTCTCAAGGCTTTCTCTATACTATGGGAACTGATTTAGGGGATGAATTGGCCTATGTCTTATTCCAGGGCTAGAACTACGTCTATTCAAAATTTCAGCCTGATCCGTCTAGTAGTTTTTCCGTGAAAGAGGAAAAAACATCCATTCATACATCCCTACAAACTTTCACTTTTATATTAGTAAGGAAGTAAGGATAGAGAACAACTAAGTAACTAAGTTTGACAGCATTATACATTATAAATTGTAACAGGTACAGCTCATTAGGCGAGGTCTATGTCCAGCTGTGAACTAATATGGGCTGATGATGATGATGATGGTAACAGTTTCATGCTCGAAGACTACTTTGTTGCACACGAAATCAATTTTAGGATTTGAATAGTTTCGAGAGATTTGAAGGAGGCCATTTCCAGTCAATATTGTGGTCTCATAATTATTTTATACGTGTAAGCAAGATAAAAGTTTAATCCGATCGAGCTCTAAACTTTTGTAACAGATCACTTGACATTTCTATAGCAAACATCAAATTGTTAGAGTTCGACAGTTAACTACTATCTGACCAATAAAAAATCAAGATTATTGCTATTCGTCGAATAATGCCTCTCTGGTTGTTTATCAGAGGATTGAAAAATTGGTCCTTAGGAACTTTTGTACTACCGTTGTCGTAAATCGAATGTTACGTTGTCTAGGCCCGCTGGTTTGGTAACTTTAGGTATAGTTCGCTTCATGTAAGAAGAACGCTGGCGGTAAAGCTGCGCAGAAGGCGATTTATGGGTAGGCGGTATTTGGTATTTGGAGGTAGGCGGTGGGGCGCGGGGTGGAAGGGTCATGCGCCGCATGCTTGCCGGTGCGCTATTGGTTCGTCAGTTGACATTTGCTGTCTCACGTCACGTTTCTTGTCAAAATACCATCGCGCACAAAAGTTTACTAAATGGTTTTACATTTTAATGGTTTTTGGAAATTATGCACAAAGGTAAAGGAAATAGAGGTAGAGACCGATTACTGTAAAAGCGATCATTTGGTACATATGATTACAGAAACATTTATTTTTCGTGTAAGGGATGATGATTCTGACTCAAATAATGATGAAAGCTCAAGTGACGACAGCGACGATGATGAAATAGCCACCTCCAGTATCTATCCCGCGTCCTCATCTGGTTTTCACGTCACCCAAGACGACTTAATGGATGGAGTTGCTACATTACATTATTTTTTTGTAATTAGATTAAACATTCTAAACTGAATCGAACTTGTTTTTAATTTTATCTAATATTATTTTCTAATAACCAACACCAAGCCGCGAGTGAAATATTAGTTAAAAATAGGCACAGCAAATTGGCATAGTACTATCGTACGCGAGTGTACCCATGCGCGAACATACCCCTTCCACTTTCTTCCAGCGCTCTTTTTACGTGACGCGACCTATACAGGTACTTTATAGTTATCTGTGGAACAGTCTCACGTTCTCCATTATTTACAGTTGGTTTAAGCTTAACTTAATCAAACACCAACATTGTTTCATCACAGCATTATGTCCTCGGCTCATTTGTGGGATTATCCACAATTCAGTTTGCAGATCTGAGCCTTCACTCTGAGGATCAATTTTGGTTCTTTGGAATTAGATAATCAAGGATTGACGATATCATTTAGGAAAGATTAATCTAGGAATCTAGGATATAAACTAGGAAAGATTATATCGTAAAATATAGGGCTAATATAAAACAAATACTAAAACATACGTTGCATTTCAGTAATGAGAAAGTATTAGTCCAGTCAAAATTAGATTATACGCTGAATAGGAGACGCCTAAAAAAATGTTGTGAAAACGTTTATTCAGTTGATATAAACCAAGTTATTTTCTTAAACAATGCACAGTTAAAATGTGATAAACGAGTATATCTTGGTAAGTTATAATCTAATAGATTTGTAGTGATGTACCTTGTCTAAAACTCTCTACTTTCGCGATTGGTTAACAATTTATCGAATATTTATCGGGTATTTATAGCATAGGTACCTTGTTTTGTTATTTCTCCTTCGCTTTCTTTACGTTGCAGCAATCGTGGTCACGGGAAAACTGCGTAGGGGAAACAAAAACACAAGGTACGTTACAAAGCACAGTAGGTAATAATTATAAATTCTAAAGTTTGGATGGATGGATTTTGTTACCTCTTCACACCAACTCTACTTCAGGGATCGGACTGAAACTTTGCATAAACTTAGTTCAAGGACTACAATAAAACATAGACATTTTATCTTAAACTTTCACGCTATTGAATCCGCGGGACGCAGCTATTATCCGATAAATATATTATACCTTGTGTAGTTTTCAGAGTCGACGCCCTGGATCTTCCAGCTGCTCCCGCAGCTTAATGTGCACAACAATGGAAACAATGCCTGGATTATAGCATCAGCGCAGCCTCCCTGAGTAGCTCTCTAATTACCTACCGCTAACACTTGCTCTCGACTCTCACAAGCTTATAGAAAACTTAATGATATATGTATAAGAAAAGCTCTTCTTAGCTTAGATGATGCTTTGTGGATTTTCCAGCAATATTATTATAGATACATATGTAAAGTACTCTTAATAAATAAATAATCCTTAAAGTTGAAAACACACTGAAGCCGGAGGCGGAGCGGAGGCGAAGGCGTGCTAGTTGTATTCTATTGAATCATATGAAAGACTACACATACACCGCAGGCGGTGGCAGCGCGGTAAAACCGCCATGCCTTCGCCTCCGCTCCGCCTCCGGCTTCTGTGTGTTTTCAACTTAAAGGTCCGGCGTAACCTAGCTTAGGGCTAAGCAGAGCGTGTATTATAGGGATTATATTATTAAATATCACTACTTAGTATAGAACAAATTTGCTTTCTCTGTCCCTATGTCCCTTTGTATGCTTAAATCTTTAAAACTACGCAACGGATTTTTAATAGATTATATAGAGTGATTCAAGAGGAAGGTTTATACGTATAATAAAACCGTGCGAAGCCGGGGCGGGTCGCTAGTATTATAAGATACAAGTTCGTAACTAGCTTGTTGAGAAGATTCTCCAGAGACGAAACTAAATATACTATAAGTAGACAAGAACTTGAATGTAAGCAAACCTCTTCAACTGCGACCTGGTCGAGAGACATCCGGAAATAACGAAAGTTTGAAGCGCACTTATCTATAAGCCACGAGTAGACGCCATCTTGAAATGACGATTTCCTACTTAATTTTGACTACCACTGTGACACAGTGGGTAAAGGACTGCCAGTGATGCAGGGGGTTGCGGGTTCGTTTCGGGACAAATGATCCGAAAAAAGACCAACAATTAGACTTTAAGATCATGTCTCTATCGATACTTTTATCAACTGGACTCGAGAATTCGTATTCTTCAGAGTTCAGTCGGACTCAAATTATTACTAAAGTGAGCTAAAGCAATGAAGCTGATAAGTGATAACTGTCCGACTGTCCTTTGGTGAACACTGGTCTAAGAGGCTTTCAGACAAACCGAATCACGGTTTTAGTTAAGCGTTTGAAATAAAATAAGTGCTTATATGTGATGATAAATAAAAAAAAAAGTATAACTACTGAAAAAAATCTGATTTGGAATAGAGATAACTCATTATTAACAGTCGCCAATACTTTAAAATTGTATAATTAGTCTATTGAGTTTGATTGTTTTTACTAGGCACTGTCAGCAATTTTTAGTTTTTACATAGTTCAGATACACGGATTATTTTATCACATAAAAATATAAGATAACACTTTGGTTATTTTATTTAAGTATTTATATATTCCCGCTATCAATAAACGATTGGAGGTCTTTGATGATTCAGTAACTTTGCAGTTTTTACAAGCCTCTATATACCTCGCAAAAGTGTCAGTCACTGTGCGTAGAAAAAAGTAGCGTGTGATGATTACCTACAGTCCGTTTTTAAATAACTAACTGCTAGTTTATATAGGTTCTTCTAGCTCTAGAACGGATCGGAATAAAATTGTATACTTAGTTATAGGCCTGGATAAAATAAAGGCTACTTTTCATAAATTTTCACGCGTGTATACGCGGGGCGTAGTTAGTAAACGATGGTTTGTATTTGCGCTAACGCCTTTCCAGAAATACTTGCTCTGTCCCGGAACGCAAAATACACAAATGGCTGCAAGGCGCAATCTTCAGGTTAAATAATAAAATCTGACTGTGTTTTTTTCAATTCCTCTCCATTTTACAATTACATACATTTTACATCTTTTATGCGACAGCTGAGAAAATATTGATCGAAAAGTTCCTTCAAAAGCGACTAGTTTCAATAGTTCAAAAAACAAGGAACCAAAACAGCAAGCTACAAAAGTACTATGATTCACAACCCAAGTTGTTTTCGTCGTTATAATATATTCGAGTTTCCACAGTTGTGGTTAAGAACATTAACCGAGGTCGCAAGGAAAGAGTTCTCTCTGTTCTTTCATCGCATCGCTGAACACTTTATGTCATGTCAGATGATGTTCTATTTTTGAAACTTATTGAAAGTCCCTGTTATTCTCAGATGTGTCTGGTGAACTTTGAAGAATATTCATAAGAAGACTTATTCATATTTGCAATTCATTTGACTGATTTAAATGCGTCTTCATATATCAGATTTAGCGCTTGGATAAGGCAACTTTGTTTTTATCGTTCTTGATTTTAAAAAAGAGATACCTAAACTAAAACGTGTTATTATTTTCGTAACATCTCTATTAAGTGTGTTAGTCTACTAACATTACTTATTGAGATCTAAATAATAATTTAACATTCCAAGTTGTTATACATTGTCATTTCAGAGTCTTGCAACTCTTCATGAACAAGACGCCAAAGGTAACTCACACTTCTTTTCAACCTTAAAAGTAAGTAAGCGTTAGAACCCCTAGATCAAGTGCGATATTTTATATATCAAATTAATATAGGTATATTACTGACATTACAAATTAGAATACTAATTATTATTCCTCCAAGCTCTGTATATCGACTGAGTTAACCCACAGCAGAAGACCGTACGAATTTTCAAGAACCATGATCCATATAAAGCAAAGAACCGATAATTGTTGGGGTAAACGTGTTCTTGAGTGGAGACCGCGACTTGGCAAACGTAGGATGCCCTCCGGTCAGGTGGGATGACGATGATCTGCGAAAGACTGCTGGTAGATGCTGGATGCAGCAAGCTGAAGACAGGGTGCTATGGTGCGCATTAGGGGAGGCCTACCTCCAGCAAAAGACTAATTTAGCTGATGATGATGATCCATATTATGTCTATTTAGCCTACCTTGCCATTAAATATAAAAGTCAGACGAGCTAGGTACGTACTCCGCATATTTTCTCGCACATTGCGTCAGAAATTCCGAAAGCCCAAAGTACAGAGCAAAAGCTCGAGTGGATTTGTAAAATTACAATGCAGCAGCATGTTCCCCCTGGTATACGAATGCAAATGTAAATTTTCGTCTGTTCATATTTTTTCTATTTCATTTTGCACATCCATGGCACTGCTCTATTATTTCTCTCGGCACTGTAGTTCACAGCTCATGTAACAGTGTTTGTTCAGTGGATACAATTTGCAAGCCGGACATAGACTGGCTGTATGGTCAGTTGACATGGAAAGACCTCTTAGTGATGGCATAATAGTTCTGCTTTGTGAGCATCACTATCACTATCACTACTTATTGTCCCTATGTATGCTTAAATCTTTAAAACTACGCAACGGATTTTGATGCGGTTTTTTTTAATAGATAGAGTGATTCAAAAGGAAGGTTTATACGTATAATAAACGCGCGTTGCTAGTTGATTAGTAAAATAAAAAAAATGTAGAATCTACTTTTAAACAATTATGTTTATGGAATTATTGAGGTAAAAGATACCACCAGATAGACCCACCTTCTTAAAATCCTCTCACAACTTGTTTTTAAAATTAAAGAGTTTTTTGGAGTTTTTTGCTTGCTGGTAGGTACTTTATTTTTCCTGACTACTTAATGAGCTGGTCAGCGATGTCAACAAAAAAGGTAACACCATTGAAATAGTATAAAAATTAGCTAAACATACCCTCTTTTTAATTCACCGCAGTACCGCAAGGAGTAAAATTTTCTTGTTGTGTTTAGAGTGTTTTGACTCAATTTACTCTACTGTAACTTCGTTATTATTTTTGTCAAACACAAATTTCCAGTGAACTCTAAACTCGAGTCAATAGGTGTCGTATTGGCGGATGTTTTGTTCGTGTTTCGTTTACTATAGTACTATAGTGTAGTAGAGTTTTGTTCCGAATTCGGTTTCGATTGCAACCAAAAGCTAACGGTTTATACAATATAAAATTTAAGTTATTTCATAACTCGTATCTGCCCGCGGCTTCGCACGCATTGTTTCTAATGTAACATCTCATGGCTATTCATCATCCATAAGAACATATACATGAGAACTGGTTTATGATATGAAAAGTAGCCTGTTATTCCAGGACGAGAAAAACGTCTATTTAAAATTTCAGCCCAATCCGTTGAGAACTTTTTGCTTGAAAGAGGAAAAAACATTCATATAAATTAAGCTTATAACATCAGTAAGGAATTAAAGATAAGGATTTATCTTTATTCGGGCCAGAGTTGTAAATGTGACTATTTAACTTATCCCGCTCTAAACTTATCCTACGGGATAAGTAGTGAACCAGACATTTTCACAGACTGTGTGATTCCACTAAGTGATTTTGTATATCGCACTCGTGCTAAAATGTTTTCACGAAAAAACATCCATCACGTTTGAATGTTTGCAATGTGTCATATTTTCGCTGAAAGTTTTGCAAATTGAGTTGGAAACTCTTGCAATAGGATTATCCACGGTATTAGTATGTATGAGTTGCAAAACTACGACACGTGGCAGAAGTTGAACAAATTGCCGGAAATATATGATAGAAGGTTGGAGGCGGCAAAATAATGTGAAATAACTATGTAGCTATTACCTACATAGCTTTTTTTCGTCATATTTATTAACACCGAAAATTACAATCATGGTATAGAAAAAAATTAAACTAGTATATGTATACAATTGAAAGCATTGAGCTAACTGCAGACGATTGCAAACAGTCTAAATGTAGCTCAATTGATCCATGTCAATACCAGTCTGTGCGTCCCCAAGACACTGGCTGCATTACCACGCTGTATGGCAATGCTGATGTGCTGAGCCAGATACTCACCAGCTCTCGGGTCACACGTCGTCGCATCGACCAGACGCTCAGTGTTATCAGTGTCATTCGTTAAATGTATTTTATTATTGTTTGATTTTACTAGTTAGTTGTTTAATTGGTCTTTTTTGTATGTGCGTCGTCGCTGACGTTGCAAATAAAGTCATTATCTCTCTATCTACCCTATCCAAAGACACAAAATAAATAATAATATAAGTTATTATTATAAAAGCAAAGAAAAGGAAGCACCATAAGGGAATCTTGGCAGAAAATTAAAATACCCAGACAGCCTTTGACAGAGATTCCTAAACAATAAAATAAAAATAGATAAGGATCGAGAAAGAACAAAAACTACCTATAATACGACTGATGTGGCGCGGTGGGAAAAGGTCCGCCTGCGATGCAGAAGGTTGCGGGTTCGACTCCCGCCTTGGGACAAATGTTTGTGCAATCTGCAAATATTTTTCACCGGGTTCTGGGTGTTTTCTATTCTTAATAATTTAAAAAAAACCGGTCTTTATAATGTATGATATTAAGTTTATCAGTCATCTAGTACCTATAACACAAGTTCTACCTATCTAGGGGCTAGATGATGCTGTGTGGATTGTCCAGAATTAATTATTTTGAAAAATAAAAGAAAAAAATGTCTTATAAATGCTGCTGTTATATCAAACTATTTTTTTTATAATGTAGCGATACTACGTGTCTTAGTGATTATGTATTAATCACTAAGACTACGACTTTTTAATTAAGTATGTATTAAAAAGTCCAAAATTACAAGTAACCTACTTCTTGAAATTATCATTGGCTTTAATTACACATAATCCAACATATGTACATAGTACTTTGAAATAGAATAAGCTTCGTAGAAAACTTCAAAGCCTGACTTAACCCATGCACGTCATCATTTGTCCACTACAGGGTGATGTCGCCCCGGGGCTAGAATTAGCATTGCTTTTCGTCGCAGTCTTTTGAGTGAGGTGCTCAGCGTGCAAATGGACCTGAATATCTCTTTTACATGTAAAACTTACCTTCATACTTACTTCGAGGAAATGGAGCGTGTATTTTTGCTCGTATTATTTCTCCTTTAAAACGTTGAATAAAAATGTAGTTACTGTTAAATTGTGTAAGGTATTCTTGTAGAGTAGATGTGTTTGTGTTGTTATGAGGGGAAATTAGAGTTTTGTTTAGCTTGCTGGCATTTTTAGGGTTCCGTATCTACCTAAAATCCTTATTACAAAACCTCAGCTGTTTTTCCGTTTATCAGCGGTCTGTATGTCATGGATCGTAGAAGATATACCTATAGTTGATTTTTTTTACAGAATTTATATTTCTCTTACGTTATAATAATTGGTTTAAAAATAAAATATTTATTAAAATTGAAGGGCGTTCCCAGGCTGCATCTCCTATTGCAATAAAATTGGCTCCTTTTATTTGAAATAAATTTATACAATGTGCATTAATCCTTTGTAGCATCCTGTATATCCGCTAGCCATCTCTAATTAGTGTGCAGTGCTCATACTCCAAGCTTTAAGACTCTTCGATTCGAGGTCCGACAGGGTGTACCATTTCAAATAAGCAAAGAGCTTGTTAATAAAGGAACTTTTTTTGCAAAAACTAGTATTTGCTTGCGGTTTAACGCGTTATTTCTGTGGAAATGTCTCAAGGCTATTTCGATCCGAAGGGTGTTTTTCCAGGGCTAGAACAACGTCTATTCCAAATTTTTGGCCGATCCGTTCAGTGTTTTTTTTTGTGTGAAAGAGAAACAAACATCCATACAAACTTTCGAATTTAAATTTATTATTTAATATTATTTAATATATAATTTAATATTAACAAGGATAACCATCTTTAAACCTAACTCATAACTTGTCATGGGTAGAGTCCAAGTCAGCAAAAGTTAGTTGTAGCGCTAATAAGTGTGCTGTGCTGACTATCGATACCCTCTACTCTAAGTTTCAAGACTCTTCGAATTTAGGTCCGCCAGGGTGTACCATTTCAAATTGGCACAGAGTTTATTAACCTATACCTTCGAGTTGTTCAAAGCTAGAGTCTTTCTGTACTTTCTGGCTAGCGGAAGTAACTGTTGTATTGCTAATAGGTGTGCAGTATCGAATGTGTATTTCAGATAGTTTGATTAAAAGACGACTATAAATCAACTTCGAATTCTTTAATGGAAAATTAAAATATTATCAATGTGGTCAAGTCTCAATGACTAGAGTGTACTACGTAACTCCAAAAAATGGAACAACGAATTACACGTCCCCGTAACACAAGCTCAACTTAGCTTGGGGCTAGATGATGCTGCGTGGATTCCAATACAGCATATTTATTCCTAATGTTAATTTTGAATTTTAATATTTTATCCGCACTTTAAGTTGGGTTTGATATTTTTGCTATTTATTTACGGGTACCCGTGCATTCCTCGTATAAAAATATTTGTGATTAATTTATTGTTCAATAGCATTACTAAGAAAAGAGGTATTATCACTTTCATTCTATGTCATAACTATTCCAGTCAATGAAAATATGGAGATAGCTTCATTTAACTGGCTCTGGTAATGAAATAAATCCAGCCAAGTGTTAAGGGGCCTTTAAACTGAAGCCACTGCATTTAAGTGGGATCTGGCAGAACTCACCTGGCGCACTGCAGTGACCTATATACTCGGTGTGTTATTTGATCGGGCCTGGCAATCGTATCAATGTGAAAAGTGAGTCAGGAATACTCACAAATATGTAACAAACCTATAAAAGTGTGAAAACTACATCATTTTTTACTTTTCTAGTATAACTGTTTTTATTTAAAATTAGGTATCTACTACTATTTTTTTATAAAAATGTTGTGAGAAAACATCAAGGAAGCAAGAGGGACAGTTGCGAATAGAAAAGCTTGGAGGAAGCTTTTACCGGCAAAGGAGTTCCTTACCGGACAAAAAGTACTCAGTATAAGTAAAAAGTATTGTAATAATTAATTTTTATAGTTTTACATAACTAATTGACCATTTTTTGTACTAGCTGGTAAGGAAAATAAAGCTCTTTATTTTTAAGAATATTTCTGTCTTTTTTATTTCAGTGTACATTTGAGCATAACATGCTAAAAAATTAGATACGAATAGGTACAAACTTACCTACATAAATAATATTGAGATCCTTTTTAATTGAGTTAAAATAAAAAAGGAGAAATCATATGTATTACAAACAGAATTATAAGCTAAAACTAACGTTGTCACAAAGTAACCCTACAGATCCAGCTATTTTAGTGCAATAAAGTGTTAAAAAAAATATGTACCCGTACCGGAAAGAAATTACAAGCCGCACTCTATCAAATAAATCTTATAGGTACTTACTCAAATATTGCAAACTATACGCTAATGAATTTTTATACTACAATTTTTTGCTTGTACTCTTGAAAAGAGCTATATACTGAATTTATATCCCTTTTAAAGTCAATTAATGCATGCGTGGCTCGCTCATCATAGGATAAGTGCATTGAGGTCAGTTATACAGACAACCGATGTGAAAAATTCACACTGCATCATCTAGCCCTTAGCTAAGTAGAGCTTGTTTACTAGATGACTGATTACAAACATTGCAAATTTATAGGTATTTTTGTCTTATATAGATGGAACGCTATTACAAATATTTGAAGATCACACAAACATGATCCCAAGGCAGGGATTGAACCCACAACCTCCTGCACTGCAGGCGGACTTGCGTGTTGTAGAGGTCGTCAGAAGTTTAAGTTAAGTTTTTAAGTTTTTTTAGTTAAGTGAACATCTAATTTTATTTATTTAGTTCGTACATAATCTAGCGCGTGCATAAATACGTATGTCAGTCTCAGAGAGAAATGACTCCGTCGTGTTTCTTGTTTAATTAATTAATACCTAACCTACATGATGAATAATGAGGGAAGAAACAACGGATAATGAAAACGTTTGTATTCTTGCTTTTTATAAATCTTGGTGGTCTCCAAATCATTTTTATGGTAAACGTATGTGAATTAAGAATGGCAGGAGGTGTAGGTACTCATGATAATTAAAAATAAATATCAAAACACAATATTATCATAACTAAAAACAAAACATGAATGAAAACCAACATATTTAAATAGGTATACAAACAGAGAAAAATTATTAATTTGCTTATCTAAATACAATGCCAAACAGTAATGATAATGGAAGAACGTATTAAGACAACAAAACCTCTTTGCATGAAACCTCTCCACAATTCACATCGAGAATAGAAATATAGTTTGCCTTTTGTAACATGGCAACACTATGAAATATAATTAAATTCCGCCATCTGGACGAACAGTGTAAAATAACCAGAACAATGGGAGACAATTTGTTCCCGTTATTGAACTTCATCACAAAAACGTTCCGTGATCGACAGGTACTCACTATTATTTTATTACTCACAAAAACTATTAACTTGTAGAATACGCAGTATAGAAATTATTTACGTTACAAATCTCCTAAATAGCAGAAGCTATATAGGAGATGTGGATGTTATTGGAGTTACTAGCGACCCGCGCCAGCTTCGCACGGTTTTATTATACGTATAAATCTTACTCTTGAACCACTCTATTAATAAAAACCGCATCAAAATCCGTTGCGTAGTTTTAAAGATTTAAGCATTTATAGGGACATAGGGACAGAGAAAGCGACTTTGTTTTATACTATGTACTAGTTGATGATATTGTGTGTGGGATATTTTGTGTGAGTAAAGTACAGAAATAAACATAATCTTCTCGTATGTAGTTGTAGGATCGACAGCCGAGTACCTATAGGTAATATCATTAGATGTCGCCCCCGTACCCTGGGGGCAATTCCGCCTTGATTGCTATTTTTATTGGCCCTCCGTCGCAGTAATATTTCATCCCACCTTGCCACGGCTTCTAATTTGCCAATCGGATTAGCCACCCGACCCGACCGTGTCGTTTGCTTTTTACGACACGACATTTGGTGGCGACATTCTAAAAACATTACGTGGGTAAGTATACAAAAAGTTAGTTGATCAAATTTATTTCTTATTTTTGCTTAAGGTTGTTATTTCATTAAACCGATCATATTCTATTTTAGAAGTATAGGACATTTTAACATAGACACATTAGAAGTCTTGACGATAGCCAAAAGTGTTGATAGTGAAGGTAGGGAAACTTTGTTGAAATTGTAATAAATTTATAAATTCGTGTGCTAATTTTGAGATTTGTCGTGAAACGCCCGCTGTGACTTCCGCTTGGTCGATTTATTAAAGTACGCTCCCTATTTTGTTCTACCTTATTCTGTGGCGTTTTTTAATTCGCCGCCCGGCGTATCCCGGAGTAACCGAGGTAGAGTGGTAGAGCTACGGATTAAAGTTAACAGAGCGTGTATTGCATTCCAAGTAGTTACCTTGTTAATGGTCTGCGGAAACCAATGCTATGGGTGGATAAAGACTTCTTCCACAGTATTAAGTAGATAAAGGTACTTTCGCTAACCTAGTGAAGTGAGCTTTGGAAATAAAAATATATTTTAGCCAGGTGAGTAAGGGTTGGTAAAGGTTGAATGTGGGTGGCATATGTGTGCGATGACCTTAACGAGGACATACTCGGTCGTGGGCCATGGTTATTATACGCCGTCAATGCTCCTATTTTATTTTTATCACGCTCGCCTATGAAGTTCTCTATTTTTGACAAGTGAGTGAATGAAGATGACATAAATCCATATTTCACAGACACTCTACTACAATGAATGAATGATTGGTAGTCGGACTCCGAAAGCTTAGATTTTTTGGAGCTGACAAAATTATGTAACGATTAAAATACAGGTTGAGTTTTCCATGAAAAAGTATTGAAAATAGTTTTACACTTATAATTTTATATAGTAACTCTGTAATTCAGTATGTTTGACTTTTAACCTGGGAAAAACACGTGTAGCGTTATGTAAGCAGCGGGCAACAAAAAGCAAAGATAACAACAAATTTATAAACATTTACTTTGTTTAATATTCAGATATAAAGGATTAGGAAATTACCGTCAGTGACGCTACAAAAAGAAAACAAGTGCGTAATTTCAGCTTATATCCTGTTCTAAAACTAACAAAATAAGTTCATCCATAAATAACAGCCATAATAAAAATTAAAAAGATTTCAAATATACGAATGTTTTCGCTAAAACTGCTTTTATGCAACAATTCGCCCGTAAAAGGAACTAGGCCGGATAAAAAGCCAATTTCGGTGGATTAAGCTCACCTCTCTCTTTGGAACTCACCTTATTCTCTTTGGAAGCCACTAATTAGAGTTGCAGCGAACTAAACAACGAGCCAAACAATGATCAATGAGAGTTTCTTCGCGAACCTTCCTTTTAATTATGTGGATTAGAAAATCTAACCGAAGGGTTAACATACACGACTTCAAACGTTGTTTTACTAATAAAATGACAATTCCTCATGATACAGGTCCAAATACATAATTATTATAGAATAGAATATTTTTTATTTGCAATTCAACAAAATATAATAGTACACTATAAAATAAAATAAAAATTTATTGGATAAATAAATTTATTGGGTCACAAAAATGCCGCTGTCTCCAGCACGAACAGGTTGTAGACTCAATTATATTTTTCTAAATTTGGTTTTATTAGTTATCAATTTAATGAATTAAGTAAGTCAATGGACTTGCCTATCTCTTTTCCAGGCATGGAATCGAAGTTTATGGTTTTTAGAGGACGTAAACATTTCTGGTCACTTATTTTCGGATATTCGGCTGGAATTAGCTGATACTTTACCGAAAATGAAAGGCACACCGTGTATTCGTCTAAATAGGATATCCAACTTCGAACATTATCAAGACTTGAGCTCGATCTCCTTGTTAAAGTGTAGGTAATGAAGTTATTTTAGTTTTAGCACTTTGCGGTGGAGTTGTCGTTTTACCATTAACTGGAAGTTTCACTTTCAAGGCGAAACTAATTTAAATAATGGGCTCGTATCTGAAGCTGATGCGTTTAGCTAAAGTTATCCTACAAGACGATGTTTCAATCGATCTGGAAGATCTTCTATGGTAAGCGATTTCAGCATCATCGGAGGATGCGGCAAGCTGAAGAAAGGGCACTATATAGCTCAATAGGGAGGCCTATGCCCAGCACTGGATATAGGCTGATAATGAAGAGGCTGGTCAGCAAAAGATAATTGGACAATTAGGCAGCTTCATCAGTTAACTCTGGCGTTTAATGTTTGGAAACTTGTGTCAAAAACGTCCAAAAAAACTGTTTACAATTACCATCTGTTGTTGACCTCGGATCTTTATTATTATTGTTAAATGATGAAGAATATGTTCGTTTTCGAATATATTCGTTAATTTCCAATAGGCATGTTGAAAATTAAGATGTCTATCTTCAATATACATAGTAAATTCATTATTTAAATATCCAATTAGCTTCCATTATTTTTGACGGTCAAACTTGGTGATACGATAGTAAATTTTCCGTTTACTTCAAAAAATAATTAATTCTTCTTACTTTCTTATCAATTTTCTTTGACAACAATTTAGATCACTGATTAGTTGATCAGTGTTGAATCGACCAGCTAAGGAATATTAATTTCAAAATAAACTTACTGATCTACCTACTCAGTTCGTGAGAACCCACAAGAACCCACAGCTGGTTAAATGCCTCCAATCACACATTTCTGTCTGGAACTACCATACTAAACCGCTTATTACTCATCTATTTTTAAATTGGGCGTGTTTTAAAATACTATAAAAAGACACGAGAAGATCATCAAAGTAGTCCAGGTCAAGAATACGTATAAGGATAACTTAAAAAATAGGACGATGTAATATATCTTCTTATTATTAAATAATTACAATTAAATAATTGGGCGTGTTATAAAAAACGATAGTTAAATAGATTTCAATTTGTTATTTACAAAAATAATCAATGTAATCAATGTCAAATAATACGCATTATTCAGGATAACTCAGAAATTACCTACATATCAGATGTTGATCAAATTTATGTAGGATGACAAGCACCAGCTTTCAAATAAAAAAGAATCATCAAAATCGATAAACCCTGAGAAAAATTCTTATAGGTACACATAAAAATACAGTGATTTGAACCTTATTTGCAGTGGGTTGGAAATAGGACAATGCATTTTCGCTGTACGATCATAACTCAGAAGCTTCCGCGAGACCTCGCGAATGTACATACAAAATACGGAGAGTTGAAACCTGAGATTGTGTGATTTTATTACGTAACTTTGTTACTCTATTATTTCAAATTACCTCCACCTCGCAAAGCCGGTGCGCCTGCTTGGTTCTAATTTTGTTAAGACTGAGCAATAATTCATCACACAAATATTATAAGTGTGAAAGTTTGGATGGATGTATGTATGTTTTTTATCTCTTCGCGCCAAAACTACCTACTGAACTGGTACTACTTTCGAGTAGACTTCTAGGTCTGGAATAAAACAAAAGCATAAATTTTCAAATGGGTGACATCGCGGGGCGCAGTTAGTAGATATATGTATATTTTACGTAAGGGATGTTCTTACGTAAAATATAAGAAGTCGATCAGTGAATATTTTTTGAAGCCTGGTATGCCAGCGGACATTTTTAAAATGGACTATTTGAGTAGGTACCTAACTGATAATTTCGGAAATGGTCAATTTGGCAAGCAGACAAAATGGGTGTGGAAATATCGTTAGCAGATATTATGGTTAGTGCTCTCTATAATAGGAATGAATGAATGAATAGTTAATTCTAGGTACCTACAATTTAATAAAAGTTATAAAAATAGTAAATTTAGAATATACCTAATGGATGATGAAAGCGCTGGACATTGCAATAGATGCGGAAACCAGGCTGGTAATAACTAAGGGTCTCTAAAACTCAGCAGATTAGTATAGTCATTCAACTTGGCAATCCTGCCAGCATTCTAGGAAAGTATACTTTGCCTTCTGGTGACGGCTTAGATGTTCGGAGTTTGATATTTGTAAGTGTAAATATTATTTGTAATTTGTCATTTTGCTATTGTTACAATTGTATATTTTACACCGGCCTCCGGCTAGGTGGGATGACGATCTGCGAAAGAGTGCTGGCAGATGCTAGATGCGTCAAGCTGAAGACAGGGCGCTATGACGCTCATTAGGGGATGCCTACGTCCAGCAGTGGACTAATATAGGCTGATGATGATGATGACTTATACAGTAAAAATCATAATCTCTGCTTAAAACAATTAAGATTGTATTAACGGATCTATTTTGCTTTCTATTTTTGTAAGCTACTAATCAAATAAAACAATGGTTATCCGAAATAAAGAGTTTTTATTTAAGACCAAAAGGTTGACAAAGCAAAATAATAATCCAAACCCTTTATGGTATTAAAACTTTCATCAAAGCCATTGTTCCTCGCTGCTTGTTTGATCGTAGACTATCATTGATCTTAAAGCCAAGCAAACAAACCCAAACTACCCTCCATAACTTATTACAGCCCCTTGAGAGTAGACCATTAGAGAAATATTGGCAAGCATAAAGATTCAAGAACATAGCTTTGAGAACAGGTGCGTTGGTTTCATATCTCCAATACCAAAGAAAGGCTGTGTCTCTACGGACATTTATCGATAAAAATTGCGCCTTATCTTTTAAAGTCAAGATTAAAAAAAAAATCCATTAGTATTTTAACCTTTAATATAAGTTATAATAAACTAGCTTTGCCCACAATGATGTTAAACAAGGTTAATGTGTCTTTCAAAGGGAAAAACTCCACGAATAAATTCCAAGATTTGCGAGAAATATCAGTAAATAAATTGAAACAAATCGTCAAAACTTTTCTAGTAAGCTTTTTTGCTAGAAATATCAGAAGATATAGGGATCAAAAAAGCTTAGGTTGGTTTTTCTTCAACTCGAAAACTAACAAGGCAAAGGTTCAGTTACGTTAGTTCACTTTTTTCAATTGGAGTGAACTAAAAATGAAATCAAAGTCAATTAATCATTTTATTTCCTAGTTTTAATTATAGGTATATCCTATTTGAATTTTTTGAAATATTAAAAAGTAGGAAATAAATAATTTTGAGTTTTCAAACCAAATGACAAGTTTTTGATTTTTATCGAACTGAACGTACTACTTTACGTTTTCAATGCGAATGGTCGATAGGTACGTTGAAGTAGGTAACTTAATATAATTTTTAAATTTGTTTCATTGAACCACATTGTGATATTCGGATGACATAGAAACAGGGTAGATTTTCTCTGATCTGAAACTTTCCTAGGAGACCATTCAAAACTTACTGAGATATTCTGAATAACATTTACAAATTTTGGCAAAAATGTACGAAGTTAAAATTAACTTTATAGCATGCTTATGTTATTTCGTCCTTTCGCTAACAAATAAAAAGATGTCAACATTTTTCGTACTATGAAACTGTATGCGCAGGCCGAGCCATCAGAGAAATTATGTAACAAAGAAAACTTCATTCGTTAATTTTTAGAATATCAGATACATTTCAAAATGGTTTGCGTCAACACGAGTGAAACCTTCACAGCTTCATTCAACTATATTAGTTTCCAAGATGCTAGTAGAGCAAGCTTACATTCCACGCGATGCCTCACCACTCGTATTCCATACCGATGCTCCGATTATCTGTAGATCTAGATTTTATATGAAGACCTAGTATACAATGTTATTTGTCTATGGACTGGCAAGACAATAGACAATATCGTGACTTGAGACCGAACGGCTAGTCTACCAACCGTTCGGTCTACTATTACCATCACACGGTCACCTAACTTATCTTCTTCTACGCTGGAGGAAGTTCATCCTTAAATAATTAACATAATCCTAAGGTTGATCATCAAGCTCATGGCGATAAGGCCGCCCTTATACTTCCTCTTTTCTATGTATTTCTGTCTGTATTGTTTTCTGTCATAATAAAGCGTTTTCTAAATATCTAAGTACTAGTATAATGAAACTGCAAATGTAGAACATTTATTTATTTAAAACTTTATTGAGTACCAAAGTAAAGTATAAAAGGTGGACTTAATGCCGAGGGATTTTCTTCCTGCCAACCAAAAACATATGATTTGATACAGACACTTTCGAGAAATAATACCTACGCAATTTTCGTCACCTGTCACGTCACGATAATTCAATCAGCCACCCTCGCTTCCAGGTTGAAATGATTTCCAGTCTGAGTGGTGACAAATCGAGGAAATTTTCATCCGTTAACGCTGCGGTGGCATCCAATACATATTCACAATGAAAACCGATATTCTCCGTAAACGAAATTCACTGTCCCTTTTACTTTGGTTCAGTCCGTTGAATACACGTTTATGTACTATAGTAATATGGAGCGTTTTTAATTAAACCGGCCAAGTGGGAGTCGTCCTAAGCATGAAGGATACCGTACCATTAAACGAAGTGTTTTAAATAAAGATAGAAGCCTAAAAACTCTATACATAATATAGTAAGTACTGAAGATAATACAGAAAAAATTAAGTTATTGATCTCTGATGAAAGAAGAGACAAAGTGTTTGACTCCTGATATCCAACCGAAGAAACGATGCTGAAAAGGAAAAGCGTTTCTGTTTTATTTTCTTAAAATCTTTTATAACAATTATCTGGTCTACCTTGTATCTGGTACATTATTTCCAATGCATAGCAATTTAAAGTTTAATGCTAGTTAGTATAGAAAGAAATACAGGTAGGTATGGCCTATGGCCTATACCTGTACTATAATTTATTCTATGCCTACCTCTACAACACTACATAGTATAAAACGAAGTCGCTTTCTCTGTCCCTATGTCCCTATATCCCTTTGAATACTTAAATATTTGAAACTACGCAACGGATTTTGATGCGGTTTTTTTAATAGATAGTGATTCAAGAGGAAGGTTTTTAAGTATAATAAAACCGTGCGAAGCCGGGGCGTGTCGCTAGTGCTATACATAATAATAACATAAAGTCCATAAAATACCTATTTGGTCAGTATTTAAAATTTTTCTGTCACAAATTGCAGCTTAAATGAAACTCAAAAAGATAATCACTCAAGCTAGAATGAAATTAATAAATCTGTGATGGAAAATAATTGGATCTGCATCAATAAATCTCCTCGCGCGGAGGCTTTTGCTCCGATCATTAAATCAGATTATATCACTCACGTGCCAAATTTATAACGTTAAATTAAGTAACTCTTATACATAATGTTACAAATGATCATTATTCGTTAATATATTAATTTATACCTGCGTCTTCGTACGCGTTGTTTTTATGGAAACGTTATTTCAATATTATGGGAACTGATTTATGGTATGAAAAGTAGCTGATGTTTTATTCCAGGCCTAGAACTACGTCAATTAATAATTTCGTCTGATCAGTTCAGTAGCTTTGGTGTGAAGAGGTAACAAACATCCATCTATCCAAACTTTCACATTTATACTTGTGCTTACTTTTTATAATTAGTTTGATTTATTTATATTATGAATCTAATAATTAAATTAATGTACCGTTTTTATGTAGGCAGGTTTATTTATTAGGATTATCATGTATTAAACGATAGTTACAGATACTTAGGCAAAATAATTTAGGTACTATAACAAAGGAATTTCCAAAATTCACACGTATAGTTTGTCAAACCTATCATAAGCTTTTTAATGCTTCTGTATTAGTTTCATTTTGTCTATTTTAGGAAGAGATACGAAAACAGAGTTTGGTCACCAAAGGCAACTGTTTGCGCCTTAACTAGTCGCCTCTTATACGACAGCCGCGGGAAAAAAATCAGGTGGACCACCCCTACTTTTCAGGCGTTCACGTCATTAGGTACATATCAAATCTACCAAGCAAATCTGTAATTTTCTTTCCTTCTTGGTAATTTTATGTTTTCGGAATAAATAAGCAGGGTAGAAGGTTACAAAAAAGTACATTTATCGGTTTTCCTTAGAAATGAGCAATCGGATCAAAAGAGAAATACTGAAAAGCGGAATTTAAATGGTTTCATTAAAACACAAAGTAAAACCTAAATTGGGACATTAAAAGGTAAATGTCGATTCTTGTCGCGATTGATCGTTTTGCCTCGGAGTGTGCTACTTGTCCGAATCTAGAGTGGTCCTAATAATGGTGATTTCACACCAAGGACAAAGCTGCCAACACAGATCGATGCGGGAAGATCATCATCGTCAGCCTGTATAAGTCCACACATATAGGCCTCTATCGACTCCCTACGACTGCTACAATATCGTTGATCCATCGAGTGGGAAGACTACACTGATTAGCAATTTATTATTAACGACTTTTAGGCTATTTATTTTATTGTAATTTTTAGGTAGGTTCAAATAGGAGAGAACCTAATGCTGTACCTGCGAATAAATAATTATTTATTCGTAGACTTATACAAACCTAACATAAGCTTTAAGGCACTACTAACAAACGGATGTAACAATTTTTAAAACTAAAAAAAACTGTCTATATTCCCACACTCCGTTTCGCATTGCATTGTGAACGCCACTCGAGAAACTTTACTCACCAGCGGTTATCGATCTTGCGAGCTATATGGCCTGCCCATCGCCACTTCCATGTTATCAAGTAAATCAATATCTTTATTTCTTAAGGCTTACAAAATAAGTACCTACTTAGACAAGTCATAATTCTCTCAAAGAATCAAGTAGCTTTAATTTAATTAATATTAGTGACTCAGATTATCTAGGGGTGGATTGATTTGAGCAAGGTATTTTTATATAGGTACCTAGAATAACGTTGGCGATAGAAAAAGTCTACAACAAGGGCGTCAGTTATGTGGATAAATAGAAGCTTTATAAATAGTAATTTCAAACTTCGCGGGATTTGAACTCGCTACCTTCCCATATTACTTGACTTAGTGGCGCAGTTGGTTAGCGCATCCCATACTGAGGGAAGATCGGGTTCACGTCCCGGCGATTTCGAAATAATTTGCTTATTTGCGATATTATTGCATTTATTAAGATACAGAATAATACCCCGTTTTCAGCAAATAACAACTATGTTTACATGAATTGGCAAAAGTTTTTTCGTTTCTACAAAAACCCAGTCCTCATTACTCCGTGATCCGCCCTGATATATTGCGAGCGTTTTCCAATGGCTACCCCTTTCGACCCTTGCTCCCTTCACTGTGACAGGCGGGACAATTCTCCGGTTGAACTGGTCATTACTGTGATAACGCTATCGAAACCTACTGAACGTTAAATCTAGCTGCCAAATCGCTTATGAAATCTGGTCTCGTAAGCGGCTTGGATGTGTGAATGACGTAAGAAATCAAATGATAATATATTTATGTCAAAATATTAGCGACAAGCTTTTTCAAACAGCGCGTTCGAAGCCGCGTGTAGAAAGTAGTATATTAAATAACCCATCAAATATTTTGCTGGTTTATTTTCTTATTTTAGTAGATTCACCCGTAATGAAATAACTTCGCGCTGTGCACGAGCAGGAATGTGTTGTTTCACGTTAAACATCCTAACGACATAAAAGTATTTCAATATCTTCCTGCCTTTGAAATAGAATTCTCCATTTTTGTTTGTCCGCCGAGGCCTAACTTCGTGTTTTCCTTTTGGCAATTTGAACCATCCTCCTTCGAAAGTAAGAGAAAAAAATAAACGTAATTTGGCGGGAAAACAATCATTTTGGAGTTTGTCTGCTTACGCACAAATTTGAATAACGAACAGAGTTATACTTAATTCAGGGAATTTTATTATTAGAAAAATTTTGTCTAAATTCAAATATCGAATTTTGAAGGTCCATTAAACAAAGAGGGTGCAATTGATTGCCAACCTTTTTTTCATATTTGAAAAAAATGGTTATGTAACTATTTAACGTAGTAGCTACATTGCCAAGTTAATCTGCAAGATTCGTCTTTTTAGGTAGAAAATTAATATAGATGAAAAGAGATTTCTTTCTAGCAAATAGAGATAGGAAGCCATTTGCCAAACAGAACACTAGGACAAGTCTCTTTGAAATGTAATAGTGTTCGGTGATTCGACCAGCTTCAATTCTGTGGAACACCGACAGCGCTGTTGACTAGTGAAAACAAACATGGACGCCACATAATTCCCGGCTCGGTTCCAAAGTCATGTGCGAGGTGCGCATGCACGTTCGCAAATATCAACTGCGTACCAAAACCATTACTGAGAAAATATATTACGTTCAACCAATGTTTAAATTAATGTTGGGGTGCTGGGAACGATAACAAACTTGCGCTACAAACCATATTTTGTGTGCGTAGGTTATTCCTATTCCACCTAAAAAATACACTTAATAAACACTTCACTACATAGTATAAAACAAAGTCGCTTTTTCTGTCCCTATTTCCCTATGTCCCTTTGACTGCTTAAATCTTTAAAACTACGCAACGGATTTTGATGCGGTTTTTTTTAATAGATAGAGTGATTCAAGCGGAATGTTTATACGTATAATAAAACCGTGCGAAGCCGGGGCGGGTCGCTAGTAATTAATAAACGCTTTTAATATTTATTTTATTTCCCACTTAGCGTGGGATAAGGTCCAGGAGAAGAAGAATACTTTTAATATTGGTCAGAGTGAGAAAGAATGCTTAGCGTATATAAAATGTCTATTTATACCCACTTCTATGTATAGATGGGCATGTTATTGCGCATATTTATCAAACCTTACATATTTATGATGATTGATCATTGATGATTATTCCCAGGTGTCAAAACCAAGAAAACAACAAGCCCAGTCTTGTATCCTTTCTTTAAGCCAGGCGTGGAAAGTGGCACACGTTGCAGTCGGCGCAATCCCACAAAAAGCTTGACTGAATAAGTGAAAGGCGAACAACGGCGCTCTGCGGAGCCTGAGTTATGCCCGACACTTTTCAAGACAAACTCACAATAGCTAGGTTAGGTATAGACTATGAGCGAAGTACCTAAAGTAAGTGAACACTACACACTAACCTATCAAAACAAAATATAAGTCTGCTGCCAAGCGGCCAGCGTAGTATGACACTGATACATAGAAAACGAATTAGGCAGACTCAGTGTCTATTCCGCCAAACAATGTTCTATTCATAATAATTTTATTCGTACCTGTTCGTTCATATTCCTTGTCTATCTTACTTGTTTTGTACGTTGCGAACCAAATCTACTAGGCCGCTAGGTATTAAGAATTTTTGGTATCAGATAGTCTCTCAGTTGTACGAAAATGTTAACGAGTAGTAGTAACATTTTCGTACAACGTTAACTAGTACTAGTAGTAATGTTACTAGTATCTAGCCTAATATACCTTATGCACCATTCACCAATAGACTCACCAATCTCGAATGTTATAAATTCAATTACTTTATTGAAAGTAGGTAAAAGCATCAAAGTGAATGCGAATTCCCTGAAAACCGCAGGTTCGCTTCCCGCTTTTTGTGAAATTGCATGCGACGTATGAGATACCTCGCTGTAGCTTGCGGTGAACACAGGTATTCGAGAATTAAATTAGTAAAACCACGTTTCTAACAACAAAATTCCTTTTTGGAATTTATAATTTTATACTAAACGGTATCAAAGGTAGGAAGAGTTCCTTCGGCCAGTTACCCCCGTTGTGATGTCGGATAGTTCTACCTATATAGTCAGATGTTGTTGAACCCAGCGTTTGCGCGATCTAGGAATATGTGACACGTGATCTTCTTTTTGCGCTCAAAACTACTAGCAGAAGATATTTAGCCAAATAACATCAAGATTTTAATAAATATTGAGTGTGTGGTCTACCCGAGAGTATCTGGCGCAGCGCATCAGCATTGCCTTATAGCAAGGCAATGCAGATAGTGTCTTGGAAACGCTTCCGACTTGTATTATAATAATAGTAGGTAGGCTAGATGTGGCTGAGTGGATTGTCCAGCAAAATAAATAAAATGCTGTTAATATTCTTTGATTGTAATTTTCTTTACAAATGGCCATTTCCATAAAGACTTCCACCTCAATAAATCCTTCTGTTTCTCCCGTTGCGTATCAGTGAGGGAGTGGGGAGCCGAGCCGTTAAATCAACGGTATTTACGTCGACGCGGTTCATTTATAACGGGGGTCAACGTTAATAGGGCGATGAGCGACCGCCGCCTGCGTCACAACATTCGTTCAGTTGTAGGTAGGTATACGCTTATATTAGCGGTAAGTAATTTTTTTGGTATTACTAGCTGGCTGGCAGGTAGACTTCGTCCACGTGGAATAGATGCTTTGGGCAGTCACAATTCTTACATTAAGTAAGTTTATAAAAAAGTTTCGTCATTTATTAAGATAGCAATGGAAATAGTAGTACAGTAGTAGTAGTAGTGGAATAGTAGTACTTCCATATAATCTTCTATCCAATATTTTTATTTTACACCCTGAGGGTAAAATTTTACAAACTTCAATGTCATATTTACATATTTATATCTAATCAAAAGTTTAAAAAAGGAGTTTCAAACCTCTATCGTTAAAAATGAGTAAAGTTCCATAAAACTTCACCCTTTCAGTAAAAATATTGCTATGAAAATGTATGTTTCATTTTCTATATAATTATTTTATTGACATCACTACATAGTATAAAACAAAGTCGCATTCTCTGTCCCTATGTCCCTTTGAATACTTAAATCTTTAAAACTACGCAACGGATTTTGATGCGGTTTAAAGGAAGGTATAATAAAACCGTGCGAAGCCGGGGTGGGTCGCTAGTTATTAATAATACGTAATATAAAACTTTGTTAAAGATTATCTGATATAGGTAAGTAACTATTTATAGCTTAATCTAACAATATTTAATATTAAAACCTACTTTAATAAGTACAATTGACCTAAGGGCTGTTCTAATTACGTCAATAAATAAATAAAACACATAAATACTATCGTCCTTTATATTGTTTCACTAGGACTACGTCTTATAACATTTTAATCTATTCATCACACTTATAAAAATTATAAGTGGGATTAAAGTGTGGGATTAAAGTGTGGGATTAAAGTGTGGGATTAAAGTGTGGGATTAAAGTGTGGGATTAAAGTGTGGGTTTAAAAAGTGGGCTTAAAGTGTGGGATTAAAGTGAGGGATTAAAAAGTGGGATTAAAGTTTGGGATTAATGAGTGGAATTAAAGTGTGGGATTAAAAAGTGGGATTAAAGTGTGGAAATAAAGTGTGGGATTAAATAGTGGGATAAAAAAGTGGGATTAAAATGTGGGATTAATGAGTGGGATTAAAGTGAGGGATTAAAAAGTGGGATTAAAGTGTGGGATTAAAGAGTGGGATTAAAGTGCGGGATTAAAGTGAGGGATTAAAAAGTGGGATTAAAGTGTGGGATTAAAGAGTGGGATTAAAGTGTGGGATTAAAGTGAGGGATTAAAAAGTGGGATTAAAGTGTGAGATTAAAGTGTCTGATTAAAGTGTGGGATTAAAGAGTGGGATTAAATAGTTGGATTAAAATGTAGGATTAAAGTGTGGGATTAAAGTGAGGGATTAAAAAGTGGGATTAAAGAGTGGGATTAATGAGTGGGATTAAAAAGTGGGATTAAAGAGTGGGATTAAAGTGAGGGATTAAAAAGTGGGATTAAAGTGTGGGATAAATGAGTGGGATTCATTAGTGGGATTAAAGTGTGGGATTCAAGAGTGGGATTAAATAGTGGGATTAAAGTGTGGGATTAAAAAGTGGGATTAAAAGTGTGGGATTAAAGTGTAGGATTAAAGTGTGGGATTAAAGAGTGGGATTAATGAGACTTTTTTGTAGCTCTCTTTAATCCCAATCTTTTATCACACTTATTATGTCATATTTTTAATCCCACTTTTTAATATATTTAATCTTACACTTTAATCACACATATACACACACATTCTACTTTTAAAAAGTTAGATAAAAAGCAAACCTAAAATGACTATTATTGATCATATTTTTAATACCTAAATAATTTATTTTGTAAGTGTTTCAAAACGAATCCCTCGGGATCTTTTTTTTGAGAACTTCTTGTTCACAATTTTCGATTTAATAGCAAAATATACACACAAAACCTACTGAACGGATCGACGAGCTTGAATAGACGTAGGTCTAGCTCTGGAATAACACATGGGTTACTTTTCATCCCATAAAACAGTTCCCATGGGATAGAAATAGCCTTGAAATATTTCCATAGAAACATCGTGTGGGAAGTAAAAGCGATCTCTTCCAGGCAACCATTGGATGGATAGGATAATAATATTATAAAAGGTTATAATAATCACTAATAGTATAAAACAAAGTCGCTTTTTCTGTCCCTATTTCCCTTTGACTGCTTAAATCCTTAAATCTACGTTACGGATTTTTTAATGGAAAGAGTGATTGAAGAAGAAGGTTTATACGTATAATAAAACCGTGCGAAGCCGGGGCGAGTCGCTAGTAAATCAATAAAAGAGAATAAATTTATACATAACTATTATGTAAAAAGGGATATAAAAAGAAAATCTGCATATCAAATTGTAAATTTATTTATTAATGGCCATTTCCTAAAGACAAAATGTTTGTAAATGTTATACTGTTTTTACCTGAGTCCAAATAGATGTTTATTCTTATATTCTAAATATCTCTACAACGGACAAGGGGCTACGCGATAGGGTATGCACCCCGTATGCATGCCCTGTGAATTGATCCGAGCAATTTCCGGTTGCAAACACAATTAACTACGATTGAAAGCACAACCTAGTACATCAATCGAGGGTGCTTTTAAATACGAAAGGGCGATGAAGGTTCGACGGTACAAAAACTCTGCGAAAAACGACGAAGTTCTGTGAATATGTTGCGAAAGTTTTACGATGACGTTATGAGTGTTCTACGAAACAACAATTGGGAGAACATCGTAATCGTAAACTGCGCTTGAGTTTGAAAAAACTCCTAAAGATTTTTTACTAGCGAGATTCTTGACCTGGTTATCACAAATTGGTTTTGGCATTCCCGTACTGAGTTAACGTCGAGTGGGATGGTAGCGCGTTGAAATCCCGAATACGTCGTAAATTTATCGAATATTAAATTCTTGGATTGAAAATGTTCTAAAATGAAGGGTCAGTATAAAAACCTTAGAAAATACAAGGATAGTTTATAAATTTGATGTGATGCTAGCAAAGTGCTACGAGAGCTCTACGAAAGTGCTACGGGGTTCTACGAAATCTGAAAGTAAAACCATAGTCTAATAACTGATGTGTGAGGTTCTACGAAAGTCCTACGGGGTTCTACGAAAGTGATACAAAGGTTTCGTTAATTTTACTATAGAGGTAGGTCTCTAAAAAGGTATTTTATTTTATTTTTATCTATTTGTAATCTCCACGACGACCACAGTGGCTCAGCGGGCGAAGGAGGTTGCGGGTCTGATTCTCGCCTCAATATAATCAAAATATGGCCTCAAAATATCAATCTACGTAATGTATTGTATAATTTAGAATGTGAAAAGTTTCAGTAGGTATATCGCTCATCTAGAACCCCTAACATGCTTAGTTTGGGGCTGGATGATGCGGTGTGAATTTTCCAGCATTATTTATTTTGTTATCTACTCGTTAGGAGTCCCGGGAGTTATACTTAGAAAAATGGTACATAGTTCTTCAGCAAATATCATGAGTAGCATCTAGGATACGTATCCTAGACTACTACATAAACCCTTGATTCATAATGCTCGTCGACAAATTGGCACGGACACCTGGCTCGCATAGAATGCAGCATAACTCACCTAACTCACTTTACGAAGCAGCTTTAGATATTCACTCTTACCATAGCCGCACTGGAAGATGGTTGCTTGAATGGTAGATTGTAGATGAGAAAACAAACACGATAATTTCCCGTGTTTTTTTATAACTATAAGCTGACTTAGAAACTAAAAGTATCCTAACTGCAGAGTATTATCAGTATATTATTATAGGCAGCTCTACTGATCAAATTCAATATTTTTCGAAAGAGTCCCAATCACTACATAGTATAAAACAAAGTCTTCTCTGTCCCTATGTCCCTTTGTATGCTTAAATCTTTAAAACTACGCAACGAATTTTGAGGCGGTTTTTTTTAATAGAATGAGTGATTCAAGAGGTGGGCTTATACGTATAATAAAACCATGCGAAGCTAGGGCGGGTCGCTAGTTAATAATATAATAAGTGTATAGAGTAATAAAAGCTCTAGTAATGCCAAACGAAACATTTGAATGAGATTATATAACTGTCATACAAGGTGACAGCTGGTTTTCCTTGGACCCTACATGACATTTATTGTTAATGTGTGAAAGATTTTTATTTATTTAATAAGTTCAAAGATCCTATGACTTCGATCTTTGTATAAGTTAATGTTTAAAACAAATTACCTAACTTCAAATTTTACGCATTCACAGAGCACTCAAAAATGAACGGTCAGTTTTTGATCAAATAAATTTGATTCCCATAAAAAAATGGGACCCCAAATTTGTGCAAATGTTCAAATGCAGTCTTCGTGTAGTCACCTTGCCACGATTGAGGAATTTATTGAATACAACAGTCTCAAAAAAATAATTACGTGGACGGAGTTTATGCTGCTATTGAAACAGCCAATTAACCTAGCCGCTTATCCACTATCCTGCAGTGTGGCCGTAGCTTCAGGCTTTTTGTGGGATTGGAATGCCCCAAGGCACAGGTACATAAAGCTCACAGTCATTGAAAACCACAGACCTCCATGTAGTGACTTGCATACAACGACTCGTTTGAAAGAAGAAAATGGAATTCTATTTTCAAACATATAAATAACTAGCCAACTTGGAATAAAACAATCGAATTAAAAATATGACAAGTTTAAAAACAGAATCTTTTAAAATGAGACTACTCGTACCAAAGAGCTCTCGTTCAGTTGTTTAATAAAAGTTTTACACAGCGCAGAGTTTTCACTCGTGTTTAACCTCCTTAATCAAGTAATTCACATAGAGTTATGATAACATAGAGTTACGAAGCCACACAGAGAAATTGATAATGCGATAAAACTTTAGAAAAGAAGACTTAAAATTGACATATTATTATATGACTATTATACTCTTTGCTGTGACTAGGTTTCAGTTTCCAGTACGGAATGTCATAAAGTCATAGGATCTTTGGGTTCCAGTAATCAGAGTCTGTGATAGCTGCGTGTTCCTACTTAGTGTATAAAAGTAAAAAACGTTCCATTCTGCATTCTCAGATCGAAGCGCGTTGAACCGTTTCAATTGACGACACACAGTACCGATTTTTTATATGCTTTTCCTTGGCGATAATGTACGACTCTCAATGTATTTTATAAAGACCTTTTAGAATAGGCAATGTAGCGTATAAATTTCAAGGCCCTTGAGGGCCGGTCGGGTGTCTCTTAAGAGGTACCTACGAATTAATTTTACCTGACATCAAGGGGGGAGAATACGTTAGCTCATAATGAGATGGCTTCGTAAACATGTTTTGCGCCAAGCAACCTTTTTAATTATGCATATTGTCGTCTAAAAGGAGGAAACTCGAGTATCTCAGGGTAGCTCGTTTAGGAAGAATATAATTCTGAAGAAAATAGCGTATATGAGGAATGAATTATCAAGTTATGTGGTTTGTTTTGTTTCTTGGCTCAGTACCTAGTTTTGAATGGAATTATTAATGAAAATAATGCTGGACAATCCACACATCGTATGTAGCCCCAAGCTAAGCAGAGCTGTGTTATAGATAGGTACTAGATGACTGATATACTTAATACACATAAAATAAATATAAAACATTAAATAGATTTTCAATATACATAGAATCATTTGTGGCAAACATTTGTCCCAAAGCGGCAATCGATCCCTCGACCTCCTACGTCGCAGGCGGACCATCGCCCGCCACGCAACTTCAGTTGTCATTGTGATGCAAAATGATTTCAAAATTCAAAAGCAGAATACAAGAACAACAGAGTTGCCATTTAAACAGGAGGCTAGATTAATTAATTGGGGTTACCAAGACAACAACATTCTTACATGAAGAAATAGATTTATACTCAAAGTAAACTCTTTAATTAGTACAACATTTAGTTTTTTTATCTTTATTTATTAACGAGTGTTTGATCATGTCACTATGTTGCAAGGGAATTGAGCTTCTGTGTATAAAAAAAACCGATGTATAGCGGACCTTTTTACAGAGCTCTCTTTGCTCAACTCAATTCGAGTTGCACAGACAATGCGCGATTACAAAGCAGATTGCTCTTAAAATTGGTAAAGCAGTCCTGCAGATAATATCTGCTTCAGAAATAGCCATGCCACGTAGAGAAAGAATAGTAACGCAATATAAAGATACATTTATTTATTCCTCCGTATTAATTCCTGAAACATAAAAATAAAAATATGACACTATAATTGTAGTTTAAAGGAATATAATATATAATTGTAGTACACTATAATTGTAGTTTTTTTGTTGGATGATATATGATGAACGTTGGATATTGGTTTTTGTATTATTTTTAAGTCTCAACTATAATTTTTATACACGTTTGTTTTTCTTTAATAAAAACAAAACAAAGCGGAGGTAAATACTTATCTAATTGATTTAGTATAGCTGAAGATTTTAAGGTCATAGAATCATACATATAGGTATACTGTAGTTATTCTGGACCTAGAGGGGAGCCGCGGACTTATTAAATATCGTTTTTTAATAATTAGTAGTTTAAAAAATAATCACTACATAGTTTATAAAATAAAGTCGCTTACTCTGTCCCTATGTCATTATGTCCCTTTGAACGCTTAAATCTTTAAAACTACGCAACGGATTTTGATGCGGTTTTTTTAATAGATAGAGTGATTCAAGAGGAAGGTTTATACGTACAATAAAACCGTGCGAAGCCGAGGCGGGTCGCTAGTATATCATAATTTGATTACCTCGGGGACCAGAATTACCACCTTTCGGCCTGAAGGTACAGTGGGATTTACTATTAAAAACGTTTTTTTTTTATAAAGGTACGTTAACGACTGCCATGGCTTGTTGGCAGTAGTTTTCAAGAGCGTATGAATAAATATGAAAACTCTCAGCAGCCAGTTTCACTCAGTCCTATTTTCATCGACTTACAATAAAGAAAAAAGGCTTTAAATTTAAAATTTAATCTAAGAACGTTATTTCTGTTCCATTTTCTGGCATGGCACCTAACAATTTAGAACTCAACGATAGTATTTTTTATACATTTATGTTTCGAATTCTGAACCTTCGGTAGAACAGTCCAGAATATATATTTTTTCACAACTGTGATATTCTTACAAGCGACGACCAAGCAGTTCTGGTGCACATGAATGAGGTTCCAACATGTGCCCAATTGACTGCGCAATGCTTTGAGCAAAACTGCAATTAAAGTTATTCAATCAGCTAGCTTGTGGCTTCGGAGCTCGATTAATTTCGTTTCGTAAACGCTCCAATAATGTTTTCGGGAAAAAATGTTTTTAATGCAGGTACTCGTATGTACCTCCGTGATGAAATTAAATAAATACTAATATAATAAATGCGAAAGTTTGTTTAGATGTATGGATATATATTTGATACTGTTTCACGCAAAAACTACAGAACGGATTGGGCTGTAATTTGAAGTAGATGTAGTTCTAGCCCTGGTTTAAAACAAACGCCACTTTTCATCCCATAAATTAGTTACAATTTGATAGAAAAAGCCTTGAAACGTTTCCATAGAAATAACGCGTGCGAAGCCGCGAACAGATGCTAGTTAATTATAAATTGGAGATATCCGTACCACAAACTTACAAAATACTTACACACTTGTGTAACTTAGTCTGTGGTCAAACCACTCTGATTATTGTTTCCATAACGATATTTTCAAAAATAGAACAAGACAAACTTTATCACAGAGCGACTCGACACAATGTTGCCCTCTCACAGGGATCAAAATTTCCAACTTTCGAAGGTAGAAACGAAGTTCAGACCTCACTAGATCCTACTCCGTGATTGAAGCCCTAACTTAAAGCTGGTAAGGCTAACTCAGTGGAGTAGCTAGTCCGAGTCAATACCAATCAGCTGTGTATACGTGCATACGAACTCCGAGGTAGCAGGCCAATCACGTGAGGAGTATTAGGAACTTGATAGGTCGATATCGCATCTCTTTGCAGCGTGTACGAAGAGGATCTCTGATGGAATTAGTTTACTGGACCCGACACTTCATTTAGATTATCCTAGATTTTGCCCTTGGCTTTACTTGCAAAGACTTGTGCTTTATTCAACAAAGAAAATGACAAACAAAGAATAGAAAATCAAACAGTTTATAGACTCTTAAGTTGTTTAGTATTGTTCTTTCGTTTGTTTAACAGAGACCATTAATAACAAAGAAAATTACAATCAAGCAATATAAATAAATTAAAACTGGTATTTAAACAATTGAAACCATTGGGCTAACTTCAGACTTTTGCAAATAATCGAGAGGTAGGTCAACTGATACAATATCAATACCAGACGGAAGCATTCCCAAGACGCTGGCTGCAAAGTTCCGTTGTATAATAATGCTGATGCGCTGCGCCAGATACTCACCAGCTCTCGGGTCACGCGTCACTTGTAAAGTACGTGAAATGGTTGAAAAACCGGAAGTCAGGTGGTTTTGAAAGAACAATCTGCAAATTTAAAAAAGCGCGGTTGTTTACTTGCTTGCCATTTTAAAATAACACACATATTTAATAAAAAAGAAGAAACTTTGGTAGGAACATCATTTTATCCCTAAGTAAGTCTTAATTAGGACTTATTATATTTAAAATCAAGTCAAGTTTTGATTTCACTTAGGTTACTAGATTTCTAAGCTAAAGACAAAACAGAAACGTAGTAGGAGAAAAGTCTACCTTCTACAATCTTCTACAAAACCACAATAAACGTAGCATTTTGTTCACGTTATTTCTTTGTCCTGGTTGTGTTTAGATCAGAGAGGGATCGAGTGACATCTCAAACTTCCGTAAACTTATACTTATTCAATAACGATTGGAGAACAAAATCACAAAACAAGCATGAGAGTCAACGAAGTCAATTGATTCTCATCCTTGTCGTTTTAAAAAATAAGAGTTTTGGGATAAACTCGATAGATCCGCAGGCGCCAATGGTCTATCCTTTTGGGTTCCATTATTTTTTACAATTTTCGAATGATATTGCGATCAAAGCAAATACTTACCATAATTGCGCCAAGAAAACCACAGAGGTTTGTGATGGAGTATAATTAGAGTCAACTGAGTGACTATCAAATACATAGCTTTGATAATAATAAGAGCTTTATTTTACTTGTTATTTTATCAAGGTCGATTTAATGTTGAAGATGTTCCCTTAAACCTAAGTTTTTGTCTTTGTACCTAATGAATTTACTTTCATTCTTTCCAAAAGTAGCTTCTCTCTATCAAGTGGTGGCACTTTTATCTTTGTCTTAAACTATGCACAACCCATAGTTAAATAATTTCATTTCATTTAGTTTTAATTTTTAGTATTAGTTTTGACTAACCCTAGCAATAAGCCCTGTAATTTACTAACAAACTATGGATTGAGTTATCCGAATTAAAAGATTTTTTTTTTTATTAAGGAGTCTATGGTCTTCTAGACAGACCCTGAGTCCAGCCCCATTGGCTCAGTGTAATTCTCAACATGTAGCAGCGATTGGCCCGGTGGCCACACTCGTCCGCTGTCGTTGGCACTGCGCCAGAACTTAAAGCGTTGCCATTTAAACAGGAGGCTAGATTAATTAATTGGGGTTACCAAGACAACAACATTCTTACATGAAGAAATAGATTTATACTCAAAGTAAACTCTTTAATTAGTACAACATTTAGTTTTTTTATCTTTATTTATTAACGAGTGTTTGATCATGTCACTATGTTGCAAGGGAATTGAGCTTCTGTGTATAAAAAAAACCGATGTATAGCGGACCTTTTTACAGAGCTCTCTTTGCTCAACTCAATTCGAGTTGCACAGACAATGCGCGATTACAAAGCAGATTGCTCTTAAAATTGGTAAAGCAGTCCTGCAGATAATATCTGCTTCAGAAATAGCCATGCCACGTAGAGAAAGAATAGTAACGCAATATAAAGATACATTTATTTATTCCTCCGTATTAATTCCTGAAACATAAAAATAAAAATATGACACTATAATTGTAGTTTAAAGGAATATAATATATAATTGTAGTACACTATAATTGTAGTTTTTTTGTTGGATGATATATGATGAACGTTGGATATTGGTTTTTGTATTATTTTTAAGTCTCAACTATAATTTTTATACACGTTTGTTTTTCTTTAATAAAAACAAAACAAAGCGGAGGTAAATACTTATCTAATTGATTTAGTATAGCTGAAGATTTTAAGGTCATAGAATCATACATATAGGTATACTGTAGTTATTCTGGACCTAGAGGGGAGCCGCGGACTTATTAAATATCGTTTTTTAATAATTAGTAGTTTAAAAAATAATCACTACATAGTTTATAAAATAAAGTCGCTTACTCTGTCCCTATGTCATTATGTCCCTTTGAACGCTTAAATCTTTAAAACTACGCAACGGATTTTGATGCGGTTTTTTTAATAGATAGAGTGATTCAAGAGGAAGGTTTATACGTACAATAAAACCGTGCGAAGCCGAGGCGGGTCGCTAGTATATCATAATTTGATTACCTCGGGGACCAGAATTACCACCTTTCGGCCTGAAGGTACAGTGGGATTTACTATTAAAAACGTTTTTTTTTTATAAAGGTACGTTAACGACTGCCATGGCTTGTTGGCAGTAGTTTTCAAGAGCGTATGAATAAATATGAAAACTCTCAGCAGCCAGTTTCACTCAGTCCTATTTTCATCGACTTACAATAAAGAAAAAAGGCTTTAAATTTAAAATTTAATCTAAGAACGTTATTTCTGTTCCATTTTCTGGCATGGCACCTAACAATTTAGAACTCAACGATAGTATTTTTTATACATTTATGTTTCGAATTCTGAACCTTCGGTAGAACAGTCCAGAATATATATTTTTTCACAACTGTGATATTCTTACAAGCGACGACCAAGCAGTTCTGGTGCACATGAATGAGGTTCCAACATGTGCCCAATTGACTGCGCAATGCTTTGAGCAAAACTGCAATTAAAGTTATTCAATCAGCTAGCTTGTGGCTTCGGAGCTCGATTAATTTCGTTTCGTAAACGCTCCAATAATGTTTTCGGGAAAAAATGTTTTTAATGCAGGTACTCGTATGTACCTCCGTGATGAAATTAAATAAATACTAATATAATAAATGCGAAAGTTTGTTTAGATGTATGGATATATATTTGATACTGTTTCACGCAAAAACTACAGAACGGATTGGGCTGTAATTTGAAGTAGATGTAGTTCTAGCCCTGGTTTAAAACAAACGCCACTTTTCATCCCATAAATTAGTTACAATTTGATAGAAAAAGCCTTGAAACGTTTCCATAGAAATAACGCGTGCGAAGCCGCGAACAGATGCTAGTTAATTATAAATTGGAGATATCCGTACCACAAACTTACAAAATACTTACACACTTGTGTAACTTAGTCTGTGGTCAAACCACTCTGATTATTGTTTCCATAACGATATTTTCAAAAATAGAACAAGACAAACTTTATCACAGAGCGACTCGACACAATGTTGCCCTCTCACAGGGATCAAAATTTCCAACTTTCGAAGGTAGAAACGAAGTTCAGACCTCACTAGATCCTACTCCGTGATTGAAGCCCTAACTTAAAGCTGGTAAGGCTAACTCAGTGGAGTAGCTAGTCCGAGTCAATACCAATCAGCTGTGTATACGTGCATACGAACTCCGAGGTAGCAGGCCAATCACGTGAGGAGTATTAGGAACTTGATAGGTCGATATCGCATCTCTTTGCAGCGTGTACGAAGAGGATCTCTGATGGAATTAGTTTACTGGACCCGACACTTCATTTAGATTATCCTAGATTTTGCCCTTGGCTTTACTTGCAAAGACTTGTGCTTTATTCAACAAAGAAAATGACAAACAAAGAATAGAAAATCAAACAGTTTATAGACTCTTAAGTTGTTTAGTATTGTTCTTTCGTTTGTTTAACAGAGACCATTAATAACAAAGAAAATTACAATCAAGCAATATAAATAAATTAAAACTGGTATTTAAACAATTGAAACCATTGGGCTAACTTCAGACTTTTGCAAATAATCGAGAGGTAGGTCAACTGATACAATATCAATACCAGACGGAAGCATTCCCAAGACGCTGGCTGCAAAGTTCCGTTGTATAATAATGCTGATGCGCTGCGCCAGATACTCACCAGCTCTCGGGTCACGCGTCACTTGTAAAGTACGTGAAATGGTTGAAAAACCGGAAGTCAGGTGGTTTTGAAAGAACAATCTGCAAATTTAAAAAAGCGCGGTTGTTTACTTGCTTGCCATTTTAAAATAACACACATATTTAATAAAAAAGAAGAAACTTTGGTAGGAACATCATTTTATCCCTAAGTAAGTCTTAATTAGGACTTATTATATTTAAAATCAAGTCAAGTTTTGATTTCACTTAGGTTACTAGATTTCTAAGCTAAAGACAAAACAGAAACGTAGTAGGAGAAAAGTCTACCTTCTACAATCTTCTACAAAACCACAATAAACGTAGCATTTTGTTCACGTTATTTCTTTGTCCTGGTTGTGTTTAGATCAGAGAGGGATCGAGTGACATCTCAAACTTCCGTAAACTTATACTTATTCAATAACGATTGGAGAACAAAATCACAAAACAAGCATGAGAGTCAACGAAGTCAATTGATTCTCATCCTTGTCGTTTTAAAAAATAAGAGTTTTGGGATAAACTCGATAGATCCGCAGGCGCCAATGGTCTATCCTTTTGGGTTCCATTATTTTTTACAATTTTCGAATGATATTGCGATCAAAGCAAATTACCATAATTTTACTAAACATAATTCTACTAACTTACCATAATTGCGCCAAGAAAACCACAGAGGTTTGTGATGGAGTATAATTAGAGTCAACTGAGTGACTATCAAATACATAGCTTTGATAATAATAAGAGCTTTATTTTACTTGTTATTTTATCAAGGTCGATTTAATGTTGAAGATGTTCCCTTAAACCTAAGTTTTTGTCTTTGTACCTAATGAATTTACTTTCATTCTTTCCAAAAGTAGCTTCTCTCTATCAAGTGGTGGCACTTTTATCTTTGTCTTAAACTATGCACAACCCATAGTTAAATAATTTCATTTCATTTAGTTTTAATTTTTAGTATTAGTTTTGACTAACCCTAGCAATAAGCCCTGTAATTTACTAACAAACTATGGATTGAGTTATCCGAATTAAAAGATTTTTTTTTTTATTAAGGAGTCTATGGTCTTCTAGACAGACCCTGAGTCCAGCCCCATTGGCTCAGTGTAATTCTCAACATGTAGCAGCGATTGGCCCGGTGGCCACACTCGTCCGCTGTCGTTGGCACTGCGCCAGAACTTAAAGCGGCGCAATTTGTAATCTTTACCATTGAACCTACATACATGAGGTGATTGATAACACATTCAACTTCTAAACTTACGTGACATTTTCACCGGCTTAACCCTTCTAGTAATATTTGCCAGTAGGTTGTAAGGTCGATTTGCATTTTAGCTTCAGCGGTGTACATTTCAATAAGGATTTCCTGAAATTTTTGATGCTATTCTTATTTCTATTCAGTCATCTAGTACCCATAACACAAGCTCTGCTTAGCTTAGGGCTAGATGATGCTGTGTGGACTGTCCGGAATAATAATTATCTTATTCTATGCTGGCAGTGGGCCGGCCATAACTCGCGATGAACCGACAACCGCTGGAGTAGACATGTTCTTGAGTGAAGATCACGACTCTGCATAGGTGCTATAAGACGCCCAGTCAGGTGGAATGACGATCTACGCAAGGCTGCAGGTAGATACTAAATGAGACAAGCTGAAGACTATGGCGCTCATTAGGGGAGGCCTATGATCAGCAGTGGATAGGTTGTTGATGATGATGATAATAATATGTTCTTGCTATTTGAGGCCCACTGCTCAAAGCATAAGATTTGTTAGAGACCTAATAAAGAGGATATTACGTTTTAAGTTCTATTTTTGTTCCTTATTTAAAAATTACGAGACGAGGATTTGGCCTGCAGTGTTACAATGAAGGCTAAATTAAAAACGTTTATTTGTATCTCAGTTACAATTAGAATATAAAACACAAAAATAAAACAGTTTGCTAATGTAACAAAATGGTTCATGCCTCATGATTTATTTGTTGTAGGTACGTAAGTACAGCTAACGCTGTTCTTCCCAGAGCCATAAAATTATTTAATAAATTACTAGTATTGCATAAAAACCAAAAACTGATAAAAATGGAGTGCACTACCCACAAGCTAAAATAACAGAATGGCAGAGCGAATACCCAGCGGAAAGCCATTCCATTAATAACTTAGCATTCATCATACTCACTTTAACTCAATACAAAGTTGTTCAGCTATTTCGCTTCACGTAGAGGGCAGACGTCAGCGCTTATTTACTCAAAAGTTATTCACCTTTATCAAGCACAATGCACCCAGGTCAATACTTAAAGTTAGGAATAATGAGGTATCATTTCTTAAAGACTGAATTAAGTAAAATATTTCAAAAAAGCATTTTCTAGATTTATAACTGATTCTTTATTTGATTGATGTTCAAGAGCTGGCAACCCTGTTCTGTGTTTTTTTTCTTATGTAATTTTCGAAGTTTCATTTGGTTCCATGGAATAAATGACTAACTTGACACGTTTGAACAAGGAATGCGATTTGAAACGAGTTCCGAAACTTTTGAACCTCTTTGGAATCAAGTGCTCAAGTGCTGCAAGCTCAGCTAACAGGTTTTATGAAACATGCACCCCTAGTTGAACTGAGTAATTTAAAATGAAGCTACTCTGAACACTTCCCGGGTTGAATAATTCAATAAGCGTTATCCCGCACAAGATGTAATCAAAACTTTCGCAACGCTTTACCTGAACCCACTTCGTTCAGTTGCCTCAGATAGTTATCTATTATGAGGTTTTAATAGGGGAGGAAGTATTAGCATAGTCCCAAAACTTGGCTTGGAATTTGTGAACATAGAGTCAACAAGATCGTGTCTTTTAAGCCGCATAATACACGTTCAGTCTTTGTAACAAAGTTGAAGTTCCTGTGGCTCCTCATTTTTTCCGATCAATTACGGCCTAAACTTGAACATGAATTTTGAACGAGTTCCGCAGACATTCGTCACATCGCCTGGGAGTTGTCCCTCTCGGATTTTAATAAAAACTTCTCCGAATGTATCCATATTTTATGCATGTTTGAATTTCGAAGACCGGGGCGTGTAAGTTTTGGGTTTTATCGCGTTGGACTGAACAAATAGCAGTCAAGTGGTTTCATAAAAACCTACCTACCTAAACCTTGCGCAGTTGGGTAAAAATATGTACAGCCTACATTCTGGCCTTGAATGAAGCCAGTTTCCAGAATTAGAATATAAGTAGGAAGGTAGGTATGTAGAGAAGAATATAAAACCTCAGCTTTGAGTGAAGTAAGTGTGTTTAATTAACCTCATTCGCCGAATTATTCAGCAAAAGTATCTATACTTAAGTTTTTTTTTAAAGAGCGACAAAGATTAGCGTCAAAGAGGGATTTCTTTATTTTTTTTCTGCAAATAGTTCGAGCAGACCCAGAAAAAGCACTGGTCGGTTCAGGTCTGTCACGTTAAAACAGCTTTTTTTATTGCGTTTTGCATTTTGTACCGTATTTTTGGATTTTGACATACGAATACAACCGAGTTCTTAGATAGGTAACGTCCATTTTGAAAAACGCGTCATTGAGATGTCGCCAAATCTAAATTAATTTAGATTTAAATGATGCCAACATGCCAACCTTTTTATTTTATTTGTGAAAGAGACATCAACATTTTTAGCAGTGCCGACTTAGAAATTAGTTTAGTTTTAGTGCCACCTGAATTGACACCATTATAGGTACCTTTAACAAAGCTGTATACATTATATTCAAAGAACCTATAACTACGTCTTTATTTAGTTAAATGGTGATTACTATCTCGGTTGTCGATATGCCTGACACCTGCCAAAGGGCCCGATAAAATAAAAATAGAAAACAGCCTTCACCGCTACGACATTATCTTGTCTTTTATGTTTACACTTTCAATGGACTTGGAAATAATGGATTCGCTTTCGGCACGTCATAATTGAATTTACTGATAACGGGCTCATTCTACAGCCACCTTGCGCAAATAAAATAAAAATAACGGTCTCATTCAAAAAGCAATAGGGTTTTTATCAGCCAGCTTTTTGTGAAAGCGATTCCGTACTTTAAATTGTATATAATTGTATATTGTAGGTATCATAATAACGCTAGTCAATTCACGCAGCATCTAGCCCCAAGCTACTCGTAAGCTGAGCTTGAGTTGGTACTAGATAACTGATAAAGTTAATTGAACACATACATAGATGTTTATATTTATAAAACATTGTAAACACACAGAACTTTTGTGGTTAAAAAGACATTTTATTTCTCAAAGAACATATTCACTTATAGAGAAACATTATTTTTGCTTAGTACTTAGGTAATGTACAGAATATGTGATGTTTTTATGGTTAACATTTTAAAGGTAAAAGTTGAATTAAATAAAATTTTAAGTTACTCTACACAAACTTTTTCATACATATATTTCTTGAGTCTTTCTTTTGATACTGCAATAAGATCCATCTATCCATTTACTTCTTGGGTGCTGGTAAATTCTAAGACATTCACTACCCAGCAAAGTCGGTGCAAGAAGCTGCAGAAAGGGAACACATCTGTTTTGAAGTTCAAAATGTTCTTTACATTGCATTGATAGAGTCACTGGAGTATCCAATAACACACGGGGATAATCTAAGATTATGGAGAATTTATAAATAAAATTAATTTAGGTTGTAAGGATATACTTGTTTCGGGACATTCTAGACGTCAAATTTAAATTACCTTTTAGATATTACAGGTGTATAAAACATACTATTTGCACCTGAACATACTATTTTTTATTTGAAAACTTTTTACGTAGGTATTTTCAGGAGTTCAAATTAAAATTGCCTATTAGATATTAGACGTGTAGGTATGGACTTTTACAGAATAACTTTTACGCATTTAATTAGTACCTAATCTTTACTAATATTGTTAACGAGAAAGTTTCTATGAATGTAAGTTTGTATGGATGTACCTAATAATTCAACAATTACAAGAATGAGCAGAACAAGAAACGGTTGCATCCTGAACACTGAAAGTACTACCTATAGATACTAGGTATATATCTAATAGGTAGGTATATCTAATAGGCATTTTTTTGTAGGAGCACTTCTGATTTCTATAATCCACAAACGGACTAAAGTCTATGACGTCAGCGGACGGATATTAAGGCTTAACTGGAGTTGGACTAATCACTATAGAGGAGAGAGAGAGGTTAATCAAAGCGTTGATTGACATTGGCGTATATAGGGGATCCGTGACCACCCTGGAGTGAAGAGATATAGATTTTTTAGGAGGCAATATCTCTGGATAGTAGACCACTTATAGTTGGTGGACCTTTTTTTTAAAACCTAGATACGCAATATTGATTGATGGAGCGAGACTTATGGAGCTTGGAGCTTAGGCGGCCTCTAAACGGTCAATTATAATGCGCAATATTGCTAATTGTGCAATATTATTGACCGTTTAGGGTAAATTAATATTGAAGATTGCGCAATGATTGAACGAAAGTGTGAACGAATTTAATTTTTATTGCACAATATTTTTCCATTGCATCGTGTATTTTCGGATTGAACATGAAAACATTGTGCAGTTTGTATTATTATGCAATAAAGTTGCTCGTTTGGATTCAATCTTATTGTACAATGTTTTGTAGGGGGCCGCCTTAGACACAGAGGACGTCCATGTGCGATGACATCCGTAAAACCGTGGGTTTCATGTGTCACAAACTAGCCTCTTGCAACCGGTTGCAAACACTATGACAAAGCATGACATAGGAGATTCATCGCCTAAACCGTGTGACGTCACAATGTGTTCTAAATACGGTTTTATACGATTCCACGCCGCTTTCGCTGTTGTGACTCAAATAAAAACCGTCTGCCTAGAGCGTCTTTTAATTAATATCTAATCAATGGTTTCAATCGTATAGTATATACGAGTTTAAATTTTTTCTATTCCTTCATTGTAATTTTACTAATTTAATAATTTCAAATATAACTTTATGAATATATTAAATAGTACATAATTTAAAGAAACATGATATTCAATCGTACCGTCTTTATTGTTTGTTTACGAGTTTCTCAGAAAAAAGCACAGCAATTCAGTTTTTATGGAGCCACAAAGGCTTTTTACAACTGCAGAAATGGCTTCAGCAAAGGATTGCTAAAATAAACGGAAACAAAAGGGGTATTTTTAATGAAGGGTTCAGAAGGAAAACCAATAGAACTCCTGCATTTTTTCGATGCTAGTTATCGAAAAGTTCGTGTGTTTTTACAAAATGCAGGCGAAGCCTAGTCCAATATTCCGAGCGAAACAAAAAAGAATTAGTGGTATAAATTTTCCAGAAGCACGTACGTAATAGGTCTGCCGATCCATGTAAACGTGAATTTCACAGTTCAATGGTTGCATTCGAACGCGATTTTATTGACAGAAAAGTGCTTTGCTCCATCCTTATTGATATACAAAATATATGTGACTGTCTGATAGTCACACATGCTTAACATTTGTTTTTTTTCCTACTATTTTTTAAACTACCTACTTGAAAATGGAGGCGGTTCGGGTATGTGTCTCATCGTAACTTTTTTCTTGGTGTTCTTTATATTGTAGTTTTTTCTATTTTATACAATTAATAATTCGTACAAAGTACTGATTTGTGCAATATTGTTTTTTTCCTATCTTCAGCATCCTTCATTGGTGCAATTAGGATTGAAAATTCTTGAAACCAATTCTTGGGACCAGGTTTCTACACTGCGCGTGATCACGTGACTCGCAGTCAAATAAGCGAGTAGCATTTTTATGTGGATCATTGATTTTAATCGCAAGGTACGATAACGAAACCCTACATGACTAAAGATGCATCGCAGTTTTGACGATATACCTAGATATAGGTACCATAACTTAAAGACTGATTTACACAGGGTATGCAAACGCTTATGCCTAGTACTGACCGTTCTAGGCATTAGTGCTGGCGCCGAAAACTGGTTACACTGTTTTGTCACACTAGACGCTATTTCTTAACTTTTGAGTTCAGTCGTCTACCAGGCAGGAGTTATTTCCTTACTATATTACAGACTTTAAAAGCATCCAAACTCCCAGGCCGTCACTAGTGTTTCAATATAAAATCAGGCAGCACTATACTTGCCCACTTTGCCCAGGGCAGCAGACGCGCTGCAAACCGTCGCCGCGTGCTGCCCGCGGCGCGGCGGGAATTATCAGACGGGGTTTCCAGCTTTATTTGATAAAAGAATGAAATTGGTGTGTATTGTGAGAAGCAACTGTGTGGTCTGCTTGATTAATAAAAAATAGGGATAAGTAAACGTACGTATATTTTTCTTGCTTTTTATCGCGGAAATATATCCAAAGATTTGAAAGTAGATAGAAAATTGTTTGCCAAAATAAGGAACTAACACAAAAAAATATAGTTATAACGACAAATAATAATAACTACAACATGACGCTATAACTAGCTTAAAACTGTTTAACATATTATTAAATAAATTTATAACATGGCAACAATTATAAAAGCTCAAATAGTAAAGGGCAATAAAGTTGATAATACAAGAAATATAAACGTTCTGACAAAACTACATTTTTCAACCATCCAGAATAGAACTAACTAATGACAGTATGTACCTACCTGGGTAAGTCGAATTTCAGAATCATCCTGCACTAGACGATTCAAAAGGTTTAGCCTAGCATCGACCAAAGAGTTTCCAGCATCGACCGGTTTAATTCGCCATTAAATTCCACCTTGTCTTGCTTCCAATCTGCCACGGTACCTAATCCATCTTGGATAGGGGATTACCTCGATAACTACCTAGTACCTACCAACAGTTTGCACAGACAGATAAGCAGGTCTCAACGATCCGATACCTTTGTACAGAGATAAGGAAACTATTATAGAAACTATAACTATTAAAGGGAAGATAAGCTTTGAGCTTTGGTCGGCTTTAATAATAATTGGAATAACAAAACATATGACATGATAATAATATTAAGAACTTTATTAACAACGAAAATTATAAGCAAGGAATAGAAAAATTAAAACTAGTATTTACAATTGAAACCATTGAGCTAACTACAGACGGTTGCAAACAGTCTACAGGTAGCTCAATTGATCCATGTCAATACCAGTCGGAAGCGTCCCCAAGACACTGGCTGCATTACCACGCTGTATGGCAATGCTGATGCGCTGAGCCAGATATTCACCAGCTCTCGGGTTACGCGTCGCATCGACTAGACGCATAAGAATAGACAAGAGTACCCTAGACGCTCAGATAATTTTTTAAATACCCGGAGAGCCTCGGTACCCCAAGGAACTAGGGTCTCGACTCCAAGGGGAGCAAATGCGTAGGTTCTGTCGAGACCTGCATATTTGTGCCTCTAATAATATTTATTGCGTATGTTTCAATATTTGAATGGATGAACGCATGGAAATTTGCATATCTTCAGAAGTAATAATTCGTTTATTTTTGACACAATTCCAGTTTTCTAGGAAATTATAGTTCGATTTCTATATGTATATTATATCTAATCTATATCATATATTATGATTTTATATTATGCGCAAAAACTACTGCTTCCCATGACTCTACATATTTTATATCCATAGCAGATCACGAAGACGAATTTAATATCGAACGATAGATTGTAACACTTGCACAAGAACACTATTTTATACAACTGTACCTTCCTACACAAGTTATTTTGAACCGACAATGAAGTTTAAATTATTCTTTCAGAACCATGACTATTTGAAATAGAAAATATTATTATTATGCTTGCTGAAAAGCGCTTGCAAAGTCGCGTAAAGCAACAAGATTTTCACGAAGACAAAAAGTTTTCCGGGATTTAAAAATCTCTTATGTACGTCGTAAAAAAGCTAGGGTTAAGGTTAACGTTACCAGTCAGCTTATGTTTTGAAATTCAGGCCACAGGTGCGATAGAAACTTTTACGGCGGCTTAGAAATAAAAGGAGGCAGTAAGTAATCCATCAGGCGAGATGATCTCGCCAAGAGTTTTATATCACACGATTTGTTCCACTTCAAGGTTAGTATTATGGCATACTTGTATCTGTCCGCGGCTTCGCATGCTTTGTTTCTGTGGAAACGTTTCAAGGCTATTTCTATCCCATGGAAACTGATTAATAGAATGAAAAGTAGCCTACATTTTATTCCAGAGCTAGAACTATGCCTATTCAAATTTCAACCCTATCCGTTCAGAAGGTATAAAAGAATAACAAAAATTTATACATTCAAACTTTCACGTTTATAATATTAGTGCATCACATATATCAGTTCACATTGGCAAGACAACACGAGCGAAGTCACGTTCTAGGTTAGAAAATTGGGGTCTTTGATTCTTTTCGGGTGGAAGGGTTTCTAAGGAAGGATATTGAAAATCTGTAGGTATCGTCAGGGGTCCTAAAAAAATTCTGAATGTAGAACAAAAATGCTCTGTATTTCAAGAACTGTTAGAAGTACAAACCGTAAAATCAAATGTTTCATCAGTTATAACATCAGTTTCGCCTAGTAAAATAAACAAGGACATTTAGCACATGTTTATGTTATCTTAAATCTTAAAAGGACGACGCGACGCCAATTCGTTCCCGCGTTCTAGGCGGACGAAGTCGCGGGCTACTGCTGGTCTCCAATAAACTCCGTTCAGTCTTTGTTTTGCTTGTAAAAAAACCGATTGTAATTTTTTTCCTTTATTTTTTCGTGAGCTCTATTTCAAATCTTCTCATCGGACTTATACATAGAGACAACTCAAGACAGAAGCCGCTGGCGATCTCTAGTGTAGTGTAGAGGCCAAGATGTATTTCCGAGCAAAATGTTTCGTTTGACTGACCCACAAAACAATAAATTAGCAGGAACACACAAAAAACAGGGAAAACAGATCAAAGAATAAAAATAAGGAAAAGTATTCCAGTGCCCGGTCTTTTGGATAAAATATATATTTTTTTCCTTATAAGTATGATTGAGGGATAATATTTTGTCTTTGGTGTGAGATACGATCTGTCTTTTCCTATCAAATAACTACTGAAACAAATAACTTATTGACCACTAGAAAGATTACAAAAACACGGATAAAATCTTTGACAAAGACATCGAATTCGAATTCTTTTTTTCGAATTCGAAATTCGAACTTAAAACAAAAACGGACGTGGTTTTTAAATTTTATTCGTCAACAAAGAAGTAGCTACGGACCAAGCAAGAGACCCGAGGAGCATTATGATTTATATCATCCTCATTCATCAAAAACGCTTCAGTCGTTTTAACGTTTGGCGGGATATTGACCGTCGGCCAAAAAACTTACTTCGTAAAGTTTCCTCTTTTTCTAGTGTTTCGAGTACGAATCGGAAAGTGTAAGCTGCTCTCAAGGCATCAACAAAAGACGTGCAAAAGCAAAAGAGGTCATTCAGAAAAAGATTCCAGGGAAAACTCTTTGAGGCGCGTGTTTTGAGTAATGTGTAGCATCCTGCAAGACGTATTCAAAGATTTGTAGAAGCTAAAAATAGAACATAAAAAACAATGTGTTGACACAATAAAATACACACAATTTATTGACAGTTTTAATATAGGACATAAATTGTAAGCACCTTTATTATTAAAACTAGTTTACCGGATTTAGCATATTTAAGTAATTATAAAATATGCACCACTTTTATAATTAATCTATTGGAGTTGATTATTTTATGTTATTTGAAACATTTTTCAGTTCAGTTTGCCTGAAAATTAAATATTTTTTCTGGCACTAAAATCTGCTACAAAAACTAATTATATATTTGATCAGGTACCTAGCACACGCATAATTTTATTGCAATAAAAATAAAGTATTTTTATTTACATTGAAATTTATGAGTATTATTAGTACCTAAATATGACAAAAGATTGAAGCGAAGAAAAAAACAACTATCACTTTATTTCTTACATTATTTTGATTATTATGTACTTACCTATAGTTTAAGATTTTACTTGTAGTACCTACTTATTTTGTAAGCCTATAGAAAATAAAGATATTGATTTACTATAAAACTATCGCCGGCGATTTTCACGCCCGTGGAGTTAGATACGATATGGTCCACTGCAACAAATATGTGGCAAGGTCGGAGGGGTGGCCATCGGATGTCCGGCGCGAGACGCGTGGATACGGATCAACCGACTATTCATTATTGTCTTGGCATTGGGACTCTTCTAAACCGAGATATTATAAGTACTTTGGAAGTCGTGGCCATACAAACGTGTAGGAAAGATAAGAATATGACATAAAATTTAGTCTTTATTTGAAAAAAGAAATGGAATCAAACCCTTCACAAATCATTTCTATCCTTACTAATTTATAAACGCGAAAGTTTGTATTGATGTTGCTTCCTTTTTCACGCAAAATCTACTGAATGGATCAAACTGAAATTGAATAGACAAAGTCCTTTTCCCATGGGATGTAAATATTAATAGCCTTGCAACGTTTTCAAAAAAAAAAGCGTGCGAAGCCGAGGGCAGATACTAGTAAAATGTATAGTTTATCAAACAAAAATATTCAAAAGTTCTAGTAGTAAAAGTTCGTATCGAGTTTTATACAATTCTGTACATAGTAGCTGAGGTAAAACAACTGCGAACGATCTGTAGGTGCAACTTTAGCCAAAAAAGGTAACTAGAAAAGTGATAAGTGATACCACAGTTTTTGTTGTCCTCTCTCTGGAACATGTCCGGACCATCAGTAAATTCTACCACAACACAATGTGGGCTAACCGCGGCTTTGACAAAAATACGGGTTCAGTTTGTGGCGTTTTTCTGCATCATTGAATGTGTTCCTATAAAACAAATCTCGTTTGCCATTTCACAATAACGACCTTTTTAAGTTTTATTTAAGTCTAAATTTGTATAATGTATTGTCTGATTTCTGAAAAAGTAGGTAGGTATATTATTTCGGAGGACGTTTTTCGTTAGGTAGGTACATGTGACTAATTCTACTTTTGAAAACCAAATATCTTCGTAATAGAGACGTGCGATTATCATATGGAATTCGGCATTCGTTTTTCAAAGTAGACCAGAGACATATGCCAAACTAAGGACCAATTATCTAGCTCCTCGCGCCAAACGAGCGCCATTTTAATGAGTGAGTGTGTGAGTGTTGAATTTCGAAAGATAAGTCATTATGTGGCATAAATAGGTTTTTTTATAACACGTAGCAAATAATTTTAGCACGCGGCTCACAAGTAGGTACATACACTTAAGTAAATACACTCGTTTAGATCTGCCATAGACTATAGATAGAGCGATGAAAAGTGCGCGGTGGGAAAAAAAAACAGTAAACTTCATTTCCGCTGCTTGCCGAAAATGCACATGTAGGTATATACCTAGTAGTTAGTATATAGTTATTTTGTGCTTCAGTTTTCACTAGCATAAAAGAAAACATCCTGCCTCTCTCACATCATTATTTCAGTAACTAATGTGTAGCATTGGTACCTACTCCAGGGCCGGAAGCGACTCCATTACTCACTGCTTCGTGCTGTTCAGACATATCCCTAATTTCCTTTCTTTGAACATCTGTATTTAATATTACGAGAATGTTTACTTATCGCTCATTTTCTCGGAAACCATTTTCTCATTATTCGCATTCTCACAATTGCATAATAGTGAATTTATTTTTGCAGTTCTACCTAGCTATGCTACTCAACGGGATGATCCTTAAAAATTCTAATTTACTATACATGTCGAAATGTTTTCTACACATAATTAATTATATTATTATAATATCTAAGTGATGTATTGTATAAAGTATCAATTCAGTCATTTACTACACATAACACAACCTCTGCTTCGATTCGGGTAAAATGATAACTACTAGCCACTGTATGAATTATACATAATTATTTTTTACATATTGAAATAGTTGCCATGAACAGTGGAGAATGGTGAAGCTGCTTCCAAGATGAGAAAAATGCATGATTAAGATGTATTTGGGTGATTCTCCCAGGGTGGAAAAAAACATGTCCGGCTCGAAAAATCATAGAAAAAGTATCCCTAGTCCTTTGATTTTTTTTATGATAGTAGATTAGACAAAGATAATAGGGGAGGCCTTTTTTAGTTTTTTAATAATCTTATTTTAAATAAGTAAAAATAAATAAAATCCTTGGAAATTCTGACTTCCGTGGTGCGTCCGGACCTCATGTTCCTGTGTTAATAATTTTTTATATCATTTCCTGAAAACACTAGTACTAATTTACATAGGTTCACAATAACCCAGATAGTTACTTGCTTATTTGACGCTATTACTACGCAAAACTAAGCTTTAGTTGACAAGTTACAACGAGATAACTTCGCGTCCGTCGTTTAGCTCTGATTCCCCTGGTGCGCACTAATTCATTCATAAATGCTGTACTTTAACATCTGCGTAAATTGTTGTTAGATCGAGAGAAACTATCAGTCACGCCCCATCAGTGGTGTGTACAACAAGTGTGTATGTCTCCACGTCACTCTGTTATTTCAGTACGTAATCACTTTCCGTGGCTTGGTATCTAGAAATTCTGATTACCATGTTGACTATAAATTTGTTTATGCTAATCCTATTGTTTTATTAATTATGCTAATTCATGCCTTTTGTGTTCCTAATTTCGACTGCATATTTCAATGTAAAATAAACCAGCAAATTAAGAAAATTTCTAAGATTTTGTTATTATTTTTGATTTCCGTGGTACTGATTTCCGTGGATTTTGCGGGTTCATTAACATCTCAATAATATTTTTTTACAGTTTTTATGATGTTTTTTAGGATAAAAATTTATAATAAATACAAAATGAATAATTGTAATATTTTTAATACAAAGATAAACATTATTAGTGTGATTTTTGTAAAAAGTTACTTGTATTTACAGTAATGATTTAAAGGTGTTTTTGTAAAAACTGATTAAAACAACAAACGTCAAATAATTGGTCCTTAGTTTTAAGAAGCTTAATAATCTACTTACTACCGAAAACACATATTTTTATTGATAAACCAACCCATATTTGATTTTGGTGATATAAATTCTGATTTCCGTGGACACCATATTTTTAAAATTGAATAACTCCGTAACCATAAAGCCAATAAAGTTCCCTTGACTACCAAAAAATTCAAAATTAAATCTTCATTTAGAATATACTATCATGATGTGCAATTTCAACAAAAAAAAATGTGCCACAGAAGTCAGACAAAAAACGAGTTTTCGTAGAATCACCCATTTATTGTTTTCCAACCAGATTACAAAACCATCTAATATATTTTTTATATCTGCTAGCAAAAATTTTAATAAAGTTCTAACAAATAGTAGTGTAGAATTGCGTAAATATGCCGATACCAACGCAAAACTAATTTACAAAAGCTCTGAAAAAGGTAAAACATAACACATCAAACAATCATCTAATATTTTTATATCTACTAGCTTAAATTGTAACAAAGTTCTAAGAAATAGTAAAAAAGAGTGACTTTTCTTAAAAAAATCATATTTGAAAGTAGTTCCATCGCCCCGGAAAAGCCAAAGCCTCCCGCACGGTGAATCTTTTCAGCGCTGAAACTTGATTAGTTCCTTTCAAAACTTCAGAAACAGTCTTATCAGCAAATTCACTAATAAAAGATATTGGTCTATTATTTACTTTCTTAGATAACTATTTAACTTAGAAACCCAGGCGTTATGTAATAAATCTTTATATCAGACTCGAGATCCATTTTACATAGATACAAGTCGACTTATAATTATTATAAGTAGGTACCTAATTGAAGAAAAAATACAGAACAAACACAATATACAACAAAAATTGCAACATAGGTGTACAATTGTACATGCTATGTCAAAAAGTAGGTATTTTTCACGCGGAAAACAATACTTGAAAAAGTAAAAAAAGTAAGTTGGTTTCCGATCACTTCTTTTCAGTTTTAAATGGCTATTTTCCAATCTTATCGCGTGCGGGTTTATCTTTCTTTAAGGCACGTTCTTCAAAAAGACAATCAGGTTAATTACATAGAAACTGGTGAGAAGTTTTTTGAAAACGTTTTCATACTTTAAACGGCAAAGTTAAATGACGCAGCTGCATAGCTGCGTCATTAGGTATTATAATTAGCTTTATTAGGTATTGGTGAAAAACCAGCCTAAAGTTGTATCTAGATAAACAAAATTGTGGAGCACATTTGAAATTGAGAACATATTTTTAAATTGCGACTTCTGTATTGAAATTGGTAGACGGAAAAGGAAATAGAGCGGAATACGAAACTTAATTCAATTTGCCGGATGACTTCCCTTCAATTCGGGAGATTCACGTTTGCACTTGCAATAAAATAATAAAACTCTCGGAAATAAGATAGTTGGCGTTTATTATTCAGAGTCCTGCTATAATGGAGCTGGGAATCTATTACGACTGTGCAAAGGAAGTCATCTGAAAACTATCTTCAAAAGCATTCTAATGAGTGGGTAAAATGAGTTTCAGCTCAATAGTGTTATGAATCGAAAATATTCTAATACAAATAAATAGAAATATTCTATTACACCATCTTCGAAGACCTCTGTGGCGCAGCAGGCGATGGTCCGCCTGTGACCCAGGTTGCGGGTTCGATTCCCGCCTCGGGACAAATGTTTGTAAGACGATCTGTAGATATTTGTTCCGGGTGTTTTGGTAGGTATTCTTTTTGTTAAAAAAAGCAATGAATATATTTTTAAGTATAGATAGAAAGATAACATTATTATTGCATCGCTTAAAAAACAGGAAGTAGTTACTTTTATAAATATTAATAAAAGATAAGCAAGCAATTGAATTGGTGGCTTATCAAAAAACATTCCAAAAAGTATATCAATAATATCAAACTCATATCAAATTACTATTTCTTGTAACATTAAATGATTGTACTAAGTAGGTATATCTGCCATCTAATACCTTTATGACAAGCTCTTCTCTGTCTATCGCAGCTCTGCTTAGCTTCTTTCTATATATATTAGCGGGGCTAAATGATACTGTGTGGATTGTCCAACATTATTTATTTAATCTTACCACCAAATAAACCCTAACGTTTTAACCTTGAAGTGCCTTCCTGCCCAGACTAAATCATTCGCAACACATTACGTACGCACCGGCCGTGAACCCTACCGGTGCGTGTGCGCAGATTGCAATGCCCCATTTAGTCCCCCAACCAATAATGGATGGTCAAGTGCGAGTCTCACATCGCTATTTATATATTAATTGACAGTTTGTAAGTGCGTGGGTAGGTACGGTGCGGACACTAGTATTTACAGCTCGAAGTCAGATTTTTATCATTTACTAGCGACCCGCCATTGCTTCGAACGGTTTTATTATACGTATAGACCAGGGTTGTTGCGAACATCAGCATCAGCATCCGCTGATGATCAGCATCGATTTAGACATCAGCATCAGCATCAGCATCCGCATTGATCGATGCTGATTTTCAATGCTGATGTTCGAGTCGCAACATGAAACGACTAAATCGAAAAATTATTTTGATAAATGACTCAAAGTAATGTATTTTTTACATTTGAAAGCAAATTTATGCGACTAAAATAACGTAACTGTTGGCAATATAGCAAATCGAACTAGGTACTTTAGTACTACGCACGCACGTACAGTGACATTCACACCAAAAAACGTAATAGACTGACAAATGACAGGGCTAGGAAAATAATGTAGGTACATTGCGCAAAATTTAAGATTGCAATCAGTGCAGTCGTCTTCAAGTTCGTTACAGAACCCAGCAGAAGAAGTCGTTAGTGTTCCGTCTGATTCCGATGTCGATGGAAAAAGCACTAGCACTACCTGCACTACTGATATGAATAAAAATGATTCGTCAGAAGAAGTCCGAAGAAGAATAAAGATTTTTAGGTTTATAATTTAGTTTATAACTAACTAGTTGCGCCTTCGCCCGCATGGAAAATATTTTTTCGAATTTCAGAAATATATTGCACACCTCCAAGGGGCGGTTTCGTAAAAATAAAAAATACGTGTTTAATTATTAACATTACAGTTTATTTATACCGAGTTTTGAGGGAATCAAACTAAGGAAAAAATATTTTCCATACAAACTTTACGACCCTATTTAACCCCCTTAGAGGTTAAAATTTCCAAATTTTAATAGCCTATGTCCTATTCTAGGTCCTAAACTATCTACATAACAAATTTCATTTAAATAACTAAGTAGTTACAAAAATTACTTATAATAAACATTCACACAGACTTTCCCATTTATTGTAATAGTAAGATATGATAATAAGTACGATTAATAACATTATTATTGATTTAAAAGTATACATCATTTTAGATATAGAATCCATTATATGCTGAAAAAAACCTTATGTAGAAAAAAAACTATTGTGCCATGGTTTTGTCATTATTTTCAAGATTTTGAAAAAAAATCCGTTTTTATCAATTAACATCTCTAGAGAGGAAACTTAGTAATAGGATCCTGAAAAACTATGTTTTTTTTTATTCAGTACACAAAGGGTTCCCTGTGCTACCCTTACTAAACTAAACCGTAAAATATTGCATTTTTTGAGGTACTAAACCCTCAAAAAATGCAAGATTTTTCGAGACTCGGTTTCTATTTGAAGAATTACCTACATTAAGTAAGCGTGGAACACTATATTTGCGAGCCCGACACGCACTTGGCCAAAATCAGCATCAGCATCAGCATCCGCTGATGTCAAGATCAAAAATCAGCATCAGCATCAGCATCCGCTGATGTGTCAAAAAACCGCATCAGCAACAACCTTCCTCTTGAATCACTTTATCTATTAAAAAAAAACCACATCAAAATCCGTTGCGTAGTTTTAAAGATTTAAGCATATATAGGGACATAGGCAAAATCTAGGAAACATAAAATCGGTTGGAACACGTATGTTAAGGATGCTCACAGGCAAGCTAGGTCAAGTTTCAGAGAATGGGTACTGTCTGGAAGGCCGAAAACTGGTGTTATCTATAAAGAAATGAGCGAAAGGAGAAGGGTGTTTAAATCGCGTCTGAAGTGGTCTCAAATCAATGAGGATCAAATTAAAATGGATGATTTGGCTAAGAAACATGCTAGTGGGAACTTTCGCGAATTCTGGCGGAGTACCAACAAGATTAATGTGCGGCCAAGTCGACCATTAAGTGTGGATGGTGTAAGTGATCCTAAGAGTATTGCGGATATTTTCAAGAGCCAGTTCATAGTTAAGTCGCCATTAGGTCGGCTGGTGGAGGTGCCCAATGATGAGATACTAAAAGACGAGCTTAAACTTAGATTTACTGCCAAAAACGTAGCTAAAGCTATAAAATCGCTCTCAAATGGCAAGTCTCCGGGACACGATGGTATCATCGTTGAACACCTTCAACATGCAGGACCTCACATCAATGGTGTACTGGCTATGTTCTACACGCTATGCGTGAGTCACTCGTATCTGCCTGCGGACATGATGAAGACGATCGTAGTGCCTGTGGTTAAAGATAAAACAGGAGACTTGGGTGATAAAACAAACTACCGACCAATATCTCTAGCTACAACCATTGCGAAGGTGTTTGATGGTATGCTTAACACACAGTTAGAACAATATGTCTCATTGCACGATAATCAGTTTGGATTTCGACCTAAACTGTCCACGGAGAGTGCAATACTGTGTCTTAAGCATACCGTCAGATACTATACGGATCGTGGTACAAACGTGTACGCCTGCTTCCTTGACTTATCCAAAGCCTTTGATCTGGTAGCCTATGATATGCTGTGGAAGAAACTAGAATCCATTAACTTGCCAATTGAACTAGCTAACATATTTAAATATTGGTATAGGCACCAGATCAACAGCGTGCGGTGGGGGGGAGCAATGTCAGAGTCCTATCGGCTCGAGTGTGGAGTGAGGCAGGGGGGGTTGACCTCTCCTACCCTGTTCAATCTCTACTTGAACGCGCTGATCGGGGCGCTCAGCAGTCGCCATATCGGATGTCATATCGATGGTGTTTGTGTAAATAACCTCAGTTATGCAGATGATATGGTCCTGCTGAGCGCCTCGGTCTGCGGGTTGAGAGATCTGATACAAATATGTGAGGAATACGTCAGTGGTCACGGACTGGTGTATAACCCAAAAAAGAGTCAGTTCATGGTCTTTGAGGCCGGTAGAAAGCGGCTGAAAGACGTCCCGCCCGTTCGATTGAACGGAGTAAACTTGGAGAGGGTGTACTTATTCAAGTACTTAGGCCACATACTCACTACCGACCTCAAAGACAATGACGACATCGAACGGGAGCGGAGGGCGCTGTCGGTGCGGGCGAATATGGTTGCCCGCAGGTTTGCGCGTAGCTCAGAGAAGGTGAAGCTAACTCTCTTTAGAGCATACTGCACCTCTCTGTATACGTGCAGCCTGTGGGCGAAGTATACGCTCGCGGCGTACAGCGCCATCCGCGTCCAGTACAATAATGCGCTCAGGGCGGTGTTGGGGCTGCCCCGCTACTGCAGCGCATCAGGGATGTTTGCGGCGGCGCGGGTGGACTGTTTCCACACCACTATGCGCAAGCGCGCCGCCTCCCTGGTGCGCAGGTTGCGGGCCAGCTCTAACACTGTCCTGGCAATGATAGCTGGGAGGGTGGACTGCCCGTACACCAGGCACTGCTGTGAACGCCACCTTTCCAGCTATCCTATTAGTTTTTAAGGTCTTGTATGTTAATTTTTCCTAATATGAGCTAAGTACTGCTTGAAATAAATTATTTTTATTTTTTATTTATTTTTATAGGGATAGAGAAAGCAACTTCGTTGACTATGTAGTGATATGGGACCACGCGACCAGTAAAAAAAGAATTTTGAAAATCGGTTGTCCTAGAAGTAGATTATGATTCAATGTTAATCTATTTTATATAAATTCTTTCGTATATGACCGAGGACTCACAAAATATCGAAATCATTAACGTCCCAGAGGGTGCAATAAAAAGCATCCAACACATTTATAAAAGTGTTTAAACCGACTTTTAAAAATGAAGATATTCTTATTTGACTGTATTTTATGTTCACCTGAGAAGTTTTCTAAAGGTGAGAAACGGTTTGATGATTCTTATTTATTTGAAACTATCATTAATAACCTCGTTATGAACTTTTGTCTATTTATGAACTTTTTCATTAATAGTATCTATATGAACAACCGACTACTATCTATTTCTTATAGTCGAAGTATAAAAAAGCTTTTCTCTTAAGAAAATATTTTTACTTGTATGGAAGTCGATGTTAGCGGATATCAGGGACCAATATCAATGCCGATACCAACGTAGAACTAATTAGCAAAAGCTCTGAAAATCGAGAACCGGCGCGTATGGTGCTCCGGGTATAGTTTCCTAACTTACGAGGCTGTATTCGCTTGTTGAAAACAAATTTGATTATTTTGTGCATATTTTATGCACTTTGGTATGGCGCCATAAATTCTTCTGTTACACCAAAAATTCTTAATTGCAATTTATACTAACTAAATGTATTTTTTTACGTAAACGTATTCAGCTTTTTATTATGGAAAAGATTTTATTTTCTATCATTCTATTATGTATTCATATTAATTATAAAAATTTCTTGTCTAAAACAATCCTCATGAAAAAAACTCCTAGTCAATCTATCATTTACGGATAATTATCAAGAATTTTTAGCTCACTAGTATATACAATTATAACAAACTCTTAAAAATCTAAGCCGTCACCAGAAGGCAGAGCACCCAGAATGCTGGCAGCATTGCCACGTTGAATGGCAATGCTAATTCTTATGCTAATACTTAATAAATACTAAATGTATTGTATTAAGTACATATTTCAGTCATCTAGTGGTAGGTACTCATAACACAAGCTTTGGTTTATATCTATCTACCTTACCCGGTGACAATCATCGATGAGGTTAAATTGAATTCAATTATAAAGGTAAAATTTAATTATAATAAGCACTCGATAATTCAATTTCACCTTTTAAATCATTACTTACTAATACATATAATAACTAGCATCTGCCCGTGGCTTTGCATGCATTATTTCTTAGGAAACGTTTCAAAGCTATTTCTATCTCAAGTGGACCCCGATAAATTAATATGGGATGAAAAGTATAATGTTAGTAAGGATTGTTATATAGGTACCTAATGTTTATCTGTTTATCTGAAGTGGGATGAAACGTTAGTGTTCTTCCAAAACTAACTGGGTTCATACTTAATCCGTTTAAAATCAAAATTAATTCCGCAACTACGTACATAAGTTTTTACAGTAAAATAACCTCTACGATCTGAATGTTAGGTAGGCCTACCTAACCCTTGAATTATCTCTCCTTTTCCAGAACTTATAAAATAGAAATCGGAGTTAAATCGCAGTTAATTGCAAATTCCACTATCTCTTAAACATTAGGCCAGAAGTAATTTACAATGAGAATTCAGACCTGTCCGTGGAGATTTATTAGAAAGGTTTGAAGTCGTTCAATCTTCATTTGCGGCGAAGGCGCCAACGGCGGGAGATCGCGACGAATGACTCTATTTGTATGGATTTGTGACCTGGCTCGAAAGGTAACCTAACCTACCCCCTTTCCCCCTTAAGACTACCGCACTGTAAGCGAGTATACTCCAGCCAAATAAAAAGCTGCCAAAAGGTTAAAATTTTGTAAACAAAACGCTCTTTCGTAAGCTGGAATTCACTATTATTATTTTGTGATTATTTGGTCCCATTTTTTTTGATTATTTGGTCATCACAGAAAACCAACGCCGGTTCTAAATAATAAAACCTGCAAATGTTCAGTTGGGACCATTTTGTAACTGAATTAAGGTTAAGACCATAATTACTGTATTTTTTAACACATTAGTCTTTAATTTAACTTAATTGTAACTAAAATTCATAAGCTTAAGTTACAAATAAACTTCTTTGAAATGTTTTGATTTGATTTGAAAAGCGGCACTATTAACAGGCGATTTTGCTAAGTCGTTTGTCTACCTATCGAACTTCGCAATCGTTTGACAGATGACAATTTTAGAAATAGAATCGCTTCGTTGCGAATGATGCTAGGTCTACTGTTGTGCTACTGTTAAGAATTCGCTCGGGTTCTCGCTACCTCAGTCACCAAAAACGCTCTCTTAGTACTCAAGAACCCCCATGTACCTACGTAGGTCTACGTACCCCATGTAACAACCCCGTCAAGATAGAATTAAGTGGTTTTCGTGGGTAGGATGATATACGTAAAACGTAACGGTAAGTAAGCATGCAAAATGTTACAGCGAGTAAGTAATGTGTAAGGCTGGGAAATAGCTTTCTGCGGCGGAAAATGTAGTGTAGGTACTGCAAAAATGTAGGTAATTCTGCTGAGAACTGAGGAAAGGAAGCACGTAAATCTAACTAAACAGGAGTTTAGCATGCAGATTTCCACTAGGGCATACTTTTTATTCTATTTCAAACTCAGCACTTACTTTGCTATTCTAAAAATACTTACCTACCATCAAAAACTCGAAAGTAAAACGAACAACAAGAGAATTTCACAAAATATTACATTTTAAAAGTAACTAAATCAAATCCTCTTCCTTACTAATTTACTAACGTGAAATTTTGTGTGAATATATATTTATTTCACGCAAACACTACCGAACGGATCGGGGTTCTCTATCGGTTTTTTTTTAGACGTTATTAGTTCTAGCGATTACGCAGACAGTCGTCAAATACTTGTTTGTCCATGTCCTTAACAAGTGTTAAGCTTAATTTTTCAATTTCGCCTAAATTTGTCAAATACATGATTCGTTAAGTTCTTAAATATACTAATACTTGGTTTGTTAAATGAGCTATTAGTCAAGCACGCCTAGGACAGACAAGATGAAAATAAAATCATAGAAAATAACATTACCTATCTCATATTATATTGAAAGAATCATTTCATTTCATTAAATAAAAAATTAAATATAATCTACTTTTCATCACATAAACCAGTTTCCATGAAACAGAAATAGCCTTGTAACGTTTTCATAGAACCAACGCGTGCGAAGCCGAGGGAAGATCCTAGTTTATCATAATCCCGGAAAAGTTAACATGATCTCGGTACGTAGCGTACCCCGATCGCTTCATCAAAGAGACATGTTCCCAAAACTCTGCCTTTTATTTCCACTCACGTATCATATTTTTTAAGCCTGAATGAGTTTACTTTTGATTGCCTTTTTGATGGAAACAGGGATCAAAAGTATTTTAGTTCAGTAAATTTAAAGACATACTTGCAGTTTACACAAACCTTGTCTATTTTAGATAAGAAATAGGCTAAAATCTAGCTTTGTAGATGTGTGGATATTAGAGCTCTATTATCATTTAACCTATGAATTTTAGTTGGTATCGGTAGGCTGCTTATTATCTGCCGAATACTGTCAGTGAATCACTCAAATTAATAAATTTGGTGCATTAGACAAAAGTGAAAACAGGTAGGTACCTATACTTAAAGGGCGTTTCCAAAGGAATGTTAAGATATAAACAATTTCATTATTTGACTAGCTGAACCATTCGCGTTTTCATTCGCGTCGAATTAGTAATTACCCATTGAAGAATACGAATTTCCAAAAATCCGTTCTTAGTGGGTCCTTAAAGAGGCTCCTTTTAGGACGTAGGTCCTCTAAAATTGAAGCTCAAACCTCCAAAATCTGAGCTTCATAGTTCCTGTAGTTTCAGAGATCTCTTGAGAAGTCACCCAGTTTTGTCTTTTATAAAATTACTATTGATTTTTGTCAGATTTAATAAATAAGATTATTATAACATTTATTATATTAGCAGGATTTTGATAATGATTAAAAACAAGGAAAATAGACTAATGAGCGGTGAAAACAGCATGAATGATTAGATTAACTCACGAAATAAACGAGATAAACTCACTCACGAATATAACATCTGAGTTGACCAGATGCTAGATTTTCATTATCATCATCAGCCTATATCAGTCCACAGCTGGACATAGGCTACCCCTAATGAGCGGCATAGCGCCCTGTTTTCAGCTTGCCGCATCCAGCATCTGCCAGCAGTCTCTCACTAATACGATTTGACCCAACCGTCGTTTGACATTTTCTGGTTATAGTAAGATAACAAACGCAAACACAGCGTCCACCAAGAATCCTAAGCCTTCATCTGCAATAACAGTCACGTCGCACATCAATATTGCACCGACCGCTGCTATCCCTATGAAAAATTCAACCGGGTTCCGTTATGACAGGCAGCCGCATTGCAGCGTTGATGCGATGACCTAAATCCAGACAAAGCTTCTTTCGGCCGTTGCCTTCCTTCTACCTACTCGTATATGAAGGGTCTTGGTCTTTCATCTCTACTTACTGATACGTACACTGACACTGGAAATTAGATTTAAATCACACACAGATTTTTCATGTTTTTGCTGAAATTAAATAATTTTTATTACGGAGTTACATAAAATTAAATGTTTTTGTAATTCATAAAATAAAATGTTTCATACATAAAAAAAAATGTCTTTGTTTTAAGTTGAATGAATGGAAGATTAATCTCCCTTTATTTCACATTACGATTACAAATTTATGAAAATTCTTGCTTATACGCTCAGTTAAAACGATTTCGTCGCCCAGTGCCGACTCCTTTGCCTCCTCTTTGACTACTTTGCCAACTTTTGCAACTTTTTAGTCGGATTAGTTCTCAAAATAATTTAAAAACAAAACATAAATAATTTGCAGCTTACTCTAAGTTCAACCATAGTTCTCTTTATCACCATTCTTTATTCAGCCTTCTCTATTCAAAACCTCTTGAATCTGTAGAAGGTATTCAATTGGTCTTCGATCACCCTTTCTAGATGAGTAAACAATGATCTACTTGCAGTGAACACTGTATATTATTACACTAAGAAGCCATTCTCTTCGTTTTCACATAAAGCTTCAAACAAAATAAGGTCGCTCCTGGATAATACGGCTGTAGCGGCACAATAAATCGGACCATGAATACGTATGTACTTTCGAAGATTACCTACGGAACGGAGTTACATAACGCCTCGGTATACAGGGTGTAGAAAGACGACTAACTACCTCTTTTACACTTGTTTCCGTTTATTGGTGGAGGATCACCCCTAAACTGAAACAAAAAAATCTGCAGTCCGTAATAATTTATAGCTGAATTTAAAACTATTATCTTTTGAAATTATTTTGGTAGCACGCAATGTAAAATGTAGAATTTGGTTTCCAATTACTCAATCGTTTATTTAGCTTTAGACAAATAATTACGAAATAATCCGAAAAATCCAATAGTTTTTCCACAAAACCTACCTTATACGTGATATGATATGATGGTTTTTACAACATCGGCAATCTTTAAATTTTACTCTTTTTTAATTAAGCGTAACTCAAAAACTACTGGAAAGATCTTGTTCAAATAAGGAGCACACCAGCTTTCAATTTAAAAAAGATTCCACAAACTTAATGAATAATGAAGACCAAAAAAAAATTGGCGGGAATCGAACCTGTTAAGTATAAAAAATCTCCTGTGTCGCATCGCAGGATGACTCTTGCCCGCCATGCCACCGAGGTCGTCAATTCTGCCAAATTTTTATTTACCTACTCGAATTTTAGTTTCATTGTAGCAGAATTAAACATTTCATGCGAAGAAAGATGTAACGATTTTGACAGCTACGTTTTCATAGTTACGTAAAGTTGGGAACACTCTCAATCTCTATTTTTATGGCCATATAATATTTATGTCGAACATTAGCTTCGTTTCCCAGGAGAATACATCCCAAATAATGATTCTGCCTAAAATTCGGGCCGATATTTTGTAATCAATCTCCATTGATGAATGAATGTAAAGTGTTTTGGGGACGCTTCTGACTGGTATTGAAAAGGATCAGTTGAGCTACCTCTAGACTGTTTGCAACTGTCTGCAGTAAGCTCAATTGTTTCTACTAGTTTTGATTTGTTTCTATTCCTTGATAGTAATTTTCGTTGTAAATAAATACATGAGATATAAATTTGGAGGTCATATAAATTTGGTCGTAACATATAAATTTGGTCATAACATATAAATTTGGCAGTACCTATGTATTGGCGACCAATACCTAACGTTATTGGTCGCCAATATTGCTGTTAAGTTACAATATAAAATGTATGTTCACTGCTGGACAAAGGTATCCAAATCCTTCTTTCAATACGTTATTTATATTCAAACTAGCAGCGCCCCGCGGTTTCACTCGCGTAATTTCCGATCCCATGGGAATTCCGGGATAAAATATAGCCTGTGTGTAAATATATAAAAAATATAGAAAATATATAATCTATCTCTATGCCAAATTCATCCAGATCCGTTCAGTAGTTTTTGCGTGAAAGAGTAATAAACATCCATCCATCTATCCATCCATACTTACAAACTTTAGTAGGATTTTTTTTCCAATTCTTTCTGCACTTGTCCAACTTATTTTCTGTCAAAAGTGAGACATTTTAGAAATTAAAGTTTTATACTTACGTTCAAAATAAGGTTAATGAAGATACAAGAGCCAAATTATTTCCACCGCACTAATTTGCTTAGGTAAACCTAGACTTAGGATTACCCAGACTTATTTAACCACGGGTAAACCTAACTCAAATAACATAGAATAGAGCAGTGTTTTGACGATTTCATAGCGGAGTGCCGACTTACGCACTTTGCCGACTTTTGCAATATTCAATACAGATTACCGCAGATTGCCGAATTTTGGAAAGACCTATGCAACTAATCGCTTATCGACTTTCGCGTAGTGCCGACATTTTGTTATGTTTACCGAGGTATCATATGCTTGAGAGTCCATATTAAAATTATATTATAATTGATAACAAGTTAAGCAGAGCTTGTGTTATGGGTACTAGATAACTCATATTTAATGTATAATACTACAGAGATAGACGTACTATTTTCTAATACAAAGAGAACACCCAGAACAGTCTGACGATTCGTCCGACTCGGCGCCGACAATTGTGTAAGGTTTCATACAAATTCATACATACAGCTATTTCGATTTTTTCAGCTCCCTAAACGCGTTCGGAAAACTGAATATTCATCGTAATCAATCGGAATAAAACATAGATCCCGTTTGTCTTACCTCCGTTATTTGCCGGAAATACTATTCATAGAAGGGTGGATTTAGTAAAACCCTCTGACTGGTGGAATTGTATTGAGGTATCACAGGGATTAACCGAGCTTCCATTCGCGTGGCCCCGGGCTTCGTGTGGCTAGGCTACCAAGCTTGACAAACGTGAATTCGAAATTTGAAACATGTAGAGTGAATGAATGAACATTTAGTATAAGTAAATAAAAATAAGTTTGTTTAGTTTAGATGTTGTCCATAAATTACACTAAATATAGCAAAATAAAAAGACTTAGGTAGTCACAATTTAGAGTTATGTGTAAAGCTGAATGTGTTATTTTAAAATTTCGTTTTCTTGGTAATATTTAAACGCGAAAGTTCGTATGGATGTTTTCCTCTTTCACGTATAAACTACTGAAAGATCGAGCTGAATTTTTAATAGATATCGCCCTGGAATAAGACATAGGCTACTATTCATCCCATTAATCAGTTCCCATGGGATTTAATATAAAAAGCCTTTAATATATAATTGATAAATTCCGATGAATTTTCATTCGATTCGACTTTACTAATGTTCTACGTTGCGCCCTGCGGCTTCCCCCGCATAGAAATTTCAGAAATGTATTGCACGCCAATGGGGTACTTTCGTAAAAATAAAAAATACGTGTCTAATTATTTTCTTTGTTGTTTATTTATACCAAGTTTTGAGTCAATCGAAACAAGGAAAAATAATTTTCCATACAAACTCTACCACCCTATTTAACCCCTTCAGTGTATTTGCCCTTAGAAATATAAATTCCTGCATACACTGACCTCCTCATGGTAGTGGTGATTGTAGCCTTACGTACATCACTTGCAAGTGTTGAATGTAAGGCTATTGCATCATTCATACATCTTGCTTTATTTCTGAAACTAAGGCTGGATAATTGTGTCAAGGTTTTGCAGGCTGGTTTTATTTTTATGTGGAATCCTAATGGCGTTAAAGATCCATTTTTAAAGACTTTTAAATAATTTGACGTGTTTAATAACTACATAGTAAAAGACAAAGTCGCTTTCTCTGTCCCTATGTCCTTTTGTATGCTTATCTTATCTTATGTATCTTTAAAAGTACGCAACGGATTTTGATGCGGTTTTTTTAATAGATATAGTGATTCAAGAGGAAGGTTTATACGTATATCTAATAAAACCGTGCGAATTAGGTATCAATGTAGTCGAAGTCAATAAAATACGTATTATATTACTAAGGATAACTCGAAAACTACCTAATGGTCAGATTTTGACCAAAATGTGTATGTAACTCGTAAGAACAACTAGTTTTCAATTAAAAAATATTAAAAAACTACTTTTTTAAATTCTGTTGAAAAGATTATTTATGAAGCCGTTTGTATTCTTATCCAATCTTGATGATTAATATTCTATTGTAAAATCTCGCCATAATTATCTATACAAATAAAATATGGCGAGATGGACCCATAAACATTTTAAGGCCAAGGGATAGTATCTGTCCCCCAAAACTTTAAAAAATGTGTTTTATTTTTTTCTTATCAATCAAATATAATATAGATAAAATATATATAATATAAATATAGATAAAATTATATTTATTATATTATATATAAATATAGATTTATATATACTATATAAATATAGATTTATATAACTGCTTTGCTGATTGATCTTAATTTTATCTATATTAGATAAAATTAAGATCAATCAGCAAAGCAGTTTTAAGGTATTTGAGCAACTCACTCTCGGGGAACATTACTATATCTCTGTCTATGGTTTCCGTAAGGACGTCACTAATATTATTTGTATAAGTAGGTACCTAGATACTGTTAGTTAGCCATCGAACTATTGAAAATATTTATACACCTAGAGGTATTATACATTGCCAATTTATCGCCATGACTTTACCCTTTCTCATAATAAATTACCTCAGTTAAGTGAAACATTTCACATCATATGCATAGACCCCGTAACTAATGGGTAGGCTCACGCTGTGGTATTGTATCCAATCAAACCACCATTATATTGCAAAAGGAGGCCAAGCTATGGGTTAACATGGTTTACACCCCTGACAAAACGGGCGCATTACAATATAATTAATGGTTTTACAGTGTTACCAACTTATTTGTGTGGGTACAAAAACGTTCAGGTGAGGTTACTTCCTTTATTATCATCATCAACCTATATTAGTCCACGGCTAGACGCCAATGAGCGCCTTTCTAAGTTACTTCCTTTCGTTGCGTTTTTTTTGGTTGGGTAGGTAAATAAATAGCTTTGATGTCTTGTATAACAGCATTTTGTGCAAAATACAAAAGTTTTTTTATTTTCTTATATTACAGAGCACAACCAAGTTAATAAGAAAATCTGATTGGAAGCTGTGTTCGTCCAATTCTTAACGAACATCTATGTTGGTAACACTACAATGAGTCTTAAACTGTAACACAGTAACTCAATTGACCTAAATACGTGATGCAAATAGGTGTGTACCAAATTTCTAAATAATTTAGAAGATAAACACAGCGTTGAAGTGAATTTAGGACAATCGATACACATTACGGAGTCTGTCCATCAACAAAATACCAGCGGATCTATTATGTTACATTCAATTTTATAAATGTTCGTCAATAATGGCCTAAGCTACGAGTTTATCTTTTGAAAACACGCAGCATTTACTATTTTGATTATCATTATCAGGAAATCGAAAGAAGAGTTTGTTATTGCGTCCTAATACTTAGTCAAATAATTATAGTGTATGAAGAGTGTATGAAAACTTATCAAAAACGTCAAAAACAATTGTTTAAAATGAATTCATCTATTGGTCAACTTTGTTCTTAATTTAATGTCAAAGCATACGAAGCTTATAACTGTGCGATAATTATCGTTTGGTGATCACAGGGCATTGGTTTAAGAGACGAACCGAATCACGGTTTCAGTTAAACTTTTAGGATGGTCTAGGTACTTATTTGTATAAAATAAATAAACAAAATAAAACTTATTGGTTATGTACCGAAATTTCAAATATTTGTTACGGGGTTGTGGGTGTTTTCTATGTAAGTATATTAAAAAAATATCTACCTTTCTATGTAATACTGTACACGTATATCAGTCATCTAGTACACATAACACAAGCTCTGCTTGACTTGGGGCTAGATGATGCTGTGTGGATTGTTCAGCATTATTTATTTAATTATTTTCCAAATAGATAACTACTTATTTAATAAACATTGGCCTGTGATCTTATAAAGAAATGTAGCCTTCGGTTTCTATTTTATTTATTTTAGTTTTCTGTGTGTGTGTGCTGCTGGTTTTCCATAAATGTAACAAAATAACATAAAGCCATAGTCGAATAGAGTTATATTTTGTCAAAAACGTACAAAACTTCAAGTGTTACCTAAACTTTAACCATTGGTTAACAAAGGATGTATAAGATACCTAGTAAATGTACCAACGTTGCAATATGGAACATTTTTATAAAATTGTAACAATTTTCCATCGTAAAAAGTCCTTTTGTAGAGAACTCAAAACGAACAAAGAAAATAACAATAGATTCCTATGCAGAAATGTTATAAAATCACCATCTTGTTTATAATAACAAGGTTCCTACTTGACTTTCAAGAAACAAACTGTCAATACAGAGAGAATTTGTTATTTGCATAGCAAGCTATGAATTCCTTGACTTTCATAGCTTTACCAAGGAATTTACATTAGTCTTTATTTACAACTAGCATCTACCCGCGTCTTCGCACGCGTTACTTCTATGGAAACGTTTCGAAGCTATTTCTATCCCATGGGAACTGATTAATGGGATAAAAGTAGCCTATGAGTTATTCCAGGGCTAAAACTACGGCTGTTCAAATATTTAAGCCTGATCCGTTCAGTAGTTTTTGCATGAAAGAGGAACAAACATCCATACAAATTAAATCACGTTTATAATATTAGTAAGGATGAATTAATGAATTGTAAAAAATGAAAACTAGTATTTATCATTGACGATTGAGCTTACTGCAGGCAGTATTTGTTAGTAGGCACCCAGTTAATAAAAATATCAAATAATGTAGAGATCCATAGTCCATATCAGTCGAAAGCGTTCCCAAAACACTTGCTGTATTTCAGTCTGTATTATACGAAAAACAGCTAAAGTTTATTATGCTATAAAAGTTATCAAGTAATAGTTTTAATGCCCATGAAATTTTTAACTATCGAAAGATGACGAATAGTAAATTAATCAATTTTTAGTATTCTATTTTGAGATTGACATATTTATACACCTACGCTTCTTTATCCAATACGAAAAGTAAACCAATAAAACGTCTGATAAATTATTTACCATGTTAAAACGCAATATGGAAAGTGGTTTGGCTTTCGTGGAATTATTTCTATTTTATTTAGTAGGTTTGCTCGCGGCTTTGTTCAAAAGCTTCTAGAATGCATACATATGTAAAAGTTTAGTAGGAACGCGGAAGATTGGCTTTCTGTGAATTAAATAATTCTCAGAATAAGCGCCTATCTACTCCCGAGTGGTAAGAAAATATTTAACCGACCCTTTTAAGGATTTTTTAAAAAATATATTTTTTTTCGCTTTTTCCCATTGTAGTGTTAGCTAGCAGTATTTTTTTTTTGCAACCGCTTACAGTTAGCTCAATGGTTTCAATTGTATATACTAGTTGTAATTTTTTCTATTCCTTGATTGTAATTTTCATTGTTATTAAACTTTTCCTTTAAATAAAATAATGTAAATTTTATGATTATTGTTTGTACTTTACAATATAAGACTTTTCAATTCTTCATAACTTTATATAAGCAGCAAATAAGTGCTTTTTCTAAGTCAAGTCAAAAGTGGAAACTGGTTTTTCTCAATTTTCTCTGCTAGACTTAGGGACCTATTGGTTTTGCGCCTTGCTTCTACAGGGTAGAGAGGAACTAACTTTCGTAGTTAGACAGCGGTTCAACAGTTTCATGTTCGTAGGCAATTACAATCTTTGATTCATACGAAATCTAATATAATTTTCGAGATTTAGAGGGTTTTAAGAGTTTTGCCGAAGACATATCATTATTTGACCATAGTAGGTGAGAAAGAAGTCAATCGACCTCTCGAAAACTTTCCTTGTACGCAAACTGCTTACAGGCCTTACAGTATTAGGTATACTACGTAAAAATTAGGTACGACAACACTCAAGACAATTCCACATACATATTTGCTGCGTCCAGTCCAGCGTACCCAGAGCTTTACCTTCAACTCGTAATTACTGACCGTCCGCCACATGGCCGAAGGGGACAGTCAGTTCCTAAACGCGATCCGTTGTGTACCTAACAAACCACAAAAAAACCTAGCTCACTCTTTGCTCTTTCAATTTCGAACGAACCAATTTCAAAATTCGAAATATAGTCGAAACGAATCGGCTTATAGTTTTTAAAAGAGGTAAATCGACCTATATTCTAAAATTCTATTTTCAAAAGCTTTGCGAAATAAAAACTTGTGCGGAAGTAAACTGCCTCACTAGGATGCTGCTCCCGAGTTCGCTCCTCATTCTGCTAAGTGGTGAGAGAAAGATTATTTTCCTAACTTTGTTCGACTTCGTGTCTACAAGTTTTGTGATAAATGTTCAAGCAGACTCTTAATTTTTCTCTGACGTTATTTGAAAAGTTTATTACAATATCGGTGGTAGTAAATCAGGGTTATTGCCCATGAATATTTTAAGTAGTTGCTTTTAGAATATATATTTTTATAGGAAAATAAATAATTTTTCGAAAAAAAATTTAGTAATGCTATAAATTACTCAAAATATGATCGTGAACATCGATTCATTTGAGAGCTTTGAATTTTAATGACGGTTGATGTACGGTTGTATTAATTAATTTTAATGATGATTGTAACTGAACGAAGGGCAGAAATCGTAAATGGATGAAATAATAAAAAATGGGTTTTCGCCAACATTTCTTTTAATGACCCCTGAAAATTAAATACATATCTTGCGAAGAACCGACAAGCGCTGGGGATACCATGTTCTAGAGTAGAGACCGTGACACGACAAGCGTAGTTTAGGACGCCTTCCGGCCAGATGAGATGATGATCTGCGAATGACCACTGGCAGATGCTGAATGTGGCTTTGTGAAGACAGGGCGCTATGGCGCTCATTAGGGAAGACCTATTTCCAGCAGTGGACAAATTGATGATGATGAAAACTAAATGTACGGTGCTCTACTCTGTAGCTATAGGTAATATGTAAACATTCTTTTACTTAGGTAGGTTCATCTGTGATTCTGTTTCCATACATAACAAAACGAAAGAACATCTCGAATCGAATCGAATCCATCTAAGTACTTGTTTCTACACGCGATTTTTTGTATTGGATCATCTATTTCAGATAATTAAACAATCCAATATATAACTTTATATTATGAAGTCATTTAGACCAACAAGTACTTAGACCATATAGGTCATTTAGAGATGGTATATCTAGGTTAGTCTACCTACCTATGGTCACCCATACCTATTACCTAGGTCATTCAACTATGTTTTAAATGACCAAGTATATTATGGTCCCACTATAATAGTGTGACCTAGGTAGACCAATTTAAATCATCACCCTTATTAAATCAACGTTTCAAAGCAAACCTTAGTCAAAGGCAAAATGTAGTGTTGTCTTAGGACTTGGTAAGTTATTTTACAAACAAACCCACGGTGGGTACAGTAAATTAGCCAACAAATGGTGCTTGCTTATCTACTTTAGAAGCGAGAATTGGATCTCGAATTTTCTTGATAATCATCACTACATATTATTAATGATCAAACGAACTTAAACAAGTGAAGTTCGATCACAATCAAGGCTGGTGTGTGGGATCATACTACAATACGTAAAATAAATCGCTGTGAATGAAGCCGTGAAACATAATAAAATAAAGCCGCTTTCTCTGTCCCTATGTCCCTTTGAACGCTTAAATCTTTAAAACTAAGCAACGGATTTTGATGCGGTTTTCTTTAATAGAGAGAGTGATTCAAGAGGAAGGTTTATACGTATAAACCTTCCTCCTAACCGTGCGAAGCCGGGGCGGGTCGCTAGTTTATACATAATGTATAGATTCTTAGCTTAAGGTGCAAGGGGGAACACTTGTGCCACCACTTATTTTATCATCTATTTACGTAAAATAAAGGAATTTCCAAAATTAATCAGACATTACTTTTATAAATGCGAAAGTTTGGATGGATGGATGTTTGTTACGTACCTCTTCACGACAAAACTACACAACGAATCGTGCTGAAATTTTGAACGTTTTTATTTCTAGGCCTCGACTAAAACAGAGGCTGTTTTTCATAAATTAGTAAGCGAGTGAAGCCATTGGGCGCGTCTAGTAAATTCAAAAAAGTAACTGATTTTAAACAACTGATTACTGAACTGATAGACGTATTCCTAGGCTGGAATAAAACGGACGCTTTTTTCAAAAAAAATCACGAGGTTGTAGCCACGGGGCGCAAATAGTTAAATTTAATTTTCCACAATAAGATAAATGAAAAGCAAGGGACATTTAAAGTAATTAGGTAGGTGTGTCAAAATATGCTACTGTATAAGGACATTATGGGCCTTACCACAAAAAAGTTGTTAAGTTGTTAACATAGTTTTGTAGGGTGACTTTTGCTAAACAACTGTTAAACACGTATCTAAGTCGTGATTTTGTTTTTTTGTGGTAAGGCTATATGAATCTATGTATTAGGATTAGATGACGTAGTAGAGCGAATCTGTCTTCCGAACGGGGAATTACGAATGTCCAATTCAAAAATAGGACGTCACGATCACAATTTTGATACTTTCGTTAACCAGCTGGCAGCCATTCTATTTGCAGTCAACTACCCACATTTTAGTAGAGAATAATAGTCATAATTAACTCTTGTTGTCAACTTATCCTATCCTACTAATATTATAAACGCTTAAGTTTGTAAGTATGGATGGATAGATGGATGGATGGATAGATGGATGGATGTCTGTTACTCTTTCACGCAAAAGCTGCTGAACGGATCTGGATCAAATTTGGCATAGAAATAGATTATAACGCATAGGCTATATTTTATCCAGGAATACCCACGGGAACGGGCACTACACGGGTGAAACCGCGAGTATGTATAGTATACTCCAAACACGAATCCTGCGCAGACGAAGTCGCGGGCATCAGCTAGTGTTTAATACTTTAACCATAGGTACTTACTAAATCTTTTTAATTTACAAGCATACTACCTACGCATTAGGGCACATTTAGACTATTTATGTTCTACATTACCTTAGTGAATTTTGAAAATTATTTTGAGAACTAAATATCTAAAACCATAACCAGACTCAGGGCCCTGTTTGCTTAGAAATCTAAACGTTTCGATGAGTCATCAAATCAAAAGCAATTACGAATAGGATAGTTTTAGATAGTTTTATACAAGACCTTTGCGTGACGCATGCACAAACCACAATAATAGATAAAGTGGTTGATTATTTTATTTGAAATAGTCCTCGAATTGTTATGAAACCTATTAAATACCGACTTTTATGCAATTTCCGAGGGCTTCCTATACCACAGCCCCTACACACATACTACATTCGCCGAGTCACGGTCTCCAATCAAAAACACGTTTACCTCAACATGGTTGCAATACCTACTTCTGTATTTTATTTAACATCTCCTGAGATCTGTACTTATGACAAAATAACTCAGAAGTTTATTTCTTTAGGCTTACGAAAATAAGCATGAAAACAAGTCAAATTACAAACCATAAATTACTATCGAAAAAGCCCACTTTATGGGACGTTACATGCATCGCCACACTTGCGCCTTCCCAACTTCCAAGGACATCCACGAGGGTTGGTGCGGCAGCAGCTTTGGGTGAAGATCTCAAGAGGCGCAAATATGCAGGTCTCGACAGAGCCTGCTTATTTGCTCCCCTTGGAGTCGAGATCCTAGGTCCGTGGGGTACCGAGGCTCACCGAGTTTTTTTTTCAACTGAGCGTCTGGTCGATGCGACTCTAGATTTTTTATTTTTTTTATTGCAGACAGTCCACACTGCATCATCTAGCCCCAAGTTAGTTTAGATAGATCTGGGGGCATTGCATCCAGAGTCTTGGGGACACGACGACTTGTATTGATATGGCTTGATATCAGAAGATCCACAGACTGTTTGCAACCGACTGCAGTTAACCCAATTGTTTCAATTGTAAATACTTATTTGTTTTTCTTGGTTTTAATTTACTTTGTGTAAGTTTAAACCTTGCTAATTATCATTTATTACCAGGGGAATAAATGTTGTTTTCAAGGTCCAAATGAAACGTATTGATTGTATTTGACTAAGAAAGTGAATTAATTACTCATCAAGTATTCAGAGGACACACTGACCTCATGCACATCTGTTTAATTCCCATTGATGATACCAAGTTGAATAAATGTTACTTGAAAACATTAGTATGACAAATTCAATATGACTAAGCGGGTTCCCTGTGAACTATGTAATGTGTTCATGGCGCGTTAAACATAGCTTTAAAGATTAACAAATTTCATTGAAGACTTTGCAAAGCTTTATAAAATCATATGAACTCATATTTAAGCAACTTTCAGACATGCCTCGTAACCACTTTTTTATTTCACACTACACGAAAGGAATGAATGAATGAAATGAATGAACACTTTATTTGTACTCAAGAAAACATTTAAAGAGCTTATATCTAATTTAAAAATAATAAACAGTACAAAAAGGCGGCCTTATCGCTGAGAGCGATTTCTCCCAGGCAACCTTTAAAAGAAGAAAAGAAGAAAGGCTTTGTCGCTGAGCGATCACATCTCCTAATTTATACAAACATTACATTTACAGTATTTTTCTTAATTGCCTATAGCTAAATACCTAATATAGACAGGATTAAAAAAATCCATATAAAAAGTATATTGTGTAATAGTATCTAGGATAACAAACAGGACGGTAATTTATGCCATTGTTAGATGAAATAAACGTTAAAAATATGATAATAGTCTTCCATTAGATAGTTAGTTTTTCCGGTTATATTTAGATATTACCTATCTTGAAAAAACTGTAGTTTTCACCATATTTTTTCAATTCAATTCACTTTATTAAACATATATATAACATTACAGATTAAAGTACTGCTACTTAAAATATTCTTTGAAGAACACACAAATGCATAGAGTTATCAAGTTTGAAAAGTCAATAGTCATAAATATTCAATAAGACATCGATCTTGCAAGTCACCTTGTAGGTACCTAAGAGTCCCACAAGACAAAAATAGATAGGTAATGAAGAGAAACACGATTTGAGCATGTTGGAAAGGACACCTTTGATTATCTTTAAAAAGGATTCCAGCCGATTTATTAATCAAACTAAATCCAGATCTCATACTCATTAACCTCGGGGTAAAAAAGTGAATTACATAAAATTCACTTATTTATTTTACTTTCTTCTTCGAATCATAATGTCAAAACAAATAAGAAAAAATTAGCATAGTAAAAAATTATAACACACTGAAAGTGAACTGTTTCGCACATAATTTTTCGATATTTAAGAAACCCTGCTTTCTATTGAAATGCTTTATGTTCTGATTCGTAGTTTATCTTATCACTAATTAATGGGTCCCTCTTAGATTCTAAAACATTTTCTTAATTAGTTGTGTATTTCTTTGTAAGAAGCAGTTATGTTATTTTGCGTTTAAAGTAGAATAGAAATAATAACATTTTAAAGTAGATACACTTTTACACCATTATGTACAATCAAACAATCATCACGTTACATGCGGCCATTTGGCCTCACGATTTTAAGTTGATTAATCATACCATTAATAAAAATTTGCAGTTGAAAGTCATTAAAAATCATACTCTACATTGTAGTCGGATTTTTACATGAACAGTGAACATTACTTGTTTGAAATAAAATGACAGGTACTTACTTTACATAATTAAGCTGTATGCTATTTTCATGTAGGTATGTAAGTTAGATTTTTGTAAATCGCTCAACAATGTGCTTTATCAGTGCGAAGCCTTCATTTTGAATTCAAATAAGTACAAATATATGACTGAATTACGTTTGTTCTGATACAACCATTGAAAAATTTGTATGTCTATGGATACAACATTAGGTACCGTAACAGATGGAAATTAAGATACCTACCTATATAAATGTACAGACAATCAACCACGACCCGACAATATCAAAAAATATTTTGTTCTTTTTACACTCCCTATTTCATTATCATCATCATCAGCCTATATTAGTCCACTGCTGGACATAGGCCTCCCCCAATGAGCGCCTATCATTAAGTCCCTATTTGATTGTTTTCAAATCGGCTTTTTCCCTACATACCTACCTACCAAAAACCCATAAAGCTCTACTATAGCTTCCTTTTTGTAACTAACTACATTACCGGTTTTCGTTTTGGTGTATCGGTATTGGCTAACCTAATTGTTAAAATAAATAAATACCGAAACGTATAAGGTAAGGGTAAGGTACTCCTGTAAAAATAAAAACCATAGACCTTAGATTTTACCAAACCAATAACCGGAGCTCCGAACCAATTTAAACCCCGCAACATCTATAACAGGAGTACGGTTGGATCCGGTATTATTTACGTGGAAAACGTTCTAGGGCTGCGATGAATACATGGCTGGAGTAATCAACGCCCGGCGCAGTACGTGAATAAATGATAGCCGACCGCAATGCTCAGCGTTCGGAATTTCATGTGTTTTCCAAACCCGTAAATGTACCTATGCACGGAAAAAATTAAATTGGTTTCGGTATCCCTTTAGATATACCCGGGGATATTATAATATACGCTGGTAATATTGAATTATAAATGTCAGCGTATAACGTACATAATTCAATATTAATTTTGTTTTAGTTTTGAGGTACACGTAGCCTACACCGTTTTACAGCCATTTACGGTAGGTATACAATAAACCAAACATTGCAGCTGTAATGTTTTGCTTTTGCGGTACCCGGATTAAAATAAGCTTATACGAGCACTTTCATGCGAACCTACATAACTTTTAATCCCGAATCCGTTCAATAGTTTAAAGCGTGAATAAAAATATAATGTTTTTAAGCGCTAGTTAAGCGGCTTCAGCCATTTTTATTAATGCTTTATGGCAGGGGTCCTCAAGCGGTCGATCGCGAAAGCTTTTCTAGTCGATCGCCAGCAATAGTAAACCTGTTAGGGTATTTTAATTCATTAAATTCGTTTCCGTAACGGAAACGTCAAAATCAAATTCTATTCCATTTCCGTTAGATCTTTAGAACGCTATTTTGATTTCATATCCAAAATAGGAAACTAAGGATCCAAAATCAATTGGTAAAAGTTTTCGAATATGCTCTTTTAAAATAGCAATCAATCATAGTCATAAATTTTCCGATATCGAATCCGAAGGGCTTCCCGATGAATTAAAATACCCCTCCGTAGGTACCTACTCATTCACTCTTACAGGTAACATTGAGAGATAGGTACATAGGTACCGTGGCGTGACGATAATCGACGATCAGACAACGCCACCTATTAGTAGATACAAGACTTATTCCAAAACATCTGCTGCCTACTGATATATCAAAATCTTTTAATTTGGACTTTACATCTATTGAGCGAGATTGAGTTATTGCAGATTATTTCTGGTATACACCTCAAATCCAGAGCTGATACCAATTTCTGGTCCTTGATATCTGGAGAAAGCAGTAGGTTTTCAGTTAAAAGGATGTTTTCACTTTCAAAACTTTCATACATTGTAGTTTGGTACATCCCTTGTTTTCAAAAGATTCTCTGGCAGATAGCTGATGGTGGGTCCAGACCAAGCGAATGTTAACAAACGAACGCGAACGAACCAGTGTGCACGTCTATTCTTTGACCGTGGCAAAAGCAAGCGAGGGCTTTTTCGCCCTCGGCAGTGCTCCGTCACCGGCTTTCGCTGGGATTCACATGCGTTCGTTTAGCGTGGACACAACAGCGAAAGCCAGTGACGGTATCGATCGTCGAATCCCAGTCGTTCGCTTTCGCTGGCTCTTGTTCCCTTGGACCCACCACAACAATTTAAGTTTGAGCACCCCTGCTTATGGGAAATTGACTAGGTGAACAAACATTGGGCATAAGCAAATGTCGTGTAAGCGACTTTTTACTCGTGATTTACGTTGCGCTGTCCAAGACAAGCCTGTAAAATACATAAACAGACCAGAATTCGCTCTACATTTTGTACCATGATTTTGTCCCGCCATTTTAACCGCAAAATTTTCCCGATTTTCATATCTATTCTCGGAAGTGTATTTAAATGCCGGAAAAATTAGGACTGCTGTTGTTTTGGTCCTTCGAGCGGGATACAAATTAAGAATTAATGATTTCAGTAGCCTCATTAGTATGGGACATCCTTTCATCCTTTTTATAACAGGCTGTTTTCATCTGACCTATATTTAACTTTAATGTACCTACGGAACAGAAAATGTTTGAAAGATTAAAAAGTCAGACACATGTTTATCTTTAGATACTTAAATGCATCTAGAATCTTTAAATATAAATAATTTAAGCGCCGAGGTGTTTGTAAATTTCACAACAAGGTTCATTTGATTTCGAATCGTAGGTCGGATATATTTTAAAGTTAACTAACTACCCGTGCGAAGTTGGACTGGGCAAGTAAAACAAAACAAGATCAAAATTTAACTCCGATAGAGAAGCTAACCAGCAGCATAATCAATTCGACATAGTCAAGGAGCAATCCTAGAATACAACGATCTTTGAAAAGAAATGAACTCCACCTAGGTACTTATTACGTAACAGTAAAGAGAACCAAGCAAATTATTATAAACTAGATGCGCCCTGCGGGTTCGCCCGCGAACCAGAGTTTTTTTTTAGTACAAATTTCAGAAATTTGTTGTTCACCCCTTTTTTATTTAATACTACTTATTGAGCTGAAATATTAAATTTTTACTTAATTCACAAATAATGAGACATCGGGATTTGCGCAATCTTACACATCCCGATGTGTAAAATAGCGCATTAGCGGGCGATAAGATTGCGCAGGTTAATTACTTGAATAAATCACATTTAAATAGTCCGAAACCAAGATAAAATGCATTTTCCGCACCACCACACCTGGCACTTACCTCACTCAATCTAATCTTCCACAATAGGCACTTGGAAGACTGGTTGCATACTCCACATTTTATTTATTCGAAGATTCTGGTTTTTAAATATTTTGTAGCTTTTTATATTGTTTTTTGTTTGAATTAGGCTTGTTATAGCTATTATTGTAAGGTAAACTGCTAATGACATCAGCTTGTGAAAAGTTTATGCTTCCGGTAAGAATTAATAGTAGATTGCACGCGCAATCTTACACAGCCTCGAAGTGCGCAAACTTACACATCTGGCCATTTTTGAATTTAACAAGATCCTGCTGCTCTCTCAGAAAGAAATTGTAATGTTATATCAAAAGTAAACAGTTTGATAGCAAACCAAAGTAAAGCAAACAGAAAAGCATTGTAATTCTGTCACCGTTTATGTCAGTCATAGTTGCAAGATGACAAAATATTAGATCAAAAGGCTATAAAAACTTTGAACCCTCCTGGACTCACCGTTTATAGACTGAATTCGATTTTTTTCTGGGAGTGTATACCAGCTTAAGTAGTAATGAAAACACAACAGAAGTTGGCCTCGTGTGTCCCACCGGTGCTGAGAAACACGTGATGCGCAATCTTACCGCCCGCGCGATCTTACACCAACCTACCCTACATAGGGACAGAGAAAGCGACTTTGTTTTATACTAGTTACAAGTATTTTGTCTCTCTTATTTGTTACATAAATACACATATATACCTACTTATTAGTTAGTCGATACCTTATTTGTTAGTTTAGTGGATATTTGTATATTATACGCATAGGATAAGTTTAAAATTAAGGAGCTAACATACATAAAGATGTAATTTTTGTATACACCCACTAACTTACTTTCTAAATTTGTATATTGTGTAAAACCTTTTACTTAAGTTGTCTACTACCTTCTTACTTATGTCTGTGCCGTTTCTTTTTCAAATAAATATATCTTTATAAATATTTCTGGTACAGTGGCGGCATCAGAAGAAGTGCGGAGATGTTTCTGGTGCGGGCCGATGGCAGATCAAGTGCATAGGAGTCAGCGCGCGCCGGCCTGCGGCGAACAGCTCGCTCAGACCACTTGCGACGCCGGATACACGCACTGCGCCACCGTCGCCTCCTCGCCGCGTAAGACTGATGCTGTTGTCGAACTAATCTATCATTCCATTCAAACCATATCAAACTTATAAATCGTTCACAAAATACAAATACAATATTTTATTTCATTTACCTATTCTCATACATTTCAGTGGTATAATGGTCCCTCTTTTCAGTAATATTATACCTGTGCTAGACGGATATTAAAAAATAATCTATCATTCTGGTTCATTGACTAAAATAGAACGGCCTACGGCGTAAGTTGTTACTCTTTCACGTTAAAACTACTGAATGCATCGGCCTAAAATTTTCTATACCTAGACATATTTCTAGCCCTGGAATAAAACAGGCTATTTTTCATCCCATAAATCAGTTCTCATGGGATATAATTAGGCTAGAAACGTTTCCATGGAAACACGCAAAATGTAAAGGATGCTGACAAATTAGTTTTAGCGAAATCTGTATTGACTCAATTGAAAACGTTTTTGTTGCAGCTTACGCTGAGTCAAGAATGTGCGTGAAGTTCTATCAAGATCAATGCTACTCTCTCTACTGCAACTCCTCAAAAACATGGAGAATGATCTGCCCATGCCAGGGGCACCTTTGCAATGGACAAAACACAGATAGAGAAACAAGAGCGTTCGCAACACTCGCTAAGATCGAAGGCAAACACAAAAGAAGCAAGCGGTCTCAAACGATCAAAGGATTCTTCCCACAGAAAAAGACGGCAACAGTTGGCTTGGAAGAACAAACCACTGTCAGTACCATAACAGATTTCGATGTCGCAGAAACTACTTCGGTTTTATCTAATGTCATGGAAGGCAATGACGTAAGTGTTGAAGATAACATTGTTGAACAGGGGGATGAAAATAAAATGCAGGGTGAACAATCGGTAGAAGAACAAATAGAGAGTATTGATGCACCATCGACCGCTGATAATGTTGAGCACGGGGATGAAAATAAAATGCAGGGTGATCAGCCGGTAGAAGAACAAATAGAGAGTATTGATGCACCATCGACCGCTGATAATGTTGAGCAAGGGGATGAAAATAAAATGCAGGGTGAACAACCGAAAGAAGAACAAATAGAGAGTATTGATGCACCATCGACCGCTGATAATGTTGAGCACGGGGATGAAAATAAAATGCAGGGTGATCAGCCGGTAGAAGAACAAATAGAGGGTATCAAAGCAGCTTCCGCTGCTAATGAAATGGGAGTCGATACGGAAGTTAAACAAAGTGAAACAATAACAATTATAAATATGGATACGACAATCTCAGAAGAAAACAGCTTTGAACGTGAGAAAATTTTAATTACAACTTCACAAGCAGAAGTCGTAAAAGAAACTGAATCAGTTACCGTCGAAATACCTTCGTTGCCAACAACGCTTGAATTAGAGGTCTCTGTAGCGCACGTCAAACAGCCAGACAATATGCCTCCACCAGAAGCTCTACAACAAACTGTTGCCCCAATCAAAGTCGAGACTACAACTACCCCCACTACAATGGGAACAATCGAAACAAGCACTATCAATAACCACAAGGAAGTGACACATTCTCTAATAGAAACATTGCATATTAATGAAATAGCAAAAAATAAGGGGGGAAATCAAAATCAGACCAAAAAGAACGGAGCAGGAGAAACGAATGTTTCACTATGGGGAATTTTAATAATGCATGTTTTAGTTTATATTACTTGGTAGATTTAGAAAATAGTATTGTTTTAGCTACGAATTGGCTTTGATCTCTAAAAAATAGCTTTAAATATTTTATATGTTTAGTTGAATGTATGTCCTAGGCGTGGTAATAAAGTGGAGTGAGTCAAAACTGTAAATGTCACTAATTACTGTAAATTAAACACACACGAACATTTCAATAGTTTTATTATCAACCAAATGTAAAATCGTAATCCTTAGATATATGTCTACTACTTGATTTAGTTTCAAGACTCTTCTTCCCTTGGTCGAAAGCTTCATGGATATCAGATTCAAATGGATTTTGGTGTTTTACTCTTTTAGGTACAGGACCGTAGTAATCATATGTCGGGGGTGGCGTTATTTCTGTTCCTTCTCTTGACCTGCCATCATTTTCTCTTACTGCTACATCATTATTATCATCGTCATCACTTAGTTCGTTAACTATAGGCGTCGGTTCATTAGCTTTAACGAAATTCTTATACTTGACTTCTTTTCTAGTAATGACATCACTTATGATTGGCGGAGGTGGTGGTGGTGTTGGTTTGACAAACGACGACGAAATAGGAGCTTTATTATCATAATATTGTTGCTTAGACGAGAAATATAGACCTTTCCGAGGATCAACTTCAGATATTTCCGGTGGTTGTTCCATCGGGTATGTGGTAGCTTTAGGCCTAACATCGGACCATGACTTAGCCGTTCCACCATTTACGGCTACCCTAGAACCACTATCATCAAAAGTGTAATTGGACTTACTGGATGAAGCAGTCTGAACTGGCGCGAATTCATCTATCCTCTTACTTCTTTGTTGTTCAACATACTCTTCTTGTGTCATCTCTCTGAATTTCTTTACTTTATCTTCGATACCTTGTTTGCCTAGATCCCATTCTCTAACATAAGCTTCTCTTAGCTTCTGCTTCTCTTTCTCTTCTTCTTCTTTCCTCTTCATTTCTTCTGCTTTAATCCGCGCTTCTGATTCATCGCGCTGTTTATTCAGGAACTGTAGCAGATGCGTGGTAAAGGTCTCGCGATCTTCTTCTGTAAGAAATTTATTATTATTAGTTACGAGTTAAGCTTTTCTGTAAAGTAATTTTAAAAACATCGCATATACTATAAGCTTATTATTAGAACTATTCTATATTTAAAAAAAATTGCTAATACAAATCTAAATTTCTGTGATCGATGACGTCTCAGTTTTGTATGGATTTAAGTTGTTCGCACGATAGAGGCACTCGTAAAAGAGACGTCACTATCAAGTCTCGATACCATCGTCAACAGGACTAAGGTTGTGTAACAATAAAAAGGGACGCTATGACGATAATTTCAAAACTGTGGGATATTGACAAATTATCTACAGGCTGTTTGTCTTTTACATCATTATATAAAATAAATAAATAATACCTTCAGGGTCTTCCGGCGGTAGGCCAGCTCTAGCCCGCTGCCTCGCTCGCGCTGCCTTAACCCTGGCTGCGATGACTGCTTCTCGTTTCTTCCTAACCTCTTCAGTTTCCTTCTGAGCTTGCAAAGTTTCCTGACGAAGTTTTAGTAGCTCATCCATTTGCTGGCGACGCTCTTTGTCATCGGTACTGAAGGCGTAGTAACCGACACCGTGCATTCGGGCCTCTGTAAGGGAATAAACCCATTAATGAGACTGAGAATGAACATTTAGATAAGAAAAATAAAAGTTGCTCAACGAGCTATGGAAAGAGCTATGTAAGGAGTTTCTCTGAAGGATAGGATTCGTAATGAATATATCCGACAGAGAACCAAAGTTATCGACATAGCTCAAAGAATTAGCAAGCTGAAGTGGCAGTGGGCCGGCCATATCTCGCGAAGAAACGACAACCGTTGGGGTAAACGTGTTCTTGAGTGGAGACCGCGACTTGGTAAACGTAGTGTAGGACGCCCTCCGGCCGTGGGATGACGATCTGCTAAAGACTGCTGGCAGATGCTGGATGCGTCAAGCTGAAGACAGGGCGCTATGGGTCTCATTAGGGGAGGCCTATGTCCAGCAGTGGACTAATATAGGCTGATGATGAAGATGATGATGATTTACTTAATAACTGTTTTTAATTTCCAACAGGTTCAACTTCAACTTCAACTTCTTTTGTGTTTGGCTTGCTGTGCTAGTTTGCCACAATTCTGCCAGTGTCCATGTAATGAGTGTCATAAACTTTAGTAGATATCATCAAGTAATGTCACTTGGCGGGCGAAAGTCACCTGCGACGCAGGAGGTTGCGGATTCGATTCTCGCCTTGACTAATGTTTGTATAATGTGTCAATCTCTGTATGAGAGTCTGTATGAATACGATCCATAAATTGTCCAGTATTATTTATTTATTTTTAAGTTCTACTAGTTTGCAGTCTTACCGTCAAACAGTAAATCTTGATAGTGAATATCCCTGTCCTTGCCAACAAGTTCTCTTTCCTTCGCCTCCCATTTCTCTCTCAGAGATCTTAGATAGTCATTTGTTTTTTGTACTAAAAGAGGAGTTTCTTTCTTCTCTTCCTGTAACATAAAAATATATATACATATTTATTCAAATGAATTCCTGTTTGCCTTGATCACGACAACATGAGGTTCCAATTTCAACAATTTCATTAATATAGTTTAAGTTTTCTAATTTTTTGTAGACAAATGTAAACAAAAATAAAGAAAATCGCGCAGAATACTGAATGATTTCAGAAAAATCAAGAGCATTTTAACTTCGCGCGTTTGATGAGATGTTAACAAAATAATAGTCAATGATTATTATTTCTAGATATGGTATGATATAATTATCAGAGATAGTTTAACAAAATAATACTCAATGATTATCATATTTAAGACAGAACAATTGGGTCAGCTAGTACATAAGAAAATAAAATCTGCTACACCATAAATAAATTCAATCAAATATCTAAAACCGTAATAGTGTTGTTTTTTGTAATTAAAAAAATACACAACACTAATATATTCCTGATGAGCCACAACACACAACTCCTCAATAGTGTGGTTTTACCTAAACAATAATCATTAAAAGTTGAATGTACCTGCTGTATTTGGGGTTCAATTGTTTCATCATCTTGGATATTCAATGTATTTCTTTTCAGCTCCAAATCTCTCTTTCTGAATAATTCAACATCTGATTTGTGACATTTTCGTGTTCTGCCCAGGCAGTCAGTGAACTCTGTCCTAAAATCAATAGAGAATAGTGATTAAATATCCAAATTGGATGAATGGCTTTCGACTTCTTCTGCGAAGGATTAGTATTTCTAGTATACTCGCGGTTTCACCCGCGTTATTCCCGTTCCCGTGGGCGATCCGGGATAAAATGTAGCCTATGAGTTATTCCAAACTATAATCTATCTCTGTGCCAAATGTCATCCAGATCCATTCAGTACTTTTTGCGTGAAAGAGTTACAAACATCCATCCATCCATACTTACAAACTTTCGCGTTTATAATATTAGTAAGATTAATAATTATACTTTTTAAATGGGTGGTCTTGATTTATTGACATAAAAAAGCAGTGATCGCTGTAATAAATTGGAATTATAGGAAATAAAAACACAAGGTATGAGATAGAGATAAATAAGACTAATATAATTAATAATACTATAACAAGGTAGGCTGACAAAGCCCTACAAATACTTCTTCCACTTTTTATGGGCTTCTGATCAACAGATTTCCTTTTAAAGTTTTAATTTAAGTGGTAGCTTTTTCTTTATAAAATTTAAAGAATAAAGTAATTTTTACCATTCATCATCATCTGCATCAACCGTGTTTATGTCATCGTTTTCTCTGGCAGCTAGCACAGCATCCCGCACCTCGTCTTGTTTCTTCGTCTCGAAGTCTACCAGGAACCTGCCAGCCAGTTCTGAAGATCCCACTCCGTCAGCCAAGTGGTTGTATAATTCAGTTTTTTTCTCAAGTATAGCCCTTAAAATAAGATACAGACAGTTTTAATACACATTCAAGTTGTATGAAGATCCAGTCTTAAGATAATAGCTTCTGATATGTACCTTGCTGTCAAATTATTGCAAAGTATGGAAGGGAACCTAGACTCTGGTTGACTATAGGAAAACTAATCAGGTAAGCTTGAGAGCTTACCTGAATAAGCATTGAGAAACTGGACTCTCACTGTAATGTGAGCTTCAATTCATTTATGGTGAAATTTCTAACTTACTAGAGTTATTAGACCTACATGATGAGCATAGTTTTGGAAAAGGGATATCAAGTTCCAGTGGTTCAGTTTGCCTGCATCAACACCTCTGTGCTTCATCATCAGCCAACACTCTGATTTTGAAATAACTACATGTTGCAGCAATTAAAACATGTATGTATTTAATTTAGTTTGATATTTTATGTTAGTCTAAAAGGTATTGTTTATAAGGGCTCTATAATTTGTTTTTACCATTGTTTCCATTCTAACATTGTCTGAAATAAATGATGAGATTTTTATCTTCTCGGCTTTATATAATCTAGAGCTAGGGTTAGATTGCTAGCTTTTAAAGTAATGATTTATAATTCCTTACTTGGATTTCCTACAGGCTTCTAATTCCTCCAAGTCAACCTGCTTCAATCCATCTCTGAAACTTTTTTTTGGGACCTTTTCAGTCTTATCATTTTCAGGCTTTTGTGCAGGTGGTTTAAAATTTTCTACTTTATTCTGAGGAAGTTTTTTCTTTTCAAATACTTCCTCTTGCTTTTTTAAAAGCTCTGCTTTGAGATTGAAGAGCTGGAAAAGGAATAACGTAAGAATTAACAGCTATGATACTACATCCTTTTTTAACATTGTAGCTCTAGGTGGGTGAGTGGAGAAACTTACCGTCGACTTATTGAATTGGATATTTTTAGAAGGCTGCTCGTTCATGACTTATAATAATTGAATGACCTTCCTAACCAACGAATACCTGTAGATATAAGGGATTTAAGGGAGCTTTCTTAATTTAAAACATTAAATAGCATTATCACAAGTAAATAAATACTATTTTTTTCCGATTGTTTTGTATGACATTATTTAGCATACGCATTTTGTGAACCTCAACTTCTTGCTTGATTATGGTTCTGCGTTGGTCTTGATCGATGGACAAAAAAAATTTAAAATACCATAGACAAGGTGGAAAGAAAAAGCTCTCTCCACACAAGTGTCAGTTCAGTAGTGCGAGCCTCCTGGGTTGCCATGAAAAATACACAAGTTACGTGAAGCACACTATAAAAACAGTTTAACCAACATAAAAAAAATTGATGAAAGGAACTAGATTCTTCCCAGATTCGTTCGTGATTGGTTCCGTCGCCATTTAAAAGTGGGACGAAGCAAGCATCAAGCAAACAGTTCTATTGCCTAATTTCATGGTTATCTGGCAGACTACCATCTCAAAGGCCGTGACGACAGAAATTACGACAAAGGCAGAATCTTTTGTGTACAAGAAATTTGGGACATAATCAGCAATCAAAAAAGCAATATCTGTTCCTAGAACATTACTCGACCAAACAGTGAGATAGTTTTGTGAAATCAAAATGTCAACTCCAGCCAGAAGACGCCTGATGAGAGATTTCAAACGGTATGTGTCGCGAATCATCGTAGAATTTGCTTACTCAGCACCATATATTATGCGCACAATTTCATTGAGTGACCATAAAACGCCTTATACACCATTATTTGAAAGTATCGTGCTGATTCATCTAATTACATCACACCGTTGAGTTTGTCGTAAATCGATTTCTATTTTGCTCCAAATTTGCATTTCCATCATTCATATTCAAGCTTTATCCCGTTGCTAATTTATGAAAGTTTTAATGTAATGTACCCATTACTACGACGATCTGCAAAATCCAATAAGCTTTTTAATGGTGTGTTCAAATGTAGGGTAACCAATTATAGAACACCAAACAACAAAAGATTTTGGTTTTACTTTACACCCATGAAACCACTACCACTAACATGAAAATATTTATTATTTACCATGAAAATAAACTGAATTTAGCCCCTTGTTTCTGCACTGTTTAAAAGAAGTTCTCAAATGCCTGGCCTTGATGTGTTACATGGTTGTTTCCTTTGTATTAAAAATTGTACCTAAGCAGTGCTATACAACACACACCTGTTTTTTATAATACAATATTTATGCTTATGTTTGCCTTTTTACAGCTTACAAGAAGACCCACCCACTGGTGTGTCTGGTGCTCCTACAGATAACAATATTATGATCTGGAATGCTGTGATATTTGGACCTCATGACACCCCCTTTGAGGATGGTACATTCAAACTGACAATAGAGTTCACTGAGGAATACCCCAACAAGCCTCCTACTGTGAGATTTGTTTCCAAAATGTTCCATCCCAATGTCTACGCAGATGGTGGCATATGTTTAGACATTCTGCAAAATAGGTGGAGTCCCACATATGATGTGTCAGCAATTTTAACCTCAATTCAGGTAAATACCAATAAATAGCTATCATATTACTTATATCTATCTATCTATTGTCTTGTACAATAATATTATAAGTGGTGTGGAATCTATAACTTTTTATAAAAAAAATATAAATTGGATAAGAACCACAACTCATTAGAGTAATTATAACAAAGAAAAATTATGATTTTTGAATTTTTAGTAGCATAATTCCTAAACTTCTACTCTTAATTTAATATTTACTATTTTATTTCAGTCTTTACTAAGTGATCCCAACCCGAATTCACCTGCGAACTCAATGGCAGCACAACTTTATAAAGAAAATCGGCGGGAGTATGAAAAACGGGTGAAAGCTTGTGTAGAACAGTCATTTATTGATTAACACGGGATCGGCAGGACCTCACACATGAGTGAAGTTGTGCCGAACCACGGAAAGTGCAACCAACACCTCCATAGTTCATTGGGACAAATGTGTAAATTATTATTGTAACAGATGTTATACATTAATGGAGCAACTGTGTGAGTTTCTGTAATATTACTAACAAGCCAACGAAAATTGAACCTATTTGGGGGCTCGCTGATAAATTAAGCAATAACAAACCATGCCTTTTTACTGATAATAATGTCATTAGAAAATAGTAACGTGCATTCACATTCGTCAAGTTTTCAGAACTGTCATGGATGTGAATAGTTGCTACATAACATTATTGTTATTCAATTATAATCCAATTTTTACATTTTCGCAATTTAAATTTAGTGTACCTAGGTAATGTTCAACAGTGTGTTGTGAAAATGAATTACAGTTTTTGTATTCATGCACATAGATATATTTGTGCTTCTAGTTGCTAAATATCTTGTAACCAGTTTGTTTCTATTTTTAATTTTTATTTTGTTGTAAACTTAGCCTTCACATTTTTTGCTGTGATGTCTGAAATCTCTCACAGTGCTTAAAATTTGGATATATCTATGAAAAATTAACATCTCACAAGTTGCAAGCAATTTATTATTCTATCTTCAAAATTATCTTAGTCTCCCCCTGATACAAATCAATTTGAAATCTAACTAAACACATATATCGCAGTTTTGTTGTAACCCTTGTTTAATATTTAAAGCTGTCTTAAGTGCTCCTGGGATATTTTACATACCTATTTAAGTATGTGTAATATTTTGTCTTCTAGAAAAATATTATTTTGGTTTTAGAATTGTATTTTTATTGTACACCTTCCCTCTCAACTTAAAACTTTCTATAGGATGAAATAAAATAGTTATATAATATGAAAATATTTTTATTGAAAGTATAAATTAGGCACATAAATCTAGTCTACACTACTACACAAATGATTGCTAACATAGAATCATCAAAGTAAAGATGTATTTACATTTATATGATGCACATATAAAAAGGTAATTAAAAGTACAAACTATGAGAACCATACCTACCTATTTATAATCCTGTACCAAAGACCTAAAGTTAGTTTCAGTATAAATTATTCCTCTCTCAAATTCTTGGTGTGTAGTCTTATTATTACAGTCTATAGGTAGTGTCCATAAAATAATAATAAATATCCACATTGATCACCTTGTTTTCAAGTCCTCCTTTAACTTATAATGCAATAGCTCCATACAAACCAGAGCATCTTCAGCACTGTCATGGCCTTCTACAGAGTTTTGAATAATCTTCTTCAAATACTCAGAGGACAAATTTCTAAGTGCTCTCTTGAATGGGGGTCCCATCTTGTGAGGAAACAAAACACTTGTATCTATCACAGTATCATGTATAAGCTTCAGAGCTTTAAAGTCTGATTCTAAGCTGTGTCCAACCAGTATTGTTTTACTGTTGAACATAGCTAGCAATGTTGCTTGAACTTCAATTAGAGTTGTCCTAACATTAATCATTTGTTCTTCTGTTATCCCAGAGTACCTAGTGTTGTAATCAAGAATGGGATGAAGAGGCTTTATAAGAGTTTCATAAACTACTTTACAAGCTGAGTTAATAACTGTCACCCTAGTGAGATCTAGGCCATTTGTGGTGTAACACATCTCGCAATCTAGTGAATATACTCCATAGTCATCCATTTGCCTTTCAGGGGGCAGTGTTTTAACATATCCTTTTAAATTTTCAAAATCTACATACTCATACACATGGGTGGGAGCTACACAGCAGCCATCTGATGTTCCATCTTGACTACAGCACTGGTACCTGGCTTCTCCTCTTACTCTGTACTTTCTGTTGGGATGATAGATGCATTCTTCTTTTACTACTGGGAAGCCTTTTTTGTCTACCGAATACTCTTTCTTGCATCTACAGCAAGTTCTGATAAAGCCTTTTGGTGGAAACTGCTTGTTTTGTCCATAGATGATGGCCCTTCCCTTCTGACCGGACTCATGAGACCTTGGAAAACAGTTTTCCTGCAGCTGCTCTTCAGTTAGAACCCATTTTTTTATGTTTTCATAAAATCTTGCTCCACTAAATTCTTGAGTATTAATATTGGCTTTTCTTTGTTTGCTTTCAATGCTCCATGAGCCAGAATTTATTGATTTTTGTGTAGAATCTTGTAGTGATGTAGAAGAATCATTGCCAGTTTTTTTTACACCATTACATTCTAATATTTCTTTTCGAAGTCTGCTCACAGTCATGACGGCTGAGTTCTTATAAATAGGAACAGTAGAGCATTTTTTACTTGTATTCAACTCTTCATTTTGAGCCCTAGCATAGGCATCATGAGTAGAAATGTATAGTTTGAGACATTCATCAATCATCTTGTTCAAGTATACTGATCTTATATTGGCAGGTATTTTAGATGCTAATGGCTCTAAAACCCCAGGGCGGTCAATAAACTTTTCACTGGGCATGTGAGCTACTCGTTGAGCTCCTTTTTTTATTGTTTGACTTATAGTAGAGGTAGGAGGTGCTGTTTGTGCTTGGGAAGAGCTAGGTGCTATGGTTTTTTTAGTGTTTAGCATAGTTGATACATAAGGCACATGTGCTATACGAATTTTAGAAGGAACAGGAGCTGGTATACTTATTGTAGGCCTCTGCAATTCTATTTTAGATAGATCCCTGATCTCATTATGTGTAACAGGATTTGGATTTGTGTTGATTGATGACTGGGTATTTCTAGAACTATGAAATTCCCTCACTTTAGCTAATCTCTCTGCCATGGCATTTGCAGCATTTACTTTAAAATCTGGTTTAATAGGAGCTTTGGGTATCACCTTTATATTTTTATCTATTGTCCTTGAAACTCTTTTTTTTGTTGGAATATATTCATCTTTAGCTTCATTATCTGGTAGGTTTTCATCTGGGCTTTTGGGTTTTACTGTCGGGACATACTCTTCAAAAATTCTTTTACATTCCAATGCTATTGCATCTTCATCTGCATCTGATATATCATAGTCTTCAGAATCCAGTCCATTATCAGCGTCGACAGTTTCATGATCAGATGATTCAATGACCTTGTCTTTACTTCTGTGTCTATCTTTATCTTTTGATTTCTTATGTCTTTTTTCTTTGCTATTTTTTTCTTTTGCACTACTTGTTTTAGAGTGTTTATCAGATTTCTTAGAAGAGCTGTGTTTAGAATGCTTTGGGCTATGCTCTGAACTTCTAGAGCTATGTTTCTCTTTGCTACTAGTTTTCTCTCTGTCTCTACTGGAACTTTTATGACTGGATCTCTTAGATTCATGCTTGTTTTCTTTTTTGTCATCTTTTTGCTTTTTATGTGAACTCTTGTGGTTTTCATCCAACTTTTTGTCCGACTTACTGCTAGAATTTTCATCAGATTTTTTCTCTGACTTGCTTCTATGGTTTTCATCTGAAGACTTTCTATCCGATTTGCTTATAGGACCTTCATCTGATTTTTTTGCATTTTCATTAGATAATTTTCTTTCAGATTTACTTTTATGGTTGTCTTCAGATTTTTTGTCTGATTTACTTTTTTTACCTTCTTCTATTGATTTCTTCTCTCTACTTTTATCTGAAGATTTTTTTTCTGTTTTGCTTGAGTGGGTTTTATTTCTTTTTTCACTTTTGGACAGGTCTCCATTACTTTTTTTACTGTCTTTACTAGAGCGCTTAGATTTTTCTTTGTCATTACTTATTTCTTTTTCTTCTGTTTTTTCTTCATCCAGTATTTGATCTAGAATGTCAAACTCTGCTCCAAGCTCATCTAAACCATTTAGATCACTTGACAGTTTCCTTTTCTTTGTTTCTGGTTCATCTTCATCACTTGAAAAGCATGGAGCAAGTGCCCTTGGTGTGGGCTGATAGGTAACTGAAGGTTTCTCTGTCTTAGCTGTAACTTTAGCAGGCTTATATTCTAATAATTTCTTTTTATTAACACTCTTATCGTTAGATGGAACATAGTTCGATTTACTAGAAGAGTCTTGTACATTTGTGTCAGGGGTATACTCTTGCAATTCCTTTTCTGTGCCTGGCAGGTACTGCTCTTTTGACTCCACTGCCCCAGCAGGAGTGTATTTGTCATTCTGGACAATTTCAGCACTACCAGGTTTATATTTCACAGGAGGCCCTGGAGGATTATAGATAAAGGGCTTTGGATCGTTAAGGTCAGCAGGTCTCTTTATAGGTAACCCTGCTGGCTTTCTTGGGGTGTAAGGTACCGGTATATGCCTCTTTCTTATTTCGTTGGGATCGCCTACATTCTCTGTGTCCGTGCTGTTTATTTTATTGAGTTCTGAAATCGGTGTTGGGTTGTAAGTAGCCTTCGAAATTGTCGAGACAATGGAAGAAGTTGAGGGAGTTGTGGCCGTAGTTCCATGTGAAGGCTGAATTAAAGACGTCGCTCCTGATGTGTCATTTTGTTGTAAAGCTTTTAGCACGGCAGCCGACACAATTTTCTGTAAGATCGCACCACTTTCATCGAAGTCCAAGTGGCGATAATGACAATAAGGTCTTTCACAAAGCCCATTTTCATTGAAAGGGCATATTATTCCTTTAAAGTAACCAGTCGACGGAAGCATTCCGTAGTAACGTTGATAAAAATAACTAAAGTTCTATTTTACAAAACATCAAAATAGTCAGAAATTATGAAGAGAGAAGATTTGATGAACGAACGAACGCATGAATCAAAGATAAAAAATATTACGTAGAATGAACGGAAACATCTACAAAAAGAAATCATAGACAAAAAAGCTGTGTCCCACAGATAATATTGCCACCTGCCAGTACAATAAAAGACCGTCCGTCTGCCGCAGACGGACGGTCTTTTATTAAATTGTTTGTTGCGTTGGGTCACTGACCTGTATCTATACAAGTACGCTGGACTTCTGATAAGCCGGGCGGGCCTTATTGAGGTGATTTGATTTTCGCCATTTTGGCGCTGATCGCAGAAATGGGTGGGAAAGGAACTAATAATAGAGATGGGACAATGAGATAAAATACATCGATAAAAGACATTTCCAACGAGTTGTATAATTAATTATGGTAGGTAATATTATAAAACTGACTAGTTTGTTAGGATGAACGTGCAAATCTCAGAAACTACTAGTCTTAGGATTAGCCGAAGCCGGACTAACGGGTACCTACTTAATATGTGGCTAGCTAGATCCAAAAATAAATAGGGAACGTTTTTTAAATAGAAATGTGGTTTTTTCATGATGGAGTGGAATAGGTAAGTTATTTATAGAAAATAAAAATATATAATCCTTTAACATTTTTTATTAGTTTCCGTCATCATTTTCATATGTAGTTACATTGTAAATATAAAAAAAAAAATCGTACTTTGCGTTAAACATAGAAATTTGAATTATTTTTGTAAATTTTATACATCACGACAAAATTACACTAAACATATCATTGAATAGAAGAATATTGTTTTGTCAGACAGTGTGACTAAATAACATAATCTCCGAATAGATTTTTAACTCTCTGCAATACTTTTTTGGATGATTTAGGAGAGTTTTCATAACGATGATCATGATTGATACTATCGCAGATCTCGGAGAGAGACCTAACCTTCTTTGAAGGAGTTCTCTGTTGCAGGTCACAGCTTGTACTTCGACGCCTTCGACCTGAAATCAAAATTTCTGTTAATCAACAATTATACTACAAACCATAAGTACATAATCGAACCGATATCGGTACTGATGGAGCTACATATTTTTCTGCTCACTTAGGTCCACTTGTGCCAAAACTTCGAGTTAAATTAATAACTCGAGGTTTGATAGCTCAGGGTTAGATTTTAAAATTTTCGTCTCGCAGTTTCAAAATTTAAAAGTTTAACTCTTGGTTAACTCCTAACTCTTGGTGGTACAAGATATGATTAGATTTTCACTCCAGAGTAGTATCTAACTCTGAGTTATATTTGTTAACCTAGCTTGGCGCAAGTGGGGCTTAATATCAGCTAATATCACTTAATATCTACGGAATTTTCATCACAATTTTTTTTTTATGTATGACCTATCTATTTATTTTAGAAATAATACGGTATTTTTTACTAACCGGCACTGCTACAGAAAATTGTTGGAGTACTGCACTTTTCCAAAGTAGTGCATGAGTTATGTTTAATAAAACAGTCTTCAGAGAAGTGCTTTGAACAGATGTAATCATATTTTTTCGGACGCCAACTAGGTTTCTCAATGTTTTTCAGCCATAATTCCAGTCATATGTTTGTCGGAAACCTGTGAATTATTTAAAAATTATATGTCGTTGATAATAAAAATCGGTCATCGGCGATTTCCGTTCTTGAAAGTAAATATGTAGATATTTAAGTATAGGAAAAAAATATCGATAAGTTTTATCGACAGGTAACTTTGACAGCACTATTAAATTTTACTGTTTATAAAAAACCGGTAATAAGACGATAAATATGTTGTTATTACGTATAATAATGATGATAAGTTTAATTTGTTGAATATTTGCCGAAGATTAGCCGTAAATTCACTTAGGTACTTGTGGAACGTAACTCCACTTCCCTTCTGGTAACAAGTTTTGCAAAACACACACTCTTTCATAGTTTACCTATGAATGCCCACCACTTATTTATGTATGAACTAAATAAATAAGACACAACAAACAAGCTAAATCGCGTTAAACCACCAAAAACACTTTAAAAACACGGGAGATAATACAAACGAGACAACGGCCATTTGTCAGTTACGTCAGATTTAGTTGTCTTCCCACGCATTGGGAAGCTTCAAATAGGCACATTCAAGAGCTGTCATTTCAAAGGGTATCAGAAGTCCAGCGTACTTGTATATATAGAGGTCAGTGCGTTGGGTAAATGAATTTGTAAAATTCCGGGTATTTTCCTTGCCACCAATAAAAAATTGGTAAAAAAGAAACAGACAGACTTCGTCTTAGACAAATATGGCATAAATGGTTCCAAATAGTCCACACTACCTTCGCCCACCAGCTTTGCACCCACCTTCCAATTTTTATAGATACAGGTATTTAAAAAAATACCTGTGTGGTGTTCAGACACTCCTATAGAGAGGGAACTGGGAACAGAAACACTTGGATAGTATATGTTTTGTGATCGCACCCGAGACCACCGCACGCGCCGAGTGTCCCGCGCTGTCTGCCGACGTGCGGGTACCTCAAGCGTAATCCCTTTAATTCCACGCTGTACCTCACATCTCTTCCTTTTACACAAATGAAAACTTTAACAATTCACCGAAAGTAAAAAGACTATGATTATTTTAAGTCAGTAGGATATATATATATGTAATTATGAATTCGTTGTGTTTAGTCTATATACTTCCAATTTCAATAAGATAAATTTTACACAGTAAGTAGGTAAGTACGGTATAAAGCATAAGTTTCCAACCAAATGAATTACAACAAAATAAGCTAAACTGGCAACATTATTCTCATTAGAATATACAACAAAATAAATTCAAAAGGTAACACAGAACTACACACAGAATTTAGTCAAAATTAATGCTATGCTATATTAGCCAAATCCATCTTCTTCTGCTTCTTGATATTGGTTACTTTCATCATCATTAAAATTGAGGACTATTTTTATTCACAAATTATTTTCAAATGTTCAGCCTTCCATGATCGTTCTAACGATAGGTACTCCTAGTATTTATTTTCTCAGTTTATGTTCTCAACTTTAAACCTTCCCTTCAACCCTGAATTCGGGTTCTTTTCTTTTGTTTTTCTAAATTCATATGTTTCTCTTTTTTTCCTTTCAAAAATTAGTCTCTGTCACAACCTTCTGTTATTTTCTTATTTTGTAAATCAGCGGCAGACTGTCAATCTTGTCCGTAAATAATATTATATATATCTATATATATACTCTAAGTATATACTCATTATTTGTTTAGACGCCAACAGCGGATTCATAAATAATTCATTTTGATGAGCCATTTTACAATTCCAAGGAGCTGTGTTTCTTCTTCATCGTTCTGTTGGAACCGATGGGGATAAGACAAAATGATTTGAACTCATCCGATGACAATTCTTTTCCATTATTAACAGTGATGTTGACAGGAATTCCCAGTTTTTAAATATTTTTCATGATTTTTATTTCATTAAATGCACAGAAATAATCAGTACCTAACTACTAGCTGCTAGTGGTTGGTTACTTGGCGGTGGACCAAGCAAATACATTGCAATATCCACCCTAAGTAGTGATGGAAAATCGTGCATTTTCATTAAGCAGTCGTTAAGTTTCCTATTATATAGGTAATGTAGATAAATCGGTCTCTAACAACTATTTCATAATCTATCTATGATAATAATCTATGCCTGATGTTGTTGAAGACAAGTACTTATGTCGTATGTGCATCCCGATATTCTCCATAACTTTTGGGCCACCAATATTGTCACGCATACAGAAGTCCACAGTCGGAGTTCATGTCGACTATTCAGCATGGCTTTTATAAGCAGTTGCTGAAAAGAGTGTCTGGTATATTTAACATGTGTTTTATTTTGGAAGAAATCGTTCTCAGCGATAAGGCTGCCTTTTGTTCTTTGTACTTTGTTTATTTTTAATTAGATATTATAAGTTTTTAACTGTATGATACCTTTTAGTACACTAAAGTGTTCATTTATTCATTCATTTAACAGGAAATCCAGTTTTATTTCCTTTTAACAGGATCTCTTCAGAGTTTTTGTATGAATAATTGTAGTGTTAGTCCGTCAGTATGTATCCCAATCGTTTTGAAACCTTCAAAAGAAGTTTCATTTTTTGATCTTCGGGGAGTTTGACCGACTTGTTTCGTTTTAGAGGTACCTACTACTACTTTGTTTCATTTTAGGATACCGTGACTGCTTTCACAGTCTTTAGTATTATTCGAGGCATGTCGGTGAGAAACCTACACCGCTCCATTATTGGCGCTTGATTTGATTGTTGACCAATATAATGACTCTAAAGGTTTGTGGTCCGTGGTTATTTTGAACTCGGCCTCTTGAAGGTAAAATGTTCAATCGCCCATACTAGGCTTCATGTTCTGTCTGTAGTGACTTCTCTCTAGACACTCCACGCCTTTTAACTTTTGATTCAAAAAGCAATTATTTGTGAGCTGCATTGCCTACTTGTCGGCCTGAACTAGGAAAAACCAAGTCCAACAGGGCTTACATCAGCCATTGTTTTATAGCTCAGGTCACAACGGCCAGGATCCTATTTTTTTTTGCATTATTTATTTTGCGTACAATGTGCAGTGCACTGTACCTACTAACAACTTGAAATATCATTATGCGAATTGAGTTTCTATCAATGTATCTAATGTCTTGTCTGATAGAGTTGGTCAAAACCATTTGGTAGCCATAGACAGATATAAATATCGGTCTTTTGCTTATCTTAAACAGCTCTAAACTTTGCTAACAGTAATTTGTCTCCATGAACGACTTTACTAATAGAACGCCATTGCTGTCAGATTATGTCCAAGATCTGGACTTATTTAGTTTAAAAGATATGTTTATTACCTTTGAGAAGAATGCTATTATGTATTATGTTGCTGTTGTATAAGCTTCTACTTAAACATGCTCAAACAGACGTAATACCGAAATTGCTTGTAATTCGAACATATTTCCAACATGTTTGCCATACCTCTTTATTAAATATTTATATTTTTCATTCGAATCGTATTTATCAAGTCCCTAGAAAACTAATTATTTTTTTATTTCGAAACACTAAATTGAATTGCATAATTCATCGTTTTACTTTAGAAATGATATGTTTTCTTTCTATTCGTATCGTATTAATGTCTTATGTGTTGTTGTATTTATAACAAAACTTGTTTAGTTACAGAGTACCTTCACTTTGTGCACTATATACTCGTGAAATATACTATTATGGAACACAACCATATTTTTTAACTTTTGACGGTACCATTGTTTTTACGCACTTAGGGAGTGCGCCTGCATCAGCTAAAGCGATATTCGGGCCGATTATTTGCACGCACCTCGAATTGAAACTGCAAGCGGTGCTCGCCTGACCCGTAAATCGAGCGCGTTGTTCTATTTTATTTTTACTGATAACAAATATGTCGACAAAATGTAACACTATCCTTGACACGGTACGAAATCTCCATTATTTTCTGGATAGGGCTTATAATTTTAGAGCTTGGAGGCATAAGTATATTTTTTGCTTTATTTCTAGATATTCAAAGCCATTGTGTTAAGCCAATATCATTTTACCCATTGTGGAACATATTATGCTTACCAAAATAATAATGTTTGTATGTTTTGTGTACCAAATCGAACAAAACAGAATGTTTTAGTTTGCAATTCCAATCTCAATTTCCTTCGGTGTCATAGAGATGTAGATTGGAAATGATAGGTAAGTAACTACTAGAATTACCTATATGTTGGTATAACACACTATGTTTTGGTTTCTCAAGTTTTCCGTGTGTTGAGCAAACCATAGTATTTTCCTCTCAGAGGATCTAGTTAACAACTACATTTGTTTACCATATTTTATCTAAGCGGGGCAAGCTTTACAATCAGAATTGTCATTTTTTGCTACCACACATATTGCCATCATTAAAGGGCACATTTATTGAATCTTAATTTTACTTGTGGCTATACCCATTAATTTGCCTTTAATGTGGGTAGGGAACTTGTTTTTCGAAGCGCAATCGCTTTCTTTACAATTTTGTGTACTTACTTATATGTATTATGTTAACAATACAGATTTTTGGTAGGTAGTTTTGCCAAAATACATTTCGGTGGTTCAAATTACCGAAATACATTTGCCGAATATCATCGGCGAAATTGCCGAAATACATTTCGGTGGTACAAATTTATCGATATGTTCACTATTGTTTTTCACGAGCATAACACTGTCGCTCGAAACGAAAACTTTGTTTTGGCATAGACGCATTATTAATGCTCTCATAATTTAGCTACTTTAAAGCCGTCAACACCATCTTTGAGACCAAGATTAGGTACCGGAGTACCTTGTTAAAGTACGTAGATTGTTTTCCTGATAAATCTTTGGAATATGGCAAAGTAACGTATAATACGTGGCACAGTTACAATGAGTAGGAACCAACAGACTGCTTAGGTGGGTAGGCACATAACATACATTGTATGCGTATCTGATAATTAATTTACCCAATTTTGTTATTGACTCATTGTGGAACTCTCTTTCGAATATGGCAAAGTAACGTATAAATACGTGGCACAGTTACAATGAGTAGGAACCAACAGACTGCTTGCTTATGTGGGTAGGTACATGACATAGATACATTTTATGCGTATCTGATAAAGAATTTACCCAACTTGTTATTGACTCATTGTGGAACTCATATCAAGGCGTGTAAAAACTGGTGTCCATTCCCTGGAGTTGGTCCATAGCAATGATACAGTTTGTAGGTAGGTATACTTATTTCGTCATAATTTTAAGTTACCACCAGAAACCTTTTTACATTTTGTAAATTGTTGCTATGGACAGGTAATTTATGTCTTTTATGTTATATCATCGACATCATGTCTCAATAGTATTGTATGTACCTACCTTCATTTATACCATTGTAATAACCACCACGAGAAAATGCTTAGGATGCGGTAGACACGTAATCGTCGGCCAATAGTGAGCGTTTATTATAATTTCTTAGAAATTAATCTCAGGTACGGAATTGTTTATCTTCCTACCTTAGTATTTGTTTAAAACAATTTAACTTTCATTAAAACAATGACAACACATCTTTAATGAAATACACCAACGCACAAAGAACTTTTAACAGAAAATAACCTCAATCACGCATCTACCCTTCCCTTCTTCAAAAATAAGTTGGTGGGAGAACTTCAATACACATTTTTTATAGGTAGGTAACTAGGTACATACTGCTTTTATCCACGTCGCCAATGTGGTGTTCAGACACTCCTATAGAGAGGGAACTGGGAACAGAAACACTTGGATAGTATATGTTTTGTGATCGCACCCGAGACCACCGCACGCGCCGAGTGTCCCGCGCTGTCTGCCGACGTGCGGGTACCTCAAGCGTAATCCCTTTAATTCCACGCTGTACCTCACAACCTGTATAAAAAAAAAATTAAAATCTGGCTGCCACATTTTTATAATGTCAATTTCACTCACTGTGACAATGACATAGTTCTCTTTCTTTCATTTACAGACATTTCGTTCGTTTGCTTGCGTGCAAGCAAGCAAGCAGTGCAACTAGTGCAAGAAAAAAAAAGGCGGGAAGCTTCAAACAGGGCGGTCGCGTTTTTTTTCCCTCCGAAATTTTAATTTTGAATTTTCTTGTAAATATTGATCAGTTGAGTTAGATTTTAGTATTTTACTCAATAATTTTTGTATATAAAGTAGAGTAGTGTAAATATTATCATCTGGTAAGTCTTTTAAAGTTTTTTCTGATGGACTTTGAGGAGCCGCCGGATCCTGGGGACACGGTCCCTCAGGTCGGTAGCAATATAACAATCTGTAATAGCTTTGAGAAACTACCATCTAATGAATCCGATATAGATACGGATACATCCTTTTCAAAAAAACGAAAGCTTAAACATAAAACGTGCAAACATTGTAATAAAAAGAAGCGGAAAAATGGATCCAATGCATCAAAAGGATGTCATTGTGATAAGAAACAACCTTTTACAAGTGATAGCGATACAACAGTTGTAAGCCGAGATTTTGTCCCTAACCCTGTTGTGGCAACCCCTATTGCCGCAACCCCAACACAAAACATATCGTCACCAAATTCATCTTCGCAGGCTCCAGTAGTGGTTACCCGAATGCAGTACGACTCCACAGATAGTGCTCCTTTTATTGTACATGTGCAACGTATTACTGAGTCACCAAATGATGGTTCCACCCTCCACCCAATTATTTTTGGAAAATTCTTGAAACGCAACTCTTTCAATAATATTGTGAATGGTAGTGTGAAAAGAATTGGCAGGAACAGAGTATCCATAGCTTTCAATAATTATATTGATGCTAATGCTTTTGTTGGTCATGACAGCTTAAATAAAAATAATTTAAAGGCTTTTATCCCAACCTATAATGTGTCTCGTATGGGTGTTATTCGCGGAGTGCCTACAGACATATCTCCAGAGGAGATCATGGAGTGCACTACAGTACCTAGTGGCTGTGGGAAAATCCTTAAAGTAAGACGAATCAATTTCAAAGAAATTATTAATGGAGCTCCAGTTTGGAAGCCAACACAGACGGTAGTTGTAACATTTGATGGGCAAGTGCTACCTAACCGTATTTTCATGTGTTATACTGCCTTACAAGTTCAACTGTACACATATCCAACCATACAATGTTACAACTGCTGTCGGTTTGGTCATACCAAATTGCAGTGTCGGTCCAAACCACGTTGCTTCAAGTGCGGCCAAGAACACTCAGGTGATTCTTGTGACATTGATGAAGACTACATTTCCTGCTGTTCCTGTGGTGGTGCGCATAATGCCATTAGTAAATCTTGTCCAGAATACACTAGACAAACCAAAATTAAACAGTCCATGGCAGATAAGTGTATCTCTTATGCGGAAGCATCAAGAATACACCCACCTATGACACATTCTTATGCTGCAATTTTAACAGCAAATAAAGTCCAAACTTTTTCTTCTCCAACAACAAACCAAGTCCCATCCTCTTCTAGAAAGACTGTATTTTTAAAACCTCGCCTGCCACCAAAACTGCACAAGGGTTATGACCAAAGGGTCCACCGTGATCTGACTAGTCAGCCTTTGTCAACACAGTCTAATGGTTGTGCTCTTAAAGAGGACAACAACAAAAAACAATTGAATATTAATGATGTAATAGCCCTTCTTACCACCTTATTACAGTCTAATATAATAGAACCGTCCAACGCTGCTAAAATAATTGACACAATTAGTATTTTAAACACCCATAATGGATCACACCAGATCCGCAGTTCAGTGGAACTGCAGGAGTGTAGTCAGCAAAAAGTCTGAAATTATATATTTAATTAATAAATTTAATCCTTTTATACTTGCACTCACAGAGACCTGGCTTAAGCCAGGCTCTGTGTTCAAATTGAGCGGTTTCTCCTGCCTCAGGGAAGATAGACCTGACGGATGGGGTGGAGCCGCTCTCCTTATTAAAAATTCCTGTTCCTTTTCACAGTTTATTTTACCTTCACATAACATAAATAATTTTACTGCTATAGCTTGCATTATTAATAACATCTGTTTTGTCTCTATTTACGTACCACATCCATCCTCACAAATTTTTTATGAAATTGAAACTCTGTTTTCTTCATTACCCAAACCATGTGTTATCATGGGAGATTTCAATGCTCATCATAGAACTTGGGGTAGCTCTTTAACCAATACTCATGGTAAAGACCTGCTTGACTTAATAGATAGGCAGATTTTGTGTATTTTAAATGATGGCACTCAAACTCGGCGAACAAAACCTTCAGAAAATATTAGTGCTGTTGACTTATCAATTACCTCTCCTAGCCTGGCCTTAGACATTACATGGAAAACACAACCATTTACACATGGAAGTGATCATTATCCCATCATTTTACAATTTACTAAATTTAAAGTTAATCATGTTCCTAAAGCTCCACCCAGAATGAGATACAAAATTATCCCTGATAAATGGTGTGATTTTAATGCTTACATGGAAGATAAGATAAATACTTTGCCTCCTATATCCCAGGGTATATCTACATGTTCTAATGCTTTTGTAAATAAATTGATAGAAACAGCTAATGCAACATTTCCTCTTAAAAATAGTGCTTCAGGAAAGTTATCATCCCCACCTTGGTGGGATTCCGAATGTAGCCTAGCTGTTACTCAAAGAAAAGAGGCAGAGCTAATTTATAATCAAGACATGACAGAAGACAATTTCAATAAATTAATTGATGTAATAGCTAAAACCAAAAAAACATTGAAAGATAAGAAAAAGCAAGGATGGCAAAGTTTTTGCTCAACTATTTCACCCAAAACAAAGCCATCAACAGTCTGGGCTAATATAAGACGTTATAGATCTGGGGTTAATGAATCTACTTCTGCTACAATGCCTACTTTCCTGAGAGATAGCTTCATAGACCGTTTGGCTCCAGCGACAGTACCACCAAAGGAATTATTTATAACCCGAACACTACCACAAAATCCTGTGTGTTCGAATGGCCTGGATGCACCCTTTTCTATTCACGAGCTGAAAGGCATTTTGTCAGTGACCCGCGATACGGCTCCTGGCAACGATGGCATTCCATATTCTTTCTTTGCTCATCTTGGTGAAGATTCTTTGCATTATTTACTAACAATTATTAATTCCGTCATGTTGACAGGTGACATTCCCTCGGAATGGAAAATTCAAATAGTATTGCCATTTTTAAAACCAACAAAAAATTCATTAGATTCCGCTTCTTATCGACCCATAGCTTTATCTCCAGTTATTTTAAAAATTGTAGAACACCTAGTTAAAAATAGAATTGAGTGGTTTATTGAAAGTCAGAACCTTTTGCCTCAGGGCCAATATGGCTTTAGGAAAGGTAGAAGTTCGATGGACAGTATTAGTGTCTTTATGACAGATATTAGAATAGCGTTTTCACTGAATAAGTCGGTCGTAGCTACTTTTTTGGATATAAAATCTGCCTATGATAATGTTTTAATTGAAGTGTTGATAAAAAAACTAAATTGTTTAAAAATCCCTCCTATCTTATCCAACTTTGTTCAAAACATGCTAGCTGGTCGAGTGATTAAATTAAATTCTTCTGAGCTTACAAGAGTAGCGTGGAAGGGTCTACCACAGGGTTCTGTTTTGAGTCCGCTCCTTTACAGTATTTATACGTATGATTTAGAAGCTTCTGTTAATGATATGGTTAGTATTCTACAGTATGCAGATGACTTACTGGTATACACCCCTTGCAGCTCTATTGATACAGGATCTTCTGACTTAACTATTTCACTTAAATTTCTTAAGCTATGGTTGGATAAGCATGGCTTAGAACTTTCAGTGTCCAAAAGCAGGGCAGTTACATTTACGCGCCAATTTAATCCGATACCTGCTAAAATATATTATGATAATGTCCTTATTCCTGTAAGTAGTTATGCAAAATTTTTAGGTGTAATATTAGATTCAAAACTTACAGGCCACCCACATTGTGAATATGTTGTTACGAAATGTGAAAAATATTTGAATTTAATAAGAGCTCTTTCTGGTGTTTGGTGGGGTGCTCACCCTTTTTCTTTGAAACTTTTGTACAATGCTCTCATAAGAAGTACGCTAGACTATGGTACTTTCTTATTAGAACCTGGTAGAGCAGCTGCTTTCAAATCTTTGGATGGCATTCAGTCTAGAGCAATGCGAATCATTTTGGGGGCGATGAAATCTAGTCCCATTATTGCACTACAGACAGAATGTAGTGAATCTTCACTACATTTAAGACGTCAGTATCTGTCTGATAGATTCTTTTTCCGTACCTCTCAGATATCAAATCATCAGCTTCATTCAAAAATACAACATCTTTCTCACCTCATAACAACTTCTTCATATTGGAAACATAAACGGCTTCCATATTTAATTTATAGCTTTAAAAAATATAAATCGTTAACAGCCCCAACTCATCAATCTACTCTTCTTCCCTTATTCAACTGTAGCTATAAAGCTCTAACACTTTCTCCTACCGTTCACTTTGACCTCAATATAGACCGTGATGATAGAAATGCTAATGTATATTTCAAAACTGCCGTTGATGATCGCTGGTGTGGCTGGCATCAGATTTATACTGATGCCTCCAAGCATTCTGAAATAGGAAAAGTTGGCGTTGGTATTTATCACAAACAGTATAATATTGTACAAAAAGTTAAATTTCCTCCAGAAACATCAGTATTTACCGGAGAATGCTACGGGATTTTGAAAGCACTGGAGTACATATTACTGATGAAACTTCAAAATACCGTTATTTTTAGTGACTCAATGAGTTCATTACAGTCACTCATTAAATATCCATTTCGATCCAAAACTTACTATCATATTATAATGGACTCGAGAACTAAACTGTTGCAATGCAATGACTATGGATATTCAGTACACTTCGCATGGATCCCAAGCCATTGTGGTATAGGGGGCAACGAACGGGCAGATATTCTTGCTAATGAAGCTGTGGAGTGTGGGGACCTTTTCCCCTACAAAAACTTTTCTCAAGATCTTCTTGCTCTACCTAGGATTTATCTCAGGAATGCTTGGGATGAGTCTTGGGCGGGCAACGTGGGTAACAAGGCAAAACACTACAGATTTATTCAAACTGAAATTCCACTCAAACCTTGGTTTTTTAAAATAAAACTGAATAAACGTGCCACTACAGTTATAATTCGGATGCGGCTTGGTCACACGTGCACTCCAGCCCATTTGGCACGGATGAAAATTGTCAGTAACCCTTCTTGCGAATGCGGTGATGAATTTGGTGACGAAAATCATATATTTTTTTCTTGTAGCAAATATGATCACAGTGCCTTCTATGATGAGCTCATCTCCCTCCGTATTCCTCTACCTATTAATATTGCTTCCCTCCTTTCCTCCTTAGACCCCTGTATATATCAATCTTTATCATCATTTATTTGTACAAATAATATCAATATATAGATTAGTTAATTGTTGTGTATTTAGAACCTTAATTTTTATAAAATATTAGATAGTTCCCTTCCTATTGTATTATTTCCTAACTCTCCTGATCCTGTTCATTTTTGGGGACGCAGTAGGCTTTGTACATAATTAAGTTTCCCAAATTTTTTAATTAAAAAAAAAAAAACAACACCAAAAAAAAAAAACCAAAACATGAAAATGGCAAATGCTAAGATTAGCGAGACCAAGAAGAAGAAAAAAAAAAAAAAAAAACTAGTGCAAGTTACAAAAATCTTCACTCTCACAGGCTGCTGGAAGGAGAAAATCAAAATGATGTCACGGCCTTGGTGAACTGTGAAGCCTTGCGTTCTAGGTTCAGCAATACATGTTTATGTCGCTTTACCCAACGCAACATAGCAGTTTCACAATAATCTGAAGGTAATGGAGGTACAAAATTCCGCACATTACTTTAAAGAAACTCAGTTTGAAATAGAATAATGGAGTTTTTTGTGAAACTTTTACGCCTTATTCCTTCATCTTTAAGAGAGCTTACTAAACTAGTTACTGATGCGTTTGATAAACTGATATGTGTGTTTCAATATTTGTACCCAGATTTTGGAGCAGAATAATCCATGATGTTGGAGCAAATGGCAGAAGATTATGCAGCATATTTCAAAGTGGATGTACTTACTGGATTCCGAACTGTTCAAGATGTAGTAGACAATATGCTAACCAGACTTGAAGAACTTACAAGTGTCTTACAGATGATAAAACTGAAGGATAATGATTGTAGTTTAGCTCTGTCAGAAGATATTATAAAATACCGGAGTGAAATTACTGTATTGTCCAAAAAAATTACTACATTGGTTAATGTTATAGCAAAACTGCAGACAAATGTAGATATACTTGAGAAGCAAGTGGCAAAAGCAGAATCTGACTTTGGTATTTCCAATGAAAACAAATTGAAAAGCTTGTTCAAGCCTTTCTTGAGAAAAAAAGATAACATTCCACCCATACAGCCAGGAGAATATAAAAAATATTATTTTGAAAGTGTCATGACCAGCTTTGAAAAAAGTAGTGATTGAGACAGTAATATCAGAAAATCTAGATTATTTACATTCCAAATGTGATACCTATTATGTATGTTTATATCAAAGTGCCTTACTGGGTTGGTAAAATAAAATTGTTAATTGAAAAAACTGTTTTATTTACCTTATCACAATTTCCACATAGCACAATACTTAGTGCATCCATAGATCACTGTTTATAGCTTAATCTAAGTTTTTTTCGTAATACTAAAAACATGCACATACAACTTATATCAAAGGCATATTGTGTCCAACATAGCTACTATTTTAAATTTTAATGTTACTTAAGTACCTACATGTAAACCAACCAAGACAGTTTAACAAACAATAAAAGTTGGTCTGTTATGAATACAGCATTAATTGAATTTTGCTAAATTTAAAACCAGAATAGAGCTTCAAAAAGGAATGAAAAGATTTAAAGTTTATTTACTAATTTACATTCTACATAGAATAACAACCTAAATTACATTGTTCCTTAATCAACTACTTAGTTCCTGTTGATCCAAATCCTTTTTCACCTCTATTAGTTTCGGACAAATTGGTAACTTCTTGCAGTACTGGATAGTAGATCTTCTCACAAATGAGTTGTGCAATTCTATCACCTTTTTTTACATCAAAATCTGTCTCAGAGTGATTGAATAGCACTACACCAACATTACCTCTGTAATCTTCATCTATAACTCCAGCTGAAACAAAATGTCACAATTTTAAGAACACAAAAAGAATACAACTTTATTAACAACGGAAATTACAATCTAGGAATATAAGAAATTACAACTAGTATATAGAATTGAAACCATTGAGCTAACTGCAGACGGTTGCAAACATTCTAAAGGTTGCTCAATTAATCAGTGTCAATACAAGTTGGAAGCGTCACCAAGACACTGGCTGCATAACATAATAATAAGAGCAGCTTTGTATTGCTATGTTCTGATGAAATTATTACATGTTGTGGAATATGATATTGGAATTTTGTAGACAAAGGATAACCCTGAAGTATTAACAATACTGATTCTTTTGGAACCTTATATTCAAGGTAATGTAATTTACTATTATAGCAGGTAGCGTGACTGAAAAAACAGTTAAATGTAATGAACATGGTTGGTTTACTATAAATCTTCTGATGGAACACAAATACAAATCTATCATCATTCATAGCCCAAAAATTGAACAAGGTACTGATACTGTATCAAATATCTTTAATTTTTAGTTTAAGACCCAAATTCCATGGGAGATACTTAATAATTTTTTTTATGTAGGCTTAAAGCATAGAATTAACCCATACCTATAGATAAGATTATTAATGTAAATTAAATACCATTCCACCTATATCATTTAATTACCGTTAGTTACTTATTGAATGGTACCATTGGATACTTATTGTATGGTAGCATTGAATCTATCAAAATTGGTTAAAAATCCATAAATACATACCTCCAACGTCAATAAAATTCTTGACAGCCAAACCAGACCTTGGTGCCACTCTACCGTAGCAACCAGGTGGCAGTTCGATTTGCAAGTCGGTCTTCATAAGAGCTTTGCTTCGAGCGGGCACGACAATGTCATAGGCGCTGTAAATTGAACGGTAAAATTGGTTCCAAAAATATAAAAACTAACGCTCGTCAAGAACGAGCGTTTTATATCAGTCTCAGCCTGTAAGTAATTCATTGAACAGGTAGATTTTATTAATTACATGGCACAGGCAATTTACGTACCTCTTGAGATCGAATCCAGCCGCTTTCTCGGAGCCTTTCAATGGAGGAAACGCATGCTCAGTCAATTTAGTGAATTTGAGAACCAATGGGCCTTCTGAAGTCATTTTGAATAGTTTTTCAAAACACTCTTTGACAAGTTTACAATCTAGGTAAGTAAAGCTTTTCGTATTTGAATAAAGAATACAAGGTAAATCACTTCAAATTTCACAAAACACAGACAGAGCAAGCGTGCGTGCGTGCGTTCCACCCAACTGTTTTTCAGTAGAAAATTGGCGCCAAAAGAAACGTCAAATGACTGACAAACCACAAAAAAAAATTACCTGACACTGGCAAAATTGCGTCAAACTAGACGCAGAGCCATAATCAAGAAGAAGTTGATGTTGATATTTGCGAATTGCGATTGCGAATCTCTTTTGATTTGCGACATATTTATAATTGTAGGTACCTACTCTGTGTTCGCGACAGACACCCAGATTAATAATACAGTAATTAATAGTACTAGGACAGACAACGACTGAGAACTCTGACAGCAGTCTTTGCTCTGAGTAGAGAATAGAGCTAGAATTATCTTTGACGCTCTCAAGTTATTTAACTTCTTGGTGTGATGGATCTGCGTTTTGTCGACACATAAAGTCCGTAATGTTAGGAGTACAGCAGGGCTATTCAGACTCTCCGCTACCGAGTCATCGATTAAAAAAAAAAACAAAAAAAAACATTTTTTTTTAGCGGATTATATTAAGTTATATTTAAGTTGTGTGTGAAATAACAGCTATTATCATTACATTAAATTCTGCATGTTTCAAGGAATAAGAGTATCAGAAAAGTTAGGTACCCACCAAACGTAGACCATCTATCACCCCATGTTACAAAAAATATCAAATAATGGACATTTCGGTCATATGTTGATTTTTAGTAATAAGTCTCTTATTTAATTATTTTCTCCGAAAGTAGCTTTAAATCGACATTAGTTAAAACTTGGTTTCAAGGAAAATGTTTAACTAATTTCGGGAAATTAGTTACTTTTTTATTATTTATATTCCGTGTAGAACGCATAAAATATTAAAAACCAGTCGCCCCCGGGTGGGGAACAGAATAGCCCTCCTTGTTATACATGAACTATGGGGGGAGGTAACCCCGCAGGTTGCAGGGGGCCTCAGCAGCGGGAGCAAATTCTGGATGTCAAGTCTTGGTCAGGCTCAGGGGCCCTCCTGACCAAGACTTGACATCCAGAATTTGCACGAAACGGAGTTTCATTAGTTCTGTTCAAGTTCTGTATCACCTAGGAATTATACATACTGTATCACCTAGGAGTTATACACTGTCATCAAAATATACAATCAAATTATTCAAAAAGTCCCCGGCTAAATAAAACTATCACTTGTTAAACTACAGTACCTAAATAAACAAATCGATCCACCTAAAACGAAGTAAGTCCTATCCTAATGGACTGCTTCTTATTATAGATATTAGCATGGACGAACGATATACAGTTTTAATATTATATTAAATATACCTTTAATATTATAGGTAACAGATAACTACTAATAAGGGCGGAAACATATTTACGTGTCGCGACATAACCCCCACCACCGCTCTGGCGCAATCGGCGGCTAGCAGTCTGCGACACGATAGACCGTGTCGCGACACGACACGCCATACAAGTATGTCCCTAACCATACTAAATGTATGAAACCGATATGCTTCTGACACACCGCGACACGCAAGTATGTTTCTGGCATTAATTCAACTCGAATATTAGTAATGTCCCCGTCGTCAAAGTCGAATAATCGATTTTGTAATTCGATTTATGGTTGCACAGACCAATTGAGAACAACCTCCTTCCCTTAAAAGTCGTTTTAAAAGCGCGGCACATTTAAAATAATTTTATAGGTACTTATAACCTACCAACCTCAATATCCTGGCTAGCTATACAGCCACAAATTCAACTGGAATAGCCTACATAACTTGACGCAAGACAAGAGTCAAATTATTTTGTGGTTAAAACAAACAAAAAATTAATTAATTAAGTTCCAAGAAATAATAATAGGTAAAATAAATTTTAGAGTATTATTTATTTATTTTATTTATAATTAGGTATAACATAATCAATGACGTACCAAAGTAAATTAATACACTATTTCCAATTTCATAATGATCACCGATTCGAAGGTTTTTCTGCGGTTTACCTACATATTTTTCTGCAAGGTGCGATTTAACTTAAGTAGGTATGTACTTTAGTACTGCCTTAACGGTAGTTTAGTTACTGTTGGTTGGTATACCTAGGCATAGATATTGATCTATGCCTAGGTCTATCTATTGTTTAGTGTTTATTGAAAAACTAAAGAATAAACCTACACTTTTGTATATTGGTTTGTGCTATTTAAAGGTATCCTGTATAAACCTAACTGGAGAAAAAAATTAACCCTCAAAACAATTGAACCTTACCAGACCGTACAAAGTATGACCGTACTTCATATGACACATTGTTATTTCGTCTACTTTTTTTAAAACATTAAAAAAAAATTTGAAATGCATGTTTTGTTTGTTTGATATCAAACCTTTCATTTGATAGGTCTTAAAATTTCGACATCACCAACTTACAAAGTTTTCATTATTAGTTTTTTTTAATTTATTTTATTACTAGCGACCCGCCCGGCTTCGCACGGTTTTATTATACGTATACACCTTCCTCTTGAATCACCCTATCTATTAAAAAAAACCCGCATCCACAAAAACAAAATCACAAAAAAACAAAGTTACGTAGTTTTAATGAAGCAGTCAAAGGGACATATGGAAATAGGGACATTGTTTTATACTATGTAGTGATTAGTGATGATAGTGATATCAGATTCTTTGATTTACAATTTTGATTTATATGTATTACTATTACCCATACCAATATTTTAAAAGCGAAAGTTGGTGGTTCTTTCCTTCTGTTAACTTTTCACGCCTAAAAGGCTGAACGAATATTGATGAAATTTGGCTGGGAGGTAGACGGTCTCCGGCGGCTAGATATTAGCTTATTTTTGTTACAGAGAACCACGTGCGAAGCTGCGGGCAGAAGCTAGCAAATAAATTTATAACTAATGACTCACCCCGGCTTCGCACGGTTTTATTACACTATAAACCTTAAATCACTCTATCAATTAAAAAAAAATCGCATCAAAATCCGTTGCGTAGTTTTATGGATTTAAGCAAAGGGACATAGGGATATAGGGACAGAGACAGCGACTTTGTTTTATACTATGTAGTGATAGTGATTTAATTTTTTTAAATGATCCTTTAAAATAGTCTACAGTTTCAACAGCTTTTGTATAACATACATTAACATTAGGTACAATAACAGGTTTAAATGTTTATTTATTTAAATAATTATTGCCTATGTTTAAACGATATACACTACAATAGGCAATTATTAATCAATATTAATTAGTCTTACAAGCTAACTAGATGTTCCCATGGTGGTAAGTACCACAAAACCGTATCTAGATGAGCTCGAAATGTAAAAGCCCTTAATTCATTATAAACACTGCTGGACAATTCACACAGCATTTAAAGTCTCGATTGAAATCATCTCTTATGCGTCATTTTTACCTACACACGGTTTCCGAATTCCAATTTTGATGCAGCAAAAAATCTCTACCTGCTACAAAAAGGTCTTGGCGTAGGTATTGGTCACATTTCAAGACAATACGGATTGAGACACAGATTACACTGTCATTTTTGTATTGAGATGGTTCATCCTGCGATTATCCAGCTCAAGAAAATGTCACCAGACCATCGTCCTGCCCTGCCGATCAATATTTTTAAAGTAATACGGAAGTTATCAAGATCCTTCAAACTTGGTAACAAGTGTTTGAACACATATTTTTTTACACACATGTGCAAAGGTCCTTGCCCAGCATGAACAAAAAACATCCAAATGCGAGAACGTATCGTGCATTACTGTGATTCATTCGGGTGAGCCCCCAAGAAGGGGAGTTTGTCCATTTTATATTTACATCGGTCCCCGACGACATGCGCGGCGTCTCTCCGCCAGTCTGGTACTATAGTATCACGCACGTACACCAGCGCAATGAAACTCGTGTAAATATTACTACTACCGCGATATTTACGCGCGAATAGTTATTTTTAAACACATAACATCAAGTGCAAGTGAAATGTTATTGAAACAAGTGAAAAATATGAAGTTTTAAGTTATAAATCGTGCAAAAAGTGATTTAATTGTCTCGCTTCGATCCAAGACTGAGGAAATGCCGCCCGTTCTCAATGTGCCTATTTCAGGAAGCATTTCAGCAAGAAAATTTTCGTTCTTGTAACATACGCTAGAGGTCAGTGCGGAAACAAAGTTAACTTTTTAGTATTAGTTTTGAACACTTCTATAGAAAAATATATCAGTTCGTTTTCAAAGTTCAATCACCGTAGGCTGAGCGCTTCCCTATTTTATCATCCATCCCTTCTCCCTTTACGCATGATCGACCGGAGTTTTGGGGTTCCCTTTGTAGAGAAGGGTGCGCTTTGTACACATGTATAAGTACAGATAGGAGTTTCGATGTAGATGTGATTCTATAGATATACCTACTTGCTGCGTGCCGTGGTATAGCTTCACTTATACATTTATTTAGTAGGTAAGGATAGAACGATGAGGGTGGCGGGGGCCCCAGCGGCGCGAGTTGCGTAGTTTAGTGGGTAGGTAATTTACCTGCCACTTTGAGTAGGTAGCGTTCTGTGCCTATTTTATCCATTATCTGTAGGTAACGTAGCTACAATATCGATCAACACTGTTCTTTTAGGGTATTTAGGTACGTGTTGGTACTAAGCAGTACGTAGTGTTTAGTTACTATTTTCACTTGGTATTTAAAATGATTTAAGTCCATATTTTATTTCTGGGTTGTGTTTCATACACAACGTGTCTTACACTGCTATTTTCACTTTTTCTTCCTATTTGCTATTAGGAATGTTGATTCTAATTAATTAAAATCTGAAATCCCAATTTCCTTTACTTTCGAAAGCTTTGGATTTTTATATTCCACTTCGTAACTGGTATTTGGCAAACGTACAACGCTATAATGACTATTTATGTACGGAAATTAATTTTAATAAATAAAAATACATATATAAATTGATATTGTTACAATCGTAGCATGACATTATTTTATTACAAGGTTTTTTAATCACGATTTTGTCATCGGGGTGGCGACACAATATAAGTAGGTATCTGATAGCTATAATAAGTACCTACATGGAAGCTACACTTACGTGTGATGACATACCATAGGTAGTCAAAGGCTTAAAACCATCTGACCAATATAGGTCAGATGTTTGTCAAGCATAGGGTTAAATTAGTATCTATAGTTTATTATGGTAATAATTGCGGTATTGTTACAATAAAGGTACTTAGTACCTACTACGTTACGTAGGTACCTTTATCAATTTTGTAGTTTTTATTATTAGTTTACCTATTTACATAATTATGGAATACAAACTCAAATAGTATGTTTTGACGCATTTATTATTGTACGCATCACTACATAGTATAAAACAAAGTCGCTTTTTCTGTCCCTATGTCATTATGTCCCTTTGACTGCTTAAATCTTTAAAACTACACAACGGATTTTGATGCGGTTTTTTTTAATAGATAGAGTGATTCAAGAGCAAGGTTTATATGTATAATAAAACCGTGCGAAGCCGGGGCGGGTCGCTAGTTAAGAATAAAATTAGAATCTGTGAAAGAGACGTAGGAAATTTATCCATTACCAACGACGTTAACCTACTCACATTTAAGCAGAAAGTAAATACATATCTGTTAGATAATATAATTAGGGTAGGTACCTACATTGTTTCATCAACCAACTCAATTATTAATTAAATCATAAATTGTTATTCAAGATAGGTAGTACAATTGCTAAACGGGATGATAACTTAAACAAACCAATAAAAAAAAGACGACCTACCTACCTAACCTACCTAAAAAGAATTAAAATGTATGTAAGTAAGTAGGTAGTTTTATTTTATGGGCTTATCAGTTTGCACTTATCCATCCACCTACCTACTTAAATTGAATGTGACAAAACAACCTACTTACAGGCCTCAGATAAAATTCAAGACGTCCCTACTCGTAGACGGATTCCCTATGATCAAATTACGATCGTTGTGTTGTGATTCACCCTCAAACCCCGCACACCCCTATGATCGCGCAGTTTTTATTCAACGGTTAGGTATATCAAAACATTATTGATGGAGTAGTCGGCTAAACGTCTCTAAATATAGAATTAACTCGTAGTTCTACTCCGTAGCTCAAAAGACGTTTGTTTTCTGAGCTGTTTTCATAACTACGGACGACTGCCAACCGGTCCGAATTATTCGTCGCGATTGGTTTAAAATCCATAACTGGCCCCGAGAGCCAGGTGTCGTTCACACCGCGGCCTCGCGCCTCGTCTCGGTTCTCGTTAATCACTCGTGTTCGCTATTGTTATAGCGCGGCGATCAGCCATCTTTGTCAAATTACGACTCAATCAATGTTTCGTTATTTTTTGGTGGTAAAAGATAACCGTACAAAAAATTGTGTTATCTCGAAAGAGGTAAAGGAAGGACGCTAAGGGTTAATTACGTCCAGTGCATCATACATTCTCTTTTGTTTAGCTGGCTGACGCTAGACGATCGGCCGTTGAATGGAAGCGTAGCGTAGCGAGCCGAGTGCTATTACGGCCCAGCCTGCTACAATCAGTCGACCATTAAAAATGATGGATGATGTTTTCTTTTGCGAAAACAGTGCAGTGCTAAGTTTCAGTGTTTTACTAAATCTGTTTTGATTAGTGTTTATGTTTTGGCGTGAATACGATGAAAACTACGCCGTAATTTTGTGATACTCATTGCATAAATGCGTGAAATGGCGTTGCGGAGCGCGCGGGCTCGAGCATGCGCGCCAGTTTCCATACACTCGCTCGGAACGCACTGAGTTTTCTACGTTTACGTGCCTAACAAAATGGGAAGGTCGAGATTCCCAGGAAAACCACTAAAATTTCAAAACAGAAAGCGAATTAGTGTTTTATCGGGAACTGTTTATCATGAGACCGCTCCGGAGAGCCAGCCGCCCGTCCGCGGCCCTACTACTAATGATTTTGCAGGGGAACAAGAGGTATTTTGCTTGTTTGGACAGTTATTATTGTGTCTTTTGTAGACTACATAACATTGGAAGCCCTAAAAATGATAATGTTTTATTTACGTAATGACGAGAACGACTTACGAGGCTGGCTTCGTTAGCATCTTGTCTAGCAATTTGACAGTTCATGATCCATTTTCATGTCAACAAATTCTAATACAAACGAAGGAATGTAGTTCAGTGCAATCTATTTCTAATTTGTTGGTGATATGAGTGCCAATAATAATCACCTTGCGTATGTCTATTGTATGCAACAAATCAAAATCATTCTATCATAACCTCATTTCTCTTGCCAAACACTATTCTTTTGTTTGTAATGGATCTTTTTCTGGCTAATCTGAACATCTGACTATCAAAAATATGTATCACAATTGTTTATATTATGCAAGTTTCTAGTCCTAGAATAAGTTATATTCACATTAAACAAAGATAACTTGACAATAACAAATTATTTTGATGAATATGCTCACATAATTCATAGCGCTTTGGATTCATTATTATTATTGCATTATTTTGTGCATCTAGTGAGACTTATTTGTTGAAGTTTGGGATGTGTTTAAAATATATATTCTTTGTTAATCAAACATAATAAAGGCTTTCAATAAGATCATAATTGGTAATAGTGATTTACCCATTTTCTTGTATTTAGGTTTTTGTTTTTATTATCTACTATAAAGTATAACATAACATAGAGAAAGAGAAATTCCAAAAAAAGTGATTAATATTGTGCAATTAAAATATTAAAAGAGTACATTATGTTTTTCAGGAAGAAGAAAAGAAAGAAAACAATAATGAGAATGAAACTAAAGATGATAAAGTATCAGACAAATTAGATAACCAAGAACCACATGATAAATCCAACGGTGATAAATCCCCCGTACGAACAAGATCACAGAACAAAATGGAACCTATGAAGGGAGATAAACCAAAACCAGTGAAGAAAACAGTAACATTTGGCACAGTGGAATGTTGCGAAGATCTTGTCTATCCACTTAAAAAACTACCAAAACATCACGCTCCTCTCATACCTATAATTAAAAAGAAGTCAGCATTAAAACAATCGGAGTATTCAACATTCAACAGTATCCTAAAACCAGCAAAGCTAACTGACCTTAGCTCAAAATCTACATCGGAGCATTATGAGGGATATCAAAGGAAGAATTTGAATCCACTTTCAAAGCCTATGAACAAATTCTCTCAGTTCAGTGAGGGACGATGCATGTCTCCACCTCCAAGAAACTTATCCCCAGTAGAAAAAGATAGCACAAGCTCCAAGTTCGTATTGCCCGTACGAAGTGCACATTCATCACGTGTAATTAAACCAAACAAGAAGTTCATTGATGGTGAGGAGCCAACCAGCAGTATAGCATCTAGTAAAGTTCTCAAGAAACCCAAACTTAAGAGACTTGTATTCAACAACTTACAACATGACACAAATGGAGATGAAGATACTGAGAAAACAAATGATAACGAAAATAACAAAGAGAAACAGGTACTCAAATCATCAAACATATTCAAGGGTAAATCTATACCGTCTTTCACTGGCCTAGGTATTAAAAAGCCAGATATTTTCAAGTTTGAAAAAGAACCAGAATATCATACAGAGGATGGCAATTCAGAAAACCTGGAAGATGGTAAAATTGAATCCAAAGATGATCGTACAGGACATGCAATGCGTAAACTCATGGACATATCCGATGCAAGTAGTTCAACAAGCACAAGTAGTGGTTCAGAGTCTGAGGGGAGTTGGGACAGTGAGAGTCCACCTGCCAGTGATGATGAGCAAGGTGAGAGAGAGAAAGCAGCATCTCCCAGCCCTGAGAAAGAGAAAACTGCAAATACAGCATCTCAGCTGCTCCGAGGGAAAGTTATCATCAGGGAGGCAAGATTGCAGCTGGCTGCACCTGCTGCCCCAACTGGTTTAGACGGCCCGTTCTCAACAGTTCAATCAGGATCGCGTAAGTTACAATTTCCTTTTGATATTCTGGTTTCTCCTCTGATTTGTAGTAGTTGTGACTGTAGGACTTAACGAATTATTGTATCTACTTTTATTATATACTAGACTATTTTCTATGCTAAAGATATTGATCAAGAATTTTTATTCTGTTAAAGCTATCACTAAAAAGGACCGTAAGATCAAAGGTACTAAAAAGGATTTCTACACACTATCTTTAATTTTGCATGCTTTAATCCTTGACCCTTTCATTTTTAGCTACTAATATACCGCCGACTACAGTTACATGTGGCGTTTGCGGAGCAGTAAGATTCTACAGATTTGTGAAGCAAGCTCGCAAATTCGGGATATACTCCTGCGAATCCTGTCGAAAGTTCATCTCAAAAATGCTGAAGAAAGAGAAAATGTCAATGAAAGTTGGCATGTATCAGATGGGGTGCTTAGGAGGAGATGGTTAGTACAGTTTATTATGCTTGAAACACACTTTTGCATTGTGTTGTGCGTGACGCGTCAGAATCTATGAGACATTATGTTTACTGTAAAAACTTTATGGACGAATTCATTAGAACCACTGAAAGCTTACTTAAAAACTTAGTTTATGTTGGAAGAACACTAATGATTAATCTCTTAAAGAGATGACGTTTTCATGTGTGTGGATTAAAAAGGCGCGTTCTGCATCCCTGTCACCTCAAATGTTGAATGTTCACAAACTAGCATCGGTAATCTGCTTACATTCATAATGAACATTTTGTATTTTTTATGCACATTATTACTGTGGGTTATGAAGAGTGTTATGACACAAAAGTGTGTTTCGACCTTTAGCCATTAACATGTTTGAGCATCAAATAAATAAATAATTCTGGACAGTCTACACAGCATCACCTAGCCCCAAGCTAAGCAGAGCTTGTGTTATGGGCACTAGATGACTGATATACTTATTACAATACATTACATAGATAGATATTTTTATTATACATAGAAAACACCCAGATCAAAGAAACAAATTTCTGCAGATCGTACACAAATTTGTTCCGAGGCGGGAATCGAACCCGCAACCTCCTGCATCGCAGGTGGACCTTGGCCCATCGCGCCACATTGGTCGTCAAACCTTTAAACATTGAGAAAAAATTCTGAAAATTGTGGAACCAGCAACAAATAGCTCAGGTTAATAATTCTACAGCTTTTAGACGCACTTTGTTACGTAATAGCGCTTTCAATAGGTATGTTTCAATATCAGGGGGTTACCACCCCACCCACTGCAGTAGGTGGCTTATTGTGCAATAGGCCCCCACCGCACCCCACTTAGTCAAGGTCAATTGTGGAACCAGACCTTGAATTCATATAGCAAGTTCTGTAAACCTGTGTTTATATCAAACATCTAACTAAACATCAACACTACGTAAAAAACAAAGTCGCTTTTTCTGTCCCTATGTATGCTTAAATCTTTAAAACTATGCAACGGATTTTGAAGCGGTTTTTTTAGATAGAGTGATTCAAGAGGAAGGCTTATAATCACTACATACATAGTATAAAAGAAAGTCGCTTTTTCTGTCCCTATGTCCCTATATCCCTATGTCCCTTTGAATTCTTAAATCTTTAAAACTACGCAACGGATTATGAAGCGGTTTTTTTAAAGATAGAGTGATTCAAGAGGAATGTTCTGAACATTATGTAATTACGAAATTTGCGTTTTGTAATGTTTATCTATTTCATATTACTGAAGAGCTTGTTTATAGGTAATAGACGACTGATATTCTTAAAAGAATACATTAAACCAGATATTTTATATTACACATAGAAAACACCGAGAACCCCAGTACAAATATTTGCAGATTGTACATTTGCCACAGAATAGATACAGATACATTTGTCCCAAGGTGGGAATCGAACCCAAACCGCAACCTTCTGTGTCGCAGGCGGACCTTCACCCGCCACGTTCCATGGGTCGTCAAAATATGCGTTTTAAAATCATCCTTTCTTTACAGGCAACTGCAATGTACCACCTATAGTGAGATCTCAACAATGGAAGCTTTTAAAGTGCACAAACACAGCTCGCTGCCCTGCTTGCTGGCTTAAAATGTGCCTCAAAGCTTTCCATGTTCCGCCGCATATCCGCGCGGGCCTCACAGCTATGCTACCTCCGAACATGAGAGCTGGACTCAAACCTGGGACATTACCCGCCAATCCTTTACGACTCCCCACCACGACGCCATCAGGAGTGTTTGCTTTACCAGAGAGCGAGAACAAGATCTTTGGAGCTTTGAAGAAGAAACCTGAAGACGTAACTGAGAAGATTGAGGTAATTTTTGATGATGAATCTTTATATGTTTCCATCTGAAGCGACTGAGCTTCATAGATTTTAAAGACTGTGGAAACGTAATTTCTTGTGGCCATACCATAGTCATAGTTTGAATAATCACATCAATGATGTTAATGCTTGGCCAGATGTTGCTCAGTTCCGCATTCACATTAGTATATAATAATTAATAATACTAATATGTATAAGACACTATTATAACATAAATGGTGGTGTTTTACTTTTAAAGTAAAGAGAAAAGCAATTTAGACTTTCTAATTTGATTATTATTTATTGTTTAAAACTGGACTTGTCTAAGTGCTTATTTTGTAAGCCTAAATAAATATATTTTTGAGTTCTGAAAATCAAATATGCGTTTTTAAATCATAGTAGTATCATAGTCCTCCTGAGTACTTCTGGAAAATGGGTCCTTCCACCTCAATTTAAAAAACTAAATCATGGCAATTTAACTATTTTCAGGATAAATCTGTAAAAGATACGACAGCGACCGAAGACTCTAAAGACGACATCAGCTTGAGTCGGAAACGGCAACTGACAAGGGTCAAAGTACGCAAAAAAGATAAAACCGAGCCTGTAACTGAAGACCCCAAACGCCAGAAAGTTGAACTCAAAGGTCCGAGAGTCAAACACGTCTGCCGGAGCGCATCCATTGTATTGGGACAACCAATCGCTACATTCCCAACCCTGGAAGAGAAAGAGAAAGATAAGATTGAAGAGCTCCCTCTGCCAGACAAAGAAGAACCTATGGAGCCTGAAATTGATACTGAGAACAAGGCTCCAGTTATCCTCGAACCAGTTGTAAAGGATGTTGAGGTTGAGGCGTCTGTTGAACCTAAGAAGAGAAAGGTGGATCCAATAGTGCCGAAGCCTAAAGCGGAGTCTAGTGAAGATGAGACAATAATGGACCTTGTACCAAGAACAAAAACTGTTTACAAGCCTCTTTCAAACATCACAAATGTAAGTTTCTTGAGATTTATAGGTGTCTCCCACCATCCTCCTTAAACTCAACGAGTTTCGTTTTTAAAATTGTATGGATTGTTGCTTTATTTGACGACGAATGTGACTTGCGGTCTGCGACGCAGGAGGTTGCGGTTTCGATTCCCGCCTAGGGACAATCCATACTGTAGTGTGGATTAATTAATGATGTTTCATCTAGCCCCAAGCTAAGCAGAGCTTGTGGTAGATGGTTATACTATGCAGTGATTGTGAGGATAATTGCTTTATTTGACGATCAATGTGATCCGCGACGCAGGATTTGCGGGTTTAGTTCCCGCTTTGGCACATTTTTTTTTTTTGTATGATCTGTAAATATTTCTTCGCGAGTTAGATCTTCCAAGTATAATACTAGTATCTGCACGCGGCTTCGTACGCGTTGTTTCTAAGGAAACGTTTCAACTTTCAAGGCTATTTTATGCCATGGAAACTGTTTTATGGAATGAAAAGTATGGTTTATTCCAAAGCTAGAACTACGTCTGTCCCAAATTTTAGCCCGATCCTTTCAATAGTTTTTGCGTGTAAAAGTAACACATCGTATACATCCACCCACACCTACAAACTATACCTACAAGTTTTTACTTTTAAAATATTAATAAGGATAATAAAATGAACCAGTTTATTTTAGTGATATTTTTTTATTTGAAAGCTGGTTTTTGTCATTTGAAACAAAAAAAATCTCAATATCTGAGCAGTAACTTTTTAATTTTTAATACGAAACGATGAACGAAATTAACAAACTTCGTCTACATTGATTCAGGATAAGAAAATTGGTTACATTTTACAGGTGCGGGGTCGTTCTCAAAAATGTGGCCAGAATCGTCCAGAACTAATTTGCGTCGATTTCTGGGAGAGTTACGACCCGGACGAAGTATGCAGCTCTGGATTTGGTCTCATTGGAACTGGGTCATTCACAGTGGCCAAGTTGTGTTTCCTTTGTGGCAGTGCAGGGAAGGAAAAGGTAATTAAATATTTATTAACTACCCTCCATTATAAAAAAATGAAAACGATACTAACTGAATATGTGGCAGGCAATATTTCGATTTGATGCATTTGATGGGTAAGTACCTACGTGCGAAAATGACCTACCTACTCATGTTATACCTCCTTTAGAATAGTATATTTGTTAGATAAGTTTAAAATTGTGTGTTTTTGAGAATGAACTTCTTCAAAAGATAATCATCATCATCATCATCATCATCATCAGCCTATATTAGTGGACTAATATAGGCTGATGATGATGATGCTGGACATAGGCCTCCCCTAATGAGCGCCATAGCGCCCTGTCTTCAGCTTGACGCATCCAGCATCTGCCAGCAGTCCTTCGCAGATCGTCATCCCACCTGGCCGGAGGGCGTCCTACACTACGTTTGCCGAGTCGCGGTCTCCACTCAAGAACACGTTTACCCCAACGGTGGTCGGTTCTTCGCACGATATGGCCGGCCCACTGCCACTTCAACTTGCTAATTCTTTGAGCTATGTCGATAACTTTGGTTCTCTGTCGGATGTTTTCATTACGAATCCTATCCTTCAGAGAAACTCCGAGCATAGCTCTTTCCATAGCTCGCTGAGCGACTTTGAACTGGTGGACCAGCCCTACCGTAAGTGTCCACGTCTCAGCTCCGTAGGTCATTACGGGTAGGACGCACTGATTGAAAACTTTCGTTTTCAAACATTGCGGTATGGATGACGAGAAGACTCGACGTAGTTTTCCAAACGCTGCCCAGCCCAGCTGAATCCTCCTCTTGGCCTCCTTTTCAAAATTGTTTTTACCTAACTGTACAATCTGCCCAAGGTAAGTGTACTCGGAAACAATTTCGAGAAGGTGGCCTTCTACGACGATCGGTCCTGGATTAATGTGGTTATTGGTCATGACTTTGGTTTTATCCAAATTCATGCCAAGACCGATGCGTCGTGAGGCTGAGGCTAGGCCGTCCAGCATGTGGGTCAGCTCCTCTAGCGACTCCGCCATTAAGACTATGTCATCAGCGAATCGTAGGTGTGAGATGTAGTTGCCGTTTATGTTTATGCCCTTACCTTTCCAGTCCAGCGTCTTAAACATATCTTCCAATGCGCTCGTGAACAGTTTCGGGGATATGACATCCCCCTGTCTCACTCCTCTGCGCAATTGGATGGGTTTAGACTGCTGGTCCTGTACTTGGACACTCATAGTAGCGGCATCGTAAAGACATCTCAGCACCTCGATATAACGATAGTCTACTTGGCATCGCTGTAAGGATTCCAGAACAGCCCAGGTTTCGACAGAGTCAAAGGCTTTCTCATAGTCCACAAAGGCGAGACACAGGGGCTGATTATACTCTTCGGACTTCTGTATAATCTGCCGCACTGTGTGAATGTGGTCTATGGTGCCATATCCTCCGCGGAACCCGGCCTGTTCCGGTGGCTGAAACTCGTCGAGTCTCCTGGCGAGACGATTCGTGACCACTCGCGAGAACAGCTTATAGACGTGGCTCAGGAGTGTGATGGGTCTATAGTTTTTAAGGAGGGTTTTATCGCCCTTCTTAAAAAAGAGCACCACCAAACCCCCGCTCCACGCCTTAGGAGTTCTCCCACTGTGAAGGACGGCATTAAAGAGGCTCTGTAGCTCCTGTATAACGGGAGCTCCTCCTGCCTTCAGAAGCTCTGAAGTAATACCGTCCTCACCCGGGGCTTTTCCATTTTTAAGCTGCCTCAGAGCTAACACGATTTCATCTTGACTGATATCTGGCAGTTCGTCGGTATAGTGGCGTGTCAGGGTGGCTCTGGAATCATGGTCATCTCGCCGGGAACGAGGGGCATGTGCAGTGTACAAACGGCCATAGAAATCCTCTATCTCGGCCAAGATCTCCGGCTTCGACAAAACGGTCCTCCCATCGTGCGTTTTAAGCTTCGTCAGGTGGCTCCTGCCAAGCTGCTGAGTGAATACTTTGGACCCTCGGTTGCGCTCTATCGCCTCTTCAATGAGGCGTGTGTTGGAGCTCCGAAGGTCGCGCCGTACCATCTTCGCGATTCGCTTGTTCAGGTCTGACCTCTCTGACGAAGTCACTTGGGTGGTTTCCCGTCTTCTTGTCATCAGATCCAGAGTCTCATCCGAGAGTTTGGACTTCCTGCCAGTACCTTGTTTTCTGCAGAATTTAATGCCCTCATCCCTCAACGTTTCGACCAGATTGTGTAGGTTCTCGTCAGCGTCATCAGTGGGTTCCAGAGCAACAAATCTATCCCCGAGAAGCTGCTGAAACTTCTCGGTGCCCGCCATGATTTGGATTGAATTAGGTCGGAGCGTGGACTTCATCAGACGGTTTCTTTCAAGCTTTAAGTTGATATTCAGAGTGCCTCGGAGCAGTCGGTGATCAGATCCGGTATTGAACCTGTTGATCACTGAGACATCTCTGAATATGTGCTTGCTATCCGTCATGATGAAGTCGATCTCATTTTTAGTCACAGTGTCGGGACTTCGCCATGTCCACTTCCTTTGGGGCTGCTTCTTAAAGAAAGAGTTCATTAAGAACAACCCCTCTTTCTCAAGGAAGTTGACAAGCATTTGCCCCCTGTGATTCCTAACTCCATAACCATGCGGGCCCATTCGGGATTCGTTGCCAGTTTGGATTCCCACCTTGCCGTTAAAGTCCCCATAACAACGTTGAAGTGAGCCTTAGTGGTGTTGTGTAAGGCTTTGGATATGTCATCATACATATCCTCCACTTCTTCATCCGAGTGTGCCGAGGTCGGTGCGTAAACCTGAATTACCTTCATGCTATACCGCTTGGATAGCCGAAGGATCAGGTACGCTACCCTGGTCGACACACTGGAGATTTCTTGAACGTTGCTAGAGAGAGCCTTATTGACGAGGAAACCTACGCCACCCTGGGATGTTTTGTCACCCTCGCGAAAGTAGAGAAGATGGCCCGAGTCTAGGGTTATGGTGTCCTCCCCCTCTCTACGGACTTCACATAACCCTAGAACATGCCATTTAATGTTCTCTAACTCCACTTCCAACTGCGCTAGGTGATGGTCAAGCCTCAGAGTGCGTCCGTTAAACGTAGCCAGGGTCAAATTTGAAAGTGTGTGGTAGCCTAATGTAGCCCGGGGATTCTTAGCACCCCCAGCCCCGCCGTTACCATGACCGCCACCATAGCCAGGAATAGCGAGGCGACCGGGAACTGGGGGCCATTTTCTGGCTGTAATATTCATTGAGGGGGTAATGCCCGTAATCCCCACGCTGGGCATGCGGGTTGGGGATCGCAGTTAGGTGATGGTGTTGGTTCTGCAGGGGCGCTGCTGCCCGCCCCCGGTGTGTCCCTTAGTCGCCTCTTACGACACCCACGGGAGGAGTTGGGGTGGTGCAATTCTATGCCGGCACCACACGGCCTCAAAAGATAATGATGACCGTGAATTTATGTGTTTGTTTTTGCTTCTGTTTCTTGTATGTGAGAAGTGTGTGTACTCTTTTAAACTCGCATTTGTTTAGATCTCCAATATTACCCTCATCCCAATATTTATTTCTTCAATATAAATACTATACAACTAATTGTAGAACGATATTTTTAAATAGAGAAACTCCACGTCTACGACGTAAGATCGTTAGCTTTAGAACAATATTTTTAAATAGAGAAAAGTTTCATTGACAACCAACAAAGATCACGAAATCAAATCAACCAAAATCAATTTATTCAACGTAAGTTAAACCGGCTCATATAAAACTACCTACTACCTTTGAGACTACCGAAGCTTTACAACTGTGTGGTAGTGTCAGCGTCATCTCCTAGACATAGGTACAATTCTGTTAGTAAAAATACGTAACTTACATGACTAAGATATCTTTATTCACAACGAAAATTACAATGAAGCAATAGAAAAAATTACAATAAGTATATACAATTGAAACCATTGAGCTAACTGCAGACCGTTGCAAACAGTCTAAAGAAAGCTCAATTGATCCATGTCAATACCAGTCGGAAGCGTCAATTAGTTAATACGTAACTAACATGACTAATCAAACCATTATTTTCAGATGGTGGTATGCTCAAGCTGCTGCGAATGGTACCACAGCTGGTGCGCTGAGGAATACTCCGGCGGCGGTGGGAGCTGGACGTGCGCGCGCTGCGTGTCGTGCGCTGCGTGCTCGCGCTCCGCGGCGCGGCTGCGGTGCCGCGCGTGCGCGAGGCATTACCACGCCGCCTGTCTGCCCACCGCGCCGCCTGATCATAGGAGCGATTGGCCGCAGGTGAGGTTATTAAACTCTCCACATACAGAAGCCGGAGGCGAAGGCGTGCCGGTTTTTCCTACGTCACCGCGCCGCCACCGCCTGCGGTGTGTGGTTCAGATGCGGATTCCCGTGGCGGGAGAACTTCCCGTGTAGTATGACCCTTATAGGTACTCGAAAGGTTATATTTATATCACACACACCGCCTGCGGTGTATGTGTAGGCTTTCATATGATTTAATAGAATACAACTTGCACGCCTTCGCCTCAGCTCCGCCTCCGGCTTCAGTGTGAGACCTTTAGGGTTATACTACACAGGTGGTGAATGGTGCCCAGAACCTCACTCTTCAAAATACTCGAGTGTAAAAACAGCGCGCTAGTTAACGCCGAGCGAGCGTAAACTGAGTGATTTTGATTCCTGCTATACAAAACTGCGTGCTCACCGAAGTGCTAGGGTCATACTATAAATGCGGTTCTCCCGTTACGGGAATCCGCTCGACAAAGCTGCCGCAGACCATCAACTTCACCGGACGCGGTTTATCGCTGTCTTTTCATTTCAACATGGACCCGCCAATGATGATAATCCCACGCAGAATGATGTAATAGCAGGAATCCCGTGTAGTTTAAAACGCCGGTTATCAGCGGGGTTTTGACGCTGCATGCGGCGGTTTCTCCCGCCTGTGAACCGCGATGGGACGCAGTTGTACAACTTTCATATTCAATTGTGACTAGTGCGGTTCAGATGCGGATTCCCGCGGCGGGAGAACCGCCCTTGTAGTATGACCCTTATACTCGAGAGGTTATATTTATATCATACAAGACGACCGATGTGGCGTGGCGGGCGAAAGTCTGCCAGCGAGGAGGTTGCGGGTACAATCGTACATTTGTCACAAGGCGGGGTGTGTGACAAACGTTTGTACGATCTACAAATATTTGATCCGGGGTTCTGGGTGTTTGCTATGTATAATAAAAGTATCAATTGATGTAATGTATTGTATTATGTATATCAGTCATCAAGTACCCATAACACAAGCTCTGCTTAGCTTGGGGCTAGATCATACTGTGTCGATTGTCCAGCATTTTTTATATTTTATATTACTTATGTCTAGTTATTTCTTTAACACAAAAAAAACTCGAATTAAGAACCTCCTCCATTTTTAAAGTCGTTAAAAGTTACTTTGTTCAAAAAGATTATGTAACATGTGTACTTGTTTGGTAGCCCAGTTACGCAGTTTACTTTCTCCGCATTATGATATTGATATACAAAACTTGATTTGAACAACTTGCCTTATATCTACAGGACCTCAGAGATCGCGTGAAACCGTTCGTAAATTGGTAATAACCTTGAACTTGAACGTAGTCATGGTTTACGCGCAATGGATCAATGACTCCGCATTTTTGCTCTTACTTAACGAGTTTTTTATTTGCTTTCAGATATGCAGGTCGTGCTTGAAATGCAAGAGTTGTGATAGCAGTCGAGTAAGCAAATTCGTCGGCAGTTTACCTTTCTGTGGGCCTTGTTTCAAGTTGCGGCAGAAAGGAAATTACTGCCCGCTTTGCCAAGCATGCTATCGGGATAACGACTTTGATAGCAAGGTAAATTTTTATTAGATAGAAAATGCTTTAGCATACTAAAATAAATATAACTTACAGACTAAGTTACAATTGGCGGTCTTATCGCTCAACAGCTATGTCTACCAGACGAAATTGGTTGGTTTGAAACATTGGCTAGTACAAGGGGGTTTGTGTATATAATGATTATTTTCTATTTTATCGCTGCTGCTTCACTCTTTTTCGGATTAAGAAGTAGCCTACATGAAATAAAATAGAAATACTTAATTCCAAAAAGGTACGCGCTGTCTCGATCCTATGAATGCGAAAACCTTTTCTCACAAATGACCTTGTAATACAGATTCTTTGGTTACATACGACTTCGTTGTGTAATGTTTAAATGTATTTGTTACAGATGATGGAATGTGGCTGGTGCGCTCGATGGGTTCACGCGAGCTGCGAAGGGTTGTCCGGCGAGGGGTATCAACTGCTCTCAGCATTACCTCCTTCTATCGAATACATCTGCTGCAAATGCATGCCAAACGACCCACCATGGAGAAAAATGCTCACGGAACACCTCAAAGGAACACTACTGCACCTACTCAAGCTACTAGCTAAGAACAAAAAGGCTTGCGCCTTACTGAAACTCACTCCGCACAAAAATACTCCAGTGCCTAACAAGCCCTACAGGCTAATGTCACCTCAAGCAATAAGAAAATTGCACTTCGATTCAACAGACGACACCATGAAGTCCACAGAGACTAAAGTCTACAGAAACACGTCCAGGGGACGTCGTAATAATCTCGCCGGTAAAATAGACGAACCGAGCACGTCGAATGATTGGCAATGCTCCTCCTTACTAAACGACGTTGAAATGAAAGAAGAGATGCCATCACATAAAGTGGTAAACCTTCAAGAGCCATTGATGCAAAACAAGGAGATATGTTTTTCTGCAGGACTTTTTGACACGAAGACGGAGTTTGACACGCCGTGTGTTGAAGTACACGAGAATAACCCCCCTAAAAACGATAAGGCCACTACAATGTTGCCGACAACGGTGCATGTCGACAAATACGAACCGATATCGGATGACGATGAACCGGTTAAAAGCTTCCTTCCAGTGAGAAGTGAACAAGAACTTAGCCCAGCTATTGTAAGACAACCAAGCTCTTTGGATGATGACATAAACCGAATAGTCTCACCTTCATTACTTGACATCAAGAAAAGAGTCAACAGCGATGAATACGTGTCGTTAAAAGACTTTAATCACGACATGAAAGAGGTCATCGCAAGGACCTCAAACATAGATCTAAAGTCAATTTACAAAAGCTTGTTCTCTGAAACATTCCCGTGGTTTGACTGCGAGAATAACTGTCTCCAGCCGAACTTAGAAGTTGAAGGTGAAAATGAGGATGCAGAATCTCTGAAAGACGTTGATAACAAAGTGTCTGATAGCAAAGAGAAAAGCGACGTCAAATCTATTGAAAGAGCTTTCGATCAGATCGTACCGAAATTGGAAATTGATGGAGAGAAATTCGATGATGAACTACTCGAAATGTTTCCAGTCACAGACACTCGTATTTGCGTTCTTTGCAAATCTAATGGCGACGGATCCCCGCCTAAGGAAGGCAGGCTACTCTACTGTGGACAAAATGATTGGATACACGCGAACTGTGCCTTGTGGTCGGCGGAAGTGTTTGAAGAAATAGATGGATCCCTACAGAATGTCCATTCAGCAATATCGCGAGGGAAAATGATCAAATGCGCAACCTGCGAAGTGAAAGGCGCTAGCGTTGGTTGCTGCGCTAAAAACTGCAGCGAAACCTACCATTACTCATGTGCTAGAAATGCTGGCTGTGCCTTCATGGATGATAAGAGAGTTTTCTGTCCAACACACGGAAAAGATGTCCCAAAGAAAAGTCTACAAAAAGACGCAGACTTCGAATTAACAAGACCCGTGTATGTAGAACTCGATAAGAAGAAGAAAAGATACAGTGAAATAACTAAAGTACAATTCATAATGGGTTCGTTAACCGTTCAAAGTCTAGGAAAGATAGTCCCATCAGTGTCTGATTATGAAGAATTCCTTATGCCTGTGGATTTCTCTTGTACTCGCCTATTCTGGTCTTGTAAGAAACCGGCGAAAATTGTGCGGTATACAATCAAGACAAAGTTGATACTAGCTGAACCAATGCCTGGTTTTGATTTCGGCGTGAATATAACCGTGGACCATAGCAAGGGAGTTCAAGTGGTTGACAGAGTCATGGCTGAAATTGGCGCTTGGCACGAGAGCATAGTTTCAGGATCAGGGAAAAGCGCCCTAGACTTCTTTAAAAGCACTAAAAAGTCACCAATTAAATTCGGCAATAAAGTAACTTTGGAAGAGATTGCCGTAAAACAAGTTGTTGAATATCTACTTGACAATATCTGCAAACAAGAGCAACAAGACGAGGAAGAGCCACAGAACACAGCAGATGAAATTCTTCCAGAGGAAGTAAAAGATGCGATATTCGAAGACCTAAACCACGATCTTCTGGATGGAATATCTATGCAAGACATCTTCCAAGACTTGAAAAATGTCCTTGAAGACGGAGAAAGAAGCAATGACAAGGACTACCGACAGAATGACTACATCGACGAACTACTCAACGCAAGATTTGAATCTGGTAGCAAAGAGTTGAAGAGAAGCAAATCTGAGATGCTCCTACAAAGCCATGGACTTAAGACACTGACAACTGGGAGAGGACAGCAAAGATCTAGTAGCTGGAACAACAAGTTAGATACGAGCTTGCTTTCTTCAACCATAAAGAGATGCAAAATCAATAAATCTTCATCAGTCGCAGGCTCATTACAAAAATTACAGTCAGAAAATTCGATAGAGCTTATCAAGGAGGAGCCTATCAATGCAGACAAGAAAATCAAAGACGAATCCGGTAACAGCAGTGCGATCTGCGAAGAAGCGGCTCACTCGTCAGGCATAACTTACCGCACAACGTCCCCTAAACAAAAAGAAGACGAATCATCCGCTGAAAAGTCGGATAAAACCGAAGGATACTACACTGACGTCATAGACTTTTACACTAAGATCACGTGCAGTCCCATCGCTCAGTTAGACGGAACTGCAGACTGGTCCGACTCTGACAGCACTTGTAGCTCGCGCCCTAGCAGCCCCCGTGACGACGATGACTTTACTCCCATTCAACAATTGGATGGCGCTGGAGATGATCATCCAAACGAAAACGCGCCAAGACAAAACCAGTTCATGTACAGAGGTGGCGGCACAGAAAGCTACACCGTCACTTTTGCTGGAAACTCTATCAACGGACAACCAGAACTAGTGATGAGACCTATCGATGACAGTGGAAAAACGCCTATCGAGCAGCCGGTGCGATGCGACAGATGCCAATGCACCTATAGAAATAAAGACTCATACGATAGACACATGCCGTCCTGCGACATGATGTCTACAAGCGAAAGTGAAAGTGAGAATCCGAAATCTCCGGAAAATAGAACACTGACAACATTGCAGAACGCCTTCCAAGGCGCCTTCGCTCAGCCCATGCTGATCCACGCAGTGAGTGGAAGTGAAAGCACGGTGAAAGCTGAAGGAATCTCTGCTAGACGAACGTCTATCAATACTAGACAAATTACCATCAATGGAACAATAGTTGAGACGCCTTCTCCTGGCCCATCTAATGAAATGACAATGACTATAACGGAACAGATGAAATCTGGCACCGTCATATTCGATCAGAGTAAAACCACAAACATTCAAGTGTCATCTAACCAGCAAGTGATGTCTTCACCGCAAATAGTGATGACACCACAAATGTTTATACCTCCGAAAACAAGCACGGCCGGGGGACAGAAGATTATGACACCACAGATTATAACACAACCTGGATTACTGCCATACAACATCTGTGTGAAACCAGGGAATAATGGAAATCTCCAACAGATCCAAGGGGGGGATATGGCACAGTTGCTATCAGGCCCCGGGGGCATTCAAGTCATTTCATCAAACTCCAACCAAGTGCTGACACTGCCTAATAATCAGGGCAATTTATCAATGATTCACGGTAAAAATCAGTTTCCAAACATGAGCGCCTCCTCAATCGCTCTTCCGGTAAACTCCATTCAAGGAATGCCAAATAATACCATCATACAAAATATTCAACCAATGATAAGGCCGCAACTACAAGGTAACACCATCGTGGTCCCAGCTATGACAACGCAGAGGCTAACATCTCCAAATCAACATAAACAGCACATATTACTCCCGGGCCACCATCAGAAGTCACCCAAAAAACAACCGCCGCAGGTCCAACCCAAACCAATTTTCCAAGCTGCAAATCGAGTCAGGGCACGCCCTTTGCCTAAACCCACCACCATAAAGAGACAAACTAAAATGGAAAAAACATTCTCTATCAATCAACCCATTGGACCGGGAAATACTGTCATCCAACTACAGACCAATAACAATACTGGACAGCCTTCAATCATTGTTCAACCGATGGCGAATCAAAACATCATGTCCTATGTAGAAGCATTGCAACAGCAGAATCAGAATATGCAGTACATTGCGACAATAGCGCCTCAGGGAGACTTCAAAAGTCCAACTCAATTTATCTCGACACAAGGAGGCCTAATGCCTCAGACATTCCAAATTCAGCAGACTGAAAATGGTGGACTTGTGGCGGTGCCTAGCGGCGGAATTCCTGTTTTACTACCTCAAGGAAATGTCGGTATTCTGCCCCAAACATTGCAACAAGGAACTACAATCCTTCCTCAAGGCACTATTCAACAAGGTATAATCTCGCAAGGGCCAAACGGGCCCACTATTCTGCCACAGATGCAGCAAATGCAAAATGGAACAACTATCATCCCACAGGGCACTATTCAAGGATTGAATGGGAATATGACGTCACAAACGGCTACTATCTTAACGCCCAATAATATGCAAAATACTGGAGCGACTGTTGTTTCACAGAGTGGAATCGGAAATGGTCAAACTATCATCCCAAATACGTTGCAATCTCAAGGCAATACGTTAATAACTTCGGGACCGAATGGCGCGACACTCCTACCAAACGGGACTCTGTTGCCGCAATTTTGCAATGACCAAGTGCTTCTAGGATCTGCTCCTACTCTAGAAATGGTAACTGATCCTAATGGTTGCATGTACCTGACGACCACTCAACCGGTCTACTACGGATTGGAAACGATTGTACAGAATACGGTAATGTCATCGCAACAGTTCGTTTCGACAGCGATGCAAGGAGTCCTTGCTCAAAACAGCAGCTTCTCCGCTACCACTACTCAAGTATTCCAAGCTAGCAAAATCGAGCCTATTGTGGAAGTTCCAACTGGTTACGTGGTTGTTAATAATGTAGGAGAAACTGTATCGACCTCAACACCTAACGTTGCTCAAAATGTACAGTCATCACCGCCGTCTCTGAAGACCATCAAGACCACTGTACCGAATCTAACGCTACAGCCGCTTCCAGATAAACCCGGAAACAACAGACAGACACCTAAAGTTATCCAAATGAGCCCTAATCAAATCATCATGGGAACACAATCAGGTCCGACCATAATAACTGGTAGACAGAGCGTCAATCCAATAACATCTCAGATACACAGCATGACGCTATCGAGTACTTCGCAAAATATGCTTAGAGGAAACATGTCCAAGCCCAGTACTGTAACTATGTCTCCTAGCGTGACACTTGTATCTTCTACAGGACAACCAATAATGGCGATCTCACAATCGATCCCTAACTCGATAAACTCATTCTCGATGCAATCTATACCGTTTTCGCAACCGATTGTCTCTAGCTCAATCGCTCCATCTGGCAGTAAGAATAACATAAAGTTGGAAAACTCCCACATGATTGAAATCAGTGGCAATTTGCAAGATACTTCGAGCTCTCCCAGCGTACCGACGATAAGTGTTACTGCTACAAAATCTCCTACGCCCTGGAGACAGGTTACGACACCAATCAGTTCCATAAATAACGAAAATAAACTTGAATTACAAAATATGACTGTGAAAACGAGTAATATGAACACTAATTCTATGAACATCCAAAACAACACAATGGCTGGCAGATCTCTGTCACATGACTCTGATAAGAATAACCAGTGCTTGATGTCTATTTCCAACAACGGAAATACAATCTCTGGTATGAACGTGCATTCACATCAGTTCGAATCCAACATGAACGTTAGCCACCATTCGTCTTCTCACTCAACGACGAACAATGTAATCCAAATTCAATCAGGAAACATATTCCCACCGAATACAGTAATGAGCAGTAATTTTGATGCTGATACAACTATGAAACTGAGCAAGATCAATGCTCTCTCGAAAACGGAAGGTGGTCATATGAATTTCTCGCAAGAAATCATGGCATCGCACTCCCAGCAACATAATGTTAATAACGATAAGACATTCCAAAACATGGGAAATAATGATAAACACCAGGATAGCATCAACCAGATGAGCATTCATAAAATGAACAGCTGCCAAATGTCGTCCAACCTCGGAAGTTCACCCTCTATGAGCATCGGACCGCATAACATGAGACCGGTAATGCAAAACAGTCAAAATAATATCCCGGCCTCAAATAATCAAATTCAGATGTGCTCAGTACCGAATACGTCATCTCATGGACAAATTCAAATAATGAACTCTGGAAACAATTCTATGCAAAACATGAATATGTCATGTCAGGAATCTGCTACTAACAGAATGAATATTACAGTATCGTCGGACAATAACATGCAACATACCCAACAGCACGACATTTCAAATACGTCGATGAGTTCCACGAATTTGCCACATGGAAACATGCAAATTGTATCTCATGACAGCCAACCTTCCACTTCAAATCAGATCCAAATTATGAATGGGCAAATTCAACATAACAATCGCCAAGTTGAAAACAACCAAATGCAAATGAACCAAGGAACGCCTGCAAGACAGTTTCATGATAATATGTTGAGCCAACAACAAAATCATAATCAGAGCATGCTTTCAAATAGAAGCACCCCCGACAATACGAACCTGATGAATCAATCAATGAACATGCATAACATGCAGAACACCAGCCATAACATGAACCGACCTGATATGAGCGATTTGAATCACATGCACATGCAACAAGGTAATATGCCCAATAATCGCATTATGATGGATAATATGCAGCAACAGCATAGCATGAACAACATCAGTCATTCAATGCACTCCAACAGACAATCTATTGACAATATGCATAACACACAACTGCATAACATGCAGCAAATGAATCACCATATCAACAACAGAAGCTCCATGGATAGCAACATGCATATGAATCAACAAATGTCAATGCAGCAGAATAGACCGCTTGACAATCTCAATCTACATCACCAGCAGCATCAAATGCCCAACGTTATGATGCAAAATAATCGACAGCATATCGATAACAGCGTAATGAGCATGCACCAGCAAAATCAACATCACAACGTTCCAAATCCAATGCACACACGACAGATCGATAATAGTATGCACATGCATCACATGCCGGGCAACTCGCCAACCATGAGCCTCGGCAATCAAATGGATAATTCGGGAACGTTGCCAAATATGCACAGTAATAGATACGACAATAACTCATTGTCCATGCAAAATATGAACTCGATAAATCAAATTCAGAATAATCGAAATTCAATGGAGCACAACTCTATGATGCAACACCAGATGAGTAATATGAGTACGATGAATAATATGAACTTGCACGCGAACTTGAATAGTTCAATGCCAATGGGCACCTCCAACCATCAATCTATAAATAACACTTTGATGCATAATATTCCAGATATCAAAAATGAAATTCAAAACTCTTGCAGCGGGAGCTGTTCCAACAATAGCCCGCAATTTTCAAACTCCCCTAGCACGATGGATATGTGTTCAAATATGAACTCTAACAACATGAATATGACTGTGGGCAATATGATACACGGAATGAGTGTAAATAATACCAGCATGTCGAATAACATGATGATGAATCCAGTAAATAACGGGACCATGTACGGAAATAATAATCAAACCAATATGAACGATATGCTAATGGGTTGTAACAACTCAACTGATCACAATGTCAATAACCTGATGCCTGGTACCTCGAATCATATGATGATGAACAATTCACAAACTCACGGCAACTCTCAAAACCAAATTGTAAACAATCAAGTTTCAAACACTCAAATTAGCATCAGCAATTGTAGTATGAGCGCAAATAACACTACGCCAAGTCATAGCTTACCCAATCTGGATAGCTCTATGAATAGAACTAGCATGTCTGTAAATGAGTCACCCAAATTCCCTCAAGAACCAATCAGAGGTAAAAACATAATGGGACCTCCTTCAACTCCTAACATCCCTATGTCTAATGTACCAAGCAACGACTGCGCCAAAGTCAGCATAGGAGGCAACGACAAGCAAAGCCACTCAATAACAGTAAACAACCAGATGGGATATATGTCAAATATGCCAATGAACGCACAAAACAACCAGCGCATTATTAATCTTCCTGAAAGAGGCCGACTGAACGCCACAAGCATTGAGAATAACATCCCACAACATGTACCACAGCAGCACAATATTCGCGTCGTGACCAACAATAGTAACAGCAATGTAACTGGAATAAGCACAGACCCATTATCATTCCAACAGAAGGGAGAAAATAGCGGTACCATGATAAATGTTCCGTTCCAAGCTATTCCCAATAGCGCACCAATGAACATCAATGTTAACTCTAGCAACAACACCGTAAATATCACGGTTCAGAATAATCTGGTTGATCCGAAAATCGCTTCAAAAGCAGCTGCTGACATCACTTTCCCTATACAAACAAATGCATTGCAATTGCAACCCCAAACCAGTACTAACTTGATTCAAAACCAAAATCAGAACGCCAATCTGCTCCAGAACCAGCCAAGCAATAGCAATATGATGTGCATTCCTGTACAAAATAACACAATCAACTTGCCGACGCAAAACAGTTCCAGTATCTCACTACCAATAAAAGCACCTCAGCCGCAGCAATCAGGAATTCCGACTAACGTTGTGAACCCTATGACGATGAGGCCTATGAACAGAGTATTGCCCCTGCATAGAGATGGAAGCAAAGCCAAAGCATCTGGAACAAAAACTGCTGCTGCGCCAAGACCAAGACCTGTCAGTCACGATATGCCAGATCTGAATACTAAAGACGAAAACATCGATAGCGATCTTGAAAAGGCGATCGAGGAATCTAAGAGAATGATGGAACTAGAGAGAATAAAGAGGGAGAAAGAAGAACGAGATGCAGCGCAAGCGATGCAACTGTCAACTGATATCCAAGAAGCGAATACCAGCACTGCTTCTGCAAGCACGGAGGCAAGTCATAGCGAACCAGTTACAGTCGCTAAGATGACGTCATTACCGAACTTGGACGCTGAAATGATAGACATAGAGCCACCTAAAGTCTTAGTTGAAAAGGATACCAACAGAACAAATACTCAAGTAAAATCAGTTGCTCAACCTAAAACAGTGAAACGACCTCTCGCAGACAAGAAAGATGTTGAAGCAATTGTTACGAAGAAGCAAAGCAAATTAGCTAAAGGCCAAGAGAATAAACCGGTCATACCCAAACAGGCGCCTGACCCACCAAAGGACGATGGACCGAAGTTGATTTACGAAGTGACTTCCGATGACGGTTTCAACTACACTTCGCCGTCATTGACAGATTTATGGGCAAAGGTGATTGAGGCTGTTCAGAACGCTAGAAAAGCTTCAGGGATGCCTCTGATCCAATACAATCTGCCCGCTACGTTGTCTGGGGCACATTTGTTGGGGCTTAACAACAACGCGTTGAGATATCTCATCGAGCAACTGCCTGGGGTAAGAATATTAATTAATATTAAAAGCTAATTCAAACTCATATTTATCAAATATATCAACTCTAAATAATATGCTAAACCTTCTAAAACACTTTTAAAAGGTTTATTGGTTTATAAGTACCTTAAAGAGATTTGTTTCTGTTTTTAAATCAGTTTTTGATTCAACATTTTCGTTTCCTCTCTAGGCAAGCCGTTGCACAAAATACAAGATTCGGCAAGGCCGCCAGTTGAACAGCTGGGATAACGACTTGGATCTAAGTGAAGGGTTCAAGGAAAGTCCATGGGGAAGCGCGCGGACGGGCCCTGTTGCGAGGAAGCCGAACCATGATATGTTTAGCTGGATGGCTTCGCCGTATAGAGAGGAGCCGCCGCCTTGTGGTGGGCAGGAGAGTGAGAGTTCAATATCAAGGTTAGTGCTATCTCATTCTGTCTTCTTTAACACCTATTATTCAAGATTCTTTATTGCTATATGCTGTAGTACATTTGAATAGTACTTAAATTAACTTAGGGTATCAAGCATGCACCCTGTTAAGGCACTGCATGTCTGTTGATGTTACTAATTGACACACGTGATTAAAGTCAAAATTCTGTTAAACATTGCTTATGTTTAACTGAGTCAGTCAATGTACTTTGCTAACTTTCTGGAGCTGTTTCCGTGTATTTTAAATACTATAAACCGTCTCAAATTTATTTAAATCAAAAACGAGAACGCAATTTTCGTAGAGGTCAATAAAATACTCATATCCTACTGGTCAGCTCATGATCAAATTAAAATGGGACTACATTAGAAGCACTAGCTTTCAAAAAAAAAGAACCATCAAAATCGCTTCTCCCAGTTCTGAGGTAACTATAAAAATACAGTTGACTTGAGAACCTCTTTTTTTCTGTCAAAGTCGGCAAAAAATGACAAGATTCGTCCATTGCGTTTCTAATTCCACTTTTTTCTCTCTTGGGTAAACATTAATGGTACCAATTTGTTTTGCAGGCGTCTAGCTACATTACCAGCTGCAATGAGATTCAGACAGCTGAAAGAGACCTCTAAAGCGTCAGTTGGCGTCTACAGGTCGCATATACACGGACGAGGATTGTTCTGCAAGAGAGAAATTGAAGAAGGTATGTTTCTTTGAAGATACACAAGTTTCTGTCTCTCTTCATCTCGCGGTCTCTTTTCTGTCTCGCACATTAAGAAAATCCAAACTTATACAAACACAAATCTCAGGTGACACCACAATATGGTGACATCACACTTACACTTACTACTGTAAAAATGAATAGGGGTAACTATACTATTGGGGTGACTATACTATTATTACAGGAGAACACCCCTAACATGCTTAAAAAATAATAATAAAATCATCAATTTGGTTCAAGTCAATAAAACTATACTATACTAAAAATGCGTTTTGGCAATTTAATAAACTACTTGTCAGACCTTGATGAAATTTCTCTGTCGTCTGTATGTTGGTAGTACCTAGCTCCAAACTAATCTAGTCTTTGTTTCCAGGTGACATGGTAATAGAATACGCTGGCGAAGTCATCCGAGCTGTTCTGGCAGACCAGCGAGAGAAGAAATACGAAGCCATGAGCGGGAGGCGCGGCGTCGGCGGATGTTACATGTTCCGCATCGATGACAACCTAGTCGTCGATGCGACGCTGAAGGGAAACGCTGCTAGGTTCATCAACCATTCTTGCGATGTAAGTTATTACAGAATCTGTATAATATATTTCTTACTAGCAGCACCTCGCGGTTTCAACCGCGTTATTCCCGTTCTCGTGGGATAAAATATAGCTTATGTGTTATTCCAGACTATTATTTATCTCTGTGCCAAATTTAAAACATCATATCCGTCCAATAGTTTTTGCGTGAAAGAGTAACAAACATCCATCCGTCCATTTATCCATCCATACTTACATCCATACTTACAAGTTTTCCCATTTAAATATTAGTAGAATAACAACCAACTTCAAATTCATAATCAAGGATAACTCAAAAACTACTGGCCAGATCTAGATCTATTTTAAATGGGAGCAAAAGACAAGCACTACCTTTCACATAAAAGATTCATTGAAATCAGTCCACCCAGAAAAAAGGTATATCACATACATACTTCCATAAAAAAATCTGTCGAATTGAGAATCTCCTTTTTGATGTTGGTTTAAAACTAAGTATTATAAAGTTGTAGACACAAAAGCAACTAAATAGGTTGTCCTTTTATGGATAGGTTCTTAAAAAACACAAATGGCGAATATCACTATCACTACATAGTATAAAACAAAGTCGCTTTCTCTGTCCCTATATCCCTTTGTACGCTTAAATCTTTAAAACTACGCAACGGATTTTGGAGCGGTTGGTAGAAATACTATTTTATTAACTATTTTTCACTCTACTTCTGTGCTAAAGCGAATCCGTCATAACCAGAATCTCGTAAACCGAACAAGGAGTTTAGATTAGTGTATTGATACTCGCATGCAGGTACTTAAAAACGTTAGCCTGTCTAAGATCAAGCATAGTCTCAATGAATCTGTAATGATTTTATTTTCTCATAAATAAATTTCTTACAAGCATTATTAACATTATTTCTCTTTCCAGCCCAACTGCTACTCTCGAGTCGTGGATATCCATGGCCACAAACACATTCTAATCTTCGCGCTCCGCCGAATTACGGTAGGCGAAGAGCTAACTTACGACTACAAGTTCCCATTCGAAGATGTAAAAATTCCATGCACTTGCGGCGCTAAGAAATGCCGTAAGTACCTGAACTGAAGAGACTAAAGTGAGTTGTCAATTATGATTGTTGAATACGGTTTTAAAGCCAAAGTGGCAACGAGCGCGCTGGCAACACAGCATAACCAATCAAAACCAAGATCAAAACAACTAAAACAATATGGCGGTTTAGTTGACCAATGAGAGTCTCCGATAGCTTGTGGTGCGAGCGCCCTCTATAAATGAAAAAGTGACAGTTTTGCATTCGTATTGAAGATGAATGAAGTGGCCAGTCAAGCACTGAAGTTCGAGAAGTATTCTAATCCAACAAAGTTTGTAGTATTTTTAAAACGGTAATTACTACGGGATTTTTATGCATAATTATAGAAGTACATGATTAGAGGTTAGGTTAAATAAGAGCGGCTTTGAATAGCCATAGCGGATGCGCGCTAGCTACGAAATGATGGATCTCCTTTAATTCTAACTGTCCATTCACATTGAAAGTTCATCATATTTCCAGAAACTTCTAGAATAATAACAAATGAGAATAGAACCGTCCATTCATATAATTCGCCGTCTCTTTCTTAATACTAAAGTCAGAAAAGGTGGGCCATACAAAATTCCCTGTATGTTCCTATTCTCATAAGTTACTACACATATTTCAATTTTAAAAGCATTTATGCATGAATGAGTTATTTTTTTATGAGAATCATCAATCATTATTATTAAACTACGAAACATATTTTGATAATGTTTTGTAATATTAAATTACATGTTTCTGAACATCTCATTGTGAAGGGTCAGTAAGATCGTTTAGAATTTATTGTGAGGAATGTATGTTTGTAAGGAAATACTGGGTTGAACACAAACATGTACAATACGTACCTAACTAAGACAAAAAGTCAAATTCACATATCGCGTTCCCACCTGGCAAGGACCGTCCTATGGACGAGTTCAAATGAATCTTGTTATGATCTCTACTTGAATCTACCCAGTGTTAGCGTTGTTGGATTGTATAATAATTTTTAATGAATTTTACTATTATTTTCATAGGTTTATACAATTTTATTTTTTTGTAAATACTTTGTTATGGTTAGTTTGTTCGCGAACGGCTTAAGTGTAACCCTTTGCACTTGATGTGATATGCTTGGCCCAGGTTGGGATTGAAAGGTAGTGCTTAGGTGTATATTTGTTCCTCATTTTATTCTAATTCTTTCACTTGTGATCATTTAAGTCTCGACTTGCATAGCGCGTACTGTAAATAAAAAAGGGACTACGTTAATTAATTAGTACATATGTGAAGGGTAGCAAAGTTACAAGTACAATGTTACTTTTTAGTAATTTTAAATGTGTATTGTATAGTGAATTGTAAATAAGAGGAATTATCTGTCATAATAATTTGATTAGACGTTAAATCGTTTTTATTGTAGTCATAGTAGTAGGTTGTACTTTAAAGAGTATATTTTAATGTAGATAAGTTATTGAAAGGGTTCGTGCGCTGTATTTGTAACGTCTCCCAGGTTATTTCAATGTTTTAATATTAAAATGCACATTGTAAGCTTTAAACAATCAGCACAGCTTGGGTTTCTACACTTTTAATGAATTATGTTTTTATCTGTAATTAGGTTTAGATCGCGATCCCATTGACTATTTTTTTTAGACTGAATAAAGCATCACAATACAATGCCATCACGGATTTCAGCTGATTTGCTCTTAATTATTATTATACAATTTCATAATTTTAGCAAGTAGAATATTTTTAGATTCAGATATGATGTAATCACGTAGAAACAGTATAAATATTGTTACTGTATTTTTAATCAGTGCAGTATTAATGTAATTTAATATTTGTCCCAACTATTTCGTAGATCTATCCATTGACAGAATAATTAATAGATCATGTAATGCTAGTGTAATAGTTTATGTGTATGGATTATGTATAAATAAATATCGTCATCTTTGTATTAACATATCAATATTAGTTGCAGTTCCACTCGAACTATCTGTATTAATGTTATCATAGGCTTATACTTTTATCTGCATTTTATTTAAGATACAGGTGCAACTTAACACATAAGAGATCATTGAAAGAATGAATAGAATGTCTAGTTAGGCCGTTTGTAACATTTTGTACAATTAGTTGGGCATTATCAAATGAATCATAATCAAACCAAAAACTCAACTATTTATAATTTGTAGGTAACATATTATTATTGTAGCCAATTTTACAACCACACTACAATCAGTAAATCAACTTATTTTGTTTGATTATGTTTCTGTTTGATGAGTCCCCGGGTTTCACCAATGTTTGATGGTGATTTGTCTTGCAACGGCCTTACGAAAATCGATTGTAAGGAGTGATATTTATTTGTATCGCATAGTGAACTTTGGGGTTTTACAAATACATACATGACAGACAATAAGATCATGACCCCGAATCAGCTAATTGACATTTGTGGTTAAAATTATTTATTTCTCAAAAGATTAACTATTGCTGAAAAAACATAAGCTAGGCTTAATAACTATTGTTAATTGTTATTAAGATTAGCTTACATATTTTTTGTTTCTTAGCTAAATAATAGCTATTGTTAATAGGTCGGTACGAACAACTGACAAAACTTGAACCATAAAAAATTTAACCATAGATTCCGTTATTCAAAGCCAATCAAAAACTATTTATTGCCATTAATAACTGTATCTACGGAAATTAAAAATTTTATGTACATCATTATTAGATTTACACAAGTAAATAAAGTTAAAGCTTTCTAAGAAAACCGAAGACATGTTTTTCGGTCTTCATACCGAGCTTTACATTAAAACTACTATTAAAAACTTAATATGGTCATGTTATGTAGTAAAAAACCGAAGTTCATTTATTTAATTCTGTAATGACTGCGTTCCCATCAAAGTTTTACTTAAAAAGTTAATCACTATTACAAGTGAAAGAAGCCTAGTCTCTTAAGATAGCATTACTATTTTCTTTATGATGTGGACTTAGCCATAACAGGACTAGCCATTCGTTTTGATAAAAGGTTGTTATATTTTGTTAACATTTGATACGATAGTTGAGTATAGTTAACATCGAGTTGCGATAATAAATAATAAAGTACATTTGTAATTTTTAAATCGATTGTAATGATTAACATCTATTTTTAAATGTTAGTTTAATGTCGGAGTAAGATTAACACGAGTTTCGTTATTATATTCCTTCTCGTTGTTTCTAAAGTCATATGAGCGAAAACAGGTGCGATTTGAAGTTCCAACTTAAATAACCTGGACCTATGTGGGAATTAAATCTTGGATGTTTTTGAATCGAAATCTAAAAATAATGATTTTCTCAATATTCTGGTTTTCTTTGACTATTTTCAATTTGATTAGTCTAGCGTTGCGATATCGATTTTTTTGTTTTCTTACCCCTTTGCATTACCCAATGTTACGATTAATTTCGATAATGAATTTGATTGATGGGTGCGCTAAGGCGCTATAATTATGTTCGGTAAATTATTATGCTTTAAAACAATGTACGTGTGCATTTTGTTAGTCCTGTAAACAAATAAAATTAGAAAAAAGTAAAAGACCAAATCACAAAGTGATGAATCAATTTTGCGTTAATTTTATTTAAGTGTATGCATCTGCTCTTGATATTATTTTGTGTTAAAAATAATGCTTTTATTTTTAATTGTACACAATGCCATTTTGCCTAATGTTATTATAAATTATATGAAATGCTTTAAAAGCACCAATTTTACAATGCATAGTTCTATGACCTGTCTTATACATTTTATTACTTTATTTATTTCTATCATTATTTTGTATTGTGGTAAATTTTACCAAAAATAAAAATACTAAAATGTGCTTTATGAATTGTTTCATTTGCTATTGCTGCATCCTAGGTACATTACATACCCTCCTTGGTACATACAAATAAGACTGAATGAGGATATAAGATAAACAAATAATGCGAATTAATTTATCACGTGGGGTTAATCAAAGAAGCCCTAATTTCATGAAAACCGAACCTTATCTATTTTGAATTCTACTTCTGACTGACGCTGTGCTTCGAGTTGGCCAATTTCAATACCTACTAAGACATACAAGCGTAGATCATCAGCCCTTATTAGTCCACTGCTGGACATAGGCCTCCCCTAATGAGCACCATAACGCCATGTCTTTAGCTTGCCAGCATCTGCCAGCAGTCTTTCGCAAATCGTCATACCACCTGGCCGGAGGGCGTTCTACACTACGTTTGCTGAGTCGCGGTCTCCACTCAAGAACTCGTTTACTCCAAAGTTGTCGGTTCTTTGCGAGGCCGGCCCACTGCCACTTCAGCTTGCTTTTTTTTTGAGCTAGGTCCTTGCCTAGTTCTAGGAATACCTAGCAACATGGCTGTGTTCGTAGTAGTCTCGTACCTAAAATCTTTCTATGTCGATAACTTTGGTATTTGGTTTTCAAGTCTTTTAACAAACTTTTATTAGTTAACTAGTCCAACTTTAAACTGCGGGAAGCGGGATAGATAACGCCACCTCTCATGTCTATTGGAAGGCTTTTTTCTTATCTCAAAAAATAAACAGCAAATGACTAAACTAAACATTTATTTATCTAAATTTGTAAGGCGAGCCCCCATACGTTGATAATACAGTACATGTATTTGTTCTCCCAGCGGACTGTGCAAGAGCCGTCCGTGCTGATGTCCCAAAAGTAAGCCGCGGCCGTGTGAAGTCCTGATCCATTCTTCTGTGTCACTGTTATACGCACTGAAAGAATTAACAAAATACATATATAAAAGCCGTCACACATAGATGCCGTGGCCGGGCTGGAGGCAAAGGCGTGCGAGTTGTATGTTATATCTTACTGAATCATATGAAAGACTCAGAAGCGTAGCGTGACATGGGGGGGCCCCGTATAAAAATTTGTTTGGGGGCCCCCAAAGGAAGTGTAAATTTAAAAAAAAAAATTTTTTTGCTTTTAATTAAAAGAAATATTTGAAATTTATATATCTAAATAGCAATAGTAGACATTAACTTTGAAATAGGATTCCGGGTCTGAAATTATCTTATCTTATGATAACTAAAATAAAATGTAACTTCCATTTCTGATGAAAAAACATTTGGGAAGTTTTTATAAATATTTGCTTACGCACGTTGGGGGCCCCCGTGGCCCCGGGGCCCCGTATAATTGATACGGCAGATACGGCGGTAGCTACGCCCCTGGAAAGACTACATACCTACACCGGAGGCTGTGGCGGTGGGGTACCCAATAGAATACAACCCGCACGCCTTCGCCTCCCCGGCCCGGCCACGATTTAAGTGTGGTGCGATGCGACCTTGCGACTTTATATCCTACTAGCGACCCGCCCCGGCTTCTCACGTTTTTATTATACGTTAAACCTTCCTCTTGAATCACTCTATCTATTAAAAAAAACCGCATCAAAATCCGTTGCGTAGTTTTAAAGATTTAAGCAGTCAAAGGGACATAAGGATATAGGGACAAAAGGACAGAAAAAGCGACTTTGTTTTATACTATGTAGTGATTTATAGGATCTTTGACAACGCAAAATCCTGATTTTGGTAGGTAAGTACCTATTATAATGAAAGCGTCTTTATACAGGCACTTAGGTACTTGGTTATACCCTTACCCAATGGCGGATTTATATCCGCCACTGGGTAAGACCACAGACATATTGTCTGCAATCGAGTGACCGTCCTCTGAAATCTGCCGCCCCCCTAGGAAGCTGCCGCCCCTAGGCCGCGGCCTATACGGCCTATTTACAAATCCAGGACTGCCCTTACCTTACTAATATATAAACGCGCAAGTTTGCGTGGATGGAAGGATGTTTATAAATATATAATCCTGGACAACCCACACAGCACCATCTAGCCCCAAAGTAAGCTACTCAAAGCATGTGTTATGGGTACTAGATAACTGATATATTTAATACATTATATTCATAGATAGATATATTTTTATAATAGGTACATAGAAAACAGATCAACGGACCAAGTTACTGCAGATCGTTGTACACATAATTTGTTCCGAGGCGGGAATCGAACCCGCAACCTCTTGCGTCGCAAGCAGACTCTCACTGAGGTCGTCCGGTCGTAATTGGTCCTCTTTCACGCAAAAACTAGTGAATGGATTCGGCTGAATTTTGAATAGGTGTGTGTAGTTCTAGCTCTGGAATAACACAAAAGCTACATTTAAATCAGTTGCCTTTCTCTTGAATCACTCTATCTATTAAAAAAACCGCATCAAAATCCGTTGCGTAGTTTTAAAGATTTAAGCATACAAAGGGACATTACATTTGACAGAGAAAGCGATTTTGTTTTATACTATGTAGTGATGTGTTTTTGAAGTTTGGAACCTCAGCCCTTGAGTTTATACTGGTACCTTTATAGGTAGGTAACTTATAGAAAAACATTGGCAAAGAAATAAACTAAGGTGCTAATTACTAACATATGTATTTGAACGGCTTGTTGAGTTTGTTCAGCCTAGATAACGTTTTATCGGTAATGATAGCGATCCATTGCGGTGTTCTTGAGTGGCTATACGCGTTTCCGCCGAGACAAAGCTCTATGTTGTCGCGACATATCTTCTGGATCTCTTCTACGTTGAATGTCAACTCCTGAAGGAGTAAGTAGAAGCGGTTAGTAACTACTACCTACTGAATACTTTTGCCCGAATAAATAACAGTAGGTACAGGCTAAAAGAACAACAATGCCGCTAGGCTATACCGCGATTCATCAACATAGATAATTGTTGTAAACAAATGAGTTACAAAACCACAGGAATATTGGTGGAACATATTTTACGACACTGGTATCATTATAGCAAGCTGCAGGAGCTTCAAACTATTCGTGTTTTTGACAATTTTCATTCATCATTCCATTGGCCTCTCATTCGTTGTCGAACTCAAATTTGCATCTTTTTCGATGTGCTTGAGCAATTATGTGTTGTAGAAGTTTAAGTTTTGCTTTTTAGTTGTTAGCTTGCAGTTACCCTGCTGTTGTCTGTTATTATTTTAAGCTTTTCTTAAGTTTTCATTCATAAATGTCATTGTTTACATAAAATATCTATGTTTCTGAATCAGAGTATAGTTACCTATCTAGCAACATGTTCGTGTGCGTACTTAGTAGTCTCGTAATTAAATTGAACAAATTATGCAGGGTGTAAAAAGACGTCTTTCAAAACCAAAAAAATGTGCTTGCCCGCAATGTATACTGAACGTCATTTGCGATCCCACTAGAAGGGCCTCTAAATAGGTACCTAACTCTGAATGAGCGTGCACACTTTCTATTACTGGATTGGACAACTCCGTTGAAGGTGAAGATGACGTAGAAATTGAAAGACTGTTCTGTGAGAGGAGCATCTAAATTTCCTTGGATCAAACTGCATTATGTCCCTGCCTACTGAATTGCTGTTAAGGCGCAAACAGCACTGGCGCCCCCACTCGTTAATAAAGTAAAACAAAATTTCCAAAACTCACACGTACAGTTTGTTAAACCTATCATAATCTTTTTAATGCATCTTAAGAAAAATACTAGTTATCCTATAAACTAGGATATAGGACCCTTCATTTTTCAAGTCTTTTACACCTTGTGTATGTGATAGAAATATTATTTATTCTATTCATTCCATTATAAATATAAATTGGCTGTTCAGGCAGAAGCCTTTCATAGTGTTAAGTTTATTAAACTTCAACTTCAAAATATATAGCTGTCACTGGCTGTCAAAATCTGTCTGTCACTTCCTTAGCAATGAATTCGTAGCTCCTACTATGTGAATTTTCTAATCTTTTAATATAACAGTAATCTTATAAAATGTAAAGCATTTTCGCATTTATTATGAAAATAAACTGTCGCAAAATGTCATAGCGCGTTTGATTTCAAGCCTGCACACTCGCCCGTTCCCGAACTTGCACTGCCAACTCTTACGCCATACCAATGTTCATCAGGTTATAGTGCCCAGTGAATACATTATTCAAGAAGAATACAATCGGAACAAAGGGCAGAGGAAGAGAGTGTGCGGATTATCACGCGATTGACAAAATGCCGACGTCATCTTCATCTGGTACTGAGCAGCCGGCCTCTCAACCGGGCAACGGCGCCGGGCCTATATCAATTGAGAGATTGCGTGGTTCGTCGAACTATGTATCTTGGAAATTTTCAATGCGCATGCTGTTAACCTTAGAAAATATTTGGAGCTGTGTGGAATCAACGAATCAATATACTACTATAGACACTCAACGTGACCAGAGAGCATTAGCAAGGATTTGTCTTAGTGTGGAGCCTGCCCTGTACCAGTATGTTCGTGACGCCAAAACTGCCAGTGGGGCTTGGAAGAACTTAGCCAAGGTATTCGAGGATCATGGACTATACAGGCGAGTACTCTTACTCCGGCAACTTCACCATATAGAATACAAAAATTATTCTAACATGCAAGAATACATCAATGCTGTTATGACCCTAGTGTCACAGTTAGCGGATATAGGACGGAGCATCGAAGATGACGAGGTAGCGGAGATTTTACTATCTGGTCTACCAAGTGAATACGATGTTTTGGTCAGCAATTTGGAAACTGCATGTATCAGTACTACATCACTTTCGAGCGAGCTTGTTAGAACACGCCTACTGCAAGAAGAAATGCGGAAGAATGGCAATGAACAAACATCTTCAACAGATAATGCCTATTTTGCCAAAAAGAAAATAATTTGCAGTTTCTGTGGAAAAAGTGGACATGTTCGTAACAGATGCTTTAGACTCAAGAAGCAGAAGAAAGAGAAGACTGAGAAAGCTACAATTGCGACTGATTGTGCCTATTCAGTGACACAGACTGACTTTATAGTTGACAGTGGGTGTAGCAGTCATATGATAAATAATAAGAACATGTTTAAAAATTTTAATAATAAGAAGAGTCATGTTTGTATTGCTAATAATACATACCTGGATAGTGAGGGATCAGGTAAATTTATTATTCCTTGTTCTAATATAGAAATAGAAGCTATGCTCGTTCCTAAATTAGCTATCAATTTACTTTCTGTAAGTAGGCTAATTAAATCTGGTTATGTACTTGTTTTTGACAAGAAAGGGTGTCATTTTTATAAAGATAGGGACTGTAAGGTCACAGGTATGGTATATGGTCATGCAGCTGATATCAATGGTGTTTACAAGCTGGATAGCATCACACCTGCAGGTAATACTTCGCAGCCAATTGGGTGCTCTTCAGGTCTCCTGAAGAATAGAGTTCAGGAGAATCAGAGTGCAATGTTAGTGTCAGCAGAGCTCTGGCACAAGCGGCTGGGACACATGAGTTATGGAGGTATGTGCACATTGCGACACAAGAAAGCTCTTATGTTTCAGGATGAAGAACACGAGCTCTCTGGGTGCGTGGCTTGTTTGAAGGGCAAGCAAGTCTCAAAAGCTTATCCCTCTCATGAAGCCAAGCGTGCCACTAGTCGATTAGAGCTCATTCACTCCGACATCTGTGGACCGATGCCGATCAAAAGTTGGGGCGGTGCGAAGTATATGCTGACCTTTACAGATGAATACAGTAGGAAGAGTTGGGTGTACCTTCTACAAGAGAAAAATCAGGTAATGTCCCATTTTATTGATTTTAAAAACCTTGTTGAGAAACAGACAGGAGCCAACATAAAATGTCTACGAACTGATGGAGGCGGTGAATATTGTAATAACCGTTTCAAATCTTTTCTTAAGTCTCAAGGAATTATTCATCAAATAACCGTTCCGTATTGCCCTCAGCAGAACGGAGTATCTGAGAGGCTAAATAGGACTTTGTTAGAGAAAGCAAGATGCATGCTGCAGGAATCTGGTCGTAGCCGGGAATATTGGGGAGAAGCGGTCATGACGGCCCTCTATTTAAAGAATAGAAGCCCTACATTTGCCCTCGCTGGACTGATGCCTGAACAAGTGTGGACTGGTTCAGATATAGACCTTAGTCACCTTAGAGTTTTTGGCTGCATTGCATACTCATTAATCCCTGAGCAGAAACGTTCTAAATTAGATCCTAAATCTAAAAGATTTATTTTTGTTGGCTACAGTAATTAAACTAAAGGCTATAGGTTGATAGATCCACAAAATCCAAGGCGAATTTTTTATGCTAGGAATGTCACATTTCTCGAGTATAAGTTTTTGAAGGACATGGATGATAATCCTTGTGTTCTTTGTAAAAACAAAAACATTGCTAATCACTTTGTTGATGTATCTAGTCATAATTCTAACTTAAATAATTTAAATTTACAAAATAATGACATAGATGATAATAGTGAATTTAGTCAGAATGTAATTATTACTTCCATACTTTCAGGTGCGGACTCGGAGTACTGTACTGGAGACGAGGGAGCAGAAACCGCTGCTAGTCCAAATCATGCAGACTTGGACTGCAGCTCGTCAGTGCATGACCCGTCGTCACGTCGAGGGGAAGCGATGTCTAGTTCCGGCCTTTCAGGATCCTGGTTCGGTAACTGATGCTGCGCGCCCTGTACGTAGTACTCGTGGAATGCCTCCACTCAGGTATGGAGATTATGATCTTTCTTCGGATCTCTCTCTGCTGGTTCACAACGAGATAGAGCCTCTCTCTTATAAAGAGGCTATGTCGTCGCCGGACAAAGAAAAATAGCGACGTGCAATGGAGAAGGAGTATAATGCTCTCCTCAAAAATGCTGTCTGGAAACTCGTAGATCGACCACAGAATAAAAATGTAATAAAATGTAAGTAGGTCTACGAAGTCAGACAAAACTGCGAAGGTAAGGATAGATTTAAAGCTCGTTTGGTAGCGCGCGGGTTTTCTCAGAAGCAAGGCGTCGACTACAGTGATACTTTTTCACCTGTCGTAAGACACAGTACACTTAGAACTTTATTCGCTTTAGCTAATGAATATGATTTAGATATCAGTCATTTTGATGTAGAAACCGCGTTTCTAAATAGTGATCTAAACGAGCATATCTTCATGGAACTACTAGAAGGTTTTCATTCAGATGAAAATAAAGTATGTTACTTATTAAAAAGTAAAATATGGCCTTAAGCAAGCTAGTCGCATGTGGAATCAAAAAGTGCATCAGCTGTTATCTAATAATGGTTTTAAACAAAGCAAATGTGAACCTTGTGTCTATATAAATAAGAGTGATAAAAGTTTAACTACAATAGCCTTATATGTAGATGACTTCTATGTTCTAGGAAATTGCTCTATCATTAAAAATAGATTGTTTAAAATTGTTGCGTTTTGGAATGGAAAAATTTAATCCAGTCTCTACTCCTATGACGCTTAACAATAAATTAGATAAACCGAATGGTGATTGTCTAGATGAAAATGTATACCCATTTAGGGAGTTAATTGGAAGTCTAATGTACCTTGCTGTATGTACTTGACCTGACATAGCTTTTGTATGTAGCCAGCTAAGTCAGTTCTGTTGTGACTTAAATATGTCTTATTGGCTTGTGTCTAAACATGTTTTAAGGTATTTAGCGGGAACCTTAAGTTATGGCTTATGTTTTTATAAGACTGGTAACTTAAATATAACTGCATATACTGACGCCGACTGGGCTAACGATATTGTAGACAGAAAGTCCTATACAGAATGTGTGTAAAGACTTGCGTTTATTTACTAATTTTCTGAATGATATAATTGATAAATCACCTTCTATTGTAGTGTATAACAAAAATCAGAGTACTCATAAGCTTTTAGAATGTAAAGAGTATTGCCACAAATGAACAAAGCACATTGATTTAAGTTCCATGAAGCATACAAATTTTATAGATAGGATAAATGTTAAAGATGTAGAGACTTTTAACAAACTGTGATATATTATGTATGTACATGTAGTTTTATTCCTGTTTGAATTGTGATGTCCTTATTATTTTTTCTTTTGTTTAAAGAATGTAATGAATAAGGGGAAGTGATAGAAATATTATTTATTCTATTCATTCCATTATAAATATAAATTGGCTGTTCAGGCAGAAGCCTTTCATAGTGTTAAGTTTATTAAACTTCAACTTCAAAATATATAGCTGTCACTGGCTGTCAAAATCTGTCTGTCACTTCCTTAGCAATGAATTCGTAGCTCCTACTATGTGAATTTTCTAATCTTTTAATATAACAGTAATCTTATAAAATGTAAAGCATTTTCGCATTTATTATGAAAATAAACTGTCGCAAAATGTCATAGCGCGTTTGATTTCAAGCCTGCACACTCGCCCGTTCCCGAACTTGCACTGCCAACTCTTACGCCATACCAATGTTCATCAGTATGTAGGTAGGCTTCGAATAATTACGCTTCCTCTAAGTATGTAGGTATCTGATATAGAAGCGACAACCTATATTATCAAGAACTAAACACTAGGTATGAGAAAGTATTTTGGAGATGAGATGCATTTAACTAACTAACTAGGTACCTAGGTATAGACCTATAGACTTACATCCTCATCGTCATCGGCCCGCGCTGCGGGGGGAGGCGGAACCACTGACATGATTTGAAATTTATTTAACGGCGCCTAAACAATCAGAAACCTTGCAAAAATAATACCTACCTACTTTGGTGCTTTACAATACAAAGCAGAATAAAGATTAACAAATAATATTAGGACAAAAAGTGTTTGATAGAAGCACAGGCGTTTGAAACTTGACAAGACAAGAATTCAAAGACAAACGGAAGCTAACTGGACGGAACCAAAAAACAAGATCCGTCAAGTGCGAGTACTAAGTACTAAGCCCGCCTAGGCGGGCGCTAAGCATACCTATAATATGTTCCTTTATACTAAGTATATTCGTGCGCCGAGGGTTTCGAACTTTTTTGTATGCTGCGTAGATTATTTTTTTACTTTGCGTATACCTACCTACGTACGAAAGGCCGAAACTCAACCTCAAGCCGAAATCAGAGGACAGGACAGGCAGGAGTGATATTTAAATTCATCGGAAAGGCCTACAGATTCGATATCGGAAACCTTTGACGATGAACGCTATGTTAAACAACCGGATAAGAAAACTTTTGCCATTAGAATTTGGATCCTTAGTTCCTTCGTTTTGATATGAAATAAATAGCATTCTAAAGCTCTGACGGAAATGGAATCGAATTCGAATTTGACGGTTCCGTTACGGAAACGAATCGAATGAATTAAAATACCCCTACAGGTGGATTTATGACGCTAAGTGACCCTAAAAACACCAATTATTAGCAATTAGCTTTTTTACTGAAAATCATAAATTCGATAGTGTGCCTACGGAATATTTCCATAGAGTGAGTGGGAGGAAGATGAAAAAAGGGGTAAGACAAAACGTCTTCAATAACACCATATTTATAGTACTTATTACAGTGCTGGCAACAGCGTTAGGAGGGCCACCAATTTGTTACTTATCACAACTCAGTCAGCGGTTGCGGCTAAGAACGCCTGGTTGTGTGTAAAGTGCAATTTTCTAAGACAGTGTATTTTTCAGGATTCACAAAAGTGATTTCATCTTGCCCCGTGTCTTGTAAATTAAATTACAAGGCAGGTACGAGTGTTTAATTGAAACATCTGCCTATTATTTTTTGTACATATTTATGTTATTTCTTCTAAATCTCTCTATTTCTCGTATTTAGAATTTATTTCAACTTTTCATCTTTCCCCATTTACATTTAACGGGGTAAGACAAACATGTTTTAATCTTGACCCTTTTTCAGATTTCGTACTAAAAGCCAGATGTTCCCAAGCTTTCAGCAAGAAAAATCAGAAATAAGAAAACAATTGCTGAAAGTAGTACCTACCTAAAACAAAAATAACAAGAATGCCAAGAAATGTGAAATAAAAAAAGAAATCCAATAGAAAAAGAAAATACTTTAAAAAGTACAAAAGAAAAAAAATAAAGAATTATTTATGGTGATGAAAAAGAATATTCATATAGGTTTCATGTGAAATAAAAAAGTTTTCAGTTTTTATTTGACACTAACCTCTATCTATACAAGTACTGTATAAATAGAGGTCAGTGTTATTTGATTTTTCATTAATAGATAATTTTTTTTTTCTTCAGTCAAAACTTATGCAAATTGGCTGCAAAGTTTGAGAATCTCTTCTTCAATCTTCCCCCAGTGGGGTAAGTTCGGAATACATATATATATTTTTAAATTTGTTATATCTTTGTTAAAAATAGGTATTTTGGCACTACAGTCAGTTACAACTTTTTAAATTACTTAACACCATAAACTAAGGACCATAAACTTTGCCTAAGACCTGCCTAAGGGCGGAAACATATTTACGTGTCCTGGTGTGTCGCGATGCTTACTGTCGCGGCAGTGAGTGTGCACACTATCGTGTCGCGACACGAGGTATCATGGCCCAGTGTTGCCATATATACAGATTTATCTATATCTGTAGAGAATTTTGACCACAAATACAAATTACAGATTAAGCCAAATCTGTAAAACTTTTATTCAGATTAATACAGATCACATAGTCTATGATGAAATAATTGAATACATTAGTTTATTTTTGTTTTTGCGCTAAGATTTCTTGCCAACCTACTAAATTAATGTATTTCATGTTGTTGTCTAAATTAAAAAGTGTTCGCGCCACGAGCCACGCGCCGGTATAGAAACACATTTGCCTGTTGTGTCGTGTCGCGTCATAAGCGGAGTATGTACGGAGCCGTTCATTATTAGCTGCACCCCCCCCCCCCGGTAGACATAGAATTTTGTCTGCAATCGAGTGACCGTCCTCTGAAATCTGCCGCCCCCCCTAGGACACCGCGGCCTATACGGCCTATTTACAAATCCAGGTCTGCCCCACCACCGCCCTGGCGCAATCGGTGGCTAGCAGTCTGCGCCACGACAGACCGTGTTGCGACACGACACGCCATACAAGTATGTCCCTAACCATACTAAATGTTTGAAACCGATATGCTTCTGGCGCGCCACGACACGCAAGTATGTTTCTGGCATTACTACTTGGTTTTTTAGACAGTTCGTCATATCCGTCCGGTGCGTACGATTCGATTGCCCGAGAGCCATGGACGAATTAAATTTCTCTGCGTAGGAAGGAAAAGAAGCTGTCTTTGCCTGACTCATGTCATTTGTCAGAAGTGGTTATTTGTCAGCGCCACACTGACAGGAAATAAAAACGATTTATTTGTAACCCAATTCACAGCAGCTTCGATTCTGTCCTTTATTTGTGTTTTTGGTATGTTTGTGTCTGTGTACTACGCTTTTCGTACAGGAATAAAGTTTCAGTCTGATTAATACATTGAACTATGGTGTCCTAAGTTTTATGTGCTGTGAGTGTTGAGGATTCTGGCTCAATGGAGCTGAAGGTCTGGGTCGAGGGGATACAAAGGATTGTTTGTGGGGTCACGGAGACCACAACCTGTCAGGTCAGCTTAGTTTCCATAGTTATTTATACTCTTAGTTTGCTGGGAATGAGTATTTTTATTATTATTAGATAATTTAATGTTTGTTTTAATAAATAGGATGTAGTGTTTGCCTTGGCTCACGCCACGGGAAAAGTGGGCAGATTCACCCTGATTGAGCGATGGAGGAACAACGAACGACTTTTGGCTCCACAAGAATATCCACTAAAAGTAAGTGTAACCTTACGTGAGTGAGTCAACCTTATGAACTGCCAAAATATTTACAAACATGTTTTTTTTGAATTACAGATCCTTATGAAATGGGGTGAATACTCAAATGATATACAGTTTATACTTAGAAGATCAGACCCTGGTAACAGTCAGAAAGTCCCACCTCCTGCAAATAACTCCAAATCTCCTATTGGAAATGGGTTTGTAATATATTATTCAAAACAATAAAATCAAAGCAGGTAGTTTTGTCCCACACACAATGTTTTACTAAACTGGGCCCTTTCCTGCTTTTGCTCTGAGTGCAGTCAACCATATTAGATAAGGTTCATTGAACATAATCTAAATTTTTTTGTCAAACGTCACATAAGTTATTTGAGGTACATACTACCATGACTCATAACAAAAAGTGAATGTGTTGATCATTTCTAAGAATAAAAGAGGTAAAAGACTAATAACAGTTAATATTCCTAGAACTGACAGGTGACTCAAGTTTCTAAAATGTATTAATACATACTAACTAATAGTTAGTGACATTTTTTCAAGTCAATTATTTTATTGTATTATCAAGCAAACCAAGATTTCACAAGGTTTTTAAAAATTGTAGGTCTTATAACACATCCAACCCTGCATTTGATAACCAGGGATCACCCCATATGAACACCACTCCGCCTTACAATAACAATGTTAATACATCCCCTGGCAACCCTGTTGGGGTGGTGAAAGGGGTACAGCAAGCGAAGACTCCAGAATCCAACAGTCCAGTGATGAAAGATGTACCACCTTATAGGTAAGTTAGGAAATTAAGAGTTCTAGGTTTTTTAAAACCAATCATCATCAATAAAAGTTTATTTATAATAATTATCAATCCACTCAAAATGTCTTGCAAAACTGAATTTATTGAAAAATGTAGTATGCATTGTTATCAAGTTTATATCAATGACATGAGAAATGTTACACTTTTACAGAACATAGATAGTAACTTTATTGCACCATCAATACATATTAAACAACTAGAATGTTATACTAATTATATCTAAAGTGGCACAATCGGTGGCTTTATTGCTAAGAGTCTCTTCCAGGCAACATTTGGGTGGTCAGGATTGGTTAGTTTATGAAATTTTCAGTATCCTTACTGTTATTATACATATAACTAGCTGCGCTCCGCCGCGTCGCCCACGTGGAATTTTATTTGTCACACTGTTATATTTATTATAATACTAAGAAGTAAGATGCTGGATAATACACAAAACATCATCTAGCTCTAAGCTAAGCAGAGCTTGACTTATGGGTACTAGACAAACTTAATAAATAGAAGGTACTACATAGTTTTTTTTAAATATACTAATAATATAATATTCAGAAAGAAACAACCAGAATACCCAGAAAAAATACCTGCAGGTCAGACAAATGTTTGTCCGATCGAATCCGCAACCTCCTGCGTCAAAGGCGGACCTACGCCCGCTGAGGCACAGAAGACTTTAAAAATAAAATGTTTGTTTACTTTTCTCAGAAATAAATGATTTACTTACTTTAAGATTGGTGTATGATCCTTCCAACTGCTCTGTTCAAGAGTATGAAAACTTATAAACACGATGGTTATTCAACAGGGAACCCCCACCGCCCTACCGCTCCCCACCACCACCCTCTCAAGCCCTCAGGAAATCCCCAAACAGGTCCCGAGGGAGCCGTCCCTCTCACATATCCCCCGTAAACTTACCCGAAGAAAATGAAAACAGGAGCCCCGAAGCTGTAAGCTATAACAACCAGTACCGAGAACTGGTGTCGCTGGTTAATTATCAGAGGGAGAAGCTGTCAAGTCAGTCGGTGGATCTTATAAAGGTGAGAATTAATAATAATCACAACATAGTATAAAACAAAGTCGCTTTTCTGTCCCTATTTCCCTTTGACTGCTTAAATCTTTAAAACTACGCAACTGATTTTGATGCGGTTTTTTTTAATCGATAGAGTGATTTAAGAGAAAGGTTTATACGTGTAATAAAACCGTGCGAAGCCAGGGCCGGTCGCTAGTAATAAATAAATAAAAACTGGATAATCCAGAAAGCGTCATCTACCCCTAGTTAAGCAGGGCTTGTGTTATGGGTACTAGATAGATTGCACCATCTAAATATGTTACAGAACAACTTAATACTAAATACATCTAAAGTTCCATAATCGGCAGCCTTATCACTAGTTAACTGATATAATACTTAAAATAATACATTAAAATGGTCTGAATAGCACTTTACTTAAATCAATAGTTGGATGTTGTTTATTATTCTTTCACTAAAACAATTTGAAAGGCTAGATTATATTTCTTTGTTTGAAGATCTAATTTGAAGTTGGTTGGAAAATTATATGATGGCAGAAAAAGCATTTTGCCCAAGCCTTTTTGTGAAGAGAAAATAAATTAGTGAATATTACAGCCAGCCTCAGAAACAGTGTTAGGCTTAGGTTTTATTTAATTAAATTAAATTTTTGATTTTATTGTGACTTATTATTTATTTTGATTATGATTGTGTATGTATATTATTTAACTTTTCTATGGATGGGGGGGGGGGGGTTGGTGTAGGTCTTAGTGGGGCGTGTTCTCTGCCAGGGGGCACGCACCTATAAAGTGCTAAGAATACCAGAAGCGTACGCCTCGGGTGTGCGGAGCCGAGGCTATAAGGCGCGCACCAACTAGTCTTCGTATACGTCCACGCCACTTCTAGACTGACGCCTCGGTCTATTAGTGGGCCCTCTCTTCCATCTGTGTGGGTCGTCCCTCCTGGGCAATGCTGCAGTCTGCCACTGGCAACGAGTTCTTCGCACACTTCCATCTCACCTCGGGACCGCAGTAGCTAAATACGAAGGCGACTGGCGAAACTTCGGCGCCATAAAACCGAATTCACCTGGCTAAATAATGGGAAGAAAACCCAGACGAAAAAATTACCACAGCATAGCATAGGGAAGAAAACCCTGAAGACAAAAAATTACCCCAAAAGGGAAGAAAACCCTGACGAAAAAATTACAAAGAAACCATGGCAGCAAAATTGAAAGATTTACTACCCCAGGAGGGTACCGATAACCCCGTTATCGGAGAATCCCTCCCTGAGCTTAGCTCGGGCAGCCCTTCGTATTCTGGGGGGGGCACAGTTTTGCCACAAATGGAAATCCAAGAAGCGCGTCCGCAAATACCGGAATCCAGACTGGTCCAACAGACCTTTCATAGGAGCATGTTCTATGCAAGACCACGCAGTAACTCCTTAACATGCACTCCATCTGCAAACCAGGAAGAGAACATCCAAACAACAACAGAACAATTGTCACCTTACAAGGTCGCTACGACACATATGCCATACTGGCAAAAAATTCCGACACAACCAAATAAACGAAAGAAACCATCACACTCCCCGCCACAATCGCAAACCACTGAAACGCAAAATTCATTTGCAATCCTGCCAACAGATTCATCCGGGGACAATGATAGAATAAAAAGGATCACCAAACCTCCACCACTAATCCTTTACGGAATAGAAGATGTAAACAAGCTAACAGAAGCAATCGAAACAGTATTGGAAAAAGAGCAATACAAACTGAAAATAATTACTAAAAATCAACTGAGAGTCAATTGTACCTCGGTGGACCCCTACAAGAGACTAATGACACTCGTAAGAGAAATGGGACTCATCGGACACACCTTCACAAGAAAAGAAGATAAATGCTTCAGAATTGTAGTTAAAAACCTCCACCACACCACACCACACGAAGCTATAATTGATGCGTTCGAAGAAACAGGCAATAAAGTGCGGGGGGAAATAATCAATGCTAGAAGTGGACCAGACAAAACACCGACCTCAACATTCTTTGTAAACCTAGAACCCAGTTCAAATAATATCCTAGCCAAGAAAATCAAAGTCATCTACAACACTGCAGTAACTATCGAAGACCCTAAGAAAAGAAACACGATAGTACAGTGCACGAAGTGTCAGCAATATGGACATTCAAAGAACAACTGTATGAGACCATACCGCTGCGTAAAATGCGCCGGCCAGCATAAGACGAGTGACTGTACAAAAAAAGACCGGAACACACCTGCTAAATGTGCACTGTGCATGGGGGAACATCCGGCAAACTACAAAGGATGCGAAGTATATCGCGAGATTCTAAACCGGAAAAGGTCCAGAAACTTTTTCCACACGGAAAAACCATCACCGATCACATTTCATCGTAACAAAGAAAAAAGCAAACCAGATACCCAACCGACCCAAATAGAAAAACCCAACAGAATCAAAAGAAACCAAACCACAAACGAAGTCAATCCCAGGCCAAGACAAACACCTCAGACATCACATATAGTCCAGCAACAGTACCAGAGATCCACCTACCAAAACCCAACACACAAACACCCGAACCCAACATACTCGGAAGTTGTTGCTAATCAAGAAGCACAAACTCCTCAGCGACCGGTAGAGAATACAACGCATCACCAAAGACCAGAACGCAAGAAAGAACCATCACGCACCACATGGAAATCCGCCGAGAAGATTCCATACAACTCAAGCACCGAATACATCGCGCCAACCCAAGTCCTCCAAGACTTAATAATAAAACAAATGGAAAAAATGGACATGCTATTTAGCCAAATGACTTTGCTCATAGGCCTTATTTCGGCCCTAGTCGATAAGTTGCCATAATGATTTCCTTAAACATAGCAACATGGAACATCAATGGACTCGCACCCAATATTCATGAAGTGGAAGTCTTATTGGATACACACAAGCTTGACATTCTTCTAATATCTGAGACTCACTTTACCAGCAAGAGCTGTGTTAAAATAAAAAACTACACAATATACGATACCAAGCACCCTGATGGAACCGCACATGGAGGAACAGCCATCATCATACGATCCTCAATAAAACATTACGAACTGGCAGAGTACCGTACTGAACACATACAAGCAACCACTATAACAGTAGAAGGAAAAGCAGGCAACTTTAACATCTCATCAGTGTATTGCCCACCCAAACATAATATTAAAGAAGAACAATTCTCACACTACCTCAACACACTCGGTACTAGATTCATGGCTGGAGGAGATTGGAACGCAAAACACACGCACTGGGGCTCAAGATTAGCTACTACACGAGGAAGACAGCTCAAAATGGCAATTGACATCAATAGACTCGCTACGCTATCGACTGCTGAGCCAACACACTGGCCCACGGATACAAACAAACTTCCAGACATAATAGACTTCTTTATTTGTAAAGGAATGTCACAATACTACACTAAAACCCTGCCCTGCTTAGACGGGTCTTCGAATCACACTCCTGTATTGCTCATAATAAGCGCAATCGTACTAGAATATGACACTACCTATAAATTATACAACAAACATACAGACTGGGACTCCTTTGGAGACGTTATAGACCGAAGACTTAACCTTAAAATAGCACTGAAGACACCGGAAGACATCGAAGATGCTGCCACTGAATTCACCAACACAGTACAAGTTGCATGCTGGTCCACTACGCCAGAAATATCTACTAAAAAACATAGGCACAACACTGTACCAGAGGACATAAGAAACAAAATACAAGAAAAAAGAAGGCTTCGCAGGGTGTGGCAAAGCAATAGACATATAGATGATAGAAAAGCGTTTAACAGAGCCACGATGGAACTCAAAAACCTGATTAGTAATGCCAGGAACGAAACTATGACACAACGGCTACAATCCCTAACAGCAACGAGGTCAACTAATTATTCATTGTGGAAGGCGACTTCGGAGCTAAATCAACCGCAAAAAACTAGACCACCACTCAAACAAGACGATAAATGGGCCAGAACGCCTCAGCAAAGAGTTGACGCTTTCGCAACTCACTTATCCAACGTCTTCAAACCCAACGAAGAAACGTACGACGAAGACCCAGACGTTGACACTATATTAAACCAAGATTTCCAGCTTGATCTACCCTTGAAACCGACTACACCCAGAGAGATCTCTAAACTAATACAAAAACTCGAGAACAATAAAGCTCCGGGATTCGACCAAATTACTAAAGAAATTCTCCGTCACCTACCAAAAAAAGGAATTGTCTTCTTAGCAACACTCTTCAATAGCATTATGAGAGTAGGACACTACCCCAGCATATGGAAAATCTCTCAAATCATTATGATCCACAAAGAATCAAAGCCTATCAACGAAGTTAGTTCTTACAGACCGATAAGTCTACTCCCTATCATCTCCAAGATATTTGAGAAAATGCTGCTGTCTCGAATACTTAAGGTCCTACATGAACGGTCAATAATACCTAACCACCAATTCGGGTTCCGACAGAAACACGGCACTACAGAACAAGTACACAGAGTTGTTAACCAAATAAGAAAGTCTTTAGAAAAAAAAGAATACTGTTCGGCAGCCTTTCTAGACATACAACAGGCCTTCGATAAAGTTTGGCACAAAGGCATGCTTTGTAAAATCAAAACACTGCTACCTCACCCCTTCTATACACTGCTAGAATCCTACATCTCACAGAGAATATTCCAAGTCAAAGACGGCGAATTTACATCTGGCTTCTATGACATCCAGGCGGGCGTACCGCAGGGATCTGTACTGGGACCTGTCCTGTACACGATCTTTACATGCGACCTACCCGAAACACCAAACGTAGTCACAGCAACGTTTGCAGACGATACTGCGATTCTAGCAAGTAGCAGAGACCGGAACAAAGCTTCAAAGGATCTCCAAGACGGGCTAGATGAAATTGCAAAATGGCTGAGCAAGTGGCGAATTAAGGCTAGTGCTTCAAAATCTAACCACATCACATTTGCCCTCCGCGCTGGAGACTGTCCCCCTGTGCACCTAGGCTCCACTATACTACCACACAACGATACTGTTAAGTACCTGGGTCTGCACCTGGACAGGAGACTGACCTGGAAAAAACACATTCAAAAAAAAAGAGATGAACTGAACCTGAAATATCGTAACTTACATTGGCTTCTCGGAAGGAATTCGGTACTCACCATAGACAACAAACTCCTTATATACAAGGTAGTTCTTAAACCTATATGGACATATGGCATCCAATTATGGGGATCAGCATGTAATTCCAACATTGCCATCATACAACGAGTTCAAAACGGCATACTAAGAAACATAACAAACGCTCCATGGTTTCTGAGAAACATTGAACTTCACGATCATTTCGAAATCGATACAATACCAGAAGCAATCAGGCAATTCTCTACTACATACAAGGACAGGCTTGATCGGCATCCAAACCGCCTTGCAGCCGAATTGACAACCGTCAACTATCCTAAGAGGCTGAAAAGACACCACATAATCTGAGATTATGAAAAGAAGGAAGAAGAGGTCAATGGATCTCTCACCCTGCAAATCCCAGCGCTCACAACACACCTGCTTATAATTAAAAGAATTGATCGCAGATATAAAATAGAAAAAAAAAAAAAAAAAAAAAAAACTTTTCTATGGATATTATTATCTGAAATAAATTATTTTTATTGATTGTCTATAAAAAAACTTTGTCGTTTACAATTGACTGTTTGTTGCAGTATGATGCTGAGATCGGTTTCTGGGAGAACAAGGGCCGTGAGCAAGAAAGGCAGGTCGAGTTACTGCAGCAGCAGATCAACTCTGCAGATAACCAGCTTCGGATTAGTACTGAACAGGTAAGCACTATACTTGACTACTTACACAAAATACAGCTTCGGATTAGTACTGAACAGGTAAGCACTATACTTGACTATACTCCTTACACAAAATACAGCTTCGGATTAGTACTGAACAGGTAAGCACTATACTTGACTATACTCCTTACAAAAATACAGCTTCGGATTAGTACTGAACAGGTAAGCACTATACTTGACTATACTCCTTACACAAAATACAGCTTCGGATTAGTACTGAACAGGTAAGCACTATACTTGACTATACTCCTTACAAAAATACAGCTTCGGATTAGTACTGAACAGGTAAGCACTATACTTGACTATACTCCTTACACAAAATACAGCTTCGGATTAGTACTGAACAGGTAAGCACTATACTTGACTATACTCCTTACACAAAATACAGCTTCGAATTAGTACTGAACAGGTAAGCACTATAATTGACTATACTCCTTACACACAATACAGATTCGGATTAGTACTGAACAGGTAAGCACTATACTTGACTATACTCCTTACACAAAATACTTATTCAACAGCACACATTTTCACTAGACAAAACCAAAAGACCGGGACTATTCGAGAACCAACTATTACGCAACAACATTGCTTTCTTTGACAGCAGCAATTATTCTTTCGCAACGGTTTTTCCTATTTATTTATAAGTAGTATTAGTAAATTATTATTTGATTGTTAATCTGACTTTTCTAAGTGACACATTATAATATGCCTATTGAAATAAATTGAAATTTACTAGGTATATTTAATGCCTGTCATTGATGCCAGGCCTAGAACTGTGTCTATTGCAAATTTTAGCCCAATCCGTTCAGTAGTTTCAAACATTCATCCGTCCAAACATTCGCATTTATAAAATTAGTTTGATTTTCATGACGCATAATGTTAATAACTATTATATAAATCGCATTTTCCGTGCTTTTTTAGTATGGTACCTTCCACTATTCCCTTGTTAGAAATATTCGTTTGTTACTATATTAAAAGTCCTTAAATCTTTATTAATAGGTGCAAGCTTTAAACTACATAGAAGAAGACAGTGATATCGCCAAGCAGAATGAGAAGACAATCAAATCGGAGATTGTTTTGGTTCGGTCAAAATTAGCAAACTGTGAGACTGAGTTACTACAATGCAAAAATAAGATACGGAAGCTAATGGAGGATATACATAACGAGCAGAGAGGAAATGGCAGGCAGCAGGAGAATAGGTGAGAAATAATTGGACGTATTTTAAAAAAACTATAAACCGTTTTTAAATTCTTTAAAGCCGTCACACACAGAAGCCGTGGCGTGCGAGTTGTATTCTATTGAATCATATGAAAGACTACACATACACCGGAGGCGGCGGCGGTTAGGATACAACCCGCACTCATTCGCCTCTGGCCCGGCCACGGCTTCTATGTGTGGCGGCTTTTATATAAATGAAAACATCATCATCAATGTATGTGAAGTCAATATTATTATTGAGGATAATTCTAAAACATTAACGTAAGTATTCATCATAATCTACCGTAACGGTTAGATTTAGATCAAATTTATATAGGACTAGCGACCCGCCCCAGCTTCGCACGGGTTTATTATACGTATAAACCTCTTGAATCACTCTATCTATTAAAAAAAACCGCATCAAAATCCGTTGTGTAGTTTTGAAGATTTAAGCATTCAAAGGGACATAATGATATAGGGACATAGGGACAGAAAAAGCGACTTTGTTTAATACTATGTAGTGATTACACAGAGACGCAAAGCTTTTTAAACAAAATCATTATAATTCGCTAAAAGAAAAAGTTCTTAGGATTGCCTTACAGGCGAATTGAGAACCTCCTCGTTATTTTGAAGTCGGTAGAAAAAACATAACTTTTTATCCATAATTAAATACTATAGACTAGTATTTAATTAACTTAAGATAAAGCACATTTATATTTTTTATCGTCAAAATCTAACTATCAAACTTGATCCAAAGTGCGCTTATGATAAATTAACATTTTGATTCGCGTGTTCGGACGGAGACGGAGACGGAGAAAGTACCTACCGAACAAATACTATTTATAATTAGTATGAACAAACAATCGCTTTTTGTTTTCTAAACTTTCACCTAAAATGTGTGGGACCATAAAATATCATAAATATCTTCACACTTTAAACTAAACATCTAGTAATTCTGAAGCAAAACCGACAAGTAATTATGTGGTACATTGGATCGTGAACTACCTGCTTGTGAAGTGTAGTCTATTGTTTCCTTGAAATTGTGGGAAAGTCTCACGCTTTAACCTTAATTAAGTATTTAGTATGGAGTTATCAGATCAAATAGGCGAGGTACGGTGTATGCTTTCGTGGCATCTATTGTTGTGACTAGGGAATCCAATACCCCGGAACGGTAATGCAGTATTACAGACGCGGGATTCGCGGGATGTGAAAAAATCCGTCTAGCCTTTGGACTATAAGTTTTTTATTGTTTTGTGGATTGTAATCAAATTGTTATTAGATTTCAACGACCTCGGCTCGGGTGGACGAGTATTTGCAGGAATTATTCGGGCCAGACTTGAAGTTTTCATCCTACTAAGTAATATTATAAACGCGAAAGTTTGTATGTATGGATGGATAGATGGATGTTTGTTACTCTTTCACGCAAAAACTACTGAATGGATCTGGATGAAATGTGGCACAGAGTAAGATTGTAGTCTGGAATATCACATAGGCTATATTTTATTCCGGAATTCCGACGGGAACGGGAATTACGCGGGTGAAACCGCGAGTATACTCGAAATACTAACCCTGCGCAGACGAAGTCGCGGGTGGTGCCCGCGAGCTAGTAGAAAATACTACCACAAAAAATCCCAGATAACTGGTTCCTCCTAGAACCGAAAGTTATTAATGCTGTTAATGTTATGCTTGATTGGGGCTAGTTGACGGTATAGCATTATTATATTTATAACAAACTAGCTGATCCGACAGACGTTGTCCTACCCTAATTTATGAAAAATTAGAAATTTCCGCGTAGTTTTCTTAATTTTTTCTTTCATAAGAACCTTCTCCTGATAATAACGAACAGAACAAAAAAAGAATTAGCAAAATTGGTCCAGCCGTTCAGGCGTGATGCCGTGACCAAGGGAAATAGGGATTCAGTTTTATATATATAGATTACGCTATGAGATAGCCCCCCACGACTTCACGCATTTGTATGTGCGCAAAAAATTAAAAAACTAAGATATCCTCGGGATTAATAACCTCGATCTGCAGGTTTGAGGGATAGAGAGTTCGATGCGGGATTGGATTCCCTAGTTGTGTGAGTTGTGACGAATCATTGAAGATCTGCTCTCATAATGATAAAGGTCAATCAACTTACTCGTGCCGTAGGTATCTAGGAGTATCTAGGTAAAATTTCTTACTACTTTATCACGATATAGTAGACATAGGAAAAAACTTATGGACAAAGAATGAAGATAGAAAAAAATATTAGCACTGGAAGAAGTCAAACATAAAAAAAAACAAAATAATGTACTTAAGCATACAAAAATCAGTCTGCTTTAATGTAAACAACTGGTTCGGTTTAGGACATTTATTACTCATAGAATATAATATTCATTTACATATTTTTTACTCAGTACTTTATTAATTTATGTTTTAATTTTCAGGCAAGAGTATTTTATTTTATAAAACATATAAGACTATAAGTAATGTATTTTATTAATTTATGTTTTTCAGGCAAGCGCTAGAGCGATCTATGCTAGCCGAGATGGAAAACCTTCAAAGTCAGATACAGCAAGCCAAACACGCGACGGAAATCAACCACCTAACCGCAGAGAATCTAAAACGAGAGGTAAACTTGTGAATTTCTTTTATCAAGGGAAATAATAACATCGACTAAAACAGCGTTTTAATTTGTAGACAAAAAACTCCTTTTTAATATATCACTACATAGTATAAAACAAAGTCGCTTTCTGTGTCCCCATGCCCCTTTGAACGCTTAAATCATTAAAACTACACAACGGATTTTGATGCGGTTTTTTTAATGGATAGAGTGATTCAAGAGGAAGGTTTATCCGTATAATAAAACCGTGCGAAGCCAGGGCGGGTCGCTAGTAAAGAATAAGTTAGAGACGAATTTTAGAACATCGTAAATGTACAGCATGTTTCCGGGTAGCCGGTAGACCTATGTTCAGTTGTGGAATCGCAAAGGCTGTAATGATGCGATGTACTGACCCTGATGGTCTCTTAAATCTTTGAGTATCCTCGACGTGAATAGCTTCGCGGGTCGCACCGGTGAGCCTGGGGAGAGAATACTTTAAGGCCAAACACGAGCTAAACTAGCGCTACCACTTATTTTATCATATAATTATGTTAAACACAAGATTTTCGAAAATTCAAACGTTTAACAAACTGTGTTAAAACTAACATAATTTTTTTTTTAATGCATCTGTAGCAGTTTCATTTTGTTTATTATAAGAAAAGATATGAAAACAGAGTTTAGTGATGACTCAACAGCGCACAGAGATTGGCAAAATCAAAGTACTTTATTTGCGATTGCGAACAAGAGTAGTAGAGGTGTAAAGTATATAGTTTAAAAGCACATGCTCTACCTTAATCTAGGGCATGCAAATATGTATAGCATGTCATTTTTATCGTAAACAGATACAAAATGCGATACTAATCGAATGCATAGAACAGCATAATATACGGTGGAAATATGCTCGACAAATAGCTTTGGTATTACGTTTCTATGACGAATTCACCTTTCGGAAGCCTCTTAATCGTCATCTAGTACCCACAACACAAGTTATGCTTAGCTAGGGGCTAGATGATATAGTCTGGATTTGTGCAGAATTATCCATATCCTTACTAATATTATAAATGCGAAAGTTTTATGGATGTTTGTTCCTCTTTCACGCAAAAACTACTGAACAAAATAACACATAGGCTACTTTTCATCAGTTTCCATGAGATAGAAATAGCCTTGAGACGTTTACATAGAAACATAGCGTTCGAAGCCGTGGGCTGTTACATAATAGTTTATTGATAATTTGTTTTATAGGTTGGTGTGTTGGAAAGCGCGATAATGGAAAAGAAGCGTCAAGTTGAGAGGCTGGTTCAAGAAATGAAGGAAGCGAATCTTCAGAGCTTGACCGGAAGTGTCGACGAGCTGCGACATCCGCTAGATGGTATGATTTTATTGAATTAAGGCGCGAACAGGAGCTAAACTAGCGCCAACACTTATTTTGTCATATAATTACGTTAAACAAAGGAATTTCCAAAATTCACATGTTCAGTTTGTTGTACCTAACATAAGTTTTTTTTTAATGCATCTGTAGTAGTTTCATTTTGTCTATTTTAGGAAGAGATACCAAAACAGAGTTTGGTGGCCACCAAGAGAAACTTCGTATCTCTTCCTAAACTAAAAATTACTGGTGGCGCTAGTCTAGCTCCTGTTTGCGCCTTGAAGTAAATACAAACTGCAAGTTCTCTGTGCGACCTCTAGCTGACGTGAGTTGAAGTACAAGGCTTACACTTTAAACGTCAAGTCGCTCAATAAATGACCTCGGAAGCTGAAGCTACCTACCCTACCTAAGTGCTTCAAAAATTCTCTGCTAGATGGCTCTGCTTACACAAATTCTGGGTGTATGTAATCAAGTGATCCATAATCCACTCATCATCATCATCATCATCATCAGCCTATATTAGTCCACTGCTGGACATAGGCCTCCCCTAATGAGCGCCATAGCGCCCTGTCTTCAGCTTGACGCATCCAGCATCTGCCAGCAGTCCTTCGCAGATCGTCATCCCACCTGGCCGGAGGGCGTCCTACACTACGTTTGCCGAGTCGCGGTCTCCACTCAAGAACACGTTTACCCCAACGGTTGTCGGTTCTTCGCGCGATATGGCCGGCCCACTGCCACTTCAACTTGCTAATTCTATGAGCTATGTCGATAACTTTGGTTCTCTGTCGGATGTATTCATTACGAATCCTATCCTTCAGAGAAACTCCGAGCATTGCTCTTTCCATAGCTCATAATCCACTGTTGCATACTATTTATTTAAATTTTTAGACAACTGTGTCCCACTGCAATAGATATAATAGTAGAGTTACAGACAACGCACATAAACTGCTAGTTCTAGAGACTTGATATTTCGAGTGATTATTCTTTTTAGGATATAGGGGTACTAAGGAATTTACTAAGAAAGGTGTTTTCAAAATTTGCATTGAGAACTATTAGAAATAGATAGGCCATCATAGTTTTACCTGCAGGTTCTCCTTAGAAATAAAAAGTGTATCAGAATTTCATGAAATTTTCCTGAAAATTGTGCAAAGTGAAAGAAATTTAATTAAGAAATGTAGTTAATTATACGCGAACTAAGTCGCGGGGTATTTCACGTTAGTGTTAGTTTTATAGTTATTTTACCTAGGATGTACACAAATGAGGTACAAAACCAAAGGAATATTAGTGGATCATATTTTACGACACTGGTATCATCAGAGCAAGCTGCAGGAGCTCGACGATTCGACGTTTAGATAGTTTTCATTCATCATTCCATTGGTCTTTTAGTCATTTTCGAACACGAGTTTGCATTTTTATCGCTGTTCTTGAGCAATTATGCGATGTTGAATATTTTGATTTGGTTTTTAGTTGTTAGCTTGATGTTACCCTGCTACTGTCTGTTATTAATATCAATTTATGTTAAGTTTTCATTCATAAATGTCAATGTTTACAAAAAATATCTATGATTCTAAATCAGAGTATAGGTAAAATAACTAATATTTAAGTGTATGAGAACACTATGAAATGCATAAAAAATAAAAACATGAATAGGTATGTAACATAGAAAAGAAAGTGGTAGAGAGCAGTCTAGTAGAATAGAAAGTGGTACCCTATGTCAGTCAACGGGTCCTTTTAATAACCATTACCTATTGAACAGTCTATACTTTTTCAGGTTTGTGCAAAGCTGGTAGTGCTCGCCGTATCATTGGATCTCCTCGACAACTTGAAAATGCAGCACCCACCAATAAGAACCCTCATGGAGTATGGGTGTAGACCACATCACCCCAAAATTATATGGTATTAAAGTATAAGTGATTGTAAGGCCTGGTAATAGAACTTATAATCAAATGAACCAGTTGGCTAAATATTTTATCGCCATGGCCTAATTTTTAAACCAATATGGTTCCACCTATTTATCTTTATTAGTTGAATTTGCTTTATCGAATAGTAGGATATTATAAATTGCATGTATTTGTGTTCAATTTAGTGTCATATTTAAAGTAATGGTTACAAATTAGTGTGTTTTATTTAATTTGTAGGTACTGTTAAGGTGAAAGTGTACTTAGAATGTTGGCCTAATGTTTTTATTACACGCAGTATTATGCATCTTGCCGTGTAGTTTTTTAACGGTTTTTAATGTACTCTTTAAAGTTTTATCTAGAATTCAAATGTAGTTTAGCTATCATACAAACTACAATGAATTAGTTTAATTCCAAAGTCTTTATAACAGGGTTTTTGTAACAGCCTATGTGTGGCCTAAATTGATAATGATACAATGAAAAATGTAGTGTTTCAAACCCTATTTCTAAATAAGCTGGTGTTTTTCAAAGTGCTATATTTTAGTTTTAGCGGATAGTTAGTTACTATACTTTATTATAATCATATCTCGTTCAATGCATGTGGTGATTCGATAGTCTTAGCTCTCACTTTATTGGACTGTTGGATTATTGTTGACAACCAGTATACCTTCTGTAGTTGTAATTTATAATAATAATTATCTAGTCGAAAATACACGCCATTGCAATATTTTAAAAACAATATTAAAATTCTGGCATTTCAATAGATCATGGCATTTATGAAATTTTAATTAATTGATTTTGTGTGAAGATTTTTTATGATATCATAATATTTTATGATCCGTAGTTACTAATAGTTTTAAGACAAGTGTGTTTATTTTAAAATCATATCATAATTTTATCAATGAAATAAAGCCATATAAATAAAATATGTTTAATTTCGTTTCATTTGCTGGACCTTATGAAAAAAAAAACAAATTTATAGAATAAAATCCTTATATTCATATAACTTATTCAAATAGTACGAAATTTTATCTGTTCAGAACAACTATCTTATAGAATATCTCTATACAATACCTATAAATGCGTAAAACTACGCTGTACTTCTTTCTAGTATTTTTTCGTAAGAGTATTTCTATAATTACAATCACAATGAGACCAAAGAGCTAATTTGCTTCATTTTAATGGTGTTCTGAATTAACTTTATCTACATTAGTAGCAGATGCAATGAATTACAAGAGTCAATAAAAATAGTCATAGTTTAAAATTGAAATCAAATTCTGTACAAAGCTGTTATGGCTTAAATTGAGTGGTTACTGAAATAATGAAAAGCATAACTATCCTAATAATTGAATTTAGAATCCACATGCGTCAACTGCTCAAGAGATGAATAAAAAACGAAAGGTTTAAAACAAACTCTTTAACAAAGCTTTTATTTCAAAACCACACAGTCAAAGCCTTTTTGATTCCTAAACTTTACCTAAAATAAATAGCTTGGCGTGCATTTGAAGTGTGACAACCTAGAATTGACCATCGTAAACCAAATACTATGCTTTTTCCTCTTTCTCTCTATTATAACGTTCTAGTTCTTTTAGGAACTGTCCCTTAGGCTTCATAACATTAGGCCTGTCGCCTCTGCATTTTGGGCAGAACCATTTGCCTTTAGGTTTGGTTGTGAGGGAGACGCAGGAGAAATGGAACCACTCGATGGGGCAGAGATCGTTGTCACAGAGGATCATCTCCCCGAAGGATATTTGGTCGCAGAGGCAGTAGCGTGGTTCGTCAGGGTCTATTGCGTCAGCTTCCTCGGGCGGTGTTTCGGAGCGTTGTGCTGCTTGGCGCGCTTTGCGTTTTTTCTTCTTGCCGATACCTGTGAAGATGAGAACAATTAATAAGCTTACTAATTTTATTTTCAAGTAGTCTGGTTGTTTGTAAGAAAACGATTTAAGCGCCGCCGATTCTATTTCTTTCTATATAATTAAACTGAGTTATGACCGCCGATTCTATTTTCCTTATATATGGTTAAACTGAGTTATGAACTAACTGTTTTAGGTATAAGGATTTGTATTTATCTACATTCTACATTTATATCGAAGCTTTTGTTGTGGAATATGAATAATTTATGAGTGTTGTTAAATTATTTATGATTAACTGATGTTCAATCAGCTCTGATATGAACAAAAATTTACAAAATTGTAATTTTTTTGTCAATTTGCCAAATTGTAATTTTCAGTCAATTTACAAAATTGTAATTTTCAGTCAATTTACAAAATTGTAAATTTTTGTTGTAGAAAAAAATGTGATCTGTATGTAAAGGATGAATGTAGGATAGAAAAGTAAATACCTTTCTTATTAGTGGTGCTGTGTGTGACTCGCTCGCTGTCTCGTTCGCTCGACTCCGCTCCATCCGTGGTGATGCCCGCACCGGTCGTGGTGCGAGCGCGCCGAGCTCGCTTCGACCATCTCTCACCTGGAATAAAATACACATTTTTACCCATTTGTAGTTATATATCATACTAGTGACCCGCCCCGGCTTCGCACGGTTTTATATGTATAAACCTTCCTCTTGAATCACTATCTATTAAAAACCCGTATCAAAATCCGTTGCGTAGGTAAAGATGCATACAAAGGGACATAGGGACAGAGAAAGCGACTTTGTTTTATAATATGTAGTAATAGACTACTTGCATGTCATGATTGGAGTCATTCAGTCCCTAATAACCTGCTGAATTTGTCATTTCCTTGTAAGGGGCCATCCATTAATCAAATGATGTTTTTTTTTTTAAATTTAAAGTTTCCATAGAAATAACGCAGAAGCCGCGGGCAGATGCTAGTATTCGCTTATAAAGCTGATTAAATTCCGTCAAAAACACATAAAATTATAAAGTTTCAAGTTTTGTATCCCATTGTATTGTAAAAAAACAGCATTAAAATCCATTGCGTAGTTTTAAAGATCTAAGCATACATAGGGACGGATAGACAAAGTCTATCTGTCTTTGTTTTATACTATGTACCTATATAGTGATAGATAAATTATCATCACTACATAGTATAAAACAAACTCGCTTTCTCTGTTCCTATGTCCCTATGTATGCTTAAATCTTTAACTATGCAACTGATTTTAATGGGGTTTTTTTAATAGATAGTGATTCAAGAGGAAGGTTTATATTATCTACTATACATATAAAAAAAGTCAGGTTTTCCTTCCTGACGCTATGACTCCAGAACGCACGAACCGATTTCCATGGTTTTGCATTCGTTGGAAAGGCCTCGGGCTCCGTGAGGTTTATAGTAATGTATTATAAAACCGTGCGAAGCCGGGGCGGAGCGCTAGTGTATAATAAAACCGTGCGAAGCCGGGGTGCGTCGCTAGTTTACTATAATTATAATCAATGAATGTATCCCATTGTACTGTAAACCTATGAGAAATATAGGTGTGATGTGACATTTTGTTTGGTATAATAATTTATAGGACTAGATACTGACCTCCGGATTTATCTTTTTCAACTTTCTCCTTTTCTTTCTCAGTCCGTTCTGAAGGCGCTGGTGTATTGTGTTGTACTGGTACTGCTATGGGTGTTTCTTTCTCCTTTTCTCTCTCTCTTACGGTCTCGGGGGGTGGAGTGGCCTCTTTCTTACTGACTGTGCCATTTGTACTCACTTCCAGGCAAGTCACTGAAAAATATTATTGAATGATAAAAATTTAAGGTAAAAGTAAAAATTTAAGAAGTTAAAATTTAAGGTAAAAGTTTATTTATAGACAAAACATTTTGAGTAACAATTTAGGTTAACCTATTAAAATCGTATTTAGATCTAGGTGTTGTTACCCGTGGTCGAGTGACTGTCTTCGGTACAAGTTAATTACTGTTTTACGGTAATTAGTCTTGGTACTGGATTAGTTGAGCTACATCTAGATTATGTGCTATAGACTGCAGGTTATAATAATGCTGAACAATTTACACATAACCTAGCCACAAAATAAGTAGAGCTTGTTGTTTGATTACTTATAGTTCATATTTCATTTCAACCGTTTCTATGTAAACTCTAGTTATAATTGTTTCTATTACTGCATTTTTGTCTTAATTTAAGAAATTTAAAAGATTTCATAAAATATTAAGGTATTAAATGTAAGTAAATATTGCATATTGACTAACAATAACAAGTTCTAAGTTAGATAGATGGTAGAATTGATATAAATTCAGGGGTTTCAATTCTGAGACTTACATAATTTTTTATGATCTCCATCAAGTGAGCGCTGTTTGTTATCTATCAGGTCCTGCAGAACTTGCACCACCTGAAGCTTCTCATCTCCAATCTCCTGGGCAGTAACAAGCACGGCTTGCAGGCGGATAGCTGCTCTCGTACGACGGCGCTCCTCTGTGTTGGTGCCGAGGGATATGGCTAGATGTTTCTCTGCTTCTCTGAGACAATCTGTGCAAAATACAATGAAAGAATATTAACAAATAATATCAAGTATTTCCAATTGTTTATCTAGCAACAAAACAGTTTTGCATTTGAATGAATATTTCTTTTTTTGGTTAAGCCACTTATTGGTTTTTGGTTTGTTTTATGCTATGCAAGTTAATTGTGAGTAGATTTTCAATGAGATTAAATTTTTTCCTTCTTTATTATTGAGAGCATCCTGCTCTTTGTTATTAAGAATGCTTAAAATATTACAGAACCAAATTTGTTAAATTTTGATAAATTTCTAGTAAAAATCACGCGTAGAAGGATCAACTGTATGAGAAGCGATGTTATTTTCGTCTTATGTTGATTTCGCTGGCTATAGCTATGTTTGGATACGTAAAAAAGACGAAAAAGTAAACGTCAACACAATATTTTCGAAAGCGTTCCATGAATTAATTCTGACTCTTTATACATCTGATGTGTTCTTAGCTCGTTTATAAAGTAAAAATCAGTAGATAGACGTATATTTACCTCTGTAAGTTACGTCGAGCTCTCGCATACGCGATAAATGACGCTGTAGATCATTGGGAAGGTTTTCGACACAATCCAAGTAGTTATCTACATAAGTTGCTGAAAGCAACGCTTCAGTAGATGTCTGGTTCAACATAGTTATTAAAAGAGAGACGTTTTCATTTTGAAAATATTAGAAAGATTCAGAAAAATAGAATAGACCACTTTGAAAGCAAACAACAACTTTACAACATTCAACAGCCCGTGTCAAAAGCATCATGGCCGTTCGGAAACTGACATTCTAGATGGCTGTGAAAGTACGAACAAAATGCAATTTTCGAAATATATAATATAAATTTTTGGGTTTGTTGTACATACCTATCATTTTAATTCAATTAACACGTTATTAATAATTAGCCAAAAATCATCACATAAAGTTTTATAGATTTTTTTTATAAATTTGTACACGAAGCCGCATCAGTTATTGAACGAGACTAGTTGTTCGGATACACCAGTTTTTATTTGTACACGAATCCCAAGGAAGGATTGGACTTATCCGATTTCCATAAATAGTGGGAAGCCATTGCTTCCATATCGCTTTCTTTTCGAATCCTCGAGAAAATACCCATTCTCAAAGACCAATCTTTGCTTATTGTAGAATAGATTATGCTGGCAAAGATTCTGTGACTACAGTCCATTCACTAAAGCAGTAATTCCCAAAGTGGTCCAGGTGGACCCCCAGGGGTCCACGGGTGACTCGACGGGGGTCTAATGTAAGGCGTGACAAAAAATGGGGGTCCACAAATTGTAAGCGGGGGTGCATGAAACTAATTTGGTTTCGTTAGAGAAATACTAAAATGTTGGCTTGACTTCTCTTCTCAATAAAGGCAGATAATATCTTATTTTAAAAATATTTGAATCACCACCAATCCATTTGAAACGGAAGTGGAGAATGTGATATTACAAGAGGAGCTACTCAAGCTTAGCACTAATGAGGGGCTGAAAGTGACATCAAAAATAGAAAGAGGGCATCAAAAATTTTGGCGACAGGCAGAAATGCCCGAAAAATATCCTGCACTGTGGGGAACTTTTCAAAGCTTTTGATAGCGTTTCTCTCGTCATATTTTGTTTGTCAGTTTGAATATCACAAAACTCTCTCGTCATATTTTGTCCGTCAGTTTGAATATCACAAAACGTGGAGATTGGCGGTTATTCCTTACAAAACTAAAGCCAAATATTGATCTCAATATTGACTGTCAATCCGTCAAGTACATCCCTCTTATTATTATTTTTTGTAATTACCATTGTAGAAATTTCATTATGCTATAAGTTTTTTACTTTGATTATATTACAACTTTTATAAAACTTATAATGATAGTGTAATAATTTATATGCGTAGGTATTTGATGAAATACCTACACCACAAGGAAATATACTATACTAGCTGGTGCCCGCGTCTTCTGCGCAGGATTAGTATTTCGATATATACGATACGATAGTATACGAGTCACTGTAGATTTAAAAAATGTAAAGTAAAGTTGGATGGAGTCACTTTTTAAATTGGCCAACTTTGGTTTTTAAACATCCAGTCACAGCACAACATAATCAATTAAAAGGTAATTGAAAAATTGTTTAGTTGTCTTTATCAAATGATTAACCCTACCTATCAATAGTATCCTATTTTTTTTGAAAACTGTTAATTCGTTGTTGAAACTACGCGAGAACGCAAGTTTCCATAGATCAAATCTTCACTTTTTTCGAGATTTAGAGATTCTTAGTAATGTAGCTGCAGAGGGGGGGGGGGGAGGGTCCACCGGATCCAGCATATTTTTGAAAGTGGTCCATGAAACAAAATAGTTTGGGAACCTCTGCACTAAAGGATGTCCTCTGGCTTGGAAATTGGCAGCATTGTCTACGGTGCTGCCAACAGTAGCTTTTATCCCCCACAATATCTATGTTATTAAAACCACTCCGTCGTCGTCGTCGTTGTCCACTCTATCTATAGATATATGAACCCTCCACAGATTTATGAGTTATGTAATTCTATATGTCGTTTATTCAAGGTAGGAAAAACTTTTCCGACGGTTTACATTGCGTGGATTTTATTTTTACGCACATATAAATATAAATAATATAGAAATCTAGCTTAAAATTGAATAAAGATCCACCTTATTACGTTTTCCACGAGGCTAGATATTTTACTCACAGTTATCTTCGATATGCCTAAACGTATTAATAGACACATTGACATAACAATCAAAATCATTTTATAAATTACTAGCGACCCGCCCCGGCTTCGCACGGTTTTATTATAAGTAGTGAGTGGGGGCAAGATCGAACGGTTTTTTGATGAGATGGTCAGTGTTGTTTTTGAATCCATGTAGAAGAATAGATATTAACTTTAGCTAAAAGTAAATTGGACATAATTAAAGGGTAAAGACTAGATTTTTATAATATGTCAATAACAGCCTGATAAAGCTGTCCAAAAAGTAGAAAACTGTAATTAAAAATATTATTTTACTTAATTGAAACAGGGGGAAGATGAAGAGGTGACGGGGTAAGATCGAATAAAAATCTAAAATCGTTAAAACGTGTCTTAGGCAGGTCTTAGGCAAAGTTTATGGTCCTTAGTCTATAGTGTTAAGTAATTTAAAAAGTTGTAACTGACTGTAGTGCCGAAATACCTATTTTTAACAAAGAAATAACAAATTTAAAAAAATATATATTGCGAACTTACCCCACTGTGGGAAGATTGAAGAAGAGATTCTCAAACTTTGGAGCCAATTTGCACATGTTTTGACAGAAAAAAAAAATATTATCTATTTATGAAAAATCAAATAAAAACTGAAAACTTTTTTTATTTCACATGAAACCTATATGAATATTCTTTTTCATCACCATAAATAATTCTTTATTTTTTTCTTTTGTACTTTTTAAAGTATTTTCTTTTTCTATTGGATTCTTTTTTTATTTCACATTTCTTAGCATTCTTGTTATTTTTTGTTTTACTAATTTCAGCAATTGTTTTCTTATTTCTTATTTTCTTGCTGAAACTTACACAAAGATACAGTTTGAGAACATCTGGCTTTTACTATGAAATCTGAGAAAGTGTCAAGATTAAAACTTTGATATGTTTGTCTTACCCCGTTAAATGTAAATGGGGAAAGATGAAAAGTTGAAATAAATTCTAAAATACGAGAAATAGAGAGATTTAGAAGTTATTACATATTTATGTAATAACTTCTAAATCTATTATATACTATTATTATAAGTTATTACAAAAAATAATAGGCAGATGTTTCAATGAAATACTCGTACCTGCCTTGTAATTTAATTTACAAGACACGGGGCAAGATGAAATCACTTTTGTGAATCCTGAAAAATACACTGTCTTAGAAAATTGCACTTTACACACAACCAGCAGTCCTGGATTTGTAAACAGGCCGCATAGGCCGCGGCCTAGGGGCGGCGGCGTCCTAGGGGGGCGGCAGATTTCAGAGGATGGTCACTCGATTGCAGACAATCAAATTGTATGTCTACCGGGGGGGGGGGGGGGGGGGTGCGCAGCTAATAATGAACGTGGCCTACACTCATTAAAAACATAAATCCGGCACTGACAACCAGGCGTTCTCAGCCGCAACCGCTGACTGAGTTGTGTTATGTAACAAATTGGTGGCCCAAACGATGTTGCCAGCACAGTAATAAGTACTATAAATCTGGTGTTATTGAAGACTTTTTGTCTTACCCCTTTTTTCATCTTCCCCCCACTCACTCTATATAAACCTTCCTCTTGAATCACTCTAATTATTAAAAAAAACGCTTCAAAATCCGTTGCGTAGTTTTAAACATTCAATGGGACATAAAGATATAGGGACATAGAAAGCGACTTTGTTTTATACTATGTAGTGATGAGATTACTTAATTAATTTCACTGATAAATGTACCTATACATTTTATTTTAATTCTTTGTCAGTAAATCTTATTATATTACCCAAATATTACCTACCACAATTTTATTAAAAAAACATCATGCCCGGGGACAACATAGAATATTGAACGGTCTGAACGTTCCTAAGAAGGGTAGGGTAGGTAGCTTTAGGTACGATTACCTTTTAGACAATGATGATGATTATTTTGGTCAAATCATTGATTTTGGTACGTCCATAGACATGATTTTTTACTACATACTTCCTAAATTGCTCGTCAACTTGGGAGGATAAATTAATTTATCATACATATATCTAAATTTAGAAAAATATCAAGATCGACTCGCCTCAACTACCTACCTCTTAGAGATTCTCTAAGACCTACCTAGGTAAGTATATGTCGTTTTTTTTACAAGATGACTGATCTACATACATATGATAATAGATTATATAAATATATATTCTTTTATTTAAGTATAAATATAAACCATCCAGAATAATGGAACAAATGTTTGCAGATCGTGCAAAGATTTGGCCCAAGGCGCGAATCAAACGCTCTACTTTATCGGTTGTAAAATATAATAACAACAAGGAATTGAAATGATGTTACTTAAATCTATGTGTCTCTACATTATAAGACGAACGTGTCAGCGTAGGTAGGTAGATACTTACAAACACAATATCAGGATCAGGATCAGTCCTGGATTTGTAAATAGGCCGTATAGGCCGCGGCCTAGGGGCGGCAGCGTCCTAGGGGGGCGGCAGCGGCCTAGGGGGGCGGCAGATTTCAGAGGACGGTCAGGTCACTCGATTGCAGACAAAAAAATTGTATGTCTACCGGAGGGAGGGGGGGGGGGTGCGGCACGGCTCTGTATGGGGCGGCGGAAAAAAGTGGCCTACACTCATAAAAAATATAAATCCGCCACTGATCAGGATATCGGCAAATAACAAAGTAGTAAGTAGATAATATATAAGTACCTAAGGATCAAAAAAGTTGACGTTAAATTAATTTTTTCTTTATCAATTATATATAATTTCTTTATCAAATATAATACACATTAGATAGGTAATTAGATACTTACCTACCTACAGGGGGCAACACTGGAATGTGTAAGTAATTATTTTAAACTAGCAAACCGCCCCGGCTTCGCACGGTTTTATTATGCGTATAAACCTTCCTCTTGTATTATTCTATCTATTAAAAAATCCGCATCAAAATCCGTTACGTAGTTTTAAAGATCTAAGCATACATAGGGACATAGGGACAGAGAAAGCGACTTTGTTTTATACTATGTAGTAATGAGAAAGTCTGTGTGGATGTTTGTTATAAGTAATCTCCGTTACTGCTTTAGTTGTCTAAATGAAATTTGGTATTCTATGTACCTCTAGATAGTTTTGGACCAAGAAGTTATGTAGAGTAAAGGTACTTATTCAAATTTGGAAATTTTAACCTCTGAAGGGGTTACATAAGGATGTGAATTTTGTATGGAAAATTATTATTCCTTGGATTGATTCACTCAAAACTCGGTATAAATAAACTGCAAATTAAATAAATAAACAGGCGTAAGGAAGTCTCCACTTTTTTGACTCTGTTCTTTGTGTACCAATGATATTATAAATAATTGTATACCTATACTATTCATAAAACTAGTTAAGTTAATTATTACAACATCAATAAACAGGTATTTTTTATTTTTACGAAATTACCCCTAGGAGGCCTGCAATAAGTTTCTGAAATTAGACAAATAAATTTCCATGCGGGCGATGCTGCAGGGCACCGCTAGTTAATTATAAATTATTCATTTATAAAATAAATTTATAATTAACTAGAGGCGCCCCGCAGCATCGCCTGCATGGAAATTTACCCCCGAGCCACTACTTAACATCTCCAAAAATATTATGTTGTATTGTAGATTCCTAGGTCTTTCGTTAAGGTGCGTATGGATAACGCGTTCCTGGGTTACGCGTACATTGTATACGCGTACATTGGATACGCGTACAGCTCCTGTACGGACCGCCGCGAACATGTAGGTACGCGAGGCGAATCAATACAGAGCGCTCCGCGAGTCCCAGTCATCGTTCCGGATACGCGTTTACTAACTACGCGTACAAGTGTATGCGCAATCCGTGCGCACCTTTACAGAAGGGTACGGCTATAGACCTCTCTGGAACATTAGGAACAAAGAAACGAAAACATATCTAAGTAGGTAGGTATTAGAATAATTCACTACACCTACAAGCAAAACCCACGCTAGGTACAAAATATGATTCCAAACAGCAGTGCGATATTATAACTCCTTCCGAGTACTGGCAGTAAAAACTTTGATCTTTCTCCACTGACATCGGTCACTTTGATAGATCTATTTAGTTTATTAATTGGTTCGGGACATACGGGTTTTATTTTTTTGTTTTTATCGAAATTTTAGTGAATAAAATCTTTGTGCCCATAGGTTGTGGCGCGGAATGTCTTCCACGATCATATACGTGGGGTTACCGGAGGATTCCAGGAGTTCAATAGCCAAGTAAGTATGTAACTTTGTAAGCCTAAAACCAACCTATTCTATGAAATGTCCACGAAAAGGATACCTACTCTACCAGAAAAGTGGCAAACCAGAACATTTATTTTAAATGCTATCAATCAGAAATCAATAGGTAACTTTGTTTCCCTAGCCTTACATTATAGACTGTTGTAGGTGTAATGATAGAACGTAAAATATTTATCAAAATAATAAAAGAAACAATGTGTTTAATTTTCTGACTGTTTAAGTAAATATACGAAAAGGAGCTTACTTGCTAAAGAGGTCTCTTAAATCTTGTGTATTAATTAAATAAACTAAGAACCTTTTATTGAATTAAGTACCTAGGTATATTTTTAAGCTTACTAGGTATATTTCTAGAATCCGATTCAATTTTCACAACAAGTACCTCTAGATAACTACATACCTACCTATTGCCACGCCCTGCTTAGGTGCCTACCTTTGTCTTTTTAAATTGCCTAAATATTAAGTCCTATAAATGAACCCACACAATGATAATAAATAATAAAAAAATCCTTAGGTACTATCCTTACAATATACATATATCTTACTTTGTTATACTTACTAATACTATAAAAGTGAAAGTTTGTATGGTTGGATGTTTGTTCCTCTTCCACGCAAAAACTACTGAACGTGTCAGGCTGAAATTTTCAATAGATGTAGTTCTAGCCCTGGATTAAAAAAAGGCTAAAAGTATCCCAGGGCCCATAAATCAGTTTGGGATATAATACCTAGTTTTAAAATGTTACGATAAAAAAACCCGTGCGTAGTCGCGGGCAGAGACTAGTATAAAATATGGGTACCTAGTAGGTACTACCCATTTTTTAAATTAGTATCTGCCTAAAATATACCCATATAGCGAAGCCGGGCGGGTCGCTAGTTATACGTATAAACCTTCCACTTGAATCACTATCTATTAAATAAAACCGCATCAAAATCCGTTGCGTAGTTTTAAAGATTTAAGCATACATAGGGACTTATGGACAGAGAAAGCGACTTTGTTTTATACTATGTAGTGATGGATGTGCCCGCGACTACGCACGATCCCAAAAAGTAGCTAAACCACCTACAAGCATTCCACCGCGTTGTTTTACTGATTTACTTTAATTGAAGATGTAGTCAGGCAGAGCCAGATTTATGCAGGTTTAAAGTGGCCTTAGCACGAATCAATAAGCTTAGCGTAGCACTTGGGCATACATTTTTTAACGAGGTATACACTTGGGTAATATTAAGGCTGAAACAGAAGCTAAACTAGCGCCACCACTTATTTTATCATGTAATTACGTTAAACAAAGGAAATCCAAAATTCACACGTTCAGTTTACTTACAGAAATGCTTCAAACAGGCATGCACAATCATAGTATAAAACAAAGTCGCTTTTTCTGTCCCTGTCCCTATATCCATAAGTCCCTTTGAATGCTTAAATCTTTAAAACAACGCAACGGATTTTGATGCGGTTTTTTTTAATAGATAGTGATTCAAGAGGAAGGTTTTTACGTATAATAACCGTGCGAAGCCGGGGCGGGTCGCTAGTAATTTATATGAAGACCGATGTGGCGCGGCGCGCGATGGTCCGCCTGCGACGCGATGAGGTCGCGGGTTCGATTCCCGCCTTTGGACAATTGTACGATCTGCAAATATAAGTTCCAGGGTTTTGGGTGTTTAGTTTACTATATATAAAAAAATTGTACCCATAACACAAGCTCTGCTTAGCTTGAGGCTAGATGATGCTGTGTGGAAATCCATGAATTTACAAGTAAATTTTGTAGAAAATACACATTATTAATAATTGGTAAGAGTTTTACAAATCTTTGCTTTTTTACATTTCTAGTCTATTGCTAGCGTCATGGCGCATGACAATTTATTCCTGATTGAGGTACCTAGTAAGTCCAACAGTGGGCGTGGGCGGCAGTGCGCCTTGAGATTCCCAATTAAGGCCAACGTCAGGCTTGTTTGTGTTTCACTGGTCTAATTGTTCAAATTAGGTAGCATTGGCAAGGTTTTCGTTTAAGTTAATCTTATTAGTCACTTTTGTTCTCTTTTATTAAATGGGTTGAACTTTTTCGGACTTAATCGTGAAAGGTTTGTTTTGTTTCACAATTAGGTGGTTCATCACTACATAGTATAAAACAAAGTCGCTTTCTCTGTCCATATATCCCTGTCCTTTTGTATGCTTAAATCTTTAAAACTACGCAAGAGATTTTGGTGCGGTTTTTTTAATAGATAGAGTGATTCAAGAAGAAGGTTTATACGTATAATAAAACCGTGCGAAGCCGGGGCGCTAGTTAAACAAATAAAGTACCTACGTAAATTCCTTTTTCCAAGCATCATCGTATCGCATTGAAACGAGAAACATTTTCATGATTAGGCTAGGTATAATTACCTAGTAAGTAGGTATTAAGCTTTGTCTAGCTCTTTAACATGTTTTGAATGTACAATAAAGTCATTATCTATCTAGACTCTAGAGCCAGACTTGAGTATAAAATGCCCCTTAAAATATAAAATACCTATATTTTACTCCAGGTTAAAGTACATACGTTTATTAAAAATTTCAGCCCCATATGTTCATTAGTTTTTGCGTGACAGAGTCCCTAACAAACATCCGCGTTTATAATATTAGTAAGGAAGGATAAATAGGTAAATAAGTAGTCGAATATATCTCAAAATAAATAAAAGCTATAGGATTGTGTCAAGCTTCCGAAGACAATGTCGAGGATTGAGCGAAGTGTAGGAAATCAATTAGGAAAGCTGACCCCACTACCAAATGGGATAACTAGCTGGGAATAAGAGATTATGTACAAAATGGATTTGAAACAAAGAGTAAAGCCATTCATTGTTTTTGTGAGTTATTATAGTACAGTCAGCTACACCGATATCTCTATACAATTCTTATTATTTCGGTACTAGCCGGGAGGTATTCTTATGGATATAAAACTTTATACTTGACCACCCTGTTATCATTCTGACATAGAAGGTGGAAAAATGAGCATTGTATGACTGTGCCATTTTGATAATACATAATTATTAGTTCCATTAAATGGCTTGCCTTGCTTCAAGAGAGTGGCCGCGAGCTGTCTGTAATTATTGAATCTGACTGATACCGTCTCAGTATAATATGCACTAGGTATATTATAATAATTTTAAACATATTGTAGATATTGTATTTGGTTATCCAAAAACGTTAAAAGAATTTAAAAACTAAAAATTCTAAACTTTCGCAATTCAACACAAATTTGAATCCTAACTAAGTACGCGATAAAAAAATACCGTAAAAGAAAAGTCTCAAATAAAGCCCATTCCGACATATTTTAATTACTGGCAGCGCCTCGCGGTTTCACCTGCGTAATTCCCGTTCCTGTGGGAATTGAGGGATAAAATATTGCCTAAGTATGTGTTATTCTAGACTATAATCTGTCTCTGTGCCAAATTTCATCCATATCCCTTCAGAAGTTTTTGCGTGAAAGATTAACAAACATCCATCCATCCACCCATATTTACAAACTTTCGCGTTTAGAATAACTGTAGGATTCAGAAAAAAGTTATGATGGTAGGTATTATAACACACTTGCAACTTGGCAGTTGACAGTCCCTACGGTCTACTACAGTCACCACTGAAATTATCATCGCCTGCTTGGAGGTCCACAACAATAGAACCCTTTGACGATTCGACGCGGTAGTTTCACTGCATTGTGAACTGCAGTAAAACAATAGAACTATGTACTTTGACACAGCTTGATGCCTTGGCTGACTAAGGGACTTAGCTTTTAGCTTTCAGGCTAACTGTAAATAATGTTATCTCCATTTAAACAGACGGCGTGGTTAAGGAAGATATCACAAATCCTATGGAGAAGCTGTCAGTTAGTTCGTGGATACCTATGAGTATTTTTGCACCAGATAGAAGTGAAATTCAATATTTTTTTCCTTAAGTGTTACGGGCTCTTACTTTAGACGTCTGGAATTTTAGATAACATAAGTAAATTGATCTAGGAAAGAGACTTTAACAAGCTTAATTTAAGTATGTCCGTTATTTACCTGCTAGCTAAGGGCTAGAAAATGTTTTATGATTTGTCAAGCAATAATATGTAATAATGTATTTATTTTTTACACACGAGATTGTCGAGAATACCTTTGTACGCCTTGGTAATTGGGCATATCATCAACGAAATATAATGTAATATAACTAATAATATAAATATAACTAATATAACTACGGTATACAGTAGTTATATCAGTAAACTTACCTTTCGTTGATGAGCAAATCTTTAGGGCATCTTTTGGTACATTGAGGGGTTTTCGATGAAAAATGCATGAAAAAGTATTTTTAGTATATCGAGATATTAGGATATCGAGATATACTTAAAGAGCAGGATGTTAAACGGAAATGATGGTATGCCAATGTGAAATTCAAGAAAGACAAAAATTTACTAGTTTAAATTTTCAGTGTTGCCAATTTGGCATTTTGAGTCTGCAAAATAATTTAAATAATATTAAAATAACTGTCTATAAAGGTCCACTTTAAGTACCTTAGCAGGTAGCAGTACCAATACAAAAGAAAATTTGATAGTACGATAATACCAACATCATAGTGAAAGTGCCAGCAACATTTTTACACCAGTCATTATTTGTCAATTACCTCCCAGATATCTCCATAATAATAGCGAATTCGTGTCACAGAACAAAGAGATGACACGAATGAAGGTCATCGTAATAAAATGATTTGAAATACCTAATTTCGTTTTGAAGAGTTTAAGCGATCGTAAAAGCGTTGCGTTTCTCTTTTATCTAAAGCTTTTATTATGGTGCATTAGGTACTTGTCTATAAGAGAAACAAGTATTGTTAGAGACTAATTTCTCATTTGTGAAGCCTTTGATTAGGTACCCCAGTAATTTTTAATCGACTTCCAAGCAATTTCTAAAAAAGGAACAGATTCGACTGTATTTTCTCTTGTGCTTCGGTAATCTTCTCAGAATATTACATTATTTTTCTATTTCTCTTCAAATTCTTAAAAGCAAAACTTGCAAAGAATTTGAAGTCGGCTTAAAGCACGCCAGATTGCGTACCTACTAGCATCTGCAAGCGGCTTCGCACGCGTTATTTCTATGGAAACTTAGACTATTTCTATCCCGTGGAAACTGATAAATGGGATGAAAGTAGTTCCAGGGCTAGAACCACGTGTATTCAAATTCAGCTCGACCCGTTCAGTAGTTTTTGCCTGAAAGAGGAACAAACATCCATACATCTATAATTCATAAAAACTTTCGCGTTTATAATATTAGTAAGGAAGACTAAGAAGAAGAAGAGAAGAATTATTGTAAAGGTAAGGATAAAGGATTTCCAATTTGGATTTGTAAATAGGCCGTATAGGCCGCGTCCTAGGGGCGGCAGCGTCCTAGAGGGGCGGTAGATTTCAGAGGACGGTCACTCGATAGACAATAAAATTGTTTGTCTACCGGGGGGGGTGATTTGCGCAGCTAATAATGAACGGCTCTGTACATGGGGCGGCGGAAAAAAGTGGCCTACACTCATTTTTTTTTTTTTTTTTTTTTTTGTTAGCCTTTACTGTCCCACTGCTGAGCAAAGGCCTCCCTTCCTTCCTTCCACACTTCTCTGTTTTGTGCCACTGTGGTCCATTGTTTTGAGTGTGCGTCTAATTCGTCTTTCCATCGACGCTTTGGTCTACCGCGAGGTCGTTTCTTGTCTTTGGGAATCCAATCTGTGATGGATTTCGCCCACGACTCATCCGACATGCGGCAGACGTGACCCGCCCAGTCCCATTTCAGTTTGCCCGCTTGTTGGCCAACATCTGCAATTTGTGTTTTGGAGCGCAAGTCACTATTTCTAATTCGGTCTGATAGTTTGACTCCTAGGATACTGCGCTCCATTCCTCGCTGGCAGACCCCAAGTTTGGACTTTTGCAGAGCCGTCAGTGACCAAGTTTGGGCCCCGTAGGTGAGGATGGGTAAAATGCACATGTCCATGAGTTTTCTTTTGAGCGTAAGTGGTAGATCGCCTTTCATCAAGTGCTTCATAGACCAAAAGCTCTTCCATGCGTTCTCAGTGCGTCTTGTGATTTCAGCATCTTGCCTGTTCTGGAAGGATACTAGTTGGCCTAAATATAAGTACTCATGGACATATTCAATCTCCCCATCCCCTATCCGTACCCTGTGTTGTGTGGTGTTCGTCATGACTTTAGTCTTCGACATGTTCATGGAAAGTCCAACCTTGAGGCTTGCGGTGTTAAGTTGGTCTAACATTGTGCAGAGTTCGCTAGCCGACGAAGAGAAAAGAACAATGTCATCGGCGAAACGTAGATTAGTTAATCTTTTTCCGCCGATAACAATGTCCTTTCCCATCCAGCTGGGTGATAAGATTTTAAACACCTCTTCCAAAGTGGCATTAAATAGTTTTGGGGACAGTGGGTCACCCTGTTTTACTCCTCGCTGTATTTTGAAAGAAGGACCCGTGGATTCCAATTTTATGGCTGCTGTACTATTGTGGTAAATTTTTTCTAAAAGTTGTATGTAGGTAGTAGGAATGTCTTGATTTTTGAGGGCTTCAAAGATGGCTGAATGCTCAAGACTGTCAAAGGCTTTAGTGTAGTCGACAAAGGCTAGGTAAATCGGTAGATGAAATTCCGAATATTTCTCAATAACTTGATTAAGAGACTGGAGATGGTCCGTAGTGGAGAGGCCACGGCGAAAGCCTGCCTGCTCTGGTGGTTGATGTTGGTCCAGTAGGCCTGATATTCGGCTCTCTATTACCTTAATAAAGGTTTTATAAATGTGGGAAATCAAGCTTATTGGTCGATAATTACCTATCTCTGCTTTATCACCTTTTTTATGGAGCAATATTATGTTGGAGTGGCAGAAGTGAGAAGGTATGCTTCCAGTGTGCAAGATTGAATTGAACAAGTTTGTTAGATGTGGGATAAGTACACGTTCACCAACTTTTAAGGCCTCACTAGTGACGCCATCATCTCCAGGACTTTTTCCATATTTAAGGCTGACAATCGCACGATGTACTTCAAGTCCTGTGATAGGTGGTATATTGGTAGGGCAGGTATAGTTGATATTTGTGTTTGTATAACTTACATCAGAAACTGGGTCGTCATTGTAAGAGTAAAGATTTTTGTAAAAATTTGTGCACTCATCTAAAATTTTTCTTTTGTCCCGTAGTTTTACCCCCTTTTTATCTTTAATTTGTGTTATTGAAGTTTTTCCCGTCTGTGCCCCTCTCATAGCTATTCTTAGAGATTTATTTTTGTCTAAAGCAACTTTTACTAACTCTACATTAAAATTTCTTATATCTTTGCGTATGCCTCGTTTTACTTCTTTATCCTTTTCTTTATATTCCTGGGTGTATAATTTTAGTTTCTGCCGTTCCTCAATAATATTTTTTGTTTTAGTTGTTAGTTTGTTGGTTTTTATTTTATTTGTTTTAATTTTACGACTGGCTGATTTGATACTTTTTTTTTTTTTTTTTTTTTTTTTACTTTTTTTTTTTTATGTTTGTGTACTGTGATTGAGAGTCTTCATAATTTTTGGCATTTAAAAGATCAAAACTATTTTGTAAATCTAAGCAAAACTGATCTTTGTTGCTAATTAAATTGGTTTTTTCTATTTTTTTTATTGTTTGTTTTATCATAATAAGTCTTTGAATTTTATAGTTAAATTTTATACTGCAACGTAGGGGTCTATGGTCAGAACTGAACTTTATATTATTTAGAGCTTCTAAATTTGTTATAATATTTTTGTTGGATGTAAGGCAAAAGTCAATTTCGTTTTTGGTGGTTTTATCTGGGGAGAACCAAGTCCAACGTCGGTGTAGTTTTTTAAAGAAAAAGCTATTACTTAAACTCAAACCCTGCCCAAAAGCAAAGTTTAAGAGTCGCTCTCCTCGAGTGTTTCTGATGCCAGTTCCATGTGGGCCAAGAATGGTGTTGTTGTCTTGGTCTTGTCTCGGGCCTACTTTGGCATTAAAATCCCCGAGTACCACCGTCCAAGTCCCTTTATTCTCGTCGCATGCTTTGTCAAGCAGATCATAAAATGCCTCAACTTCTTCGTCGGGCCGTGCAGATGTTGGTGCGTGGGCTTGGACTATAGTGAGAACAGTTTTACTACTAATATGAAACTTTAAAACTGCTATTCTGTCAGAGTAGGCAATGAACTCTTTGATGTTGGATTTCCATTTCTTTGAAACTAAAAATCCTACTCCGTACTGGCCGCCAGCTTGACCATTGTAAAAGAATATATTTTGACTTCGCTCCAGTGTATTTTCTCCTTCTCGCCTTATTTCCGCTAAGCCTATAATGTCCCAGTTGATGTGTTCGAGAGCGTTTTCGAGCTCTACCAATCTTTCTTCCGTTCGTAGAGTTTTGACATTATAGGTTAGAACGTTGAGCCTTTCAGTGTCCATTTTCATAGCTTGAGTCATTTGACAGTTTGAGACCCTCGCCCGGAGATTCACCTGGCCCCTGACCGTAGGGATCATCGGCCTACTGTCATTAGCGTTTAACCCCAGGTCGCCGGGCACTTGGGGACATTGTATATTTGTGTCGTTCATGAAGGAAGGGGTTTGGACCAATAACCCACCACGCTGGTCCAATGCGGGTTGGTGGGTAGGGTGCCAGAGCCTTGTCTGTTGGACAGCAGGGAGTACCACTTGCAGGTAAGGTTGGCTTGAGTCCCGAAGATGGAGGTGGGACTACACTCATAAAAAATATAAATCCGGCACTGCCTCTGCCGGGCTTTATATCGAGAATTTTATACCTAGTAAACCTGGGAACGAAAGGTCTACCTACAAAAAAGCCACCAAATAAAAACGACTGCAACCAAAACAGTTCCTTCAATAAAGAGTCTAGTCTACAATAAAGGCGCAAGTCCTATAAGTACCGAAACAAAGGGCCATTTTGCCCGATCGTAAAGGCAATACAATGTATGACTGAACAATTACCGACGGTCTGGGCACCCACTGAAACGATTACGGAGATCGACGATAAAGGTCGATGCCGACTGTGAGCTAGGCTACGCAACGCACGGCTTCACGCCACGGGTTGATTTGTTCGGCTTGAGGCTAGCGCGCAGTCGTGTGTTGAGCGTGCTTTTTGTGGACTTTATTGTGCTATCATTTCCACTAAACCATACCATTTTTAGAAAGAGTAAAACCAACATTAAAAAGGCGTAGCATTTCGTAGCCTAGCGATGCACATATCATAGTCGTAGACCCAAAACCTTACAGCGATGCCAAGTAGACTATCGTTACATCGAAGTGCTGAGGTGTCTCTATGAAGCTGCCACTATGAGTGTCCAAGTACAGGACCAGCAGTCTAAACCTATCCAATTGCGCAGAGGAGTGAGACAGGGGGATGTCATATCCCCGAAACTGTTCACGAGCGCATTGGAAGATATGTTTAAGACGCTGGACTGGAAAGGTAAGGGCATTAACATAAACGGCGATTACATCTCACACCTTCGATTCGCTGATGACATAGTCGTAATGGCGGAGTCGCTAGAGGAGCTGACCCACATGCTGGACGGCCTAGCTTCAGCCTCGCGATGTATCGGTCTTGGCATGAATTTGGATAAAACCAAAGTCATGATCAATGGCCACATTGTTCCGGGACCGATAGTCGTTGATGGTCACCTTCTTGAAATTGTTTCCGAGTATACTTACCTTGGGCAGATTGTACAGCTAGGTAAAAACAATTTTGAGAAGGAGGCCAAGAGGAGGATCCAGCTAGGCTGGGCAGCATTTGGGAAACTACGTCAAGTCTTCTCTTCATCCATACCGCAATGTTTGAAAACGAAAGTTTTCAATCAGTGCGTCCTACCCGTAATGACCTACGGAGCAGAGACGTGGACACTCACGGTAGGGCTGGTCCACCAGTTCAAAGTCGCGCAGCGAGCTATGGAAAGAGCTATGCTCGGAGTCTCTCTGAAGGATAGAATTCGTAACGAATACATCCGACAGAGAACCAAAGTTATCGACATAGCTCAAAGAATTAGCAAGCTGAAGTGGCAATGGGCCGGCCATATCTCGCGAAGAACCGACAACCGTTGGGGTAAACGAGTTCTTGAGTGGAGACCGCGACTCGGTAAACGTAGCGTAGGACGCCCTCCGGCCAGGTGGGATGACGATCTGCGAAAGACTGCTGGCAGATGCTGGATGCGTCAAGCTGAAGACAGGGCGCTATGGCGCTCATTGGGGGAGGCCTATGTCCAGCAGTGGACTAATATAGGTTGATGATGATGATGATGATGATGAGACCCAAAACAAGACGTGCGTTGCTACGCACGTCTTGTTTTGGGTCTACTCTTGTCTTGGGTTAGCTGCTACGAAGCGTAGCATTGTCTGTAGCATGTGTTGCTACAAAGCCGTAGCAATGCGTAGCCGTGCGTTGGATTACATGTAGCATCGCTTTATTTGAGTAGTATGCACGTAGCAATACGAAGGTATGCATGTGGATTCCTCATATCTCTTAGTTTTAAATAGCATGCCCTCTCTGTAGTTGGAAGGATACCTTATCCGAGATGTGAGACACGACAGAACAGCACAGCTTGTTAGGAAGTTACCTACTCAGTAGGGACCTGTAGCTTTCACTTCCTCTCTAATTAATTAATTGCAATGTCTAGGCATCGAGCACGCTACGATACTTTGATAGCCGTAAAGCAAATAGGCAGAAGTGAAATTTGAATCTGAAAACAAATTGTTTTATCTAATGCCTTCTGAAGAATCTTGAATTATTGTATCATGAGACAGGCGACTGACGAACACGTATGATACATAACACCCACGATGTTACTAGACATTCCTAGTGTGACATGATTGTACGATGTAGGGCAGAGACGAGAATTTTTGAAATTATATCTACATGTTCCATAAATTAACGTCCATGAAGCTTTCAGTGTGTTTTCCGAGTTATTTGAGTGTATTGGTAAGTTCTAAAAGTGTGAAGATATCCGAACGATTTTTCAGACTTTAAGAAGCTAAAACCGTTTATAGAACATTATATACGAGGTGTTACGCAATTTTGAAAGGCGTGCGATTTTGAGCTTTTGTTATTCATCATCATCATGAGCCAATATCAGTTCACTGCTGGACATAGGCCTCCCCTAGCGAGCGCCATAGCGCCCTGTCTTCAGCTTGCCACATCCAGCATCAATCAACATTATTTCGCAGGCTGGGCGTTCGTTATTGGTACGTAATTTTTGACCCCTTCTTTTCAGTTGGCTAAAGGGTTAAATCAGTTCAGAGTCAGTTGTCACTGTAAATCACATTTGGGAGGCACGGACGGCGGCCGTCACGCACGAACTAGGTCCGCGCCCGCGGAAGTCGCTATTACATGCTTGATTTGATGAACTCCTTAAAACGTCTGCTCGCCTGGTACTCTGATTGATAATGAGACTACTGTTTAGTGATCTGTTTTAGTGCATTTAGCGATTTAACAAAAATAATTAAACTTTTTAAACTTACGCGATCAGAACACCTTATTATATATAAATAAACGCGATAAATACCCGTTCTTAAATATATATAATAATAATTAAACTCTTGCAATGAGCGTCTGTGAGTCGATCAGGTCAGATGCGATTGCCTACTAACGAACGAGTAAGGCAAATCGAGAAAAATAATATAAAATAGACAATTAAACTGGCCAAGTGTGAGTCGGATTCATTTCATGAACGAGTGGTTCCGTGCCATCTTTACTAATATTATAAACGTGAAAGTTTGTATGGATATATAAAAGGATATATAAAACTACTGGAACGGCTCTCTACTCGAGCTGATATATTGAGTAGACGTAGTTATAGCCCTGGAATAACACATGGGCTACTTTTCATTCCAAAAATCAGGTAGTTATGGGATAGAAATAGCCTTGAAATGTTTCCATATAAATAACACGAGCGAAGCTGCGGGCAGATGCTAGTTATCTTTAAAAAATCATGTCTGATAAAATATTCCGCTCATGGTTTTTGAGCAGCAATTTCGAGCGTTTTCGAGTGAGAGGTGAAAAGGTAATCGAATTACGTAAGAGTTACAGGGTCTAAATTGTTAGAGATGAAAGCGTAGTTAGGCGATACTTTGTATTTACGATATTTGTCAATTAATAAAGACGTAAAAATAATAAAGACGTAATTCGTGTCATTTAGAGGGCCAAACCGATCAAAGGTCTTTTTGTGGCCGTGTCTGGCAAATTAGTTTGTGGAACTATCAAATCAACTTTATTGCTGGTAAATTGTTTCTATTAGCCATGAAAATAAACTGTTACCGTCTCTACACTAATATTATACGAAAGTTTAGATGGGTGGATATTTGTTACCTCTTTACGCCAAAACTATACTGAACAGAACGGGCTGAAAATTTGAATAGGCATAGTTCAAAGCTTGAAATAAAACATGGCCTACTTCTTATCTCTTAAATCAGTTCCCATCGGATAGAAATAGCTTTGAAACGTTTCCAATTTTCCATAGAAACAACGCGTACACCGCCGCGGGCAAAAACTAGTTTATATGAAAGAGTAACAAACATCCATACATACAAGCATCGCCTTTATAATAATAATGATTACTAAGGAAGTATGAATTACTCACATTTTGTCAATGTTTGTCCACGTGGAAATCCTGACGGCATATACTTTAGCAACCTTAGTTGGTAGTCTGGGTGACAAATCTAAATCAAGCTGTGCTGAACTGTACTGCGCTGTGCTATGTTTGGTCAACTCGCTCGTCTGATGTTTTAATGAGGATACAAACTAACCATGCTGTGCTGCGCTGTGCGAGGCTACGCTGTTTCTATTGACCAAACATAGCACAGCGCAGTACAGCGCAGCACAGCTCGATTTAGATTTGTCACTCTAAGTTCAGCTCACCCTAACTCTATAAATTATAAAAAAGCTCATTAGTTCCTACAGCTGTAAGCTACGCTACCTCACCCCTTTGCTTTCCGTCGATTCCCTATCCACTAACAGGCTTAAAGGCTGAGACTGTAACAGGATCCAGGAAGGGGCGAAGCCTTAAGCCGGTGCATATGGCGCACTTGTATGTCGGTTATAATTTAATACCGCGAGGAGTCGTATAAGGCTAAGCTGCTTTTAGAATCATGGGGTAATATGCTATGCTTGTGTTACATAAGCATCTGTTCTTTTTTCCGTACCTAAAGGGTAAAACGGGACCCTATTCCCGGCGTCGCACGGATGTATTAAACATTTAAACCTACCTCTTGAATAAACTATTAAAAAACCGAATTCATATCTGTTGAACCGTTTTTAATAAAAAAGTCATTTATTTCGGACAACATTAGAACAAGTACACAGATCTTTTATAACTTATTCTACGGTCCATAGGTCCATCAATATACCTTAAAACGTATCAAATAAAAATACATATCAAATTATAAAAGCTTTGACTAAAGCACACAACGTGTGCTTTAGTCAAAGCTTTCAAACATCTCCGGCGTGTCTCGGCGCGGGGGATTACGTTGTAGGCGGCCCTTGAATCGTCGGAACTTCACCCCTTTCGGCCAGAAGTCAGGGCTCATGAAGGTATTTAAGATTTCCGTCGGGACTTTCACCATAAATGAGATGAAACTAACATCACGACGAGAGTCGTGATGTTAGTTCTCGACCCTTGCAAAATCTAAAATCTGTGCCTTGAAATTCAAAAAATTCTCATACCTAAATGTAGAGTAAGATCTATTAGAGTTATATCAGCATTGGTTTTTGCTCTAGGCAACATAAACGTTCAATAGAACCTGCAAAACGACAAAGTTTCACCGCTAATGAGGCGTAAACACTCTCATCGCCCGCGCCGGCAGCGTCGTAATGACTTAAAGTGCAGCAATGTTGTGCCACTGGATGCCGCGGGCGCCGCATGCGTAGCCCTGCTGTTCTGCAAATTGAATTCGAATTCCTGTTATCTATGCTTGATCATGTTTAGCTTGGTTTTTTGCTGTGGATAGCTGAGTCTTGGCATGACGGGTAATGATAAAAACAGTTTGAAATCATTTATTTTGACACAATTGTTGTAGTTACAGGTGTACATTGAATCCGCGTAATCCTAAACTAGCCTAAGAACTATTTAAGGATCCGTGTGCATTTTAATGAAGTAATTTTTATTTATATTATTGAGCTATATTTCATTTGTATTCAGTCCTTTTCCATTTCATTCTATGTTTCTGAAGATCATCTTCAAATCTGCTGAGAATTAGGTTAGGTGAGATAGGGTCACCTTGTCTGACACCTTGTATAATATTATAAATAGGTATAGTCATAACATGTTTATTACTAGTATTGATACCGACTATTACTTGGATACATAGGAAATTGGAAATAACTGAAATCCTGGAGTTGGGCGTTGCGATCTGCGACACGGTGTTTTTACTTCTGCAGGTCGCATCGCTTCCTATTGTTTTATGTCCTTTGTTTATATTCCAAAATAGACTTTTTACTTCTTTTATAGAGATACTGGGACTATCAGTATTGTAATCGGACATGTTTTCTGCGACGGTAAAATATTAAATTTTATTCCCTCTATGAATCCTTTATTATTTTCTCCTTCCTGCATCCTGATCCTTTCCCCCTCTTTGTCCATAGAACCTTATCAACGACCGCTTCGCGAAGTGTAGGCGAGTGTGACTACGTCGATGTAGAAAACTCAGCTGTCAACACTTGTACCGCTTTCTTTAACAGGTGAGTATTTAGAATAGAATAGAAAAAACATGCCTCATACGAATTAAACTAATTACAAAGATACTCACATAAATTAAAATTTTAACAAGGAATAAATTCAGCTTTTGCTGCGTATTTGCTCTTCTCTGGCGGGTCACCGAGAGGTTAAAGTATAACGCGGTTAAACATAAATATAATAATATAATTATAAAGTTAAAGTATAACGTGGTTAAACATAAATATTATATTATATTATAACCTCTCGGTGATGATGAAACATCAGCTCTAGATATGGATAAACTGTGTTACATGAAATATTTAATACACGTATATACCTACACATTTACTGAAAGTTTGATATTATTATGTTCCCGGGTGTGTTGCGTTATTATTATTGTGCTTTTTAGAAATTGTTGTGTGGTGTGATTGAAATTATATTCATAGGAATCTGAACACTTGTTAATCAGTTTCAGTAACTTTTATTCAATTATTTAAAATATAACAATCGTATCGTCTCACAATATTACCATGAAAATAGCACCGCCATTCGCTCCTTCATCTAGGTATAGACGATACCATGGTCATAGTAAAGCGATTGGATAGCAGAATTCGGCCCTGTACTCCTCCATTTATCGGAATAATATCTGCCAAATCTGCCAAATAACGGCCTAATCTTGCTAATCAATCGCTCTATTTTGAAATTGTTACTGGTGTCGATTCTGTTGTTTTAGGAATCCTAACTAAAATCTTAAAATTTCTTAGTTAGATTGACTTAAAATTTATGGTATTCTGTTGCAAATCTTAAAAATACCTAATTTAAAACGTGTTTGACAATCGTAAAATCTCTCTAAGTTTAGTAGTTGGTGTTGCTGTAAGCAAAATAAATATATTTTCGATAATGTTGCATGTAACTTTTCTGTTCCTGCCCTGAATGTTTTTTCACTCTCATCATTCACAAATTACATTAAATTCTAGGTTTTCGTAGTATAAGCTTTGAGCATTCTGCTTGTAAATTTTAATCATGACCAAATTAGGTGCCTCCTAAAATTAAGTTAGACGTCTAATCTTAGCTAAAAATGTGATGTTACAGAATACGGTTTTAGCAATTTTAGCTAAGTTGAGTTGTTTTACATCTGTCATCCTAATTTTAAATCTGTCAGTCTAATTTTTAAAACACAGAATAGCATTCGTGGATTTGACGTTTCTAAATCTTAAAATTAGCTAATTTAAGCTAGGTCTAAAACAAGAGAATTGACACCACTGTCGCAAAATCGCCACGTAGAATCCTTTGATAAATAAAACTTCACAGAGTGAGTAGGGTGCTGTTCCTATGTAGAGATAAATAGATTCGATTCAACCTTGATACATTTGTCATGCGTCCCTGAATTTGTATTTAATTTCATCTAAGTACCTATTCAATATAAAAAGCAAAGGGAGGCCTTTGCCTAGCAGTGGGATATTACAGACTCGTTAAAAAAGGTAAAATACCAAAACTTTTCTGTTTATGGCGGCGCGATTCTACGACGCGACGACTGTACCATTGTCATACAATACATAGTAAAGCGATAGTTTAAAAAAGCAGAATAGGGTATAATCAAAATCTTGACCATCTCATACATAACAACATATCGATATCCACTCCACTATTTTATATCATAAATCTCATTATTACACGATTATTAAATTTTTAGTCTTTCACAAAAAAAATCCAGCTGCCTCGTATAAATCGTGCGAACACTTCTGCAGTTTTGTGGCTATTTTATCTCAATATGCATTAGCGTCACTATAAGTAAAGTTAGTAGGCAATAAGTTAATAAAATCCGGTAGTTTATTGCAGCAAGTTTTAGTACATAGGGCCATAGGCATTAAAGGGCCAAAGACACTAAAACAGAAAGCTTTTTATGGCAATTTTAAAAGCCCTACCGTTTTCAGTATTTGAATTAAGCACAATGCACGACAGTAGTATATTTTATGGTCAGTTACTTACTGTTTTATACAGTACCTAACAGGTTCGAATAAAAATAATTACTGGTCTGCTATACAAGATAAAGAAATAATTTGACTACTACGAGTATATTCAATGATTTCACAATGCATTCGTAAACCACAGAACGTTAAAACTTAACTTTGTACTTTTAAACATCATAAAACTTGATTTATTTATATTTAAGGTCTATAAGAGAGGTTTATAAGAGAGCTAATTTAATTTTTTTCTTTTACTTATATTCTTAAGCCAATTTACAAAATTACCAACTTACACCTGGCAACCAAACCAGAGGTGTGATAATTGCTCATAATAGTGCTACAATTGCCCCTAATAAAAGGCTTATTAACACTTCCTTTCTTAAGTAATTGGTCTAATGAGAAGCATCGTTTGCTTTCTCTTTTCGTTCCAGGTTTCTGGGTATTTTCTATCTATCAACATATTATCTATCTATGTAATGTATTGTTTAAAGTAGGTAAATCACTCATCTAGTACCCATAACACTAGCTCTGCTTAGGACTAGATGATTACTGTGTGGATTGTCCAGAATTATTTATTTATTTAATATCAGGTGAGTACCTACTATATTTAAAACTATCTTATTCAGATTTTTATTAATTTGTCCAGCTATGAGACAATACAGACCAGTAAAATCTTGAAATCTTAAATAATCATAATATCCTCGTCTTTTATGCGATCGAAGTAAGAGGCGACGAGGGTAATCCTCATGAGGGCTTAGCAGCGATTCCTCCAGAACAGCAGAATCAAATTTTTGACATTTGAAGACCCTTTTTATGGAGCAAATAAATACATCGAAGGACGATTGCCAGTCTCAGCCGAAATTGAAGCCCATGAATGGACGAAATTAGTGTTCTTGACACTAATTTCGCAGGACAGTATGAGGGACAAGATTTAGGCAAAAACTATAACTAAACTTAGGAATCCGCTTTTTTCACTTCATATTCATTCACTTTGACTACTTGACACTTTGACATTCAGTCATAAAAATTGTGTAAGTCGATTTGTCACATCCATGGAATCAGAATGTTTAAAGTGTTAAACCCAGTCTCATTCATGAGAAAAGCGTAATCGCTCTGCAGATCCACCACTGAATTCAGACAAACGGAATCATGGTTTTAGATAAGCTTTTTAATTAAAATAAGTGCTTATTTATATAAAACTAGCGCCCCGCCCCGGCTTCGCACGGTTTTATTATACATTACTATAAACCTCACGGAGCCCGAGACCTTTCCAACGAATGCAAAACCGTGGAAATCGGTTCGTGCGTATAACTCCAGAAGAGTTATAGCGTCAGGAAGGTAAACCCGACTTATTTTTATATATAGGATAAAAAATTGCGATACTCATGCGTAAATTGCAATAAACCCTGATTAAAGTAAAGGAGCAGTGATTTGGTAAAGTCTGATGGTAATGATGAGGATGACTTAGGTACCTACATGCAGTATACAAATGAGACATAACATTTGATGCGAATCATAACAGAATTTTGTTTTTTAATTTGTATTACGCGGGGTGCTTATTAGCATTAATTCTATTTACTTTTCCAAGGTTTATTAACCAGTGTGTCTTACTGATTTGGTCGCACTCTGTCTATTGGTTTCACCCACACGTGCGAGTGGGAGGAACGTGAGCTTCCTGTCTTGGTTACACTCTACGATACGCAACTACTCTTAATAATTTGCACTCATGGCCTCTATTCTAGATATAGTGAACTAGCAATACCTCGCGATTTCGTTCGCGTAAGATTATTTATCTTTAAATAAACAACTACTACACTCAAGTTTTTGAATTAAGGTACCTACTCCATTTTGATCTTGATTTGAGCATTTTTCTGAATTAAGTAGTTTATTTTTAATCATTTTAAAACTTAAAATCTTGTCTTTTCAACAAACTTTTACTATGTTCGTAAACTTTGAAATTTGCTAAAATCTAAAAATTTCATTTGTTTAATTTGTCCTGAAATAAGTTTCGTGGAAAAAATCTGTAACTCTACTCTAAAGTAACTCTTGCCCACTGCGCCACCGAATAGACGAAGAATCAATCAATCAAGTTATACCAAACCAGTGGAGACTTTAGTTTACGAAATGAAATTAGAGTCTAAAATACCCGAAAATAAAGACGTCGACATCAAAATAATACTCGTCCTCGTATGTGACATTGTTTGTTCTAAATCACAAGAGGAGCTTGGCACCGCCTGGCGCCGACTGAGCCGAATTCGATGCGATCGATAAAACAAATAATGTTCGCGTGATTGATGGAGTACCAAACTACGCTATTGTTGCGAATGGCCACAGTAAAATCCGGCATTTTTAGGCCTTTTTAGTGGAGCGTGACCTTATTATGTTTATTTGGGTTAGTAGTTTAATTTCATTAATTTTACAAGCTAAAGGCTCATGTCGGAAACGCAAAAGTATATTAGCAAAGTCTTGGAAGACGAGCTTTAATGTATATAGATCAAACAATTTATAATAGCATCATCATTGAACTCACCTGTACCTGTGTATAACTAACGATTCATACGAATTAATACAATAAAATTTTGAAGATTGTCAGATAGGGAAGTCCTTTGTTTTTTTAGGGCCGATTTTTCAATCGTCAGATAAACAACCAGATAGCCTTTATTCGTCGAATAGCAATATTCATGGTTTTTCAATGGTCAGATAGTAGTTAACTGTCGAATAAGGTCCCTAACAGAAGAATAAAGTTACCTGCTACTTGAAGGGCCAGATAAGGTTTTATCTCCGCGATAAGTTTGACGTTTGGCAGTTTCGTTCGTTTTATTTTTGCTTGCATAGATTTGTTTGGTAAAACGACATACCTACCGTGATTTGTTATAAATGGAGCGGTCAGTAAACGTACTTCCGAACTACTAAAATTTGTAGCACGTTCACGTTTCTTGGATTCCATTTTCTGATTCATTCACAAAAGAACACAAATCGAATAATGATTTTGTTAGGAAGATAATTATCAGGGTTTGAACTGACTGAGCTGTAAACAAGCAAGCGACAGACAACAGGTTATGTTTTGTATTGCAATCAATGTCAAAAACATTTTTGTTGCTATTCTTCTCTAACACGTTGAATACAGTATATGTGCATCTCGCTTGCACACAGATGGTGTGAAGTTCGCTAGAATAAACCACTAATAGTTATTCCCTAGATAATAAACGATTGAAAAATTGAAAATATTTATTCGCCCGATAAACAGACGGATAATTTTATAGGCTAGGTAGCTATTCGACGACTTAACTGAGGATTGAAAAATCGGCCCTTAATCTACTTATATTATTTTTATAGAGTGTTTTAAAAAATTATGCCACCCTTATGACTAGAGGTAAAGTACATTGGTAATTGGATTCCGATCTTTCATTGATTGTACTACAATATGATTCTATTAGCGCCCTGGCATCCTTGGACACTGATTCCGAAAGGATGCCATTGTAGCCTCCCACCATCCAGAAGATATGATGAGGGAGGGTCGAACAATCTTCCTACGTATTTCTTCGCCCCTGGCACATTCCATTGAAATGTGGTAAACATCTTCGATTATGCCACATCAACTGCAATTAGGAGGTCCTTTGTTACCAAAACTATTTATCTTAGGTGCATCCATTTTAAAATTATCAAATTTGGCACTTACACTCACATTAAAATATTTGTAACTAGCGACTCGCCCCGGCTTCGCACGGTTTTATTATAAGTATATAAACCTTTCTCTTGAATCATTCTATCTATTAAAAAAAACCGCATCAAAATCCGTTGCGTAGTTTTAAAGATTTAAGCATTCAAAGGGACATAAGGACATAGGGACAGAGAAAGCGACTTTGTTTTATACTATGCAGTGATTTTAGTTAACGATATCACCCGCGACGGGCCTTTTTCACTGCTGAAAAACCAGATATTTTCGACCAAAATGGTCTGTTACGTGACGATATGGTAAGAGGCCTGATGGTATGACACCCATGGGAGTTAGAGAGGCTCATTGTGGGCGCACAACATGTATCTACAGTTCTACACACTTGCGCTTTCCCATCTTCCAAGGACATCCATAATGGCTGATGTGGTGGCAAATTTTGCTGAGAATCTCAAGAGGCGCAAATATGCAGGTCTGTAAAAACCGAGGTTCACCGGGTTTTAAAAATTATGTTGGACCGTCTGGTTAAAGCGATACCTGACCCAAGAACTGGTGAATATCTGATTCAGAGCATCAGCATTACCATACAGCAGGGCAATGCAACTAGCGTCTTGAGAACGCATTCGTTCGATACGTTCAGATTGTTTGCTATAGTCTGGAGTTAGCTCAATTGTTTCTATTGTAAATACTAGTTTTAATTTGTTTCTAATTTACACGATTGTAATTTACTATGTTGATGAAGTCCAAATTTTCGATGGCGTTTAAATTTTTGTTCAGACTGATGTTAATGTTGCGAACATAGATATTGTAGTTGTTTTGTTTTATTTCCTTGCTCGTTCGATCGCACAGTATCGATTCCTTCATCATAATTTTGCCCTTCGTGGCTGGGCCAGGCAGTTTATCAAAGATCGATTCAGAAGTCTGTGATGAATGAAAGCAGATAATTGCTTTCTCGATTAAACGCACATTTATCAATCAATAGGGTTGATACTGGTTTATCATGAATAAAGAGATTTTACAATTTATATTCATAAAATTTATCAACCTTAGAAGCACAAGGAACACTTGGATATGTCAATTTATATTGACTGTTAATAAAAACATACTTAGATAATGTATTTTGATTTGTGATTACATTACCAGGTACTTAATAAATATTCACATGCCTTAGTCAAAATATCTACTCATATTCTTTTCTTAGATTGTATTTTTTTTGATAAAACTTACCTTTACTTATTTTTATCACCTGATTTATCTTACAGTACTTCACTGGCTTGGAAAACTAAGTTTAACAAAATTAAAAAAAAAACAGTTTTTTTTCTAAACTTTAGAAGTCAGAGAATAAAAAACGTTTTATTTTATCAGCTTTCTTTATAGTAAACTAATACTAGTAACATTTTTAACTAAGTTTTGTAGGCCAGTGTATATACCAGTATACAATGTGATTCTTCGAACCTTGATCAAAAGAAATGTGCGGATACACGACACATATTTATCGGTAAAAATCAAGATAAAAAAAATCATATGTTATTTATCTCAAAAACAAAGCAGTTTTAATAATTTTTTAAATGAAGACTACTTCATCTGGTTTTTTCTTCGTTTCTTTTTGAGTAAATGGTGTATTTTATTCGAAGTAGTCTCATTTGAAAGCTAGATAGTTTACCTAGCTAATAAAATAAATAAAAAATACAAATACGATACATAAGCGTAGTAAAAACAGTATTTTTTTAGAAATAAGACAAAAAAAAACGATTTTTATTTTATTTTTTCTCTGTATCTTTAAAACTGGGTAATTAAGGTGTTTTTTTTGCATGTTGTATTAAACTTCATAATTTATTCTACAAATCCTTCAAAAACTGGGGGTCTATCTCTTTCCGTTGTCATGTTATTCACCATTTCAATTAGGTACTTTCTGCCATTTAGATTAAATCAGTTGAGATTCCTGTAGATATCTGTACTTGACTTGTGTTTAAAAAAAATAACATGAAATTTTTTTTATCTCGGTTTTTATCGATAAATATGTGTCGTGTATCCGCACATTTCGTTTGATCAAGTTTCGAAAAATCACATTGTATATACGCTCTCAACGTCTGAAGTCCCGTCGATCAATGACTATGCGTACTATATAATGTACCTACCTGTATTTGTTACGAGGAAAGTTTAACCCTATTGGAGAGATACGGCGGCATCCCTATCATGTCCGGCAAGGTATGACAAGAGGCTTGATTAACAATGATTCTGGTCTATTCCCGAGGATTGTTCTGAGACATGTCAGCATGAGATCTTCCATAGATCGTCCATTAGCTTCCTGAATCTACTGCGAGTTATGGCAACTTACGCATTATCGATCTTAGTGACTTATCGTAAACTCTACTAATCTACTAGCGACGCGTGATCCGTGAGCTGGTGAGTATTTGGCGCAGCGCGATGCATAATTTCCTAACTACTACTGTTCGGTTGCTAGGGTTTATGAGTAGTGGACTGTATTGCGAAATGGATTATGTATGGTGTGTGAAAAATTGTGTCGACACAAACGAAACAAAAGTGATTCAATCTTAGTGAGATGATTTGAATAGGGCGTGAAAGGTGTGAATGATGCGGTGTGCATGTGCAACGAAAAACCACTAACCTTGGTGGGACTGGTGTGTAGCTATACCCAGCTCCTTCCAGGACTCCTCGGGGCGTTGCGACCGAAACTATACCTTTCAGATTCGTACTTCACTGGCGGGCAAGCTTAGCTCGCTTAGCGTAAAGGGCCGGTTGGAGCAGTAGAGCTAACAACGGGTGGAATCTCGTAGGCAGGCAATCACACACACTTCACAGGCTAGTAAGCTAAGGAGTTTTTAACAGTTACGAAACGACACGAATAAATTTAACTATTATACGAGAAAAGCAGTTATGTATCCTCTCAGTTCAAAAATCTAAGACCGAATGAATCATTTTACGAAAATTGGCGGGAAAACACTAACGGTCGAGAACGTCATGACGTTATGAAAATGCCAAAGTTACGCATGTCAGATATGTCAAAGGCAGTCGAAACCTAACCTACAAGAAGTTGGTAGCCAATTCTGAACAACAACATACTCTACATAGTACCTATCATTATAAAACAATGTCGCCTGCCTAATAAATTAATTTTGGTTGAAATGATATTGATAAATGTCGTAGTTCCAACACATTAGATTACCTTTCAAGAGATAACCTTGGAATTATTGAACGCTCTTTCCATGATTAAAAAGCAAACATCATCCAGATAATACCCTCTTTCACAAGTGATACAAAGAACTCTTATTTAGTGCAATATCTTCACTTTGTCAACGCCATACGCCTCATCTTTGGCTAGTCTTACATCCACAAATGATTGCCATCGTCTCCCGCAAACCTATGTAATGTTATCATATCACTTATCTATCACCTTAACCTCCCATTAATTCCTTCATTGACAGTCTTGTAAGTAACCCCGTTAATGCTATCTACAGTGATAAGGTGTCATTGGCGAATAAATCAACGGATTGAATGACTAAGAACTACATGTTTGCAAGTTCTTGACGTGACAGGAGATTAGACTAACTAGTCTAACATATGGGTGTTGCATTCGTTGTAAATTTAATGCCTGGTTTACATTTTGTTAAGTATCAAGTGCGATTGACAAGTACAAGTGACATCTGCGTAGATCACAGTTCCCCCATTCAGATCTAGTATATCAGTCATCTAGCTAGTAGGTACATAAGACAAGCTATGCTTAGCTTGGGTCTAGATGATGCTGTGTGGATTGCCCAGCATTATTTATTTATATAATACTGGGAAAAAAAATGCTGAAATGAGAGTAATCTTGTTGTTTACTCCAAAATCTTTAGACACGAGACGCGAAAATACCATTAATATGCACGAAAATATGTTATTGAATTATAAATATCAAACTTAAGACCACAATAGGGTTCCTGGAGGTCACAGCCCATCAATCAAGACGGTAAACATTTTTAATGGAGAACAAAACTTATCTCTCGGCTATGATTAGCTACCTTCACTGTCAGCTATTCATCTCAAATCGTGACGTCACGCCGCTGCACGAACAAGTGCGCCGGACAACACAATTTGTAAATCATCCCTTCAGGTAAACCTACAAGACTGTTCTCGCACTTCGTCATCCATTGCTGAGAGTCTACCAGACTCTTGAAGTTCTTGATAACTGAAGCCGCAATGTATTTGTTGACTTTGAGATCAGTCGCGTGGTTTTTAAAGGTCGAATGCAATCAGATCGGTTTCGCCTCAGGCATTGGTTCTGGTCGGCACGTGTTCGAAGACTGGTCACGACTGAAATAAGCCTCCGACAAATAGATGGATATTTAAGGCGATGCTTTGTCTTTTATGGCATGCTATTACCCTTACACCTAGTTTCACCTTTTTTCCTCACTATGGTTCTTTCTGTCTCCTGATATACCTTTTAGGTGTTTTCTCTGCACCTATAATAAAGTATCTTTCTATGTAGTGTGAGTGTAATAGTACCCGTGACATAAGAATAAATATTAACTAGAAGCGACTCTTCTTTGATCTAGTCCCAAACGACGACATTTATATACCTACTTCCCCCTTCACCTTGTTACGCCCCTCTGTCGTCCAGGCGTTTTGCCAGGGTTGCTACTGCACTGTACCGCCGCGCCCCGCCGCCGTCGCGTCACAAGGCGAAGCGAGTGAGAAAAGGTCAACGACCGATGTTCACGTTCCTTTGATTAGGTACCTACCTAATTAGTTAGATAGGAACCTACAAAAACATTAATATTTAGAAAATATTACTTACATAGGGTAGGTATTATCATTATCTTTTAGCAATCTAAAAAAACTTAAATTTGTCTTCGTATTTGAGTTATTGTCACACCACAATAACTTGAACGTGACGCCATATTATAGAGGTAGGTACCTAACTTACATAAATATTAAAATCCGCGTGCGGCTTCGCCGGCTGTGACAGCCCTACTGAATGGGCCCGCCCACTGCACGTTTAACGTGCAGAATCGCGTAGGCTAATATCGTGACCTTGAGCGCGTTCGGAGCGAAGTTTCCATTCTACTCTGTTATTGTCTATTCTTATGCCCGTGACACTATCTCTGGGGTTGGATGATGCTGTGTGGATTGACCAGCATTATCTATTTCTTTCTTTTCTATAGGTTTGAAGATCTTGCTAGCTTTTGCATCTTAGATATTTTATTTGACACTTATTCCCGTAAACCGATTCTTTTACCACTATTATATGGCTGGTACTATTATACACATCTGTACTTTTATACTAAAGGCTCTTTAATATTCAGCCCTTATCTATTGCAGGCTATTTTCGTCCCTATACCACTTCCACTTTTCATGGATAAAGGAACAACCTACCTCATAACCATACCTCGCGGAAATTACTTTTATGCCTTACAACATTATTTTCATTTCCCGCATGTGGAATATGAAACCCTCAATAAGTACATATCTATTCAGGATTGCCATTTTATAGCAGACAGTAAAGAGTCGTATACTAACGTAACATGCAAATTATTGGAATCTCAATGGGATGCTAAATACATTGGTAATTCTAGCTTTATAACGAAGTTATAAATGCATTAACTGTATGACACTTATCTCCGCTACAGTTCTTGGGCCATCAGGCTTTTTAAATTGCTGTAACCTGCTGTTAAATCATTAATGTATGGCACATCAATGACTATATTTTTGCCCTGTTTTGGATTTGAGACCTATTTACTAAAAGTAATTGGTAAAACGTGAGACATCTCTTGTTTGTTAAATTGCTGGGCCTGGGTGTTGTGTAGTATGTTTTATCATCAATCATCTTGTATCCTTAACAGAAGCTCCGCTCAATTTGGGGCCACAAGATGCAGTGTGAAAAATGACCAGCATTTATTTTCTAGAAAAACCTGTGTCGAGTAAGACTTCTGGATATTAAGATGCATAGTGCCATGCCAAGAGGCGTTATGTATAATAATCTTATGTGGTTAATATACATTACGAGAGTCGAGTACTTTGGTACTCAGAGCCCGGATAAGTTTTATTGGATCGAAGGACCAATAAAGTAAGACATTAATCTATTCACTAGAGAGGTAGACGGTAAATTGACAGATTGCTAGATAAGTTGCAATGAGTTAGAGGAGCTGGTTGTTAGATGGAACAACCAGTTGTGATTATGTTCAGCATTTTATTTTTTACTAGCGACCCGCCCCGGCTTCGCACTGTTTTATTATACGCACCTATAAACTACAATCAAACACTTATCTATTAAAAAAAAACGCATCAAAATCCGTTGCGTAGTTTTAAAGATTTAAAAGCATATATAGGGACAGAGAAAGCGACTTTGTTTTATATAATGTAGTGAAGGTAATGTGAAAGAAATAATTTTTAGATATTTGATCCAGTTAGTGTTGTAATAAAGTACTAGGGTAAACTTTGAATTTTAAATTAGCAAAGCTAATTACCCTTAGGTAGGTACTTAGTTATCACTTATCCCATTGAATACTATTTACGAACACTCACTACGTGTATTTCTATTGTTTGTGCTATCATGTTTGAAGTTTTTCAAATATCTTTATCTTTTACGGCAATAGTACCTACCTACAGACAGTATATAAATTGGAATGCGAAATTTTCACTCAATGATTTGTCATTTCTTTATGCAGCACCTACGCATTTTGTAATTCAATCTGCAGTGTTGTGATCTTTGACCTCGGCTCCGGTCAATTCAATTGACAGTCATCAATAGGAATGAATTACTTTCTTCTCGAATATTCGATGTGAACTTGCATTGCTGATTCTTTTTTATAATCCATGGCGATTTTTAGATCCATACCTACTAACTCAGTTATCGTTTGTTTTTCAACAACTTTATTTATAATGATTTCACCCATTGCTGGGTGATAGGTATACTATTATCTTTCAAACTATGTAGCCAAAGAAAGTAAAATTTGTAACCGTCAGTGCGACATTTAATATTACGCCTTAAGGTGATCCGATTGTCATACGTTTGTATTTTCCCAAATATGAGCGATGTGGACATAATTTAACAAATAAATAACTGTTTTTGGCTTTGTTATTGGTCATTATTTGCGGCAAATTGTGTTTGATTCATGAAAACACTCGGAATAATTAGAAATAACGTGAAAATTTTGGGCCATTTTTATCAATGTGTGAGTGAACACGGATAATGTTGTACGCCCGCTTACTTGAACTTGTGAGTGTGACGGCGGCGACGGAATCGCCATCTCTGTGCTATCTAAAGAATCATCTAATAATACCATAGTCTACCGTTCTCAAAGGGTTTTTCCATCGTCCAAGTATTTATTCCTATCTATTTTTATCTAGGAAGCCTACGTTCCGTTTCCATGACAACAATAAATGACACTATGTAAACAGATAAAATGTTTGCTTATAGATACCAGTTTAGAGAGTTTTACGCTGGGGCCACACTACCTTACCGTCTACCGGGCTGTTACCGCAATAATTATGACATTAAATTACCGTTTAAATTACTGCATGACCTGGTGTGGTTACACTAGAGTTTACCTAGATATGTCAATAAATAAGGCGGTAAAAATATCACGTGCGTCGCCGGTGAGCTCGTATTGCACACTGGACAAACGGTAGTGGCCACAAACGCATTAATTACTGCGGTAATCTTCTTTGATGTGCGAAAAAAGACTTGTCTACCGCCATTTGCCATATTGATTGGCATTGTAAAATTATGGCCATAAATCGTGGTTGCACCTAGGTGTTGTATAATTTATAATTAAAATAATTATCGGCATATCACGGTAGTGTGGCCCCAGCATCAGACGTGTCAGATTGTATGCAAAGCATTTCGATCATTCATCAGCGACGACCGATGTGGCGCAGTGGGCGAAGGTCCGCCTGCGACCGGTTGTGGGTTCGATTCCCGTGTCGGAAAAAATTGTGTACGATCTACAGAAATTGAACATGAAATTGTTCCGTTGGTCTGGGTGTTTTCTATGTATTTATAAAAAAAATATCTATCTATGTAATATATTGTATTAAGTTTATCAGTCAACTAGTACCCATAATACGAGCTTTGCTCACCTTGGGGCTAGATGATGCTGTGTGGACTGTCCGGAATTATATATATATTTTTTTTATTGGACTAATCGTAACTTTTTACAGAGAGCCAAAACAAAATATTGAACATGATTTTTTTGAAAAGTTAAAGTTTTTCTTTTTTAATATTAAAACATCATTGTTTTCGTAATTTTTTGCTCTATTTTTTAAAATAATGGTCGCTGTTATAGCTATCACCCAACTTGATAAAAACTACAAAAGCCCATTTTGCATTAAAATTTTGAAGCAAAGTTAAGATAATTATCCCAATACAAAGAAATAAATATTTAAATTAAACTAGCTTTATGAAATGTTCTCAAAAGAAAATATACTTTATCAGAAATAAAACCATTTTCTAAATTTTTGAAATGTGGCCGTTTTGCATTCAATGAGCGATTTGTAAAAATGCCTGAACTTAGCTGGCGTAAGAGCTAAAATAAAATAAAAATCAGTTGGTGGTGATAGTACATAATTGTTTCTTTTTATTTTTGTCATACCGTTAGAAACGAGGTCAGGACCCTTTGTGGGATGTACCTACGCAGAACAGTCTACCAAAGTTTTATATAACAATCAAATAGACTTAGGAAGGCTTACAATAAGTAATTTATGACAAATATGAATTTGTTTGTACTAGGTCTATGACATTGTTCAAAATATAAAGAATAAAAATGATAAAAATCAAAAATTTTGGTAGTGTTGAAGGGATTCGAGCCCGTACTAACGGGATGGATCAAAATTTTGTGGATATTTCATTTTCAAAAAGCAAAAAGTAAATTAAATTTTCGGTGGTTTCGAACCCAGGTACGACTATACATCGTCGCACCCACCCGACTGTTCAAACCGCTAGTCCAAAGTGAGTTATTGAAATACTGTGAAAATTTGTATTACTTTTAATCTTTTATAAGTGGTCGTAAAATCGGAGCTAAAATACCTAAGTACACAAAGAACAGAGTCAAAAAAAGTGGAGACTTCCTTACGCTAATAATTTTAATGTAATTTTATTATAAAATTGGAACAACTTTCACAGTGAGTACATTTAAAATTAATGATTGTTATTGTGAACTTATTCAATTTATTTGTCAATTCCAATGATTTAACGAAATTAATAAATAGCATGAAAAGTATTATTTTTTTTACCTATGATTTGTAAGATATTCTTTAGCTAATAAGCTTAGTTTGTAAATAACATTACCCTCTGCGCCTTTTTACTTAAATTGTTCAAAACGATAAAAGAAAATTACCTCCAATTTTTTTTTTTAAATGTAAATAGAGCCTGTTTTTATTCTTAAAAAAAACAAGAGTCGAAAATTAGTTCGTTAACTAGTGGTTTTATTGAATTAATTTTAGATGTAATTTAGTAATGTCCCGAAAACGGAAATATTGGTCCGAAAAATATTTAGTCCTAAGGCGTCTCCAATTATCTCTGTTATTTTTCGAACAGTAGTTATTTTAGTTCCACTGAATTTATAGGGTTTGCCTGTGTGAGTGACTCGTAGCGGCCGATCACTCACACAGGCAAGATCTTTTTTTGTGTGAGTGACTCGTAGCGGCCGATCACTCACACAGGCAAGATCTTTTTTGCTCTTCCCAAATACAAGCTCCCTAAATGCTTTCAACACTTGAAAAATTGCTTGGTACATAAAAAACAACATACCATTTGCGGCAAATACATTACCATTAAACAATTATGAACAATTTAATTAGAAAATAGTGAAAAACATCAAAATTGAAAATCATCGCCATCTAGTAGCGGAGCTATGCTTAGTCCTGGACGCGAAATCACCTTAAATAATGGTTTCTCTGTGTGACCCGGATATATTCCTTTTTGACGAATTATTCAACTTTTATTAACAATGAAAATTACAATACAAAGAATAGAAACAAATTAGAACTACAATAGTATTTACAATAATAATTGAAACAGTTTAATTGAATGCAGTCTGCATTCAATTAAACTGTTTGCAAACAGTCATTAGTAGTTGATTTAAATATATTTATATGTTGATCAAATCAACGTTACATTCTATACATTTTCATTTCGATCTCACAATTTCTCTCACAAAAGAACACCATGATGTCCAAATGTCCATTTAGTGTAACAATTTTGGGCGTCCTACTTCCGCGTCCACATTCTGATTGATACAAAAGCAACTATTTCCATTTACTATTACAAATCAGTTTGGAAGGCAAGAGGTTAAAAAGCAGGTGACCGAAATACAGTCGTATTTTCTTGAACCTTTTTATTTTCAAAATGAGTGGTATCTATCGAGTTGAAAGTAAGTAATTTCTATCCCATGGAAACTGATAAATGTGATAAAAAGTTAATTTATGTATTATTTATTATTGATATTATATAAACGCGATAGTTTGGATATTTATGGACATTTGTTACTCTTTCACGCAAAAAATACTGAATGGATAGGACATAAATTTTGAGTAGACGTAGTTCTAGCCCTGGAATAAACCATAGGCTTTTCATCCCATAAATCTGTTAATAAGGGATATAAATAGCAAAGGTATTCTCAACGTTTTCATAGAAACGACGTGTGCGAAGCCGGGGTAGATACTTTACTTTTTTATTCCAGGTCTAGACTAGACCTATATTTCTAGAAAATTTCAGTGTCAATCCGTTTAGTAATTTTGGCATGAATAAGTAACAAACAAACATGCATCCACCCAAACTTTCGTATTTATATTTTTAAGTGTTTTAAACATCTGATCGATCTGTTTTTCATATAAATGCGTCCATAAAGCCCTACGGTCCAGTAATGAAAGCTTGTCATTCAGGACCACAGAATAAATAATAGCCAATTCAAATTATAGGGCCATTTAGAAAAGTACCTTAACAGGAAACTGGGAATGGGAATAAAAGTGATTGCATGCTCGGGTAATTGATTATGAAATACATATTTACTTGACTAGTATTTTGCTTTATGAATTTGAATAGGTACATTTTATTCATTGTCACAAAAGTTATTAAGTTCGCTTGTTTCATAAGCTTGTTTGATGATTTTGAAATATAATTATTCCAATCAATAGTTGATTGGAATAATCATAATATTATAATTATTCCAATCAATAGTTGATTGGAATAATCATATATCAAACCACTAGTCTTTGTAATTTCTTCTTGCGATTTTTTTCTCTTTTTATATTCCCTCAATTCTATCCATAACTCTCTGCCTTTACACTTCCCTTGTCAAACTCTTCATTAGCTACATCTTGAGGATTTCCTGATCCATCTAAAAGCAAAATGAGTGCACAATTAGCAGACATTTCCCAAGACATTAATAACACGGTATAAATAGCAGGTCCATCCATCATCTTCACCTCCCGGCTTCTGACTAGTTGCTCCCTGACTCTGATGTATCAATTTGATAAATTGTAACGACACTACAGACGAATCTCTACTGAATTGGTGAAAATTCGCTCGACTTCTATATTTGCTCGTGGTTGCCCAATAGTCAGGGCCTGGACTAGTTGTTGCCCGCGATTGATCTTGCGGAACAATACGCGAGGGCAGTGACCCCGCGGACGGCAAGGCAGATGCTATTATGATGAGTTGTTGGCAGATAGGTCAGTTCATCGTTTAGTCTTCATTTGATCTTTACCAACATTAAACAATTCAAGTCATTTTGCAAGTTTCAATCAGATTACACTATTCTGAGATTTGCTTTTCACAAAACAGTTCTCCTGCTTAATAACTTGCTTAGCGAATGGTTAAGTTTAGTCCATAACAATAATTAGACAAATAATTAAACATTAATAATATAAAATATACAATAAAATAATAAAAAATATATAAATATAAGTAATAAAATAATTAAACATTAATTCGTTGAGTAACAGTAATTAGACAAATACTTTTTAGGTCTTGCTTTTCTATATTTATGTTTTTAGTTTATTTTCGTATCGTTCTAAATTGCGGTGCTCTGCGTGCGTTTTATATCGTGGTCTTTAGGTTTCAAGCAGTGTGTATGTTTTTAATTTTTATGTAATTTAAGGATAAAAAGTCTGAATTTACGAACTGTTAATTTTTACTTATTTAAGACCTGGCGTTCGACGATTTTAGTGGGTTGTTGTTTATTTTTATAATCATTATAGGTGGAAGGCGGAAAGGGGGGAAGGGATGCTTTTCCCCAGCAGTGGGACAGTATGGGCTAATAGAAATAAATCTGTGGTGGTATTAAGAGCGACCTATTCTCAAACTCCTTGCAGCTTCGGTTTGAAATCGCAACAGTCAACTGACTGACCATTGTTCGTCACTGAAACACTGCATTTATGCATTCAAATAAAGGCTCTTTGTCGACAACTCTAAAGAAAGTCTTGTTCTAGGCTCTCTTTAGTTTACCTACGTTAAAGTTTCTCTTAGTGTTTGGTTAGTTTCTTTTCATTAGCTGGACTACAAAGTATGGCGGTAATCTGTGTTGTTTAAGAGTTACATCACTTGTTTTAAACTTTTTATTATATAACTTGCTACAACTTCTGGCTATGTTTATTTTCCCTGGTGGAGGGTGTATTTTAAGTTTATTTGGCTTATGTCTCCATTTAGTTTAACGTTAGGTTAGGTTAACGTAAGGTTTATGCAACTTGCCTAACGTTAGGTTTATGAAACTTAAGACACGTTACACTTTTGTATTTATTTATGTTAGTATAAGTCTCAAATTTTGATATTGCGGGTTGGTTTGAATTAAATAATGCAATATACTGAGTCTATTCAATAATCAGAGACAAGGGTACAAGAAATTACATCACTACATAGTATAAAACAACGTCGCTTTCTCTGTCCCTATGTCCCAATGTATGCTTAAATCTTTTTAACTACGCATCGGATTTTGATGCGGTTTTTTTAATAAATACGGTGATTCAAGAGAAAGGTTTATACGTATAATAAAACCGTGCGAAGCCGGGGCGGGTCGCTAGTTTACGATAATCTATAAATCTTTAGGGTAATGTGTGGTCTGAGGGAGGTTGCTGGAGTAACTGAAGTGAATTCGGTTTTTCCGATGAAAAAGCTGAATTACTTACATAAAAACTTTCACGCTTCGAACTAAGCTTACTGTGTCATTACAACACAACTTTGCCTTTTACCATTAACATAAAGCCCTTTTCGGCAGTTTCCACACAAACTATAATTTCGTTACCTCGTCAGTAATGTGTATTACATGTGATTACAAAAGCGGTAACACGCGTGTCTATTAGTCTATTACTCTTGATTTGATAGCGGAAGGTACGCAGGGTTGTAACTGACATAACTTTTGCTTCTGTAGTCTATTCTTGGTCTAATCTAACGAGTCTAATGGGTTGAATCTCTCTGTTAGTTAAAAAATATCCTGAAGCTCCTTCGAGCCACTTTATAGATATTTGTTTTCTGGTAAATGGATTTTTTCTCCGTAAGCAAGTTGTTTAATTATAAATACCAAGTAACCTGTCCAAAATACCTATGTACCTATTGATGCAGAATAAAGCCTGTTAAAGACAAAGTAAAGTGCTTCGTTTTAAGTCTCATTTTCAATCGTGTTCCTACTACACTTAAAAACTTTTGTAAAGTGTAATGTAAAAGCTTTGGAGTAGATAGGCGAGTCTTTTATGGAACGCATAAAAGTGTTTTCTTACTGCTCTCAAAACATTTATAAAGCTTCTGAGAAACATAATGATAAAAATATTTAGTAACTATTCCGCGCTAAAGGCTAGTTCGGACTAGGCTAATAATTTAGTAGAGTACCGAGTAATTTAGTGGCTAAAAGTGTGTGAACCACAAAAATTTATTCGAGTAGTTTAGTGAACGATTAAGTCGAGTCGATCCATTTTACTCTATTTTTATCGAGCGAGTAGCGCCTCCCACCACGCGTCCGTGCTCACTGCTAAAACTATCGAAGTAAGTATTCTTTAGGATCTTCCAATGCCAATTCCTTCAGAAGACAATTAGTACCTCCTAGTGTATCTCTTCTATTGATCCATTTTCGTACCCATAACTTCTTTTTCTTAATCACACAACTATGCTTTTCTTCTCTGACAAGATTCACCAAAATGCAATCCGCCAGCAAACAATTGATGCGCTTTGCAATCAGGAAAAGTAAAAATGGCAAGTCACGTACCCTCACACTGTAAAACTCACTTAGGTTATGTGAGTACATTTTGTAGAATAAATAAAATCGGCCAGTGCGAGTTGATGCACGCACGAAGGGTTCCGAACCAAATCTCAAAAAATCTGGTCTGTTGTATATGCCCCCCCTCTAAATATTATATTGTTTTTCTCTTCTGTTTTTTTAGCACTTTTTGTTATAGCGGCAATAGACATACGTCACATTCTGTGAATATTTCAACGGTCTAACCTGAGGGTCTATCGTCATCGTTTTCTATCACAGTTCTTTAGATTACACTTGATGACAGACGGATAGCCGAGTCTGAGTAATGGTACCGTTTTAGACTTTGGGTACACTAACTGCAGAATGACAAGCTTCTTAGTTTACTTTGAAATAACTTTGACTTGTCTCCTGACCTGGCAACCCTACAGGTGTGGCCGTAGGTGCAACGGTGATCAATCTCTAGTTACGTGAGGTTTCAACACGCCGTACTATATCTAATGGCCACGTGAACGAAGTGCGTGCCATCGGAATGCAACGTTCGGTCAACTGCAAGGCATTCTTTTGGAGATCCGTCATGCCGGCTCTTTCTTATCTTCCTGTTTATCCCTAGGTTGTCTAGAAGGTTTTGCTGTAGGAAGACCGTTTTTTTTAAATAATGATCAGTTTGTGGCCTAAAAGCAATGCCACATTATAATTTTATTTAACTTTTCGTAAATCAAAAGCAAAGCAACCGAGCCAAGTGTGAGTCGAACTCGCGCAAGAAGGGTTCCATAGTAACATTATTTATACGACGGCAAAAAATCGTGTCTGTTGTATGTGTATGGGAGCTCCCTTAATATTTATAATATTTTTTTTTTTGTGTTTTTTGTTTTAACTGCAACAGAAATACATCATTTATGAATATTTCAAACGCCCAACTCTCACGGTCCATGAGATAGGTACAGCAGCCTAGCGACAAGTATATAAACAGACGATGGACGGACAGCGGAGTTTTACCCTTTACGGGTTTGTTTTACCCTTTGGGTAAGGAACCCTAAAACGGGACGCATAGAGTAACAGTTCGTCATTCGTCTCCGTCTTGGTGTTATGACGTGCAATAAAAATTTATCTTTCAACCTACAACTATCAATGTATATTTAATATCGCAAACTAAATCAAATGCGTCCACAGGCATCATGTAAATCAAACGATCTATCATAATTTGATCCTATTAAGGCGCTTACTAGAGGTATACTAGCGCCACCGCCACTTTTAAAAATCGAATGTAGGAAGAGAAACGAAGTTGCTCTTGGTGACCATCAAACTCTGTTTTCGTATCTCATCATACAATAGACAAAATAAAACAACAACTGATGCATTAAAAAAGTTTATGATAGCTATAACAAACTGAACGTTTGATTTTTGGAAAATACTTATTTAACATGAAATACATTAATATGTAACATAATTATGATAAAATCAGAGGCGGCGCTGGTGTTTTTGTTGGCGCCTTAAACAGAAGGCCCTACTGATCACAAATCAAAATAATCCCCTTTCAGCTTAAATCGCCTCGGGCTTACTTTATGCATAACGAACCCTCCTGATTTATTGAGGAATCTCTTCCCACTCTTTCCTTCTCGAATTGAAAGAAAGAGACGAAATCTGCGCTGATATAAACCTAATGTAACACTTATGAATTCAATTACAGTTTGATTAAAGTCATCAATACAGTTCGATGGCGTACAGACAGATTTTAAATGATAGAGATTTCCTTAAGGCTTTTTATACAGGATCTACCTCTCAATTGCAATTTAGTTTAGAATAATATTTTAATGCCAATTTCAATTGAGCAAAATCCTAAGTTGTTGAACTTACTGTAAATACAACATATTACCTTGTTACCATAGTAACATGCTTCGCTACGCTCGTGACTTAATTTTAGAATCCTTCGCATGTTCGGTCTATAAAAATGAGCACGCGGTTAAAAAGCTACTTTGAACTCTTTTATAACAAATAACAATTTATCAATTGTGTTTTTCAATAGTTTCATCAACATGCAATAAATCCTAAATCTCTAATTAGAATTGTAAATGTACGGCCACTGCAGGCGGAAGATAAGGCGGCTGCTACACATCAATGGATATGTTGTTTATAAACATAATACACGTATCTGGGTCGAGTGTAACTATGGGTTAACGCAACAATGATTAATTGGGATCGTGTGCATGGTGCCTTAGGGTTTTATATTGCACCTGCTGATGTAAATGTTTCAGTAAAGTTTTACCATCATGTATAAGGAATGTATTTTATACTAGTTTCTGCCCTTTATATCTAGTACTAGCGACCCGCCTCGGCTTCGACCGGTTATTATACGTATAAACCTTCCTCTTGAATCACTCTATCTCGCATCAAAATCCGTTGCGTAGTTTTAAAGATTTAAGCGCGTGTAGCGTTAAGGGACAGAGAAAGCGACTTTGTTTTATACTATGTAGTGATGCAGTATTGTATGGGTGTATTATTTTCTTTCATAGTGTGATATAAGGATAACAAATTTAATATTTTTCTATTAGATTCTAATCTGCCGGCGGCTTCGCACGCGTTGTTTCTATGGGAACGTTTCAAGGCTAGTTCTATCCCATGGTAAAAGATTTATGAGATGAAAAGCAGCGTTTGTTTTATTCCAGGGCTAGAACTACGTCTATCCAAAATTTCAGTCCGATCCGTTCAGTAGTTTTTGCGTGAAAGAGTTAACAAACATACGTCATAAATCCATACATAAAAACTTTCGCGTTTATAAAATCAGCAAGGGTAAAGATAAATCTTTACGAAAATTACAATCAAGGAATAGAAAAAATCACAACTAGTATACATATACAATTGTACTTGATATACAATTGAAACTATTGAGCTAACTGCAGACGGTTGCAAATAGTCTAAAGGTAGCTCATAGGATAAAGATAGTAAAGATAAGGATTGTATTTACATTATTTTTTTATATGGTATTGTATTAACTTTAATTTTTAATATTTTATTTTATATTCAATTCAATTCAATTTTAATGATCTTTTGACATAATTACATGTTCTTAGATAAGTCACACATACATTTCAACTTAACATCTATCTACAATCTAACTTAGTAATAACCTCATCACAAAATATATTTTTGTCGGCCAAAGCTTTGTCAACTGTATAATAACTATTATTTAATATAATACTTTTAACATTATGCAAATAGTTCACTGTCATTTTTGTTTCTAACTTCTAGAGGTATTTTATTATATAATTTAATAGATAGACACCTAAAGCTTTTTATTTTGGAGAGTCTCGTATGTGGTACTACAATATTTTCCTTATTTCTAGTATTATGGTCATGTACTTGGTCTTATATAACCTAAAATGGTGATTATAGTGATGATGATAAAATTAAGCCATGTCGGCTTCTCTGAATTTCAGACCCATCTGTATAATATCCGCAGTCGCCAGTAAGTAGGTTTATGTCTCGTGAAGAACTTTTCCTGAAAATGATCGGATGGTTGTAAATCTGTTCAGTGATTTGATTCCGAGTAATTTTAATATCATACTACACAGCTACTACATAGCTGTTTTATTATAATGCGAATTCACTATGGTATTCATTATTGATCTCTATTTAAATTCTAAATTAGGAGAACCCGCGACTTTTTCTACGTAGAATTAGATCAATTTATCCCATATTTATTTAGAAATCGAATGTCAGAAAAACATTTGGCTAAGATATTATTTAAGAATTTGGTCAAAAACATAGAGGTAAGATCCTCTACCTAGTTCATTTCTTACCATGAAGTTCTGGGTTTTTTATGTATGATAAAAAAATATCTTTCTATGTCGTTTGTTGTATTAAGTACCTATATAAGTCATCTTCGACTTGGTAGACGTAGTGTAGGACGCCCTCCGGCCAGGTGGGATGGCGATCTGCGAAAGACTGCTGGCAGATGCTGGATGCGTCAAGCTAAAGACAGGGCGCTATGGCGCTCATTCAGAAATCAGAAATCAATATCTTTATTTCTTTAGGCTTACAAAATAAGCACTTAGACAAGTCAAATTTAATACTATAGGTACATAATTATCAAAATAATATAAGAAATAAAGTGATAAGTAATTGATTTTCAGTTCGCCTCAATTTTTTGTCCACTAGTGGAAGAGGCGAAATAGAAATCACTAGCATGTGTATAACTTATGTGTCTAATACATGTTTGCCTTATAATTAATTACATACTATTGTCGATGTGGAACTGAGCGACATCTGGCCAATCACTAACGTCATTGATGTAATCATTTATGGAGTAATATGCCTTCTTGATAAGATTTAGTTTTATGTACTGTTTAAATCTACGAATAGAAAGTTCAGTTGCTTCAGATGGAAGCTTATCATAGAAGCGCACACAATTATCCATAAATGATTTCCCCAGTTTTCGTAATCTAAATGAAGGAATGTGTTTTTCGTGTATTTCTATTGTGAACATCACAATTTTTCAAAAAGTTACTCTTGTTTTTGTGTGTATACATTAAATTTTCATAAATATATTGCGAAATTACAGTTAAAATTTTTATTTCTTTAAATAATTCCCTCAAGGAGTCACGTGGCTTTAATTTATAAATTGCACGCACCGCCCTTTTTTGAAGAACAAAGATAGTTTGAATATCAGCTGCCTGTCCCCACAGCAAAATACCATAAGACATAACACTATGAAAGTAACTATAATAAACTAGCCTAGCTGTGTCCTGATCAGTGAGATGTCTAATTGTTCTCACTGCATAGGCTGCTGAATTAAGCCTACCCGCGAGGGCGTCAATTTGCGGTTGCCATTGAAGAGTTGAATCAATATGCAACCCCAAGAATACAGTAGAGTCTACGAAGTGAACAATCTCATTATTTAACATGATTTGAGTTGGGAGTTCTCTAACATTTGGTAACATGAATTTTATACATTTTGTTTTTTTAGCATTAAGTAAGAGGTTATTGGCGGTAAACCAATTTAGTATCTTTGACAACGAATTATTTACATCGTCAAAATTATATTTATTTCTGTCAACTTTAAAAATTAGTGAAGTATCATCAGCAAATAAAAATATAGCACAAAGATCTTTTGCTAAAAAGGGGAGATCATTTACATATACTAAAAATAAAAAGGGACCTAATATAGATCCTTGGGGGACGCCTAATTCAATTTTTGAGCCCGTAGATCTTTCTTTACCAACGTCTACTTTTTGAACTCTATCAGATAAATATGATTGCATAAGATCCAGTGCCTTGTTGTTTATTCCATAGTGTTTCAGTTTCTCAATTAATTTACTATGATCTACCCAGTCAAAAGCCTTAGAAAGGTCACAGAATACACCAATAGCGTTTTTGGCTTTATCCCAGGCCTCCAAAATATGCCTTAATAGAACTGTACCAGCATCCGTTGTCGATCTACCCTTGGAGAAGCCAAATTGGTTTTCATGAAATAACCTATTAAGGTTGAAGTGAGAAGTTAACTGGGTGGGATAGAATAATTTTTTCAAAAACTTTACTCATTGCAGGAAGTATTGAAATCGGTCTGTAATTGGCCGGATCAGTGTGGCTACCAGATTTATAAAGTGAAACTAACTTACTATACTTCATGAGATAAGGAAAAACTCCTGCGTCGATACAACTATTGAAAATATAGGCCAAACAAGGAGCCATTTCCTTAACAATTGAACTTAATACTTTTGTTGATATACCCCAGAGATCCTCAGTATTTTTAATGTTAATGGACTTAAAGATTTTCACTACATAATCAGCATTTACATAACTAAAGATAAAGCTCTCATTACATCTAGCAACTGAAGATTCTAACAATTTAACAGCCATTGATGCATTAGGGGAGGCCTATGTCCAGCTGTGGACTAATATGGGCTATGATGATGATGATGATTAGTCATCTAGTACCTACCCGTAACACAAGTTCCGCTTATCTTGGGGCTAGATGATGCTGTGTAGATGGTCCAATATTATTATTTATTCGAAGGGTTCTTCGGTCGTTGGTTAAGGATCGTCTTTTCCATCTTCTACTTAAAGCCCTTACATATTCACATAGTCATTACATAAATCAATGTTTATTTATGACAACGCTCTGTTTTACAGGTAAGTGCTCAGCGGGAGGATTCGCGTAAGTGAAGTTTTAAATCAATATGTTACGACACAATTATTAGAGAAGCTAGCATTTTGCCCCGGCTTCACCCGGTAGAACATTTAAACCGACGCGGCGACGGAATACAACAGGCGGTTCTTAATTATTAGAGAAGCAAGCATTTTGCCCCGGCTTCGCACGGGTGGTTGGTAGAGCTTTTAAACCGACGGAATATAACAGGCGGTTCTGAATTCGGCTTAAATTTTGTTTTTATTTATATAAAATAAAAGAGAAAACTGGGTGACTCATCAAGAAATCTTTGTAAATACAAGAGCTACGAAGCTGAAATTTTGCATGGAGGTTCCTTTTAGGAATTCATAATCCGTTATGAATCCGGATTTTTGGAATTTATTGTTCTAAGGTAGTTAAAATGGGGTCAATGAGGTATTACTAATGTCCACGCGAATAAAATCGCGAGTGGGTCAGCTAGTGTATAAATATATATCAATATTTTTACTCATACCTAATCATAATCAATCACTTATTTGTAAGAATACATTAATTATTATATGTCAGGTCATTAATTTAATAACCTGACCTTTTAGTACTAACTTAGATACCTAACTGTATTAAGCCTGTCCTCTGACGTGCAATTATTGTCTGATTTTTTTTATTACAAGCATTGCTAATTCATTCAGGTTCTAAATATTCGAAAGTAACATTATAGAAACATTTTTCAAGTAACTATCTATTTAACATTTTCCGTAAGATATGTCCATTAAGATCCTTGAAATTACTCTGTATTTGGTGAAAACCGCATGAAAATCCGTTGTGTCATTTTTGAGTTTATCTCGTTCAGACAAACAGACAGACTGATACAGCGCGGACGTGGTTTTATAATATTTAGCTATGGTTATTAGCCTCGGAGTAAGAGCTTTATCTTCTGTAATATTTATTGCTCTTATATCATTTGCCATTAGACCTGCTCCAATTTCTTCGTTATTTACGATGCAAATGCAAATGACGAAGATATTGACATGTTATTTACGTCGCTTATTTTGAGAACAGCAATGTCGATCTATTTTTAATCTATTTTTAATTTTTAGTAGTTTTGGCGTGAAACATCCATCCATCCAAACTTTCGCATTTATAACATTAGTGTGCTTTCTTACTACTATAATGAAGTTTTTGTATTTTCTCAAGAAATCTTTTTCTTTGGGGATGTTATAGTACCTTAGCGTAGGTAAATAAATAATAAAAAATAATTCTTCTGGAATTTATGACTGGGTTACGTACTTGTAGGAAAGGAGGATGATAAACTTAGAATAAATCCCTAAAGCTTAAATAAAAAATACGATTTTTTATAGCAAAACAAAGTGAATAATTTCATGAGTTGCACATTCTTAACTTGGTATGAAAAAAAAACAGAAAGGTACTTAGAGTCATGATTAACTTCTTCTTTCGACCTTATCCCACGCTAAGTGGGGTCGGCACAACATGAATTCTTATTCCATTCTGCTCTGTTATTCCAATTCATGATTAACCTATAAGAAAAATAAATAATGAGAAGAGTAACCATTTTATTCCTTGCAGACAGTGGTATAATCTTTAGCTTTAGAGAAAGCGCTCATTGCCATCAACACCCCACAACCGTGCAAAGACAACGAAAAGAGCCCCAAACCTCCTGGAAAGTTATGCTATTACCACATTCAGCGCATCCAACAGCTTCCGCCACTGCTTTGTTGGTACTTGCCTACAATAAATCTCAAATTTACTATCACCGCGTCCAGTTTCGCGGAATCATAAAACTTGAACATGCGAAACCCATAGCGTTTGATATAAAGGCGGTCCCTCATCACGACTATTCGTCTGTAATGTAACAATCCAAGATTCATTTCTGAGCATTCGCCTGTTATGTAACAATACAAGATTCATTTGTGAGCATTTGCCAGTTATGTAACAATAGAAGATTAATTTGTGAGCATTCGCCTGTTATGTAACAATCCATCCAGGTTCCATTTTGAGGATTTTTTGTTGACGAGAGGTTGTAAAAGTAGAATGTCAACATACAAAATCCTTACTAATATTATAGCGAAAGCTTGTATGTATGTTTGTTATTCTGTAAAACTACTGAACGGATTGGGCTGAAATTTTGAGTAGACTTAGTTCTAGCCCTGGAACATAGGCTACTTTTCATCTCATAAACCAGTTCCCATGGTATAGAAATAGCCTTGAAATTGTTTTCAGAGAAACAAAGCGAACGAAGCCGTGGGCAGATACATTTATATCATAAAGGCATTCCGGCACCGCACCGCTTTTGGTGTAATGCTAATAAAATATTTATTTTATTTTATTTTATTTAATATTTTATTTATTATTCTTTTATTTAAACAAGACTTACGTAGAAAATAAAAAATAATAGAGAAAATAAGACAATATGTACTTACGTAATTACTTTAATCTGCTTACAAAATTGTATCTGCCTCAGTATGAGTTGGATGATAGTTTGCATCCAACGTTGGTCTTCTGCCAATGCTCGAAAATGTTGTTACGTTACAGGTAACAACTCAATGTGAGGGACCGCCTTAACGTTGAATGGTTATTTAGGGCTCCCTTCTCGGATCCACTAGGAAGTGCACCGGCCTATTTCTGCATCGCCTATTCCCTCCCTTTGTTGCTCGGTTTATTTCTGTTTACGTCTCATTTCGAAACTTTACGAGCTCGGATGCGTCTGTTGCAACAGTTCGGGAACGGTATAGATGGTTGGTGCAGTAGTAACAGACCGGCTGTTTTTTTTTTACAGTACGGAATGAACTCGTAATAAAACTTCCTTCTGGTGAGTGAATGACTTGGTCTTCTGCAAGTCAACGAGGGAATCTATTCAAAAAATGCTCAGTTTCAGAAAAAACTATAGAAAGCGATCAGGGTGAATCTTTTAATAAAAAATACTAGCCAAATCTTCAGTTATATAATACTTAACCTTTGGATTATTATTTTTGAACAAATCCACCAATTTTATTTCTGGATACTTAAATATGCTAAACTTCTGCTTAGCAAGTTATACTGTGGATCCAATAATTATTATATCATCTGTGGTTCAAGTTATTAACGGACGCCTCAGGGATACAGATTAGCTGCAAGTTACTGGAAGCTCTAATAAGAAGCGGTGCTAGGTTATCTGTTAGAGAGATTTGCAGGGTCATTATGTCTATTCAATTGCATGTTGCGAGATTCTTAAAGATTATTTAAGATAAGGAAGAGTCTACCTGCATAAAATGAATAAATATCATCCTTTATTGTGAGAGAAATAAGGAAAATCGTGCAAATCACTTACATAGTATAAAACAAAGTCGCTTTTTCTGTCCCTATATCATTATGTCCCTTTGACTGCTTAAATCTTCAAAACTACACAACGGATTTTGATGCGGTTTTTTTTAATAGATAGAGTGATTCAAGAGCAAGGTTTATATGTATAATAAAACCGTGCGAAGCCGGGGCGGGTCGCTAGTCGTTAATAATTTCAGAAAACTATTTTAAGTTCGCGACAGTTCACGGTTTTGAATCTGAATTTAGCAGACCGTTGTTTTTTATTTTACAAAATAATAAAGAAATGAAAAATATCTAAGGAAGAACAAATGTGTTTGTCAAGTTAGTTAGTGTCTAGTAAAACTTGCATACAGAAGAAAGTTATCGATTCCACAACTCAACGCTAACCTCAACGCAATATTAGAAAATTATTAGTATAGTTAGGTTACGTGGGTAGTTTCGATAGAAAACCCAATGGAAAACATTTTCTTTACTCACCGCAAACTCGCAGGTTTCCATCGGTTGCGTTTTCTATGAATGGTTATTTTACAATAGGCACGGGGTAAAAGCGCTATGAGTAATGTTGTCGATTAATTGGATATTTATCGACTCCAATTTACAGACTCATTTGTTTCTGTGTTATCTTCATTTGTTACCAATAGGGTTGTCTCAGTATCAATTATATTGACAAAGACATTCTATATGATACTTTTGTGAATAAGAATGCCAATTAGATTACTTAATTTAAAGTGCATGGAAATATGGTTTCTTCCTTATTGCATGCTTTAATTGATAAGTAGATCATACGAACACGAACATCGTGTTTGCATATACATCGATTAATTACCATATCGATAGAATTTATCATCGTACCGTCTAACACGCGAAACAAATATGTACAGTATTTTATCGAGCGAAAATTCTTAATCAATCTTACTGTGAAATCGTGATCAAGAAACTGTAACGTGGCATCCTTACTTGTTAATAGCAATACATCAAAGAGATTAGGGTTGCCTTCACTTCGCACGGGAGCGAATGGTCGACCCGTGACCTGTTCCCACATTTTGATATTTGATAGCCTAGAGAGGCGTTAGAAAGCACTTATCGATGTTTCCAACGAAGCTAAATGAAATGTCGTGATTGTTATCGTCCGAGAATTGATTAATTGATGCGTAGTGCCCCGTCGAGTGTTGGGCCAACACTAGCGATTGGTGATGAGAGTTGATGGAATTGTTATTAATGATTTATAAAATCCTAATGATTTGGAAAGATAACACCGAAAATCATATTCGTTGTACTATATATTCCCTTGGTAAACACTAAGCAAACTTGACTGAAGAACTGATAAAACCGGGAAGAGATTTTTTACCCCGCATCCGGGCCATGCCGACTACCTTTTAAATTGAACTTAATCAAATCAAATTATTTATTCGCAAGAACGTAGGTAGGTACATAAGTTATTAATAGAATATCTCCAGTACAATCTGCCTCGTTGAGGCTTGAAAAATTTATATGATAAGCTTTGTCAAGTAAATATTGTCAAATATTAATAATAACTAACATAAATTTCAGAAAATATTATAAAATCCATGTGTCAATAAATATAATTAAAAATAAAAGTTTTGGGAGTCATAATATAATTTCATGTCATAAAAATATTTCCATTAACCTAACGTTTAATTTTATTTAAAATAAATGAAATGATAGAGCAAAAAACAATAGATATCGAAACAATTATAATAATTGAGCAGTGGTGTCCAATGTAGAGCTTATTACTTGCAAAATGTATCACTAAATAACAGAAAATACGTAAATCTTATTAGGTATGATGCTGCTATGTAAATAACGCGTCAGGTGTATGTAGTAGATGACTATAATTATTGATTGAATTGGTAATAACATAAAAAATTACAATCAATGAATAGAAACAATTTAAAACAAGTATTTAATTGAAACAATTTAGGTTACTTACATTGTTGAAAACAGTCTAGAACTAAAAAATAATAGTCTACAATACTTAACATAACTCGACTATACTTAATACCTTGTATCAAAATACAATTACCAACGAAAAAAACGCCGTGGGCAAAATGCCTGGTAAATGAATGATATTAAATTTAATTATTTAATTTCAATACTTTATTTTTATGCACTATAAGCACTTAATATTTTTAAGGTTCAATAAGGTAAGTCGGAATAACCAAGATATGAGTAAAACTGAGGTTAATATCTCATGTTTTACGGACGCCAAGATTTACCAAGAATAAACACGAGTGGATCCAATTTCTAAAAGCATCTATAGACAGCATTAATTTGCAAGAGTGGCTACAGTTTTGTAGGGAACTACTAATTTTAATCTGGAGCGAAGTCGGCGCGTGCGCGTAAATCATTGGATTTAAAGTGAACTTTAACGCGATTACAACTGCGGCCGACTCGGATCGAATTACAGGGCTTTGGATAAAGAATACTTTACATTGGACATGCAATTGATATATCCTCAAATCAGTACTCTAAATCATCATCATCATCAGCCCATATTGCTGGACATAGACCTCCCCTAATGAGCGCCATAGCGCCCTTCAGCTTGACGCATCTTCAGCTTGACGCATCCAGCATCTGCCAGCAGTCTTTCGCAGATCGTCATCCCACCTAGCCGGATGGCGTACGTTTTATTTATTACTTATGTGTTCATTTTATAGGTTTGAAAACATCCACAGGCACAAAAAACCGATGTTATATTAACCGATTATAATAAATAGGTCGTAAAATATATACGAGATTACATACACAAGTGTTGCTAAAGATAATAAAAATGATGATTATGGAAACATAAGTAAAAGTAATCTTTTATAACCAAAAACTAAACGTAAGTTTGGCTTTACAATATTTTAACCGCCTTTCATCATGAGAATAGAAAGGTAATCAAATTTGCAGCGACGCTCTATAATAGGAGTGGGTAGATACAACAACGGAATTATAATGCGGAATGATGGAGAACAGATTTGAACTGCAGAGGGCTTGGAGTCAGAAGAGCTGGCTATGGAAGTCTACGCTAGAAAGGGAATTTAGAGGTAGCTTTTTTATTGTAAACTAGCTGAAATATCGTAAACTGCTTCTCTTGTTTATGAAAATTGAGTTCGAATTTCGAAATTTTTATTTTTTTCTGTCATAAACTTCTCCTGACAATAACAAACACAACAAAAAAAAAACGAAATCGGTCAAGCCGTTCACGCATAATGGCGTGTCCAAGGGAATATGGATTCATTTTTATACATAGAAAGATGGTTGACCGTTTGGCCAGTACCTATCTCACTTAGTAAGTGAAAATATGGCGTAAGATATAGCACGCTTTCCCAGAAGGATCTTATTCACTCTGGATTTGAAGACTCCGGGATTGTACTTTAGCGGTTGAAACAGACGCAGGAAAGCTATTAACAGTTGGGTCTTTTAGAAGAGGCATTGTATGCGTTATTATTAAAAAGAAGTAATTTATTGACATTGGTGTCGATTTGAAATGTCGGCAAAGAAAAGCCGTTTGAAAGCACTTAAATTATGCCCTTTTTAATTCGATCGTTAGGATAGGGACGTCAATATTTTTCAACCGATAAATGAGTTTAGTTTTGGTGATGACTTTCACGTCTGAATTGACATGATTATATTACGCACAAGTATTTTCTTTTCACTCTTCCAACCGAACATTTCATTATTCTACGTTCATTTCAATTCATCGGGCAATAATCAAAACAGACGTTACGCGAGATCATCGCAATTTCGCAATATGAAAGTCATTTAATAATCTAGAAGAATGGATTTAAACTATTCATGTTTTGTTATGATTATTTGAATTAGCAGTGCCTTTTGTTATTTACGTCCATTATTGCTTATGTACCTTTATTTATGTTATTTCATAATTTCAAAGCCATCTAGCAGTTTTAAGTTGTGCTCTATTGGTTTCTTTTCTATCATCAAATAGTGTCGATAAAAATTTGTTGTATAATCGTTGCGTTGTTTTATTTAAGTGTTGTATAATTCGGCGCCGTAACGACGATTGTTATCGTTGAGGATCTATTTTTATTTATTTGAAAGTCTGTCACATTATTTTTATCAAAATAAAACAATAGATTCCACTCTTGACGTAATCACTGAGTTATTTTGAGTTACCAACTAAAAACGAAAGTTACTTCAGATTGATTTCAAATTCAATTCAATAACTTATTGATTCAGATAGATCAGTTATTTCAAATCAATTATAGGCTCTGTATTATAATGCTAGTAGGTTTATTACTGTATGATTGAAAGGAAATTATTATTGTGGATCAAATGGTGGATGGACGTTCCCACCTCTAGTAACCAGACACGCGATAACTTTCGTTGGTGGCTCAACGTTATCGTAAACTATGAGTATGCATACATACATCGGTACTTACTGAGGACTCTCACAGCCGCAAAAACCACAAAAAACAAAATCACGACTTAGACACGTGTTTAACAGTTGTTTAGCAAAAGCCACCCTACAAAACCTTGTTATTTTTGTAAGGTCGTCAGTGTTTATTTATAGACTACCATCACCATGTTCTTCTAGTTCAGTTTTATTAAATTATTGACAATATATTGTGATTCTTATTTTATAAATTCTCTTATAACCAATGCCTACGAATTTTTATTGTTTGTACGGTCTTTTCATTATCGTCCTTCCTTTTATTTCCTTTTGTTATAATACCTCGTGCAATTATCCTATATAAATTTAGAAAAAAATGACATGAAATGGAATCCTTACGGAGATTATAAATGAAATGAAAGTACCATCTCTCTGTATCTCTTTCAATATCAATAGAGGTATCTCAAATCTACGCCGTGACAATACGTAAGCAATTAATCACTTAGATCAGTAGCCAGACTGACCTGAATAATTTTTCACCGAACGTCATTACAGTATTAACAAATTGGCTGTTGCATTGCGAGCTACGACGCCTTCAGGAGGAACTCTTCTGCGTCATGTGCGTTGTGGCACCCAAAGAGGGTTTACTATTCGCAATAACGATTTTCAAATTCAAATTAAGAAAATAGTTGACATAAGCTCTGCTTAGCAAGAGACTAGATGGGACTAGAATTTGTCACGAAGGTATGGTAATTCTAAAAAGCTACGGCTAAAAAGCAGAACGACCAATCGCATCAACCTCCCTGATTATATAAATTGGTGGCACTATACGCTATCGCCAATCGATTGATTGCGGCCAATCGCCTCATAGCGATGCTATCTGTGCGCGTAAACATTTGGACGTACAACCGATCAAGCTTTTATTCAATCGTAGTACATCGTGATTTCTGTAGGGCTGATAGAAATGTTTATACTTCTGCGAGCTTTAAACATAGTCAAAGATAACGAATACATTTCTTTTAGTGAATACAATTTAGAATTTATAATCTTAATTAAAAATAAAGTAACTTTAAATGAAGATAATTTATAGTTACACAAATAAAAATAGTGAACATATTTTTTCTTGTTAATAACAAATAAATAATTCTAGCCAATCTACTCAGAATCGTCTTGCCCCAAGCTAAGCAGAGCTTGTGTTATGGGTACCAGATGACTGATATACATATTATATAATATATGATACATTATATTATATAATACGATACATAATAGAAAACGCCTAGAATCCCAGAGCAAATATAGATTGTACAAACATTTATTCCACGGCGGGAATCAAACCCACAACCTGCTGTGGACAGGTTAGTTTCCCATCACCATTAAAATCGTCGACGTCTAATTATTCTATTATACGAATTATTGTTTAAAAAATGTTTTTTTCATTTAAAGGCAATTGATTTGATTCATTACTTTTGAATTATTTGGTAAACAACAAGAGTTAACGGTAAGATTCCTGATTTACATACTTTTTACTTATTGAATTTTGGTTCCAATGGGTATAGTATAAACATTATAATGCCGTAGGTTTAAAATTAAATCTTGGCGTTTTTAAGAAATTTTATCGAGTTTTATGTTGTTTATATAATAATTATTTCACAATACCTCCTGTGCGCCATATTGTAATCATAAATCCATAATTGATTTATCGATTACCACTACGATTACGTGACAGCCCTATTCTCCGTGGAATCCCATTGTGTTGCATTTCACGCATAGCGCCCCGTTCGGGCCGCGCAATGGAAAGTGCCGGCCCTAGAGAATGCCATTAAAAACTGTATCAAACATGATTGCGCTTTTGAAATACCTCTCACATTCCGTAGTGAGGGCCGCATTCTAAAACGCACTGATATCAATTCAGATATCGCTAAATCTTAACGAATTTGACAGGAAGAAATGTGCTGCCGTCTCTTTCATACCGATCGAAATGAAAAGGTTGGATTATCTTTAACTATCGACAGCCTAAATTAGTCCACTGCTTGACATAAGCCTCCCCTTACTTGAGCGCTATAGCGCCCTGTTTTCAGCTTTATTATCTTCAGTTGTGTCAAATTTGTTTAGTTTTGGTGACATCTGTATTGATACTTTGCTACAGTCGCATTACGTGTAAGTTTGGTTTCAAGCTCAGTTTCAAGATGTTTATTTTCTCATAAAAAGAAGTTATTTTATTATAAGTTATTTCCACTAAGTTTTCTCGGTTTTACGTTGATCAAGTCATTATATAAAGCATTATTCAATTCAATTATCATTTATTCACCTGCTGGTGCTTCTCATTTTGGTCAATATCCGATCAGTAGTTTTCAAGACACCTAAATATTAGTAGGTACCCTAGTAGTAAGTTAGTAACCTATTTATTCGAATTTTATTAACTTCGACTCCTACACTTTGAGTGATATTTCAATTTTAGCTTTACTAAAGAATTTGAAGTTTTTTAAATATACCTACTAAATTATTTATGACCAACAAATTGGACTATTTTGTATATAATTCCGTCTACCCAATACTTATTCTCAAATTGCTTTAAATTGAACCACACCATAAATTTATCACGCGAAAGTTTATTTTATCAATTAGTTCGATCGCAATGTTTGGGCTCGTTGCAAAAATGAGTGTTATTATCTAAAATTGTTATTTATTATCCGTTTTATTGTTGTTATTGCCTCAGGCTTTTTTATGATTGACATTCCGGTCAAGTGATTTACTTTTATTGATAGATATTTGGGGCGTTCAGCCAATAGTTGGCTATTATTAAAAGTAAAATTACACGCTTTAAAATTGATGTTTGTCTTAGTTATGCAAGACTTATAGTCACATCACCGAATCACGTAGTTACTTATCTTCTCGTCGTTCGGAATTCATTCGTTGTGAACAGTTAGCCCACTGGTAGACGCAGCGTTCTCAACCAATGGATCTCGCGTGGTGCACGAGTGGACGCTCCGTGGTCTACGAATTTACGTTTATATAGTCATATAGCTGCTTCGCATCGTCGACAGATTGTCCATGCGTGTATCACACGCGGGCGGCACGCGGTCCACTCGACAAATTCGGACGATCCGTTGATGTACTGAGCGCATGCATATCTATTATGAGGAAAACTAAACGATCGGTACGGTACGGGGGGCGGTGGTGCTCGCACTACCACCGGATGGCTCAAATGAGCTGTGACCTTTAAAATAAGTCATGACGAAGACGCGATGTATGTACTTACTTGAATTATATGATATTTAATCTAAGGTCTAAAATAACGAACTCATACGAACGAACGAACGGAAACATCATCTGTTGCGATAGGTGTGATTGTAGGTACTTATAAGTAGGTAAAAACAAGGCCAAGGGAGGGAAATTTAAGTTTAACTGGCAATTAAAAACATTCCTTAAGTATAAACATTATTATAACCTCAAACGCAACTTAGATCGTCTTGAGTGCTGAATTTGTGACAGATTTTAATAAAAAAACTTTGTAGCATGTTCATTATAGTAAACTTAGTTTTAAGTAAGCCTTGTACCAGTTTCGATTTTCTTTACTAAGTAAATAAGATCTCTTACCCGACGTAAACGTCTAGCTCATAAAAATAATCTAAAGCTAAGCCTAACTTAAACTCTATTGGTGATTTGCTTTACTATCATAATTGGAATCACTCTATTAACTTAAGTGTAAGTATAAAACATATTATTTTCTAAGTTATTACAAAGTGCGTGTCCAATCTGTAGTTTTTAATAAGAAAGAGCTACACTAGTATCATTACTTTCAACTATCTAGACTTGCACAAGCTCTACGTGTCTTTAATAAGAAAAACACAAGTTAAGTAGATTCTTGTTAAATTTATATACCTACCTTTTTACCTAAGTATGTTAAAATGGAACAATTTTACAGTTGCTAGCTATTAATTTAGTCTAGGTCTAGTAGGTAAGGTTAGTAGGTATACAAAAAAAAATATTAGGACTTTCGAAAATGTTATCAGATTTTTGCCTATTGTCGAATAGAAAATATTCAGACAAAAATTGTATGAGGGCTGTGACAAAATGCAACTTCCATTGTTCCCATTGTACAATTTTTACAAGCGATAATTTCCCAACTCCCCCAGTCGTGTTAAGATGTTATTTGGATACCTACATATACCTAAGTATCAAAATGGAATAACATAACCATTTAATGTTTTCTACGATAGTTTTTTTAAAATTTCGTAATTAAAACTTTAACGATCCTACATAAGTGTCGTCGACGTTCTCCGGAACCCATAAATAGAGCAGAATTTATATAACTTAGTGTAATAAGTTATTACAATGTGCACACCTAATGGATCCGTAATAAGAAGGATGTCGGCATCTTTCCGGCAAAGTTTCATATCTCAATAATTACAGGAAACTGGAAAATTGCTTTTAGCGTCGGTATCTAACTTGTTGCATGAGCCCGGTATGTCGCGATCATCAGGAATTTTTGTCCGTGTCTTGTTTCACACATTCGTTAGTAAGAGACATAATTAGAAATCTCAGTATTTTTCCTGACCATCGTTAATTCTAGTCTCAAAGTTTCAACTAGACAAGGTTTCTATATTATCATATTTTATTTAGTCAAAATTTAGCACAAAAGAATTAAATACCACAAACGTAAAGTCTAAATACTTGGTATCATATTTATAATTGTGGTTGTAAATACGTAAATATGTATTTTAGTGTTTATTCTTTTCTAGTAGGTATTTGGCCGCGGCTTTGCCCACTTTTCAAAGCTCCCATGGGAACTGATTTATGAAAAAGCCTATTTTATTGTTTTATTCCAGGGCTAGGACTACGTCTATTCAATATTTCAGCCCGATTCGTTCAGTATTTTTTGAGTGACAGAGTAACAAAACATTTATTATATTAGTGAGGATTACAAAATAACGGCATTTTTTTATTCTATTGTCAGATAAAAACAATTTAAATTTAAAATTTTTAACCCGCTCCAAAAAGCTTATTTTAGGTAATAATCATATTTACATGTGTGCAAGTACCTACTGCATAATTATGTTATTTATTTGTATGCAAGTAACCGTAATAAAACGAGTACTACAATCAGTCGAGGTAGTAGCTATGTTTACTTGCGTGTGACATCACTGGAGTAGCAATCAATCATAGGACGTTCCCTGCGATAAAATGACTATATTTAATAAAAAAAAACGATATTTATTTATGTTTTATCGACTTATTAAAAATATAGGTAAGTAACTACATCAGAAGCATTTTAGCTTAAGATGAAATAGGCTTGTGAAGCTATTACCATAATTTGTATATAGTTTCAATATTGTCAAATAGCTTATTTTTTGTACTTTCAGGGTCCCAAAAACATAGCTTGGTATTTATAATTACCGTTTTTAACGACTCTCTAGGCAATTGTCCCACTGATCAATCATCACCAAAGCTGTCGCGGTCTTGAATTATTAAAAAATATAAGTATGTACACTGCCGGCCAAAAGTTTAGGACCACTTGTAAAAATCTTTGTCACCAGCAATTTATTTCAAAAGTACACATGATTCAGAGGTAATCTGAAAACCTGCGTATTTTATTGTTATTAAAGCATTTCTTAGCGTCATTCTTATTGTATATTTTTAAGTTATCATCCTAAAATGTCTATTGATTCAAAACATCTAAGAGTGCTGCGCAAGGACCAGTTGGTAGAGGCATTGTAATATTTTTTATGACAGGCTCATTACTAATGATTTTTGTTTTGTTTCGGTTTAGCTGCAATTCAGGATTATTTTAGCTTCCTAAAACATATTTACTACCTGAGTTTTCCTGGAGTTTGTCTTTATCTATACTAATAGTCTGAGCTCGTCGTTGTTACAATGAAGACATCTTAAAATGGGAAAAGTGAGCAAAATTAGCAGTGAAACTCGTTCTGCCATAGTTGTTTTACACGGCGAAGGCAAATCTGAACATGCGATTGCCTCTCAACTTATGTTGTCAAAGACTTGTGTTCATAACAAAATAACCCGGTACAAGGAGACTGATAGTAATCAGTATCGTGCGCGATCGGGAAGGCCGCGAGCTACCATTTGTAGCAAGGACAACTTCATCGTCGTTACCAGCAAGCGGAATAGACGCCTAACAGCACCAGAAATCCGCGCACAAGTCAACAAATCCCGATCTAAACCTGTGTCATTGACTACAGTAAAACGACGATTGAGAGATGCTAAGTTATTTGGTCGCGTCGCCGTTCGAAAACCTCTACTAAGGCCACAAAATAAAAAGGAACGGATGCAGTGGGCCCTTACCTATCGAGACTGGACAGAAGAAGACTTTAAAAAAGTTCTTTGGACAGATGAATCCAAATTTGAAATATTTGGTTCAAAACGACGAATTTTTGTTCGACGTAGCGCCGAGGAAAAGATGATGCCAAACTGTGTGGTGCCAACAGTCAAGCATGGTGGTGGTTCCATTATGGTCTGGGGATGCTTCTCGGGCTCCGGAACCGGAGATTTGGTACGAGTCGAAGGAATCATGAAAAAGGAGCACTATAAACGAAAACTACAGCAAAATGCCGTTCCGTCTGGTTTAAGATTAATTGCAAATGGATTTTTTTCCAACAAGATAATGACCCAAAACATAGTTCAAAATTATGCAGGGGTTATTTGGAAAATAAAGAAACAGAAGGGGTGTTAAAAAACATGGTGTGGCCCCCTCAGAGCCCGGATCTTAACCCAATAGACCTTTTGTGGGAAGAACTTGATAGAAATGTGCACAGTTATTGTCCCTCCTCGCAAGAAGATATGTGGAAGGCTCAACAAGAAAGCTGGAACAATATTTCACCTAATACAATCGATAAATTGATTGCTCGTATGCCGAGACTAGTGAAATAACTAATAAAATGCAAAGGAGGGTTTTTTGACGAAAAATCAGTTTAAAATATTAACAGCATTTTTGACGTAAATGATTGGTAATTCTTTATGTTTTTGTTCTCTTCCTAACATAAAAGTGTTAGTAAATAAGTATTTAAATTAATAATTAAACCTCTTGTTTTGTATTTTGAGTTTTATTTCATTTTCCCACTTTGATGCAGGTGGTCTCAAACTTTTGGCCGGCAGTGTACATTATTAATAACACATGTTGTATTTTAAGTTGACTAGGCACTAATCCACAAATACAAACTATTACGCTGTTAGTATTAATTATCAGTTATTTTAATGTTTGACGCAGTTAAACCGCCACATTCTGTTTTTTTTTGGCTCAGGAATTTTAAAAGTTCTATTAAACGCGATAACTAGATTTATGTATTTCCTGAGGACATAAAAGAAATCGCACCAAACAACTTCCCAGACCGAAGCTATGCGAGGGCCGACATGACCGAATAATTTATAGTTCCACTATCCACAATGACAACCAATTAAAATTAAAAGAAAGTAGAGCTAAAATATTGGATGAAGATGAAATCATTGATTGCAAAGATAACAATTTAGCTGGAAGGTACAAACTTAAAATTAGCACCGTTATACAAGACGACATCATTCTTAAGGATGAATGATCGCCTAGATTGTGATCTAAGGCTGGTGTCCTACTACAATAATTTAATGTAGAGCTTGGACATTGCAACAAGCGAAGAATGATGTACCGTATACATTGTCATATCTATCTTTGCAATGTGTTGTATTAAGTATAGATATTAGTTATTTAATATAAATATTTTACTCTTCATATTTTTACGTGTTTCTTCTTGTTTCTGTATTGAAAGTGTTATTAATTATCCATGAATAAGGGCCGAAGTCCATTACTTCGGCCCTTATTCATGGATAATTAATAACTTTCTTTTTAACCTTTTTCTATCTTTTTCCTAATTTTCTTTCTTTCTCCTTTCATCTAGTACTCCTAATGCAAGCTCTGCTTAGATTGAGGCTAGATGATGCTGTGTGGATTGTCAAACATAATTTATTTATTTAATGTTTTAAAAATTGCATCGCTTCTCTCGGGAAACTCTGATTATTTGTTGTATTATAATAATTGATTTGCAATCTCTAAAAAAATATATAGAAATATTGAATTACTATAAGTGGTAGACAAATTTTCGTTCCTCAACTCACCAAGAATCCATTCACAAAATTCCGCATTTAGAAATTAGTGTGATAGTGTGATTGATAAACTACCGTACTACCGTAACTACTACCTACTTCCGTATTTCTGCTTTACTATGGTCAAATCTTCCTTTCAGTGGAAAACTACCTTTATAGTTTGGGCGCAGTCTTTCAATGTTTTCACTTAGGTCGTTTAGATTTTAGATAAAATCTGTGTGCCCGACAAACAACAAAAAATACTATGACATAATTAAAAGGTACCTACAGCACCTACCGAATGTTTTGAAATAAATGTTAACTAATAACTGCTTGGGGGCAATAATGCTGCTCGACTTGGTCTTTAACTGACTTCTTAAAAGAAAGGAGAAATTCTCAATTCTTCGGAATCTCTTTTTTTGGTATGTTCAACGATCACTCTAAGATCTAAAAAGAAGCCTAACCCGATTAGAAAAAATGTTTTTGCAAAAAGATCCCAGGTCCCATTTAAATTTTATTGAAATCGGTCGAGCCGTTATTAAAAAATGAGCAAAAATCTATGAATTGTTTACAAAATTTTCATAACTCCCTTAAAAAAAATTATTAAATCGGTCTAGTGGTTTATGAGTTTATTCGTTAAGCACATAGAGTGAGTGGGGGCAAGATCGAAAGGTTTTTTGATGAGATGGTCAGTGTTGTTTTTGAATCCATGTAGAAGAATAGATATTAACTTTAGCTAAAAGTAAATTAGACATAATTAAAGGGTAAAGACTAGATTTTTATAATATGTCAATAACAGCCTGATAAAGCTGTCCAAAAAGTAGAAAACTGTAATTAAAAATATTATTTTTACTTAATTGAAACAGGGGGAAGATGAAAAGGTGACGGGGTAAGATCGAATATAAATCTCAAAATCTCAAAAAATCGTTAAAACGTGTCTAAGGCAGGTCTAAGGCAAAGTTTATGGTCCTAAGTCTATAGTGTTAAGTAATTTAAAAAGTTGTAACTGACTGTAGTGCCAAAATAGCTATTTTTAACAAAGATATAACAAATTTAAAAATATAATATATTCTGAACTTGGTAAGAACTGGGGTAAGATTGAAGAAGAGATTCTCAAACTTTGGAGCCAATTTGCATAAGTTTTGACTGAAGAAAAATAATTAGATCACATAGCTCACTAGTATATACAATTATAACAAACTCTTAAAAATCTAAGCCGTCACCAGAAGGCAAAGTACCCAGAATGCTGGCAGCATTGCCACGTTGAATGGCAATGCTAATTCGTTGACCAAAATAGAAGCCAGCATTCTTATCTACTGAAGAAAATAAAATATTTTCTATTAATGAAAAATCATATAAAAACTGAAAACTTTTTTTATTTCACATGAAACCTAGGTATATGCATATTTTTTTTTATCACCATAAATAATTCTTTATTTTTTTCTTTTGTAATTTTTAAAGTATTTTCTTTTTCTATTGGATTTCTTTTTTTATTTCACATTTCTTAGCATACCCTATTCTTGTTATTTTTTGTTTTACTACTTTCAGCAACTTATTTTTCTTGCTGAAACTTACACAAAGATACAGTTTGAGGATATCTGGCTTTTAGTATGAAATCTGAAAAAGGGTCAAGATTAAGACTTTGATATGTTTGTCTTACCCCGTTAAAAGTAAATGGGGAAAGATGAAAAGTTGAAATAAATTCTAAAATACGAGAAATAGAGAGATTTAGTAATAATTACATAAATATGTACAAAAAATAATAGGAAGAGGTTTCAATTAAACACTCGTACCTGCCTTGTAATTTAATTTACAAGACACGGGGCAAGATGAAATCACTTTTGTGAATCCTGAAAAGTACACTGTCTTAGAAAATTGCACTTTACACACAACCAGGCGTTCTCAGCCGCAACCACTGACTGAGTTGTGATAAGTAACAAATTGGTGGCCCTAACGATGTTGCCAGCACTGTAATAAGTACTATAAATCTGGTGTTATTGAAGACTTTTTGTCTTACCCCTTTTTTCATCTTCCCCCCACTCACTCTACAAAAATCCAATTTTTATTAGTTAGTATAGAAAACATTAAAAAAATCTCTATACCTAACATTATACTCTATACGAAAATTATAATCAGGGAAAAATTTAAATTTATAACATGTCTATTTACTTATAGACAATGATCCCATCATAATCATCATTTTTTCTATTTATCCAGTAAACGTTTTACGAAATTTGAATTCTTATTTTTGTAAAATGCAAAAAAAAATTATGTATCAGTGGTTTAGTGAAGTTTTCATTTATAATATATACGCGTTTGTTGCCATACAAAGTCTTGTGTTCTAGAACCGAGCATAGCCGCTGCATGCATAATAATAAATAAAAGTGTTCACAATTACCCTTTGCTGCCAGCAACCGCTTTTCAATAACAGTATTCTATCTATTACACAATTTGTTTGTCCTAAGTCACGCTTACATAATCCGCAGAAACTCTCATTTCGTTACATTGAAAATCCGTCTGTTATGCAAGGAAGTAATCGCGGACGGGGCAATTCGTTTTAGATTACAAGTCTACTATTAAACAAAGGGCAATGAATGGGATGCCATAATCTATAGTTTCTCTATGTCGATAACTTTGGTTTTCTCTCTGATGTATTCAATTAGAATCCTATCCTTCAGCGAAACTCCGAGCATAACTCTTTCCATAGCTCGCTGAGCGACTTTGAAATGGTGGACCAGCCCTACCGTGAGTGTCCACGGCTCCGTAGGTCAGGACGGGTAGGACGCATTGATTGAAAAATTTCTTGTAATTACAATAATCAGATATATTTAGATAAATTAAGTTGCTTTTAACTTATTGTTTAAGTTTGATGTTATTATGTTGTTCGCGGTGTGTTGCGTTGTAATTTTGAAGGAAGGCATGATGGGTAGGATAACAGATGGCAACATTGCTCTGTATAATCAAATTGTGCATCAGAAAGTGGCCAAGCTAAAGGTTAACCCGCGACATGGTTTGTCCGTTTATCTTTTCTATAATGAGGTATTTATGAAAGTAGTACAACTGTTAAGTGTTATCTACGCCCGCCCGCTATTAGCCACGTTTATTCAGATTTCGTTTGTAGGGTTTTGTTTGTTGTTTCGTGATACTAAAATTAGTTTCACTGAATGGGTTTTCTCTTCCCTTTAAAAAACTGCACCTATAGAAAAAAGATCAATCGCGTTCCTGCTACACGTCTCGTCTTATTTATTTACTAGCAGCGCCTCGCGGCTTCACCCGCGTAATTCCAGTTCCCGTGTGAATACCGTTCAATAGTTTTTGCGTGAAAGAGTAACAAACATCCATCCATCCATACTTACAAACTTTCGCGTTTATAATATTAGTAGGATTAGTTCCGACACTATAAACATCCGCAACAATTGTGTGCAACCGGAACCTTATAATTATTTGTCCCAAGACGGGAAAAAAACCCGCAACCTCTAGCGTCGTAGGTGGAACTTCGCCCGACGCGCCACTGAGGTTCACCATTCAAATTTGTTGTTTTTGACTTGATAGCTTCCTATCTTCCTTCAATTATCCATAATACTTTAAAATTATAAACGCGGAAGTTTGTACGGATATCTGTTCCTAGGTCACTCAAAAACTACTGAATGGATCGGGCTGATTTTGAATAGACTTAGGTATGTAGTTCTAGCCCTGGAATACCACATCATAGGCACCAGTGCATGGCATAAGGAGTTATGCGATGAAGAGTCATTCATCAGTTCCCAATACAAATTCATATTCATAGATAGTATCCGTAGAAACAACGTGTGCGAAGTCATTGACAGATGATAGGAATTAATCACTATCATCACTACATAGTATAAAACAAAGTCGCTTTTTCTGTCCCTATTTCCCTATGTCCCTTTGACTGCTTAAATCTTTAAAACTACGCAACGGATTTTGCTGCGGTTTTTTTTAATAGATAGAGTGATTCAAGAGGAAGGTTTATATAATTAAATATAATTAAACCATGCGAAGCCGGGGCGGGTCGCTAGTAGTTAATAAAATGTTTCCGTGTCGATAGAAATTGACTTAGAACTTAGGGGTCACCTAAAATAAAAGGAACATATAATTTCGCTCTCAGAGTTAGGGCTAAGACTTTTCAGGTCAGGGCTCGTAGTAAAACATGTTCCACAAAAGATTGATCAGTTTTGCGCCAATAAATAACAGACCCTAGACTTTCCAGTACAAAGTGCAATTAATTGCTAGCGCGTGTGAATATGCAAATGACTTCTCGATGTGCGCCCGCGCTGGTATTTATTGCCGGTGATTTAGGATGCCCGTTTACTATGCACGAACTTCAGGTTGCAGTTATAATGCTTGCCTTTATTCACTGGTTAGTGTCTATTAATTAAAGATTTAAATTGGTCTTTATTTCACTTTGTTCATATAAGACAATTTTTTTTTCATAAAATTTCCGTCTTTTATCCACCCTATGATTTTAATTAGCCTTCTAACGTACTTAGAAGCGCAGGGAACGAACGTCCGGGTTCTATTCCCGCCTTGAACTAATATTTGTACAATCAATCTGCAAATAATTGTTCTGGGTATTTAATATATTTAATAAAATAATATCATCTAAGTATATAGTGTAGAGATTTTGATCTAGATGATGGCGCGTGAATAGTCCAGCATAATTTATTATTTTTACGTTGCTGTGTGTATTTTATGTCATTATTATGATGATTAATTCGAATGATTATTTTTTATTTTTCATTTTATTAGTTCATTGCATCCAATTTTGTAAATTGAAGAGATTAGGTTTTTTGATATCAATCCCAATATATCTGTCGCAGACGTATTGTATAATCCGCCGTATTACATTACGGCTAGCTGTTTTGAAAAACAGGGCCGTTTTGTAATACGGCGGTTTAACGATTAGCTGGATTGTCATTGCGATACGTTCTTCAATATGTCGGCCCACGTTTAGCCGCATTGATAAACTACGTAATAAGGAAGTTTCCAAATTTTTTATTTAAATGTAGAAAAATAATACTATACTTGCAATAAAGCCCAGTGAAATTTTTTTCAATTATCTTCATAAATGACGAAGTTATGATACTTTTCCCGTCCGGTTTAAAAGTTCTCGGCGCGCGGCCGCTCAACAACGTCATGACGTCACAACTTCCGCGAGACGCTCGAGTCGAGTAGTAATCGATGCGCGGTCACCTCAGACGGTTGTTGCTTTTGGCTAAATCAAGACCGAATGAATATTATCGTTGTAGAATCTGTGCAGGACAACATTTACATAGTTTTAAAATTGCTAGTATTTTTCTGAAGGTCTGATTATCAGGTTTTAGAGTTCAAAATCGTTCGTCGTTTTCAGTTATCATCATAGAATAGTGTTGGTACTTGTCTCCAACAAAAATAGGCCATAGGTTATCTTTATATACTGGCCATAGATCGTTATCCTACCTGGCCGGAGGGTGTCCTACACTACGTTTGCCCAGTCGCGGTCTCCACCCAAGAACACGTTTATCGCAACTATCTAATAGATTATCTTATAGTTGATAGAAAACAATATATTATGTACCTACCTACTTTTGTGTAAATAAGGTTTATTTTGTGTACAGTCGAACATTCTAGAGCTTTCGGGAATGTGCAGAAAGCTCTGGAAAGTTCTGGAATATACGAGATCAAATACAAATTATCTATTACAGTAAACGTTAACTAATTAACATAGCTTGGGTTTGGAACCCTATTTAAATAAAGAGACACCTATGTGTGTTAGAGGGTTCCGCTCTTCCGTAATATACAGTTACAATAAAATTGGAAGGTGCGTATTTGGAAGATTAAATTAAAACATTTAATATTGTTTGCAAAAGTTTGTTAGCATTTGATTGTTTAGATAAGTGTGCGCCTGTGTGTTTGTGGCGTGTGTGTATAAGTATATGTATGTGTTTGTGTTTTGTGCATGTGAGTGTTTTGAGTTGTGTGTGTGTGTTGTGTGCATGTGTGAGTACCTTACCGAGTGTGTTGAGTTGGTTTATATGTGACGAAGATCATTCGAGAACATAGTAGAAACTTCTGGAAGCCTATAGAACAATCTCTAAGTCTAATGATATCAATAAATCCTCTTCACTAGTCCTCTAAAATCCCAACATTATGATTTTGATGTAAATATGTAACTTAAGGAAAATATGCTCTTGTAATTCCGATCACTGCTTATTAATGTTCATGACTTTGAAGTATATCATATCAAGGTTCTCGATCGAATCGAAAAGAAAGAAAGAGACAATGGGAATGACAGAGACAGATTTACCTTTCAGAAAATCGTGGAAACATAAGACAAGGACAGCTGACGTTGTGGCTGGCGTTTGAATGAAAGGGACAGAGTTATTTCTCTAGAAATTTGTCGATTTTCAACTAAGTTTTGTAATGTTACGAGGTACCTATTGGAGGTATAAAAGGCCGAACATGTCCGACGATTATTCATTCAATGTTTGGAATGGATTAAGTATAGATTAAGTCTTTGGAAACGAACAAGTGAAAAAAAAAATAGTGGACTAATAGAAATATAAATTCAGTATTGCAGTAGGTATGGAAATATAATAGCTGTTCTCACAGAACAGTCTTTAAATTCTACGTCATCTTCATATATAGGACTTTCTAGTGACGTCGCATAGAATCATTATGGAAACCGTGCAAGTTGATGCTACACTACAGTATATAATATTGTGTCGTGCCCAAGTGCACAAGTACCTACAACTATTAGTGCACCCGATAAACATTATTTTATGGTGCCTATAAAATAAGATTGGTGCAAAGTTATTAAAAGAAAGAAATCTCTTTCAAATAAAATAAACACTAGATGCGCCCCGCGGCTTCGCCCACGAACCAGAGATTTTTGTCATACAAATTCCAGAAAGTTATTGCACACCCCCTAGTTATTGTTATTGAGTAAAAATAAAAAATACGTGTTAAATTATTCATTCCAGAGATAAGTTGTACCGAGTTTTGAGAGAATCGAACCAAGGAATAATTATTTTCCATACAAACTTTACCACCCCATTTAACCCCTTCAGAGATTATTTTTTCTAAATTTTACTATCCTATATGTTATTTTAAGTCCCAATCGATTTACATACCAAATTTCATCTAAATAACTTAAGTAGTTACGGAGATTATCGATAACAAACATTCACACAGACTTTCCCATTTATTCTAATAGTAAGATATTAATAAGGTTACTTAATACTTTATATAGACACTCACACCACACACCGTGTTCCATGTACCTGCTTACTTACTGTGAGCGACAAACGACGAAACAGCCGAAAAACGCTTTCCGCCCCTACTGTACCGTTGACTCGCCGGGAATTGTGACGTCACAGGCGAAATGCCTCGCACTTATTTCAAAATACGTTTGGGGTTCAGTAAAATTGGAATAACTTTGTCATTTTTCAAGTTTTTTAAATAATTCTTTCACCATATATATTGTAATTTATATGCCCTTCAATTCATGTAAGTAGTTTTTATTTTTGAAAAATTGGAAACTTCCTTATTGTAGGGTTACCATACTTACAAAAAAACAAAGTTAAAATGATAATCAATGAATCAGAAAAAGCTATCAGATTTCTTCTTACGATATTTTTTACTAATCAAGAAAAAAAAAATATTATGATAGTTACATAATATTAATTACAATATTTGAAGGGTATCTACAGGAAAAAAAAAGGTACTCATCGACAGTTTTCGTAAAATTTAAAAGTATGCCATTGGAATCGTTTCTAGGGGGCCTTTCATTGGTTAATTCAAGTACAATATAGAATACAACTCGCACGTCTCCGCGTCCGCTCCACCACCGGCTTCTGTGTGTTTCGAACTTCAAAGTGGTATTCCACTATACGGTATTCAGGGCCCGGTAGTTAGGGCGATTAGGGAGCAAGGCTTGCCGGGTCCGTCCAAGTCAGATCACCCTAATTAGGGACCCTTACGCTCTTAATCTCTAAATCTTATTACACCACTCTTAAACTCTCCACACACTGGAGCCGGAGGAGGCGGAGCGGAGGCGAAGGTGTGGCGGTTTTTCATATGGCACCGCGTCGCCACCGCCTGCGGTGTGTGTGTAGGCTTTCATAGGATTACATAGAATACAACTCGCATGCCTTCGCCTCCGCTCCGCTTCCGGCTTCTGTGTGTTTCGAACTTTAGTTGGGGTAAGGGTCCCAATGGGGAAGTGGTATAGGCCTTTTAGTTAGCTATCATTATTTTTCGTGTTGTCACTTAGAACGTCAAAGTCATTCGTTTCGTTGTGAAAATAAATAAACAAATTGGCAAAATTGCGCCAAACCAGACGCAGAGCCATAATCAAGAAGTTGAAATAAACAAATTTATGGTTCGCAATTCGCGTAAATTGGATAAAAAATGGACAATAAAGATGAAAACAGTGAAAACTTGATTCCCAAAACAAAGAGAATAAATTCTCACGGGCGTATGGCATAGATGAATCGTTTGTCTTCCCATGAAGAAGGGTCAGCATATAAATTCTTCTAAAGGAAGAACAGTCACTATAATATTCATGACTCATCGCGAATTTACTTAAACCTTAAAATAATTAGGCTTAGAACCGCAGTAGGCTCACGCGAAGTGAAGCCATTTCAAGTTAGCCTTTAAAAGGCTACGTAAGTACATCGCTCGACTCATCAGTGCATCACAAACTAATAGGATGCTAACGCATCAGTGTACTATGTCAAGTCCTACGGGGAAGAGCTTGCTGAATTTCTAATTAGTTACCTACTCTAAGAATTAAACATTAAAAAATGTATAATATGTTTGTCTGTATTCCGGATTTGAAACCTACTTGGTAAACGCCATTTCTGGAGTCAATAATTTTTCCAGTAATGTTCTTGGTATCAAGGGGACCACGGTCGATTTTAGGTACATTAAGAAATATACTATCTCCGACATTTATTATTTGTTTATTGTAATAACTTATTTTGATTTATAAATAACATGACATCAACAGTTTCTTAGATATTTAATTTATAATGTGAAAATTGTTATTGACTATTATTATTGACTAATATTGACTATTGTTATTGACTACCTATATGATTTCTTTTGACATTTTTTTAATGCATGTTTATTTTGTAATTACTTATAATTTTATAGTGTCTGACGCTTTGGAATAATAACTGTAAGTCAGTCAACGATGTACGAATAAATAAATAAATAAATAAAAATAAATTTATAGGTGTAAACTTTTTACTGATACAGTAAAAAGTTTGAATGAACCATTTTTTCTGCTGCGCGTTTTACACCTTGATGTGCTTTTTCTCGTTCGTTTATGATAGTTTTTTGGTTATTGCATAATGTGCATAACACTTTCGATCCATACCCTTCAGTGCCATCAGATAATCCGCATATAGTATGCACTGGTTTGAAGCAAGAATAACACTGATGAGCCCCACTACTAGGTTGTCCACAGACCACACAATTTGAATCATGATTGATCATGTTATTATTGTCAACTTTACTTTTAACATCAATGAGAATGCCTTTAGCACTTATTGTTATGTGCTCTGAAATATCATTAATTTTGACGTCGCTTGTCACCCATTTGTTTGAAGATTGCGTTGAACATATTGTTGCAGTTGATGTTTTAAAGGCCTATTACACTTCACGATTTGCCTGTCGAACGTAGTAGGAGTATGGCGCCTGTGCTCTCAAAATGTAAAAAAATTGGAATCGCCCTTGCCGCAACTGCGGCTGTAAATGTGAGAAGAAATAAAAAAAGGAAATGTTGGACCAAGCAATATCTTCTTTTATGAAACAAAATGTGTAATATGAACATCTTGCATTCGTTCCATAAGTTAGGCATGTCTTTATACAGTTCTAGAACATTGGACAATACATCCTTTTCCTTTTGGGAAGTCATTTTTGCACGCAACGCTCGCTGATGCACGTCCGCTCACAATGAACGCCTCGCGCGACTGAGCGGCCGGTCTCTCTGAGCGCGATTACATTTGCCGGCGCACCGGCAGTTAGGACGGCCGGGAGCGCACGGTCTTCCGGTGTCGGCTTCCTTTCTTCCTAACAGCGATTACACCTTCCGTTTTAAGCTTCCTAACTCTTACCGTCGACGGTGCACCGTAAAGTGTAATCGAGCTTTTAGTTGGGACTAAGGAGCTTAGAATTTGCACTGGTATTTCTAAATTATCAAACGCTTGTCACTTGCAGTGTCTGAGATATCCATGTTGTTATTTTCAGAGTCAGTGGTCACTACTACAGCATCAACAGCATCGGTGTTTTTTTAATTGTCTTGGGATGCTAGGGGTGTTTTTATCATTATTCAGAATGTTATTTTCAGTAGTGTTTTTTGATATTACACATGACTCCAAATCGTTAGTCATCATTTGATTTGATGTCTGTGGCATCAAAATTATTTGACTTTCATTGTTTTTGAGACTAGGCTTTAGAATATTATCCAAATCCTCTTCTGTGTGGATGTATTGAAGGACACTTCCAGGAATATTGGAACTTTGTAGACCAGTTTTTGGATCGCATCCAAATAAGGCACGATAGGAGATCTACCGGTTATTCGATGATATGACGCATGTTTTGATATTGCACAAACTTACACCCAAAAGACCAGTTTGTTGAATTGTTGTCACGCATCCAAGTGCGGAGCATATTTTCAACATCTTGGTTACTGCGTTCCACGCTACCTTGAGTTTGTGGGTGACGAGGGCATCCATGAACAATCTTACATTCCGGCCACATTTCCACAATTTCCTCAATTATTTTAGCAGTGAACTGGCGCCCGTTATCGCTTTGTAAAACATAGGGCGCTCCAAAGGTCAAAAAATATCAATAGTTGTTGCGCTACTTCAGTTGCTTGCTTAGACCGCAACGGACGCAATTGAAGGAATTTTGTGGCATGGTCTTGGTAGTTTAACAACCATTTGTAACCTTCATCTGGTGCTGACTGTAAATCAATGAGATCAACCTGGCCCCTACAGTTAAAATCTTTCGAAATAATTGGTTTTGTAACAAGGCTTTTTTTTGGTACGTTTCGCTTGGATTCACAGATTGGACATAGGGAGACAAATATTTCAATTGCCTTTTTTTGAATGTATAGTTTATTTTTGACAGCGTACAGCATTTTGTCTCGCCCACCGTGGCCAGTTACCTTAAGAAATTCAAATAAGGTATTAAAATACTGTTCCATGGGAACTACACGAATAGTAGGGTCTTCTGGATTATTTTTCTTAAAAATCAAATAATCTTCTTCTGCCACATTCATTACATCATATTTTTTACACCCATAATATTGTGGAGGATTCCGCCGAATACCAGTATCCATAGCCACTTTAGCTGTTTTGATGTGCTTTATTACTTCTGACACTCGGTCCTTTGTCCACGGTTGCTTTATAGTTCCACTTTGTGAAGAATAGAACACATTCATTTGCACCTCAAAATTGTTCTTAAAGTCATTGTTTATGTTTACCGACACATTTTCTTTGTTTATTCCACTCATCATATCTCCGCAATTAGTAACACACTTTCATAATTTCTTTACTCAGCGCCATTGTTGTTGTTACTTGTTATGTCAGGCAGCGCCACGAGTGTTAAGAATCGGAACAAAAAACTGTCAAAGAGGCGGCCAATCTCTCGCTTTATTACATTATGTCTAGCCGTATTGAATGACGTTTGGCGCCGAATACAATTCGGCGTTTTTTATTCAGCCGTATTCAATCCAGCTTATCGTTGAACCGCCGTATTACAAAACGGCCCTGTTTTTCAAAACAGCTAGCCGTAATGTAATACGGCGGATTATACAATACGTCTGCGACATATATCAATTCAATACTGAAGACACAACTTCTTTATAATTTTTGTCTACATACAGGCAGAACCTGTATGTTTGTATCTTGGCCACGCGTCACGCCAAAACTACTGAATGTTGTAATAAAACTTGGCATGATTGGAGTTCATACTACGAGGGATATTAAATACTTTATATCCCTGAATTCAGTGCGGAAGAGAGGGTGGATGTCAAAATGTGTACTTAGTTGTAATTCAATAAGCTATGTTTTCCAGGCCTCGAACTACGTCTATTCAAACAGCCCGATCCGTCAGTAGTTTTGGTGTGAACACTGAACAGGTAACAAACATCGATCCATACGTTTGCATTTATAATATTAGTGTACTAAACTAAATAATTAAATCATAGGTACCGACCGACATATTTGATCGAATTACCTTAACGAAGGTAACTTAGTGAAGGGAAATTGTATAGAAAATAATTGAACTGACAGTCTAGAGGGATCTCAACTGATCCATATCAATACCAGTCGGAACCGTAGCTACAGTCAAATTGAGAAACTAATAATAAAAAATACCTTTTTATCAAAAAAGTGTAGTCTCGACGTTACTCATTATATTCTCTAGATCGAAATAAAAATGATCTAAATTGCTTCTTGTAGTGCAACAACTCTCTTTTATGGTTTATTCGTGAATAATTACATGGTAATATGCTTTTTATTAGGACGAGATTTGTTGCTTGTAACATTGCGCCACGAGCAGAGTATGTACGTCCAATTTCTTTGTGAATTATGTAAGCTTCATCACGAATTCGAAGGTTCGAAGCACTTTCTCGCCTAATGTACCGAGAGCTTCAATCACTAGCCAATCTTCTTCTTGCTATGTATCTATAAGTTTCGTTGTTGTCAAGCTTTTATTATAAATGCGAAAGTTTGGATGGATGGATGTTTGTTACTCTTCCACGTAAGAACGGCTGCTTTTAGGCCTGGAATAAAACTACTTCTCATGAATTTTCATGTGGTCAAAACCGCGGGGCGCAGCTAGTTAGCTTTAATATATGTAATTAAGTGAGGTGAGAGAAAAAAAAACGTGCAAAGCTGCGGGCATTTATTAGTATGTCAATATAATGGTCAAGTCGTCAATAGGTTCAAAATCTATTGTCATCGGCACCTCTTTCATTTCCTACGAGCAATCTGTAGTCCCAGATTGTTTACGTTGTTTGGTCAACAGTCACATGTCATGAGAAAGACTTGAGTGGTTGTAAATCAGCGTAAAATTTCTAGAATCACATGGCATTCCCTGGTGTGTATTCGTCCTTACCTAAAATGTGTTAGGTCTACTGCATGTTCATTACTTTCGTTTGTATATCAGTGTAAAATTTCTAGAATACCAAAGCATTTCCAGTTGTGTATTCTTTCTTACCTTAAAAAATTATAGGTCTGCTTGTTCTTTCCTTTCTTTCATTAAGACATCAGTGAGAACTATGCCGTCATGCCGTCATGTTCAGAATCTACAGGTTTTACCTAACTCATCTATTTTAATGACTCAACATGAATGAAAGCTATTTATAACAGCGTTGATTTAGCATGTTCATCAGGCACCGTCTGTCACATCGACTAATAAGTGTTAGATAAATTAAAGATGACTGGATGCAATCAGGGTTTTCACTTGGGGCAAATTTTTGTGATGAGAAACCGCGTATGCAATAACAATATTCATGAAGGGAAAATAAAATCAATGAATAATACTGTACAATTACCAGCGCAGCTACTATAACATATTTAGATAACAGGTTATAAATAGCTTTACAGCAATTTTTTTTGTTAGCCTGTACTGTCCATCTGCTGCAAAATCTATCACAGAATGGAATGACCCCAAAGACAAGAATCGACCTCGCGGTAGACCAAAGCGTCGATGAAAAACGAACTAGAAGTGCGTACTCAAAAGAATGGACCACAGTGGCGCAAAAAAGAGAAATGAGGGAGGAAGGAAGGCCTCCCTTCCTTAGCAGTCGGACAGTAAAGCTATTTACTAAAATAAATATCTGTATAGCTATTAATGAAACCTTTCTCATTCTAACCAGAATCAACGGATAGAAAAGGGGCAATCGTATTTTCAAGTCAGGCCCTAACTTCCAGAATCCAGATACTATTGTTAGCTGACGAAAAGGGGCAAACGTGTTTCTAAGTGAGGCTCTGACTTCGATATAATGTTCTTAGCTGAGGAAAAGGGGCAATCGTATTTCTAAGTCAGGCCCTGACTTCAAGATAATGTTGCTAGCTGTAGCTTCCGCAAATCGCGCGTTCGTGTGAATTCCTCATTAGCCCCGCATCATTTGACTAGGCTGGGTACACGATCAGAATATGTACAGTGGTCGTGAATAACATGTTCGCTTCAAGAGGCAGTTTGAGGGTCTTCGATCATATACTTCTTTTGATTCTAAATGGTGTAATCTGGCGCTCTCGCTAATTGCCTCTAAGGAGTGCAAAAAATGTTACTCGTTTCTGGATTCCTTTTTATCACTACGACTAGAATCTGGCATTTCCATTTTAATATGGTGTGTAATCCCATAAATTAAAAGCAATGATCGAAGTAACTATATTTAATCTAAATTATATTTCAATCATCTGTGATCTAATCTTCCGAGGTTTTTTTGTTAACTTAAGTTTGAAGAGAAAACTAAATACATTTCTTTTATTTTAATTCGGAATCCCTTTACCTACGAATTCCAGGCTAAAACCCTAATCGATATTGTTAGTTATTTTCTTTATTGTACCTAACCTCCTAACCTATTGACCTATTATGTGCTAGAGCTTTTTAGACCTGTCAGAAAAAGGCTATGTCTAATTTTTCCAAGCCCTTTCTACGATTTCTATTCACCCTTCACGCAATACAACCTTCCATACGCACATTAATAAGCGGCTCAAGCAGCATTACAAGGTATTAATGATCGATAATTCATCGAAGACTTGCCTCCTCTATAATTTACACCTAACTATTGCCTATCTCTGGTTTCGCTTTTCGCATGTGCATTTGAAAGCATGATTTAGTACCGCTTTGAACGGGAGCGCGCATTAGTGGTGGCCATGCGGCCGTGCTAGCCATGCGTTCTCTTGTCATGTTATATACAATGTGATTCTTCGAACCTTGATCAAAAGAAATGTGCGGATACACGACACATATTTATCGGTAAAAATCAAGATAAAAAAAATTATATGTTATTTATCTCAAAAACAAAGCAGTTTGAATAATTTTTAAAATGAAGACTACTTCATCTGGTTTTTTCTTTGTTTCCTTTTGAGTAAATGGTGTATTTTATTCAAAGTAGTCTTATTTGAAAGCTAGATAGTTTACCTAGCTAATTAAATAAATAAAAAATACAAATACGATACATAAGGTTAGTAAAAACAGTATTTTTCTAGAAATAAGACAAAAAAAACGATTTTTTTTTTCTCTGTAACTTTAAAACTGGGTAATTAAGGTGTACTTTTTTGCATGTTGTATTAAACTTCATAATTTATTCTACAAATCCTTCAAAAACTGGGGGTCTATCTCTTTCCGTTGTCATGTTATTCACCATTTAAATTAGGTACTTTCTGCCATTTAGATTAAATCAGTTGAGATTCCTGTTGATATCTGTACTTGACTTGTGTTTAAAAAAATTAACATTAATTTTTTTTTATCTCGGTTTTTATCGATAAATATGTGTCGTGTATCCGCACATTTCGTTTGATCAAGGTTCGAAAAATCACATTGTATAGATGGTATATTATATTATAATAGAGATGGTATATTATATGGTGGGTGAACTGTAGTTTTATCGTCGATCGGATTGTATGCATATTCATGTGATCAATTCTGTACGCGGCACGGCATAATGCGATTAAGGCGCAAACAGTAGCTGAATGGTCATTTTTGGAGGCTATCTACTCATAGAGGAGTCAACTTTATGAGCTGAAAAAAATATATGACTTTAATTGACATTTTATCTATAAATGGAACGTACAAAAATGTTCTACGTGTTCATTTTCCCTGTGAAAAAAATTCACAAAGTTCAGCTGTTTCGGACTTTAAATTTGTATCTACTTCTAAACGACTTAGAATTTTGTACTTTTTTTTTCACCTAAATGTCGGCAAGAACTTTGTCTTCAATTGGTACGTACGATTTTGCGATGCGACGGTTTTTCACCTTGTAAATGTTATTTTTCTAGTTTTCCGTAGGATTAGTGGGCGTAAGTGGTCGCGCGGGCGACGGGCGGCAGTGCCTCGCTGGCTGTTGTACGGGGAGGTTGTGCTTGTCTGCCTAGTGCTCGCACACCTTACTCGTCGAATTTATGTTTTTAATAATTGATTTTATTTGTTCTAAGTTGTGCGCGCATGGACGCTTTAGACGACCCATGTGGCGCGGTGGGCGAAGGTCCGCCTGCGACGCAGGAGGTTGCGGGTTCGATTCCCGCCTCGGAACAAATTTGTGCACGATCTGTAGGAATTTGTTTCGTTGGTCTGGGTGTTTAATATGTATACTAAAAAAATATATCTATCTATGTATATATTGTATTAAAAATATATTAGTTATCTAGTACCCATAACACAAGCTTTGAGTAGCTTACTTTGGGGCTAGATGGTGCTGTGTGGATTGTCCAGCATTATATTTATTTATTTATTTAGTTTAAATAGTTTGTAAAAATATAAGAAAACCGACTGTACATAAGCTGTACATCACCTGTACATAAATATTTATTTTTATCGCGCAAGGACGCTTTTAGTGCTAAGTTACTTTTATAATACCCTCTATATACTTTGACTGCTCAGTGTTGTTGTGTGTACGTGTAGGTGAGTTATAAAGAAAATAAGTAAGCTCAAGAAGACCAGAGCTCTGAAAGCCCAAAAGTTGGTGGAAATAATGTAAGTATACCTAACTACTTCCTTCCTACCTACGTTTATTTTATTTCCCTAATTTTGTGCAATTGCTACTATTAGCAATATTAGATTTATCATGTATTTTTATAGGAGATCGAAGAAAAGGCTAATCCATCAGAAAGAAAATATTCAGACAATGGACGGTGAAAATGATGTCAAGTAAGGAACGTTAAAGTTTATAATAGTATCTATATTGGAAGTCTATGGTGTCCGCTTTCCATCGTCCAGCGTAGTACCAGGTAAAAATAAATGAACGAAGATGTAAGTAGGTATCTACCTAAATACCTACTTCTTATTTATCTACTACTCATTTATTACATATCTTATACTATTATTCATTTACAGATGTACAGTGACTGAGCAACTTGAAACTGAAGAGGAAATGCCAAGTATGCTAGAGGTAAAATACTTAGGACCTAGCTAATATTAGTAGTATGCTGTGATGTAATAAAATATGTAAGTATGACAATTATGTTCATGAATTTCATCAGAATTCTAGTATGGTACCTACACTTCGTGAAAAGGCAGCCGAGCAGACTGAAAGCTAATAAGTAAATACCTGTAGATACTTAGTCACAACGATTTATGTCTCTCCGAAGTGAGACACTAGTAGAGGATTCGATCCCGGTCTTTATTTTCAATCCCGGGATTTTGGGATTTGTGAAAGGCGATCCCGGGATCCGTAGACAGGTAAATAAAATCGAAGTAATATATGAAAATCAACTTTTATTTACTTTCAAAAACAAAGTAAAAATCAATTAAAACCACAATTACTTCTTTTTTCAAATAATTAATAATATAATATATTTTTTTTTTATTCTACTTTTTTACGGTAGATGATATAAAATACTAATTTAAATAACCACATAATGGTAACGTCATCAGCAGTGATCGGATATTCAGGCGTTTATTTACCTAAACTTTGAGTGACGACAGAAATCAGAAATCAATATCTTTATTTCTTTAGGCTTACAAAATAAGCACTTAGACAAGTCAAATTTAATACTATAGGTACATAATTATCAAAATAATATAAAAAATAATGTGATAATTGATTTTCAGTTCGCCTCACTTTTTTGTCCACTAGTGGAGGAGGCGAAATAGAAACCACTAGCATGTGTATAACTTATGTGTCTAATACATGTTTGCCTTATAAATAATTCAATACTATTGTCGATGTGGAACTGAGCGACATCTGGCCAAGCACTAACGTCATTGATGTAATCATTTATGGAGTAAAGCCTTCTTGATAAGATTTAGTTTTATGTACTGTTTAAACCTACGAATAGAAAGTTCAGTTGCTTCAGATGGATGATTTGAGTTGGGATTTCTCTAACATTTGGTAACATGAATTTTATACATTTTGTTTTTTTAGCATTAAGTAAGAGGTTATTGGCGGTAAACCAATTTAGTATTTGTGAAAGCGAATTATTTACATCGTCATAATTATATTTATTTCTGTCTACTCTAAAAATTAGTGATGTATCATCAGCAAATAAGACTATATCACAAAGATCTTTTGCTAGAAAGGGGAGATCATATACGTTTACTAAAAATAAAAAGGGACCTAATATTGAACCTTGGGGTACGCCTAATTCAATATTTGAGCCCGTAGATCTTTCTTTACCAACATCTACTTTATGAACTCTATCAGATAAATATGATTTAATAAGATCCAGAGCCTTTTTCTTAATTTCTTTATGTTTTAATTTCTCAATTAATGTACTATGATCAACACAGTCAAAAGCCTTAGAAAGGTCACAGAATACACCAATAGCGTTTTTGGCTTTATCCCAGGCCTTCAATATATGCCTTAATAGAACTGTACCAGCATCCGTTGCCGATCTACCCTTGGAGAAGCCAAATTGGTTTTCATGAAATAACCTATTAAGATTGAAGTGAGAGGTTAACTGGGTAAGAATATTTTTTCAAAAACTTTACTCATTGCTGGAAGTATTGAAATCGGTCTGTAATTGGCCGGATCGGTGTGGCTACCAGATTTATAAAGAGGAACTAACTTACTATATTTCATGAGATCAGGAAAAATTCCTGCGTCGACACAGTTATTGAAAATATAGGCCAAACAAGGAGCCATTTCCTTAATAATTGAACTTAATACTTAGGTGGATAAACCCCAGAGATCCTCAGTATTTTTAATGTTAATTGATTTAAAGGTTTTCACTACATAATCAGCATTTACATAACTAAAGTTAAAGCTCTCATTACATTTAGCAACTGAAGGTTCTAAAAATTTAACAGCCATTGATGCTGATGATTTTAGAGACTGGGTAACAACTTTAGGAATAGTAGAAAAGAATGCATCAAAAGCATTGGCAATATCTTTATCATGTATAAGAATTGAATTATTAATTTTTAACCTTATTTCCTTATAACGTGGCTTTGATTTACCTGTTTCGTTATTTATTAGTCTCCATGTTGCTTTTACTTTATTAGATGATTTTATTATAATATTCTTTAAAAACAGGCATTTTGCTGTGTTGCAGACTTTCTTAAATGTTTTAGAATAGTTGGTTACATACAATACAATAGAAACGCAGGATCAAGTAACATAGTTTCTCGAGAAGCATAAAGGTCATATAGTATATTCCTACTTCTATAAATACCCGGAGTGGTCCAATCAATAAACTCGACCCTTTCTCTCACTGTGCATGTTTTAAGTTTGAATACTTCACTGTATTCCTTGTGTATTACATTCAAAAGTTTGGAAAATAATTCATTGGGGTCATCAGAACAAGGTATATTTGATACTGTTAGTTCCACTCTACTTTGAAAATTCTTGATACGGTTCTCTGTTATAGGCCTGCAGGTATATTTTTCTACAATATTTTTATCATCATAGCTAAAATTAACACTGACCATAAGGGTCTGATTGGAAATGCCTAATTACTGCTTTGCTGGTTGGAGTTTGACTGCAGTAAATATTATCTAAACAGGTGGCAGATGTTTGGGTTACCCTAGTGGGATCATTAAAAAGATTTTGTAAACTAAAGCACTTGAATAAGTTAAGCAATCTGTCGGCGAGGGGATTTGCTAAAATATCTATATTAAAGTCGCCACAAACAATAAGATCCTTCCTACAAGTAAATACTTCAGCAAAACTTCTTCCATAGTACATTCAAAAGCAACCTGATCTGCGTCAGGAGGGCGGTATACACACACAATGATATGTCGCTCCAGTTCCTCACAAGAAAGTTCAATAGTCCTCTCAATAGTGAGTTTTACAATATCTTTTCTTTCTTTACATTTAAGACTATTTTTTACTAAAATCAAAGAGCCACCACGTATTGCAGCTTTTCTTTTATATGAACTTACAACGACACGTTCTTTTATACGACACAACATGAATATTCGGGAATTCATATAAATTCCGAAGAATTCCAAAATGTTCTAGAATGTTATTTATTTCGTTGTAATCTTATTTATACATCAAATATAAAACACATTTATTCCGACTCGTTTTTCACTAAAATCGATATTTCCACAAAAAAAAATTACTAACAAAATACACAACAGATTAAAGTGACATATATTTTTTTTTATAGAAATTGCTTGAATTTTATAATTCGTGCTCCTTCGGATTCCTGTAAAAGTTGGTTTTAAAAGCTCCTACATGTCTTCGCCCCAACTTTGGGATTTGAAAAATATCCGATCACTAATTTATCAGTCAATAAAAACAAAATTAAATGACGGTTAAACGTATTATTTCAATAAAAAAGGCATGTCATGATTGTTGAAAAAAAATAATTTTACGTAAATTTTACCACGACGTGACAGTAGAGGCGGTTGAGTACCTATTAAAAGAGTGCTTTTTTGTATACTGGTACATGGTTTTATAAATTGTATTATTTGGTAATAAAAAGAGCTTTTACTGATAAAAAAAATCTAGGAATAATCATTACAGTTACAATCATTACAATCATAATTTAAAAAGAAAACTAAACCGATGTTTACCAAAATGATCAGATGTTCCTTTTTGTTATTTTTAAAGAACTTGGTATAATTTTAATTTTATAATTTATGATCATTACATTTACACGCCTAATTTTTTGTTATTTTTTAAAAAAAATCTCAATCTCGAAAATCCCGGGATTTGTAAAAAATAATCCAAACAATCCCGGGATTTGAAAATTAATCCCGAAATTTTTGGGATCGAAAATCGACCAGGATCCCGGGATCTCGTGATTCAGGATCGAATCCTTTAGACAGTAGGTACACACATTTTACTCCGATCCGATCCAAGAATATTTAGGAAATGCGCTGCCTGCAGCTAAGTTCAAAAAAAGTTCACACTCAATCTCACATCGATAGAGTATGGATATGTGAATTCTGTAATAGTTTCTTACGTGAACGTGTACTTTCTGAAATGAAATGGGAATGGGGTTCGAAATGTAAAGGAAACTGGGTAACGGTACATCGCCTTTTTTGTCATCTTGTAGATATCGAGTTAGGTACTTGGTAAAAACAGATAGGATTACGATCCAAATTTACAATGCGATGCAAAATGTGCAGGTAAAAATTTTATGTCGATAACGATCCTCCATATATTGACTTGTAAATTTGTAATGTAATGTAAATAAATGAAATGTAGTAGGTAAATAGAGAATATAAAGACTTGTCTTAGTGCTTATTTTGTAAACCTAAACAAATAAAGATATTATTTACTAATTTTCGTAATTTTTTTGTCTTGTTCCATTATGCCCTTTCTCCTGTAGATCAGAAATTTATTGGATCAAATCATTCTACCCGAATTATGAGTACCTACCTATTCGTTGATATCCTACTAACATTCATTTTAGATAAGAGAAGTTTGTGTGAATGTTTGTTACCTTTACCCTGGCTTTACCACGTAGGTAGGTAATCTATCTATCATTATCTTCGTAACTACTAAATAGATTTGAACAAACTATTGAATGATTGGAATATTCCACTTATTATATATTATCCACATCAACTAATTTTAGTGGTGAATGAAAATTTCAAGTAGTTAGGTAGTCTACAGACTACTTTTGATGGAGGTATATCTAGCTACAACGCGGATAGCAGCTACTAACACCATCAACCCAAGAGTCACATTACATAACTATACCTAAGTATAGCGAGTTCTGTTCCCAGATTAGGTTACTTACCATCGTGGTTCGTGATACCAATAAACCCGAAGACTAGGACAAGACAAGACTAGACTAGAAGACTAGAAACAAATATTTGCAGATATTGTAAAAAAATATCTAGGAGTGGGAATCGAATACGCATTTCTTGCGTCCTGCCATTCGTTTACCACGCCGCCCGCCGCACCCGCGCTGTCACGAATATTTTCCTTTTGTCGGTTTATGCGCGAAGACTATTTCTCAGCGCGACGACAGCGGGTCTGGCGCTGCCCGGAATGTGGGGAAGGTGCGGGGCGAAATGATAGCCGCGCCCATTCTCTCAAGGGCATCGGCTCTAGTTTGCGCCTTAAGATATGGATGATTCGACAATAGATGCTACCGTTGTTCTTCATACCCGTGTAGACAGCTACGCCGATAAAATAAGAAAGCCGGAGTTAAATTGAGGGTTGAGAAGCTGGACTCTCGTCATAATGTAAGATTCAGTTCATTTATGGTGAGGGTCCCGACGGAGATGTTAAAGACCTTCATGAGCCCTGACTTCTGGCCGAAAGGGGTGAAGTTCAAGGCGTTCCGGCGGTTCAAGGGCCGCCTATCATGTGATCCCCCGCGCCGAGACACGCCGGCGACCACGCGTGTGCCCTAGTATAATGAATATATTGTGATATGTATTTTAGCTCTAAGGTATATATTGATATGGACCGTAGAATAAGTTATATAAGATTTGTCTACTTGTTCTAATGTTGTCCGAAATAAATGAATTTATTATTTATTATTATTTTTAAAATCCGAAGGTCATGAAATGCTTCTAATGGTTAATAATTGTAATTTTTATTCATCATCAACCTATACTAGTCCATTGCTAGACATATGCCTCCCCTAATGAGCGCAACAGTCAGTTATAGAAACAAATAAAAACTAGTTGAACTTTAATTTATAAATACATAGTATAAATAAAGTCGCTTTTTCTGCCCCTATTTCCCTATGTCCCTTTGACTGCTTAAATCTTTAAAACTATGCAACGGATTTTGATGCGGTTTTTTTTAATAGATAGAGTGATTCAAGAGGAAGGTTTATACGTATAATAAAACCGTGCGAAGCCGGGTCGGGTCGCTAGTTAATGTATAAATTAAAAGTAGTTGAATTTTAATTATTGAAATGATTTGGCTAACTGCATAATGTTACAAACAATCTTGAGGGAGCTCAACTGATCCATATCAATACTATTAGTTGGAAGTTTCCCCAAAACGTTAATTAGGTACATACATACCAGATTCTCTTTAACACGTAATTATGCTTTTGGAAGATGGAATATGTTATATGTATAGGGCTGTTTTCTGGGTATAAATATTAGGGTGGGGTGCTCGTAATGTCACATCATCCAAAAAGTGTCACACACGGTGTGACGTCACGCAAAACTTTAATGGTCGATATCTTCATAATTTTTGAATGATTTAAAAAAAAACGTATTCAATACTTTTCAAAAATGTAACTGATGTAGCTGTTGGTTCAATTTTTTAGGAAACTAGCCTATTGACGGAGACAGATAATAGAACCATGTCCGAAATGATAGGACAAAAGCAAGTGAACAAACAAAAGAACAAGTGCCTATTAAGTTGGAACATACAGATCGGACACAGACAGTCAATCATATCAAATATCAAATAATCAAATAATCAAAATCTTTATTTCTTTAGGCTTACAAAATAAGCACTTAGACGAGTCAAATTTAATTCGCCTCAATTTTTTGTCCACTAGTGGAAGAGGCGAAATAGAAACCACTAGCATGTGTATAGAAACCACTAGCATGTGTCTCAAATACTCACTAGCATGTGTCATGTATATCAAATGTTTATCGTTCTAAAACCACTACAATGGACACAGCAACAAAAATACTTAATAAATGATAGACAGTTCAAATAAACTAGATGGACAGAAGTAAATGTAATTGTTCGCAATGCGAATCTCGATCTAGAAACTAATAATAGAGATCGAATCCAAATAATTGTGTTGGAAAGGAATTATTGACACTCCAGTAAACGTTATAGATGAAATAAAACAATTTGCAGTTGTTCAGATAAGACTCCCGGTGATAGATTATTGTAGGTGAAATAAACTTACTAGTGGATCAGTTTTTAATTAGGAGCATCATGAGTATTATCCACCCACATAATGTACGCCCACTGCTGGACATAGCTTAATGACGACACAAATTTCAGTCCTGAAAAGACTCTATCTATCGACTTGAAGTACGGTTTTCAAAATATGTTTTATATCAAGAGGAATCCGAAAATGCCTGAAAAAACTTATACAGACTGACAACTGATATTCTTACATTATTACTAATATTATAAACTCGATAGTTTGTATGGATGAACGGAAGTTTGTTACGCTTTCATGCAATAAGTAATGGTCGGATAGGGCTGTTCTGAAGAGACGTAGTTCTAGCCCTGGATTAAAAACGTAGGCTAATTTTCATCCGATGAATCAGTTACCATAGAATAGAAATTATCGCCTTGAAACGTTTCCATAGAAATAAAGCGTGCGAAACCGCTGGCAGATAGTAAGAGTACTGTTTTATGTTCATGACTGTATCATTTACAATTTTTTTTGAATGCTTAAAATTTCTCTAAAAAAATCTAACAACCTAACAAAGTACACTTTGTTTCCTAGTTTTACTATGTAGCTAAACTAAATATTCTTGTGTGTCCAACAGTCCTGTAAATTCTTAAGTAAATAAAACACTGAATTTTGACGTATGTATGTACAGTTTCACAAAAACCTTAAACCTACTAAGAAGAGTTTTACAACGCACACTGGTTACATAAACCGCAAATAGTCTATGAGGCTAGTACCTAACTGATTTGTTTGCGTTGCAATTAAGATGGAGGTGATTTACTGCAAGGAGGTACTCTAACCACTTAATTCCATAAAAAATAACTTTAGAACGTAACTCGATAGCTCTTTTAAAATTCGCTTTCATAACCGATTTCTCCAACCAGTATTATTATCCGAAAATGAGATTATAGCAGTAATATTGTGCCTAAATGTAAAGAGGTTTATTAAGATTAATTCATTTTGATTAATGAAGAGTGCAGTGAAAGTTTATTGTGGAAAGTCTTTGTTTGCAGTCGTAATTTCTGCCGTATTAGCTTTCAGTTCTTAGGGTTCCGTACCCAAAGGATAAAACGGGACTGTTATGACTCCTATGTAGTATGTATTTATGTGATGTATTTATGTTTCCGCTAAAACAACTAATACTAAAAAACGTGACGTCACTAGCCCCAACTTTCATGCGTTTTATCTTTGTCAATTTCTGTTTGACCTCCACAAGACCGAGAAAATTTTGAATGACCATTATCCATGTAAACCTAATTTTATGTAAAAAACCCTGTTCTCAAGTAAGTGACATCACTATATAGTATAAAACAAAGTCGTTTTCTCTGTCCTTATGTCTCTATGTATGCTAAAACTACGCAACGGATTTTGAGGCGTTTTTTTTTAATAGAGATAGCGATTCAAGAGTATGGTTTATACGTATAATAAAACCGTGCGAAGCAGGGGCGGGTTGCTAGTGTAATATATTTGTCTTTTTGAGAATAAATGATTTAAAACCTAAACGTAAGATTAAATACGCGTCCAAAATTTATTTAAAATGTAACTGACAGACTTTATAAAATAGTTTAATTATTTCAGGAAACTAGCCTATCATCTCTCGATTTTCTGATTGAGTAGTATGTGTTTTTTCTCAAGTAAAGTAACCTTATTTGATTTAGCACAACTCTTTTTGAAGACGTGATACTGGCTTATATTGATTGTACTTAAACACCAAAGGAAAGCTCCAAGGAATTCGAACGAAAAGACTGGGCGTGGCGGCCATTGTTCAACATTCTATGGGAGAGGTCATTTGAATTCAAGATAAACAAAATGCGGAGGCCCAATTTCAATGGGAAAGATATAATGTTCAATGGTTTTGTATATTGCACTCGTGATACGTATCGCTGGATATAAATTCACGCCTATCTTTTATAAGAACCGTTTCCGACTCTGGATAACAATTTCCGTATGGGAACCGACAAAACGAATTTCAGCGTTCCATTTGACGCTTATTTGTCGCGTCTTTTCGTAGATTTAGGCAGGAAGACCTATATTGTGCAAAGGACCACCTGCAACGAAGGAGGTTGCAGGTTCGAGATCTGCCTCTGGACAAATGTCTGTAGGATCTATAGGAATCTTTTCTTTTTAAACGATATATCTTCCTGTATTAAGTATATCAGTTGTCAAACTACCAATAACACAAGCTCTGCTTAGCTTGGTGCTAGATTAGATGATGCTGTGTGCATTGTCCAGCAACTTTTTCAGACGAATTATATGAGATTGCATTGCAAGCCTAAAGATTTGAATAGTTCGGAGTCAGGGCCTGATTAGGAAGTATCTATACCGTATTTTCAATCTGTATTTTGAATGCTTTAGACTACTTTTTGAAGCTTAATAAACTAGTGATGAGTGAGAACCATATTATAAGAGTTCAAACGAGTATTTCGATTGATAAACATCAAAACCGCTTTAGACGTTTGGATGCGAAGTAAAATAAAATCAAGTGGCCCATTTTCGAGACAGAACAATGGTGTTTATTTTCATAACAGTGACATTAGTGGTACGATGAAATGTGCAATTATACCATTCCATATTATTATAACTTGTATTGTAAAAGAAGTTTTGTTTGTCAAAGAAGGTCGGCAAAATTTCTTTGTTTAATTTTTTTAAACAAAACAATAAATAAGTGAGATTTCTTCTATGCATGAAGTGTCCATTTTCGATACGAGGGAGATCTGAAATGAACGATGGTCACCACTGGCTACTCCATTTGACAACCAAAGGTAGACAGAGGTATGCAATTAACCATGCAACATCGCCATAGCATCTCGGTAAGGTAGAGTCGAGAATATCACTTGTTTCCTATAACATCTCCACCACTTACCTTATCCTTTTTAACTCCGAAATGCCTCCGCCATTATCCTTTTCGACTCAAAGCCGAAATAGGAACGATATCGCACCATTAACTCTGGTGGTAGATCGAGTACGATCATTAGCATCGAGACGCGGGCAATTCCATCATTACTCGCATCCGTTAACATTTACCGTCGTTTTGGGACGATTCAAGGTCCGTTAGACGGACTTTACAGTACATTTGACAAATAGGCGTTTGCTCACTTTTTTCGCCATTTGTTTAATTCTAACGAAAGGGAAATTTTGGACTTCCTTCTACTAAACCGTTTTATTTTACTAAACTGATGCACCTGTCCGCATTTTCGTATTTAGTATTTGGTCAATCTGTCTTATATGTTAGTCCATCAATAATTTGTCAACTCTATAGAAAACGATTTCTTTCATAAAGTTTCTAGGTTTCATTGTATCATGTTGTACATATGTACTTAATTACCTAACTATATTACTGTTGTTTTGTCCCTAAGATTTTTTAAATCAAGTCTTAAGTATTCGTACCTATACTGTCAACGAAATGAGCACTAACAGCTTTTTAATTGGAGTTTTATCTAAATCGGATGCGCATGCGCATTTAAAAGTCACAATTTGCTCTTCCATACAAGAAAGCACGACTTTCTCTGTCCCTATAAATATTCCATATATTTATTTGAAACGTTAATTGATTACCTACACGTGCTAGTTATGTTTTATGGAAATCTGACAAAAATATTAAATTGCACGTCTATTTGTTACATTCGCTTTTACTGTCAGACTTTTCCCGCCGAAATTGCTGTCATTGTCAACGATCCGGTGTCATGGCCGCCGGCTGCCCTCGATACAGTGCTCCTGATGAGTTCGCAATTAGAGTAAAACGCTGCAAACTGTAATTTGGGCGAATTTTCCGTGGTTAACGCACCATGTAACTTTCTTTTCAACGGGCTGCAAAGAGGTTAACAGACTGTGGATTGCTGTAGTGTTTTGTCCTACAGATTGATGTTTTTCTCTCAATAGTTCTAAAGATTATTTATTTTTGATGAATGATTGTAAGCACCTGTACTTACCATATTATTTATAATTAGGTACTTACCTTCTTGTTGAGCTTTATTTATTACTAGTTCCTAGGTATCTGTCGGCGATTTCGAACGCGTTGTTTCTATGATACACATTCGTACTAGTGTGTAATAAGCCCAATTTTTATAAGTAATAATGTATTATGTATGAAATCTTCCACTATTAAATAGAATAAATATGTAAAGGAATGAACACACATTAGAAGTAACCATCTTAAATGAGTAAACATGTTATTTGTGTATATGTAAGAACCCGCCGTCACATAACTTCTCGGTGAACACCTTCCCGAGGGGAGTAGATTTAAAATCAGCGCCGCATGTTTTCTGCATGCAGCACATAGCTGAATCTACTCCCTTTGCCTATGATTAGTGTTTTGTTTTTAACTCTAGTTTAGGTTAAGAAATTTATAGGCAATAAATGATTTTCTATTCTATTCTATGAAACTTTTCAAGGCTAGTTCTGTTCCATCGGAACTTATCAATGGGATAAAAAGTAGCAAAAGCCTATGTTTTATTCCAGGGTTAGAATTACTTACGTCTTTCTGAATTTCATCACGATACGTTAGTCAGTTTTCTCGTGAAAGAGTAACAAACATCCATACATTATAACTTTATAATGTTATATTATAGTAAAGATGAACTAGCGTGCAAACTTTTGCTTGTCACTTTCATCAGTAGCTAGTAAGTACATAACTGGCTCATCACGTTTTGATGTCGTTTGTCTGACTTCTGTCTAGTTGGCCTCTTCAGGGTATTTTCACCTTACCGTCTCTGACTTCTAAGGCTGTTTTCACGTGGGTTTCCATTTTAATTAGAGGAATCTTGAAGCTGTAAGAAGTGCATTGAATTGCTTTTAATTTCGCTTGATAATTAATTGGAGGGTTTCCAGTCTAGTAAACCTTCTATCTGGTACAGCAGTCTAGTAAGTCAGCGTGAAATTGAAGTCTTTAAAACAAGTTGAAATAGGACATTAGGAAAAAGTACTATCTTTATTTTTGCATCAGAGGTTTTGCTAATTCTAGTAGGTAAAAACAATTGTTGCCTAGTCAGTTTATATAAAGGCCATCGGGTACGGTACGGGTTTATAGAGTGTTATATATTTTATTATTATTAAGATTCTTTTATGATTAATAAATTAAAAAAAAGAAACTAAACAATATCGAGCTAATATAAGTAGGTTTTTTTCTCTCAATAATTGACAACAACAGTGACATCGTCAGTAGTGCAGCGGGTGAAGGATTACCAACATGAGGTTGCGGGTTCGATTCCCGACTTGGTAAAAATATTGGTTAAGATTTGCAGATATTTTTTCCTATGTAGTGCTCATCTATGTAGTGGTTTAATAATATCAGTTATCTTATACCTACTCATGACACAAGCTCTGTTTAACTTGAGGATATTATGCTTTGTGAACTGTCCAAATGGGCGGAGAAAAGGTGCAAAAAAAGGCTCTTCTTCATTAGTTATTCAAAGTAGTACATAGTTCTTAAACTCTTACAACCAACCCTTTTACGCTTGACTTTAATAAACAGAACAAAAAATAATTATCAGCATTATGAATATTCAAACACAACTAGGGACTATAATTATGTTGCATAGCCATGTTGCTATGTTGCCTATATCAAAGTCCTACGATTCCCTCGCTTTTTAAACTCTATATTGAGGACTCTTGCGACTGGTATTTATATGGATCAGTACTTCTAGAATATTCACTTCTAGATCATTTGTTTAGCTCAATAATTAGTAAATCAGTAGTAAATGTGAGTCTTATAGTTTGTTTTTAACCTTTGATAGCTATTTTTTTGATTATAAAGATTATAAAATTACTTAAAAATTACTATCAGCAAGCAATAGCGCCGTACAAATGCAGTGTCCTAAATACTAGTAAACATTCGATAAACGGAGGTGATACAAATACAGCAATAATCGAGAGGCCGTACCACAAAGGAAAGTGTTCGCCGATGTACAGTCTCAGTGAAAAGCGTTTTAGCGCAGAATTAATAATAAGAAATAAAAACATATATTAATAAGAACGTTTATTGAGAACGATTTATGAGTTAAAATCATGAAAAAGTTCCTCAATAAAATTGTATTGATTACTACATAGCATAAAACAGAGTCGCTTTTTCTGTCCATATGTCCCTATATCCCTATGTCCCTTTGAATGCTTAAATCTTTAAAACTACGCAACGGATTTCGATGCCATTTTTTTCAATAGATAGAGAGATTCAAGAGGAAGGTTTATAAGTATAATAAAACCGTGCGAAGCCGGGGCAAGTCGCTACTATAAAATAAAATATTCGCTAATACCCGCTGTAAGTATAAAAACTTTTGTCGTCAGAATCTATGTTTACATAAGTAGTTCCTAAAATATACTACAAAATAATTACATGAATAGAAAAATGCAAAAAGAGAATAAAATAACAATCGAAAATAGACATAATAGCATAGCATAGTAATAATAGAATACTTACATCGTATTGTAGTAAGTAAATGAATATTACAATTATGCTGAAGACTGTACCAAGTGAACAACTTCAGATAGCGTTGGTTGGGCGTATAAAAGCAATGGGGCAAACACACGCGATTCGACTTATTAGTATTACAAAGCTTGTAATCAGAGGAACATATATATACCTATTTAATTATATTTTATTTAAAACTTTGCACTCATTCGTTTACACGTCAAAACGTGAAGCAAAAATAATGAGACCAATATAATATTCAGTAAACTTCCGTCAAATGACTGAAACCTAGCGAAAACTAAAGTCAAGTTATCATATTTAACAATACATATGTAACAAACACTGTAAAAGAATGTGACAACATAAATTAAATATGAATAAATAGTAAGAAGAATATCTTTACATCATTATTTAGTTAACAAAATATATTTTCCTACATTAGGGAGTAGGTATCAAGCTAAATCTCTCCCTATATTCAAACATATGGTTTATGAACACTTTCTAACGTCTTTATCAAATTGTTAATATATTTTTATATATTATATACATGTATTGTCTATGCTCTGTATTATTTATATTTATTGCTATTAGTATCTGTTTATGTATATTTGTTTATGTAGTATAATTAGTATATGATACGCCACCGTCTATACCTGTACAGTACTCACGTGTCCATCCAAAGGTTGCCTGGAAGAAATCGCTTTTAGCGATAAGGCCGCCCATTGTGCAACTGTTTTAGTATTAGTATTTTTTTGTTTTGTTTTTCTATACTGTGGTGTGCAATAAAGAGTATTTGTATTGTATTGTATTGTATTGTATCCTATTGTTAAATTCATATTTATTCAGAGTGTTCTGAGTGTTTTCTTTGTATGGTAAAAAATATAAACCTTTCTATGTTTTAAAATGTATTAAGTACTAGCTGCGCCCCGCTGCTTCGGGTTAAAATTGATGTGTTTATATTTGTGAGATGAAAAGTCGCTAATGTTTTATTCCAGGCCTACAACTAAGTCTTATCATCAAATTCCGTTTAAGTACTTTGGCGTGAAGAGTAGAAACATCCCTCCAAACTTTGGCAGTCAAATATTAGTGTGATATTATCAGTTACGTTTCCATAACACAAGCTCTGCTTATAGCTTGGGGCTAGATAATGCTCTGTGGATTGTCCAGCATTTTTTATTAGTAGATCAAATACATTGAAAGAGACGAAACCTTGTAAACTAATTCACAACCGGCACTTAGAACTCTGAAGCTGGTAGAAGTAAGTGCCAGGGTAGTAGGCACTAAAGATAGTAGGTACCTATTGGTTTGTAGGTACTTTTACTGGTCATAAAGTCGATAGTACCTATATCGAGTGATATTTAATTGTGGGTTGCATAGCCCGCTAATAATAGACCATTTATACTTACATGTAATATTATACAAATCATCGTTTTTAAGCTTTCAAAGGAGCTTACCGTTGGAAAATAATAATTATGAGGAAGTTATAAAATGCATTTGTAGGGAAAGTGAAATTAATTAGGTAGTTATTAGAATTGTTACGTTTTTTGTTGATTGTTCAAAGGTTGAAAGACATAGTAGCTATCTTGTAACTACTTTATTTCTGACAAGATCATTAAAAAAACAAGTGAAAAAGGATTGAAGTACTTCAAAAAAAGAGCTTTGATAAAAATTACATGATGTGCCAAAAATCATCATCAACCAAGGCATATGACAAAAACTATGTTTATTTCTTCACAATAAGTCCTCAATGTGCTTTCAAAATAAAGAAGAAACAATATACCTAGATGTTTTATTCATAATTTTACACGAATAAAAAAGGTAGATACTTAATAGATGCCTTGGTTATGCTCTACATCTGTTGAAAAGAGTTTCCAGTTCATCAAAACTTAATTATTTCATCAGTGATTTCGAATGGCTAAGCGTTTCCGATTGCTTTTATTTATTTTTTGTTTCTTAGTCGCAAAATAATTATCTACAAGCCGCTTGACGAAGGTTAAAAGAACGATTTTAGTAATAATGATAACAAAGCTGTTTTATCAAAAGCGAACGCAAATTATCAATTAAGTTCCTCTAGTTGCTCATTACATAACCATTAGTTTAGTTCAGTTCTTTAGATATTTTTAGAATAAAACTATTATCTACTATTATTGTTACCTCTATATTATTCTTAATTTGCAGCCTCGTTTATTTAATTTAGCTACATTTTAATAAATATTCGCATCAATAAATAACACGTTTACGATTCTTTGAAAGGGCCTTCTTGTGAAAGGTAACAATTATAGCGTAATCAAAGCGCCGACAATTGAAGCGTTTAAATCAAACGTGGCATTATATTTTAATGACGTTTACTTACTCTGATAGTAGCTGCTGTATTTATTTTAATGAATTTGATCGTAAATACCTACTGTTCGACTCGAAGGCTGGTAATTTCTTCCAGCAAAATGCGCCTTCATTCGGCTTCAGCCTACTAACTCCCACTGGGGTCTAAGTCTCTTCTTTGTTATTCTCTTCTTATATTAGACATTCTATAGACTATTTCATATTTTATTTATACCAAGTTTTGAGTAAATCGAACCAAGGAAAAATAATTTTCCATACAAACTTTACCACCTTATTTAACCTCCTCAGAGGTTAATTTTTAAACATTTTATTAGCCTGTGTCCTGAACTATCTATGTACCATATTTCATCTAAATATCTTAAGTAATTACGGAGATTACTTATAACAAACATTCACACAGACTTTTCCATTTATTATACTTAAAAGTAGGTAAGAATTTTTTATGTGGTGACCACGACAAAGTACGTAAACCTGTTGAAACGTCGGGATTTTTTTTTTAAAAATTCGACAAATACCCGTGGATATTTATAATAATGTGTTCTGATCGCGTAAGTGTAAAAACTTTATTGGTTGACATAATGGCTCTTAAAAGCATGATTCAGCATTTCATTCGTAAGAAAGGCAAAATCGAGCAGCCGCCTCGTTGTTTATTACTGTTTAAGATAAGGCATTAAAAGCTGCGCACACGATCCCTCCATAATATAATTACGGAATCTAGATTTGTTAGCTGAAAGTTCAGATTTACTGCTTGACTACTGACCAGGAAGGAACCTTGGTTAGATGTCTATTGTTTTACGCCTTTAGGGTGACAAATCTAAATCGACCTATGCTGCGCTGTACTGCGCTGTACTGCGCTGTGCTGTGTTTGGTCAACTCGCTCGTCTAATATTTTAATGAGGATACAAACAAACCATGCTGTGCTGCGCTGTGCTGTGCTGCGTCAATATTAGACGAGTTGCCCAAACATAGCACAGCGCAGTACAACGTAGCACAGATCGATTTAGTTGTCACCCTTACGGTTATGTTGTGCACCAGCTTAAAAAACTTGGTGAAAGTCGCAAAGTTGATTGAGATTGTGGGAAGTTTTCAGATTAAATTCAATCAGTTTGAGACGGATTTTGAATGGAGTTTGATTGATTATTTTGAAATGTGAGTAAAACTACTTTAGATTACTATCAACGCATCTCACAAAATACCAATAATAAAGTCGCTTAATATTGACTTCATTGTGTGAGATAAGCGTTGATAAATAAACTAAATAATTTTTATAAGTAATATTCTTCATGATTTTATTGAGAGAAGAGAAAATCGATAACTCAATAAGTACTTTATTTCTGATATTATTTAAAAATTATTTACACATAGTTTAAAATTTTACTTGTTTAAGTGGTTATTTCATAAGCCTAGAGAAATAAAATTCATTTTTGATTTCCGCAGTATATGTGATAATGAACTGAAATTTCATGTGTGAATCGAATCGGTCTTTAATGTCAACTTAGGCAACACAGTAACAGAAAAAAAACATAATTCAACAACTTTGATTGTAGTACTCTTTCTTTCTACTCGCTGACCTAGGGACTTTCCCGTCACCTTTAAAGCTTTTATAAGATATCACATTGCCTGGATGCAACAATGGCGGCAGGTTATCGACCTGATAACAGCTTCCCACAGCTTTCCAGCCGAAGCTCAGATTACCAGGTACCTACGATCCACCGCAAACGAAAGTTTATATTCAATTTGCTCTCACGTCGGGAAATTGAGAAATTCGCATCTTTGTACCTAAAAGGTTAGGCGCATTATGAACGCCTAATCGGTCAGCTATTGAGAGCTTTCATTGTCTATGTATCATAATCTATGGTCTGTGTCTGTGTGTGAATGAACGAAATAACGATAACATTCAAATTGTTCATCTTGCTTTTAGGCAAGGTGGCGTCGGCATAATATTGTATTTTTTTTCTATATTTATTTTATTTGTCTGATTGTTTTTGGATCAGGCAGACAATCATAATAAAATGAATAGTTACTGAACAGACCCGAATAAAGAAATCGTGTACCAAAGTAAAAGCAACTTTTTAAAATATATATTATTATATCTATTAAATATATATATTATTATATGAAACAGTTTTTTTGCATTTCTTAAACTTTCACGATTTGTTAATATAACAAACATGATTATTTATCTGGTATTATGTACATTGTGTTTGAAAACAAAAGTAGAAAAATATTCCATAACCGAATGGAAGAGATCGCTGTTAGCGATAAACACCTCACTATTTAGGTAATTAGTATTAAGGTTTTGTTGTTTATCATGTTTTGATGGTGCAATAAAGATATTTTCATTTATTCGTTCATTATTGCATCGTCTTCCAGTCTATTTGCTCTCTGACAGCTCGTTCCCACTTATTGCCTGTCGGGTCCGGGTTTTAATCGGATGATTAAGTGGCGTTTTTTATGAAGCTATTCACACTTGTCGGAAACCGATTTTGTGTCGGCGACAAAAAAAGTCAGGTGTTTTTCTCTACGCTTGGAAAAAAATAGTGTCGGATCTTGCTCGCCCATGAGTAAGTATATATAGCTATTCAAAATAGTCAGATGTCAGGGCTGAATACTCTCTATATATATAAATAATACATCACAACAAAAATTTCTTGCCTTACGTAGACTTAGCACCAGCTTTGACCGTGGCCGACAACCAATTATTATTCGTTAATGTGAACCGAAGATCCGACATACGAATAATATACGGACCCGACCGACGACAAGTGTGAACGAGCTGTCATCGAGCAAATAGACTGGACGACGTTGAATGAATGAACGAACGAATGAAGATATCTTTATTGCACCATCAAAACAAGATAAACATGATTCTGCAAGCGGTTTGGTGGAGCGTAAAACCACAAATGATTGTCAGATCTGCAAAAAGCAGCTGCTGGGTAGATACCTAACGACAATGCGGTTGAAGAACTCGATAGCTTTCCTAGATTTATGATTACATAGGTACCAATCGTCAATACTCAGTGGTTACACTTGAGATTGTGTTTTCACTTATCAAAGTGAAAATACTCACGTTTGAATAACTAAATAAAACCAGCCTTGTGCGAGTTTTACTCGCACATCAGGGCTTCCGTACTGTTAATATATTCCGTAGGTACTATTATTAGATACCCATAAAAACGACAAAAAAATCATGTCTGTTAAATGAGAGCCCCCTTAAATATTTATTTTATTGTTTTTTGTTGTTATAGCGACAAATGAAAAACATCAATTGTGTAAATGACAACTGTTTTAAATATCACGTTCATGAGATACAGCCAGATGACAGACAGACAAACGGACAACGGAGTATGGATAGTAACCCTAAAAACTACTTCAATTTCCTAAATATTTATTTACTTACACAGATTTTTATTAATTTTACTAGCTAAGCGGGCTGTGTGAATTGTCTACCATTATTTATCTAATCTGTCTTTGGTACCATCAGTCACCACAGGACTTCTAAAGGTCTATTAATAAATCCTCCATTAAACTGTCCGTCTGCGCTCGGGCAAAGCTGTCGACAGTAACATGTTCCGATGGACCTTACTCTGAGGCAAAAGTTCTCTGACGCTAATGCTTGGCCAGATGTCCATTTCAAGCAACTAAGCTCTTTACTCGTAGATTAAACACACGTAAAATAAAGTCTTATCAAGAAAACATCACTACATAGTATAAAACAAAGTCGCTTCTCGCTGTCTGCCTGTCCCTTTGTATGCTTAGATCTTTCAAAAGACGCAACGTATTTTGAATTGTTTTTTTATAGATAGAGTGATTCAAGAGGAAGCTTTATAAGTAAGTTTTATATCAACCATTGAACCAACTGGATTAGTAACTTCAGAAAGGTGTTAAAAATACAAAGAAGCAAACCATTGCCCTTCTTTTGGTAGATCTGTTAAGTTGGCTGTTCCGACATCCACGCCGGAGTTAGAGGTCGATTCTAACGCCACCATAGCCACCGCCAATCTCCTTCAACATCATCAACCTATATTTTTTTATATCAGTTAACTGCTGGACATAGGCCTCCCCTAATAAGCGTCATAATCATAACACCCTGTCTTCAGCTTGCTACCTCCAGCATCTAACCGTAGTCTTTCGCAGATCGTCATCTCACCTGGCCGGAGGGGGTCCTACAATTTATTTACCAAGTTTCAGTCTTCTTCATATTGTTGAGGAATATTTAAAATGTATGCTACAAAGTCGGAAACCTCGTTGGAAATTACTTGTACCTTAATGTAAAAAGCATTGTTGATTGAATCCAAGTGAGTCCTATTCAAATACCGCCATTGTTCTACTGTTGTTTAAAAATGGAACTCTTTTCATAGCGTCAGGCTGTCGGGTAGCTGTCATGGGAACGTCAACTGACCTGTCAGGTTGACAGACTGCGCTTGCGTTGAAAGAAAAGAAAATGGTCGTATATGTACATAAAATAAAATAATAGAATAAAAATAGTTTGCTACTTTCTCGATGAGTTACGAGTAGGATATTTTATTTAAACCCTGGGATTTAAACATCGTCATCACCATCTTTCCCACTCGAACTATATGTTAATATGCTCAGGTAATTCCGATCACTGTGGTGACAGTTTATCTTATCTTTCTAAGACTGGAGTTCAACAAATGGTTCAATAGTGGTTTTTTGACAAAAGTTTTCACACATAAAACGTCAAAGTTAATCGACAAAGCTGCCTAATTGTCCGATTATCTTTTGGTAAACGAACACTAGCTTAAGTATTTTTTAAGTGGTCACAGAAAGCAAAAGCTAATTTCCTACCGCTATTTTAACACAACCAATTGTTTTGTTTTGAGTGTTTTACATAAATTACGTGACAGCAGTGAGAGTTGAACATGTATTATATAGAATGTTTCGAGAAATGAACTTCCTTATGTACTGTTTATTAGGTGGTTTGGAGAAACATAGACATACCATTTATTTGCGACCACATGCACACAAATTAATTAAAATTTTTAAATGACTGAAATGGAATTATCACTACTTAGTATAAAACAAAGTCGGTTGTTCTGTCCCTATGTCCCTATATCCCTTTGAATGCTTAAATCTTTAAAACTACGCAACGGATTTTGATGCGTTTTTTTTAATAGATAGAGGGATTCAAGAGGAAGGTTTATGCGTATAATAAAGCCGCGGCGGGTCGTTAGTCTAGTTTAAATAAAAAATCACACAAAAATGTAGTGGGACAATATGTACACTAAGTTTACCAATATAAAAAAATGGTATCAGACGACACTCGTTCTTGATTTTTCAGACAAATTTGTGTCAAATACGACACTAACTCTTTCTTTTTCAAAAAATACAAATTGGTGTCAGATAGCTCTAGTTTTTGTTTTTAGGAATTAAAAGTCTAATTAATCTCAAGTGGATATTACCTGTATAAGCAACTATGTTTTCTCGGTAAAAGCGCGTGCCTACAATGGTTCTGAAATGGCCATCTGTCGCCGCCGGTTGCCATAAGGTTCCTTCTCTACCCAAGAGCCACTGGATACTATTGAACTTTTTTGGAATATAATTCTTTTAAAGACTTAAAAATAATGGAATTCTCTAGTTTGAATTGAGCTTCTTCTTAACCCTTATTTACGTTGTTAGGTTCTGTAATGTTTTTGGGTAGATCTGTGATCTCTGGCCTCATTTACCTATATATTCTACTAGCGACCCGCCCCGGCTTCGCAAGGTTTTATTTTACGTATAAACCTTTCTCTTGAATCACTCTATCTATTAATAAAACCGCATCAAAATTTGTTGCGTTGTTTGAAAGATTTAAGCGTTCAAATGGACATAGGGACATAGGGACAGAAAAAGCGACTTTGTTTTATACTATGTAGTGATAAAACCGGTTAAAAACACGAGTGAGACCGGTGCAGATTGAGTAGGTATCTTTGGTATTAAGCCCATTTATTAAAAACTAGCGACCCGCCCCGGCTTCACATGGTTTTATTATACGTATAAACCTTCCTGTTGAATCACTATCTATTAAAAAAAAACCGCATCAAAATCCGTTGCGTAGTTTTAAAGATTTAAGCATTCATAGGGACATTGGGATATAGGGACAGAAAAAGCGACTTTGTTTTATGTAGTGAAGATATAAATGTATGTTGGTACAGTCACAAATTTACATTAGGTACTCCGTTGTATACCTAAACACATTTCAAATTAGAACGAGAAGATATTCACTGCTGTAAATTTCTACTTTTAGTCCTATAAACAGAGATGTTAACTCTAGCAGTGGATTCCAAGCTTTATTCAGCCACATTTTGAACCTCGATCGTGCGCACGCGCGCTTAAAATGTCGCAACGCGTAGATTGGATACACAACACACAGCTCGTGGGAAATATATTATCCGCTAAAAGCCATACGCACGCCGCCGCCGTTTACCGCACTCTGCCGGTAGTTTCTCTTCTGTGTTTATGTCCTGATCCTTCGATATTTCTATCATAAAATTAGCTGATTACTGTTTTACTGTACAAGATACAAGAATAATCTATACTTATAATAAAACTGTAACAGGTCCAATTCTGTACATTGAAGATATTTTGAAAATTTTTTTTGGAGGGCACTCCATTATCGATACTCAAGCCAAAACTGTAATTTTTTTCATTCATGTCTGTCTGTCTGTCTGTCTGTCTGTCTGTATCGTAAACGCGCATCACGCCGAAACTACTTGATGGATTGAAATGAAACTCGGGACGATTTGAGTTCATAGTACAAGGGAGGACATGGGATAGTTTTTATCCCGGAATTCGGTAAGGTTCCCCTGATAGAGAGGGTGAAAGAAAAATTCTTTAACCACGCATCACGACGGAAATGAATGAATGCGAATGGAACTCGGGACGATTGGACATGGGATACATTTTACCCCGGAATTCAGTTTGGTTCCCCTGGGCTATACGGGTTTTCAAAAATTTCTCACAGCATCTGCACGACGCGTACACACGCGTCGTTCAGTGATGCTGTGAGAATTGAACTGATAAACGCGTAAGTTTGTAAGTATGAATGGATAGATGGATGGATAGATTGATAGATGGATGGATGTTTGTTACTCTTTCACGCAAAAACTGCTGAACGGATCTGGATGAAATTTGGCACAGAGATAGATTATAAGCTGGAATAAGAAATAGGCTTTATTTTATCCCGAAATCCCACGGAAAAGGGAATTACGCAAGTAAAATCGCGAGTACTCCAAATACTAATCATGCGCAGACGAAGTCGCGGGCACCAGCTAGTAATATAATATAAGTACAAGATTAAGTGCAAGTAGTTTACTCGCCTACTCTGAAAACAAAATCTTATTCGTTTTTGTGCTTCTCGTATGAGGTTATTCTCGCTCGTCCTCAAATATAGCCAACGATGGGGACCAACGAGAAGTTAACTTCCCGTTGACACCCATTGGGGACCAGCAGGAAGTTTTTGTGAACGCCACAAAAACTTAAATAATAAGAGGATATGAATAAAAAAATACTAAGTTTTGTAATAATCTTTTATAATTTATTTTAAAAATCAAACAGTCTAATTTACAGTATCTATAGAAAACAAACAATCGAGAAACAGAAAGTACGTACTTAATTATCTTAATTACTTACTAGGTAAAACATAAGTAGAATTTACAAGAAATCAGTCAGTAAGTATATTTTCTGTATAATTTATATTTGACCACAGAAGAAGGAATAATGACATAGGTATTATTCCTAATTCTGTGTATTTAACCCAACTTTTAAATTCGTTGTAGATACCATAGATTGGAGAAGACCAATGTACATATTACCACATAGTTTCACAGAGATATACATATAAGTTTATCTTGTCATCTATCGATTCTTGTATTTAGATAGATAGAAAACACTTTATTGCAAAATTAAATAAAATTAACAAATATACAATAAAATTATTTAGACTAAGTGACAATTATCGGTCTTATCGCGCAATCGAGCGAGCGATCTCTACCAGACAACCTTGGATAGATATAATAATTGCATAGTATAAGGGGATCTGTGTGCATATGTAAGTATAAGTTAACTCTACATTATTATAAATACAATACTTACTATATTTATTATATTAAACAAAACAAAATACTAAATACATTAGAGTAGGTAGATACTTAGACCAACAAACTTTTTAGTGTACCCATGGTGGGACAAATTGTAATCCCATAGAACATTCTTTCTCAAAAGAAAAGCAAAAGTTATTGTTGAACATACACTCAGCCGAACATAAAACCACGTCCTTTAATGAAGTCGGTTAAAAACCTTCACCAACTGTAACTGACATTTTGCAGCGACGTCATTACTAAACTTAAAAGTTACTAACTACCTACTATGTTACCGATAAGTGCCTTAAAACAGTCATCGACACGTGTTCCTACCTTGTCTGGTTTAGATTTTTTGACGGAAACGATCGCTGTATGTCTAACGTGTAACATACACGGTTACTCTGATCCATATCGCCATTAGCCATTATTAGTGACAAAACTAAATCGAGCTGTGCTGCGCTGTACTGCGCTGTGCTATGTTTGGTCAACTCATTGACGCAGCACAGCACAGCGCAGCACAGCATGGTTTGTTTGTATCCTCATTAAAATATTAGACGAGCGAGTTGACGTTGACACAGCACAGCGCAGTACAGCGCAGCACAGCTCGATTTGTCACCCTTATGCATATACAAAGATAAGAATATAATAAGGCAATAAAATTTCACACAGAAATTTCAAATGAGACACAGAAACGCGCGAAATTTTAATATTTCAGCGGATTGTAATACATATTTTGTGCGTTTTAAAAATAAATATATTATATATTAAAATATTTATGTTATAAATATTAATAGCAGAACAATATTTGCCCCGTAAATGGTAAAACATTTTCTATGTTTTAGCCATTGGCGTATATGGGTGGGGTGGCGAGTGGTCCGTGCACACCCCAGAATGGTTGGTATAGGCATAAGAATAGACAATAACAGAGTAGAATGGAAACTTCGCTCCGAACTCGTTCAAGGTCACGATATAAGCCTATGCGATTCTGCACGTTAAACGTGCAGTGGGCGGGCCCATTCAGTAGGGCTGTCATAGCCGGCGAAGCCGCACGCGGATTTTAATATTTATGTAAGTTAGCTCTATAATATGACGTCACGGTCAAGTTATTGTGGTGTGATCGGTTGTAACAATAACTCAAAAACGAAGACAAATTTAAGTTTTTTAGATTGATAAAAGATAATAATAATACATACCCTATGTAAGTAATATTTTCTAAATTTATTTATTTAACTAATTAGGTAGGTACCTAATCAAAGAAACGTGAACATCGATCGTTGACCTTTTCTCTCTCGCCTCGCCTCGCCTCGCGAGACGGGGCGGCGCGGCGCGGCGCGGCGGTACAGTGAAGTAGTAACCCTGGCAAAACGCCTGGACGACAGAGGGGCGTAACGAGGTGAAGGGGGAAGTAGGTATATAAATGGCGGCGTTTGGGACTAGATCAAAGAAGATTCCCTTCTACTCAGTTGTTATTTATTCTTATGGTATAGGTGCTTATACCAGGGTGAAGAAAGGAAAATTTTTAGGAAGCTGAGGGAGCTTCTATACCCTTAAACTACTCGCAGCTGTAGACCCACTCGTAGATGGAGGTTCTTTTTTTTGTTAGGTAAAACCTTGGGCCTTGGCTACTCTGGAAAGTACACCCTAGATACGAGAAATACTAAAAATCAACTTATTATTTAGTACGAAAAAGTCAATTTTATGATATTTTTTGTAACATGGGTGATAGAAAAAGAATGGTTTGTGTAAACCTACTTTTGTTTTACCTTATTTCTTTGCAGAAAATAATAAAAACCAAATCATTAATTTGAATTTCGCGCGTATCCGTGTCGAAGATTCTTTTCTGAATAACCCTGCTGCAGGGCTATTCAGACTCTTCGCTACTGAGTCATAGATTCCGAATCTGACGGAGATTCGCGCGAAATTCAAATATTTTAGCGGAATTTATATTTTACATACCTACTCTGCATTTTTCAAGGAATAAAAGTACCAGAAAAGTAGTAACCTACAAAAAGTAGACCATTTTCTATCACCCCATTTCACAAAAAATATCAAATATAATGGCCCTTTCGGTTATGTTGATTTTTAGTAATAAGTCTCTTATATTATTAATTTCTCCGAAAGTAGCTAGCTCTAAATCGAAATTAGTTAAAATATGGGTTCACAGAAAATGTTTTACTTATTACGGGAAATTACTTTTTCATTATTTATATTCCGTGTAGAACGCATAAAATATTAAAAGCTGTTTATATATTTGAATTTCGCGCGAATCTGCGTCAGATTCCGAATCGATGAATCGGTAGCGGAAAGTCTGAAAGTCTGAATAGTAGCAAGCACTGGAAGCGACAGGCGACGTGGATTAAAGTGACCATATATGATACTGAGGAGTACCGGAAGGCGATGGTAAACAGTGTGTTCTGTGAAAGCAAATGAAAGGGAGGGTTTTCAGTTGTTTACAAGCTAAGCGCGCGTCTGGCTTGAAATAGAATATGTTTTGGATTATGTGTTGTAATTATAGCTTGAGAATGAGAGATTTATGCAATGCTATGGGAAAGGTAGTAACAAAGGTTTGTACCATATAAATGCTTATGCTGGACACTTCCTCAAAGCGTTATGTAGCCCCTAACTTAGATGAGCTTTTATAGGCAATGGTAATTTTTGTGGTAATCTCCTACCATTTGGCTCAGCACTCATAATTTTGTATAGGAAAGAAAAGACAAAAAACGTCGAACATTATAAGTACGTATAACGACGACCGATGTGGCACGGCGGGCGAAAGTCGGAGGTTACAGATTCGATTCCCGCCTTAAGACAAAATGTTTGTAAGATCTGCAAAAAATTGTTCCAGCTGGTTTTTCAAATAGTTGACTGTTTATAGATAGCGGTTTTGTTTAACGAAAAAATAGTAGGGTTCTCGGTGTTTTCTAAATTTGAAAAATTTTATCTACTAGCTGACCAGACAGATGTTGTCCTATCTTAATTATGAAAATTTATTCGAATTCTCCGCGCAATTTTCTTAATTTTTTCTTTAATCTTATGAAAGAAAAAATTAAGACGAAGAAGATCAAAAAAAGCGAAAACGTTCTCCTGACAACAAACACAACAAAAAAAGAATTAGCGAAATCGGTCCAGCCGTTCACGCGTTTGGCTTGGCCAAGGGAAATAGGGAAATCTTCACTACATACGAGTAGTATGAAACAAAGTCACTTTCTGTACCTATGTATGCCTAAATCTTTAAAACTACGCAACGGATTTTGATGCGGTTTTTTTATAGATTGAAGAGTGATTGATTCAAGGGGAAGGTTTATACGTATAATAAAAACGTGCGAAGCCGGGGCGGGTCGCTAGTTTTTATATTATAGAGCTGGAATGTATTAGGTAATCATAAACAATCAGCTATCTAGTACGCATAACACTAAACATCATAACACTGCAATTTTTGCTTCTAGATCTAGCTGTTTGTCCCTGCTTCAAGTAATGTTATTTGCAATAACAAATGGATTCATGTAATGACTCAGTTATTTTTATGCTAAGCAAAGGGATTGTTGTATAGGGAAGAATACAGAAGAATTAAGTTACGAATGCGTTACGTCATTGAATGAGTAAATTTTTTGAATTTCTTTCTTTTTCTCCACTTCTACTGCAATTATTTACGCAATGTATGTATATCTTAAATAAATCACTACATAATATAAAACAAAGTCGCTTTCTCTGTCCCTATATCCTGTGTCCCTTTGTATGATTAAATCTTTAAAACTGCGCAACGGATTTTGATGCGGTTTTTTTTAATATGTAGAGTGATTCAAGAGGAACGTTTATAATAAAACCGTGCGAAGCCGGGGCGGGTCGCTAGTAATTAATAAAAGAATACATAGTTATATAATATAAAGCTTTGAGAGACGGACGAGGCGAGTTGAGCAGGAAGTTTTTATATCGATGTGCAAAATAGAAATGATTTTTCTCTCTTTCTTTGTTGCTTGGGAAAGACTCATTGTTCTCCTGTCTTGATTGGAAGTTATCGGCAATGTTTTGAGAAATCTTTGATATTTTTATTAATGAACTAGCTACCCAACGTGGTGTTACCCGCGTGAAAATTGATAAAAAGTAGCCTCTTCGTCAATTTAAAATTTCATTTGAAATTTTCAATTGCATCCATCCAGACTTTCGCTTTTTATATATCTATTTTATTGTGTTTAGTGTGATACTGCTAGACAATTCACACTTTTCGCAACCATAATTCTTATCAAGATGTCGGCAGAAATCAATAACTTTAGTCAAAACTAAATCTGTAAGGCTGGCAAAGTTTGATCAACTAAGTGGACAGTATAACATAACGGTCCCAGTGAATCACCTTCACCGATAAGATCCGCACGTCATGCAACGACACTGGAGTGCATTGTCTCAGCGCCAGCGAAAAAGCACGATAAATCTCTGGGCGCTTGTTTTTCGAAGAGAGATAGTAATGAACTGGACAACGGATTGCGATACTGGAAGTGTCGGAATTGAGATTTACAAGCGGTTTTGAGATAACAGTATCTAACAGTTTTAAATAGGTGCAGTTGAATGTAATTCCCAGATATAAATAGTGCTGGATTATCCGCATAGCATCATCTAGCACCAAGCTATGCAGAGCTTGTGTTATGGGTACTCGGTGACTGATATATTTATTTTAAATAAATATACCAGTCATCTTTTTAATAAATTATATTTAACTAACTATATAAAAATACAAAATTATATTTAATTTAATTTTCTATATAACCAAAATTGCAGATTGTACAAATATGTGTCTCTAGTCGCGAATCGAACCCGCAACTTCCTGCGTCGCAGGCGGGCCTTCGTCCGCGAGCCCCACATTAGTCGTCGAAAATAACTATCCACTTAGTAAACAAAAACTTTATTAAAGAGGTCATTGTTTTATGTTATGTCATAAAAAAATGTACTTAATAATATTTTTTTACTACGACAATGCGTTAAATACCAGCCGATAGTTTATGTACATATTACCTACTCTTATTTAGAACGATAGGTATTTTTTCACATTTTTGAATAAAATAAATTCAAAAACTGTTAAGAATAACAGACAACAGCAGGGTAACAGCAAGATAAGAACTAAAAACCAAAACAAAAACTTCAACAACGCATAAGGATGTTGATTTTGTTTTGATTTATATTAGACCGAGGCCGGGCCGTATACGTGGCCCGGACGGAGCACGGATTTGAAACGTTACATACATACATTTTATATGAACCAGTTTTATCACACCGTGCATGATCCGTGTCCCGTCCGGGATGAAACGGATGGGCCTCGCTCCGGCCCCGCCCCGGCCCGGACTCGGCCCGGTCTATTATAAATCATTCGTAATTGCTCATGTACAGCGAAAAAGATGCTAGGTCGAATTTGATAACGAATGTGAGACCAATGATGAATGAAAACTGTCAAAACCACGAATTGTTTGGAGCTCCTGCAGCTTGCTCTGATGATAATGATGATAGAATATGTTCCACCAATATTAATTTGGTTTTGTAACTCATTTGTTAACAAAAATATCTGTTTTTTAATCAGGGTGTATTGCCTTGCAGCCTTTCAAACTTCGCATCTGTTACCAAAGGTCGCGTGCGGTTGACAGGTTGGTTCACCCCATGTGACGGCGCGACGTCAGATCATATGGTAGAGCGCACATGGCGTCCTATGCATGGCTTCATAGTTCATTACTAAATGTTACATGTCGGGTCCTTACAGTAACAGGGTTATGTCATTACTTAAGTTTAAGTAGGTATGAAATAAAATTGTACTTGCAAATTGTGCGTTCTTCAAAGCAATAGGTAGGTATAAAAAATATCCTTACAAGACTAACTACTAGAAAAATTCTTACTAAAAAAATTATGAACGTGAAAGTTTGTATAAACTCGTATTTGGTGTTGGATGTATGGATGTATGTTCCTCTTTCAATGGATCGGGCTGAAATTAGGAATCGACTTCGTTCTAGACCTAGAATAACACAGACTACTTTTCATCGTATAAATCAGTTCTTATTTCTTTTTCATTTCTTCCACGAGTGGGCAAAAACTTTAAGTAAAGAGAAAGATTTATTTCTTATTTGATTCATAGTTAAAAATTTGACTTGTCTAAGTTATGTATACACACAGCAAAAAATAACCTCAGCTTAAGTTACTTCTTACATAAACTAAAAATATTCTTCAAATATAAATAGCCCCATATATCTCAGATGCGGAAGCGTACCTTCTAAAAGTTGAACACTAATCACCGCGACCAATCATCACCTCACGGTTCGCATCCATCTCCAGCGATCCCTGAAAAAGAGTGCTCGAGTGTTCCGCTGAAGCGGCGCATGCGCCCGTCACTCCGCCGGCGGGAGGGTAAACCATCGACTAACATTATAAACTGGGGTGCCAGCACGCGCGCGTCAGTCAGCTGACAGCTTCTGCAACGAACGCACGTATCTCTCAAACTCCCGATCAGCCCGCGCGGTGTGCATTTTGTGAATTTTTTATTTTGAAGAAACTTGAGAGAAAATGGCCACCTACGCCCAGTTCAAGCACGTCGAGCTTTACAAGATCGGCCACGGAAAGAACAGGTGAGTGGATGCTGCGGGTTGTGGGAGGTCAAGGGTTGCGCAGATTTCAGGATGCTGCTTTTCAGGAGCGCGCAGATATTAAACGATAAATTCTGATTTTTTAAATAAAATCGTCAAGTTTTCCGTTTATACTATCCCATAATTTTATCAAACATTATTGAGAAGTATTTATAAGGTAAAAATTTACAGAATAATTTAATAAATTTATAAAGAGTAAATAAATATTTAATACTCTACTTTCATTTCGGGGTGTTTTCTATGTATACTAAAAAAACTATATTGTATTTAACGAATTTAAAAAAAACATTTCACTTATCTAATACCCATAACACAAGATTTGAGTAGCTTACTTTGGGGCTAGATGGTGTAATGTGGATTGTCGAGCATTATTTATTAAATTACCGGAGGTTTTAAATTTACTATTATGATAAATGTAGCTTGCCTTATGTATTAAGATCATTTTAATACCTTACAAATACGTGCGTACCTTTTGCTTTAGTCCTAACGTCAGTGCGGATGTTTTCATACGAACTCTTTTGTTTGGTTTGGCTGCTGCCGCATCCTTGTGCATTCGATTTTCGAAATTTTATTCGAATTCGAACATTGGAGGTTTTAATCTAAGAGCATGTAGGTTTCATTTCCACGTTTTCAATTTATTTTTAATACACAATCTTGGCAGGCAATCGAAAAATGTAGGTTTAGGCTTTTCAGGGTGCGTTGAACTCAAGTTCAGCTGAAGCTAATGACATTTGGTTCTAGAAAATTATGTTCCAGTGTAGGCTAAACCATTATTTTATCACGAGTACACGCAATATAAAAAATAAATTTCATACTTTCAAGTTGTTTTTAAACCATTGAACTTTTTTTAATCAGTTCTATCAATGAAACCGACATATACCTATCCCTTAATATAATTATTGACTCAAATTATTTTTATTATTCGCGTGTGACGAGTGATTTCACACAGGGATTTTGTTAAATATCAAAATATTTTTCGGAATTATTTCTGTGTTATAAATAATTACTAAGCTACAGTTTTGACGAACTAAAAACTTAAATACGATAGTAGTTGTTGTATACCACTTTTTGAATTTTAAAACCACATTCTTGCTGAAACATTGTAGCAAGTATGTAATTTTGATCTGCAATTTTTAATGGACGTTAATTTTGTTTTTCTTAATTTAATGTTATCAGAACAAGTATCTTAAAGGATTATATAACAACAACATCATAAAAAAGTAAAAGTAGCAGAAATTAAAAAGGAAATAACTGTTGTAAATAAGACTTTGCAATCATCTGCATAATCCGCAAATGACAGTGTTAATGGTTTATTTGATTTTAGCTGTAAAAGGAAGGAAGTGGCACATTATTATAAATTTTAATGTTCATTGTATCATTATTCTGACTGACTGTAAATCAAAACAATTAAAACAGCCAAGTGTGGGTTGAATCGCTCACGAATGGTTCCGTACCAAAAAACGACAAAAAAATCATAAAATCAGAAATACATTAAGTAAGTTTTACTTGATAATAATTAGGGGCTAGATGATACTGTATGGCTTTTACAGCATTGTTTATTTATCTAAACACTTAGGTATAAAATAATAAATATGAGTTGTCCAAATTTTGAAAACAAAATTTTTATACCAATCTGATTTTCAGTTTTTATCGATCAGTTTTGAATGCAAATAATGTATAAATTGAATTTATGCATTATAATTATACACTTATTTTATACACAATATTACTATGGTTTCATTTATAACTTTTAATAGAAATTGCAGTAAGTAGGAAAACGCAACATTATAGAGCACAACAAAAATACATCATCGTTTTTTATTTTTCATCACATTAAATTTTTCCTGTACTATTTTCGTTAAACACAGGAAAAATATGTATATTTTTTTAAACTAAAAACCTATTTATTGTGACGAGGATAACAGGGAAACCACAATTAAAACAACTAGTAGTCTCTTTCCCTGAGGTAAAAAGTAACCAAGTACATTTTAGAGGTTTGTATTAACAATCATCACCCATAACACAAGCTTTGCTAAGTTTGGGGTCGATGATGCTGTGTGAATTATCCAGCTTTATTTTGTTGTATATTCCAAGTATTAATTACTCTATATTTCTAGAAAATACACAAAACTAGAGCAGTACCTGTTCCCGCGGGAATTTTGGGACAAAATATAAATCTCTGTGTTATTCCAGACCAGACCAGGTGGCTATATAACACCTATGTGTTATTCCAGACACTGTCTTTATCTATGCCAAATGTCATCCAGAGCCGTTCAGTAGTTTTTGCGTTTAACAAACATCCATCCATCCATACTTACAAACTTATGCGTTTAGAATATTAGTAGGACAAGCAGTTTAACATTATATCTCTTCTAGCTTTGACAAAATATTACAGTTATTTTCATCATTTTTTTACTAGTTTCCTAGTCACAATAAGTAGATACGTACTTACTATAATCAAGGATATTCATCCAGGAACTTGATAGACGTTATCATTACCGCTTTGTTATTTATAAAATACTGACCATCAAATAACATTCCATTATAGATAAACAATGCACTCAGATCATTTTAATCCAACAATCCTATCCATCAACTGTTGTCTGGTAGAGATCACTCATGAGCGATTAGACACCGATAATAAGCTACCGCCAAAAACTACTAAAATTATAAACGCGAGTAATATTACAAAAATATAGTTTTTTGAATCAAAAATCAAATTTCGTGCAAAAAGATATTTACCAAACCATGTCTCTGAAACATAACTCTGTACGTTGCCGAAATTTTATAACAATATCGAAACAGTCTGGTGATAAAGCGAGTGTAGCAAACATGCCGTGTACCGACGGAACCTCACGCGACGCCTTATTGCCTACATTGTACATTTATTCGGGTTTACGACGACGTTCGAGTTAAAATACAACACAAATACCTACTCTTTACTAAGATAAAAAAATTTATAACAAAAACACAAACTTAGAAGAATCTGCAAAATGGGCGGCCTTATCGGTAAGAGCGGTTTCTTACAGGCAATTTTTGAGTGATTATACTGGTGAAAAAGAATTTTATCAAAAGATATAACTTATTCGAGACAGTACAATGGGCAGCCTTATAGCTCAAAAAAAATAGTCTTAAAATTGTTACATATTTCAAGCAATAAAATAATTTACATGGCTGATAAGGGCGAGGCTTGCTCTATAGTCAGATCCTGTAGATGAAAAAATTCTTAATTGTTATTTCTAACAATAACGTGGCTAATTCAGACGACGTTAGAAATACCTACTTGAAGAAGTATAGAGGTAGGTATTACTTTAGAAGAATCTCGAATAAAGCACCTTTTAATATTGTCAGAGGTTTTAGTTCGGGTGAAAATAGTCCTCATTGTTATTTCTAGCAAAACGTTCTTTATTTCTATGATTCAGACGAGTCTAGGGCTCCGAAGGGTGGTCTGGCCCCTTGCGTGCCCCATGCCTCATTTGCATGCCCAAAGGAAGTGTGATTATTCGCGACGGATAGTCCGACGCACTCGGATGCCTTGCCGTCTTTGGAAATGTGTACATAGAAAACATGCACAGGTGCTTGTTATCGGCACTTAGCTTCTAAACTGCCAGCCGGTCGAACAGCAATCAGGCAAGATGAAGCAAACCTTATTATAAAAGTAATGATCGAATTTTGTTTCCTATTCCGATAAATGTCAAGACGGGCTTGACGGCTATCAGCAGAATTGACAAAAGAACCAAAAGATCACTTATCGATTTCGATTGAAGAAATTAAAAGCGAAACAGGTCAACCGCTTATTCTGAATATTCCAGAACTCACTCATATTTTGGAAAACTACACACATTCATAAAATATATACAATGAAATATGAACGAAAAAACCCATTCCATGGGTGGAACTTTGTATACATCAGTAGAAATTTTGAGAATTTTGTCTGGTTTTTGAATAAATGTGCTCTTAGTACATCAGTATGCATATGACCTTCAGACAACCCTATTACAACCCCGGTTCCCGAGTGGGGTACGTCATTCTGAGAGGGTCTTATTTTTTGCGTAATTTGCCGAAAAACAGACGTATTAATTCAGATGACTTTATATCAGTGCGTTGACTGTGTAATGAGTTAATTCCTGTTGACTCGCACAGAGCCAGGTTAAGTACTGAAATGCTGTTTTGCCTCCAGTAAGTAGCAAATTGATCGCATTAGAGATCGGCTTGATTGAGATAAAGTATTTAATAATTTTGCTGATAACCTAAATAGCGAATATACCTCGTAATTTTGTCTCTTATCTCCCACGCTTTAATTGGATTGGCAGATTTTTATCTCCTGAGTCTCTATGATCAGATTTCTTGGAAAAAATACTGCTGCAAGAAAAGTAATATTAACGTCGACGAAATATTACTTAAGTTATTTTACTTATTTTCTAACAAGTGCTTGAGTTTCGTGCAGTGCATTTCGTCCATCTATAATGTTCAAAGTTAGATTTAATTTAGAGGTCATAGGTAAGTAAATAACTAAAGGGTCTTGTTTTCACAAGAAACAGTTTATTTAGGTAAATTTATAAAGGGTCAAATTATAAACTGAACTGAAAATCAATTAACTTTAGGGCCTTGTATAAACAAACCTGGTGTTTCGATTCAACAGGCCCTACGTCAGAAACTGAAATTGTTCAAGTTTCAATGTTAATTTAGTAGATAATTAAACCCGCCACTGGAACTGTCCAACCGAACCATGGACCCACCAAGCTGTGTCTCCCACTTTCCGTTATGTCTATTGATTTTAGTTATGCAAGTCGCCTTGATTTAAAATCTACGGAAGTTTCCTTGCTAATGAGGATTAAAGACTTTTGTCTACGCTGGACTGTTTCCACGTCGTAAATTTCAATCTATAAGCTCTTGAATAAGTCAAAGAACTTCTCTTCTAGAGCCTTTGTGTTCCAGATTTTTTTACCATCAATTTATATTATAAAGAATTTTGATTAACTAACAGACAATGCAAAGCCCAAAACGCTAATTCTAGAGACTTTAAATCTGGAGCCTAGAGCATGGAGCATCCTTGGCATTTTTTTGTTTTATATGTTTTTATCTATTCGGCATGGTTGCAAACCAAGCGCCATGCCAAATTACGGCTTTACTCCTTTCGCTGTAGTCATTTTCTGTTACTCTTATATATTAGGAAAACTTAACCATTAAATAACTAAAATACTTTAACTTATAAGGAAGGCTAATCAAAAGTCTTTACAAAAAAAATTACAGATACGCTTGAAGTTACTGGGATATATTGTGTTAAACAAATCACTTTCCTGCTCTATTGCATTGAAATATCTGCCACATTAAAGGCATTATGTTTTTTAATCTCATGCAGATAAATAGGATCTTATTTCAGTCCTTACATTTTAATCCAACCATAAAATGTCAAGCTTTAATAGTAGTAATCCTTTTAGTAACAAAGACCATGTTTAAGCCTTCTAAGAAATTGTGCCTTAGATTATTCGTTTTATGTCTTCTTGTTTGTTTTACGGCTTCTTGCAATTTAAATCCATTCATTGTACTGACGTGTTCTTAATTACTTTGATGAGTTGATAAGACAGAGTGACTATAATAGAAAGTCTGACGATTACGTAGATTAACATCTTTTGTCAATAAATAGATCTGTGGTTATCGCTATAATTGAGAAGTGCCAAGTTTGTGTGTAAAGTGGATTTCACAATAATAATTGCTTTCTTTTGACTTGTGTTTATTTTTACAAGATTTGATTTTAACTCTTTATTATTATACTCGACATTTATGCAGATATACCAACTTTATAATTTTTTTTTTAAAGGTAAGCAACATCTTTATTAACAACGAAAATTACAAGCAAAGGAATAGAAAAATTAAAACTAGTATTTACAATTGAAACCATTGAGCTAACTGCAGACGGTTGTAAACAGTCTAAAGGTAGCTCAATCAACTTTATAAATAGTTATAAATGAGCTATCGATCAAAAAACTATTAATGCTTTTTTATCTGTAGTGAAAAGATATTTCATCATACACTTATTTCACTGGACACATTTAATAATGAGACACAATATTTAAACAATAGAATTAAACGTATTACTGTACTTATGTAAGTATTACTATTGGTTTGTGTTATGAAGAGATGAATATCTTTTTCTATCTCTGAGGCGAAGTAGGCAAATTTCTGCCTGCGACGCAGATGGTTTCGATTCCCGTCTCGGGACAAATCCTTGTACGTTCTGCAGATATTTATTTCAAGGCGGTCTCGGTGTTTTGTTAGTATTTTAAAAATATCAATGGAATTTATAGAAGTAAATATATCAGTTTAGTGTTAGTACCCAAAATAAAAGCTCTCCTTAGCTCGAGGTAGATGATTGTGTGATTTATCCAGCATCGTTTATTTATTTGGTATCTTCCCTGAAAATTCTTAATATAATTAACCTAAAATATAGGCAACCTAACCTTACCTTAATCCAAAGACCACAGCTGTTCCAAACGAAATGTTTCGCTATCAATTCCCCAGTTACCGAATTGTTCAACTCGGCGAATCAAAGTATCGTAAATCACATTGCGTCGTTTACGCTCGTTTCGCGAAACATCACGAAAGCGATGTCACGACAGAAATTCAGTAGGATTTGTTCAATTCGCGTAGGTACAGTCGGCCATAACTGCTTTTACTGATTTACATATTTCTGTAATAATGGTAGGTATGTTCCTTTCGTACATCGTACATAGGTAGGTACATACTCATAATGATTGCTCTATCTATTTTAAAAATTAGAAAAAAAACATACAGTGCGTTCTACTGGATATAGGATCACTCCTTTTTGAGACCCATACATTCCGGTACGTGAGTCGTGTCCAGTGGTTTCCAACTATAGTCTTGATGTCACCAAACCATCTCGGTCTGGGGTTCTAGCCTGCCTAATGGGTTATAACCCTCGTTTGGTATGGTGAAAACTAAATGTTAATGGTTAAATGTTAACAACAGAAGTTCATCAAGCTAACACAAAATGACTGCTTGCGACAAAAAATGTGGCGTAGTTTCTATTCTAAACTATAGATATCGCGGTTTTTTTTTATTTTTACAATGAAATGCCAGATTTGGGCTGTCCAGGGATAATCTGAAGTAATTTCGTTTTTGATGCACAAAAACTTATAAATCTCTATAAACTTGTAGGGGTTCGACCGAAGTGTTACATTACTCGGGTTTCATTAAAAGTCTAATATGAGTCCTGTGTCCATACTGCCTAATTTAAGTTCTGTCGTTGAGTGTACTTACGGGTAATCCGATGCGGTAACTTATCTTTTCCAGTAAATTTTGCGACAACACGCAATGCACGACCTTGTTTCACGTACCCGAATAATTACGCATATTTTGGAATAAATTGGGCACTTCTAGGAAATTAGACTAATAGACTACAAGGGGTTGGGTAGTCACTAAGCTAAAACTAGCTGTTTTTTACAAAAATCTAAATTCCCCGACGATGACTATGTTAGCATGTGAACGTGGTTTTACTTAAATAATTGGATTGGGATACTACTCTACAGCTCTAGCAGGCATTCGCTACATTCACATTATAAATCTTTCTCACCTTTCCTTAAATAGGAACTAGTTATGAAGCGTGAAATGCGGATGAGATCTTTATTGGATATGTAGGTGTGAAGAGAACGATTAATCCTAATGCTTTGAGCGCTCTATTGCTCTACTGCAGTGTTGTCACAGTTAACTATGTACAGCTGGATAACTCCACTTAATTATCATTTTTTTTTACAATAACTAATAAACGACTTAAAATTTCACCCGACTTCGCAATAACACAGAAACTCCTGGTCATCTCTACCAGGATCATTCTCAACACAAAAATATCTGATATTAAGCAAAACTGAAATTACTGGTGAGATCTTGATTAATTTTAAATCAATATCCGTCCATCTCTCTTGCCAAGCCAAGTTCCAAAATATGTCAATAACAATTTGCCACTACTGTCATTTTAAGTCTGATCTGTTTCTATTATTTCTGTACAATAAGTTACTTAGTACTTATTATAATTGTGTCCCCTATCTTAGAAAGTACTTTAGCTCCTATAAAAAAAACTATGTCATTAGATACAAGTTGGACTTTCTCCTGACATAACAGTAGAAACCTTCCATTAGTGTTATTAGTACAGAGGGCTCTTTATGACCGTTTTGTAGTAAAGAAAATAAAGAAATGCTAGCAACTTAAGCAGTCAGGCCATTTAAGTGAATTATTTTTGCTTTTGAGCCTTTTTCCAGAAACTTTTATGGAAAGTCCAGTTAGTCTTGTCGTTTGGTCTTTTCTTGTCAATGCAAGTTCTAGAAGATTCTTGAACCCACAGGCTTCCACTAGGTATATTCTATATCTATTCTACATTATAGGTCAACTCTACGTAGGTAAGTACCTAGTTTCAACTATATCTATAGGCGCTGTAAAAGATATTAACTTTTGTAATTTGCATTCGATTCATATAAAGATCGATAATCGATAAGAAACTTTGATCGATCTCGTTTAAACCAGGGAAAGTATTCACGCAGTCAAATTGATCATTTTAATACCGATATCCTGATTTAAACGGTTGATAATGCTAACTTTGTTAGCGGTTATTGCTAAATTAAGCGATAAGCTCGCTAAATACATAGTGTGGGGACGTCTCATCGATTCAGCGCTCGGGGCGACCATAGACAAGTTGTCTACCGTTGGGTGGCCCGTCACTAGCTTGGGCACGTCTGTCATTAATGCAAATGGCGCGAAAAGCAATGTCAAAACGCTTGAATGGCCTTTCATTTTCCTAGAAGTTTCTCTATTTATTATCAGAACAAATACAAACTAATATATTGCTTATTGTTTTAGATGAATTATTTTGTTTGTGATGTTGACTACTCTATTGGATTAGGTCATTTATTTTTATAAAACTTTATTTCATTAGAGTAAAGAAGTTTCAAAGGGTGGGCTTAATACCGAGGCATTTTCTACCTGCTAACCAAAAACACATGTTTTGACACAGGATCATAGGTATCACAACATAGTAACTGTAAGACAGATAGATGTAGGTAACGGTGTTGAATAAATACCTACTAAGTAACCGGTGAATTATGAGATCTAATTTTAATCCTTTAAAATAGCATTTTTCAAGGTGAGTTTCTATAGACAGAGTGTCTATGGAATCTCACCATAAGACTACAAAATTAATCGTTAAGACTAATACTAATTTAAGGATGAGTTTCATGCGCTGAGTTAAAAATGGACTATTTCTATACCGAGACCACCGCCGCGCCATGGCTTAGTGTATGTTTGACTCTAGTAAACTATTACAGAGAACATGGAAGCTTAACCCGTTCGAGCCCGCTTTAATTTTTTATCAGGCGGCGATTACCCGGGTCCGTTAGACCCCGCACGCGCTCTCGCTGGAAAGTACTGGAAACCACTGGAATCTATCCATGATAAATTACCTCTTCAGGTGAACATTTACAGTTCAACCTTAATCGCCGGTAATAAAGCTTGAATCGGAACGTTGGTAACAGTCGCTGATTCTGTGTGGGTGATTATGAACAACCAATTAAACTTAGCGTTACTATCTTTTAGATGCGTTCTACATTGTTTATGTTCTGATGACATATCTTGGTAATTTTTACGAGAAAAGTGTGAAGTCTTCATGTTTTATCATCATATTATTTATAATTAATAAGTAACTAACTGACTGACAGACAACGCACAGCAATACAAATTACAAACACAATATTTGGAGTGTTTATTCCTTTTAAGTAAAAAGAAAGAAAGTAAGAGTGTACCTAGAAAGGAATTTTGAAAATTCGCGTCCTAGGGGTTTAAAAAAGGGGTTGAACGTGAACCATAGGTGTTCTTTATTTCATGAACTGTAAGTTCCTTCTAAATTTAACATTTTGGTACCTTTTACAAAATTATATCAACATACCCAGAAAATCTAATTTTACGCAGACAAAGTGGCGGTGTACCTATTTATTGCTGATTTCGTATGTGGAAATTAAAACATTAATAAAAACGTACACTTGTCTTTTGTAGACTCGCGGTTTGTATTTTAGGAGTGTTTCTTTGAGATGGTGGATACTCTTATAAAACTCTAGCCAATAATATTGCTCTTAGTTACATTTTGTTTGCCTTTGGTCAAGTTTTAAAAATTAGTTTTGTTGAGTAACACAGTTAGGTTAGATAGTTGCAAAATAGTTTTTTCTATATCAAAATTACTGGTTCCAAATTCAAATTGTCGGTCGAAATTGTACACTTGACGTACTTAGTTTTTTCTGCTCAGAAATATGAATTGAACATCCAATGAAATCCAACGTCCGATGAAATTCCTCATCATTGGTTTCCCATGCGGAGTAAAACTGTAACTGTTGTCAGATGCGGGATGATGATTCCCACTTTCTAATAGCAAAAAGATGGCCCGCAACTGGTGATTACTTTAAAGATTAGTTTAAGGAACGTTTTCTGTTCATTTATTTAATATCCGAGATTTAATCCGATAGTTGAACTATGCGTTCTTCACTTACACGTCACAAGAGACGACATACGTATCCAGTTGATTTAACTCATTTGAAGTATCATTTATTTATCCGTCATCTGGGAAACGCCAAGATTAGAAATTATATCATTTTTATGTATTTATAGATGGATAGTGAAACTATATCACTTTTGTTTTTGCCAAACGGACACAATCAGTTTTTTTTTTACAAAAAAGGATAGCTACATTACTACAGGTTAATAATCCCCTCGTTCTTTGAATTAATGAACGAGGGTTACATCCTGAGTTTGCGGTCAAATGAAGGCCCATCATTTAAGTAAATTTACATTTCCATTACACAAGAGAAAATATTCTCTTGTATTCGGAATGCCGGATAGATATAACGGAACGGAATCCGAACTGAAAATTTGGGGCAGGCAGAAATTAGTTTACTATAAAACCTATCAGAAAGAAGCTGAAAGAAAAAAAGAAATTCTTAAAAGTAACATTCAGATCTCAGTTCAGTTTAATTTTATTTTTTGGTTTACTTTTTCGTATTTATTATTGTTCATAGTCAATAACTAAATACCTATAACTATTGAAGTGTTAGGTGTTGTTAGGTGTTGCAGTAATTGGCTGAAACTAGAGGTATGCCATAAATATGCAACAAGCTCAAACAATGTGAAAGTTCCACCAGCGCTGCCCATAATTGTACGAAACATTCAATTTCTATGAAAAATATGCATCAGAAATGCGTATAATTTTCAATTTCCTCCATCGCGCGCACAATGTGTTTCATTTCAATTATGTACTAACACGCTGTGCAAATGTTTCAGATTTCTATCTAAGAGCCATTGTCATTTCGATGTTTATGTAGATTATCGCAATTGTCGTTTTGTAGCTATTATTTTTCTGGTTTTCACTTTGTTTTCTCATTAGGTACCTACTTTGCCATTCCATTTCGTTGCGTAAAGAAAGTCTAATAGTGACCGTTTTAATTTACGTAGGTCTATTTAAAAGTTAATTACGAGACTTACCTAAGAGACTACCTAGGCCTACCTAGACTAGGAAAAGTACCGAATATAGATATAATATCTTTAATAAGATTTGGCAAAGCGAACAAAAATACCTCTAAGTTTGAACAAAGACAGGTGTAAGTTTCTTCAATTAATCCTAATTAACCACAAAAAAGCTATCAAACGTTGCAGTTTTAAACAACATTTATCTTCATCTCACGCCAAGAGTTAACCCTTCGTTGTTATCCGACAAGGTATCTCTCTGATTTACGAGAGAGTAAAATATCACGATATTAAATATCAAAGGGCCTGGTATCGAGATGACGATCCGGGGCATCTGAGTCAAGGTGATGATTTATTTACTCGCAACGATTGTAAATCTGCGCTAGATATTTTATAAAGTAAAACCCTTTCTTGTTTAGTTAGATACTTTCATCGATAAGGATCAATATTTACTTCAAACAAGAGCCACTCTTTGTGTAGAAGTTACCTACCTACCTACTAACACACTTATTATTAAGAAAATAAATTTTACGAAACGTACTTACAGCTAAGTGTTGTGTCCAAACATTTTAATATAAAGGCGACCGCGTTGACAGCTCAAATACTACTAAAACTGGTAACGAACGCATAAAACACGTTGCCGCGTCAAATAAATTCCCAAAGTTCGAAAGATAAATTGTAATCGGGAAAGTGACACTGGACAATGTAAACGAGACGTGTAGTGGCGGCAACGACCGACAACGTGACGGAGAGACACGTACGGACGAAAAAGGGTTAAAATCTCACGGTTTATATTTCGATATAAAAACTTTCGCTATTGTCAAAATGAGGGGTATTGAATTTCAATCTTCATTATAGTACCTATCGATTCACAATTACTTTAAAGTTGAGGGGTATGTTAGGTGTGGGTCTCAATACATGTGTAAATAAGTGAGTTGATTAAGTTTTTATCTATTTAATCAATATCTAGAGGTATAAGTACAGTCGTGTTAGTTACACCTCATTTAACTTAAAAACGCCTGAACCGATTTTAATAATCATTAATTTGGTGCGGCTGTCTTGAATAGGAGAATAATCAAACCACAAGCACATGAAATTATAAGCAGGCGAAGTCATGGGCACAGCGTAATTAGCTGAAACTAATATTTAACACCATTTTTATAAATCTCGATTTCAGCTAAACTTTATATAACTTTACATAGAATTATTACACACAACTTGATTCCTATCTCTAATTAAGATGCAGGTGACTTGTTCTATGTAAGCATGTCAATTTTGTTATGAATTCTGGTCCTCTGTTTATTTCAGCGTAATGTAACTAGAACACGTAACAAAAACTTTCGCCCGCATACTTTCAACTTAGCCAAAGAATACCTAAGCTTTGATATTAATCTACACGTGGATTATATTACCGGAAGGTAGTTTATCTACCAAGAGTTATAACACGATTGAGTAATAAGCTGAGCTGTTATTTCGTATCTGTCACGTACATCGTCGAGGAAAATCGTTGATGCAGTTGTTCTTACAGGAATAGTATTCCACGTGATCATTTCAAAAAAAAAATCACAGTTGGCTTCCCTTAAAAATCTTCTATCTTCTATCTATATATAGGTAGGTATAAAAGAAAGTCGTGTTTGTTACAACACTTATAACTCGAGAACGGCTGGACCGATTTTTATGATTTTTGTGTTTTTGTATTTGTCTTCGTCGGGAATAGCATGTTATGTATAAAAATATGATATTTGACAAATAAATAAATTTCCCCGCGGGCGACGCTGCGGGGAGCAGCTAGTATTAAATAAAGATAAATTTGGTTTCAGCTGTATGCGTTGTACTAATTTGTTACAATGATTTTAGAATCCGACGAAAGCCGATCGCAACTCAAATTCCAAGAGCTTGAAAAAAATCTTTCAATACCTAGGCGCGGTCCATGCGTGTGCGATAGTAGACTGAAAACTTTATTTTTCACAAAACTTTGTTATGTTTTATGCTTTGTGCTTCTTTATTTATTTACTTTTGTATCGTATGTATCAATCTGGGTATATGTCACCCGAAAGTCTTTAAGCGTCTTGTCCTTTAAGCGGCGTCTTAAACGTCGTACCTAAATCATAATAAAAGCCACCATTCCTAAACTCGTCATAATTATGTATAATTCAATAACATAGTCGGTATCTGATTCAAGGTCCACAACGATGACCAATCTAATCGAGAACTGTGTCAATCTTTAGAGAAAAGAAACAAAAGTAATTGTTTAATCGCCTGCAATTTTCCAATTGCCCAACTTCCTACACCTAATTGTGGTTTCGAAGAATCACCGCGAGCACTGACTCACAATAAACTCCTTTGTTCTCATAAAAAAACTACTTTTATGTGTCACGGGGTAACAGTATAATGAAGATAAAAACGGTTTTAAAATGTTATGAAAGAGCACTTGTCGGTAGCTAGCCGGTCGAGGCGCGATTAAATCTTTTACTCTCATTTTTAGACGAATTTAGAGGATCTAAGCAGGTTTTTTCTATTGTTTGAGCCAACGGTATTTTTTGGAGTTGTGATACCTACATTTTAATCGCATCATCATACTTTAGTGATAAAAATAAGTTATGAATCATCAAGCTTAATGATAAGTTGAGATACTTAATGGCAAATGTACCAAATACGATTAGATTATTCTCTTAAATCCTAAATCAGGTTGTCCCATCAGATTAGAATTCTTAAAACAGCAAATTTAGATAAGTTTTAAAAACGGTAGAAAGTTACGCATACAAACAGAGCGGCACTGACATATTAATAATACTAATTCGTCCATGATAATACCTACTCTAGCTAGAGTATTACCTCTACATTATCTGTGCTTTATAGCTAGAGCAGGCAGATAATGAAGCAAAAAATGAGTTTCAATTCAACCCACTGGTCCGGAAAAGACAAGATAATTCCAATAAATATTTCAGTCAAGGTTTCTATCTCACTGATGAATATTTATGAGACAAAATCACTGGTATAATCACGTAGATCGTACATTGAGCAGTGTCTTAGATTCGCTTCATCGACTTTGTAACGGATATGACAACATGCGGATGATTCGATTGTTTGCGCAGTCGCTTGTAGCAAATAATGAGATCTGTTTCTAATTAAACCTAAAGTGATGTTTTGAATATATTATACTAACAAATGATATCATGACAATTTGTTTATATTTCTAATCTTTGATGTTATAGGCATCGTCTCGTACACATTATCTCAAATTATAAAGACCATTTAATATCGCTTCTTTCCATTATCTTGCGCTACCGTCAGTAGTATATTATTGGGCACACGACCCCACTTCAGAGCCTTCGGCCCTTCCGTGGAGTGTGCTGCCCAATAATATTGAATTGAATTGGTTATCGAAACTCATTTAACTATCTACGAACTTACCTCAACAACAGAAGCTGGATGACAATCAAATACACTACACATTTATAACGAAAGTTGTTGTCTAGGTCGCGCTATCTTATGATTCAGATTTGTAACTGAGTCGTTCTATCCACAGAAATAAAAATCATTAACGCATCAAAAACGCATCATTACTGTTATGCTGCACAAGCGAACTCAGTTTTGTGAAGTCAGGTTGATATGATGAAAACTAAACTTTGTATAACTTTCGGTCAGATTGACACAATGTCTTCCACAATAGGAGAGGTAGTTTAAAACACACTTCGTTTTCTGTGACCAGAATGGTTCGAAGTTATCGAAATAGCAAATTTAGTTTCATTACTGTTATGCTGCACAAGTGCACTCAGTTTTGTGAAGTCAGGTTGATATGATGAAAACTAAACTTTGTATAACTTTCGGTCAGATTGACCAAATGACTTCCACAATAGGAGAGGTAGTTTTAAACACACTTCATTTTCTGTGACCACATATTGGTTCGAAGTGATCGAAATAGCAAATTTAGTTTCATTACTGTTATGCTGCACAAGTGCACTCAGTTTTGTGAAGTCAGGTTGATATGATGAAAACTAAACTTTGTATAACTTTCGGTCAGATTGACACAATGACTTCCAAAATAGGAGAGGTAGTTTAAAATACACTTCATTTTCTGTGACCACATTGGTTCGAATTTATCGAAATAGCAAATTTAGTTTCATTACTGTTATGCTGCACAAGTGCACTCAGTTTTGTGAAGTCAGGTTGATATGATGAAAACTAAACTTTGTATAACTTTCGGTCAGATTGACACAATGACTTCTACAATAGGAGAGGTAGTTTAAAACACACTTCGTTTTCTGTGACCAGATTGGTTCGAAGTTATCGAAATAGCAAATTTAGTTTCATTACTGTTATGCTGCACAAGTGCACTCAGTTTTGTGAAGTCAGGTTGATATGATGAACTTTGTATAACTTTCGGTCAGATTGAGCAAATGACTTCCACAATAGGAGAGGTAGTTTTAAACACACTTCATTTTCTGTGACCACATTGGTTCGAAGACATCAAAATAGCTCAGTAAAATTTAAATCCAGGTCAGATTTACTCATATCGTTCGCGTTTCCGTATCGTTTCCGTTACCTAATATAACAGAAATATTTGATTCGTTATCAGGTGCTATGTATTTCAGCACTTTAGATTTAAATCAAAGTTACTATCAAATTGAACTTAACCCTGAAAGCAGAAAATATACTGCATTCATTGCATATAAACATTATCAAATGAAAAGATTGCTAATGGGATTAAAAACAAGCCCCAATGCCTTCAGCAGAACAATGACTATAGACTATGACTATGTCTGGACTAAATTACTTGAAATGTATAGTTTATTTGGATGATATAATCATCATGGGACGTACTCTCGATCTACATAACAAAAATTTAGTAGATGTCTTTGCAAGACTAAGGAAAACAAACTTAAAACTAAATCCACTAAAGTGTAACTTTTTACAAAAAGATATTTTGTATTTAAGACATGTTGTAACTCCCGAAGGAATAAAACCAGATCAAAAAAAGATTTCAATAATACAAAACTATCCAGTACCTAAAAACGCTGACGAGGTCAGGCGCCTCGTAGCCTTTGCAAATTATTGCAGAAAGTTTGTTCCTCATTTCTCGGAAAATACTCAACCATTAAATAATTTATTAAAGAAAAAAGTAGAATTTAATTGGAGTGCGACAAAGCTTTTGAAAAATTGAAAACAACTATAAGCAGTCCACCCTTATTACAATACCCAGATTTCTCAAGTAATAATAGGTTTATGTTACACACGGATGCGTCAGGAATAGCTATAGGATGTGTTTTATCCAATAAAAATGGATTACCGGTAGCTTATGCAAGCCGACCTTTGAATAAAGCAGAGAAAAAATATCCAACCATAGAGAAGGAATTATTAGCCATCGTATGAGCGGTGAAGTATTTTAGACCATATTTATATGGACGTAGCTTTAAAATCGGTACGGATCACCGTCCTCTGATTTATTTATTTAACATGAATAATCTATCAAGTAGACTCAAGTTTCGTTTGTGCCTAGAAGAATACGATTTTAAAGTAGAGTATTTGAAAGGAAAAGATAATGCCGTTACAGACGCTTTATCTAGAATTGAGATTGCTCATGACGAACTTAAAAATAACACATAAAATGTTATGTCAGTAATGACAAGAGCACAAAGAAAACGCAAGAGCAAAAGAGCAAAAGCAGGTAAATGAATCAATTCATAGGGATTCTACCCATGACTGGCCTGATCACCCAATCATGGTACAAATTTCTAAAAAACCAAAAAATTTGTCCGAATTAAGTTTAAATATGAAAGACTATTACGAAACGTTGAAACAAACGGTCAACATGATTTTATAATATACTCAGCATCTTTAGTAACATTGTGTGTCAAACCTAGTTCTCGATCGTGTACGAAACGAGATTTCCTCGTGAGAGAATTAGATACGTTTTGCATCACACAAAATATAAAGGAGATTTGCATACTCCATAATGATGACACCGCTAGTATCATAATAGAACTAGCTCAATATATAAATAAATATGGCACAGGGATCCGGACCCCGATGGAGTATAATAAAAGGTGTCAAGAAAATAAATAATAAAGATGATCAACGAGTAATATTAGTAATATTAAACAACCACTATGTATTACTAGTACATCAACAACTGCACTTGACAAAATATTTTTGGATTTAGTAGGTCCATTAACTAAAGATAGAAACGGATACTGTTACATACTTACCTTACAGTGTGAACTTACTAAGTATGTAGAAGCATACCCACTCCTAAATAAGGAAACGGATACGGTAGCGCGATCGTTTATCGATAATTTTATATTACGGTATGGAATTCCTACAGAAATCGCAACCGATAGGGGACCGAATTCATTTGTCAACCATGCGAGAAGTATATAATATTTAAAAAATAAACCAACTGCAATCAACGGCATACCACCATGAAAGTCTTGGTTCCTTAGAAAATTCACATAAAGCTTTAGGAGCATTTTTAAGAATACAGACTGTCTGTCTGTATGCTATCATGCTTGTCAATGGTCAGATTGGTTACAGTATTGGTGTTTTTCTTATAATACAACAGTGCATACAGCAACTGAATATGCACCGTTCGAATTAGTGTTTGGTAAACTATGTAATATACCAAGTAACATTATAAGTAAAGTAGATCCAGTTTATAATTTTAATTCATATGCTATAGCCTAAGTAGAGCTTAAGTATAGATTACAGAAATACCAAGAAGATGCTAGAAACAATTTAATTAAAACAAAAATTGATAGAAAATTAAAATATGATTTAACTACCAATTCGATTAATTATAAAATAGGTAATTGTGTAATAGGTAATAGTGTTAATTAAATGGATCCAATATATTTAGGACCATATACCTCTACAGTAATTGAAGATCAAGGTGTAAATGTTTTTTTGTTTTATCTTTATTTATTTAAATGGAGTTTTGTCACGTAGTGATAGATCATTACATAATAAAAACATAAACAAAAATAATTAATTTATACACTTCTTACTTATACTTACTTAAACAATTCGCAGATAAAGCTTAACTAGCATTTTGGCTTCCTCGGAGTACGGGGAAGACAAAATGCTATTACAGATACCTACGCTAAAATCATATAAACATCTGATGTCTTGTCGTTGTGCCTCGTTCCGGACTAGGGTTGCCAGACGGTCGGGAATTGGCGGGATTCTCCCGAATTTTCGTATGTGCTCCCGACTCCCGACAAAGCAAATAATCTCCCGAAAAACAAGTTCGATAATTTTAAGTTCACTTTTTCGTTAAACGAAACTTGCAAACCAATTGGGCGCTTGGCGCAGAGCGAAAAAAACATTGCAATCCGTCTGAGTCGAGTCGGCATATCTTATAAGAAACTGCGTTGAAGAAAATTGCATGTTTTATATTTTCAATTCCAGTAAGTACCTAACGCTTACTGCGAACGCGTTTTTAGTATACTTAATACATTATACTCAAAAGAAAGGAACCGAATGAGCATGGATTTAATAAAGCCGGAATTAAAACTTAATTCGTTTGAATTTCGACGATAATTGTTTAAATTTTAAGATCTTTTTGAATAGCGCTTAAAATATTGAATAAAGCTTAAAAGTTGTTAAACGCGGTAAAAAAATGTCAAATACTTATGGCAAGAACAAAACAAATAAACATGCTCATTCGGTTCTTATCTTATGTGTCACAAATACCTACCTACTATGTTTTTTTTCTAATATCTACAGTGCAATGCAAAAATATGTTTGTTTACTTAATATATTATGTATAATTAATATAATTAACTTATATTTTTATTTCTCCCGACCAAAGCCTTAGAATCCCGAAAAATCGGTGATTGATCCCGATAACAGGAAGAATCGATCTGGCAACCCTATTCCGGACACACTCCGTCAAAACATGATGTATGTCTTCTACCATGTTCCATTCTGGACAATTTGGAGAATCAGTGATTTTCATTAAAAACTTGAATTTATTCGACGGAATGTGTCCGGAACGCAGCCTCATAATTATTACGATATTTTTCCTAGTCATTACATCTTCATCAAACCACGGACAACGGGGATGCCGAGCTTGGATAGATTTGTACCAAATTCCTTTTGTTCACGAGCGTTCATCAAAATATTCATGCCACAGCTGCCTACATAATATTCGAATACCTGTCAACAGCTCGCCATGAATAGGTAGGCACGTATAGAGGTAGGTGATTCCATCGCTTATCGCTTGTCTAGTGGCACGGTTAGCCTCCTCATTTTCCGCTATACCTACATACCTACATGAGATGGTACCCACTGGTGTAAATGTTAAAATATTAGTTTCGGGAAAGGAAAAAATTGTACACAAAAATAGGTTAAAACCGTTTATTTATAGCAAATAGTAAAAAAAAACACAAACAGAGAAAGCAGAGAAAATAAAATATATATATATATATATGTGACGTGATCTTAAAAGCTGCACAAGTCCGTGCCTTCATTCACAAATTCGCTGACATCGACAATGGCTCATGTTACGAAGTCGCATTCCTAAGTAGGTACAGTACAATCAAAGTTAATTTCAACAAACACGATAAAGAACAGTCAGCCTACAAAATTACATACATGTTTTTTTGAAAAGCTTTAGAATACATTTTTCTTTTAATAAAGTTGTATAAGAATAAACAATGACAATTAAACTGTAAAAAAAATATAAGTGTTTTATTTAATATCCCTATGAAAATGTTATCTTTAAACTATATTCGTTTTATTTAATTCTAATAAAATGTTTTGTTTACCTAATACCTACATTTCTTTAGCACACATATTAAGTACAGTCGGCATAACAAATTCTTTACAATACACATTTATTGATATATAGTACATAACATAACACAAGTAGGTACACAAAAAACAATTTCTATAACCATACACAAATTTTTAACAATATAAACTTAGTCTGGATTCCCTATAGTTATAATATAACAAGGTACAATCAACTGTGTTTATTGAACAATTTACTTTAAACAAAAAATTATTTTTGCAACTATAGAACATTTCGAAAAAAATTATAAGACTCATTACTCTTATTTTGAAAAATTTTAACGCACACACACTAATGATAAATACGTCTCGCTCGTACAGTCCTACACAACTTCACCTTCTTAAAATCACAAAATCACAGGATTTATTTCTCTTGGTCTCCATGTAGCGCAGGAACATCGTATGCCAGTCACTCATAGCAGTGGGAATGAGCAATATCTCCAAAATCCAACACTGGTCCTCCGGTGAGCGTGCCGACTCCAAACCGGGCAATATTCTTGAGTGAATCTGCAGGTCTAAACACCATTTCTTATAGGATCGAATATACCTCAGATATAGCTGACTCTATAAATCTTCATCTGCTGCTAAACCATAAAATGCGTCAGGACCGCGGGTGAACCACTTCCCGGTCATGCGCTGCCAATAAATACTGTAATTTGCTTACTTAGCGAAACGCATTTGCGCCGCGTACTTTATGCTATACTGTGTCACCACATATATATATAATACATAAAAAAAAAAACACACACACACACAGACAAAACACATCATCAATACAGTGATTGTAGATTTGCAAGGATTCAAAGACATTAATAATTATTTTATTATTAAGGAGTTTGCTATTATGATCAACGGATACACTCAAATATTTCTTATAAAACCTCCATATCCTTTCAACAATTTAACTAATAAAGAAAAAAAGCAAAGTACGGTGGTTGGAAAATAATCGTGGACTCTTTTGGAGTGAGGGTTTTATCGATCATCGAGAATTCAAGCGCACTATCATACCCTATTTAAATGAAAAGAAAATTATAACTAAAGGTATGGAAAAAATTAAATGGATTCGCGAATTGTGTCAAAATTGTTATATTGTAGATATCGGTGATAAAGGTTGTCCTAATTTAATGAAATTGTATAGTGAATATGAAAAAAATTCTATGAACTGTGTGCATCATAGGAAAACATGTGCTTTGAAAAATGTGTTGTGTATTAAAATGTGGTGTGAAGATAATAAAATAAGTGTACCTGACACTTGAATTCTTTTTAAATTATATAAACATATAATTATTTTATCAGGTTAATAACTAATAATTAAGAACCTAGAATAACTACTACCTAACTGATTGTATGTTTTTAAATGAATAAACTTGTTTTTGTTTTACCTACTTTGTTTTATTCTTTAAATTATAAATAAAAACCCAATAGCTGGTATGTAATTTATATTTATTAAAATAACTTATAACTAGGGAATACATGATATATTTTCACAAATCTTTTTTACAATTCGTTCTGTTTGATCTAACACCTCATCATCATATATATTTTTAACTATATACTGAGCAGAGACTAGAACATTTTGATTGTCATCATCAATATCAGTAATTTTAATTTGAATCAACCTTCTACCCTTACAAATATTGCGGCTGAGTACGAATGTAGATTGATGAGATCGAAAAAGATGCTTATCCACACCTTCTGATTTCTTCTTAGAGCGTGTTTTCTTAGCCCGCCTCGTTAAACTATTGAATGTCATCGGAGGCAAGTCTCCCTCCGATTCTCCTGGAGGCACCTGTGCACAGTGGAACAGTAGATCTTGAGTGTCGACGCCAAAAAGACCGTCCTGGGTGACATCGAATCCAAGATCTGCCATTATCTGTAAATAAAAATACCTACATTAATAACAATTTATCATGGGGTAGGTACCTATATTAAAGACTAAATATTATTTTTTATGAAATTGTGAATCTTACCAGTAGTTTAGGAGACGCGGCTGACTTTAATATTGAAGAATTGTGTCAAGGATCTGAAACAGAGAGAAGATATTAAAAATATTTAAAAAAATAACGATATAAAATTTAATAAACTTACATAAAACAAAATTATAAACTTAAAATTTCTGATTTCGATCCGATGTTTCACCTTCAAAGTGTAAGGTGACGAATGAATGAGTGATCGCTTTGCAGTAATAAGATGAATTTAAAATGTGTGAGTGTATTCAGCATTGTCGTGTTCTAACAGGTTTGTCACTAGCCTGTGACGTAAGTTATACGTCACTTCGGAGTTGGTATAGACCAAAGCGCTTTGACAAAATATACCTACAGAATAATTATGTACCTACATACTATGTAGGTAGATCTCAGTTTGCGTCGCATAGCAGAAAAAATGAGACATTCTGTTAACATGATAAAGTAATTTACCTTAATTTGGGTTCCAAAGGTGGTTTGGAGATCGAGCTTTTGCGTTTGGTCGCTGTTGCTGGTTTTTTAGAGCGGAAAGGAAGTTGAATCTCGCACTCTGAGTCAGACCTGAAATCGAATGAAGGGATTAATTACACATTATTACCATCATCATCACCTGACAAAAAAGTTGAGATGGTCCTCTCTTAAAGAGTCTTCAACAAATTTTATGAGATTGAGTGATCTTGAGAGAACTTGGAATCGAACCCGCATCTCGCAGCTTAGTGGTTACGCTTGCAACGACCAAGGCTACGAGAGTGGTGAACGTTACCGGTTCGTCTCGCAGAGGCATGAAGATAAAAAATACACCATAGGTAGGTACATAGAAAGTAGGTACTTACGTACATTTTAAATTGAAATGATGTTGGTTTGTAGAGTAAATAACACGACTTTATTAGGTTCTGTAATGAATGTTTATCGATAATAACCACGCTTTTTATACAAGAAAATTACCTCTAATTTCGATTTATTAATTCATTATCTTTGTAATTCGATATGCTTATTGTTTTAAAATAAAATTGTTATTCCGATTCTCCGTAAGTAATCCGATATGTTTGACATTTAAACCTAGAGAACTTCGTCGAATCGACGAGTACGCAACAGAAATATTGCGATATTTTTTTTTGTTCGTGTGCCAATCTTTATGTTGTTTCTTGTCAACTCGGTATTCGCTGAGCTTTTTCGGGAGGCGTTTGTGTTCGTCGTGTAAGTCTCTAAAAACTGGTGCTCTACAAAACATGGTGTTAAAGAAATATTTTCACATTATTATACAAATTTATTGTTTTATTTAGTACAATAATAATAGGTTCCTATAATCAATTCATAACACTAACTGAAACTGTAATTATTTATAAAATATTTGAGCTCAAAATATACTCGTCGAATCGACTAATGGTTAGGTTTTAAGAGGTATTTGCGAAGGTTAGGTCTCTAGGGTTAATAAAATATAAATCGTTTTCTCCTTATCTCTAAGTAGGTCATTGAGTGACGTCGTACATTAGGTAGGGGAGAGTCGTACAGTACCGTCACGTAAAGGTTTATTTAGAATAAAATAAAAACCCGTTAGTATTCCTGTTTAATAGTTGATGATATAAGTATAGGAACTCATAGGCTGTAAATAGAAGTAATGAAATAGCGATATTTTTAATAAACATCAAATTTAATAATAAAATTTGAAGTTTAATCAAAACTGTCATATTATTATTAAAAATTGGCTCCCAGTACCAGCCAGTATAAAAATGTTGTTTAATCAAAGTGAAACTTACAGATATATTGGTTCGAAAGCTCTGAGATGTTCACACAAGCCTCATGGATCCATACCCTGCAGTTTCCACATTGTATTTAATCCTCATCGTGAGATTCAAGGCACAAAGGGCAAATTGTCTCTTCCTCAATTGGCCTATGAAATATGAGATTCGTTTGGATTGTTTTTAGTTCTGTGCGTAAAATCTTTTCCTGAAAGCAAACTCTTTTCTTTCTTGCTAACATTTTTACCTGTCAGCAATATCTTTCCATGCTTGACTGAGTCTACTTTATTTTTCTGTTTTCTTCTCTTCGAGGATCTATTTATATGGTGAACTTGTTAATATTTCACTTTTTTCAGCTTTGCGACGTCGCGAGTTGTTCATCAGGAACGGGTGAAATTTCCTAAAATATTGCTTTGAAAGAGTCAACCGATTGGTCAATCACAGAGGTAAATTCAGACTCTAATGTTCTCAAATCCCAAAACCTTTTCTATGGCTGCACGCATATAATTAGGATCCCAGTTGCCCTTTTTTTCTTTGTTTCATCATCACCATCATCATTTGACATCATTGTGTAACTGCAAACAAATAAATCATTTTTAAAATGAACCTAAATAGTGGCCGGTACTGGAGGAAACGGATTAAAATTATCATATTAGCTCAGTGATAAAAATGTTAAACATGAAGTGTATTTATTAAAACCAATTTTATGATAGATTTATAAGTAATCAATACATACCACGTCTCATTTCTGTCGATATGTAGCCTCTAATCTTCACTGAGAATCCAGAGCATTTAACAATAATGTGTATCGAACATGCACCGCGCGCAGCTCAAAACATCGCGCTGCCTATTGCAACAAGTCGCTGTCGTTTGGGACATTGCACCTACGCTACGAGAAGAAACTAAACAAATGGCATGAACCATGAATCGCCATCTGTTATAGAATCAGAGAAACAGTAACTGGCCGGTACTGCAAGGCGGCCGGTACTGTACGACTCTCCCCTATGTAATTCACTGCACCTTTCCCTTTATTATTTTTCCTTAGGTATTCTAATTAATCTTTGTAATTCAATATGCTTATTGTTTTAAAATAAAATGGTTATTCATTTTCTTAACTAAAGATTCTCCGTAAGTAATCCGATATGTTTGACATTTAATAAAATACAAATCGTTTCTCCTTATCTCTAACTAGGTCATTGAGTGACATCGTACATTAGGTATGTAATCCACTGCACCTTTCCCCTTTATTATTTTTTCCTTAGGTATTCTAATTAATCTGAAGGTTTATTAACAACGCAAATTACAATCAAAGAATAATAAAAAATTAAATCTAGTATACACAATTGAGCTAACTGCAGACGGTTGCAAACAGTCTACAGGTAGCTCAACTGATCCTATCCTGATCAAAATTTTAATATTCCAATAATATCTCTATACAATTTTATGCTTACAAATACTTTTATCAGAATCAGAACGAATCATAAAGCCTGAAGCCTATTAAGCTTCCTTTTGATAGCGCATTTTACAAAATTAACTTAAAATTATCACCCGACAATCCCCACGGTGTACTTACCTACTAGATTGGTTAAAAAGTTAGGTAGGTACTCTACTACTCTTAAATATGGGGCTAGATGATGCTGTGTGGATTGTCCGGAATTACACCATACAGAATAAAAAAGGATAGATACTCGTTTCATTTTATAAAAACTTCAAATAAAAAACGTGACGATCAAGCGGTCAGCGACCAGAATCTGGCTGCTTGCCTGCTAATAAAATCGTTCAACTATTTTCATACAAATTTGTTAGATGTGAGCTTTTTAAACTTCAAATAAAATATTGTGCACCCAATTTTAGCAATCACCAGCCATTGAATTTTTATATTTCTATCATCATATTTGAGGAAGATACCTTTCCAAATGGTCTCAGTGTGTTCACACCTTTATTACATACTTGCAAATTGCGAGAATTCATTGTGCTAACTGGCTTGTTTCGATTATTATAAACAAGGTAGGTATCGTATTACGTTAATAGTGTAGTCATTTTTGTATATAAGAGGTGTATAAGATAGGTAGTGACATCTCTTCATTTCTCAGTTTGTTTAAGCTGTTCGTATAATCAAGTAGTGTCTTCATACATCGTGCGTTTCTTTAAACTTAACTTGGTCAAAGTAAAGTCAATATTTAAAAATTCGGTGTCGCGATTAAAGAAAGTCAAGTGTGGTCAAGGTATGTGCTGTACTGTAGTAATTCAACTTGTGAAGTTCTCGTTCAATCTGATCTGAAAACTAAATTTGCTATTTCATTAACTTCGAACAAATCTGGTCACAAAAAACGGAGGATGATTTTAACCTAACTTTAACTTCTGTGGAAGACATGAGTCAATCTGACCGGAATCTCAGTAAATATTTTTAAGTTCAGATATCTTCGAGCCAAACTGGTTACAGATAGAGTGTGCTGTATGCACTATCTCAAATTCTGTAGAACGATATGAGTCAATCTGACCTGAATTTAAATTTTACTGAGCTCTTCTGATGATCTTCGAGCCAATCTGGTCACAGAAAACGAAGTGTGTTTTAAACTACCTCTCCTATTGTGGAAGACATTGTGTCGATCTCACTGAAATTAAACAAAGTTTAGTTTTCATCATATCAACCTGACTTCACAAAACTGAGTTCGCTTGTGCAGCATAACAGTAATGATGCGTTTTTGATGCGTTAATGATTTTTATTTCTGTGGATAGAACGACTCAGTTACAAATCTGAATCATAAGATAGCGCGACCTAGACAACAACTTTCGTTATAAATGTGTAGTGTATTTGATTGTCATCCAGCTTCTGTTGTTGAGGTAAGTTCGTAGATAGTTAAATGAGTTTCGATAACCAATTCAATTCAATATTATTGGGCAGCACACTCCACGGAAGGGCCGAAGGCTCTGAAGTGGGGTCGTGTGCCCAATAATATACTACTACCGTCTACCGACACTACAAAAACAAACTATAGCAATCTACCCGTGTAAAGCTTGGCAAAGTGGGCGATTTGAAATTATTGAAAATATATTCTAAGTAATTAAGTATTATTTTTAGTAAGCTTGAGCTTTACACGGGTAGATTGCTATATTTTGTTTTTGTAGTGTTGGCCGACACGATATCAGAAGTTTATGGCCAATTTAGATGTTTACTTTGCGAAGGTTTATTGAAGACTGATAGAAGATTGATAGAAAATTGATTATACTCTTTATAGAGCAAAAACCTAGACAAAAGTCCGATGATCCGCGTTTAAGTATGTAGGAACCTAGATAATCCGTAACAATTCGTGCATCTAGAAATTTATTTTCTAAAACTGGTTTGGATAACATATTTTCTTTAAGATAATTTAAAGTGAAATCCACAACATCGGGTAAAAGTGTTTTCTAGGACTTGCACCAGTCCTTCGACTTTCTTTAGAAATAAGTGTCTTTATATGACGCACTTAGACAAGTGTAATGTTCGTTTACTTTAGTGCAATTCCGTATCATGTTTTGTATCAAATCAAAAAGTTGAATTAACTTGGTTTACTTATCTAAGTATGTTCCTACCTTTAGTAAAACTAACGCGGAGATTCGCAGAGTTGTTGGCTTTTCATCGGACGGACGTTTATCTAGGTTTTTCCTCTAAAATGAATTTAATTAACCCTTCGTGCGCAAGTCTGACTCGCACTTGGCGGGTATATTCTACATAAGTCCACATAAAACTGTTATTTATCGAATAAGGTACTATTTTATTTTTTACCTAAAAAGCAGCTAAATACCACATAAAACTGTTATTTATCTAACTAGGCAGTATTTTTTTTACACTGACGTTGATACATATTTTCAGTCTAGTGGAGACAAAGCACATCACATTAAAATTGATCATGGGCCATTGGGCAGTCAATGGGCCACATCACAGTCAGACAATGATAGGTTCACAATCCTATGAGATATTTGCATAACCCTTTGCTAATAATCAGTAAAGGGCACGGCACATCCTGCTATGTTTTATAACATACTATATAGTAATCCAGTCATCAGGTAACTATGCTCTCCTAACTTCTAGGATTAAATTAATAACAGTTATTATCCCAGCAATATTTAAAGAATTTGTAATTTATTTTTTTGTGTGTGAATTTTGTTTTTTTTTTTTAATTTGTTTTTTTTTAGAATTTTTGTTTGTAGATGATGCCAAGTCGGGAATTAAAACTGGCTGGGAATGAGAAATCCTTAGATATAATATTATAAATGTGATAATTTTTGTATGGATGGATGTTTGTGTGAATGAATGTTTGTATTGATGTTTGTTCCTCACTAACGCAAAAACTACAGAATGGATCGGGCTGAAATTTGGAGTAGACGTAGTTCTATTCCTCGGCACGTGCGAAGCCGCAAGCAGATGCTCGTGGGAAATAAATGATAACGCAAAGGAAATTTGAGGGCTCCATTATGAAATTACATCATAATTTTCATAACAGCTGTGCTTCTGATGACAGGGTGACCCTCTAACTTTGGTACGGAAAATCCACCAAAAAGATCTCTGTTGTTTTATTAAACTTCAAGGTGACCAATAATCATCTGACCAAAACAGGTCACTGTAATTCTGTACCATTTTTAACTTCAACTTCTTGATTATGGCTCTGCGTCTGGTTTGCCAATGACCGTTTTCGGATAGCCTGTACCATTTTAGCTTGAAAACAATAAACGCTAACCGCAATCATCCGGAAACATTATCAATTGCACGCCATTTAACCTGACAGTCTAGCATCATCTTCCTTCAACCACAATATTATGGATAGTAAACTGAGACTGGCCCCTGCCAAAGGGTTCAGTCGTAATTGGGACTCAATTGCAGGAGAATATTTACGAAAAGTAGAATTATTTTCAATTTTATGCTGTAATTGATATCTATAGTTTCAATTCACTTGTGAATTGTTTAAAGATACTCGGTATCAGTTTCAAGTTTCATTTGACCAAGAATTCAAATCGGACTTGTGTACAAGACATTAAAAATGTACTACGTTTTGTCTTATAATATATACGATAGGTATGTCTTAAAATATATATCTATGTAATTTATTATATTATGTATTTCAGACAAAAACCCATAACACAAGTTCAGCTTGGGACTAAATGTTTTGTGAATTGTCCTGCATTATTTTTAAACAAATGTAGGTATCTTCCGCCGACGCCAAACTTTTCAAATGATTAATTGGGTGATTCAGTTTTTCTTCAGGTCAATCAATAAGGGAATCGGGACTCTGACGGCAGATTTGCAGATATTTTAAGCAAAAAGCGTCATAGACATCCTACCATATACATATTTAATGATGTTGTTTTTATACTATACTCGTAGGCATGTTAACCCATACGGTGCTTCGATGCATTTTGTCAAGCCGGTGCTTTACAGTAATAATTTCCTATCATCGCATCGCCTCAGCTAACGTGCCACGCACTAACTCTAGATCGTTATTGCGTTTATTTATGATATAATTGGAAATTATATAACTGTACCTCACCTACATACTCTTTAACCGTGGTTCAAAGAATTATAAACATGTCATTGAAATATACCGCTTTGAAAGCATTTATTGAAGCTAAAGAAATAATATCTCAGTGGGCGTCAAATGCATCTATTGAATTAAATGGAATGCATAGTTTTCTTTTAATGATCGACATTAAAAGAGAATAAATAACATGTTTATTAGTTTTCAATATATAATGCTATTGTTGGAAAAGTTTGATGTTTCTTATCTTTTTTGGTGTTTGCTAATCTTCCTAAGGCAGTTCATTTTTAATTGATCAGTAAATCAATTCCTTATATCCAAGAAGTACAGTTTTATAAAGAAGCTTGGCACCGAGTAGGGGATGCCACTTCTGTCCACAGCTAGACAAATCGAGTAGTGGACTAGGTTGATGATAATAATTTATTTATTTTTAATAATAACGTTACAAAAGTGAAGGCTGAAACTAGTAAATGTACTTAAAAATTACAATGTTCAAAAATTAAAGAAGTAATTTTTCTAAATATATTTCTTCTTTATTAATAGTAGACAAAAACAGTTTAATTTGCAAATAAATATATATACATGGTGTAACAATATACATGTACTAAGCGAAAAGCTGGGTATTTCTACCCCCCCCCCCGGGGAACAACTTTTGTTCAACGACTTTTCTAATTTCGATTGGTATCTCTGAAAAAACTAAAACAAAGTTTTCACATGGCCAGCTGATTTTTTACGAAGTGACAACCCTAAAATCTGCTGTTTCTTATACTTGCGACGATGACCTCAGTATGGTCACAGAATAGATGTAGAAAAGAGTGACAGATTCATATTCTTGAAATAGAAAAACGCCTACAGCATCATTGAGGCAAATTGTCGTAAGTCATGGCTAAAATCACATTTCAATTTGAAGGTTGAGTTACGTGTAGTTAAACATACGAACTAAACTACGCTAACACAGTTATGTCTTTTTCTAACTGTTTGTTCTTTCTTGTGTGTTGATCTAATCATAATAACCTACTGACTGAATACACATTGATGTCCACTACTGAAAAGAGCTGTGAATCTGGCGGGTATTGCCATAATCACTTGGCTGGGGATTGCTGATCAAAGAAACGGTATAAGTAATTCACACAATAAAAATGCTGCCTTTCATTTGGCGAAGCCCCTTGGTCGACTTTTACGACATCCGACATACGACGAGCTGAGTCGCATGGGTCGGTTAACTTAATTAAAAACTTTACCAAATGACTCTTTCCGTCATTATGTAGTTTATCTGTCCGTTCTGTACCTACATTAATCTTTGACACTTGTATTTCCACAAAGGAACGCGACTAAATTTTATTGGCTGTAGCACTATGCAAAACCATGGCAACCAGCCAACCGCCAATCATAGACAAGTTAGAGAACCATTCATTCATTCATTGACTGTCGGCATCTATCAACATGCGATACACCCAGTGATGCCAGATCTACCGATTTAGCAGTAGATCTACCTGCTTTTTTAGGCGTCTACCGATCTACTGATTTATTTCAAAAATTTAGTGAAACCTACCTGATTTTCCCGAGCGCCTTCTAAAATTTAGTGAAATCTACCTGATTTTCCCGAGCGCCTTCTAAAATTTAGTGAAATCTACCTGATTTTCCCGAGCGCCTTCTAAAATTTAGTGAAATCTACCTGATGTCCCGAGCGCCTTCTAAAATTTCGTGAAATCTACCTGATTTTCCCGCGCCTATAGCTCCGCGACTAAATAACCACTTGGCGACCTTTTTTTTTTTTAGCTGCAATTGTCTGCAAAAATGCAAAGAATCGCTTCCATTTTACGAATGCACCTAAAAAAAAAAAAGGTCGCCAGCCAAAATGCGAGTCAAAATACTCGCGAAACACAAATACATATGGTACCTCTAGAATTTTTAGTCGTTAATTTCTACCTACTGATTTTTATTCCAATCTACTGATTTTTTACTGAACTTTCTACTGTTTTTTTCAAATTCCATCTGGCAACACTGGATACACCACATGGCGGTGCTGTATTTGCCAAGCGGGCCGAAATATTTTTTAATACGGGTTCCGTAATTTTTTTAATACCAAAATTTAAAGAAGTTCGTTGGTTTAAAATCATAAAATCAAAAAAAAAAAGCTTAAATCCGTTTTCTACGGGATTTTGTATTAGGTATACCAACTATCAGAATTCACGCAAAGTGTATGTGTGTGTAGCAGGTAGGTCAACTAGGGATTTATTAAAATTGAAAATGAACCCTAAAAATTATCCATCTTTTCGGCGAACGAAATCAAAAGAATGAATGATGAACTATTTTAGTGTGACCTTCGTCGCGGTGCCGTGTAGTGCTATAATTACAATTTTTATCTTTCGTGCCTAAAAAACAAGTAACTAGGACTTAAGAATACCTTAAGGGTGTGGTGTATGCATCGGAGTGTCACAGAGCTGAAGAGATGAAGAGGCGTGTGTTGGAAGCGTGTGCTTACTTCCATAAAATGTGTGTTGTTTGGAAGAAGGGAGGCATATCGAACCTTACTTACATGCATAGGTATCGATACCTACGTCATGCATGTGTAACTTACTAACTAACTAACCTAACTAGTGCTAAAGTGAGTGAGACATGTTAATGCCTAAAAAGAAACCTACCTTGTGCTGAAGTGTGTGAATTGTCTGTGACTGTGTACCTACAAGTGACCTACCAAAACATACATAAATCCCTTCGTAAGAAGCCATCTAGACAGCTGACAAGCGAGAAAATATGAGGTTTGTAACTTGTACCTACACTTGATACACAACTTTCCTAACTCAGCATTTTAAGATTTTCTCAACACTACCTAGGAACTTACATACTAGCATCTTATTATTATCACGAATTTATTAGGTCGTCTAGTAATCTCCCGCCATAGCTGAAATCTACGAAGATAAATACCTACCTACATACCTGTAAAGTTAGTAGGTAAGTACAGGTTGCGCGAATAGGGTTGTCACTTTATTTTGGCACTAGGAAATGAAAACTTTTTGTATGGGAAACTGAAAATAGGAATTTTTAATTATCTCCCCCCCACAACTGATCACCATGGGTTCCTGAAACCCCCCCCTTCGGCTTAGTAGGGGTAATATGTTATACCTTGTATATATGTAACGATCGTTTTGCGGTTTGGAATATGATAAGGATGAAGGAACCTGTAGGTGGTCAAAGAAAGAAAGTTTATTAGATAGCGGATACATATAACTGTCAATTGATGACAAGGCGTAAGCGTGGCGCAAACGGAATTGGCTCAAATGGAAATAATTTCAACTATTTATGAATGACGTACAAGCACTTTAGCAAGTGAAAGTTTTCGATTAGACTTTGTTCGAGACTGACTGTGCAAATTTCTTTGTCAAGACTCGCGATCTTTCGCTTTTAGCCTTTTTGCATTAGAGATTTCACTTACATCAACTTGGAAGCTCTTACCACTCTTATTATTAAAATATACATCGTACTTGAGATCAAATACGCCGGTGTCTATATAATCGAGTGTCTTAAAAGCTTGTCTTTTGAATTGCCATTTATCGTTCAGCAACGACATTGAGCCCCCACCGAATGCTGTTACTTTCGTGTCTGCGTTCTTAGAATCAAATGTGTGCTCTGAATGCACTTAACCTTATTTAAATTGGATCTTGCTAAAAGCATAAGTATTATCCACTTACAGTAGGACGAGATAGAATCATACTACGATTCTTTGTATCATTCATTATTGTTTTGTATTCAGCTCTGAGCTTTAATTTACATCCCCAAAGGAAAGGGTTGCTGCTACTAATGACAGTTGATGTAGGGTCTGCAAATTGATCTCAATTCAATGTATCTGAGCGTCTGGTCAATGCGACGCGTGACCCGAAAGCTGGTGAGTATCTGGTGATCTTAATTTAAACATAAATCGATGTGCATATTCTGATTGCCTGATTGAGAACTTGATCAAACCATTGTTTCGACTCGAGTGTGTACCTAGATTGAATCCGACGTCAATGCGGGACGGTGTATGCAATTTGTACACGGCTTTAGCGAGCTTTTTATCGCCCCTTCCAATGGCTCCCATTCGCAATGTGCAGCAAGTTGGTAAAGTGCTCGGTTGGAAAAAGTTTTCTCACTAAAATAAATTGTTTATCTTAAGTAAGGTAAAGTCACAATGACATCCTAATAACATTACTATTTAATCCTCTAAGTTTTTCACTCCCTTGAGGTATTTTTTTACAAACTTTGAATGTCAATATTTATTTTTATCTGATCAAAAGCCGAAAAATTAAGTTTCAAGCTTTTACCCTCAAAAATGAAGTACCTAACTTCCATACAAACTCTCATCCCACATTTCAACTGTTTTCTAAAACGAGAAATAAATCTATATTAACATCATGATCAGCCTATATTAGTCCACCGCTGGAAATAAACCTCTAACATGGGTGTGATAAATACTTTATTCTTTAAAAATGAAAGTTAAAATCTTTGATAGCCATTTCAATATTTTATATGAGTATAGAATGGATCATTACTAGAAGAAACAAAGGCTGAATGACCTAAAACGAACGAAATCAGCACCTTTGTTTGATCATGAATAGAATCAGCACGAAGGCGCGAATTTGCTGAAGCCATTGTTTGTGTGAATCGCCCTAATAATTTGCCAACCGTTTTTGTTGGAATAATAATAAAATGAAAAGTTTTTCATACAAAATATGTATTGGTTATTTATCATATTAATTAGGTAAATAGGCTGACTCAATAGTCTATTAGCCTAGTCACCGTGAATCGTAAACTTGTATTAATGTATAAAAATATAGGATCTCGCGGCTTCGCACGCTTTGTATGCAAACAATTCGTAGCGTTTTGAATCAAACAATATAAAAAAGGCTAATGATTTGTGGGATGAAAAGTAAAAAACATCCATACATACCTATAAACTTTCACGATTATAATATATATACTAGCGACCCGCCCCGGCTTCGCATGGTTTTATTTTACGTATAAATCTTCCTCTTGAAACACTCTATCTATTAAAAAAAACCGCATCAAAATCCGTTGCGTAGTTTTAAAGATTTAAGCATACAAATGGACGTAGGGACAGAGAAAGCGACTTTGTTTTAATCTATGTAGTGAAGAAAGGATTTCATCAACTTTATTTGGTTCAGAAATAGGTATTCTGGATGGAAATAAATTGTTGGAATCACATTGTGTTGTTGATATACAGGGTGTCCCATAATGAGTGGATAACCTGAAAGGTGCTTATGCGCCAAGTCAAGGCCAATCAGAAACATTTTTTATTTTTTTTCTAACTTGACCCGTTCGGAAAATATTTAATATTTTGTAAATTTGGAAAAGTTTGTACCTTTGTTCACATTTTTGAACTTTGTGCCTACAATTTTAATAATTTTTTAATTTTTATTTTTGGAATATATTAAAGAAAAACAGTTTTTTTGAACACCGTAAGAAATATTTTGGTAACTAGGACCAGTAATTTTCAAGGCAGGTTTAAAGTAGAAAATTTTAATTTTTCATATTTTTATGCAAAGTTTGAGCTGCTGTGGTTAAAAAAAAAGATAAGGAAACCTAAGATGCCAGGTACTTTAAAAACATGTCCATTTCAAGAGCATCCTAAAATGATAATAAACGTTGAAATTTTGTAGGGTAAAAAACTGAGATATTGCTACTTTTGTGCCAAAAGGGGCCAAAGCTAATAAAAATAATATTGAACCAACACATCAATAAAATATCTTTTTCGCCTTACTCGTTCTACAATGATTACTTTGCTTCTTAAAAATAGTGAGGGAAATCTATTTTTGCTGATTCATGCTGGAAAATAGGAAATATTTTGATAAATAATAAACAATAATCTAGCCGAAAATAAAGAGAGTTTGTGTTATGAGTACGGATTTGGTGGTATGAATTTGGAAAGAAGATTCCAACTGCATTCAAACTACAGAATGACGGGTGTCCAGTACACTAAGCCGTTCAGAAACGGCGTTATTTAGATTCAGCGTATCCAAACAGATGAATTACGCGTGGTGGCGCTTCCCAGTGGCCAGCGCGGTCGCTGGACTTGAACCCATTGAATTTCTTTTACTGGGGCAACTTGAAGGAACTGGTGTACAAAAAACCTATTCCCTAAATACTACAACTTAATTTAATTTATTATAACTTAATATAACTTCGACGTCGAGTCTAAAACGATGCGGAAAAAATTAACCAATATTAGTCCACTGCTGGACATAAGTCTCCCCTAATGAGCGCCATAGCCTGTATTCAGCTTGACGTATCCAGCATCTGCCAGCAGGCTTTCGCAGATCGTCATCCTGCCTGGCCGGAGGTCGTTCTACACTACTTTTGCCAAGTCGCGGTCTCCACTGAAGAACACGTTTACCCCAACGGTTGTCGGTTCTTCATGAGATATAGCCGGCCCACTGCCACCTCAGCCTGCTAATTCTTTGAGCTATGTCGATAACTTTGGTTCTCTGTCGGATGTATTCATTACGAGTCCTATCCTTCAGAGAAACTCCGAGCATAGCTCTTTCCATAGCTCGCTGAGCGACTTTGAACTGGTGGAGCAGCCCTACCGTGAGTGTCCACGTCTCAGCTCCGGAGGTTCACAGGGGTAGGACGCACTGATTGACAACTTTCGTTTTCAAACATTGCTGTATGGATGATGAGATTTTACACACTCTTTTTAAGTAGCAAACTAACCGTTTGAGAACGAGTAAGGCGAAAAAGATATTTTATTGATGTGTTGGTTCAATATTATTTTTAGTAGCTTTGGCCCCTTTTGGCACAAAAGTAGCAATATCTCAGTTTTTTACCCTACAAAATTTCAACGTTTATTATCATTTTAGGATGCTCTTGAAATGGACATGTTTTTAAAGTACCTGGCATCTTAGGTTTCCTTATCTTTTTTTTTAACCACAGCAGCTCAAACTTTGCATAAAAATATGAAAAATTAAAATTTTCTACTTTAAACCTGCCTTGAAAATTACTGGTCCTAGTTACCAAAATATTTCTTACGGTGTTCAAAAAAACTGTTTTTCTTTAGTATATTCCAAAAATAAAAATTTAAAAATTATTAAAATTGTAGGCACAAAGTTCAAAAATGTGAACAAAGGTACAAATTTTTCCAAATTTACAAAATATTCAATATTTTCCGAACGGGTCAAGTTAGAAAAAAAATAAAAAATGTTTCTGATTGGCCTTGACTTGGCGCATAAGCACCTTTCAGGTTATCCACTCATTATGGGACACCCTGTATATCTACGTAATGTTTGGTGAAAGAACAATGCACGTTAAATTTTTAACCCGTAATATGCTGTCAGTCATTTTGTGAGATGGCCAATTTGTGTTCATTGGCCGAAGAATTTCCATAAAACACGCTCTAATGCTTTCGAAGGGTCCAGTTTGGCCCACCCAAGAATACATTATGAACTTTAAACCAAAGCTGTTATGTTGGTAATTGTATGTAGGTTTGTGTAAACGGAAGTTCACTGTTAGGTATGTTATGAATTATGATGACTACCTGTTGTATATCAAAATACCTGATGTTCATCAATAAAGTGTAATGAAATCTTCCGTTCATTGTGTCTGGTGATAACTTAAAATGATTTCTTTTGAATGTATGTTTAAAGCATTGTAAATTACTCATGTTTTTCATTGCGTTAAGTTTATTGTTTTTCATTGTAGTGTGCTTGTCTTTGTGTCATTATCTTTACCTTATTATTTAAAAACGATTAAAAGCTAAGGCTAAGCACAGGGATTACTGTCTAGGATAGAAAAGACAACACATCTTCATACATTGCGAAAATTAATCAAATTGAAGGAATTTTACAATCGAGGAATATAATAAATATAACTAGTATTTACAATTGAAACCATTGAGCTAACTGCAGACGGTTGGAAATAGTCTAAACGTAGCTCAATTGATTCATGTCAATACCAGTCGGAAGCGTCCCCTTAAAAGGAATTGATTTCAAATATTAAACGCATTCGATTATGATGTTACGTAACCGTGGTGTTCTCTCTATTCTACAACTACCCTAGACAATACTCCCTATGCTTATGCTGCTTGGGAAAATATTTATCGATCTAATTACATGTGTTTAATACATTCTTGAATTCGTTTTAATGAGATGAAAACTTATTTAAATAATATTATAATGCCTGTATCACTCAATAGGCAGCTGTACATCATTAAAGTTCCAATCTATCACATTTCACTTCTCACGTTAGTTCCTCGTATTTTCATCGCCAAATTAGCATAATTTGAACTTGAAGTACCTACCTATAAGCAATAGTTATAAGGGCTTCTTGGTATGCAATCTTTGACTCGCGTGTCAATTATGTATGCTTAAACTTATCTAAATTTAAGAGATTTTTGTGTGAAATGATTTATTGTTATTTATATTTTATTATTTTCTTTACAGGTAAGCATCAAGACCCATTAAATTCATCAATGTGGCTTGGAAGATATTTCCATTTTCTACTATACAATACCAGTAAGTAAAATTTGTGTAAATCACGTCCTATAAATCAGTTCCAGGATCAAAAGAAAATCTCCTATTCTACTTTGACATGGAAAAGTATAAATTAGGTTTGTAAAGATATACATTTGAACAATTCCAATACAAATCAAAGTATGAAAAGATAATTTGTGAGCACCATTGCACGTCCTAACGAATGTATCTTACATAATGCGACTCGCGTGGGAGAAGAGAAGGCTCGCCTTAATTCATTCTCCGATATCCTGATAATATCTCAACATAAACTCTCTTACATTTCACAATTAGAATTATTTACATCCCATGATATTTGTATACAAAAGAAAATTTACATTTATATTCGCTGGAATATTTGTGAGCGACAATGTCGAGGGTTCTCTCAGGGTGCTCTACCACGACTTGTAGTTTATTTCATCTATGTGTAGTTAACTGTTTGCAGACAGATCTATGATGCGGAAAGAGCCATTGAAACTGATATGTAAGGCCAAATAGTAGCAGTTATGCGTTGATTTTATTGAAGGTGTATATAGAGCTTATATTACAAGTGATATCAATTGTATCGGCGAAGTATCTAGTTCATAAATGATCAACATAACACTGTGTATTGTTCACTGTACAGACCAAAATTTATGTTGATATAAAGTTATAAATATTTGGACAATGATTAGGGCAGAAAACAAACCAGTTATTTGGATTGTACAGCGTTAGCTGTATGAAAAGATCATAATCTGCAGGCCATTTGCATATATCAACATTATTTATGCATATATAATGCGAGCATAATGCTATATCTGCCACACGGATTGACACACAATCAGATACGCTGATGCATTGATTTCTTACGCCTTATTAAAGCGTTTTATACTCAATAGCGTCATGGATACGCTGTTTGAATTTACTGTATGGATCATGTGTGTGAAAGTATCATTCTTCATCCGTTTCTAGTCACATCACCAAATATGGTTTTAAGGATATTATATGTGCAGATTCTAGGGATAGATAGAAGCTACTAATGATATTTTTATCTTAGGTTTACTACATTTCAAACAATCGCGTTGATTGAAATAATTTTAGGTTATCATTAACCATTAAATCATATCAATCTATTCATCATATACTCGTACATCTAAACACTGATCATTTTCCACATAAAAGTGAGAAAGCAATTTACTAAGTGTTTTCAATAATTTAATCAAGACATCATTGAAAATGATGAAGCTATTGTAGTATCTACGGGTGGGCCGCTGTGAGTGTCAACAGAGACGCTCGGGATGGCCACCTCTATCTAATATCATCATTTGTAAATATCCCGCTGTGTTTCTCGTGGTCAACTCTAATATTGTTTATGTTTATTGTAAGTATTACATCGTGACGAATAATGTTTCCCATAAATTAGATATCCACTGTCCTTATATTATCGGAACACGTTATATGATGCGACTTTCAGATATCATATTTTATGAGCAATGTCGTAGACATTGATTGTAAGAAACATTCTCTGGGTGATTCATGAAAGAGCTTGTGATCATTTCTGCTTTAGAAATCCCTATACATTTCAGTATTCCGGTATTAGTGGCTTTAACATTTGCATACTTAATGAGAAGCTTTTACAAAGTAGAATGTAACTGCAATAAAGATAATGGCCCTTGAATTAACTTGTGTAATGTTCAAAGTCTATTGAGGCAAGAACATTTCTAAGGGATATGTTTCCTCTAAATACAATTTTCTATACAAGGTGTCAAACGACCACCCGCAGTGGAGGTTCGCAGTGTCTTTAGAAAGCATATAAAACATCATTTTGCATGAAAGCAATGTTATGTAATAAAATGTCTTTCACCATATTATACAGGTACTTTTCTTACTCTTTCATCTTTCAATTGTATAGGTCTAGGTCCTGTAGTCAAGTCTTTCATTGAAATAGTACATTATTTGTTTCTCTGTACATTAAGTGACTATTTATATCATAAGGAGTTTGTAACTGAGCAATTATAAATTCCTTCTCCTTCAATTGAAAGACACCATAATTAAGTGTTGGCAAATTATTGGCATGATCTAATATAATTTTCCTCATACATATTTTACGAGCTGTTAAAAATTCTCCTAGGATTTTTTGCAAAAGGTTAAGTAATTTTTTTTATAACTTCAGAAAACAACTCTCTCTGATCAGTATCATCACCTCAAGTGTAATGCACAGAGTAGTAATGCCCCCTATATTCAATTCATTCGGATTCACATACAGCTTAAGTATTAGCATCAAAATGCATTCGAATTATCTAATACGCTTTCCAAAGGTGCAATAGTCGTCTACTGGGAATCGACAATAGGTGCATACTGTATCGTATTCAAATTTACTCTCTAAGACTCGCTAAGGTTCCCGACTTCGTTCGTGCTCAATTGTTTTTACATTTTTGAACTAATTAGTTTATCAACACAATCAACGATGTCGTTCATACATAGACAAGGATTTAAGGTATTATTGCGGTAATACGCGTATTATTAATTAAGAAAAAAAAAACGATTGTTCCATGTGTTTTTTTCTATTTCTTTCATTTCTTGATTAAAGCAATTTTATTCGCCAATTCAAAAAAAAATGATTAAAAAAAGCGGCTACATTTAGAACAAATACATAAAACAGAGTAGGTTCGTCCTTACAAATCGGACGGACAAACTGTTAAATTATCTAATAAAAACTTTAGGAACACTATCAATAGGTCATAAAATAAAATAATGTGGTCACGTAGGAGAATGCATCCTTCACACGAAGTAACGGGATTTTATTGATTCTTTAATGGTGTATTAGGGTCGGTATTTTGGTGCCCTTTCACTTATTGTTCGATGGAATTGGTTCAATAGGTCCTGAGAAATGTTCGTTTCAGGTAGAGTAGGGTTACATTTTTAGGATTCCGTACCAACTCGATGGATTCCAATGAAACTCTATTTTTATTCAACATACAGCACCTCTACTCTCTCTGTAACTATAACATCATCATTTTCATCATTTTATCATCGTCAAAACAGCGTATTTAAGGCAAAATTAACTGGCCATTAGGAGGCCTATAATTGACTAGCATTGCTAAACATAGGCCTCCTTTAATGTTCGCCAAACCACCCTGTCTTCAGCTTGTCGCATTTCAGCTGTTTTTTCTACTGAACTTGTGCCTTATTTTCACATTAACAACTCAACAGTTTTTTATTCCAACCTTGAGTGTCCACACAGAAAGTTTTGATTATTCTTTGATTGAATATGCATCGACTGCAGCTTAAAGGTAGCCGGTTGCCCCGTGAGAATGGCACCTATTCTACCTATTCGCCGCTCGTGAGCACGTTTGTGCTCGCCATCGCCATCCGTATTATTGTATGCGCAGACGCAGCCGTTGACAGTTATTGTGCATTCACGTCCGGCTCTGTGGGAATACTGAAAATATTAAAAAGATAACTGTGGATGCTAGTTATAGCGACTCATATTTCTGTTATTAATTAATAAACTCTGAGATATTTAACGAGTTTATTAATTTCCCGAGGTTCTAGTAAGTTAAGAGGTTGCCAAGCGAAAATAATAATTTTTGGTTTACCAATTAGACTTCTAATGTAAACTATTTAACACAGACTTAAATGAATCATAAAAAACGTCACAGTACCGCAGTTTCAGCGAGTAACAATACAACTATCATCGAACAAAGTTACCCATCTATCAGACAACATTGTACAAGCCGATAACACTAGTTTCCTAAAGGCACTCCCTTAACCATTGCTAAATCAATCAACCAGCAACAGATGTTCAAAGTTTCGCCGATAAATCGTTCAATTTTCTAAATAGGCCCCAGCCGGGCCAGAAAGATAAGCGTTTTAATTAAGTTTTAGTAATTTATATCTTTATAAGAGGCACGGGCATAGTCGCGTGATTGGCAACGAGGCTGGATCGTGATAACAAGAGAGCATAGGCTTGACAGTTCGATTTTATCAGGAACTGGCCTGGAATCAATGTTTCGATTGCACTGTCTTAGATCGAAGGAGTGTTGATTGAAATGAGAGATACTCAAGTCAACAAATCTTTGAATTACAATGAGAAGGTGAAATCGTAATAATTCGACGAGTAACTAATAAGTTATGTTTAATATCCGTTTTCGTAGATACATGCACAATAACAAGCATCCAAAGAACAACTGATTTGACACTGGCTAATGCATGATACCAAGCATGCTCGTCATACCAGGCAGGCTGGGCTTGACAAAGTTAACTTACGGGCCGGTTAATGATGATAAGACATTGAGGAATGTGTAATCAGAAATATGATGTATGGTTCCACTCAAGCGCAAAATGGGTCTGAAAGTTCTGAAGCATGAAACCACTAGGTACTTCCATAATGGCTCTGGTATTATTGCATCGTATCGATTCACATAATCGCAGTGTGGACCACTGTCGGTGGGCTATTAGAAAACTGCCTCGTCGAGTATGTCTCAATAAAATCAATTTTCCGTAATAACAAGCGGCGGCGTATCGATAATTGTCGGAAGTCGATGAATTGACTACACTATCGTCTTGAGCAGTGATTACGGTGATCGAGTGGAATCGTGAGATCGAATTTATGTATCGATGTCGGACGGCGCCGGCTAGCGCCACTCTAGCTAATCCGAAGCTTGTCTTAGTCCCTGGATAACTAGTAATGTGATCTTGGACAGAATGCAGAATGGTTGTTTATCCATTTACGCGATAATGTTAAAATTACACATTAACAAGCGGGTAAAGACACGACGAGTTTACGGCATTAGACTATCTTAAGAAGGATATTATTTAAGGTTGCAATTTATCTTTGAGCAATTGAAAACATTCCTATAATAGGTACCTAAATGAAATACAGATGTGGGTAGGTATCAATTTTAAATTCATAGCCAGTTGATACCGTAGGTACATCGATCAAATCATTTCATCTTCATTATACTCCGCCCTCTCTTCACAAATCATGGGATTATCATCATAACATGGGCTTTAGTCGTCGTCGGTAGTTCTAAATGTGCAAATCGTGACGCCTTGGTATCTTGACCACCAAGAACTCATATTATAGACCGTCTAAAATGAATAATTCTTATGGGATCTCACAATGTAGCAACTCAGTGAAAGGCACTGCACAAGGGATTTGCACAATATCTACCATCGATCGAAGGTACCTTATGGTATAATTAAATTGTTTCTGCGATTTCGATCTTGCAACACCGACCTGCACAATGAGTGTACTTTGTCGAATTTGCATCAGAAGTGGGATTGAACTTTACACCTCGAAAATTATAGCTCAATAGGTTCTCACAGGCTGTCGAAAAGCCCCTTAACATTGTAGTTTTGACAAATGATTTAATAAGTTACTAATAAGGTATCTTCGATTTATCTAATTGTGAAAGAATAACTACTAAACTAATTTACTATAGTCTTTTTCACGTAGGAAGCGTTCCCTGACAGATGGAATGCGTTTCATTTCAATTGACTAGGATTTTGGCAAATTGAAATTTCGAAAATTCAAACAATTTTTATTTCATTTCAAACATATGAATTAAGCTATAAAAGTATAGCACGACACACAAATTATCCAAAAATAAATTTATTTTTGCCTCCACGCGTAATAAAAAATAGAAATCAATAATTTTATGAAATCCGAGGCAATTTGTTTTGCGTAGAACAGAACGTAATAGAGTTGAGGCAAACAAATATTATTCCAGCAAATCTATAAATCGATTCTCGCAAATTAAAATCGTAACTTTCAACATCATCATTTTAAAATTTTATCACGGAAGTACATACCTATGATTATTGTTGATTATTTGTTATTGATTTTCAATTACCTACCTATCTGCTGATATTATTACCGTCCTATTTATAGGTTATGACGCATTACCTATTGGAAATGTAGATTTTTACTATTGTTTTTATTTATATAGACCTAATTTAATGTTTTACTCTGTTAAAGTCATTTAAAATTAATGAAAATATTTTACGAATAATCGATTTTCGTTACTAAATCAAGTCAAAAATCGAATCAAATTTTTACGATTACTCTTAGGTCATTTCTATAACTGTCAAACTGAAACGTCACCGAACGCTTCCTAGGCAGCGTTGCCAACTCTACGTCTTTTTACGTAGATCTACGTACTTTAGGCCTTTCCTGCAAACCTACGAACTTCAGTCACAGAATCTACGTATTTTCTATAAAATTGTACAATTTTGTAAAATAACATTCATTATGCTGAATGGGCATAATTTCCCTTTCATTCGCAAAAAAAAGTTACTGGACGTTCCGTTTAAAGTGCGAAACACACGGGAGCGGGCGGAGGCGGAGCGGAGGCGAGGGCGGCGACTTGTATTCCATTGAATCATAAGAAAGCCTACACACATCCGCTAAGCGAAGCGAAGTTCGTAGATTCGTACTTTACAAACGCAAATTTTACTAATTCTACGTAAATTTCTAATGTGGTCTACGCCTTTTTCAAAATCCGAGTTGGCAACACTGTTCCTAGGTGAAAAATACTATAACAAGCTTCGATGCATATAAGAAACAACTTCATCAAGTTTTTGTTCAACGGACGGAAATGTTTCAGTAAAAACATGAATATAAGTTGTGATTGAGTATGTCTTCTATATTGCGATCGGAAATCATTATTAACTCTCGAGGAACCTATATCAAAAGGCATATTTGATGACCAAGGAAGTCATGAGAAACATACTGCTTGCTTCTATTTATACTGAGGAAGCGTCCATGATGACCCTATCTCTTTATTGCATTGGCAATATTTATAGCTCAAAGAAGAATAGAGACGCTTTCGTTCATTGATGTTTTTTTTTTATCAATATGTTATATATGTAACAACATAATGTTATTATGTGTCTATGTTTACTCAGTGTTAGATGTTCTATCCAATTTTCTCTTTTGTATGGTTTCTTTTATATTTATTACTAAGGCGTAAGAATCTGGTTTCTCTGATAAAACAAAACAGCTAACTCTTTTACAAACTAGTAGGTAATAACTTTTCAACAATTTTTTGTGAGAATTGATGAAAAGAAGCCTATTTTATTCCAGGCTTAGAACTAAGTCTATTCAGTTTCAGCCCGTGCAGAGGGAACAAACATCCATCCTCCTATTAATCAATCTATCCAAACTTTCTCATTTATTATAGTGTGATTATTTCAATTATCACATTACAGCTTCATGCTCTACTATTAGGGACTTGTATTACAAATGAAAATTTATATAAATCCTTTTTCAGGCATTTATTTATATCTATTTACATAATTAGGAGTAAACATCTGGCAAACACATGCTCATAGCAAATTCCCGCAAAGCACGGCCTGTCTTAAAATAAACCTTACTTGTTTTGTATTTCTGGGAAGGTAACGCTTCCTTGCTTGAGCTTTGATGTTTATGAAATAGGAATCTAATTAAACACACTATAAAATTTCTCTGATGCTCCGGAATCATTAGTACTTATATATTTAATTATCATTTTTATATTATAGATAAAAGTTTCGCTCTTAACCCTTATTTACCTTTGATCAACTCTTTGGCTATAGTTAAGTTAGGTAAAATAAACATGTAAAGTATTTGCGCTTATTAGTTTTTTTGGTGTTGTTAGATCTTATTCATTAAATTACCTAATCAGCTCCTCAGTATCTTTCTGTCTAAATCGTTAACCCCCTATCTTAAAATCATGATCTTTATCTGCAGCTTTACTAGTATGCTTTCAATCAAATATACAAACCCTTTATTCTACTACACACTTTACATCATTAGATCTGCTTTCTAATATCGTTCGTCTTCCAAAAGGAATAAGATTCCTTTTGAGAAGTGGTATCATTTAGTCTAACCCTACTCTATTTCTGACCGTGAAGACTGCATGCATATGGTGGCTCTTCCGCCTCAAGCTTTACGGTATTTTTAATTATTATATTTAGATCTGTTTTGAAAACATTTTAAAATATAAATTCAAAACATCACTTTTAATTCCGAGGCGTTACTAGAGCTATTATTAGGAAGGAGTATACACTTTAAAATGACGAGTGATTAAGTTAACTGGTTACACGGTCGAAGATAAATCGTCAAGACTAAGTCTAGTCTAGTTTTAAGATTTTCTTCTATGTATTTTTTTATTTGTGCATTAAATAATTAAATAACTTTTTTTACAGGCTTTCCCAATATTGCTTTGATTTTATGATGATTCATAATGAATCGAACCTTTCTCTGATAAAAAAACTTGAATGTTATATTCAAAAGCTGTGTCATTCTGCATTTTCTAGAGTTGTGAGATTTGAAATGAATGGGTAACATTGAATTGCGAATAAATTGAATAGTAATGATTGATGTCGGTATAAAAGTTTCTCTTTTATTATGCTTGGATATAGCATAACATTGTTATGATTACTTTGTAGTTTTTGCACCGCATCTCTACGAAACTACTCCACTACTACCACTCTCTAAATAAGTATCTATATATTGTGTTTTGTCTATTTTTTAAGTAACTTTGTTTATCAAACTAAGGTCAAACTATACGGTTAGTCCCGCTATGCACTAGTCCCGCTTTGCTCGGACTCTAAAATACCAAACAAAAAGTGCCGCTTTGCTCGGAATGAGATTCTAAGACTGACGAACAGAAAATAATTTTGTTAAAATATTACATCTAAAATCTCTCTTACTAGTTCCACTAAAGGTAAGCGCATTAAGTATACCTATGTTTATTTTACGAATTTGCACCATTGGTTATCTTTTATTACTTTTAATTAATGTGATTTTATTTGTTAAGTCTAAGCCGTCAGGTTTATTCTAATATTATTATTACTCCCGAGAAACTTAAACGTTTCTTCTACTATTATATATTCTTTTTTTCTGCCTTAGTCCTTAGTTAGGTATTTTGAATAAATTATTTATTTAATTATTTTTTATTAAAGATGCAAACAGGAGGTACACTAGCAATACCACTTATTTTATCTTATAATAACGTTAAACAGAGGAAGTTCCAAAATTCAAACGTTCCGTATATTATACCTAACATCAGCTTCATTTTAATACATCTATAGTAGTTTTATTTGGTCTAATTTAGGAAGAGATATACGAAGTTGCTCTTAGTGGCCACCAAACTCTGTTTTCGTATTTCTTTCCACATTAACTTGCTCGATTCCCTGCTTCTTTTAACCCCATAGGAATACTTATTACACTTAAACTACTTTACGAAGCTCATTGCTGTTTTATATTTGTATTTTACTTATACGGAGCTCATAAAGCTTGTGCCAATAGTAGTATGTATCGTTTATAGTGTCAATCGCTCACAATAACAATTTCTTGTCTAAGAATTCCACCGTAATCTAATATCGGCATGATCGTCCGCCCATAGCACCGTTAGAGTTGATAAACCCTGCAAAAAGTGCATTTGCCACGCATCGATGCACCACAAACTGCAGGAGAACGGTGTTGCACGGTGTTCTTATGTTTCTTGAGATGCGATTTTTGTTAGATTATCTACAGGGTGGACCAAACAACCAGATGTTGAAAGTTCAAACGTAAATTCTTTAGTTTCGATCAAATTTTTGCAAATTGCATAATCGTAAGATAGCTGATTTCTTTATGCAAGAGAAGAGAAAATAAATGACGCTTATTAACTAAAAACAAAAACCATAAATAAATTATAAAATATAAATATAAAAAGTTTCAGCTGTTCCGTGCGAAAATTATCAGAGGAAATTTAAATACTTACCTAACTCGAAAACTACGAAAATTATTAGGGGTATTTTGGTTATATGGTGGAATTTTCGTTTTTTTTGACACTGTCCATACAGTGTCGATTCTGTATAGGACTGCACTACTAAGGAAACATTTATTGTTTTCCTACTTGAATAGAATTGAAAGTATAGAATAATCTTCATCATCATCGTTACTTATTAAGGTTATAAGAATTCGAATTTGTGTCATATTTTTAACTTGCCTTATAATACAAATCAAGTCCAATAGGTTTTCTTATTTGTACATCTTGAAACATTTTGGTTAAGACCATTTTGTACAGCGTTTATTCCTTGACTTACGATTCAAAATCACTTGAGAACTTGAATCTCTATATTCACCCAAAAGCAACAAACTAAGACCCCTAATTCAAGCTGTTGAGTGGAAACAACATCATCCGCTGACAGATTTATTTACTCGCGCGTCAGAGCGTCATTCGCTTATTAGGGGGTGTCTTGTCTTCTGCTTACGCCTCCCGAATTAGAACTGTAGGCCAAGCACAGCGTCGGTTGTCTAGGGTAGGAAAAAAAACGTCACAATGTCATCGAATGTGAAGAACATTTGAAATTAATTCCTTCTAGGTAATTTCCGCAATGTATGACGAAGTGATGTCATTTTATCTATTCTACCCTAGACAACAAACGTTGAGCTGGGCCTGCTGGATTTTCCTTATTTGAGTGTCGTGTGATAGATTGGTCTAAGTTTATTTATTAATTACTTACAACGACAATCAATACAGTATCATTTAGTCCGAAGTAGAGCTTGTGTTATGCGGTAGTAGATGACTTATATAATTAATACAATAAATTATGTATTGTCCAGAATTATTTATTTATTTTAATCAATGAGCTATTATTAATTTTTATCAATGAGCTAACGATGGTGATAGATAAAATTCTACCATAAGCGCACCCTTACCTGCCAACTGATAAAGATTTGTAACCCACAGTAAACGTGTTAACTAAAACCACTTTTAAAATAGCCCATTGGCTGCGCGTAACATAAATCCGTCTAAACATAGATAAAGTAGAAACTGTCTATCGTCAAGTCTAGTACCACCGTCGAGGACATCCATCCACGTTTCAATCGATCTATTTTTGCTTGACATGTGACTTTCTTCGATAACTTGCGGGTAATTTAATAAAGACCGTGGGTTACAGATACTAGATTGGTTTACGAGGATGACTTGGTAAACTACTTCTTCGTTTTAAAATTTGTAAATAGAACAAGCTAATTCCACCAAAATTCGAAAACTCTTTGACTTTTTTTTAACTTAGAACTTTCATTATAAGACGTGATAGGCCCTCTCGATGAAGTCAATGTTCGAAGAAAACCAAAACCAAATTCGGTTCATGACTTTTTTGATAGCTATGTTTCACATTATTTGAAACATACAGATCTTCAAACTTTTATGTTACCTACTACGCTGTCATGATACGCAAAAAAAAGAAAAAAAAAATATGTACAAAACCAACAATCTATTCACAATTAGAAATAAGTATCAAAAAATGGTCTGAGTCAAGCGTTTGTCAGTAACGTTTTCCGCTATCGTTCTTTACTAATGCAAATAAAATAGAGCAACAAAGCAATTCAATCAGTATCTAATTCGACGACACGACAAAGTGACATAACCGCAAAATTCGTTTTTTCAAGCTTGTCTGTTCCGGTAGTCGAAAAGTGCTTTCTATCAAACATTACGTAAGCTGTGACAATTTATCGAATAAAAGTAAAAATATAGAGCATATTTCGAGTAGCTTAGTTTCGTAATCGACAAACGTGATATTTTCGTTCAAAAAGAGAGCTAAGTGAAAAAAGGTGCTGAAAAAAGGTAAGGTTAGCTACCTACACTCGACGTGGGTACGTTATTTTATCTGGGTTTTATACTTGCAAATACACTGCCGGGGGTGTTTCAAAAATAGAAAGAACGGCAATATCAAAAGTCAATTTATTCAGACTAGATTTTCGTTTGATAAATTATATAGAATTATTTGAGACATATTATGATGATGTCTTTCTTTCTAGTCAAATTTCGGCCAAGGCTCTTCTGAGACTAAACGTGCCTGCAGATTTTTTATTTTTCGTTGGACTGAATTGAATTTTTTGATAGTTTTACAAATAATTAATTATTCTATTCCAATCGCTAACTAAAAAAACCGTTATTAAGTATGTCTGTAAGCCTCTTAGAGCAGTGTTCACCAAAAGATAATCGGACAGTTGGTAACTTCATCGATGTACTTTTATGTCATTATGTAATTTATTAAGTACTAGTGCATGAATAAGTTTAGACGATTTGTATTAACTTTAATGTTAAACCAGGTTATTTTTTCTAAATGAATCCGATGGTTCGAGCGTGTCTAATACAAATACAACAAACCATACTAACCTTGAGTAATCGCTTAGCAACCCTGGCGAAAAAACTGTACCGATGTCACATCTGTAATATATTTTACGGATATTGTTAGCATGAACAGTCAGCTAAGTAAATGACTGAGCTTCTGGAACCAGATTACCAATTATGTTGTACAGTTCTAGGTAATTTAGACGTGATTCATAACATAACATAACTGATAATGACTTATAATTAATATTTATTTAGTTATTTATCATTATATTACAAGGTTCATTTATTGTTTTGTAGATTAATAATTATAAAATTAATCAAACGCTTTTATTTCCTACAATGTTGTTGCTTCTTTTTTGTGTTTTTTTTCTGTTTAAGAGGCGGTTCACAAATCTACGTTATGCTGATTTAGGTATTTCGACATCGAGTGGGCGGGGCATCGTGCTACACAAGCGAGTATTGCTATAAAATCTTGATCCACCAGTAATTTTTACAAAGTTTTCTTAGGATTGATTTCGGTAGATGATTTTTTTATGTGAATCAAATATCGCTTCCATAGATTTATAAATAATTTAATAGTATCTGTTTGTCTCATCGTTTTTATGTAGGTAATTTTATTTATATTTACTATGTTTCTATTACATTAAAAGTGAAAGTCTGTGTGAATGTTTGTTATAATTATTGCAGTAACTACTAATTTGTTTTACCTAGAATAACACATATGAAGTATTATTTTGAAAATTAACCTTTGAAGGGGTTAAATAGGGTGGTGAATTTTGTATGGGAAATTATTATTCCTTGGTTCGAAACAATCAAAACTCAGTGCAAATAAATTTTGAAGTGAATAATTAAATACGTATTTTTATGTTTTACAATATAACCCCTAGGGCTTTTGCAATAAATTTTTAGGGAAAGAAAAATAACTTTTCCTTTTTCCTTTTACCATTACCTGAAAACCATTACGTATGTAAATAATAGATAAGCGCATCCGCTCTCCGCGTCGGCTCTAAATTCCAAAACGTGGCCTACCCACCAAAAAATCAAACGTAGTGATTATTCTCAGCCTTGGACATCGATATAGTTCTCAATTTGACAAATAAATTTACAAGCGGGCGAAGCCGTGGGGCGCAACTAGTAATATTATAATGTGAAAGATCTGTATGTATGTAACGAATAAACTCACAAAGTGACCGATTTCGAAGACTCTTTCACCATTAGAATGCTACTTATCCTTCAGCAACATGAGTATATTTATAAGTAAAAAAAGGATCCCTACTAAAACTTAAGTTATCTAAAACAAGGTTTAAAAAAGTAAGTCACAAAATGTCTTTCGGCGCGTGCGCTACGAAAACTATTGATGATAGAACAAAACAATGTACTACGACTTTGCAGAACACATTATTATCTACAAAAAAATATCGCTACAATATATGTCTAACTATTACAGTGACGTCATAATAAATATTCATTTAAAAAACGCCGTCATTAACGCCGTCGTCGCAAGAAAAGGCTCTTTATTTGTACCCTGGTATAATAATAATAATAATGCAGGACAATCCACACAGCACCATCTAGTCCCAAAATTAGCTAGTCAAAGCTTGTGATAAGGGAACTAGAAAACTATTATAATTATATAGGTAATAGAATATGTATATGAATAGATTTTTTTTTATTACAATAAAAAAAAAGTATGCGACTAATTTTTTTTTTTTTAAAACCGTATTGAAATACATGTTGAATTGATTAATTGATTCCAAACAATAAACTTGTTTTAATTTAAATATCGTTATTAATAAAATAAGTGAAACGATACCAAAGATCAATTTTAGGGACATAAATAAGGCGTACTGGAATATTTTTTTTCTGAAATTCGTAATTTATATCCTCGGTTTATACGAAAATAAAAAAAATCGCCTTTAAAGAAAAATAAACTTATAAAAATTAAAAACACACCTCAAATTCGTAGCAACATACCCTGGGTTTAGTCGAAAACGATCACGTGATCGAAATTTGTCTGGGTGTTTTTATAATAAGAAACTAGTTTTTAGCTGCAAGCAGCTCGCGTCGGTTGTGTAGGCTGTTTTTTTTTTATTTAGAACCCCTTTTCGTAACCTACACTCCTGAATTGGTGCGTTACCCACACCCCCCTACACGTTTCCGTAAAAAAACATACCTTCCCCTCCACCATCAAGGAGAACAATTATGTCAATCAGTGAGTCAGTGAGTGAGTGGTAATCGAATTTTATATAAAGGGTAATTTTCCATCGCGAGCCGTTCGGGAGATATGAAAGGGGGTTCTAAAAAGGGGTCATGGGGAGGGGTTCGATTTTTTTTCTTCCTATTAAAGATTATACCCTCTATACGATCCCGCCATCCACAATTATCTATCGGTACGCTATCCGGTAGCAATTCAAAAGCGGGGGGTCTTTGGGGGTCAAAAAAATTTCACACCCCACAACGATTTGGAACCTTCCACACGACTCCACAAAAATCTGACCCACCCCCCTACACGGCCGAAGAACCCCAGGGGGGGGGTCGAGGGGGTTGTCCTGGGGGTCGTGGGGGGAACGCAGCATGGCGAGCGAAGCGAGCCGTACTCGTCCCGTTGTCGCATCTCGGCTCGCTTCGCTCGCCTCGATCCTCCACCTTAAAAAAACCTCAAAAATGGGGCAAAAAATAGTTTTTTTTAAAAAGGGGGTCTGGGGGTGCAAATGGGTCAATTTTTTTTGGTTTCCGCAACTATTCGTCCTCCTCTACGTGACTGCGAAAAGATTTTTTTTTCCATCGCGAGCCCTTCGGGAGATATGAAAGGGGGTTCTGAAAAGAGGTCATGGGGGGGGGTCGATTTTTTTTCTTCCTATTAAAGATTATACCCTCTATACGATCCCGCCATCCGAAATTATTTATCGGTACGCTATCCGGTAGCAATTCAAAAGTGGGGGTCTTGGGGGGTCTTGGGGGTAAAAAAAATGTAACCCCCCGAAACGATTTTGAACCCTCCACACGATCCCACCTAAAAATCTGACCCACCCCCTACACGGCCGAAGAACACCAGGGGGGGGGTCGAGGGGGTTGTCCTGGGGGTCGTGGGGGGAATGCAGCACGGCTCGCTTCGCTCGCCGTGCTGGTTCCCAGTGTCGCATCTCGGCTCGCTTCGCTCGCCTCGATGCTCCACCCTATAAAAAACCATTAAAATTGGCCAAAAAACGGTTTTTTAAAAAAAAAGAGGGTCTGGGGGTGCAAAGGGGTCAAACTTTTTTGGTTTCCGCAACTATTCGACCTCCTCTACGCGACTGCGAAAAGACTTTTTTTCCATCGCGAGCCGTTCGGGAGATACGAAGGGGGGTTCTAAAAAGGGGTCATGAGGGGGGGTCGATTTTTTTTTCTTTTCTATTAAGGACTTAACCCTCTATACGATCCCGCCATCCAAAATCCTCTATCGTTACGCTATTCGGTAGCAAGTCAAAAGCGGGGGGTGTTGGGGGTCTTGGGGTTCAAAAAAATGTCAACCCCCAAAACGAATTCTAACCCTCCATACGACCCCACAAAAAAATCTGACCCACCCCACCACACGGCCGAAGAACCCCCGGGGGGTCCTAGAGGGGGTTCGAAATTTAAAAAAGTCGAAATTTTCCCAAACTTAAACCCCGCCCCCCCTACACATTTCCGAAAAAAAACCATACCTCCCCCTCCACCAACAGGGAGAACAATCATGTCAGTCAGTGAGTGAGTGAGTCAGTGAGTGGTAAACCAATTTTATATAAAGGGTAAAATTAAATAATACCATACCTTGCTTTCTTCAACGATAGAATATTAATTTTTTTTTTGTTTAGTAACTCATTTCTATTTATTTTTCCCATTTCGGCTTGTGATAAACCTCAGTTATAATAAAAATAACTATCTGGTATAATATGTAATAATAATGTACGAATTTAAAAATTATTGAAATATACTATGCAAATGTAAATATTTACAACGATCAAAACGTTCCAACTCGCTCATAAACGCAGCATTTTTTGGGCGTTTCGTCCGACGGAGAGTGCGAGCAAAAGTGACATAGGTCTACCTTCGACAAGCGCTCGCGCGGTACTGAGGGCAGATTGCCAGCACAATGAAATATATACCTTTTTTAATAAATTCATTAAAAAAAATTAGTTGGGATTTAAAACGTAAAATTAATATTGTAGTTTAAGAAAACAATGAAGATTATTTTGGTATAAATTTTATGTCAAAATGATGTAGAACTTTGGAGATATTAGGGTTTGTTTCGAAGCCTTTTCGATCGATAGTTAACCTCGGTTCAGATTTTTTTCCCTTCATATAAAGGCATATAACGAAAATGTATTTAATTATTATTGAAGAATGGGATATTTGTTACCTTAAAAAAAATAGTTTTATGGTCTATATTCAATGGAATCTTCAAATTAGAGCTCCCAAAACAGGTCTCCGAGCGTTTTTGCCTAAACTTGCATCGGGAGAATGATTATAACTAAATAACCAAATAAGTTATCTAAAATCTGTTTAATTATTACTGAAGTTGAGGAAACAATCTACTATTAACAAGGAATTGTTATTTCAAGCAGCGAACGAAAGCTATAGAATTTGGACGATGAATAAGAGCATTTTCGCGTTTTTTCGTAATAGGGGCCTAATTGGTCAACAATTTTGTACACACACAGTGTTTGATGTTTGCCTATGTTTTATTACAGACCTAGAACTACGTCTATTAAAATTTTCAGTCCAATCCGTTCAGTAATTTTGGCTTGAAGATCATCTCTTCATCCATCCCTCCATCCATTCTTTAATCCATCCGCACATCCATCCAAACTTTCAAATCTATAGTTTTATATGATATCTACGACGCTGACAGTACTGAGCGATAGGTCTATCGATAAAACCGGGTGTAGCCAGGGTTCCGTACCTGGTATGGTTATCACGACTGCTGAAAAGTCGTTGTGAAAAATCACGAACCCTTTGCATGTTCAGCCGGAGATATTCAACGTCGAAATGTCAGAGTTACAAGTTTTACCGGCTACAGAAATGAACAGTTTCTATTTGGTATGGTAGAGTCAATGCCAAATTAATATGACTGCTAATAGTTTAAGATAATGGATAAAATTAAGTACTCAAAAACCTTATTGAATATTTAATTCAGAAAAGATATAAGATTTAATTAATCGGAGATATTAAATATCTTCGAGCAACCGACCAATTTTTTTACCTACCTTCTGACATGATGGAAAGTAGAAAGAACATTAATTTTAATAATAACAAATGACTAATTACAGCAAAAATTAATTCAAAATCCTAAATTTTATTGGTATCGAGTGGAATGTTAGAGCTTAGGAAGTGCATTCCCTTATCTTGTCTGCCTTTCATTGCCACGTGTTTTCCGTTATTTTATTCCATCTAAAACCAATAAAAAAACTTTGCAAATGTTTTAGGCGGACATCCTTCTTAGTTGCTTGATCCACTTTCAAGTTACGTTTTTTTGTTTAATAATCTCAAACAGCTGTTCAATGTCCTTTGATTTTAAGAATTCAAATAGTAATAATATAAAGACTTGTGAAGTGTTTTAACAGTTGTTTTTCTTCAAAATAGTATCTATACTTATAATAAAACTGTAACAGGTCCAATTCTGTACATTGAAGATATTTTGAAAATTTTTTTTGGAGGGCACTCTATTATCGATACTCAAGCCAAAACTGTAATTTTTTTCATTCATGTCTGTCTGTCTGTCTGTCTGTCTGTCTGTCTGTCTGTCTGTATCGTAAACGCGCATCACGCCGAAACTACTTGATGGATTGAAATGAAACTCGGCATGATTATAGGTCATACTACGAGGAAGGACATAGGATACTTTTTATCCCGGAATTCAGTAATGTTCCCCTGGGAGAGAGGTTGAAAGAAAAATTCTTTAACCACGCATCACGCCGAAACTGCTGAATGAGTTGGAATGAAACTCGGGAAGATTTGAGTTCATAGTACAAGGAAGGACATGGGATACTTTTTATCCCGGAATTCAGTAAGGTTCCCCTGGGAGAGAGGGTGAAAGAAGAATTCTTTAACCACACATCACGACGGAAGTGAATGAATTAGAATGGAACCCGGGACGATTGGATATGGGATACATTCTATCCCGGAATTTCTCACAGCATCTGAACGACGCGTGTTCACGCGTCGTTGAGATACTGTGAGACATTTTTGAAAACCCGTATAGCCCAGGGGAACCAAACTGAATTAAACTGATAAACGCGAAAGTTTGTAAGTATGTATGGATATATGGATGGATAGATTGATAGATGGATGGATGTTTGTTACTCTTTCACGCACAAACTGCTGAACGGATCTGGATGAAATTTGGCACAGAGATAGATTATAAGCTGGAATAACACATAGGCTTTATTTTATCCCGAAAATCCCACGGAAAAGGGAATTACGCAAGTAAAAGCGCGAGTAGGTACTCCAAATACTAATCATGCGCAGACGAAGTCGCGGGCACCAGCTAGTCTTTAATATATTGATTTGTAGATCTGTAGCGAATCTAATTTCGTTAAACAAATGTCTGTAGACGTTTTTTCCTATGACGTAGTGATATGTTTCTTTGATCAATTGTTACTTAACAAGATTGCAAATATTGACTTGTTTTGACGCCTTGTATTTTGCAGTTTTGAATATCGTAAATTTCCTTGTACAGCGTTTCTATTATTCCTTGTGTGATATGCTTATTTTGGCTTAACAGGATGCTATAGATAGAAGTGGTGTGAGCAGGAACTTTTAAGACGAGGATTTCAGAGGAACTTTAAGAGAGAAAATGAGAGTTTGAAAGGTATTCGAAGCGCTCCTTGAGATGCGAAGGGCCGTTATGTAGGTTACTTATAAGCGACATCCAAGCATTCCAATGCCATGCCGTGTTTAATATCGTCCGCATTACTCCGGTCGTCTTCCAGATGATATCCATTATTTCTAAGTTTTATTACGATCTGTTTAGGAGTGCTAACATTCATTGGTGAAACATTTCATCTTTGGATATTATAACCGCGTTATAAAAATACGTTTCGATCCGTACTTATCTCTTCCGACCCCTTAGTTTCAGCTTAAAATCTTTACAGTGGCAGTGTCTTGGGGAAGCTTCCGACTGGTATTGACATGGATCAGTTGAACTACCTCTAGCTAGACTGTTTGCAACCGTCTGCAGTTAGCTCAATTGTTTCATACTAGTTTTAATTTCTTTCTATTTTTTGATTGTATAAGGGGTATATGAACTTAAATATGATGGAGTTGAACCGATGTTGATGTGATAGTTCATACGATCAGTTTTACTTCATCAGAATGACAATGGTATGATAATTATTTCCTTATATATCACTCTTTTTCTTCTACTAGCTTAACATATAGGTACTTATGTCATATTATGACTTTTATTATGAAATAAATATACCAACGAAACAAAATTGTATTTTTATAGATATAATGTTCCTAGATTTTTTATATACCTATAGGCTGATAGGTAGCGGAATGCAAAGATAAAATTAATAATATTCGTATTTGTAGAATTGTCAACCTTTATGGTTGAACACATAAACGCGTCTATAAAGGGCATAATTATCACATCCGATCACGCGTGACCGCTCGCTGGCACGCTATGCTTTTTCATTCCTTCATACATGGCGTATCTGCTTTATGGGATTCTTAATGGGGTTAATTCGGTTGACACGAGGAAGTTTGCAACATTTTCCTGTTTAAAGCTTTTTATAGGATGCAACATCAGAAGATTTATTACACGATTGATGAATGTGGAACTTTAAGAAAGTGTTTATAACTGAATTGGAAAAAAGTCGATAATTGTAAAAGGTAAAACTAAATCTGTATTTGTTTTTTTCCTGTAAACACAGGGTTTATATCTTCTTATTTTGTAAGCCTTAAGAAATAAAGTTATGGATATTCCCAGTAAATTTAAAGAATGCTAGAACATGGAAAAAATAAAACATTTTTTATTTTAAATTTTCCTACAAAGTAATTCATTTCTCAAACCATTCAAATTTACCACAACTGCAAAATTTTCCAACGTTTCAAGATCTGTCTCGAGATAACAAAGATCTCTCTATAGTTCTATTTCAAACGAAATCAATCGCATACAATGCCCATTGTTTGCCGTGCTATATACAATTGGTTTACGATTACAAAGTTGCAAAAACCGCACGATATCTGAACGGAAGCCAGAGACAATCTGTTTGTTTTTTTTTTTCGCAATTTGAAAGTGTGATGATTGTCTCGCGTGTCCAGTTATTGCATGATACTTGTGTTTAGGATTTAACGACTGGATACATTCTTTAAAGAAAATTAAGTAGATAGTGGACACTGGTAAATGGATGAGATAAGCTAGATATTAAATACTTATATTTCATTCTGTGAGTCTCGTAAAACCCGGGTTTTAGATTTAAAATGATACCGTTACTGTTTTAAATGGACTGATATTATAAGTTTCAATGACTGCTTTCATGTCAATGTTACGATGGGCTGATGGTTGGGTGAAATAATATTCGTGAGACCAAGGCCTAGAAGAAAAGATGCCTAACGGCTAAATGACGGCGCAGGAGGTTATGATTTTGATTTCCGCCTCAGGACAAATGTTTTTAAGAAAAACATAAAAATATCTATAATTCAAGGGCGGATCCAGCTGCGGTGCCAGGGGGGGGTCACAAAGTCGTGCTCAAGTCACAAGAAGTTATAATTTAATTTTTATAATCATAGATAGAACTAAAACGTATATAGGTATTAATTAATGCATGCAAGTACTTTCTGTAAGTACTTGCAAAATACCTTTTTTTAAGTAGGTTTATGACATTTTTTTTCCTTTATGGCTTCTCCTAAAACGCTTACCTTAACCTTACCTATCACAAGAAGATTCGATCCCGGGATTTCGGTATTGATAAAACGCCGCGGGATAATCCCGGGATCGTAGACAATTTAGTAAAAATCGACGTAAGAATCATATGTGTATAGTGAAGATCCCACAGGACGTCTCTGCAAGACCACACTTCAAGGAGCTGGAAATACTTACCCTCCCATGCATTGTGATATTCCAGGTATCAGTGTACGTGAGGAACAACCTAGAATTGTTCAGAAAGAATAGTGACTTTCACAGGTACGCTACTCGGAGAGCGGACAAACTAACTACCCTACCTCGTACTCTCGCGAAGTCGGGTAAGTTAACGCGCATAATGGGACCGACAGTGTACAACAGTCTTCCTGAATTTATCACGAAGGCAACTAGCCTTGCATCCTTTAAGAGTAAACTTAAGCACTGGCTCGCTGAAAACAGCTTTTACAGCTATGAGGAATTCATAGCCTATAAAGCTGACTAAATTAATAATATTAGTTGTCTGAATGTATATTTTTTTATATAATATTTTTATGTTCCATTTTTATTAATTAATTTTTTTTAGATACTGTTTTTTTTTTACATGAAAAACAACTATTGTTTGTTGTTATTTATATGAATAACCTACTTGCTTACATTATGTAATTTTTGAAATGTATAAGCCAAACAAATGTGACGTATTATTCTAGAAATTAATGAAATAAATGATTATTGATTATGAAAATAGGTTTTATTTACTTTTAAAAAAAAGTAAAAATCAACTTAAATCACATTCACAAGATTATCAATAAATAAATTTTACAACAATTTTGACCACGACGCGACTCAAGATGCGGTCGATTACCTGTTTATTTTGTGTACCTACAGTTACACAAATGGTATTGTTTGATATAAAAAAAATCTGATATAATGTTAGTTAGTTTAAATAAATAAAATAAGAAAATAATTCCAGTTAAGTTTATAAAGTGTGTTTATATTAGGTACCTACCTAAATTCGTTTTTTATTACTTTTAACCATTTAACTCCTCTAGCGACTCCGCCATTTATTCCGATATGACTATGTCATCAGCAAATCGCAGGTGCGAGATGTAATCGCCGTTTTTATTAATGCCCTTACCTTTCCAGTCCAGCGTCTTAAAAAAAACTTCTAATGCGCTCGTGAACAGTCTACTTGGCACCGCTGCTGTAAGGATTCCAGAACAGCCCAAGTTTCGACGGAATCAAAGGCTTTCTCGTAGGCCACAAAAGCGTGACATACAACACGACAGAGTGTAAACTAAATTATAAAACAATCTTCATAAAGACTAACTAGAAAAAGATGAAGGATGAACAAGGAGAAGACAACTATTTGAAGCTCAAGGTGATAGAGAAAAAGAAGTAAGAAAATACTCATCATTACTAATTGAAGAAAAATAGCAAAGATTTTAGTTGAAAATCCACTCCCCAATAGTGAAAACGATGTAGAAGATATAATACCTTCAAACTACATCCAAATAGTTTAAAAACTTGACCCAAACCGCCTTCACTCCAAGCCACTCCACGACAATTCATAAATGAGAAATAACAGTACAAACAGAATAAACGGAATCCGACTTTTATTCTCCGCTAAAATTGATACAGAACTACATACCTACATAGACTCGCCTGTTTCCCAGAGGGTAGGCAGAGGTAACGGATTTCCACTTACAACTTTCCTTGCACACCTCTTTTGTCTCATCATTTTTATTAGGTACTTTCTTCATACATGCACGTCGGTTTAGAATTTAAAGTTAACAAGATCACAGAAAACCCAATTAGAGAGGGGAAAACCTTGTTTGAAAATGTGTTTGACATGTTAATTTTAAATAATAAACCACATTTATAAGAAAAAAATTGTCTACCATATGGGTATTTAGCAGAAATTTAATAAATTCATCGCCCTCTACACGTACGATTACCTTCCAGGCGATTCTCATTACCCTCTCTCTACCTACACGTCCATTCTGGTTACGTACCTAGATCAATGAATGTAATAAAATACCTAAAAAGGGGAAAAAATCCATAATCATTAAATCTGAATGAAAGGCGATAACTACCCCTAACCGGACTGGCACTTCTCCAAGTCCATAAAAACGTGCCCATTGAAATAAATGAAGTGATAACTAGAGGATTCGATCAATGTCGAAAATCGACCGGTATTTTCAATCCAGAAAATTTCGGGGTTATATTTTTCCAATCCCGGGATTTCAAGGATTGAGTAAAATTCTTTAAATTGTTCAAAATAATAAAAAAGAGAAGCGCGTTACGTACCTAATGTAAACACAAATTATAAACTAACCAGGATTTGTTTATCTAAACAAACTTACATTATATTAGAATTAGCTCTTTATCTCTATCAAACAATATCTTTTGTAGATATACAAAATAAAAGAATTCCTTAAACCGCCTCTTCGGTCGCGTCGTAGTCAAAATGTTTTTAAAATTTATTTATTCTCGATAATTTTCGTTAACGACTTGCCTTTTGGTTGTAACAATACGTTTAACTCACGGTAAATTTTGTTTTTATTAAGTTAATCAAGGTTCTTTATCTGTCTACTGTAAAAGAGTAGAATTTAAAAAATATTAGATGTTTAAAAATTAAGTGTGTGCGTTTTTTACTTTTTGTTTTGAAAGTAAATAAAAGCGATTTTCACTTAGATTTTATTAAATTGTCCAATCCAGGAATTATCCCGGGATCGTGTTTTTTCAATCCCGAAATCCCGGGATTGAAAATAAAGACCGGGATGAATCTTCTTGTGATGGTAACGCGTTTCGGGAGAAGGCGTAAAGAAAGAATAATTTTGTTACATACCGAAATATAAAAAATAGCTAAATAAACGCGATAAATACCCGTGCCTAAATATTTATAATAATGTGTTCTGATCGCGAAAGTTAAAAAAACTTGATGCTAGTTTAGGCTTCGGTTAGTCGAAACAAAGCGCGCGCAAGTGTCAGTGTACACGAAATGTAACATCAAATGAAAGGTGAGGTGGTGGTGACGGTGGTGAAAATTTCTTTTCTGTCGTTCCCGAATAATGAATATTAAATATTTATTGTACCTACATAAGTACATAAAATCTATATGTATTGTGATAAAAAAACATGTTTAACAATTTTAATTAGTGGTCTACCTAGGTCCTGGTCACAGCCCAGGGGGGGGTCATGACCCCCATGACCCCCCCCCCTGGATCCGCGCCTGCTATAATTATATTTGGTAAGATATAATTAAGAATAATATTAATATAAGTTATCTAGTACACACATGGTCTGCTTAGCATAGGGTTAGATGACGCTGTGTGAATTGTCCAGCATTATTATTACCTTTTTTAATTTAATTTCAGCCTCTGAGACATATTAAGGACTATTTTTTATTTATTTTTAGACAAGTCGCCTACCATATTGTTTCTTCATCGATGATGACTTATTTCTTTACATTTCCTAACTGTAATTAAAAACTTTTCGGGACAAAAATCACCGGTCATCGTCTTGCTTTTTTCCTTCGCATGCGATTCAGAGCGAGACAGTGCCGTACCGTTTTCTTTCGCTCAGTGGTCGCTGGATGCTCATTACCGTCGGTCAACCAGCCGGAAACGATGTAATGAGTTTATTGTAATTATGAGCTGGATCTGTCAATTTTAGAATGTAAAGTGGTGACTTTTTATATTAGACAACTGGGTTTATCACTTTAAAAAGAAAATAGTATATACCTAAATAAATTGATAATGCTGGACAATCCACACAGCAGCATCCAGCTCTAAGTTTAGCAGAACTTGTGTTATGGGTACTAGATGATTGTTGTTCTTAATTTGTTATACTTACATGGGTAGATATTTTTATTCACACTACATATAAAACACCCATATGAAAGTACCAACACGACACTTGTATAGGGCTTTCATTACCAATATTAGCTATTTTGAAATAGCTTGAGGTTTGGTAAGGTTAAAAGTTACAATTATAATAACTGATAATTGTACAAGGCAGGAGTGTAAATCTTCAAAATAATTAACATTAAAACTAATGAGTACCTACAGCCTTAACATTAATTACTAAGCAAAGATATAGTATTTGTTTCAAATTTCAATAGAACTAAAAATAGCATGCTCATTTATAATTATTATTAGTTATCTCTTTGTTTATCGGTAACCAAAGTCAATAAAAAAATATAAGGTCAAGTCAATAGAACAAGGACTCTAAAGAAGATGAAGTATTTATGATGTATTTTGGTGATAGGGGACTGCGCCGATTTACAATGATAAGTATTTTGATAGGTTTTTGTAATCAATGGTTTGCAGAGATCGGTATACCAGTGCAAATTTGAAGGTTGGATGAACTTTCAACAGTGTAAAATAAAGACTCAACGCGTGTCGATTAGATGAAGGTACTTAGGTACCTAATAAAGGATGTTCTCTTGTATATATTTATCATTTTATAGGCGATTTCAAAGGTGGCTAGAAATTTCCTAGATTGCGTTCTATTTCTGAAAGGAAGTGGATATTGCGGTGCGCGTGTGGTTTTCTAGTCATTAGCTATCACATAGGACATGAAAACTCTTTTAATATCAGTGTTCCTACGCTGTAGGCGGACCGAGAAAAACGCATTCATTTCACCATTCAATTTAAGCATAGACAGTGGACGTAATATCACTTTTAAGCATTCCACGAATTAGTTTAAGTAACATCGTTCTATCGTCTGAGGTAACATCAGAATAATGCATAATTTGAAAAAAGAAAAGTGATCTGAGCAGGTTTATTGTTATTTAGAAGCAAAGATCAAATGGTATAGCCCAATTTGGAATTAAAAACGTACTATAAATGCAAAATGTGCCTAAAATAGAGACTAATGACCATTTTCTTCTGTTTCAGGTATGTCGAGCTTGCAAATTAAGACACGAAAGAGCCATATCGGTATGTAGGAAGAGTCGTAAAAAGTGCACTTATACGGACCGTGTGATTTTCATCTTCAAGCTGAGATAAACTAATATGAGTCGTATTGTTAGTAGACAATATCTTTAATTGCTTATTCCACATAAGTGGAGGTTGAAAAGAAAAGAGGTATCAAATAAAAACTTGACAAATCGAGTTGATGATAAGTCAATTATCTTTCCCTTTGTTTTCTGGGATTATGATGAGGCTAGTATTATATTATCTGTGGAATAGGTATTCAGCAACCAATCAGTAGAAAACGATTCAACACTTTCACAAATTAGATTTATAGGTTCCAATCATGAAGAGGTGCTGAAAAGAGTAAACAAAAGTAGGTAAAAGTGAGAGTAAGGAGAAAAGGTGTTTGAGGAACACCATTCGAAACAGGGCGAATGAATGGACATCTTATACGTCATGACAGCATCATATATAAAAAAAATATAAGAAATAGTAGAAGCAAGACGACGGAGAAGAACAATTAATTACATGAGACAGATCAAGGAAGACAGCAGCTGTCATGTCGTATAAAGAAGTAATAGAGACCGCAATTGAAAGAGAAAAGTGGAGGAAATGACATCATTCGACAAAGCACTTAGTCACAATAATATATGTTATAAAAAGTAACTGGCTGACTGACTGACACTGCACAGCCTAAGCGGTTAAAAGCGGTTTGTTCCTTTTATGGTTTTTTTTCTTCAGGGGTGCACTAAGAACGGAATTTTCAAAAACTCTTTTATAACATTTTCAAATGGGATGTAACTAATGGAAACAAATAAGATCTGTATTTCAGAAACCGTTAGTAGAAGTCCGTTAAAATTATTCATGCTGGTTTAAAAAAAGTTGCAAACGGGAAATACTTGGGTTAAAAAATCTAATTTTCACGGATTGATAGTTTATAATCCTAGCTAATATTATTAAGTTAAAGTTTGTATTGATGTTTGTTACTCTTTCACGTAAATCTATATTAAAAGGATCGGGCTGAAATTTTGAATAGACTTATTTCCCATGTAGTCCCTATGATGTAAAGGCTCCTTTTTTTCTTTCATATGAAAGAAAAAGCCTCGAACGTTTCCATGTAACACTGCTTGCGAAGCCGAATGCAGATACTAGTAAGACAATAATGCGGGTGCATGTCTTTGGTTTATTACCGTCGTACAAGATGCAAGTTCAAGAATACCTTTGTCCACCGACTCAGGTTATTCTTGTACGATCGTTGATGTAATAAATTAGATGCGAAGCGTTTAATTTGCGATAACGCAGCAGGTCAGCCGTTGTGATCGTAAATTACGTGGCTTCCTGTGCTGTAGACAAGTTTTGTTGGTATTGGTAGGGCGTAGGCGGAGTGAAGTTAACTTTTAGCTAAGACAGCTTTGAACTTGATGACTGGCGTTTTGACGAGACATTTATCGATAGCATCGAAATGATACTAGTTGATGATGTTTCCTCATCTGGGATGATTCACTATTGACATTCCTCGCCCAAACTTGTGACGTCACTATGTGTTCTAAATACGGTTTTGTCCGATATTAATGTAATTATGTAATAAAAAATATTTATTCTAGGGTTCTGCGTGTTTTATAACTATGTCTTAAAAAACATCTATCAACGAAATTAATTGTATTCTGTATATCAGTCATCAAGTACTCGAAATACAAGCTCTGCTTAGCTTGGGGTTGTATGAGTCTGGGTGGATTTTCCAGCATTATTTATTTATTTTTTAAAATAAAAAATTTATTACATTTTAGGTAACGACATTCAGATCAAAACCAAAGTTTAACTTAAGATTAGCTTAGGCAAGTGAAACTTAGACATAATTAATTTGAACAGGCTACAAAATCTAGTTTTTTCTACTTTCTCCTTCACGTTAACGGTAACGTTAATTAACTAGTTACTCATACGGCACTTTTTAACTTCACCTTTAACTCGCATGAAGTTTTGCATCAAGAATATATAGGTAGGTGTTACCTACAGTTGTAGGGTTCTGTAAATGAATCTATAAAAACATCTCGAAAAATATACTAGTAATAGATACTGATGTCCTTTTTTTGTCTTTGTGCTAGCCTGTTTAAATTAAGAGTCAATACACAACAACTTAAGCAAAAACAGATACATAGTAATCGATTACTTGTATATTTCTATCATCCTAAAATATAGGCTACTTCCATCCATTTCATTCCCAGGCTAGAAGTACCTTTTGAAAGTTTCAGCCCGTACTTCTTGCGTGAAAGAGTAAAAAACATCCATACATAGAAAACGTATGTGTTTAAAAAATATAAGTACCTAAGGAATATGATGATATATTTTGTAATTTATAACTTTATCTCTGCTTGAGATAAAGTTTGAATAAGCCTAGCCCATCACTACATCTCTCAGTTCATCACAATCCGCAATACGCAACATTGCACTTAGATGCAATTTGCAAGTCATTTCAGAGACACGTCCGAGGTTCCCACGTTACACTTGACTACTTTTAGGTGTTGTAGGTATTCTATAATATTGTTGCGAAATTAGTACTCATCTGAAATTTGCTTAAAGTACCTATTGTTGTATTTGGTATTGCATGTTTTAGGGCTTAAGGTAGATGCTATAAGAATGAATGAATGAATGAATGAACACTTTATTGTACCTTTTGAAATATAAAACAATACTTAAAATAACTTATATCTAATCTTATAAATAATAAAACAGTACAACAGGCGGCCTTATTGCTGAAAGCAATTTCTTCCAGGCAACCTTATTACAAACAATAGATATAATTATAGAAATGAAAGTTCTTCTAATGAATCCGGTCTCAACCGAGTTCATGAGTTCAAACTTTAGAAAATAAATTAGGGAATATAGGAAATAAAGTGATGTTTTTGGTTTTTTTACTTTTATTGTTGACTTTAATCTTTTTAAAGGTAAATTAAAGAAGCGAACAAGCAACTTTTACCTTTTTAGGTGGCTGTTTTCAAGTTGGATCGAAACTTAACCCGAGCATTTTTATCTTCAAGATAACCTGATATTTTAATAAGCTTAATTTTGGGTCCAATCGGATGAAAATGACTGGCGAAAAAATTGCTGAATTAGATCCTCTTTAGTTTCCTCGTCGGAATACTGGGTAGGAAATTCTGAAAAATTAATTTGGATAGGTTTCTCCCAACGCTCCGATCAGATAATCTAAATAGTAGGTACGTTTTTTATATTCTGATTTCGAATAACCGTATTTATTTTTAATTAGATAAGTTATTAACTGTACCGTTTAGTACAATAAATAAATATTTTGAATCGTGGTATAGAATCCAGAGACAACTATAGTGACCGGGCTTTAGTTGTCTCTGGATTCAATACCCTACCGCATCATTCGCACGAGAACCTGTAATTGGTACTCACGTTGGAAATTTCTCCTATTCTCACTATTAAGCTGTGAAGTTGTCAGTTCCTGGTTTCGGTGTACCGTTGGAGTGCGATGTGTTAATCTGATCCGGGGCAGAGGTGACCCCCAGACGTGACCGCCCTGACCCGAGTTATGAGTAATTTGAAGAAATTCACACGAACATTGCGCACGTGGAAGAATTGAAACTTGGTTTAGTTCCGAGCAAGCGAATATGAACTTTGAGAAGTTGATTTTGAGTCAACTACGAGAAAATTTCCAAACATGGTAAGGTTTTCGGTAGGATTGTAGCTGATTTATCATAATGCCTGCACTGATTTCAAAATCAATGAACAATTAAGCATTTCTAAAACAATTCCAGAATTACACGCTGACTAAAAAAAATAAAGAATAGAAATCCAGATCCAGAAAAAAACAGAAAGAGTTACATATATGCGTGAAACTTTAGCTTCCCTTTATTTTATGAGTAAATAAAAGAAGAAAACACTGGCAATTTCTGTAATATGATATTCACTTAACTAAATCTAGCTCGATGGATCTCTCGGCTCCAAGTCTTGAAAAGACTTTTTAAAGCTCTTTAAAATGATTTTGATTACAGTTTAAATGCTTCCTGTGCACTATTCGCTGAACATTAAGATATGATGAGGCGCTTTACCTTCATAATAATATACATTTAAAATAATAATGTCTATATCTAATGAAATTACTAGTTTCTACGTGTAATTAACTTTCAAATTATCAATGTTTAATGTTTAGTCATAAACGTTTTACCTCTCACAGATCATTTAAATGATAGTATCTAATTAGATAGGTGCCACGACCACTCTCTAAGTGTCTCCCTTCTGATATTATATTAATAGTTTTTTGACAGCGTTAGTAAAGTGTTTAAATACCTCATTAGTGAACAACAAACTAGTTTATTCGGTTGTCAACGGAAGCGATATCGATATCTAATTCGGTTAATTAAAATACAAAACAAATCCTCGGACCAAGAACCGTTTGTTTTGACAGCACGCCGTCACTTATAACAAACATCGGAAGTATTTAAAATTAATTAAAGTACGATCGTTACTATATCGTATCGATTAGTGTCACAATCGAGTAGTGAATTGAAATCGATTCTACAACGATCATTGTAACGACTATTTGCCGCCTACGCGATAGTTACTTTTAATTTATGACGATGGGGGTCCTATGTAATTAAAGATCGTTATTTTCATTGAATTCTGTAATTAGTACGATGTTTCTACTTGATGCTTTAGTAAGCAAATCAATTGACAAAGCGACTTATAGAATAAGCAACTGGATCTTTACATCACAGCAATTATACAGGTAAATGAAAAGTTTGTATTTATGTTTTACACTTATTCAAGCCAAAATCGAGCAAACTAAGAAATAGAACAGACTGAAATTACATAGATGTAGGTCCTGGTCCTGTAAACCTGCCTACTTTTTATTCGATTCGTATATTCCTTAGGCATACATAGAAATAACCTTTGCACGTTTTCATAATACCAACTCGAAGCCGCGTGCAAAACCTCATTATATATTTGTAAAAATTGAGGAAACTTTGTTTACTAAAATAACTTTAGTTCACTAAAGATACATAAATCGGCCGTGAATTAAAAAAGTCACAAAACTCGTAGTTTCTCATAGCAGCGTACGGCTTCACATTTTTATAAGAAATCTTATGAAATACTCACAAAATCTTTCTGGGTTTACGTAAGGAGCACTAGAGTTGTGAACCAGGCCAATTTTCTGCTCTACAATTTTGTCTAGAATTTGCACAGCATCATAAGACGAGAGCGCAGTACGACCTCTTTCATAAATATGCAACGGCACGATGCAACCCCATCGAGTTTATGTGTGATTGCCATTTTCGCACTTCGAGATGACTTACATGGAAAATGTCACCCAATCTGATTGGACAACTGATTGTAATGCTTTCTCATCAGAAGTACCAACGTAAAACTTCTTTTACAATGATTGGAAAATTCATGTAAAAAAAAGATAAGGACAGTAGTTTTTAAGTTATCCTTAATAATGCGTGAAATCCGAAGAAATTTCACGCGTTATTAATTTTATCAGTTCGCATCACTATAAAAACAAATAAATAAAAAAAATTGTAAGAAAATATTTAACATACTCAAAGTATATTCACCGTATGAATCAAAAAGCCCTGCATCAGCTTAATGTTGTTCCACAAAAAGTTAATCATCGCTGGTTTTTCGGCAGTAGGTTTGCGCTTTGTTCCGTGTCAACATGGTAACTTTCATGAATTTATTGTCAAGACGCTTCGCATCTTAACTCTACCCACCCACCTTCTAGTTTGAAACAAGTCCCGTTCTTAATTATTAATTTCCCTCGGAATCGTTAATGCCCATAATCCTCTTTCGGAGCTACTTCCAAAACTATCAGAGTACTTAAGGGCTGTTTGCAAGCGAGCGTCGTTTTGGCGAGCCGCCAGATTATTTTATGCGGATATTGATTGATGCGATGTTGGCGGATGGCGTGTTTAACAGATTAAATTATTCTGCGACTCCATTTGTTGTATTTTATGGTTACCCTTTATTCGTCGCGACGCAGGAGGTTTGCGGATGATAAAGATGTGTGATCAAGGTGTTTTGGGTGTTTTCTGTGCAAACCTCTCATAATAAATATCTATGTGGTATTCATGTATTGTGTAAGTGGTATTCATAAGACAACTTCTGCTTAGCTTGGGGCTGTGTTGATGATGCTGTGTAAATTGTTTATCATTATTTTATTTAGTTGAGGATTCGAGTACCTATACTTATTGTTTTGATGGTTAGCTGGTATCAAAAGTTGAAATCTCAGATAATTACGAGTGCTTAGTTTTAAATACAATTAGACATGGTAGTTATTTTCCGAAATAGATTCGGTCCCAAGAGGATGACAAGCAATTACCAAGTATTCAAACATTGCTTATTTCAAAATCTAATGAATATATATTCAGTTCAATTAGATTATGTAGGTACTAGAAAATATAGCGCCAAGCATCCAAATAATGTAAATTTCAAAAATTGTATGTATCTTCATAGGAGAATGGTTTCTAGAAATGATTAATGATACGCGGACGTCTGACCTCGTTTTAAACGAAACTACTTTTGCATAATTTGTTGTACTACACTATACCGATTAGATTATCGATCTGGTTCAGAACTAATTTAACTGACATTGTGAGCTTTCATTGTTCATCTGAAAGCTGATATTTGATAGTCCAAAGTTTTTGTTCTTTATGTTCTGTGCTTTTTCATTGGCCTATAACCCACTAATCCCTATATATGGTTTAAAAATTTAACTACATAGGATAAAACAAAGTCGCTTTTTCTGTCTCATATCCCTATGTCCCTTTGAATGCTTAAATCTTTAAGACTACGCAACGGATTTTGATGCGGTTTTTTTAACAGATAGAGTGATTCAAGAGGAAGGTTTATACGTATAATAAAACCGTGCGAAGCCGGGGCGGGTCTCTAGTACTATATATATATCACAAAGTGCGTAGGTAGATGGGGATTTGTGGATAGGAAGGATGGTTGGTCCGTCAACGGTATACTTCTTAGAAAACTACAGTACCTCCCACCAGTATTCCCAGACCTTTTCACCTAGGAAAAGTGTCTAATGATGTCAAATCCTTCAAATGCCACAATGTTCACACAAAACCGCTACACTAATGCAGACGGTTCACTCTGCCACCATTAAGCAGCAAAAGAAATCATATCTGATGAATGAGTGGCCGCATGATGAGTGTTGAGGTCACGCCATTAACCTTCAACATCCAAGTGAGCTATCTCCTCCGACCGCTGAACGTAAAAATTTTAATGCCTAATTTTTGATTGCGTGAGAAATGGTCAGATGAATTGGTTTCGCTTTTCGTGTTAGATGTGTTAGTTGTAGTGAATATTTCGGATGTAAATTTTATGTAACTTTTTGGCCTTGAAAGATGTTTTTTTAAGTTTCTTCCTTCATAGATAAGAATGAGGATGGGGCCTAGAACCGTACCTTGTGAAACACCCAAAATAATGTACAAAATCTTTTGTTCGCTATTTTTATTGTGTTCTTTCTTATTTATAAAAAGATCTTCATTTCTGCCTAGTCATTCATGAATCCATTAGCTTCTTTTACAAATATTTAATTTGGGTCAGTTAATTAACATTCATGTTTTTGTGAGTGTTTCTCTAATTAAATGTAGCATATTGATAAATTTGACGCACATAATTTGAAAAAGTGTAAAGTATCAGACAGGTCAATTGCAGCATTTATCAATTCGACCCGTGATAACATTAGTTTTAGATCGTAAGATTTATTACGTGTAATTTGACTGTCTTCATCGCCTACACCTTCGTTTCGCTCAGTAAAATGCAATTCACTGTCTATATTGACCCTTCTATCTTATCAGAAGAGGATTTCATCTATAAATTAAAGGACTATTACACAGTAAAGCACTAACGTTAGCGCTTATTAGTGCCGCCTACCCCTTTCTCTACCTACATCCAAGCTTTATCTTGAGGACAATACTGGTTTTCGTTTCTCTATTTCTTTAAGCACGCTTTGCCAGATGGAGCTTGTAATTTATTTCAATACATTACCAGTTTTCTCGGAAGTATTTGCTTAATACATGTGTTTGGCAGGCAGTGAACATCAAACATGTTTTAATTTTAGCTTTTAGTAGAAGGTCGCTCCTAGACATCTACTAGACGGCCGGTCAACGACCTCTTTCGTGTTTAAAACCTCAGATTTTGGAGTGTGATTTCTACACTCTCCAGGGGTTTTGCGGTCTCGTAAGGAATACTAGCAAATGGCTCTTAGGTGACTTTATGACGACCGATTTGGCAAAGCGGGCGAAGGTCCGCCTGCGACGCAGGAGGTTCTTGGTTCGATTCCCGCCTTGGGACAAATATTTGTACACAAATTCCGGGGTTCTGAGTGCTAAATATGTTTCGTAAAAAATATCTATCTACGTAATGTATTGGATTATGTATATCCATAACACAAGCTCTGCTTAGCTTGGGGCTAGATGATGCTGTGTAGATTGTCCAGAATTATTATTTATGAGGAAAATATACAAGAAAAAAATCCACAGAAAGTAAATTTAATTATGATTCACGCACACAAACAGCCCCAAAGTTGTACCCTAATAACTTGGTAAATATTCCTTTTCTATATTTAGGGTGGACATTAAAAGGTCCTTGAACTCGCCCTCACCCGAACAATATTGTATTCTGTAATCGAATGAAGGTCGAAAGTCATATAAGCCATAGGCAGGTAATTATGTGGGTGGCGCGTAATATGTTAAACATGTGTTTTGTTAATTGCTACATGTTGTGCTTATTTGTGGATTGTATTTTTAACCTCCCTCTGAAAGCAGTGCTCAAAAGCTATAGCTATATAAATCTGAACGCAGAAACAATTTGTTTACGAGTTCATCATCATTATCAACCTATATTAGTCCACTTCTGGACATAGGCCTGTCTTAATGAGCGTCAGAGCGCGCTTTCTCCAGCTTGCCGCATCCAGCATCTGCCAGCAGTCTTTCTCAGATCGTGATCCCACCTGGCCGGTTGGCGTCCTACTCTACGTTTGCCAAGTCGCGGTCTCCAGTCAAGAACAAGTTTACCCCAACCCCCTATTATGGGCATTACCCCTTAATGGATCCAACGAGATCATCAATTTATATTAATTCAGTATCTCGGACCAAACTCCTGTTTATGCCAAAACTAAGGTTGGGTATTATTCAATGCGTAGATAGGATCGGTTGGATAGTTGGATTCGTCTCAGAGCTGGATTACCCCGTATCTTATTACGAATTTCACTTTTTGTTCATCGGAAACTTCATTTCACGAATGGATGGTATTGATAGGTGTAAAGCAAGCATATAAAATTTTGTCATTAACCCTAGCGGTCACTCTTATAACTTAATTAACTGGTGATTGACCGTAAACACGATTAACATAAAACTTAGTTACTACTAAATAGTTCTTCGCTCTTACCTTCAGTAGACTACTGGGTTTAGTAGTGGCAAATTAAATCAAAATAAAACTTACTTAAATGAGCGTTCAGTACATTAACTCCAGATAAGCTGTGGTATAAAAGAGATTTGTCTGTACTGACTTGCTTATCCATTAAGTATGTAAATTCTAATTTCTATTATATTATAATCTGGTACATATAGATTTATATCAAACTAGCAGTGCCTCGCGGTTTCACCCGCGTAATTCCCGTTCCCGTGGGAATTCCAGGATAAGCCTATGATATTATTCCAGACTATAATCTATCTCTGTGTAAAATTTCATCCATATCCGTTCAGTATTTTTTGCATGAAAGATTAACAAACATCCATCCATACATACCTTACAAACTTTCGCGTTAAGAATATTAGTATTACCATCTCATGTTTTACAATAGCATTCTCATAATCAAAAACAAACATCAGTCCTTTCAATTTACTAAATACTAGAACAAAGGCGCTTTATTTAAACGAGGAATGTAAAAAGACAACAATAACCTATCACATTTTACTGCAAGACAACGCAAGGTAGATCTAATCTCTTTAACAATAGAGTTTGATATAGTTAGAACATGTCGGAGAAGATGGAATGAAACAGGTGGAGGAGAAAAATGTCGGAACTTGGGGAACAAAGGGAAATGGTTGCAGTTTTACTTAACACATGGTTATGAATTGTGTAAACTCAACCTTATGGGCTAGACTAGACGATATCAAAAGAAAAGGGAGTTCGAAATACGATTCGAATTTCCGAACTTGTTTTTCCGAATTTTCAACTAGAATTTTTTAATAACAAAAAAACTAGATAAGAAGTGGTTTAGATTTATCACATTGAAGGATATTCATCCAGCATAAGGTATATGTTTTATTTATTTACCATGGATATTTTTCGTAATCTTTATAACCTAGATAAATTAGAAAAAGTAGACCTAAGCCAGGGCATGCCTTATCTCAGATTGCCTTGAAGCTTTACGATAAAAGGGGGCAGGCGCCAGACAAAGTCGGGAACGGAAGCCTTTTTATATTTATTGAAAAGGTCAAGCAGTAGAGCCCTATAGGGTTTGGAGGTCAAGGGAGTAGGTATTACAGACCGCTAAAAAATATTAGGGTCAAGCTAAACGTTTTAGGTTTAGATACGCACAATTTAATGATCGTTGACGCAGTTAAAAGTACATTTATGTTTCTTGCTACAATTTCCAATATACCTAAGATGCAAATCGGAAATAAAATATGTAGGTAGATACTGTAAAATGATCTGAATGTAGTTGAATGTTTTATTTCTGAATAAAAAATAACTGTGTTAATTACCATACATTATCTTGCTACCGTTATCAAAGAGATCGACTTCTTGCATGTAGTTCAATTATTTCCACACGACATTATAGCAGACATTGAGATGCAAAGGACGATACAGCATCCAGTTAAGCGGAATTAGAGCTAGTTGGTAAAGCAGCCGGTTACAAGAGGTTCTGGTTGGATATATCCAATGGATATGACACGGTGTTGGATATCAAAGTGGTGTTGCTACTAGCACCCATCTAATGGGTTCCACGCCTTTGCATCTGAATCAAGGGTTGCTTACTCATTTGTATTTCACAGCATGAGTTGTATTTTTGACGACTGATATTAAATATATCAGACATCTGGTACATAATACAAGCTCTGCTTAGCTTGAGGCTAGATTATGTTGTGTGAATTGTCCAGCATTAATTATTTATTTAACTTTTATGACTCTTGAAGACAACGACGTCGACGGAAGATGATTTTGAGAAATGAAATCAAGCATGAAAATGTTGGTCTGTGTGCAGGATAATTCTATTTGACGATTAAAGTCAATGAGGATGAAGATCTCATTGCATTCTAAACTATTGCCACAAATCTTAGCTGTAACTTCTATCTCAAGAAAATGTCATAGTAGGGACCTGAAATGATGCTGGAGCACAGTTTAAAATATGTGTATATTTTATTTTGAGTGTTGGAAACCCTGGAATGTTTGCTCTACAAATACCGATGGTAATGAGAGCAGAGTAATGAGAGACCGCGTAACTTTATCATACGCGAAGCGACCGACGGGAGAAAACTGCTCTTCGTTTTCAAATGAAAGGCAATATATTATGTTGTTATAGAGTGCCACGATTGTACACTTTCTCCGCCAATTTATATTTAATGCATTCAATGACAAACATTTTATTTACTGCCGCGTAAATTGCAAATGATTTTAATGTAATTCTACGTGTTGACAGTTATGCGATCGGAAAACTAAAAGCTTAAACGAGACGGCGGTCCTGGCTAAAGTGAAATCGAATTCACAACTGGCAGCGCAATCTTTGATCCCACAATCATGTTCCTTTGAACGGAAAGGGAAGCATAATCAATATTGCGCCTATTTTGCTCACGTATTTCTGTGGCTTTGAATAAAAAATAAGCTCATTTGCATGGTTGATTTGTTGCATCGCTCATTGATATCTACCTAATGATTTCCAACCAGCTACGGCTGTGAACGTTTGTTGATGCGAGTTATTTCAAGTCTTATCTCTGAAACACCACCATTATACACTGGATTGTGGTCTGCAGACGGTATCGGACCTATTCAATGGGATTTACAAGTACCTACATTGTCGATAGAGATTTCAGATTGTAACGCGATTCTCGTACATGTAAAGTTCCATGGTTCGGGTTGTAGGTCTTATCTTGCGAATTTATTACGCGTGAGAAGTAAGGTCTCTCATAAAGACTTGAAATAAGCTAAAATCGACTTTCTGTATTGATACATTGTATACCTAGCAAACAAAATTATGTTTGTGCCCTTGTGTTTATTTTCCCCATGCCAAGTTTATGGTCATTAACGAGAGAAAATTAAAAGAGGCAACAGTTTTTTTTGTAATAGTCTACCTCTACTAATACCAAAATGAAACATCTTTCGATTGTTGTCGTGTTACTAATGCATCTTTATGTAGGTTACAAAAAGACTTATTGGATTTAATAACATATTCCGAGGTTCAAATTGCCTATTCTTATTTTTGACTTTCAACATTTGGTTTGTTACTTTTTTGTGGTCAAAGATATGTAATTTCGATTGTCTGGCTAGAGTAAGTATGTATTTGTACTGGGTATGTAGGATATGACTTCTTAGATTGAGTGAAATCTGAGAAATTGCACTAGCATAGCTATGTTAGGTTTAGGCCCTTAGCTAAACATTTTAACAAGAAGGCATGTCAATAGAGAGACGAATAGTTAAGTAAAAGGCAATTTAACCTTTCCTCAGATTATACAAGATTCCAGTAGGCCTAGCAAGGGTTCAAGCACATGGATTGTTGTCTTAGGCAGAATAGAGAAAAATACGTCGTATTGAAATCTATATTTCTCTATATACAATGTGATTCTTCGAACCTTGATCAAAAGAAATGTGCGGATACACGACACATATTTATCGGTAAAAATCAAGATAAAAAAAATTATATGTTATTTATCTCAAAAACAAAGCAGTTTTAATAATTTTTAAAATGAAGACTACTTCATCTGGTTTTTTCTTCGTTTCTTTTTGAGTAAATGGTGTATTTTATTCGAAGTAGTCTCATTGGAAAGCTAGATAGTTTACCTAGCTAATAAAATAAATAAAAAATACAAATACGATACATAAGCGTAGTAAAAGCAGTATTTTTTTAGAAATAAGACAAAAAAAAACGATTTTTATTTTATTTTTTCTCTGTAACTTTAAAACTGGGTAATTAAGGTGTACTTTTTTGCATGTTGTATTAAACTTCATAATTTATTCTACAAATCCTTCAAAAACTGGGGGTCTATCTCTTTCCGTTGTCATGTTATTCACCATTTAAATTAGGTACTTTCTGCCATTTAGATTAAATCAGTTGAGATTCCTGTTGATATCTGTACTTGACTTGTGTTTAAAAAAAACAACATTAAATTTTTTTATCTCGGTTTTTATCGATAAATATGTGTCGTGTATCCGCACATTTCGTTTGATCAAGGTTCGAAAAATCACATTGTATATTGTCGTATTGAGATATTATTACCTTCAACTCCGTCAATGTAGGACTACGTGAGGTAATTTTTGTCTATTCTATCCTAGACTACAAATTGTCTTTACAAACCTGTATTTGGCCTACCAGTGCCATAGTGTTTGCGTTATGTTTTACACCACTATCGTTCGATCCTAAGATCTACAGTAGAAGATCTCAAACATACCTATTTCTACAGATCTAATCTCTTTTCATCTTTCCTTGGTACATGGTCTCATGATACATTAGGTACCTATTAATACTAGAACCCAACTACCTACCAAGTACCAACACAGTATCTAACTAATCGGTTCGCGCCCACGCATTTATTAAACCCGTCTTGCCATGTTCCTTGCAAATGAGGACTAATGCCAGCGATGCTTTAAGCATACACAAATTACTCTGTCTGTTAAACAGACCCCTGACATAATATTGCTTTAGTTAAAACCATTCTTCCGGTATTATTAGATTACTTAGATGTTTTGTGAGGTTTACCTTTAGCATTCATGCTATTATGGGGTCGGCAATGTCTGCACAAAACTCTAATTCGAGGTGTTCCGATGTTATACCAAAAATTATGACTGAAAACTTTTATAATTTCGGACAAAGTGTTGTTAATTTGTAGACAAAATAAGCTAAGTATATCGAAAAGTAATTTTATTGCAATTTAATTTGTTTTAGCAAAAAAATAATTAAAAGCATAGATAAATACTATTCAAATACAAAAAACACCATTTGTGGAAATATGCTCGACTTACAAATCATCGTTCGTATGTGAAGTTCATCATCCGCTGGCCCCTTAGGGGTCAGACTCAAAGCAGAAACTTCATATGAGATGTCATTGGCCTTATCAGATTTTGATGGTATTGATAATTTGAGTGTGTCGAAAGTATGGAATGTCTGACTGCTCTAATAGGCCTATCCCTTGCGTGCGGCGGCGGCGCGAGCGCAGCGTCTGCAACGTATATCACAATTAAACAATTTACTCTCACGCACTTTCCTGCAGCCAATTATAGAGCGTATGCTAGGTTTGTTTTAAATGTTTATAATTAAAGTGTTTGTTTCTAAATATAAGTTTGTTGTTTATTACCGGTCATTTTGTTCCGTTAGCTAGCAGGGTGTTCGATCAGGTAGTATCAGATACATGATGACATGTTATTTACGCCTTCGTACGTAGAACTCTGTAGTTATGAATTACGAATGCTCCATTATAGGATTTAAATCCCTGGATAGCGTGAAATTCTTGACACATCTATCTACTTACATAATGCTTTGGCTTTTCTAATTTTATCGCATCGATACCTATCTACCGACAGCAGGGCTTTCAGGATGCAAAGTAGGCAATTAGGCATGTAGCATAAGTAGGTGCCATAAAGACAGGGCGCTGTGGCGCTCATTCAGAGAGACCTATGTCCAGCAGTGGACTAATATAGGCTGATGGTGATGATGATGATAAGTGCCCTAAGCTGCCTGAGTAGTGTGTACATTGTGCGTTAAGTACCCGATTTTATTGCTCGAATTAATACCACCACCTGAGTATTTCAGTTTTATAGCTGAATAATTAAAATCAATTTCACATAGAATGATTTTGTAGCTATCTGTTCCATTCGAAACAGGATGTTTGTCTAAGATGCAAATAGTGCAATAGAGGTTACCGTATGGTTCTAAGGGAAATTGTTTCCTTATAGCTAGGTTTATGAGGGCTTAATGAGAGCAGGGGCGTAGAGGAAGTCCCATAGCAGCATCTTCATCCGGTGCAAGTGAGAAAATGCTACTAATATAATAAAATATGAAAGTCTGTGTGAATGTCTGTTATAACGTAAAATTATGTTAAATTTCTATGGAAAATTATTGTTCCTTGGTTCGATTCGATCAAAATTCGGTTTAAATAAACTTCAATGTAAATAATAAAACAAGTAAGTATATTTTTTTTTACAAAACAACCCCTCTATAGGATGTATGTACAGTAAATTCATGTTTGTTTGAAAAAATAATCATTCCTTGTTAAAACTAAGTTCCTATGAATAAAGAATGTTGTGAATTCACCGTTGTCGACAAAAAAAATAACGAAAAGAAAGTCAAAACTTCAAGGAATTCACTGGACCAGTCCAAAGCTACACCTTCGGCTTTGGTACGAATGGTTGTTGGTCATAAAAACCGACATTGAATCACAATATCTTCTATCATCGAAAATGACGTAGACAAAGGCATAATAAATACCTTGTTTTCGATCGTCATTTGTTTGCGGCAGGGAAATGAGAGCGGAAGCGGCACTGGCTGCGTCGCGGTCTGCTATGCTTACATTCGATCAGACAATACAGAGGCATTCCGCTATCTCGATGTTAGTCATCGCCTTACATGTCTATTTCTATTCAAATGTTACGGCTTTGTGCCGCTGATAGTGCTTTTGAGACGGTGCTTTGGTAATTATTGAACCTGTTTTGTTAAGGATAGAAGGAATTGGTATAATAATACTGAATACTTACCGTAAAACATAGTCTAATGTAAGTTCCATAGCTACGTAAGATTCAGGCCTACAAACTGAAACTGACAAATAATAGTCTTTGAGACACAATAAAATAAGTTACCTAGGTACTTAAATGGATTTGTAAAATGCTTCTCTTTTCAAATAATTAAACGCGTTATATGTATATGCGTTCAAAATATCAAACTCTTTCGTATCCGATGATCTTCTTTCTATTGCAGGCCCAAAAAGTAATTGAACTTAAGTAAGTCACCATCATCATCAGCCTATATTAGTCCACTGCTGGACATAATTAAGCTTAAGTATATATCGCCCCACCCTGTTATTAAGGTGGTTGTTATTTCACTCAACCTTTAATCACCGAGTCGCATAAACCTAAGCTTATCAATAGCAGATCTCGATCCGAGATCAGCTTTAATTGAAAAGTCGCGTGAACACGATCGGATGACGTGAAATATGTATAAGCCCGATCCGGTGGTCGGATCGACGTTGCATTCGATTTAATGTCTGCTCTGAAATGTTTGCAATGCCATCTTAAACGTAGCTTTGCTTCATTAGTTGATTTTTCTGCGGTAGATGCTGCTAATATTATAAACGCGAAAGTTTGTAAGTATGGATGGATGTTTGTTACTCTTTCACGCAAAAACTAGTAGGATATGGATGAAATTTGTCACAGTGATAGATTATAGTCTGAAATAACACATAGGCTATATTTTATCCCGGAATTCCCACGGGAACGGGAATTACGCGGGTGAAACCGCGAGGCGCTGCTAGTCTTATCTAATGACATAGCCTGTATACGTCTATCTTAATTTTTAATATAAACTAGTTGACCCGCTCACAATTTCATTCGCGTGGACTTTAATAATACCCCATTGACCCCATTTAAACTACCTTTTAATACGAATTTCCATAATCAGTTCTTAGCGGGTGCGCCTACGTCCTAAAAGGAACCTCCATGCAAAATTTCAGTTTCGTAAGCTCTTTTAGTTCTCTCTCATCTCTTAATGAGTCACCCAGTAGGTATCCTTTTTTATAAATAATAATATAAAATAGAATAATAATAAATAATAAGTATAGAAAACATTAAAGGTTTACCATCAATGATCGCAGCCGAAGCTAAGAGAACCGCTAAAGGATATTTAGTTATTTTAAGAGTATTTTTGTTATTAAATGTAGTTATTGTCTAATTCTTTTTTTACTTACACTGATCGGAGCAATGACATGGTGACAAAATATCGCCACGAGGCCATAGCGATGACGTCAGATTTTGGAAGTCTTAATTTTTACATCGGAAATCTTACATCTCCATGATGAGAACCTTTAGACGCTCTTTAGGGTGAATAAGCCAGGATAATGATGCTGGATGCGGCAAGCTGAAGATGGGCGTTCTGGCACCAGTTAGGGGAGGCCTGTTTCCAGCAGCGGATGAATAAAGGCTGATGATGATGATGATACAACGTAAAGACAGGTCGGCCTAGCTAGAGCTACCGGTGATTTCAATAGATTGAAACTACATCTGAAATAGTCACAGCCACTCTGATCGCAACCAAGATAAGGATTTCCACTTAGACGGTAAGTATTTGCGCCGAGCATCGAACTATCTTACCATCTCGACGGATTAACTGTCTCGATTTGCCAAGTATGAGAAATCTTGCTCGTCAGAAAATAATGTTGAAACCTATTTCACAGGCAACTTCTGTGTGATATTTTTTTACGATCAATGCTTTTATGATTTCAAGGGACCTGATTTCTTATTCTGCGTATAAACATTAATTTTGTTACATACATACTTTGGTAAGCCAACACCGACAGTAGTAATTGTGATGACAGTTGCATAATAAACCGACACTAAAAAAATCAAATAGCCTCTAAAATGAAAAAGGTGTGAGAGAATTAATAAAAAGCTTATAAAAAGTAAAATCCAAGTAAGCAGTAAGGTCCATCGATTACGTTTTGGTCCGGTTATTTTTCACAATGCGTTTTGCCTTTCAAAAGCTCTGTTTTGTAGAGTTAGGTATTGATTTGCGGTCAGGCAGGGAAATGACCTGTCCCCTTCCGGAAATCAGTCCCCTGTAATGATGGTCATGCGTGTCCATCTGGGATAGTATTACTTGGGGACATTAAATCTTTATAGTTGTAGGCAGACATTATAGTTTCATGTTTTATGTGTTGTGTGTGATATATTGGGCACTCACTTTTATTATTTGTTTGGTGTGCAATGACTCATAGGGGATCGCTTGGATACGTATTTTATGGAAGTGTATATTCTATTTCTGTTTGTATTCGTACATTCCAGATTTGAAATGGTATTTTTATTTTTTGTCTAATATTTCTTGGATATTCACCAAATTTTTGAGACTTATTGAGTAGATAATATATTTCGATTACAAAGCAAGTCTATTGAGACTAAATCGCCAAAGATCCTATCCCAGAACATTTTGACAAAAGATCTCCAATTAAAGTTATTTGCTAGGTACCAGTAACTGTTTCCTAATAAAGATATTTAGTTGCGGATTTAATTAAGTAGTTAAACGTAAATAAACAACAGTACCTAATTAAGTAGTTAATCCACGGTATGACCATTGTGGGATGAGTAGAAAGGGTATAAAAGATTTATTAAGGCTTCGTTCTGGTCACGTACTATTGTAATAACCTAGGTAATTCAGAAGGTTCTTATAAGTGCAATCGCGGTACGAAGATGAAAAACCGGCCAAGTGTAAGTTGAACTTGCGCGAAGGTTTCAGTAGGTACGTGTATCTATAAAAACGACAAAAAAATATGTCTGTTGTATGGCAGCCCTTAAGTATTTATTTAATTCTGTTTTTTAGCTTTTATTGTTATAACGGCAACAGAAATACATCAGCTGATCAGATGAAAATTTCAACTCTGTTCTTGAGATGACAGACGGAAAAACGGACAGCGATGTCTTAGTAATACAGTCCCATTTCAACTTTGGATACGGAACCCTTTAAATTCACGAGGTTCACGTTAGTCCCATTTTACTGTTATACTCTTTGGGTACGGTACGGAACCCAAATTCACGTCGCGTCGTTCACGTTTTTACCAGGTTTTTTTTCTCGTTTCAGAGTCCCGAATGCTCCTAAAAGCTGCATCGCCGAGATCTTCAACGGAGACAGCACCGATGGAGGCAGCCTGCTGAAGAACAGCGCGTCCCGCACCCGCGTCGTCCGCGACTCGCCTACGCGCCCTCGCGACACCCACTCTCGTCTCTTCGGTCAAGTTAGAGTGAGTATTATTATTATCATTAATCTTTTCTTTGTTACAATTACAATTACCTGTGTCCCACAGCTGGGCAAAGGCCACCTCCTGGTCCCTCCACGCATTAACTTAGGGCTTGATGATGCTGAGTGGATTGTCCAGAATTCTTATTAGGTTCTATGTATTAGATTAGACAGATAGAAGAATCCTTAAAGTTTTTTAAACTTACGCGATCGGAACACATTATTAAATATATTTGTGTACGGGTATTTATCGCGTTTATTTATCCCGTGACCACGGTGTGTAAACCTGTCGAAACGTCGTCGGGAAAAATAGTTAAATAAGCGCTATAAATACCCGTACATAAATATATATACGAATAGTCTTTATAGCACACTTTTTAGAAATATTCTTATACTTATTCCTTTTCTATTCTTATTTTTCTTTTGTCGGACGACCTATGTAGCTCTGTGTGTGCAAGTCCGCCTGCGACGCAGGAGGTTGTGGGTTCGATTCCTGCCTTGTCAAATGTTTTAACGATCTGTAAATGTGTTCCGGGTGTTTTCTATGGTATTGAAGTATGAGATGAAATGTATTATGTATATCAGTCATCTAGTAGGTACCCATCTTATCACAAGCTCTACTTAGTTTGCGGGTAGATGATGCAAGTTGGATCGCTAAGAGTCTTGTGTTCACCGCTTTTTAGTCTTTATAGGCCAGCTTAGCTCAGTGTCTACACACCCATAGTCTTCATACGAACCAAGGAAACCCAAGTGAACGACAATCTCATTTCTCATCGATGGTTTCTGAGATTACTGATTTTTTTAGTCATATTGGTTACTTATTATTTTTCTTGGACGCTCGAATTTTCAATTTCACTTTTGTTTTCTCTCTTAAGTTATTTGTAATAGGTCACCAACTGACTTTGTTTAATAAAAAGTTTACCTGTCTGCGAAAAACTTTAAATTAGCCATCGGCGAATACGCACTGGTCTATCCAGGAAGTTGTCCTAAAATTTTGTATATAAATAAATAAATCGACGGCTCGTATGTTATTCATATTTGATTCACCCCGCCACCAAAATGACTGCGTATATTTAACCAGACCACAAACTGGCAAGAACTAGAAACGTTATTGAGTTTGTTACCAAAGAAACACCGCTAATCGTATCGGCTCATAATTTATTCAAGTATACACACTACTTTAGCGCTCAGCCTAATAGGCTCGAGTCACGAAGCCTAAGGTCTAGCCGAGCTGTAGATGTCTTAAATTATGTTTTCGAATTAACAACGAGCACCATAACTACCATAAGGTGAAGCTAGCTTGAGAGTGCCACTTTAAAAACAACGTTGCATTGCGGAGATTAGCTTCAAATTTAATTGTACGGAGCAATTATGTTGCACGATTAGGTAGGTCATGGATTAACCAAATTATTCTATTGAACTTGTTGATTTAGGTATTGTTAATTTACTGTACATTTGTTACAGAGACATTGACGTACCTTTACCGAATATAAGAAGTTTTCAGCCTCAAAATCTTCTTCAGAAACTGTTTGCCTTTAAAGTAATGAAATGGCAAACATTTTCTGAAAAACGATTTTGTCTTATTTTTGTTAGAATAATGTATTCTTTACTGTCAAACCGTGACAGCTGTCATGTCAATATCATCTTGTCTTTTATGACAGTTTCTACTTCCGCTGTCGTTCATGTAACTTCCTTCTGATCTCCTACATCTTGACGAGGCAATGTCCTCATAACTCTGTTATAATTAATCCACATATAGACAATGAATCCTAGGATGTGATACCGATATATCTGCATAAATAATGTGAATATAAACGAAGATATAAAATGTGAGTGTATTTTATTTCAATCCACCTGGCCAACACGCACCCTAGCAAGTTACTCTGCTAACAGGTTATCTGGCCCAGAATAGATTTATCAAGATCAGCCAGTGTGGATTGAATACTGATGTAAGCACAGACCTGTGCCCTGTGACTTAGAAAGCCAAGAAGGTGAGTTTACACTTACGGAGAACATATAGAATCAGAATCGGTTACATCAAGTCTCACGAACTATCGACAACATTATGGCGGGCGATGATTTGGCGCCATCTACGGCGGGCGGGAATGCCGTGCCGGGTGGAATGCCAATGGGCCCATCTTCTACATACGTTGGCTTTGAGAAATTGGACGGCGTGTCTAATTTCCAGACATGGAAATTTTCAATGAAAAATTCTTTGATCCTTGAAGGCCTATGGAACAGTGTTACTGGCGAAGATTCGGACTATTGTAAATCACAAAGGGCTTTGGCAAGAATTTCTTTATGTGTGAAGCCCTCATTATATCAATTACTGTATGATGTCACTTCGGCCAAACAGGCGTGGGAAAAACTGTCAAAAGTTTATGAAGACAAAGGATTATTTCGAAGGGTGAGCTTGCTTCGGCAGCTGCACAGAGTAGATTTCACGACCTTTCCAAATATGACTGCTTATATAGATAATGTATTTACATTGGTACAGCAGTTGGCCGATATTGGTAAAGTAATAGAAGATGCTGAAATTGCGGAAATTCTTTTGAGTGGACTCCCTCAGGATTTTGATACATTGGTGTCAGCCTTGGAGACGGCATCTATCACTAATATACTGTCCTCAGAACTGGTTCGTGCAAGGCTTATACAAGAAGAATATCGTAAAACTAATTCTGAAACAAGCGGCTTGAACAATGCTTATGCAGCAAGAGGGAATGTTACTTCCAGATCAAAAGTTATTTGTAATTATTGTAAGAAGCCTGGACACATAAAGTCAAAATGCTACAAGTTGAAGCGGATGAAGAAAGAAGATGGATCGACTAGAGAGCAACAACAACATCAAACAATGACAGCTTCAACATTTTTCACTTCAGCGACTACAGATTTTATTGTGGACAGTGGTTCCACATCACACATGTGTAACAATGAAATCATGTTTGTGGATTTAAAGAAAAACAATGTTATGATAAACTGTGCTGATAAGAAATCAAAATTGAAATGTTCTGGAATAGGAAGTATCAACATAAAAATCAATGATAGTGATAAAATTATGAAAGATGTTTTGTATGTTCCGCATTTATCAGAAAACTTGTTGTCGGTAGGTAAAATGTGTGAGAAAGGTTATTTGGTTGTTTTTAAAAAGGATGGCTGTTTTATATATGAAGATGGATGTTCCATTGATGGAAGTCACATTATGTCTGCTGAGTTAGATAAAGGTGTGTATAGGATGAAAGGTACATGCATACAGGAGCAGTCGATGGCTACCCTACATCAGGTGCAGGGAACACAGACTGCAAAGGTTGCTGCATCAAATGATGCCGAATTGTGGCATAGGAGGTTAGGACATCTGAGTTTGAATGGAATGAATGTTCTTAATGATCACATTTCTCGCAGTGTTCGCTTTCAGAAAGAAGAGCTTCAGCAATGTACTGCTTGTCTTGAGGGTAAGCCTGTGGCCAAGGCTTATCCTATTGGACAGGCAAGGCGTGCTGGTGAGAAACTTGAACTAATCCATTCTGATGTCCTGGGCCCGTTGAGTGATGACAGCTGGGGAGGTGCTAAATACCTACTAACCTTTACGGATGACTATACACGAAAGACCTTTGGATATTTACTTAAGAAGAAATCTGAGGTATTTTCTTATTTTGTCATTTTTAAGAACTTTGTAGAAAAGCAGACTGGACTTCGTGTGAAAGGCCTGCGTTCTGACAATGGTGGTGAGTATTGTAATAAAGAATTTAAGTCCTTCTTACAGAATGAAGGAATACTTCACCAATTGACGGTACCGTATTGTGCTCCTCAAAATGGCGTGGCTGAACGTCTTAATCGGGTAATTATGGAGAAAGCTAGGTGCATTCTTTTGCAGGCAGGTCTCTGCAAGCGTTTTTGGGGTGAGGCAGTGATGTCTGCCATTTATTTGAAGAATCGTAGCCCCACGACGGCTTTAGCAGGACAGTTGCCTGAGGAGATGTGGTCTGGTCACAGTGTGACTTTGGACCATCTTCGTGTATTTGGTTGCATAGCTTATGCTCTGGTTGAGGAGCCGACTCGTACAAGTAAGTTGAACGCTAGGGCTAAAATGTGTATTTTTGTCGGTTATTCCGAAACTACCAAAGGATACCGACTGGTAGAGCCATCCAATCCAAAAAGGGTTATTTTGTCTAGAAATGTGGATTTTATGGAGGATAAATTTTATAAGAATTTTAAATGCAATGACATTGACAATGTAAATTTTAATAATGAATTGATCACTTTAATTGAATATCATAATGAATTAAATTCAAAACAATCTAGTCAGGATATTATTCCTAGTCATAATAATTTATTCATTAATAATGAGACTGCTGAGGATATTCCAAATGAAAGTAGTGATAATAATTCAATAAATGAAACAAATCAGACTTATGATTTTTCTTATGAATTTACAGACGCTGAATCAGGCGGCGGCAGTGATATAAATGATCATCTCTCGGCGGAGATGCTGGAGGCACAGCCGGTTTTCTCCGGAGAGACTACAGAAGGAGGGGAAGACGCCACTAATACGGTAGAATTACCTATGACTGTAGGCAGTCGCCCCGTGCGTAATAATCGTGGTAAGCCACCATTAAGGTATGATGATTATGAACTAAGTATGTATGCTAGTACTCTGTTTGATGAACCACAAACTTACAGTGAGGCACTAACATCTTCTGATAGCAATGAATGGGTGAATGCTATGAGGTTGGAGTATGAGTCGCTTTTGAAAAATAATGTTTGGCAATTAGTAGACAGACCTATAAATATAAATATTGTCAAATGTAAGTGGGTGTATAAGATAAAGCATGATACATCAGGGAAACTCGATAGATATAAAGCTCGCTTAGTTGCTCGCGGCTTTAGTCAAAAAGAAGGTATTGATTTTTATGATATTTTTTCTCCTGTTGTACGTCATTCAACAATGCGTGTTTTGTTTTCTCTTGCACACCACTATGATATGAAAATAGAACATATTGATGTAACAACAGCATTTTTGCATGGTGACTTAAATGAAACTATTTATATGGAACAACCACAAGGTTTTGCCTCAGATGAAAGTAAGGTTTGTTTGTTATCAAAATGTATTTATGGGTTAAAACAAGCGAGTCGTATGTGGAATTTGAAAGTACATAAATTATTAACTGAAAATGATTATATACAAAATAAATGTGAGCCATGTGTTTATGTAAAAAATATTAATAACAATTTGACAATTATTGCTCTTTATGTTGATGATTTTTATATTATGAGTAACAATAATACTAATGATTTGTATCAATTACTAAAAGATAATTTTTCTGTGAAACATTTGGGTCCACTTAGAAGTTGTCTAGGAATGAGAATTACTAGAGATAAGAATATTTTAAAATTGGACCAAAGTGAATATATTAAGCGATTGTTAAAACGATTTAATATGCTTGATTGTAAGAGTGTTTCTACGCCTATGATTGTTAATGAAAAATTATGTAAATCAAAATTAAATTCAGAGTTAGATGATAATGTTTATCAATTTAGACAATTGATCGGCTGTTTAATGTATCTATCAGTTTGTACTAGGCCTGACATAACATTTAGCTGCAGTCAGTTGAGTCAATACTTAACAAATTTTGATAAAAGCCATTGGGTTGCTGCTAAAAGAGTTCTCAGATATTTAGCAGGCACTATTGATCATGGTCTTTGTTTTTATAAAAATACAGCATTAAATATTGTAGCTTTTGCTGATGCTGACTGGGCTAATGATATGGAAGATAGGAAATCTTATACAGGTTTTGTTGTTAAACTGGGCAAGGACGTTATCAGCTGGGAATCCAGAAAACAGCGTTGCGTTGCCTTATCCAGTACAGAGGCTGAATACTTGGCCATTTGTGATGTCGCAAAAGAGTTGTGCTTTATTAGGAATTTCATGTATGAAATTATCTGTAAACACATTAATATTATCATATTCAATGATAATCAAAGCGCACAAAAATTGTTATTGGCTAAGGAGTACTCTCATAAACGTACAAAACATATAGATCTAAGATATCATTTTGTTAAAGATTTAATTCAGAAATATAACTTTAATGTCAGATACATGCCAACTAATAATATGATAGCCGATATATTCACTAAACCACTTTGTTCAGCAAAGCATAATAATTTTATGAATGATTTGAATCTGAATTGATACCTTGTTATTTTAACTTATTGACTAGTTTGTTTAACATAGAGCAAAATAAATGTAATGTTATAGACATATAGATGTGACAATGTAGAATTTATGACTTGTTTGCATAATGTAAAGCAAATGTAATATTATAAGCATGTTGGTTAGATAGTGCTTTAGATGGAAATTATGTATTATGAGGTCACTTGTTTTAGTCTGTATGTTATGACATTGTAAAGAATAAGGGGAAGTGTTAGAATAATGTATTCTTTACTGTCAAACCGTGACAGCTGTCATGTCAATATCATCTTGTCTTTTATGACAGTTTCTACTTCCGCTGTCGTTCATGTAACTTCCTTCTGATCTCCTACATCTTGACGAGGCAATGTCCTCATAACTCTGTTATAATTAATCCACATATAGACAATGAATCCTAGGATGTGATACCGATATATCTGCATAAATAATGTGAATATAAACGAAGATATAAAATGTGAGTGTATTTTATTTCAATCCACCTGGCCAACACGCACCCTAGCAAGTTACTCTGCTAACAATTTTATCATTTATTTAACAATGATAACTTTTTATCTAGAGTTTAATCGTTGAACTGACCTTCCATCAGTTTTATTTATAAAACAGAAAAAAAAACAAAAATCAAGCACATAAAATAATTATGTTTAGTTGACAAGGCAAATGAGGTTCTTACAATATGCGCTACAAGCTAAGAAACAGATAAGCTTAATTAACTAATGTATCTCTACTTTCATGACTGTTTTCAAATTCCAGGGAGCAAACAGTTCAGTGATCCCAATGGTGACTGACACCATTCGCAGCAACATCAACTTTGGAGAGGGTGAGATACGCAGTCCTGCGCTATCTCCCAAGATGAATGGAACTGCTTCTTCCACGCCAAGCAGACATGACCTTTCTTCCGTGGACCACTGTGAGCATTTTCATTGTAAGCATGTTGCACTGTATGGCTCTTATCACTATCGACGCGGAATAGTCTTACGTTGCGTATTTGCTAGAGATAGGTGAAGCTAATGCGTGGCCTAGGGCGCAAACAGGACCTAAAGTAGCGCCAGAACTTATTTTATCATATAATTCCGTTAAACAAAGGAATTTCCAAAATTCACACGTACAGTTTGTGAAAACTATCATAAGCTTTTTTTCATGCATCTACTTTAGCTCCTATTTACCAAGCCATATTCTTCTACCTCTTGTGGATAAGTAAACGTCTATGCCATAGGGTGCAATGACGTCGTTCCGTGGTTTGCTCGGATGACTTTGTCTTACTGTGGTTGATTTTTAACTTTTTTGGATGTTCCGCGTCGTTAAATGTAATGAGTCAATGCACAACGGATGACTAACACGTAATAGTGGATGGATACGGTCGAAGCTTAGCCTTAAGAGGATTGGAAGGAAGACTTTTTCACAGCTCTGTAGGCAAAATATGACATCCTTATGCAAGGAGACCTAAAATATAAATGTACTATTCCTACCTACTTACTATTTTTAGGACATTAAAGTGTTCATTCATTCATTCCTATGTTCAGCTGGGGACTATTATAGGTTGATTACCTACTATATTTTTTGCAAGTTTATAAATAAGTGAAAATGAATATTCTTGAATTAATATCCAATTCAATCTTCTACGATGATGATAAAGTATCTCTAGGTTAGATTCAAAAGACAGTATTTTGTGGTCAGTACCTACACAAGAAAACTGTAGAGTGGTTAGCTTTAACAAGCCCAGTTACTAGCAAAATTTTAAACAACTTCAATAAAGGCAATAATTTTTATTAGTTCAATACGAATAACCGCCGTACCTTCGTTGTTAAACGTTTAATTGCGATTAATAAACATTGCAATCGCATTATTTGTTTGATTGGATCTTTAATTTCCAACGGTTATGGTCATAATTTATTTTATTAATGTTTTATATTAAAACGCACTTTCACCTTGTTTAGTACCTAAATATTTCGTGAAAGTTGGAATATCGCGAATTTAAGATATGTATTTTCGAACGAGTTATTGTGGTAGCTGTGATAAAGAAAAGACAATTTCGCGATCACAATGAAAACGTTCCAATCGTAAATTTGTCATTTTACAGTAAGAACATAGCTTTTCACAGGTATTTAGATGTTTAGGATATGGCCTGAGGTTTTCGATGCTTCGACCGTGTTCTACTGGGTGCATATCTATAGCTAGGTATTAACACGCTACTAAAACGAACGCTTTATAAAAATAACTTAGGCATGCATAACTTGATTGATTTCAATCACCTTTGAAGGTGTGGTTAATACACTGAAGACAAGTTACCTCAAGTTACCTACATTAGGTTATTAAATTATTAATAACTTAATGTAATTTTTAGTTATTAAGGACCAACCAAAGTGAACCAACATGATTTTTAAAGATTTGAACCCTTATTCATAATAGTCTTAGTAATGTCATAAGTTAAAACATTAGAACTTTTTAAAACTTCCGCGATTTGTTAACATTAGGAATAACAATTATTTTTCGCGTAAGTACAGAGACAACATTTTTTTTAACTCTGTCTTCTGTTGAACATAAGTCAAAGTGAGAATTAACCCTGCTTAGCAAATATTTTAAGTTAACAGACTATTATAAATTATGGGGTTTATAGTTAGATGGTTAAAAACGAACAAGGCTGGTCCATTGGTTGCCCAACTTTGATAGTCTATGATTGCAACAAACTGTGTAGGTATAGAGTTAAGTTATTGATATTATAAACAGACGACAGGACCATAACACTGTTAGCAATACCATAAATTACATAAACATAAGCTGTTGAGCCATCGACCCTTGTAGCATAGTTCGAATGAAAACCGATTATTCTGAATGGTCAGCCATCCGTACATCATACAACCGACCGAAGAGGAACCCCGTGACTGGCGACGGAGTCCCCGTGCTGCCGCCGCGCCGGCGCCACCCGGGCGCCTGCCTCCGAGGTGCCGACCCTGACACCCACGAAAACCCAGACCCCGAAGAATACCTCACAGAACCCAAACCCACTCATAGATACATCACACGCGAATGGTCCCCAGAGCCCGCTAACTACTACGTCGAATCCACCTCCAGAGCTGCCCCTAAAGAACGTCGAACGCCTTATACTCTTCTCGGCTTAAAAACCGACGATCCCGAGATCTGTCATCCACCTATAGATCCCGATTCATTGTCTCCGCAGTTGGTTCTCGACAGGCATTGGCCTCCTTTCCCTGCCCAACATTATCTTGAACCGAAAGAACATAAGAAACCGTATCATCCGTTACCGCCTTACGCGTTCGTTGGCATGACTTCTGCTCTCGGCGATAGGCCGAAGCCTGATTACAAGTACAATCCTATACCAACTCTGGATGGTCCGATCGATCCTTATCTCATAGAAAATAATAAACCTCCACCGACTCTGTTCAGATACGAGAGGGACGGTCCTATACCAGACCTGACTCCTCTGCAGACCGAGGTTGCGAAGGGACCTCACACCCTCACGGGTTTCCCTCCCATTTTCCCCAAACACGTCCCAGGGTATCTGTTCTCTCTCAATCGGCATGCTGAAGACTTCAACCCAAAGACGTACTATGTAGATTATATCCGCCGCAGAGAAATGGGTGGGTGTTCAATTTGAACTGAAGGAATGCTGCACTGAACATGTACCTACAAGATGCTTGGAATTTTGGTTTGCTTTCTAAAGAACTGTGAATACGATTCCTTCAAGTTTTCGAATTAAGCACTCACAATGTTTTTTTATTTGCTGCAGTGTTGTTGTTGTTGGTTACTACTTAAGATTGTTTAGCCTACTCTATGATAGTGCTTAGTTATATTTCCGCTTGTATATTGTAAATTTGTTATTAGTGTATTTTTGTATTGTGTCTAGTCGTAATTTGTATAATTATATTTCTTTCGCACGCCTCTTCTCTGTTTCGAAGATCTTAGTTTCGGGTTGTAGTCCTAAATATTTCCTCTAAGATTTAAACAACTCTCAATATATACTTAACCTACGTAAATAGTACATTTAGCTTTGTCTTAAACATAGGTTTCTTCTCTAGGTAATTCTAGACGTTTTGCATGTACATCATTAAACTCAAAAGATCACGTAGGTAGAGATCGACCAAACTTAGTTCATCCCCATCAATAAATACTTTTTATTTACATTTTTCTGATGTTTTCTTTTAATTTGCAGAAGGAAATCCGATCACAGGCGACGGGTACAAGTCGATGAACGGGCACATCAACATGATAACTACAATAAACGGCGATTACAGTCAAATGAGCAATGTCATCCGGATCCCACCAGGCGGATACTCTTCCGGCTTGTGGTAGAACTCAGAATGGCCCCACCAATCCATACCGCGCATAAAAAACCCCGCGAAATTTCTCTCGCCGCCAAATTTCGGCAAACGCGCATCATTTTCATAACTTCTAATCTAAGAACAGTTTAGATTTAGACTAAGCATCCATCAAATGCATTTATTTATGCCCATTTTCGCAACTTAATTATAATTCGGTGTATTGAAGTAATGTGCACTTATTTCTGGTATATGTTGTTATTCGAATCCTTAGCCTTTCCCAGTAACATTTTGTTCGTATTTCTAGAATAGTGATAGATATTTTTGTAATAGTTAATCGGTAGTTGATCTAATCGTCATCAGTGTGGTAATTTGTAACAATGCTAAGAAAAATTGTTTGAAATTGACACATTGATTTAAATTTTAAGATCTTAAATATAATGTATACTTCGGACTTGTACGAATATGTTAACCCATTGATATTGTGAATTAGGAGTGAGGAAATGTATCAGCAATATACCAAAATGACAAGTGCCTTGATTGGTTAAAGGAAATTCTATAAGAATCGGGTAATTGACGGAATAGATATGTAAGATCTTTTGGGATATATGTGATTATATATCTATATTTCACAGTATAGAAATAGTAATCATACGGCACTATGGTTCATAGAAACAAAATACAGAAAATTACAATACCTTTTATTTATTCAAATATTTTTAATCTCGTTTGTTGATTTTCATAACATAATTTAAAGTTTTTAATGCATTTATTTTATCTTTTTATACTCGTTTATTTGATTAGCTTATTTGGTATTGGGCTGCATTTTGCTAGGCGATTTTCATTCCTTTTAAGGAATTTAAAAACTAAAAGGTAGCTAATAGGTACTTAATGAATCGCAAATGTTGCAACTCGGAACAGAAATTCTAAAGATATATGTGAAACGAAAGTAAATTAAAGATAAATTGCCTGGCAAAATGGTTTAATACTAAATTTAAGATACATTTGAACTCTTGGTCCATTATCTGTTAACAAAATGAACGGTAGAGAATAGTTTTACACTTAATATCTTTTAGACTAAGCTTAGGCATATCATCTTTGTAAAAACTTTAATATTCTAACAAGGATTTGCATAATCACACAAATGTTAATAGATAATAACCATTATTTCAAAATAAAGTTTTATTATATATTATGGTATTTTTATTTTAAACTAACCTATAACAACAAAACAAACATTTTTATATTAAATCACATCTCAATATTTAATTTAGCTATACAATACAGGTTACGTAATGAACTATACAATACAGGAATCTTAATTACCTACTATCCTGTTCGCTTATATTTACAGTATCTTTACTTTTACCTCTGGTTTTGTCTTTAAGACCGGCCGGTGATTCTATTTCAAAGGTCACGGGGCCATCATTTTGAATGTTAACCTGCATGTAGGCAGCAAACTTTCCATCTGAAAAAGAACATGAAACTTCATGAACAATCACAATACATAGTATAAAACAAAGTCGCTTTCTCTGTCCCTATATCCCTATGTATGCTTAAATATTTAAAACTACGCAACGGATTTTGATGCGTTTTTTTTAAAATAAATAGTGATTCAAGAGGAAGTTTTATACGTATAATAAAACCGTGCGAAGCCGGGGCGGGTCGCTAGTAATAATTAATCTCTCGTTCGCTTTTAGTCAGTTTCTATGTAGGTAAGATTCTGGTAAGGGCAGATACACTTTAGGACAAAAGTAAAGTGAAAGGAATGATGTCGGATTACGTTGCTACGACGCAAGAGGTTGCGTGTTCGATTCCCGTCTCGGAATAAATTGTTATGTGTACAATCTGCAGAAATTTGTTCCGTTGGTCTGGGTGTTTTCTATCCTTCTAAAATTATAAACGCGAAAGTTAGTAAGTATAGATGGATGAATGTCTCTTTCGCGCAAAAACATAACGGATCTTGATAAAATTTGGCATAGAGATAGATTAAAGTCTGGAATGACACATTCTTAGGTTATATTTTATCCCGGAATTCCCACATGAACGGGAACTACGCGGCCGCGGGTGAAACCCCGTGTTTACTCGAAATAATAATCTTGCGCAGACGAAGTCGCGGGCACCAGCTAGTGTATAATAAAAAATATCTATTTATTATATTAAATATATCAGTTATCTAGTAACCATAACACAAGCTTACTTTGGGGATTAGATGGTGCTGTGTGGATTGTCCAGCATGTTGACCTTCTTTTTGATTACTCAAGTAATTTAAAAAAAAACTTTTTAGTACTATTTGTAGGAGTGAGTTGATTCAGCACGCGAGTTTAACGTTTGTCGCTAATCCGTTTATAATCTTATTGAATGCTTGACACAGGTTTGAAAGTCTTTATAGTAGGTTTTCTTTTTAATTATTGCATGAAATATGGTCATATACAGGTCTTACACATTATAATAGTGTCACATACTTCACCAAAACACATGCCATGCAAAATATCTTAAAAGTAGGTTTCTATTTAAATTGTTATCATGTTAGTAATGATGACGATCTGCGAAAGACTGCTGGCAGATGCTGGATGCGTCAAGCTGAAGACAGGGCGCTATGGCGCTCATTGGGGGAGGCCTATGTCCAGCAGTGGACTAATATAGGTTGATGATGATGATGATAGTAATGTTGTGGTGTTTACCTTTTATTTTCTCAGGTATATAAGCATCTCTTAGCATTTGAAGAAAATTTTCATAGAACTCCTTTGATTTTTCCCCTGGCATAGCATGGTGGAAGTCTGGCTTGTTTCCCTGATGTAAGGAAATAAACATTAGATACATTAAGTACATATAAAACACATTTCTGCTACTTATATTCTATAACTAGCGACCCGCCCCGGCTTCACACGGTTGTATTATAAGTATATAAACCTTCCTCTTGAATCACTCTATCTATTAAAACAACCACATCAAAATCCATTGCGTAGTTTTAAAGATTTTAGAATTCAAAGGGACATAGGGACAGAAAAAGCGACTTTGTTTTATACTATGTAGTGATATTTATTTATTTATTTATTGGCACACAAAACAGATTACAATCAAATGTGGGACAGAAAAAGACACAGTAATAAAATCTAGATTGTATTCCTAGGCATGTGTACACAGCATGAACTATGAGAGAGCAGTTCTGCGTAATATTTTAAGTGGATATACATAAGTAATATAATTAAAACCTAATTGCATGCATTAAAACGAAAAATTCAAATTTTATACAAAATATTAAATTAAATTTAAAAAAAAAAATGATTTGAGGAACTGTTACATTAATAGATAAAATTACAAAAAATTAAGACCACTCTCCTTAATGAGAGCGGTTTCAATATCATTTTTAAACTTAAAAAGTCTTTTATTAAATACATCAATGTTTTCACTATTATTAATTAAAAGGTTATTGTATTGACGAAACATTCTGACCACAGGGTTATAAAATGAGGTATTTTTGGTATGAACCTGCAGGGCGAAAGTATGCTGAAAGGGGTATCGAGATCTTGTCCTGGTATTTAAGCTTATAGATGAAAGTAACTCAGGGGAATCGATTGCTGAGTGAATTATTTATTATGCTTGTATTCTGTTCTATATCCTACTAATATTATAAATGTGAAAGTATGGATGAATGGATGTTTGTTACTCTTTCACGCCAAAAGGCATAAGGGAAAAAAAAGAGTTATTATTTTTCTTGAAACATACATACCTTCCAGGTATTGTAAAGTGTGAACTGACTGACACACAAGACCTCAAGTTGCTTGTCAACTACACTCATCTGCCACTTTTTGCTGTTTTCATCATCAAAAAACTTTATACTCAGAAGTTTACGTACACTGTGAATAAAAGAGAAGTTTCATAGTAAGTTGTAGTAATTGTGGTTGTATAGTTGTGGGTGTTTCCTATGTATAATAAAAAATATCTATCTATGTAATGTATTGTATTAAGTATATCAGTCATCTAGTACCCATAACACAAGCTCTGCTTAGCTTGGGGCTAGATGATGCTGTGTGGATTGTCTGGAATTATTTATTTTATTTATTATTATTATTAATTTGTAGTGATAGACAAACTGAACATTTTAGGTGCTAACTAACCAGTAAAACTATTAGGAAACATTTTATAAGTAAGATGAACAGGGTATTAAACACTGCAATGACCAATCAACCTGCAGTATACCTAAATGTGAAGATTACGATACAAACCCTTGCATTTAAGGGAGGCTTAATATTTACTAGTGAATATTTCTGTGCTTCAGAAATCTATAACTCTCTTAAGGCTTACAAAATTAGCACTTAGACATTGCGATACTACCTACCTACCCGTACCAACTTCAACCAAGAATTGAATGAGCCACCTACATGTATTCTATGTCTTTCTTCGTGTCTGTGTTGGTTATTCCTATCAGGACACATATCCCTTGTTCTATGCTGCTTATAAGCTCGCCATTTACTGGAAAACAAACAAATTATTGCATAAATGAAATGTAAGTTTCCAATAAGCAAATACAACCGTTCTACGCCAAATGTTTGATTACTACTGGTGACTACTTACCAGTAACACTAGCATTCATTACTCGTTGCACTATTGCTTTCATTTTAGTTGTTTCTTTTAGAAAACAGACTTTATTTCCGTAAATATAAAAATAAGGTTAGTGCGAACCGTGCCGGACGAAATTATTTATTTTTTGACATTTGTTGTGTTTACTTGCCAATTTTGTCAATGTCAGCCTAGACGAGAGTCAGACATAAAGTCAATGTCAACTTTGAAATTCAGAGAAACAGAAACAGTTTTTTTATGATGTTGGTAGAATTGGGGATTGTTGTAGCTACTTATCGCTAGATGGCAGTCAAAGACTTAATTTTCATCAGTCATTACTACTCGCCGCTAGATGGCATAGAGTGTCAAAAATATTACTACTGACCGTATTCTACCAAATGAGGCATTTATTTTATAAAAATAAAAAATTACACAATGTGCATATAGATGTAATGGATAAACTACCTAATACATGAGTGGTATGTTTAAAATAAGCACCGGTGAAAGTGGCACTGCATTGCACTATGATGACAGCCAGGATCTCTTGAGTACCTACAGCAGAACTTCGAATTCAAACTTGAATTCACTCAAGTGACCGACCGAGCTATAACATTCTTTTACAGCACTCAAACCATTTATAAATCATGTCTTTTTAGCCTGGTATGGAATTTATCGTCGCTGTATTTGAAAACTAAATAATTCAGAAATTTTGCATAATTTACTTGATTTTCATTTTCATAAAGTTTGCATCCTTCTGTGGTAGGAAGTTACTAGACTCGATAACGATATCATAATTTATCAAAACTTAGGTAAGTATAGTAAGTAGGTATGTAAGGTACGCTTAAGAGTTTTGAAAGTGCCTAATATGGAAAAGAGGAGTATAGGTGTATCTATAAGTAAGTGTGTGTGTCTTTATGTATGTAAATAGTGATAAATAAATAATAAACAAATAATTCCGGACAGTCCACACAGCATCATCTAGCCCGAAGCTAAGCAGAGCTTGTATATTGGGTACTAGATGACTGATATACTTATTACAATATACTACATAGATAAATATTTTTTATTGAACATATTAACCACCCAGACCAACGAAACAAATTTCTGCAGATCGTGCACAAGTTTGTTCCGAGGCGGGAATCGAACCCGCAACCTCCTGCGTCGCAGGCGGAGCTTCACCCACCACACACCACCCACCACGCAGATAAAAGTAGATAACCTGGCAACAAATAAATAGGTGACCTATTTTTATACTATATAAATAAAAAAATAAAAAATACCATTGTTTAATTCAAGTATTTGACTCATGAAATTGTCGTACTGACAGACGGACAGCGGAGTCTTAGTAATACCTAATAACAATAATTAATAATCACTACATAGTATAAAACAAAGTCGCTTTTTCTGTCCTTATGTCCCTATGTCCTTATGTCCCTTTGAATGCTTAAATCTTTAAAACTACGCAACGGATTTTGATGCGGTTTTGTTTAATAGATAGAGTGATTCAAGAGGAAGGTTTATACTTATAATAAAACCGTGCGAAGCCGGGGAGGGTCGCTAGTAATAATATATAACGGGACCCCCGTTTTACCTTTTGGGTATGGTATCCTCAAAATGATGAAATATAATCCTTACCTACTAATATTACAAACGCGATTATTTGTATGGATGTTTGTTACTCTTTCACGCAAAAACTACTGAATGGGTCGGGCTGAAATTTTGAATAAACGTAGTTCCAGCCCTGGAATAACACATAGGCTACTTTTCATAAATCAGTTCTCATGGGAGATAATTGTCTTGAAACGTTTCCATAGAAACGAAACACACATAGAAACAAACATGCATACAAAGCCGCGGACATATAGTTTTAGTACATAAATTCATTTAATTTCTTAGCAATTTTTTCTTAACTTTGTTAAAAAAAATATTTAGTTACGTTCGTACACGTGCTTATACGTAACTTTCTTGTTAATTTTTCGGTTCGTCAGTCAGCTGCGTAAGCGTCGACACGTGGACTATCAACGTGCAGTCTGCCGAAATTACAAGAGCTCAACGTGACCGAAAGTGACGTAGTGCATTTATGTAACGCCCGTTTATAAGCGCAGTAATTGAACAACGATTCAATTTAAAAATATAGAACGATAAATAACAACCTATCGAGGTACAGGTTGCTTGGTCACTACCTATAGGAACCATAAAATATTGAAGGAACTAAAACTCTGATCACTTTACTTTCTAGTTTTACTAAGAAACAACAATTAAATTTAAAAAATTTAGAACGATAAATAACAACCTATCGAGGTACAGGTTTCTTGGTCACTAGGTACATAAAGGAACCCTAAAATATTGAAGGGACAAAAACTCAGTGATCACATTATCATCTAGTTTTACTTTATATAATATGTATTTTAAATTGCCTTTTGTACCTTATTTATTCAGAAAAACTGGGAACTCTACAATATGTAGAGTCTATAGAAGATCTATGCTATGTCGAGCTAGCTTCGTCCCGCGGCTTCACTTAAGTACCTACTTGAAAATTGAAGAAAAATAGCCTATATTTTATTCCAAGCACTAATTCTATTCAAATTACAACCCGTTTCGTTCCGTAGTTTTGGCGTGAAGGTAACAAATACACATCTATCTATACAAACTTTCGCTTTTATAAGTTTGATTTCGAATTTCGATCGTTCTCAAGTCAAAAGTTAGTTAGGTTTTATTGGCCAGACTGTGCGAGTCACGTTAGCTTGAAACGTGCGCACGCGACTATATACGGAAGTAGGGTTACCATATGGAAAAATGAAAATTCCGGAGATAAGCCAGATTTGTATTGGAAATTCCTGAGATTTAGTCGTAATTTCAATTAAAACGTAATGGAACTCTACAACCTATATTTACAATAAAAAGTCACAATTTTATAATTTCTTTAATCACCTCACCACATACACGCGACGCGTCCACCTCCCGCCGCCCATCTGTCAGGACGTTTACCTTTGATTGAAGTCTCAAAATATTGGTTACTGGAGAGTTTAAACGAACGAACTAGACATAGCCTGCCTTAGTGTTGATTTTATTTGTAATTTTAGTTGATCTTTTAGTTAAAAAAAAACTGCTAACTGTTTGATCTCTTAGTTTTTAATAATAATCTATTGATGATTTGCTCGGTTTTATTAAAATTCCTAAATTCCGGAGATCATACGACAATTCCGGAGCTCCGGAGATTGGTCTAAAAGTCCGGAGATCTCAGGACAATTCCGGAGATATGGTAACCCTATACGGAAGCGAACCTGACCTAGCATCATGCAACGTCAGGGCTCACGTCGGACGTCTTCTCTTCCGGATTTATATACTTACATAGAGTTACATTAACATCTATACATAGATGGGATAAAATTCCTTTTACATTCGGTTTGACCGAATTTTAGCAGCTTGATCCGAACATCTAGTACCTACCTACCAATATTAGATTTGAAATCCGATATTCGAATTATAAATTTTCATTTACAATAGGAATTTAGTCACAAAAACTAAACTAATCTATCCCTTAGGACCCCCAAAATCGATAGTAAACACATCATTGTTTGTTTGTCGCTTTCAGTAATAAGGCCGCCTTTTTAACAATTTTTTTATCACTACAAAGTATAAAACAAAGTCGCTTTCTCTTTCCCTATGTAGGTATGCTTAAATCGTAAAACAACGCAACGTATTTTGATGCGGTTTTTTTAATAGATAGAGTGATTCAAGAGGAAGTTTGATATGTATAATAAAACCGTGCGAAGCCGGGGCGGGTAGCTAGAAAGGTATAAGTTACTGTACGATACCGTTTAGTACAATAAAGTGTTCATTCATTCATTCATTGTTGAACTAAGATTCTACTCTACTAAGGACTCGATGTCTGTCAAAAGATAGATAAGAAACTTCAAAAACAGCAGAAACAGACAAGTTAAATTTAAAAATCTTCCTTGATTCTAAATAGATATATATTATACAGATAAGATATTTATGTACTTACCTACTAACAAACTGTGTAAAAAACTGATCAAAAAGGTCGACCCACTGCGAGCGGTCTAAAATAGTTATTGCACTACACGTTATTCAGGGCCCTAACTACCGGGCCCTATCGTCCGGGTCCGGGTCCGTCCCTTAGGGACCCTAAGGGTGCCTGTAGATTGGATCGGAGCGAGCTGGCGGAGCGGAGAAACGAGGAAATATTAACCAATAGTAAAGTAAAGTAAAGTTTATTTAATAGGATTGCATGAAAATGCGGAGCGGAGATTTCATGGCAATCCCTCGTTTCTCCGCTCCGCTGCCTCTCTCCGCGTCAAAACAGGCAGCCTAAATCTTATTACACCACTCTTATTTAGGGTTAGGGTCCCTGAATAACGTGTAGTGTAATACCGCTTTAAGCTGCCAATTGCGAGAGGGCTACTATTCAGCTGCGAGTAGTTTTCAGGGTCTTATTCTAAATTTTAAGTGTGATCTGCACTAACATCTCGTATGTTAGTGTATTGTGCATTATCCCCCTGCAGGCCCTAACCAGCCCAGCTCCTTGAAGAACCGGAACAGGTCTTTTGTTTGATTTAAGGGAAAAGAGATGTACACAATACTTTATCTTTATTTCTTTCCTATTATATTAAAAGGGGAAAGTCTGTGTGAATGTTTGTTTAAGTAATCTTCGTAACTACTTAAGTTATTTAAATGAAATTTGGTATGTAGTTAGTTTTGGACATAGAAAAGGACATAGGCTATTAAAAATTGGAAATTTTAACCTCCGAGGGAGTTAAATAGGGTGGGAAAGTTTGTATGGAAAATATTTTTTCCTTGGTTCGATTCACTCAAAACTCGGTGTAAATAAACTATAGAGGGAATAATAAAACACGTATTTTTTATTTTTACACGATAACCCCTAGGGGGTGTGCAATAAATTACTGAATTTTTTACGAAAAAAAACTCTGGCTATACATGTCTGAAATTTACATAGGTACTTATTTACTCCATTTCTTTACCCTCGGATGGGCACCTAGACCATTATGAGGTGGACACAACCCCCCATATACGCCAATGCACCCAACTAAAGTCACTTTTGGATACCACGACTGAACGTCATCGGAAATCTGTTAACAACTTAAACATTCGCCGAAAACACGCATAATAAACAAACACGTGCTCTAGCGCACGTGTTGTTACCAACAGACTAGTCGTAACGCTCACGCTGCTTGTCCACGCGTGGGCGTGACCTGAGTGTGCGGGTGTTACACCGACCATAATATAGCATCAGTTGCTATATTGGTAGAATCGTTGGACTTAATTAGATAATGTTCCCATATTTTCTCATAAAATATGAGAAGGAATGATTGCATTGTTCTTTCGCGGCGGCGCTTATGAGGAATCATCATCACTACATAGTATTTTTATTTTAATTATTAATAACATGAATTTTATAACGTGTCCAAGTGTCCTGTAAGGTCTTAAGGAAAAAAAGCATTTTGACTTGACTTGACTTGAGTTTAAAACGGCTTATTAACAAAGTCGCTTTCTCTGTCCCTTCCCTAGTCCTTATGTAGGTATGCTTAAATCTTTAAAATTACGCAACGGATTTTGATGCGGTTTTTTTTAATAGATTCAAGAGGATATAGCATCAATTGCTATTTGCTGTAATGGTATCGATGAACTTAATTAGATATTTTTGCCAAATTTCCTCATAAAATATGAGTAGGATTAATAATTGATTGCATTGTTTTGTTGCGGCGGCGGCACGACGCTTATGAGGAACCATTATTACCTATATTTACGTTTTTACCTTAAATATTTATATTTTTTGTGTATAATAAAAATATCTACCGACCTATCTATGGTATTGTTTTGAGTATATCTTGGGGCCAGATGATGCTGTGCAGATTGATAACCATTATTTAATACTAGCAGCGCCTCGCGGTTTTACCCGCGTCATTCCCGTTCCCGTGGGAATTCTATGATAAAATAATAGCCTATGTTTTATTCCAGACTATAATCTATCTCTGTGCCAAATTTCATCCATATCTGTTCATAAGTTTTTGCGTGAAAGAGTAACAAACATCAAACCATCCAATCCATCCATCCATACTTACAAACTTTCGCGTTTATAATATTAGTAGGAACTTTCTATTTAAATAATTTACATTATCGTAAAAAAAATACCGAATGGATTGTAAGGTAAACCGGTTTAATTTTTCAATTTTAAGAGATTGGTTATAGAAAAACAATCACGTGTCTGAATCCGATAATATAACATAAGAACAATATTAAAAATTTAAATATATTCTGAAAAAAATTAAATATATACTTAAATATATTCTCTTATTTCTGACTCCATTATCTAATTATCATAATTATATATCATAAAATTTTGTCTTCCCCAAAGTTTAGCAAATAATAGCTAAATTTGACACTCATTTGTAATACTACTAGACTTTTTAGTTAACTTGTTATTAGGTTTTCAAAGAGGTCAGACTATCAGAATATTTATTGAGTCACGTGGACGGCAAACGAGGGCCATATAACAAAAGCTAAGGTCGAAAAATAGTGTTTTTCAATGCCTATTAAAAACAAAAGCGATTTGACTTATGCAGTAACAACACTGGTAGGTTTGTATTCAGTTTAGTATTCATTAAATGTATTTATTGCTTTACAACAGTTACCTACATTATGCATTAAGCCTCCACCACACAGATGCGATTTATTTTACTTGCGAATTGTTTTATAGTAAATGTGCATCAGCATTATAATCTTCCACACCACGATTATATCGACGCGGTAAATGTTGTCCGATGCATTTCCGCGTCTTGCGATTTTTCGATATGTCCCTTATCATCCTAGTTTAAGGTTTAAGGGTTAAAAATATTATTTTAAGTCCGTAAGTTAGATTTTAAAGAAATATTGGTCTCGTATGTTTTCGTAGGGCTCGTGACGTCACGCCATGCTATAAAATGTCACATGGGGTGACGTCACACACACTTCAAAAATCAAAATCAAAGTGCTTGGATGATTAGACCTTTCCTTTTGACCTTACAGGACTCTTGGAATCGTCATAATTACTATAATGGTGGATATCTTCATAATTTTTTGTATGATTGACAAGAAAAAATACATGTCCAATATTTTTCGAAAATCTGACTGACTAAATAAATCTATTTTACGGAAACTAGGCTATGGTTCACGTAACATTTGTACTAAGAGGTGGGCCATCTTAAATCGCGCTTATCTACAAGACGCAGCTGGGTATAAGGAATCGCGCTACAAAAACGCGCGAAACAAAACGCGTTGCAAAATCGTGTCATGCGGTAGAGGCTTTATGCGAGCTGCCTTATTTATTAGCCGTTATACTTTATTCAGTAATTTGTGGTGTTTTGAGTGTGTCCACGTGGCTAGCAGTACTATGCTAGGGTAAATGGTGCTGTGTGGATTGCCCAGCATTTAAAAACTAAAAGCTATCAGCTGTTTTGGTTGTCACTGGTTTTCCTGGCTGTGTGACTGCATTATATGTATTTATACTCAATAACATAAACCTATTACATATTATGTGCTAACTCGATCATTTGGTGTTTTGAGTTATGAAGGTTCAAAGATTTTCAAAAGAAAAAAAGCGTTATCTTATTTTAGGTATCAGATAATTATAGGAAATAGATAAGCGCATAAGTAGGTAAAATAAAAATTAACATCAATGTTTTTTTTTTGTTTTTCAGAAACAAAACTTTATATCTAGTACCTAGTCTAAAACTCACTTGGTTATTTTACGCCCTCAAATCGAAAAAAAGTTATTTATTGAAATGTGAAATAGATTTATTTAAACAACTCGAGTTGGTACCATAAGAATAAATAATTTGGTACTTTCAATTTTGGTACTTAGAAAAAAAAATTCTTAGAATGGGTCCTAGCAACAAGCACATTTTTTTATAAGTAAAAGTAACCACCCCGACTTATGTTTTTTTATTTTGCAATTCCTTCAAGGAGGGATAAAGTCAAAAAGTAACTTTAATTACTTTTCGACTAAAATGTTGTAGTCCAAATGCAGAGTTAGTGTTTTTTTGTATATCCTAAATTGAAAACTAAGAAAGGGTCATGATTGTAAGACTAAAATGCAGAAATAAATATTGATTTTGATAGCATAGATATCTATCTGTATATAAAAATGAATCCCAATTTAAAAAATTATATTACTATATTTCAAATCATCCAACAATAAATTAGTTACCAAAAAATAAAAAACATAAAGACATGGCGCCGATTGACGCCCTGTCTTCAACTTGCCGCATCCAGCATCTGCCAGCAGTCAGTATTTCAATCCCTGATGATATATGAATATATGAAATGATAAGTAGCCTTTGTTATATTCCAGAGCTAGAACTACGTCTAATCAAATTAAAAAATTGAGACCAATCCGTTCTATTAATTTTACCTAAAAGATTAACAAATACATATAAAATATACATAACATTATAAAATATATGTATATTCCATACATATTAAGTACTTACCAACTATTCGCGTTTAAAATATTAGTGAGGAAATAGGGATGATATGGGTACTAGATACCGATAGTAAATAGGGTTATAATCAAAAGGTGTTTTCTATGTGTAATAAAAGTATAATTATCAGTTATCTAGTACCCATAGATACTACAAGTTTTGAGTAGCTTACTTTGGGGCTAGATGGTGCTGTGTGGATTGTCCAAATTTAGTTTTTTTATGTAATTTAAACATAGGTAAAGCTAAATGCATCGCAGCGCAATGCCTAGATTCCGGTCTCTTATTATAATGTATAATAGGAATATCAGTTATCTAGTACCCATACCACAAGTTTTGAGTAGCTTACTTTGGGGCTAGATGGTGCTGTGTGGATTGTCCAAAATTAGTTATTTATATAATTTAAACATAGGTAAATGCATCGTAGCGCAATGCCTAGATTCCGGTCTCTTATTTATTAGGCCCGGCGCTCACGCGGTCACGTGTTGCCAACCCTGACCCAGTTGCCATGTATGTAGACTCACGCAGCACGTGCTTTGTGCATACTTGCCTTATTTATAAGCACGCGGTTTTGCTCATGCATGAATTTTTATCAGACTCAAGGAAGCGTTTCTTTCTAAACTAAAGTTTATCTTTCTTTTATTAAAAATAACAATCAAGGATAACAAAAAGTTAAAACTATTATAATATACAATTGAAACCATTGAGCTAACTGCAGACGGTTGCAAACAGTCTAAAGGTAGCTCAATTGATCCATTCATTCTTTTCATCATCAATATACTATCATATCATATTTTGTATCGCAAAAAAACTTAAAGTTCTTTATTTTCTTTCGACCTTACAGTACTCTAGGACCTAGAGTACTGTAAGGTCGAAAGTTTTTCCTAGAGTCTAGGACTCTTAATGGATTCCTAATGAAAGAAATAAAGTATTCACTTTAATATAGGTTATATACCTAGGTACATGTTGTATAATTTATAATGTAGGTTAACAACCTAGTCCTTGCGTTCACTCATGATTCATTGATTATGATATCAGATCAGCGCTTGTAATAGCGAAATGTAAAACTATCTGAAGGTATTTGTTGTACTAAATAATTATATTTCAGCTGCCATATTTAAATAAACGTAAGTTCTGACAGAAAAATATAAGGATTCTTTTAGATTAAAATAGTTATCTTCTGGTTTATCATTGTTCTAAAAATTAATGGGTACCTATTTTAATTAGGCAAAGTATAGATATTTTAATGTTACCAAACAAAAAAGTAGAGTGAGTGGGGGCAAGATACAACGATTTTTTGATGAGATGGACAGTGTTGTTTTTCAATCCTTGTAGAAGAAAAGATATTAACTTGAAATAATTAAAGAGCAAAGACTAGATTTGTATAATATCTTAATAACAGCCAATGGTAGATACCTACTTATTAAGGGTTAAAAGCACGAAGTATACCTACTCATTTAGGTGGGAAGCAAGCGGGTAGATACCTACCTATTAAGGTGGGAAGCAAGCGGGTAGATACCTACTTATTTAGGTGAGAAGCACGTGTTTCGCGCACGTGCTCGCGACCCACTTGCGGGTCGGTATCCGACCTCGTGCAACAAGCGTTGTTAACTACGGGGATATTATCTGTTAATAGAATTACGGCCTTATTTGCATTCGTCTTGCAGTTCCTTGGTGCTCTTTTAAGAACATTTATAAAGGCTAATATGCCTTGACTGGATCAACAATACCTAGGCTCATTTTTTACTTATTCTTATGACCTAGGTATGTATCGGATATGATCAATGCGAAAGTTAATGTATGTTTGTTACCTCTTCATGCCAAAACTATTGAATGGATTGGGTTAAATTTGAATAGATAGTTAGTATATATGCCTACTGAAATAAAATGTAACCTACTTAGACTTACAAATTTTTTGTCGAGCTGCCGTCCACGCCTCCTAATTTTTTCAAAGTTTTTTTTACACAAAATGGTTACAGAATAGGTACAAGTTCTTGAGCCTGTATTAATTAATATCTTATGCTAAGTTTTCTAGGTTAAATAATAAGTCAATCGTAAGGGTTATCCATAAGATTGTTTAAACAAATTCGACCATGACAATCAAGAGACGCATCTCTCCTGCTACTGATTTTAATTAAGGAAAAATGTACTTTTATCGCATAAAAAAAGGGATTCGTCCACTTTTTCTAGTAGACAAAATGAAAATTATGAAAATCTTTATTGCTCTCCTTCTTCTTCTTTATTTAACCTGCTCTTCAATCTACGAGAACTACAATTATATCTTTCGTTTTTTTAATATGCCTGAAAAACGTGTTTTAATTTATGGTAATATACCTATATACCGAAAATGTCAGATCAATACAAAACAAAAAAGAAAAAGAACATTACAAAATAAAATTACATAAGACACAAATTACATATGACACAAACAGTACAATGGGCGGCCTTATCGCCGCCCATAAGAATCCTACATTAAAAATATTCAATATGGAGCCAAATTACGAATCGCATAATGTTCCTCCTGTTCTTCAGAAGTATTTTTAAAAATCCTGAAACTTTTTGGTATTCTCACAATCGGGCCACTGTTACAAATTACCAAAAAACTTCAACCCCACTTTTTACCCCCTTAGGGTTAACCCCTAAGGGGGTGAAAAGTATAAGTGTTCGTAACATGAAACCTTCCAAATTACTAGCTTCAGCAGTTGGGTGTCTTCAAAAAATCGCTGCTCCTTTATTTAGTTACTCAAATACAATGTATATATTTTCTTACGAATTTCAGGTATTTAATAGCCTCTATTAAATAGTACGCTTGTAAAATCTGTTATATACCTATTATAATTGTGATTTTGGAATCGATATTGTGAATATTATCATTGAATGTCGTTACTTTTAGTATCTACAGGTTTACTAAACGCTTTTCTAATTGTACTCATCAACTAAAGTGAAACTAATTGATGAAAATTTTATTTCAGACAAAATGTGTTTTTATTCACATATCATTAATATTTAATCTCTGAAACTTATCCTTATATTTGAGTTCTGAAAAGAGTTACTTTGAATTTCAGATCCTTTGACTCTATGAAAAGCTCAGAAAAAGTTACAATGATCATTGTTTGTGGTTCGTGACGAACTCAACAAAAAATCACGTTTCTTTTGGCATTGTACACAAGCTGGCAACGTGCGTGCGTTTACTTGTGCTGACTGACTGTGGGCTGAATATACCATTTTCCTGCTTAGGTACTGTAATTTTTTTTTTAAAGGTGATGATGTTCACCACAACATTTCAAAAAGTAATGGATGGTCTCATAGAGACTTTTATCTATAACTATAACGTTAAAGATTACTTACGTCTCGTCTCAAAAATCCAGGGCCTCTACTCACTAAAACGAATGCGAAATATGCGGACCGAAACGCAACTTCTCCGAATATTCGGCACAAACCGTACTCTAGGACCACTTCGCATTCAACTTCGGCCATCGAATTTACTTTCGTTTCTTCGGAGTGAATGAAAACTGAGCACGCTAATTGGTTATGAGGCTTTAAGCCGAAATCCCTTTGCTTGACTGTGTAAAGCCATCTTTAAGGTTTAAAGTTGACATAATCTATGGAAAAAGTGGACTGACATTGTCAGAAATGACAGGTCCGGAAAACGGAGTTGCTATGTACCTACCTATCTATCTACATAACTGTTTGTTTTGTTTGTTATTTTTATGTTTTGTTGATCTATCTGCCATATTTCAGTCATAACTTGCCGACCGGACCTTTGTGAATTTGTTCTTGCGTCAAAATATGACGTGCTGCACATAACAACTGACAACAATCCGCGATTATTAGGATAGTCACAGAGACTTGACGAAGGGCTTTCTGCGGTCCACCGCCGCCGATGGCCACCTACGAGGCCTTACTCACCACAGCTTGCACAGCAGCAGTAGCAGGTCGATTTGTTGCCTGTACCACGAGTTGACCAAAGTATGTACCTTGTAGATATTATTATTTCGTTCTAGATGTTAAAGTTGAATTTCATTTAAAATTTAATTACCTAATCATACTTTCAGGAAATACAAAAGCAGCAGGTGAACACGGCGGCGTTGTACTGTGCGTCTGTGCCCCAAAGCCTCACTGAGCTACTGCAGAAGCATGGTGAAGAAAAGATAGAGGTGCTGCGAGGGCTCAAAGAATGACTTACTTACCGCAGTTGTAAATTAACTTGTGGATTTAATCAAAAGTACTTCTACCACATCCGTCAGATCCTATGAAGCATGGTGCTTTAGGTTAAAAACTAAAAATGGCCTGCTGGTTTAATTGGAAAATGCTTACTCTAACAGTATACCGTATTAGTAAATATATAGTAGTAACCAATAGACAGTATTTAGCTATAATTTAATTTATGTACCAGAGTTCGATAGAAATCTTTATAAAACCTAAATTGTTTTAGTAAAGTATCTTATTATAGTTAACTATATGTTGGTATGAAAATAAAGTTTTTTAAACATAAACCTACCTAACCTCTAAATGATTTTAGGGCCCGGAGCAGACCAGCAAGGTAGATTAAATATATTGTTGGACATGAAAACCTAATCATATTGTGGGATGTGGATATTAATGAGGAAAGGAAGTTTTAGGTATAATGATTTATGATTCAATGTGATAAATAGTTTGATTTTTTTAAAGTTGGTTTTGTTATAAATTGTTTTCATAATTTTAGCTTATATTTTACATAGAGTATCTTTATTAACAACGAAAATTACAAGCAAGGAATAGAAAAATTAAAGAAAAGACTAGTATTTACAATTGAAACCATTGAGCTAACTGCAGACGGTTGCAAACAGTATAAAGGTAGCTCAATTGATCCATGTCAATACCAGTCGGAAGCGTCCCCAAGACACTGGCTGCATTACCACGCTGTATGACAATGCTGATGCGCTGAGCCAGATAATAGCTCATAGAGTATGAATACAAGTTATAGAAAATGTTTAGCTAAATAATATTTGATAACTATGTATTGTTGATGTAATTTATTTACCTATGTGAATGTTATTATGTCACTTTATAGTTACCCCTATATTCATAGTGGTCTGTTGATTTGAACCAATTGGTAAGCAATTTCAGCAACATGTCAATGCAATTTTAGTTTATGTGATACAAATATTTATGTTTTGTGGATGGTTTTTCAATAAAAGATTATTGAATAATTACTAATAATGGTTTTAATTTTATTTATCATATAATATAAGAATCAGGTAGTATAATGTAGCCAAGCACTTGTCTGGTTCATCAACTATGTAGGTAACTTATTTATTCTAAGCCGCTGTGCAACTAAGGTTGTCCTCATAGACCATCCCCTTTGCAGAGCTGCCTGGGTGGATGACTGGTTTTCTGCAGCTCTTGGAGCAGGCCGCCTTCTCTCCTCTTCTATATCTGCCTCCGAAAGTTCCATTTCAACCATATTTTCACTAAGGCACATAGGTATTGCCTATAATACAGCAGGCAATTGTAATTTTTCCTGCTGTTTCTGGTGATTGATGGAAGACTCGCACCTATTAGGCATCTAAAGCTCCCTTTAGTAGCCCGAGCTAGCTTTTTCTGTATTTTACAACTTTATTGTACTATATCAACATCAATGGTTTTTTTGTGCCTCGATACACCGCCACCGCCGGCCGCGCCGTGCCGTCTTCGGGAAATCTTTTGATCATGCATGAGAAATCTCCAGAGCGAAAAGATACCTTGCCATTATAGTAGAACAAGGGCAAATTGAGAGTCCGAACTCGAACATAGAGAATGTGGAAACTCTAAAAATTGTCTAGGTCAATAAACTATGAGAATGTAGAATGCAGAAATGAGATGAAGTACAAAACGAAAATTAAAACGATAGATAAGATGGTTTCGTTGCAATGTTCGTTTTATTTGGTTGAATTGACACATTTCTCGTTGTCAAGTTCATATTCACGTTTCGTTTTTAATGCTCCAAGAGTACCAAATACGACATCGATTGTCTAAATATGTTTCGTCCGTTCGTTCTTTCGTACGAAAGTAAAAACGAAGTCACCTAGAGTACCGATTTGCACGAAAACGAAAGCGAATCTTCGATTTTTGGCAGCCCGAGTAGACCCCCAGGAGGTCCACTTTATTTCAACGAAAATCGAAACTTCGATCGAAAGTTCGCGTAATTCCTACTCCGCTTTCATTTATTTACGAAACTTCGTTCGAACGAAAATTGTTTGACATTTAAATTTTCTAAACTTACTCCCTTTCACGAAAGTTCGAAACGAACATTTGATTTTGACGGATCTTTGTTCGGAGTTTTAACCTCAAATCGACGAAACCAAAAGTGTTACCTTTTGATTTTCGTTTTTCTGATTTTATAAAGAAAATTGACTGAAATGAATGGAAGATTACTTTTAATTGTGCCTGCTCTTCGTGATGAACGTTTGGAGCGTAAAAGAACCCGCGCAGCCTGCGCTATCAATTCAATATCAATCATATTACAGACTTAGAGTTTGTAGGAAAGTCTGATTTAGGGAATCACAGACTGAGTAAGAAATTATTTGAAGAGTTGTGGCAAGAGATGGTACCTCTACAACCTCCAAAGGCGAGACGTATTTAATAATACTATTTATTAAGACTTACAAAGTTTTATGATCCAACACAAACAATTTATCGAGAAGCAAAAACACAGCAACTTAAAACATTCCTATGGAATGTGTTGCACATTTCCGATAAAAAAAGCACTTTTGATATCACAACACTTGAGAAACATAATTTATACTAACAAACTTTGTTTTTATCGAAACAAAGAATGCAAACATAACATTTTGCAATGGACCATAACAAATAAGTACCTAAATTAATTATACGGATATGTTTGGTTGCCTTATGTTACTATTCAATTGTGTATGAATTGTACTCTTAAAATTAGTCGCATTATAACAAGTTCTTTATAGTGCCTAGGGTTAATTACGTCAAAAGTATAAATTGGTGAAATTGTAGTTGTTTAATTACAGATATTGCTTAGATATATCTAAGCAATATCTGTAATTAAACAACTACAATTTTGTTTTCTGTTATATATAACAGAAAATAGTTATTGAACTACATAATAGATGTAGAACTTAAAAACAAAGCGAAATATTTTGTTAATTTTGCATTTAAGAATAATCCGTAATTGACATGATAAAAAACCTACACATATCATTCGTTCAACTTCATTCACGAAAATTGTCTATGAATCCGAACTTTGTGTGCTTATCCGAAGATGATAGAGAGTAGGTTCATCACCGAAACTTCGTTTAAAATTCGTTCGGTTGCGAAACTTCGTTTCAAAGAAAGCGGGTCGGCGCCCAGCCTGTATTTTATATTATTTTTACTAGCAGCGCCTCGCAGTTTCACCTGCGTAACTCTCGTTCCCCTGGGAATTCTGGGATAAAATATAGCCTTTGTGTTATTCCAGACTATAATCTATCTCTGTGTCAAATTTCATCCATATCCTACTAGTTTTTGCGTGAAAGAGGAGCAAAAATCCATCGTCCGTCCATTCATCCTACTACAAACTTCCACGTTTATTATTATGTCAGTAGGATAAGCGGTAGAGAAGCAAGCAAGAAGAAATCAGAAGCTAGTTTGGTATAAAACGTGCTCAGAAACGAGTCGTTTATTATAGTTACCTCCCGAAGGCAAACAAAGATTGTTTGATGACGAGCTACAAACATGACACGTGATATCATAATCATTTCAATAATACAGATTTGGCAGACATGTGAGTGATTCGTGGAACAATCTTTGATAATCAAGGAATATTGAGAATGAATATATGACTTCATTCCGCCATTGTCTACCTACACCGTTTGTTATTTAGGTATGTATCTAAATACCAAGAAGGTAGGGTAGAAATTGGAGGATGCTGTAAGATATAACTTCAAATTCTTGTAGAATGGCTTTGCGTCTTGGTTGACGTAATTCTAAAAATGGCGCCATATGATAACATTTGTATAGTGTGCCATTTAGCATATGTACCAAGCCGATATAGGGTGAATCACCCGTTTATTTGATATCCAGTGTAAATCCATTTTTTATGCCTTTAAACATAGGTATATTTTTTTATTTTTGGCTTTTTTTTCTTTCCTATTCGTAATAAAAATAATATTGTGAGAAAAGGTGTAAAAAATTTAAAAACATCTTTGAAAAAAAACAAAACGAATTTATAAAAAAAGAAATTAAGACATAAGTTACATATTCAACTGTCCAAAAGTCCTGCAAGGTCTAAAGGAAATCGAGCACTTTGAGTTGTGAGTTTCAAATAGTTTCTACCAGTTTCGTAAGCGTTGGTTCAATTGAAATGTTCAAAAGTTATTATCTAATGGGAAATAATGTATTGCCATTGTTTGTTTTAGTCCTATTCCTTTAGATGTGCCCATGCAAAATTGTAACCTATTCATTTAGGCAAGCAGAAGACAGGCAGGGCGCTATGGCGCTCATTAGGGGAGGCCTATGTCTAGTAGTGGACTAATATAGGCTGATGATGATGATAATGAGATAATTGTAGCGTGAAGGAGTACAGTATCCATTATCTATCCAAACCTTTTCATTCATTATATTACTAGTACCTATCTGCCAGCGGCTTCGCAAGCGAGACATGGAAACTTTTCAAAGCTATTTAATATCCTAAGATGTTTTTGAATTGACGTATTTTTAGCCCTGGATTAACACATAGACTAATTTTCCATCCCACAAATCAGTTCCCATGGGATCAAAATAGCCTTGAGATGTTTCCTTATAAACAACGCATGCGAAGCCGTGGGCCTTTGCTAGTCTACCTATAACTTAAATAAGCATTAATGACAAAAAAGAATACAATCAAATAAAAGAAACAAATCAACGAAGGGAAGCGCCCCAAGAATTAATGAATATAAAAAAAACTAAACTAGTACCTAGGTAGATACCTATTTATATTTGAAATAAGTAAGTACAGTTTCAAAAAATCAATATATATAATATAGCTTCACTAATCCATAACAACGGTACCAATCGGAAACGTTCCCTTAAATAAATAACTACCTACCTATTGAAAAGTAATTACGAGGCAATTTTCTTGGCACTTTGTGAGGTTTCACAACTTGAAATGGAGAGAGCTTTCGATGTTATTTAAAATTATTTCAAAAGAACAACTAAGTAAAACAACTAATAAGAAATCACGAGGCTCTTTCTTACTTTTCATAACTTCTGTCGTTACTTCGCGAAGAAAGGAGGATCGATATGCTATTTGAACCTCTTTTTGTCGCTGCGAATTAAATGTTTGCCAACATTATAATCAAGAAACACATTTATATTCCATAAATCAGTTCTCATGGGACAGATAATAGATACATATATATAAATAACATAGGACAATCACAGCATCATCTTGCCCCGATATAAGAGAGCTTGTGTGTGTATAACGACTAGTTACATACTTAATACAAAACATAGGTTGATAATTTTTACATCATAGAAAACACCCACTAGTAGGTAATTTCGTTTCCATAGAAACGAAGCAAGAAACCGCTGACAGAAACTAGTAGGTTGGTTAATAATTTTGGCAAGTGTAGAAGACCATCGCACGCGCAACGTGAGTCAGCCGACACGAGCGGATCCGAATGTATAACAACGTGACTTGGAGTTTCAGAAATAATTAGATAATCTTTATCAAAATTGAGTACTCTTTGCTGCTTTCCGCATCCATTGCGATCATACTACGAGTATTCATGGATGAGATAGATATACAATGTGATTTGGCGAACCTTGATCAAACGAAATGTGCGGATACACGACACATATTATATCGATAAAAATCGGGATAAAAAAAATTACCTATGTTATTTGTCTCAAAAACAAAGCAGTTTTAATATTTTTTTAAATGAAGACTACTTCATCTGGTTTTTTCTTCGTTTCTTTTTGAGTAAATGGTGTATTTTATTCGAAGTAGTTTCATTTGAAAGCTAGATATTTTACCTAGCTAATAAAATAAATAAAAAATACAAATACGATACATAAGCGTTGTAAAAACAATATTTTTTTAGAAATAAGACAAAAAAAAAACTATTTTTATTTTATTTTTTCTCTGTTACTTTAAAACTGGGTTATTGAGGTGTACTTTTTTACATGTTGTATTAAATTTCATAGTTTATTCTACAAATCCTCCAAAAACGGGGGGTCTAACTCTTTCCGTTGTCATGTTATTCACGATAGACATAGATAGAGATAGACCCCCAGTTTTTGGAGCATTTGTAGAATAAATTAGAGTGAGTGGGGGGAAGATGAAAAAAGGGGTAAGACAAAAAGTCTTCCATAACACCAGATTTATAGTACTTATTGGAGTGCTGACTACATCGTTAGGGCCACAAATTCAATATGTTACACACCTCAGTCAGCGGTTGCCGATGAGAACGCCTGGTTGTGTGTAAAGTGCAATTTTCTAAGACAGTGTACTTTTCAGGATTCACAAAAGTGATTTCATCTTGCCCCGTGTCTTGTAAATTGAATTACAAGGCAGGTACGAGCGTTTAATTGAAACATCTGCCTATTATTTTTTGTAGACATTTATGTAATTACTTCTAAATCTATCTATTTCTCGTATTTTAGAATTTATTTCAACTTTTTATCTTTCCCCATTTACATTTAACGGGGTAAGACGAACATATCAAAGTTTTCTTATTGACCCTTTTTCAGGTTTCATACTAAAAGCCAGAGGTCCTCAAACTGTATCTTTGTGTAGGTTTCAGCAAAAAAATAAGAAATAAGCAAATAATGCTGAAAGTAGTAAAACAAAAAGAAACAAGAATAGGTATGCTAAGAAATGTGAAATAAAAATAGAAATCAAACAGAAAAAGAAAATACTTACGTTAAAAATTACAAAAGTAAAAAATAAACAATTATTTTATGGTGATGAAAAAGAATATTCATATAGGTATCATGTGAAATAAAAAAAGTTTTCAGTTTTTATTTGATTTTTCATTACAAGATAATATTTTTTTCTTCAGTCAAATCTTATACAAATTGGCTGCAAAGTTTGAGAATCTCTGCTTCAATCTTCCCCCAGTGGGGTAAGTTCGGAATATATATTTTTTTAAATTTGCTATATCTTTGTTAAAAATAGGTATTTTGGCACTACAGTCAGTTACAACTTTTTAAATTACTTAACACTATAGACTAAGGACCATAAACTTTGCCTAAGACCTGCCTAAGACACGTTTTAACGATTTTAGATTTTCATTCGATCTTACCCCGTCACCTTTTCATCTTCCCCCTGTTTCAATTAAGTAAAAATATTTTTTTTAATTACAGCTTTCTACTTTTTGGACAGCTTTATCAGGCTGTTATTGACATATTATAAAAATCTAGTCTTTACCCTTTAATTATGTCTAATTTACTTTTAGCTAAAGTCAATATCTATTCTTCTACAAGGATTCAAAAACAACACTGATCATCTCATCAAAAAACCGTTCGATCTTGCCCCCATTCACTCTATAACAAACAGTTTGTTTTGTTTATGGCAATAAACAAAACAAACTGTTTTCACTCTATTGGTTGAAAACTATGAAGGTTTTAGTACATTAAACCAAATGAGATCAATATGGGCGAGTCTCCTTGGTCAAAATTACCATAATTTCCAATGAGGTTTCAAATTAAAGACTCATTACTCCCAAGAGAAAATGATATTGAATTTCGAACATCACAATGATAATTATTATGGAGAAGGCGTATAATGAGATCCTCTTCGAAATTCGAAATAATTTGTATTAAGATGAAGAAAAAAAAATTATTTCATTTTTAATTTATTATTATTATATTATTATTCTAATATACTTTCATAATCATCAGAATAGTAGATTATTAACTTCGTGGATGAAACTGTCTTCGTCTAGGCATGATTATATTCTCTCGCACTCAGGATTGAAGTAATCCCTCAATTTTTACATTAAATAAATTATGTAAATATGAATGAAATGAAATCGATCGTCGGTCACACCATAAGAATAGACAAGAGTTGTTATTTATTCTGAGTTATTATTTATTCTTATGGTCACACACAGAGCGTTATTGAATCCCGAGAAGACATTGTACAAGACAAGTTAATGTTGTTTTGATGATGCTTTTGCGCGGCAAGACACAAGATGACGTCTCATAATAAAGTGTGGTGACGTCATGTCGCGTCTCACAATGTAAAAAGCAAGCACCGTTCATATTGCTTTGTACCAATAATCAAAAAGGTTTGTTTTAAAGTTCGATTGATAGACCTTAACATCTATCTGTGAACGATTGCATGCTGTTCGGTTCGGTCCACAGGTTTGGTCGAATGACAAAATAAATAACACATAAGTACATAATTTCATTTGATTTAATTTTAAGAATACATACAAAATACCTAAACTCACATTTCATTGAACCAAATTCATAACAACTAATTAATATACCTATACTTAATATAATTTGAATTGACATAACTTATTTAATTTAACACTCAAAGCAAGTAATTTCAAAATAAAAAAAAAAAACTAAATGGTAAACACATTTCATATACACACATCAAAACATAAAATTATATGGTAAAAAAATACTGGTACAAAATGATTACTTAGATGCTAATCTCTACATTAGTAGGTATATAACGAAGTCGCTAGTCCATAGGTAGTATGTATGCTTGGATTTTTAAGACTACGCAATGGAATTTGATTTTTTCTAATAGATTGCTTTAAGAAGAGGGTTTATGAGTTTATTAAAGAAAACGGCATTATAATCCGTTGCGTAGTTTAAAAAACCCAAATCAACATGCATAGGAAAAGACAGACAGACAGCGAAGTGACTTTGTTTTACCCTATGTAGTGATGTTGTTATTGCAATTTAATTTTATATCATCTGTATTACATAATATTATACTCCCCGGGACATAAGGTTGTGGAATAATATACACATTGTAAATACTTGTCTTATATACTCAATATCTTTGAAAAGCTGGTGACCCGCCCGGAATACAAAAACAAATTTAAAAGAAGGTTCTTGGTTAACATAAAACAGGCACCAGTCTCTCACAATGCTTTCTAAGATATAATTTAATTTAAGTATTTTTTTATTTTCAAAAAGGTACAATAAAGTGTTAATTCATTCATTCATTCATTCTTTCTACATAATAATATTTGTTTACACAATATGCTCTATGTTCTCTATACAATAAGCTTTGACTTTAAAAGAAAAAAATATATATTTGATTAGATGTTTGTAGTGTTCTTTTTATTTTCAATATGCTTTTTTATACTATTTGGTACTTAGATAGATAGATAAGAATTTTATTTGGACTACAAACACATCATACAAAATACAACAAAAAACATTACAATAGTAGAAATACAATAACTTAGATTTAATTTAAATAATAACAACAAACAAAGATTCAAAACAAGGTATAATGTGTATGTGTGCTGCAGTACGTCAAAAAGGCCTTGGCTCAGTGTGATATTTTGCCAAGGAAGCAAAAGCACTGATTTTCAGCCATGACCTATTGAGAGCAAGCAGTACTTCGTAAAATTCGATCTATTCCTATCTAATAGGTACCAAAAAGTAATACCAAATGGTATTTGTTTATGATTTGTTTATTATCCTCATTAAATTCTGTTCCTAACGAATACCAAATTCGAAATCTTCAAATGTAATACAGAATCTATTCCCAACGAAAATCATATCCGCTGTTTATTTTGACTGAAATGAAATAAGTTATTTTGTAACGCGACTAAACGTGGGACACCTTACTAAAAGCCTACAATCTACATCCTTATTACAATGCAACAAGTACTCGTGTTGTTGAAATAAACGTCGGAACTCGTGGCCTACAGATTTGCCCACGAGCTCTTCCCGTACGGAACGGACTCACGTTGGCTCGCACTATACCAAAAATACACATGCGGCAAAACGCGATACAAATGTATAGAAGTGACACTCGTTTTATTAAAACCGATTGAAATGATTCTTTAACTGAAACGTTTATAAAATATTATGTAGAATTTTAGAAGAAAAAAGAGTATGAATACGTACCTATGAATTATGTTGAAATGAAATTGAATTAATAATTTGATTTCGAGTGAGATAATAATACATTTGTCCTGGACACGACGAATCATCATAGATTGTACATAGTTTTAGGAAATTGTTTGTAAGAAAGAATTGCTAGAACTCTGTGAATATTGTTGAGGACAACGTCTAGATAAGTCTAGTAGTTTTAAGATTGCTAGTATATTTCTTTAGATATAGTTATAGTGTTTAAAATCGTACATAATTTGCACTTAAACATAGGTAGAATAAGTACCTACTTGTCTCCGTCCGACAACAATGGGCCATAGATTAAGTGATAGTTGTTGGACACCGATCTAAGTACCTACTATTGTTCTCGAACGAATCGAAAGGAAAGACAGAGACAAGTAGGTAAGACAGAGATAGATATAGCTTCTAGAAAATCGTGGAAATGTAAGACTAGGACGGCGTTATTAAATGAAAGGGATAGAGTTATTTCTAGATATTTGTCGAGTATTCTGGAATGTTTTACGGTGATATAAAAGGCCGTCCTTGTGCGTGGAAATTCATTCAGTTTTTAGACACAGCAAAGTAATGATTCAGATTTAAGTTGTGAACAGTGGTTCCAGTGATAGTTAGAAATAAATAAGTGAAGAAGAAAAGAAGTCTTTGGAAATCCTGAAAATCCTGAAGAATCCTGAAAACACCCATACAGTCCACAACAACATTTATGCACCTTTTTTAATCACGTTAAAAGCTTTGTCCTCCAGACGAAAGGTATTTTTCTAATAGTCAATGTCTACTGACTCTACATTTTAAAACATACACTAAAATAATTCTGGGCATTATACAAGAACAGCTGCGTGAAAATTGGTGAAAAGTAACCTACCAATGTTTTTATTCCAGGCCTAGAACTACATAGTTACGTCATTAGAAATTCAGCCCGATCCGTTCATTAATTTTGGCATAAAGAGGTTACAGGCATACATCCATCCAAACTTTCGCATTAATAGTATTAAATAGCGTGATAATAACATAGTGTTATAAATATAGTACATAGTGTTATAATATAAATTATATATGTATAGCTACTTAGCCAATGCAGCGCTAGATAGATCCTAGCATGCACCTATTTTTCAGGTTCCTAGTAGGAACGCAATTTATAAAAAAGATTGCTTATTTCTCACGAAAACCTTACTACAAATATACTAAATAAACATTAAGCATTCAAATAAATTCTGCAAAATTCATAGTCAATGCTTTAGAATTTAGATCAATTAAGTCCCAGTTTCGACTCTACTTTCCACAACAACTAAGTATGTCGAGACCACAGTCAGTGTAAGAGTACGGTTGTTTTTACTCTAAAAGCATGAGTCAGAGCCCACGTTGATCGTTGGTATACTGCTTGAACGTGTACAACGTGCTCACGTAGAGCTACGAAAGTATAGACTGGCCGCGTTTTGCGTTTTGAAATTGTCAATGTTTTTTTTTCATTTTTGTTTTTATTTTATACTCGTTTAATTTTTTCATTGGAAAGGGTCAAAGTTTTTGTGTGTAAAAATTCAATAAGCAATTGAATAAAAAACCTTATGATAATTATGGTTCTTATTACTTTATTACCAAAGATGGGTCGGCGTTTAGTTTGGTAGATATTCTTGCTAGCGTCTTCACATCTGGTAGGAACATCAGCAAGAGACGTCTCAAGATACGCTAATCCTGACCTTTTAGACCGTTCATGCCGCTATTCCTTACCAATATTTATATATGTATTTTTCAAACGAAAATATCCATACAACTAAAGAAATAAAGCAAAAATACAGCGAAGTTACATTACAAAATAAAAAAAACTTACTTATCGATTCAATACATTTTCAGATTTTATCGCAACGTGACAACCATATCTTAGTTTCTAAATGTCATGTCTAAAATAATCGTAAGCCTATGAAGACAGATAATGCACTCCACAATCGTCGCGCAGACCACGTGTGCCACCATGCGACAGTGGTATCAAGCGTACAGTCTAGGGTTACCACTACTCCTAGGATTTTTTATATTGATTTTAATATTGATTTATTTGACAACCGGTCATGCATACGCATCAAACGAACATAAAATATCGGAATGTTTAAAATACCTTACTACATAAAAAGGATTTAAAGTCTGACAAAATGGTGGGTTCCTATGTGACCACCTATCCATTTTCCTACCACGTGTCTGTACACGTTGTTTCATCGTCAATTATGTCATACGTTGTTCAGTTTGACATTGCAACAGTAGGTAATCCTTTAAAAACACGTGTCCTGCCTTGTGAAGTTACAACATTGAGTAACATTTTATTGGCAGTTTGAGCTAACTTGCGTAATAAAAGGCAATATGAACCAGGCAAGAGAACAATAAACAATTACATATATAGGTAATACGCTAGGCAAGGTGTATACCTATAACTCAATAAAGGAATAATTTATTACATAATTTAAAAAATATGTATTTTAATCTCTCTTCCCAATACATAAGACTCCAAATACATTGATCGCCGATTGAGCGCGTGTGAAATAGAGTCCTATTGAAATTTTGCCAGGCGTCAGCACGTGGCCTACCATGCGACTCCTGCACGAAAATACTTCGTAACGGTAGTTGCCAACTCTACATCGGGAACTTTACTGACTGTTGGGTAAAAATCTTATTTAAAACTTTATTTCCCATGTTTTATAGTAGGTATATATAATTAATCATTAAATAATAATGATCGTATTGAAAAATTAAGTTTAATCACATTATACTCCATAAATTAAAGCAAAGTAAGAAACTGAACTAAATCACGGTCGACGATAAAAAGACCATTTACATGCCAATAAAAAAATTCAAATTTCGTAAATCCATGCGTAGACCCTTTCGAAGACCCAACGTAGTCCTTTAAAAACTAAATTTTGTAAGAACTACGACACGCTTTAAGACCTATCTACTTTGTGCATAACTATGGGACAGCTCTTGTTCACAAAAAATGGGTAAAACGCTTCAATTCTGTGGCAACACTACTTTCTGTCTCGAATTGCGACGCGGTACGACGCGCAGCCTACCTAGCTACTTAGGTACTCGGCGTGTTGTGCTGGTCTTACGTTCCATTTTCAAACAAACCATTCTACGCTCAGTATTCGAGAAGTATAGACGTGACAGCAAAGCAGCAGTTCAATTCTAATTTCAAAAAGATTCTACTGTAAAATATTGTGATACCTAACGTTTCTATCTTCTTTGTTTTTTTAAAAACAGTCGTGGTTCTTAACATGGTGTGTGACAAAAGGATCAAGAAGACTCTCAAAAAAGGTTTGTTGATTAATTATTTTAGTAACCACTTTAGATAAAACAAACCTTGACGAATATATTAATAATTTAGTAAAAATTTTCGTTGTTAATAAAGATCTTAATAAGATAATTTAGTTTTTTATTATGAAAGGTTTATTATTGAAGATAAAATAAGTATAGAATTAATAACGCTAAAGTTTGTATACTTTAACTAACACTGACCTAATTTTTATCAACAATATTTTTATAAAGACAGTCCCAACATTTAGATTGATCGTGTTATCTAGGTCTATAAATGTCGTAACCGCAACATGTTAAATTATTGTAACTACTATCGAGTGTTATGTAGAGGTTATTTACTTGTAAGTACCTATACACTTTATGTACGTGCTCTTTGTGTAGTTGCATAGGAACTGACCTATCACAATATATGTCTTAGTCACTCATTGCATTATTGAGTTGACTCGTATTTTCACGCTAACATTAGAATCAAACAGCATTCAACATAGTTTTTTCGATTTGTCATCACTAAATACCTAGTATAAAACAAAGTCTCTTTCTCTGTCCCTATGTATGCTTAAATCTTTAAAACTACGCAACGGATTTTGATGCGGTTTTTTTAATAGATAGATTGATTCAAGAGGAAGGTCTATACGTAGGTATAATAAAACCGTGCGAAGCCGGGGCGGGTCGCTTGTATATAATGTCATGTGTATATCAAATAATTATTTATCATTATTTCATTTGTATATCGTACCGCACCATGGTATCAGTATATGATTAGTTAACAAACTGTTGTAAATAGTTTGGCAGAAACTCTACACCATAAATAAATTAAAGTTCACTTTAAGTTTCAAATTAAATACAATACACATAGGTACCTATCTTGAACTAGGTCAGATACAATATAAATCCTTATTGACGAAACAATGTAATATTTCAAAAAAAATTAAAGCATAATATCCATGTTGATCCGTATGGATCCCAGAAATATTTATTTACTAGCGACCCGCCCCGGCTTCGCACGGTTTTGTTATACGTAAAAACCTTTCTCTTGAATCACTCTATCTATTAAAAAAAACCGCATCAAAATCCGTTGCGTAGTTTTAAAGATTTAAGCGTTCAAAGGGACATAATGACATAGGGACAGAGAAAGCGACTTTATTTTATAGGTACTATGTAGGTAGTGATTCATTCCGATGCACTTACTAAAAAACATAAGGTCAGTTTTATCGATCAAATTTCATTTCGTTGCTAATCAAATCGATTACCTATGTACATGTTTAATTTTTTGGATTAGTCTGGCTTCATACTGCATCAGAATGACGAAGGGTTCAATGACCCGAAGGTGATGTCACGCCTCACTTCGTTCTACAGTTACGCCGTTTTGTAAACAGCCTGACTAAAATGAAACTTAGCTGTGTCGAGATAAAGGGGTAAATAGCTTGCTTAGGTCCCAAGGTTTTATAATACATTATCTTTGGTACCTATAGGGAATGGCAGCTCTATATAACTTCATGGTCATAACAACTATCCAAACAAAAAAACGTAGGTACTGATAATTAACTTGGATAGGGCTTGAAATGGCATTGATTGACCTAACTACATGTAATGTTAACTAATCAGTAAATCAATATCTTTATTTCTTTAGGCTTACAAAATAAGCACTTAGGCAAGTCAAATTTAAACTACCTATAGGTAGGTACATAATTATCAAAATAATCTAAGAAATAAAGTGATACTTAATTGATTTCCCCTTCGCGTCCCTTTTTTGTCCACTAGTGGAAGAAGCGAAATAGACTGTAAGACTGTACTACGCAGTTATAATTATATTAATAAACCTTTATATTAACTATACTTAGTCTCAAAAAAGTCTCTTACATGAGAGTTATTTAGCTTAGTATTAGTGTATTCGCAATATTATTTATTACACACACTTCGTATTCTATAATGGCAAGTCACTTTCCATGAGGGTTACATATTTAGTGTTAGTATATCCATAATATTATAAATGACAAATACGTATACCTAACTATAACAGGCTTCTCTTTTCAAAACAGCAACCTACCCCAATAACCATAAATCAAAACCGCAACCAAAATAACTAAATATTTACAAACAAAACCTCCAGTCTAGAGAGACACCGTCGATACGGGATGCATCGCGCAGGCTCAGACGAAAACACGAAAAATACCGCCGTCCGCCAGTAGTCTGCCACTCACGGACGAGCTCTCGCGTTCCACCTTTGAAAAAATCCAGGTGCGTTGACCTTCCATTTTCAAAATTCTGTGTATCCTTCAATCCTTCTGTGTTGTACTAAGTAAGATATTTCCTGAGATTTCGGGTAAAGTTGTACGTTTATGGCCTTGTTGGATTTTGTGGGAGTTGCTCCGTTTTCAATGTCGTTAGTGCAAGGTGGATGACGTTTGAGCTTATTGGTGTTGTAGTTATGTTGGTCAAAACAAACGTTTGCAAAATAATAATTGTATTTAAATGATTATGAATGTCACATTGGCAAATATTAATGCTATTATTAATATTATTATGTTTATTGATATTTTACCATACTTAAAACCTCTCTAAATACTGTGCACAAAAACATGCAGTGTAAACATGTGCACAAAGGATACCTACCGACGGCTGAATGCTTTTATTGGTCTTTTATCCATTAAATTTATCTATTACCCATTTTGCGCTTTGGTTTGCTGCCTCAAAAATACATAAAATTTTCAGTTCAGTAATATTTTTTCTTTTAGTCAAATCGCATAAATATCTTCTATTATCTATCTTCTTTCAATCCAATCCAACTTCTTAATTTTTACTACTTTTGGATAATTTGTTGTACATTCTGTAGCAAAGCAAGCATAGCAATCAACCAAGATCCCAATCTGTCTTTAATTATTATTTGAAACAATTGGTATTTCAGGTAGGAGGTTTCGATTGACGTAGGTCAAGTACCTTGATAATATAGTTTTTATTAACATCTTAAGCAATCGAGCAAACGATTCGAGATCCCAACCATTCTAAATATAGAAATCTAATATAATAAGGTATGGGTGGGAAAAATGTGTAGGCGAGGTAGCAACAAGCGTTCGTAAGTAACCAATGAAATTCAAACATTTCTATTGTCTAATCATCTAGATATCTATGACTAACTTTCTATTCGAAACACAAATGTTTTCCTTTTTCAAAAAAAACAGTGTTTCTGCTTCCTTGGCAAAATATCACACTGAGACAAGGCGTTTTTGACGTACTGCAGCACACTTAGACATTAAATATACTTGATTTCGATTAATTACCTATTGTTTGTTGTTATTTGTTAAATTAAATTAATTATTGTCTATTTTACTAATACTGTTTAACTGTTGTATTTTGTATATCTGTGTCTGAAGTTCAAATAAAATCATCTATCAATCGACTCAAAGATTGATACACTCGTCTCATTTTCCACCGCCAGGTTGAAAGAAGATTAAAGGTACTATTGCAAGTAGGTGGTATTGATAAATGGTATAGGGGAGGGAGGATGTTGCCAGGATAGGGTGGGCGCTGCCGCCAACGCTATCTGGCCAAGGCTATTGACTCGGAGATTATTAAATATTAAAGAGCTTGACTCAATATTGCTGCTAATTGAGGACTACTGTGGCGTAGCGGTCGAAACTCCACCTGTGACATAGAAGGTTGCAGGTTCGATTTTCATGGGGCAAATGTTACTATGATCTGCAGGTGTTCTGGGTTTATTTTAGACTAGAGACGCCCCGTGGCTTCGCCCGCGAACCTGAATTTTAACCTGTTTTTTTCATACAAATTTCAGAAAGTTATTACAACCCCTAGAAGTTATTTTGTAAAAATAAAAATAAGTGTTTAATTATTAATTCATTGTTTATATATACCGAGTTTTGAGTTACTCAAACCGAGGAAAAATTATTTTCCATACAAACTTTACCACCCTATTTAACCCCCTAAGAGGTTAAAATTTAAAATTTTAATATTCTGTCTTATTCTAGGTTCTAAACTATCTACGTACCAAATTTCAACTAAATAACTCAAATAATTACGGAGTCTACTTAAAACAAACATTCACACAGATATTCCCATTTATTATAATAGTAAGATAAGAAAAGATATTAGAGTGAGTGGGGGGAAGATGAAAAAAGGTAAGACAAAAAGTCTTCAATAACACCAGATTTATAGTACTTATGACTGTGCTGGCAACAGCGTTAGGGCCACCAATTTGTTACTTATCACAACTCAGTCAGCGGTTGCGGCTGAGAACGCCTGGTTGTGTGTAAAGTGCAATTTTCTAAGACAGTGTCTTTTTCAGGATTCACAAAAGTGATTTCATCTTGCCCCGTGTCTTGTAAATTAAATTACAAGGCAGGTACGAGTGTTTCATTGAAACATCTGCCTATTATTTTTTGTACATATTTATGTAATTACTTCTAAATCTCTCTATTTCTCGTATTTTAGAATTTATTTCAACTTTTCATCTTTCCCCTTTTACATTTAACGGGGTAAGACAAACATATCAATGTTTTAATATTGACCCTTTTTCAGATTTCATACTAAAAGCCAGATGTTCTCAAACTGTATCTTTGTGTAAGTTTCAGGAAGAAAATAAGAAATAAGAAAACAATTGCTGAAAGTAGTAAAACAAAAAATAACAAGAATGCTAAGAAATGTGAAATAAAAAAAGAATCCAATAGAAGATAAAATAGGTATTTTGGCACTACAGTCAGTTACAACTTTTTAAATTACTTAACACTATAGACTAAGGACCATAAACTTTGCCTAAGACCTGCCTAAGACACGTTTTAACGATTTTAGATTTTTATTCGATCTTACCCCGTCACCTTTTCATCTTCCCCCTGTTTCAATTAAGTAAAAATAATATTTTTAATTACAGTTTTCTACTTTTTGGACAGCTTTATCAGGCTGTTATTGACATATTATAAAAATCTAGTCTTTACCCTTTAATTATGTCCAATTTACTTTTAGCTAAAGTTAATATCTATTCTTCTACATGGATTCAAAAACAACACTGACCATCTCATCAAAAAACCGTTCGATCTTGCCCCCACTCACTCTATAATAAAGATAAGATAAGAAGTAGGATAGGATAGTAGGATATATTTAGCTGATGCGCTCGCAATATCATTCTCGTGGAATTGAATAGGTGACCCCATTGACCCCATTTCAACTGTACCTTAGAATACAAATTTCCAAAAATCCGCAATTAGCGGGTGCCACGTCTTAAAAGGAACCTCCATGCAAAATTTCAGATTCGTAGCTCTTGTAGAAACAGATATCTCTTGTAAAATGTAGATAAAAATCACTTTCTATGAATGTACCTACCTACTAAGTATTCAGTATTAAGTATACCATTTTACTCGTATTTGTACAAATGACAAATGAAAAGGGAAAACCCTCTCGGCGCGTGTGCCACACTCCCACTTGACGGATCTCGTTTTTGTACAAAGGTTCATTCGCAATCACGAGGCAGGGCCAGATGCATTGTAACGTGACTTTACGTTGATCGATTCCTTTGTTCGACACTATTAACAAAAAGTTCAGAGGTTTCTTCCAAATGAAGTCATTGTTTGGTTAGTCGTTTGCAAATAAGTGATTGGGTTTTTTGTTTATTTAATTATTTATAGTCTTATTAATTGCGAATACTGATAAGTTAGAAATTCTTTTACGATATTTATTTTTGTAACTTTAAAGTTATGTAAGTCTGGTGGGAGTTTATTAATTGTGAAAACATGCAAGGTCCTTTACCTGTAGTGTAGGTTCCTACAGAGTTCTAGCGTATATTTAGTTTTAATTTAACTTTATTTTATTCAATAAACGATGAAATTGTTGCGGTATTGCGTATCCTATAAAATACGGGTAGTTTCCCGCGTCATCAAATGCTAAACATCCTCTGATTCTGAAGTGCACTTGAAACTAAATATTGCAAAAGAATGCATCCATTGTTCTATTGTTTTAATAAGAGCATGACGTATGCAAAGAGGTCGCCTACCTATATTATAGTTTTGAAAATAAAACAAAAATAGAACAAATGAGCTAATTTGAAATTAGAGCATTCACTTTATTTATGACAACAATTTTAAAACTTTTATGCAGTCGAGTTTTTCTCTACTCTTTTTCGTTTTACTTTCGAGTATTTTTTTTTTTTAAAAGCGTTGAACCTATGTTTGTATTTTTATAACTAGGTTCTCTTGATTAACTGCTTAAGCCCTGGCACTCGGGAATATCACGGGTCGCGGGTTCTTGTCCCGCCGTATTCGAAATTTTTTGCCATGATATTTCGTTTCTTAGGCTCTCTTGATTGATAATAAATTATAATTTCACAATAAACTACCCATAGTCACAAGAACAAAAGCCTGCTTCGATTTTGTCATTCAAATTAGAACGAATGAAATGAAGATGACAATCAATAAACGACATTTTCTTCTTTCCAGGGTCTCTCAACGCACGCCTACGTGAACTAAGACGCAACCAGCGCTTACAAAAGATGACTCCAGCAGCCAATGACGAATCCCCACCAGCCTACGCCATGGTGGGCGTAGACAAAGAGGCGCAGAACAAACTGATAATCGAGCTTGCTTGGAGAACCGTCAGCCTTATGCAGAGAAACAAACTCATTCAACAGAAGATTCTAGATCTACAGAAAGAAACTGCAGATTTCGTTACAGCTATCATGCAAAAACCAGTGAACAAGCAACGTTATATCGATTATATGAGAGCCCATGGATACAGCTGCCCTGAAGAAAACGAGGAGGATAACAAGGAAAATATCCCAAAGAGGGAGCCGATGACATAAACGAATGAAGGAACTAATGAGTGTTTGATTGAACGAGTGAATGATTCATTCTGATTTGATTAAAATTAAGTTTTGTTTAGCAGTGTTTCTACTAAGTGAGGTTTGATTTTGGCAGATATGTTTTTGGGGTTATTTTCAATACGTTATTATGTTTGTGGAAAGAAAGAAGCCCCAAGATTTCCGGTTATATTGTAGTAATTTATTTAAATTGTTCTTAGTCTTAAGGCACATGATACGAGGCAACATCCAGAATGTTCGATGAAAAACGCATCGTATCGTGCATCTCTTCTAGTATTAGATTTATTCACCTTTGGTATTGATGTTGATTCATCCCTTTATCAACTGGTATTTTTAGTTTATGGATATCAAAATTCTAATAGAATGGTAAAATGGTAGGTTTAAAGTTTACTTTTCCTTTTCCCGGTTAATCGTTGGTCTCTAATATTTACATACATTTTTGTCATTTCACTGTATATCATGTATCCGGTAGAAGCTTTATAAGCAAAACAGGCTTTGAAAATGTGAATATTTTGTATAGTCTGACATAGTTGATGACCATCGCTTGATATCCTGCAATATTTTCCAATCAGTGTCTTATGTAAAAACGTTGTGCTTTGTACGTAAGATTTTAGTTAGGGGTAAGAATCAAGGTTGTTAACCATAGGCTGTATTGAATGTATTTGGTGTTTTTTTCATTATTTTTAAAAATTCATCGTTAAGTCGAAAGAATCAAAACTATGAAAATTCTTAGTTTGCGCTTTGATAATTTCTTGAAATGAATCTAAGAAAAGACAAGGGTTGAAAATATTTGTAAATAACTAATCTACAGAGGAGCACATTCTTAAAAATACTCTTGAAATGTAACTATGCTCTTTTTAACTTTGATTGTAAGGCTTTTTTACACGGTGGCTAATATATAATCAATCAGTCCGGTGACGTACAAACACGTACGGACGAATTTGAGATACTCCTCATTTCTTACCACTCACTGTGTAATTGATACGTCAAAATACTAAGTGTTTCTTTTTCTCATGTAAAAGTCATCGTGTGTAATAGCTTTTAGGTTGCATTTAATAGATTTTTTTATGTACTACAGAATTACCATGCACTGTGTTCAATTTTGTATATTTAGAATGTTGATTTTATGTGAAGCGTAATATTTGCAAAAGTTTGTGGAACGATTTGATTTTTTTTGTTAAATACCATAACATATGTGTTACTTATTTGAAATGACTATTGCACAATTTGTCATGTCTGTTCCTTTTGAGGGTTCCCTAGTCAAAAATGGAACCCTTATTTTTCTCTGTACCTTCGCTTGTTGCGATCTAGATGTAAGATGTTTATTCGAAAATACACAGTAGCTTTTGTAATAAAACGTAACCAGTGTTTTCATTAAACCTCATCGACCTATTTTCCTATAAATTGCTCTTTATCTACGCCACACCTTAAATTTAACAGTCTTCAAATTTAGTTGTTTTTCGTTATTAAATTATAGTCACATAAAGTAGGTTAATTTGAATGGAATTAACAACAACATATGAACATGGATCACATTCTTTTTAAATAAAAAAAATCAATTATTAAGACCAGCATAAATAATTTGTAAAAACTCAACTGGCATTTTACCAAATTTGTCAAATTGCTACGCCGTAGCAAGATCGTTGGCAAGCTCTACACCTCTACGAGCTACGTAGTTTTATTACTCTCTGAAAAACGAAATAAGCAATTAACGCCATCTTGTGGCTGCAATCACAACGTGGCTCGTGAAGATGTAGACCTTGTAAAACATTCATAGGAGAACATTGCGCACTAAATAAAGTTATAGTGCACAAGTGTGTGCACAAGTGCTAGGAAATAATTAAAAGTGCACCTATGCACTTATTATACCCACCGATATAAACCGATACTGGTAGGCCGTGAAAGAGAAGGGCAGTATGGCTTAACGAGCTTCTGACTCTGGGTTGATTTTATGTATAGCAGCAAAATCATATTAAAAAAAAACCAGGCAAATAAATAATGCACGATGGGATGGCAAAAATATCATGTTTGTTGTATGGGAGCCCCTTCAATATTTATTTTGTTTTTAGTATTTGTTGTTTTAGCGGCAACTGAAATACATAATTTGCGAAAATTTCAACTGTCTAGCTATCGCGGCTCTTGAATTACCTGATGCCAGACAGACGAACGGACAGACAGTGAAGTCTTAGTATTAATAGGGTCTCGTTTTAATCATGTGGGTGTATGAAACCCTAAAAAAACAAATATAAGGCTGCCTTTCCATTGACGCGGAGCGAGCTGGCGGAGCGGAGAAACGAGGAAATACACATTAACCAATAGGATTGCCATCAAATCTCCGCTCCGCTTTTTCATGCAATCCTATTGGTTAATATTTCTTCGTTTCTCCGCTCCGCCAGCTCGCTCCGCTCCAATGGACAGGCACCCTAAAACTTGAACAAGTGACTACTAGAACAGCGGAAAAGTCAGGTGCTTTTTTCCTTCTCTTAGGAAATAATGATAGACTTTTAGCGCCATCTCGTGGCGAGTAGACTGTTCAAGTTGGCAAACATCTGATCTTTTTGTCGTTGATAGAGTCATCTTTTTTGCCTGCTAGTAACTAAAACGAGTTAGTTAGAGAAGTTGATATTCATTGAATACAGATGGCGTGTATTCACAAAAACAAGCTTAAAAGGTTAAGGTATAGGAAGGTTTATATTTAAAGTCAGCCAAGTACGATTCAACTTGCACACGAAGGGTTCGTACAAAACTAATGTGTGTAAACAAGAGAAACCCTGAAAACAGTTTTGTTTTTATTACTACATGATATAAAACAAAGTCACTGCCTGTCTGTCTGTCTGTCCTTGACAGCCGTGCGAAGCCGGGGCGGGTCGCTAGTTGATTGATAAAAAACAAAACGCCATCATGACGCGGTGGTCACCCATCCAAGTACTGACCTCGCCCGACTTTGCTTGACTTCGGTTTTCGCTTTGTTTACTTGGGCCCTTTATTCAATTATTAATATAATTATTATTAATTATTATATATTTTTTTACTATCCATTTTTTGTTAGAGCGGCTAGAGAAATTAAAATAGATTCAGTGTAAATTTCCAACCTTAAACCTTGTACGGTTCATAAGGTGAATTCGTCTTATCTTCGTTATTAAACACTTTTTGTAGGTACCTAACCTACAATCTACATCCCGATGACAAACGGACAGACATCGGAGGCTTAGTAAAGAGGTCCCATTTCACCATTCATGTACGAGACCACAAAAAAAAAAACTAATTGCTATCTCAGACAAATGACAAACGGATTCAAACCAAAACGTTTTGATTACCACGTGTCTAGCTAGACCAACAGCAACGGCGAAGCCACAAAAAGCAAAAGAGGCAAAGCTTTGAAATAGACGACTCGACGTCGATGTGTCTACGAGCAAAATTATTAAGATAGACAAATGGCAAACGAAATCGTTCCGTTTTTTATTATAGGTATCCTAGTATTTATTAATGCTCAGTATTAATGCTGATTATTTCCTTATATTTTTATTCGTCCTTTATCACAAAAATCTTTAATAACAACGAAAATTCCTACAATCAAGGAAAAGAAAAAATTTAAACTTGTATTACAATTGAAACCATTGAGCTAACTGCTGACGGTTGCAAATAGTCTACAAGTACCTCAATTGATCCATGTCAATAGCAGTCGTCGCGTCCCCAAGACACTGGCTGCATTACCACGCTGTATGGCAATACTAATGCGCTGAGCCGGATAGGTACTCACCAGCTCTAGGTCATGGTTCGCATCGACCATACGCTCAGATATCAATAAAAAAAACACTAAATAAAAAAGGAAAAATAACGAAGTCAAAATCTCAATTACTCTAAGATATCGTTCTACAAAAACAAAACTATCTACTTTTTGCCACCACTGTGCATCTAGGAGAGAACTTTGATTTGGCCTGTACAAGGTCTAGTCTAGTCAAGGCTGGCTACCTTATTTTACTATTGTAATTGTATATCAGACGCAAATCTGGCTCATTTTAAGACCTTCATCATTTTCATTTGTACATGACTATAATCAAATCATTACACACAAACGGAGCAAGTAATTTTTGCATATTTTACTTAAATGTCAATTGTATATACTTACTTAGCTAAATAACTATTCTCATGTTAGTGACTGTGAGGTTTTTTTCTAGAAGTAAATTTTTAAACCTGAGAATGGTCTTAATACCTAGGTTCTAATAAACCTAAGTCTAAGAGAGTGTCTCAGAAACTTGTAAGGTCCTTGTATTTATTCGTAGGTAACACATTTGGGCGCGAATATATCTAAATTTTGGTATATTGTTCTTTTCAAAGGACATTTTTTTACTGAAAAATTGCAAGTTATAATAATGAGCCAATGACCGTCGTAGCGCTCTGTCTTCAGCTTACCAGCAGTCAAAAACAGATGAAACCTATTTCCTTGCAACGGATTTCAAAAAAGGAAGAGGTTCTCAATTCGAATACATATATTTTTATATGTGCTAGGTACATACATCAGAACTATTTTAATTTATTTTTATTTTGATGATTCCTTTTTCATAGAGCTGGTGCTTGTCATATTTAAATCAAGATCTGACCAGTAGAAGCTGAAAGAAATTGTATTAAATTTTGAGTAATCACGTTTATTAGTTAATTTTGATATTTATGTATAAAGAATAAAATATGCATTTTTAATAATACCTACGTATTTACCGACTTTGATTGATGATAATTGTTCTCATTTTTGCATTAATGAATTTATGATAATTTATGGTTCTTAAAACATGACAAAATAACTAGAAAGTAAACCCTAAGGCATAAATTCATAATTAGTCAGGAAATAATCTTACCTTGTTAGTTTTAAGTGTTAAGAAGGACAGTAGGTCTTACGAGGCTAAGCAATAAATGCCGCAGGCAAAAGTAGGTACTAGTACAATCAGCCTTAAAAACTGAAAAACACTTTATGAATAAAGATTTGAATAAAGATCTCAATGGACCAGCGTATGAAGGCATGAGATGCGTCGCAAGAGGTCGCGGCCAAAGGATAAATGTCATGGTGGATCCAGACCGAGCGAACGAGAGCAAACGAAAGAAAGAAACTAGTAGTGTGGACGTTATGGCGAAAGCAAGCTAAATGTAACAAGGACTTTCGTTCTCATTCGCCGTGCTCACACAATCTCTCCTTACTTTTGGTGTAGATGACTATGTGTGAATTGTCCAGCATTATTCATAGCAATACTCCCAATCACACATACAACACACGCTAAAGATACGCATCGTTTAACCTATAAACTCATCGAACCTTATTGTCTAACTTGAACTCAATTATCAGTTAAATTAAAATGTCAAAAAGTGGTAAAATCGAAGTCCAGGCTAGGTTTGAATGTCAAAAATGACTCTATTTCGATTATCAGTTGAGTTAGACAATAAGGCCCCATGCTCAGAGATTTTTGACGCTGACTCTACCTAATAGGTGAAGCTAGAAGCTTGACAGACGCGAAGACGAAATAGTTCATTCAGGTTCAGTCACGAACGAACTCCGCTGGTTGACGACCGTAACCTGCCGGAACCGGTCACAACTTTACAAACTTTACATATTTTTTTACATTTTATACAATTTACAGTAGCCCAACCCAAATATCCCAAAGGAAAACTCTTAAAAGAACTAGGCTTCAGTGAAATAAGTTGCAATGGAATAAGGGATATGATTTTAGAAAACACCGGCTTTTAGGTAAGTTTCGGCGGGTTTTTTAAATCTAATTATAATCTTTAAAGATCTAACCTCCAGATGATTTCAGAATAATTTTTAATATCTTACACTAATACAAACATTAGTAATAATATAAGCCAAGGTATCATTGTTAAATAGATATAATTAACGAAGAAAAAAACTCAAGTAAAGTAGGTACCTTGGTTAATTGCGGCTTCAAGAATAATGAATGACCATACCTAATCATGTTTTTATAAATATTTCTCAGCTATATTACATTTTAAAACACATTAAATGTTAGGTAAGGTTTGGATGCTTAGCGTGAAATTTTGCATGGGTAGGTAGATGTTTTATCCCGTATAAACAGTAGTAGGTACGAATATCAGTCACTTTCTTTTTTATTTGAAAATATATTGTGTCATTATTTTTCTCTGTGTTAAATGATTATTTTTAAATGTAATTTCATATTTTGATAAAATGTGTTTTACCTAAGTCTGTGTGTCCATGCGATGCTGCCAGCAGAAATTAGTCCGTCAATACGCAAAGTTGACTTTATTGCACAATGTTATGAAACTTCGATGAGCTTTTTATGTTACCTATCCAATAGCTAAGAGATGCATAATAAAATATTTATAGGATTTTAAATAAGTAAAATCCACTAGACGTGCCTAAACATATAATGTGTGTAAGTATATGTGTTTTAAATTACAATTCATACAGCATCATCTAGCCCCAAGCTAAGCAGAGCTTGTGTTATGAGTACTAGATGACTGATATAGGTACTTTATAAAACACCCAGAACCCCGGAACGATTTTGTAGATCGTAAAAACATTTGTCCTAAGACGGGAATTGAACCTGCATCCTCCTTCATCGCAGGCAAACCTTCGCCCACCGCGCTACATCGGTCTTTAAAGGAGTGTTTAAAAAAACTATAAACAGACTTGAAACTCTATACTTAAACCAAAAATCAGAATAATTCATCTAAGTATGTAGTCGAAGACCAAACGGTTCAACCCCCGTCAGAGTCGATTTATTTGATATAATAATTAATTTCTTATAAATAACCCATAATTTGAGGGTAGGCACTGTAATTACAAAATCTAAAATATGTATTGCGTACATATTTAGATTGGTGGATCTGCGAAAGACTGCTGGTAGATGATGAATGCGTCAAGCTGAATACAGGGCGCTATGCGGCGCTCATTAGGGGAGGCCTATGTCCAGCCGTGGACTATTATGGGCTGATGATGATGATGATCAGGATAACTCATTATCAAACAATCTTTTTTTTAATTTAAATTTATGTATTTATTTCAGACTTCTTAAGTCCATAATTTACGTTAAATTGGAACATTAAATAGTTATACTAATCTACAGAAAACCTTAATTAAATTGAACACACACAGAAACAAAAAAAAACAGAAAATTTTTCAAATAAAAACAGTGTAATTGCGGTAAAAGTATAAAAATGTTAAAGGGTGGTACCAAAGACTTAAATTTTTATAATGTTTCCTATTTACGAGTATAATGAAGCTTAAAAGAATTTTTTTATTTTTTTTCTTTAGCGTCAAAAGCTGACCTTATTTTTTGTCCCTTCCTCCACCCTTTTATTCTCTATTTTATTGTTCATATCATGCTAGCCCTGCCAATTCGAGAGGACAACCGCCGCCGGAATCTGTTTCTTGAAGCGATTCACGGCACTTTTGAGCCCTAATCAGCCCTATTATCTTAGACCATAAATCCAGTAATACTTTAAAAAAAATATCAGAAATTATTGGGTTTTTGAGTTTTTGTAACGAAACATCACGGTATTAAAACACTTCCATAAGTTTTAGTACTTATGTAGTGAGTCGGAATTCCACCAACCTGTTGCTTTTCTTACTAAAAACCAACATGATTTAATATTCGTTCCACACACGTTACCTATTTTAATTTTCGTGTGATTGATGGGTTCGAGCAAATTATATTTATGGAGGCCTATTAGTTTTATTGTTGGTATGCCCATTCGTTAAACTTAATTGCTAAGGAACTTGTATTTTTGATTCATTAACCACATTATCTGTTTACGGACATTGATACTAGATACGTCATAAATTTTATAAATCTCAGAGCATTCTTAGGGTCATTCTGGCTATTATAACATTCTTCTATAATGTACCAAGATACTGATGGCATACTTACTTTAAAACGTACTTTAGTAGTAGTTAGTTTGCTTGAGGAAAATCCTCGCGACATACATAGTCTGACCCCAAAAGCAAACAGACATAATTATGAGCAATAGATGAAACATTTTATAAATATTGTTTTATCAATTATCTACCACATAAAAACACTCAAATACCTGTGTGACAAAAGCTTGCCGTAGCTGAAATATTTGGGCACACCAAACTTCGATTTGGATATATAAAAAAGACTGAAAGTTAGGATTTCTTGCTATTAAAACAATTTGACCTCTAAATCAAGGACGTCTTACATTTTTTTTCGTAGGGGAAGGCCTATGTCTAGCTGTAAATAGACATATACAGGCAATAGACAGCATTCGTCTATTTTGATGATGATAAATCTCAAATCAAGAAATAATAAAATAAATAAAAGTACCCCTCTTCTCCGGATGTGTCTGAGGAAGTTAAAAATGTAAAATAAGCCCTTGCGTCTCAATGAAAACCATTGTTTCACTTTAATATTGTGGCCTCTCTCTATTATTACTTATAAAAACTTGTTACTTTATACTATTGTACTTATTCTGTGGCACTATCTAATTTCAGAGAACTGCCATAATTGAAACATTGACCTTTGAGTAAATAATTTTTTCTATATCCTCTCAGACCAAGCAGTATAATTAGGAAGAAGTCGAAACTGTTGGTAATTGCATATAATGACCATAATGACCAATCCTGTATAGTCTGGCAATATTTCTATACAAACATATTCTCAATAAAAAATTGAAACTCTGATATTTCCAGAAATAATTATCATAAATAACATTAGGATTGCGACTTCGATAAAACTATGATCGGCTTTACTCCGTGACTGTACTAATCATTAAATTGGGTAGTGGGTCCAGTCGACGTATTCAAAATGTGATTGAGTTGAGTGATCCATTTCGAACGGGTCCAGTTGACCTAAGATTCCGGTTTTCAACAAACATAGATAGCAACGCTGAAAGCGTTTATCTTAACTTCCAAAAAAAATCAGAATCTCTTCATCCATTTGAAAGCTTTGTAACCACTTAAAAGTGAATGAATGATTGAACGAACTCTTTATTGCTCTAGAAAGTATCAAAAAAATAAACAAATAAAAAAAGACGGCCTTATCACCTTCAGATATATAAATGTATGTCAAGATAGAGTACTATGTTTTGTGAAAAAAAATAAATAAATAAATAATAAATAAATAAATAAATTAAAAAATATTTATATAAAACACTACAATACCAATTGATGTCAGGGATTTTAGAGAGAGAAAAAAGGTTGATGTAGTCAAACCATGCGGGGTCTATGACATAATGTTTATGTCTCCCACTTAAAACTGTTGATGTAGGAGAAAAGGCTTATTTCAAGGCTATTTCTATCGCATGGGAACTTATTTATGGAAAAGTAGTAGTTAGTGTGATTACAGGGCTGACTTCTATTCAAAACTCAGCCCGATCCGATCAGTACTTTTTGAAAAAAGAACAAACATCCATGAGCAAATAAATTAAAAAAAAACAAACAAACATCCTTCCATTCATCCATTATAAAATTAGTAAGGATTTCCAACACAAATGAGAGAAGAGACCCTATCGCCGGAAATTCTGACACAACTAATGGAAAATACGAATGTGCTACATGCCCTATAGCATTTTTTCGACTTGATTGCCTCGATGAAGTTTTTCACAGTTTTTTTTGCCATCCATTGAACAACTTATTAGAATCAGTTTTTTCCAGTCCTATATTTTTTGGTGTGTGTAAATAGTGATTATTTTGTATAACATAATGTAAGAGAAACAAAACAATCGGGTAATTACTTTTGTCCCACCTTGTACCTACCTGTTTTGTCTCTCAGAATTTATTATATCATTCGTGATTTTTATGTTTATTACACCAATAAGCATTTGATACATAAATATTCATGTAAATACATATTTTACGTACGTAACTTCGACAATTATTGCGTTAGAAAAATTTGTTTACCTCTACATTTTTCAACAAAAAAATACCGCTTGCATTACGTGAAAAGTTACGAAATAACTAGGCCTATGCGTTTTCAGAAACTTTTGCTGCAAACAAAGCATTATTAATTCTTGTCATCAAAAAAATACTAAATATTTCTTAACATTTCTTCGCCTTTCAGAAAAAATAAACTAGGTAATTCTTTTGCATTTTTTGAGAGTATAAAATTTCGTAATTGTAACAAGTAACAAAATATTTATGTAGATACTTTTGAATGCCTAATAAGCACATATGGCTTATTGGCATTGTGTACACTCGAACATTTAAAAATTAATGTTGAGATTCCATACATTGATTTTCAGTTTGTACACTCCTTATGAAATTAAATTAAACTACACCCGCACATAATGTAGGATACATTATAAATGTGCCATCTATACAAAATCTATACTTACTACGTTTTTTTTTCAACAAGATTTAACAGGTAGCTATGGAAATCCTGTTTCCTTTCTTAGTACTTATACATTAATAGGTACATTGTATAAAACAAAGTCGCTTTCTCTGTCCCTATGTCCCGATGTATGCTTAAATCTTTAAAACTACGCAACGAATTTTGATGCGTTTTTTTTAATAGATAGAGTGATTCAAGAGGAAGGTTTATTTTATACGTATAATAAAACCGTGCGAAGCCGGGCGGGTCGCTAGTTTAGTATAATGTATCAAGCTCTGCTTAGCTTTCGACTAATTGATGTTGCGTGAATTGTCGTGCATTACTTATTTACTTATTAATGGGTGGGCTAGCAAAATATGCTTAACTTTACGCAATAGGTAGATTATATTACATTTTCCTTTGATCTATAACACATAAAATACACAAGACTTCTTATAACACAACTTTTGTTAGGTTTGCTAATTAATCTTTAGGTAGCTACAACAATTACGACATTGCATTGATTATTCATTGAAATATCATTACATTAGCTAATCTGTCAACTTAAAAAACGATTTCAAATTACTAATTGCATATATAACTTGAAGGTTACCTACTAAACCCCACCATGACGCTATCTTTAAGGTTTTTAACAACAAAATAATGTATAAAACCAGCCGAGTCTAAACCAGTTTCCCCTAAAACCAAAATACCTAATTCAGGTAGTTCCTAGAAAAATGCCGGACTAGTTCTTCGTAAGAGTCTCGAGCTTTTTATTTTAGAAAATAGAATACCTTATCAACAACACATAAAAAGAACTTCTATATACATTAATTTACACCTGATATTTTGGAAGTAGACGCATTCTTAAAGAAATTTACATAAAAAAATAAATTGTTTTTTTAAATGTCTGATCGAGATGACATAAGTCTTAGGTGTTTATCGTACCATAACAAAACCTGTTGAAACAGTAGATCTGTCAATTACAGAATACTTGGAGTCAGCGCAAACGAGAGCAGAAAAAGCTTTTATTTAAAACAATACTAAATAATTTATTTTGAATAGATTACAAAGATAAGTAGGGTACAACAATGAACGATGAGGCCGCAAAAGTTAAAAACTGAGTAGCGACCTCATCGGCCGCCTCCTTCCTATTTTTTTTGTAAGTTCACTGGGTATGTAAGTTCAACCACACACCGATTTTGATTAATAGTTTGAACAAAACAAAAATTTTCTTATTTCCTAATATTATCTGAAAAAGTACTTTAATTACAAGCAAGGAATAGAAAAATGTGCAAGTGGGGCTTAGTAAGTATTTACAATTGAAACCATTGAGCTAACTGCAGACGGTTGCAAACAGTCTAAAGGTAGCTCAATTGATCCATGTATATTATCTTGTATCTGTTCTGGATATTTTCTATGTACCTACTCTAAATCAAAGTATCTTTATACATAGTGCATTACGTATGGTAGTTATATAATCTAGTACACTTAACTCAATCTCTTCTTAGCGGCTGGTTAATGATTTTCTGAATTTATTTATTAAATAATTATTTCAACTGTAACGTATTGTATTAAGACAGTATTAAGATATTCAAGTATTAATTAATTTTATGGCAAATGGCTTTTTTCAGTTATTACTTACCTACATAAAAACTTGACAGGTTGTCGCCGACGACATGTTTTGTCGTCCGTTTGCTGCGATATAAAAAATATATTTGTTTCGTAACACTGATCAGTGACAAGGCTGTGAGATTGAACCAATTAATATCAATTTACTGTTCGATTGCCGCGTTTACATTACACGATTTTTCATTTCGCGTAAGCCCAAAGTTTGGGTGTCTAAAAATAAGGTGGACCCCACGGGAAAAAACTTATTGCGCTTTGTTAAATAATGAAAAAACTCGCTTCGGAAGCTCTACAGAAATCATTGTTTTCTCAGTCTGCATCGATCTTTTCCATCGTAAAAAAATCATTTGTTTATCAAATAATTTTTGCAAATTGCAAAATGAGTTGCCCAATATTACCTTATGCAGTTATATTTCTTACCTTATAGACTTTGACAATGAATGAATTGCGCAACATTGCATTAAACTTTTGCCAACAACTGGTTCTATACGCAAGTACTTAATTCTACCACATAATCAATCAAAGTAGCTACAACATTACCAACCGGATAGCGGTTTAAACCAGAATTATTCATTCATACAAAAAAAATTAAGCACAAACACATTAAGTAAGGCCCACTTACGCCAGGCTAGGTTAACAAACTAACTTTGAGTTAAAAGTGCTCTTCTTTCTTCTTCTTTCTAATAAGTTATTAATGTCACAAATATCCAAACGACTAACAACACATAATTATTCTAACAGAAAAGTCTAGGTAATTCAAAACACTTTGTAGCGAAAGAACAGTACCTACACGCAATCATTCAGTAGGTATTCATCCTATTATATTTGGCCGGATGTAAAAATTAATGAAAGTGTTAATAGCCTCTGATTACTTGGGTTTTGGTTGTTTGTTATTATTTGCAATATAAACTGTCATTCAAATGTGTAAAAATTAAATGCCGAGTTAATGAACCTCAAGTGATTTATAATTAACTAGCGACCCGCCCCGGCTTCGCACGGTTTTATTATATGTATAAACCTTCGTCTTGATTCAATTTATCTATTAAAAAAACCGCATCAAAATCCGTTGCGTAGTTTTAAAGATTTAAGCAGTCAAAGGGACATAAGGATATAGGGACATAGGGACAGAAAAAGCGACTTTGTTTTATACTATGTAGTGATTAACTTTAAGTTATGGTGCAAGTGGGGCTTAGTATGTAATAAATTCGAAACTCTAATTAGAATTTAAAAGCTCAAACTTGTTTATTTACACATCATAACATATACCGCGGCGGCGGGTAAATTTCCACCTCCGACACCTGTTTTCGATTCCTCAAAGCAAATAAAAAAAACCCTTAAAAAATATTATTTTATTTTTTAAGGATTTTTGGATATTTTTTAATAGAAAGATATTTTATTATACAATATGCATGTAAGTATAATATACGTGCATATTTACACAATGACTGACATTATTAGTAATCTAGCACACATAATACAAACTATTCTGAGGTTAAGGCTAGATGATGATGTCTGATATGATAATACATCCAGTTTTACTAATTAATTACTTATCTTTATCATCAATAAGCCCACATATTATGTTCACAGCTGTTTTATAGTTTCAATATGTCGTATCGTAAAATTTAAGGAGCCTTTACAGAAAATCAGAACTAGTGGGCGAACCACATGTAAATGACATACTGGCTCAACTTAAGGTGTTTTTCTGACATCTATGAGTCGTTGGGAATAACCCATACTTAAGCCTTTCTTATCTTTCAATATTTGTAAACAACGCACAGTATAAAATTATCTATAGGCGCATATTGAATTAGGTACTTACCTATCATTGTTAGACCTCATATTGACAAATGTTGCAATCTTTATCAAAAAATTAATAACCAAAAAGTGATTCTTAGACGCAAGACGACCTTTGTGACGCCAACGGGTAGGTCCGCGTGCGATGCTTTAGGTACGCGGGTTCAAATCTCGCCCCGGGACAAAAGTTTGTAGTCTTCAAATGTTTTTCAGGATGTTCTGGTTTTTTCCTAATCTATGCAGTATAATGTACCTATTAAGTAGGTATATCAGTTATCTAGTACCCATCATAACACATGTTCTGCTTAGTTTGAGGCTAGATTATTTTACTATTATTAGAAAGTATGAGGGCTATCTTTATAAACTTTGTTTCTAGAGTATAGCCGGAGTATAAAACAAGCTATAGGTAGGTATGTATGTACAGGTATAGGTACCAACCTTTTTATTAAAAACCGTTATCAATCTTCGCCTCTTCAAAATAAGATAGAAAAAGGCTTGCGTCAAACTTGTTTGAGAAGGTGTGTCTCAGATGACACACACTTTATATTTCCTCACTAATATTGTAAACGCGAGTTAGTTTGTATTTATGGATGTTTGTTAGTCTTTCACGATAAAACTGTTGAACATTGAACTGATCTGTTATAGTTCTAGCCCTGGATTAAAATATAGGCTACTTTTCATCGTATTAATTTGCTGCCTTATTGTCTAACTTGAAAAGTAAAGTAAAAGTAAAAAGTCTTAATTTTGGAACATAAACAAAGGGTATAAAAACATAAATAGGAAGCGATGCAACCTGCAGTTTACCGTAGTACAATCACGGTACAATACATACGAAGCCCAGGCTAGGTTTAAAATGTCAAAATTTAATCGGTCTCGATTATCAATTGAATTAGACAATAAGGCCATAGTTAAAATGCCTTTGGGATATAAATAGCCTTGAAACAGTTCCATAAAAACAACATGTGTGAAGTCGCAGGCAGATACGAGTAGTAATATCTTACTTCTTACTATTATAAATGGGAAAGTCTGTCTGAATGTTTGTTTTAAGTAATCGGTACGTAGATAGTTGAGGACCTAGAATAAGACATAGTCTATTAAAATTCGGAACTTTTAACCTCTGAGGGGGTTAAATAGGATGCTAAAGTTTTTATGGAAAAATATTTTCCCTTGGTTTGATTCACTCAACAATCGGTATAAATAAATTGCAACTTATTAAAGAATTAAACACATATTTTTTATTTTTACGAAACTACCCCTTAGGAGGCGTGCTATAAATGTCTGAAATTTGATAAATAAATTTCCATGCGGGCGATGCCGCGTTGCGCAACTAGTATTTAAAGAAACAAGTCTATCGAAGTCACAAACTGGGTCTATCAACTATGCAAGAATCCTTTCATCGCATCTATATATATACATGTACATACGTAGGTTTGAATTAGGTTCCGGTTGTGTAGGTAGGTGGGTACCAATACCCAACCGGTACCCAATTCGAAATTATTATCACAAATTATCTCTCAACTGAGGTATTATAGTGGCAATGGGCCGGCCATATCTCGCGAAGAACAGACAACCGTTGGGGTAGACTGTTCTTGAGTGGAGACCGCGACTTGGCAAACGTAGTGTAGGACGCCCTCCGGCCAGGTGGGATGACGATCTGCGAAAGACTGCTGGCAGATGCTGGATGCGTCAAGCTGAAGACAGGGCGCTGACGCTCATTAGGGGAGGCCTTTGTCCAGCTGTGGGCAGCATATGGGCTGATGATGATGATGATGAGGTATTATAATTTACAGACAGACATGTCAGCAGCTTTTTATAACAAGATCTTTAGTTTGTTTAGTTTAGTTTGTATATATATATGTATATTTTCTTTATTTGTGTGGTAGGTTTAAGTATAATAAAGAGTTTTCATTCATTCATTCTTTTTGGAGGTTTTATATAATTCTTCCGCTAGCTTAGTCGATAATTGGTTCTAAACGTAATCATAGACACACATAACCGTTCTTAGGTTTTTTGTAATAATTATTTTTAAGTACCTAGTTATAAAAAGCTTTAACGTTTGATGTTCCGTTAGCTCAAATAACAAGGTTATATAATCTAATAATAATTTAAACAGCAATCTAAAAGCTGCTATATATTATTATATTTATCTTTTACAAAACTGTTGGAAGCAAAGCATGTTATTGTTATAAATGGGACTTATCGCGTTTATTTACTTATATTTCCCGAAGTTTCAACAGGTTTGTCGTGGTCACGGCACGGGGGTATTTCTAAAAATGTGTTCTATCGCGTAAGTTAAAAAAACTTTATTGAAGAGCTGCTTCAAAAAGCTTTGTAAAATAAAATATTTTTGAGGTATTGTCAATTAAGTTGAAGCTGAAAATATGAATCACTTAGTTCCAACCCGCAAATTGGCACTTATTGTTTCTGAAAAAACGTTCAAAGGTCCATTAAAACTGGAATCAAAAGACTAAAAATTTTATTTTATAATAAATAGAATTTAAGGGGCGAAGAAGATATACTCATGTATATCTTCTTCGCCCCTCGTATATCTTCTTCGTATATCTTCTTCGCCCCTCGTCTTTTTGTATATTTTTGTCGTCTTTTTGTATATTTTTATATATTTTTGTATTTTTATATATTTTTGTATATTTTTCTCGTCTTTTTGTATATTTTTTATATATTTTTGTATATCTTCTTCGCCCCTCGTCATAGCGGCATCAAAAGTTTATTGTATCTTATAATAACTAATTTATGTGATTAAAATTGTATAAGTATATTTGTTTCGTATTTATTTTTTATATTAGTTTTATTCCAGGCTTAGTGCTACACTTAAGCAAAAGTTTCGGTCAATCTGTTTAGTAGTTTGCACTTGAGGAGTAACAAACATTCATTTATGCATCCATCCATCCAAATACAATACAATACAAAAATTCTTTATTGTACACCAGAAAAAACATTACAAAAAGGAACATAACAAAATACAAGTACAAATATTCACGTCCATAACATTATTATGTTAAATAAATAAAAATAATTCTAGACATTTACACAGCATCATCTAGCCCCAAGTTAAGCAGAGCTTGCGATGAGGCTTACAAGATAACTAATAAGATAAAGATTTCTTATGCAAAATAGTTAAGTCTAACCCCGACATTTTATAAGTACCTACCTACAGTAAGATAATAATAATAGTAAACCTCATAAAGGCCCAAATTAGTTTTTTAACAATTAGACGGGTCCAAACGACCTAATTATACATTTATGGCCATTAAATAGTTGCTTAATCGAACGTAGATATTCAATAGTCACTTTATTGCTCACCTTCGTCAAGTGAGAACCTCTTGTAAAGGGCTGAGCCATCGAGTTTAATAAATCAGTTTTAATAAGGTGTGTTCAATTCGTATACGCAGATACGCAGTGTTTGCAGGTACCTATATTATTTATTCTATTAAATATTGCTAGCTTCAATGTACTTAGTTACTATTTTAAATTTGTGTTGGCATATGGTCGTTAAAATACATAAATAAATTAAATTAGCTTCAATGTACTTTAGTACTAGTTGTAATTTGTGTTGGCATATGGTCGTTAAAATACATAAATAAATAAAATTAAATTCTTCGTTAGGAGCTGGATGATGTGTGTGAATTGTCTAGCATTATTTATTTATTTTTATTTATCATAAAACGTTAGTGCTAGTGCTGCCTAGAGTTAATAATTTTCTCTCGTATTTCAATTTTTATATTAGAGTTGCAAAATTAAATACTTTGATAACTTTGCAGACTTCTCTAATCTCTGTGCCGAACAATATAGATCTGTTATTTGTTTTTCCATATTATCCTTACTGGGTTTTGTTGTCCTGGCTTCAATAAAGCAAATAAGATAAAATATCATAACAAAACAATACAATCAGCTTTTACAAACTATCTTACTCAAACACTACAAAAGCCTATGCGCCTCAATCTGTGCCCTGTAAAAAAGGCAGAAGAAAAAAAAACAGCGAATATACAGGGTTACAGGAAAAGTCGTGCTAGATCCGTTAAGGGCGTGGAGTACCCATCATTCCTGACATATTTCACTATGAAACACCCTACCCTAAACTTAACTCTTTTCGAGATATTCGACTTTGAATTTTTTTATTGAAAATTGCCAATTTTTAGGCAATTAAATTTATTTTTGGTTATTTTGTGTATCTTATTATTATTATTATTGCATTTTTACATGTGTAATGAGATGCTTTAGGACGTCGATTATTAAAAAAGTGCATAAGTTAATTGAATAGACCGTAGTAGACAAATGAAAGTTAAGAAATAAGAATAAATATTAGAAAGTTTCTTTTTCTCTAAGGTATATCTAAAAAAAATATTATGGAAATTGTTCGGCAGATTTTTTTTAAAATATCTACGTTTCATCAGCTATCTAACGAGGTATAATAATCTAGGGTTTTATTCAAATGCATTGAAAAAAAATTAGTTTTATAGCCCACAGGGGAGAAGCAAAATTTATACTTAGCCCTAAAAAGTAAAATAAAACAATAGGTTAGCATGAAATGTCATTTATTCAAGGTTTTCACACAACTTTTTCTTATTCTACAGTTTTTGATGTTCAACATGGCCGCCTCTATTTCTGATACATTGTCGCATCCTTCTACGAAGACCAGTCTTCACTACTCCAGTGGTCAACGTGGTCCTCATTTTATTTGCTGCATCCACAATCCTTTCTCTTAAGTCTTCCACAGACGAAATTGGATTCGGCTCGCTGTACAAAAGACTTTTCATGCACCCCCACACATGAAAATCCATGGGGATTAGGTCCGAACTTCTTGCTGGTCATGGCAACGGCCTCCCCTAATGAGCGCTGAGGCGCTCATTAGGGGAGGCCTATGTCCAAAAGCTGCACACAAGACTTTACATGCACCCCCACACATGAAAATCCATGGGGGTTATCCAAACAAATGGATAGGACGAGGTGGGCCGTTGCCATGACCAGCAAGAAGTTCGGACCTAATCCCCATGGATTTTCATGTGTGGGGGTGCATGAAAAGTCTTTTGTACAGCGAGCCGAATCCAATTTCGTCTGTGGAAGACTTAAGAGAAAGGATTGTGGATGCAGCAAATAAAATGAGGACCACGTTGACCACTGGAGTAGTGAAGACTGGTCTTCGTAGAAGGATGCGACAATGTATCAGAAATAGAGGCGGCCATGTTGAACATCAAAAACTGTAGAATAAGAAAAAGTTGTGTGAAAACCTTGAATAAATGACATTTCATGCTAACCTATTGTTTTATTTTACTTTTTAGGGCTAAGTATAAATTTTGCTTCTCCCCTGTGGGCTATAAAACTAATTTTTTTTCAATGCATTTGAATAAAACCCTAGATTATTATACCTCGTTAGATAGCTGATGAAACGTAGATATTTTAAAAAAAATCTGCCGAACAATTTCCATAATATTTTTTTTAGATATACCTTAGAGAAAAAGAAACTTTCTAATATTTATTCTTATTTCTTAACTTTCATTTGTCTACTACGGTCTATTCAATTAACTTATGCACTTTTTTAATAATCGACGTCCTAAAGCATCTCATTACACATGTAAAAATGCAATAATAATAATAATAAGATACACAAAATAACCAAAAATAAATTTAATTGCCTAAAAATTGGCAATTTTCAATAAAAAAATTCAAAGTCGAATATCTCGAAAAGAGTTAAGTTTAGGGTAGGGTGTTTCATAGTGAAATATGTCAGGAATGATGGGTACTCCACGCCCTTAACGGATCTAGCACGACTTTTCCTGTAACCCTGTATAATAAAGACAACGGTATAATTACTTCTAAATCCTTGATTGCCCAAATACACATTAAACTTTAAACTAGACCGGCTTTGGCAAAAACGAGATTAACCCTAAAAAGAGTCTTCTTTCACCAAACCTTATTGTGTGAGAGAGTCAAGTTTGTATTACGGTAGTTAGTACATACCTTCTATACTGACTATATACAGTACTATATAAATACTATATACAGATAGAAAAAAGATTGATTACAACTATGCTTTTTCAAAATTTCAGCGCGATCTATTCAGTAGTTTTTGCATGAAGAGGTAAAAAACATCCATCCATCTACCTGACCAATCTCTACAAACTTTGGCATAATCATATACTTTATTCCGAAACATATAATATAGTACCTAACGTTTCCTACATAGATACGCTTTGTCTAATAAATAAATAAACTACTTTACTGCATCAAAGTCATGAAGATAGGCAATGCTCTTTGACTTTACGCTTCAAGATGATTTTTTATCACGAAGATGAATTACAGTAGATATCAAAACAATTAAATACAATAAACTGAACTAATAACTCAAGACCTAAATTAACCTTCCATCTTTACAGATAACAACTCACACACGAAGCGAAGAAAGTTCATTTTGCGATATCCAGTTATCATAACAACCTGCTATCACAACAAACCTTACAGAATAAACAGAAATTAACCAGCTATCGAGGACAATGGCAGTGTCAGTAAGGCCGTGATTATAGTATCGCATCTCGAGAAGTGCAGAGAACGCAGTATGTCGACTGAGAAACCTAAGCCGCTGGGGAGAGCTAGGGTGGTCACTTCACAGGTGAGGAATAACTTATACAATGATAATTATTATATTTAATGAAATCAATCACAATGGAAGTGTCAATGCGACCATATAGTACTGCATCTGGAGAAGTGCAGAGAACGCAGTATGTCGACTGAGAAACCTAAGCCGTAGGGGAGAGTTAGGGTGGTCACTTCACAGGTGAGGAACTTATTCAATGATAATTATTATATTTAATGAAATCGATCATAATGGCAGTGTCAATGGAAACATAGTTCTGCATCTCGATAAGTGCAGAGGACGCAGTATGTCGACTGAGAAACCTAAGCCGTTAGGGAGAGCTAGGGTGGTCACTTCACAGATGAGGAAAAACTTATTCAATGATAATTATTACATTTAATGAAATCGATCACAATGGCAGTGTCAATGCAAACATATACATAGTTCTGCATCTCGATAAGTGCAGAGAACGCGGTATGTCGACTGAGAAACCTAAGCCGTTAGGGAGGGCTAGGGTGGTCACTTCACAGGTGAGGAAAAACTTATTCAATGATAATTATTACATTTAATGAAATCGATCACAATGGCAGTGTCAATGCAAACATATACATAGTTCTGCATCTCGATAAGTGCAGAGAACGCGGTATGTCGACTGAGAAACCTAAGCCGTTAGGGAGAGCTAGGGTGGTCTCTTCACAGGTGAGGAAAAACTTATTCAATGATAATTATTACATTTAATGAAATCGATCACAATGGCAGTGTCAATGCAAACATATACATAGTTCTGCATCTCGATAAGTGCAGAGAACGCGGTATGTCGACTGAGAAACCTAAGCCGTCGGGGAGAGCTAGTGTGGTCACTTCACAGGTGAGGAATGCGAAAGTCCGCCTGCCCCGCAGGAGGTTGCGGGTTCGATTCCTGCCTTAGGACAAATGTTTGTATGAGCTGCAAATGTTTCGTTCCGTGTTTCTATGTAACTACCTATATACACAAACACATAGGTACATGGATTTATACATCTTTATTAACAACGAAAATTACAAGCAAGGAATAGAAAAATTACTAATTTATACATTACATGGATATTATCAGTCATTTAGTACCCATAAGACAAGCTTAGCTTAGAGATTGATGATGCTGTGTAAATTGTAATTAAGTTAAATTAAGTATTTTTTCATTTAAAATCAAATATCTCCCATTTTTTTGTTTGTAAATAGCATCGCCCACAATGTGCGCGCACGTTGATGCGTCAACTGGACCATGATTATTGATAGATAGATTATATAATAATCTTCATCATATTAAAATACACAATACCTTATTGCTTTTAAATCATCGACTAAAGTGGGAAGTTGTACATAACTTATGAATATATACCTTAATCAAACTGATAGAGCAATAAATTTCCAGTCAATGTTTCACACGCGCTTCTGATCAAGTTTAACTTAGAATAGCAAAACTTCCATAAATATTATAGGGGTCTAATAAAATATGTCCAATAAAATCAACTAAAAGCCTTTTTAATGAGTCATAAAACATCTCAGGCTCGACTTCACCGAGAACTAAACTGGCGATTAACAGTTGGTTTTGATCAATTTGACAGAAATAAGTTAAAGGTATGAGAACTTCTGTTATCCATCGGTTTAGTTAACAGGTTGTTCTTTAATTTCGTCCATCATGATTTACGAGCTTGTCTTTTTCGCTTTTGAGACTCAAAATACCAAAAAGTTCCGCTACACATTAAAAATAGTAAACACTTAATGTGCTACAAGAATAATAATTATAAAAACACATAAACCTATAAAAGGAATTCCTGGAAAAAATAAGGCTACTTCCCATTACATCCAAAACCATTGTTCTCGAAAAATTTAACTTTCATACATTAGTTCCCAACCACATCCAAGGGCCTTTTTAATAATAATTTTAAAAATATTTTCGTTCATACATTAGTTCCCACTCACATCCATGCAAAGTTGAGGTACCGTCAGCGCGAGAATCTTCTGATAGTAGGATACTTAAACCTAGTAGGTAAGCTAATACGGATACTGAACATGTTTGAGAAGAAAAAAAGTAGAGGATTGTCTTAATCTGTATTTATTTTGTGATTAAATATCAAGGTAAAACAGGAAATCAGATATTTATAATCAAAACGTTAATCTAAAATAAAATATATTAAGACAAAAAAATTATAGATTATCACAGTTAATCAGCCATAAGTATGTTAAATAATTAAAAAATACAGTATAATCGACCCTTAACTCATAGATTATTTTCACATTTCTTATGGTAGATTGGCGTTGTTAAGCCAGGTGTCTACAAAATAGTTGTTAAAATTTGTAATGTTTTCGGTGGTTGCACGTGATTCCATAATAACCAACCACCCATCTTCCACATCCTCAATAGGCAAGTAAGCCAAAGCGGCACATAATCCCACATGTTGTTTTTGATCAGACCTATTGCTTTTGCTAAATTAAAAAAAAAAATGGAGCACAGGTACACAGTAGCAGGTAGGTGCAGCTCATTTGCACTTCTCGTCACAATAGATAAAGGTTAATTGGCCGACTAACTGATAAAAAGCTGCGTTTTTGTTTAATGCAACAGAAAGAGATAGGTGGAGAAGAGGGGGTTAAGTTGCTCTCTGCTTGGATAAACAAATATTTCTGTTTTGCTAGTAAGCTTGACTAGTAAACTATGAATATTATCTACTTACCTTTACATTTTCTGATTTTTATTTATAATATGCGTCGAATTTATTGATATTTTCATACTAAGGTAGCATTATCGTTATAAGTAGTACAAAGCTAACATTAGATATTTTGTTAGAATCAAGAAAAATAAAAACCAGAAGACAGAAGCCGTGCGTATGTTGACTGTACTTTAACTTTTTGTGGATGTGAGTGGGAATAAAATTTTATTATTAAAAATGAGCGTGGATGTGGTTGGGAAACTTTTTTGGATGTAATGGGAAGTAGCCAAAAATAATACTTTGTCTGTGCTGTAGCCAAAAGGAAAACAAATTATATATGCGAGCGTATCGAATCCCTTTTAAAAAAAGTTTTTTTTTTACTAACTATGTTACTTTTTTATAGAATATTAAAAGCGCGGTTAAATTTATAGAAATAGAAACTGAGTGAAACGGACAAGGCTTCCCGAATCAGATTACATAATTATGTTATTTCTGAATCTGAAACTGGGACCGCACCTGTCGTATGTTTTACCAGAAAGTAAGCACATAGATAATAATAATAATAATGCTGGACAATCCACACAGCACCATCTAGCCCCAAAGAAAGCTACTTAAAGCTTGTGTTATGGGTACTAGATAACTGATATATTTAATACATTGTATACATAGATAGATATTTTTTATTAATATGACAGGAAAACACAAATACAGGTAGGACAAAAAGTAAATGAGACATTACAATAGTGAATAAGTGATTGCAATATCTCAACATCTCTGAGGTCAATGACCAGCAATTGCTCCCATTTGCGATCGTGACAATTGATTGATGTTTAATTTAGAAAAGGTACAGTCAGCATCATCGTTATATTTTGATCGTAGTCTCTTCATTGGACATTCTAAAGTAAACACGGAGACGAGCCATATACTCTGGACATATTATAGTGTGGGCGTAAACACAATATGAGTGTACTAGCAGCGCCTCGCGGTTTCATCCGCGTAATTCCCGTTCCCATGGGAATTCCGAGACAAAATATAACCTATATGTTATTCCAGACTATAATCTATCTCTATGCCAAATTTCATTTATATCCGTTCAGTAGTTTTTGTGTGAAAGAGTAACAAACATCCATCCATCGATACTTACAAACTTTCGCGTTTATAATATTAGTTGGAGTAGGATACTCGCTACCTCCTCACTCACATCCGATAGGATACCAGACACAACCGCTTAGAAGTCAGATGCAAGACCAATTCAAAGTGCTTTCCAAGGCATCGTTCTATAACACTGTCAACTTCCGGAATACGTAATTTTTGGCATCTGAACTAAGATAATTTTCAAATGGCTTCTCTTCCCGTCAGGTGCTAGCATGCATTTCGCTCGACTGTCTGCTGATCGGACTGGGCATGTCGATCAGCTTTGTGACGATGGTGCTACCTGACGTGCTACATGCCAAGGAAGGCCTATCGCTGAACGAGGAACAGGCTAGCTGGTTTGGTAAGATAATGATTTTTGTCGATAATTCTTTGACGGACATTCGAAAAGTAAATGCGGAAACCTACGTATCTCGTAGATATCGTAAAAAAGTTCACAAATATGTACACCTATCCATGCATACTTACAAACTGTCGCGATTATAATATTAGTAGGATTAAACACATTGTTTAGCCCAAGGTGACCATTAATATGATCCCAGAAATAGCAACAAATTGAAACATTAGCAATTAAGTATGAGAACGAAAATTACAAGCAAGGAATAGAAAAATTACAACTAGTATTTACAATAGAAACCATTGAGCTAACTGCAGACGGTTGCAAACAGTGTAAAGGTAGCTCAATTGATCCATGTCAATACCAGTCGGAAGCGTCCCTAAGACACTGGCTGCATTACCACGCTGTATGGCAATGCTGGTGCGCTGAGCCAGATATTCACCAGCTCTCGGGTCACGCGTCGCAATTAAGTTAAATTGTACCTAAGTAGATCTTCGCTATGGATTATTCACAATCAAAAACATACTGACAATAAATGACAAATTGCTTGCTTCTGCTGGTTGCTGTTGCATATATTCTAGAAGTAGGTCAACTAATCCATATAAAAACCCGTCAGAATCGTGTCCTCAGACGATCAACTATATGTTTTGAATTACGTACTAGGTAAATGGATAATTGGTCCCTAAGTAAAATAGTGTTGTAGCATGCAAAACTTTATTAGGTATCAGAACTGTCAGATATATCCAATAACAACTTCCGATGTCAGAAACCTTAGAAGCAAATGCCACGTCCGTGAAATATTTCGCGCTTGACCAAGCAGATATAAATAGGTTAGACATATAATGGCGGAATTTAATTCTAGCATACACCTTCGCACTAACTTTTTGTTTATGCGGCTTGGAAACATATAGGATCCATATTTAAACGTCTAATGATTGAAACATTATAATTCGACCGCCGAAAAACAACCGCAAAAAGACTATTTTAGCAAAAATTCGGCAAAAAAATGTCTGCTCGAAAACACGTTGGCGAGGTATGATTATGTATGTTAATAAGTACATAGATGAAAAAGTTTTGGTCTATAATGATAGCATGCTTTACGTTGCCTTCAGAGTTCTAGTAAATATTCAAAACTTATCAAGATATCCATTTGAGATAAGAAAACATAAAAAAGCTTTTAATAAAATCTATTAGTTTATTAACTGCATCCGTAAGTACCATGAGATTTTAGATTTGAATGGCCTTGAGCTGTCTAAATACACATAAATTTACCTAATAAGATCCGAATATCAAAGTACACTGGCCTGCAAAACTTATTATATTATTATTACACTTTTTTTCTTAACTATGGAAGTAAGAGTGTAGATAAAAAACTGCGGCTCAAAATTGCTTTATTTCCTATCAACATAACAAGACTCTGAAAGACTCTGAAGGATAGGATTCGTAATGAATACATCCGACAGAGAACCAAAGTTATCGACATAGCTCAAAGAATTAGCAAGCTGAAGTGGCAGTGGGCCGGCCATATCTCGCGAAGAACCGACAACCGTTGGGGTAAACGTGTTCTTGAGTGGAGACCGCGACTCGGCAAACGTAGTGTAGGACGCCCTCCGGCCAGGTGGGATGACGATCTGCGAAGGACTTCTGGCAGATGCTGGATGCGTCAAGCTGAAGACAGGGCGCTATGGCGCTCATTAGGGGAGGCCTATGTCCAGCAGTGGACTAATATAGGCTGATGATGATGATGATGATGATAACAAGACTCATGGACATATGAAAAATTGTACTTGGGTACGTAAATGGAACTTTACTTATATAAAATAATACAAGGGTTCATCTCATTAATTGAAATTACCTACCAATATAAATGCTTTCAAAATGTTAGTTAGTTTTGAATGTATTTATATTGGTTAGTTTTGTTGGTGTTTCTATGGACACGTCTCAAAGCTATTACTATCCCACGGGAGCTGATTTATGGGATGAAAAGTGCTATGATAAGCCTATGTGTTATTCCAGGTCTAGAACTACGTCCATTCTAAATTTCATCCCGATACGTTAAGTAGTTTTTGAGTGAACGAGGAATAAACATCCATCTATAAATCCACACATGTGCTGATAAGTTAGGATAAATAGAAACAAAATTTAACAAGCACATACAATTGAAACAATTGAGCTAACATAATATATACAGGGTGTTAGTGTGAACACCGTTGTCCTTGAAACCAGAGGTTCAGCATCACGAGTAGAATCCAAAACGGATGAAAAAAAATGATTCTATTTTTTACTCATTTTTTAAAGAAAATTTTTATAAACACTAAACGTTTGCTCACAAACACGTGACACAAGTACTTCGACCAGGCGACACGTGGCATGTGCACCTCAGTGTCGGATCACCTTCTGTGCGAATATCCCGTCTTTTGAAGGGCACAAGTAATGAAGTTACGATCCAAGTAAGGCGCGGGTATAAGTACTTACGTAGGTAGGTACTTAAAGTATGTAGAGTGACTATGACATCGTGTACGATAGCGAAGACATGAAATATCAAAATCTTGCAAAACTAAAATAGGTGTTAAGCTTTTCTCATCGGTTTTGGATTCTACTCATGATGCTGAACCTCTGGTTTCAAGGACAACGGTGTTCACACTAACACCCTGTATATACTATTTATTATCTTTGGAATTTGAAAAAGAAAAGATGTCGTCGCTAAATGTGTAATGATTGTTCTCAATAAAATTGTTCAAAGTGTCCTAAAAAGCTGCGTTATTATTCCCAGCCCTTTAAAAAAAGACTTACTATTTTCCCTTATTCCAGGCAGTATGGCGTTTCTATGTCAGCCACTCGGCAGTATCGTCTCCGGACCGATCTTGGACCACTTTGGGCGAAAGAAGGCCATATTCCTGGTGAACATACCGCATCTTATCGCGTGGATACTCATGTATTCCTCCTGGAATATACCTTCGCTGTTCATAGCTAATGCACTACTGGGAATTGGAACTGGAGTGATGGAGGCGCCTTCAGTGACTTATGTCGGAGAAATAAGGTAGATTATCTTAAAGCAGAAGAAGCTAGCCATATCTCGCGATTAACCGAAAACCGTTGGGGTGAATGTGTTCTTGAGTGGTGACTTAACCGCAACTTGTCAAACGTAGTGTAGGACGCCCTTCGGTAAACTAAATAATGCCTCAATCATCACACATATCATCTTGCCTAAAGTTAAGCAGAGCTTGTGTTATGGGTACTAGATGACTGATATAGGTACTTAATATAACACATTACATCATTTTCTATACATAAAAACACCCTGGAACAAATATTTGCAGATGTTACAACCATTTGAGCTAAGGCGGGAATCGAACCCGCAACACTGCCACATCGGTCGTACGAGTAGTTTATTCTAAATAAAAATAAATGAACTTCAAATCATATGTTTATTTAAATAAAAATTTGGAATGGATTGGGAAATAGAACAAACAGATGGTAAAAATGATTCAAAATACCAATGAAATACATAGTTAAGACGCAAAGCAGTTATTTCTGAGCACTTGATGGGTTTGAATACAGTAAAATAAAGTGCTGATTAATAAAATGATCGATAGTCAAATAAAATGACTTTATTTATGATGTATCTAATGTAAATCTCTCGTTTTAGTTATGATAATGTTATTTGAATAAAACACTTGTATGCTAATCATTTAGCTTCTATAAAAGTAGAATTTTTAGTAGATCCGAATATTAAAATTCAAAAAATTGATAAAAATAGCAAAATTAACAATTTTTTTAGAGTTTGAAAGACTTTAATGCTTACACGTACAAAAAGCATATAATATTTATATAATTTCAAGGAAAAAAACGTAGTCAAATCGTATTAACTATTGAAACTTTTATTCAAACACGCTGTCTACTACGAAAAAAAGTCTTCCTCTATATGGTAGAGCCGCCGCAAGTCACCAATTTTATGGAAATACCAGCCAAATAAATGTATTATCTTTATTTCTTTCTTACCATTGTAGAAATATATTAAAACTAGCGACCCGCCTCGGCTTCGCACCGTTTTGTTATACGCTTTGTGCGTTTTGTTATACGCCTTCCTCTTGAATCACTCTATCTATTATAAAAACCGCATCAAAATCCGTTGCGTAGTTTTAAAGATTTAAGCATTCAAAGGGACATAGGGATATAGGGACAGAAAAAGCGACTTTGTTTATACTTAGTGCTGATATGTTTAAATGTAGAGATAGTGATAGATAGATTCTGGAGAAGAATCGCGTCGATGATTTTCGGTTCTCTGGGTTCTCTCCTAACTGTTATTTCTCCTTGAAATCTTCCATAGAAATAATAAAGTGAAACAGAGCAAGTTCTACCTAATTCTATTATCAGAATGACTGTATTATATTATGCCAGCGGATGACAAACCTTATTGGAATTTTTCGATGAACTTTAGATAAAAGTAACAAATCTGCATCAAATATTGTGTGAATAGCTTGACGCAGGATGCCGTGTTTATAATGTATTTTTAATGTAAATAACAATAATTTGAAAGAGCAATGGTGAATGTGCCAAATTCTCACATTAAATAAATCTACATGTTAACGATCCTTATGAAAAAAAACAAATGTCAAGAAGATTCAAAAGAACTTGGTTGGCAAAAATTAGGCTTTTCTAAAAATTATAAGCCGATATCAAATTATTGACTACAAAAAATACACCGTGAATTAAGTCAATAAAATGTGTCACTACAATCAATAAGCATTTTAAAGTATAGCTCAAAAAAACTTCAGCTTAGTTGCTTCACTCTTGACTTGATCGTTATTATCAGGGAGAGTGGTACGCTTCATAATCTAAAAACAACTAGCCAGTTCAAATTTAATTGCCATAATATGCTTACATTTAAAGCAAAAAAACATCAAAATCGGTTCTCCTAGAAAAAAGTACTGAGGTAACATTCAAAAAATACTGTCGAATCGAGAACTTTTGTATAAATCGTTTGAAAATAACTGTAACTTTTAATCCATACTTAGTTTTCAAATAGGTACCTAGTAATATTAGAACCTAATATATTTTGTTCGTCTAATTGACGGGCTCAATCATAAGACGATAAAAGTAACTTTTCTTTCATACAGACCTAGAACTATTCAAAATTTAAGCCAGATACGTTCGATAGTTTTGCTTTTGCCGTTAAGAAGTAACAAGCACCCATCCATCCATTCAAACTTTCGCATTTATAATAACATACGTAATAGCTATAGTCTAAAGGAAATAAATCACTTTGACTTTGACATAAGTGTTATTTTCCAGTGATCCTTCAGTCCGCGGTATCCTGACCACCCTGTGCAACGGGTTCACCTCGACCGGTCTCTTCATCTCGTACTTGCTGGGCACGGTGCTACCCTGGAGACAGGCAGCGCTGGTGGCACTCACTGTGCCTCTCACTACGATGGTGCTGGTATTATTTGTACGTATTCTTATTTATTTATTTAACCACCCTGTGCAACGGGTTCACCTCGACCGGTCTCTTCATCTCGTACTTGCTGGGCACGGTGCTGCCCTGGAGACAGGCAGCGCTGGTGGCACTCACTGTGCCTCTCACTACGATGGTGCTAGTGTTATTTGTACGTATTCTTATTTATTTATTTAACCACCCTGTGCAACGGGTTCACCTCGACCGGTCTCTTCATCTCGTACTTGCTGGGCACGGTGCTACCCTGGAGACAGGCAGCGCTTGTGGCGCTCACTGTGCCTCTCACTACGATGGTGCTGGTATTATTTGTACGTATTATTATTTATTTAAATTGGAGTGGAAAGTGCGTTTAGGAAGTTTTTCCCAGCAAGTGAAACCTTATAATTTTAGTGAAACATTATACTCTTTATAAGATATCTTAATTAACAACGAAAATTACTTACAATCAAGGAATCTAAAAAATTAAAACTAGCAATTTTATACAACTGAGCTAACTGCAAACGGTTGCAAAGAGTCAAAACGTAGTTCAACAGTCGGATGCATCTCCAAGACACTGACTGCATTGCCACGCTGTATGGCAATGCTTATGCGCTGAGCCAGATAGATACTCACTAGCTCTCGGGTCACGCGTCGCATCGACCAGACATAATTCTTATAAAACTTAAATGGCACATGCAGCTGTGTCGGAACACTCAATATATCTAACACAAATCATGGTAAATAAATTTCTCGAAATTAATGACTTTTGCAATTTGTATTAATTGTCAATATAATTAGCACTAGTATAGGCCAAATTACCCAAGCCGTATCTTAGTTAATTGTTTGATATTGATAAAAATAATGGAGTAAAATTTTAAAAAAATATTAATGAATTTTCCAATCGATTGACTCTACACTGCTCTACACTGCCACCGCAAATTCAAATGAGTCTTATATTTATTGTTTTAAAGTGAATTATGTCGTGAGAAAATAGGCTTTGAGTAGTCAGAAGTCCAAGGTAGTATAATTATAAGAAGATACCTACTTCTACTTATTTTGCAAAAATTCCAAATTTTGAGTTGTCTAGACAATAATGGTGTATAATTTTAGCCCAACGAGAGCTATAATAATCGGTGAATTAGGCCCTAGGGCTTAATTGATAAAATATTATGGACCTTGCTTATTTATAAGACAATCTTTCATCAAAATAACCGAACAATCGATCTAAAAAAGTCAAACAAATAAAAAAATTAACTTTTTATCAGAGCCGCTTTAAGGGAACATTGAATAAAAATACTTAATAATAGAAAAACGTAAGTGAGTGAAGCTTATTTTTGCTTAATCAATAACTTTTAGTTAGTAAAACAATTAGCAATAATAAGTTCAATACCTTGATGACAAATGGGTATAATAAAATTGATAAATATTTATCATATAGACTTGTTGACATGCTTACACATTTGAAACAATCTTGGAACGCTACTGACATATTTATTACAAATTATTGAAAATGTATTAATTTATGTGAATCTTAATTGCTGCATCGTGCCTTTTTATCAGGGTTCCGTACCCAAAAGGGAAAACGGGACTATATAGACTCTACTGTCCGTCTTTCCGTCTTACTTGTCACCAGGCTATACCTCAATAGCCGTGATACAGTTGAAAATTTTCATTGATGATGTATTTCTGTTACTGTTTTAACAACAAAAACCGAAAACTATAATACTAAAAACAGAAAAATAAATATTTGAGGGGTCTCCTATGCAATAGATTTTTTCCGTTTTTATGGTACGGAACCATTCGTTCGCGAGACTGACTCGCTCTTGGCCGGTATTCTTGATTTATTCAGGTATTTTTAACTAGAAACTATTTCAGTGTTTTTTTCTGTTAAAGTCTTGATCCGTAGATACCTAACGGATAGAATTTAGATCAATCCATCGATAGGATGATTTTAAAATGAAATGTTAATTTCATTTTAAAATCATCATCAGTATGAATTTTAATGAATAAAGCCTTATCGAAATCCGGTTTTCAAAATAACGTGCATCCATGATCTTCATTATGAGTGTACAAAATACACGTGAATACGAAAACTTTTCGTGAGTTAGACTAAAACTTTTCTCAAATGCATTTTTGGTTTTTTTAGAATCTCTTGACTATAGATTAAAAAAGCTAAATACCTTCATTTCACTAAGCTTCAGGTCAATAGCGATTTAATTTAAAAAAACCCTACTTTATACAATAGGTCTAAAGTGAACTATCGTTCCGTGGCCCATTAGGTAACATTGGCACTTTAAGGCATGGAATGTTTCGTGGCCCATTATTGGTAACAAGGAGTCTACAAGGGTTAAATAAAAAAAAAATCTGTTACTACTAGTTTTACTAGGTTACTACTAGGTTATTACTAAAGTTACTTCGTTGGAAACAGGTTTGTTTATTCGTCTCTTCTTCTTTTTAAGTTCGAAGTTACTAGGTATCTGATTAGTGTTTTAATAAATTTGGTAGGTGACAAAATCGTAATTTACCTAATTAATATACTTATGGCACATTATAACGTTTCATTAAAGACCGTTAATACGAAAATCCTAAAAATATTGGTTTTATGTGAATGGTAAAAAATATTTTAACGGCAGTTAACAATCTACATACCATTAGGTACCATAAATATGTACAATAAATTATTAATTTTCATAATTTAATAGGAAGTTTAATATGTTTTATGAGATCATTAAGTTATAGTTATTGTATTAGCGTATCATTATAAATGTATTAGTTATCAGTGTTTTGATTTTTTTCATAACAACAAACTAATTGACATTAGAGAATAGTTTAAATACTAATAATAATTTAAACTATTTATATTCAACTTCTTATTATAGATTATTCTTTATTTGCACATGCTTGGGATTCACAATTCACCAATTATTTTTCACTGACAAAATGTTCTTTTAACAAAGTATGTACAAATTTAACATGAGCTTTCTCGGCTTAATACAGTCCAATTCAAATTAATTTAAGATTCGGATACTGGCTACAGCATTGCTATACATCGTGGTAATGCAGACAGTGTCTCGGGGAAGCTTCTGACTGGTATTATATGGATCAGTTGAGCTACCTCTAGACAGTTTGCAACCGTCTGCAGTTTGCTCAATTGTTTCAATTGTATACTAATTTTAATTTGTTTCTATTTCTTGATTGTAATTTTGTATGTAAAGACTTGATGTTCAGATTCTAATTCGATAATATTTGTTTTCCAGGTTCCTGAGACACCAATATGGCTGCTATCTCAAGGTCGTCAAGAAGAGGCTCTCCAGTCCCTTTGCCGGCTCCGAGGCTGGGCACAACCAGAACACGTCCAAGAGGAGTTCGACCAACTCGTTGAATACAACCAGTTCATCCACCAATGCGTTGTCTGCCTCAAAGAAGGGAACACCTTGAAACCCTGCACGCATAAAGGCAATAGCATCATCAAAAGGATGGCCTGGAAGTTGAAGAACATACTCTTTGTGAAGGAGACAATGCGGCCGTTCATGCTGGTCATAGGATATTTCTTCTTTCACATCATGAGTGGTCTGGCCCCTGTGAGGGCTAATATGGTTAACTTATGCAAGGCGTTGGGAATGAAATATGATTCTAAAACTATTGCGGTAAGTGCTCAAATTCTATACTTGTATAATTTTGTACCAGAATAGTAGCAGGCCTATAATTATCACCATCAGTAATGATGACGAGAGACGGCTGAATTGCTATAAGCTCTATCTATTTTTTTAATGTTCATTGCATTCCAATCTGACATGCATCTGACGTTGGATCTCGAGGTTTTAGAACAGGTACTCACACATCTTTTTTTAGAAAGTCGTAAAGTAATAAAAACTCCAGTAAAAATAAAAGACATGTCAATGGAATGTTGAAACTTGGACAAGGCTTTGCTTTTTGGTTCAAAGATAAGATATACTCGTAGGTAAGTAATTAATTAGTTATGCGTAGGCTTCACATACCGAGTTAAAACAAGATCGGTGATGCTAGAAACCGATCCGGATGTTGAGATTCCAAAAATTTAATTCTTTGATTTTGCAAAATAATTGGGTTGTTAAATGAAGCGTGTTTTGGATTCCTCGATACCATTTCTATGTATATCTTCCTGTTAGAGACGGAGACCTTAAATCTATGTACCTAGTCAGAATTGAAGCGTTCTACATAGGAGACCAAATAGTGTTCACTGAAGATTAGTTTATCAATCTATTTAGAACGAAAAAGCAAAGCAGTGAAGTTGATAATGATAATCCAATGCTAGTCATTGAATCTATTAAAATATAGGATACTATTATAAACATAAATGTACAGTATACCGTTAGACCACCTGTTTACGTTTTTCCGGTTTACATACCTAATCTGTCCAGAACTAAAAATAAACAATATGCAAAAATAGTAATACAACATCATATTAGAGGCAATGGTATTTTTGAAGGTTATAATGCCTAACCTTCCAAATCTTACGCAACTCCGGAAAAACAAACACCATGAAACTAAGTAGCGACCAGTTTTATTACAAGTAGATTCATTAATATTCTAAAATGTTGAAGAATGTCGTTTGATGCCCAAGTTTTTTAAACTTAATTAAATTCTAAAAAAACAAAGACAGACGGGTGAATGTCTACACAATCGTAAACGTGCTTTGGGTTTTTTTGTCTACATCTCGAGACTAGTAGAGCTTTTATTACATCGTTTTATTGTATTTTTCCACCATTCATTATATCAATCTCCATCAGCATTAGACAGCTTTAATTTTAGTAATTACCTACATTCACTTAGATTACCACTTACATTGGCATGTCATCTTATACTGTACCTATTAGGTGCAAAATAATATAAATATAAGGTTCTAAAATAAAGTTATTTTATTATATGGCTGTATAAGTGATGAAATACTTATAAAATATTTAGAAATAACAATAATGTTCAAATGTAGCCACGGATGAATCCCAAAATGACTCAATAGAAAAATAACAATAAATAATTATTTTATCGTGTGAAATCCTTTTCAAAACATAGTTCAGTTCTTTTAATTTGCAAAAGAGGAATATTTCGCTGAATGCTACACTGTATGCAAAAGCGTAAACATTATCATATACATATATCAATTTGACATGCTAATCTCTACCTAAGTGCCTCAATTCGATACAAACAGTAGTTTATATAGAAAGAAAAATGTTGTTCCTATGCTATTTCACGCGATGTATAATTCTCAATTAAAGATAATAATGATAAATTTCTCATTTTCAGGTGGTTGTTGGAGCCGTGTTAATCTGTATGAGTATGATCTCCGCTTCTATCGTCAAGGTCACCGGCAAGAGGAAGCTCATCATCAGCTGTCTCTTCGCCACCGCCGTATGCTGTTGCGGTATCAGTTCCTACGCCAGCCAGCACATTCCTAGCACCGTCCATTCCTACGATCCTAGTACCTTCCTTGATCAAAAGGAGATTATTCCTGTGGTTTTGTTTTTATTGATGGTGTGCTTTTATGGACTTGGCTTGCCGTGGGCGCTGCTGTCTGAAGTATTTCCGTTCAGGTACTTAAATTTCCATATAATTACTTATTATCATTTCCTTTTTCCTTAATAAAATAGGCAGATAATCAAAACGTGTCATCTAAATAACACAGATTGGGATGTTTCCTATAATTTTAGCGCATCATCTTTCTGTATTATCGCCCATAGCTAAAGAGCTTGTAAGTTCGTTTGTAATAGTTATAATTTTCCGAATAATTAAGCCAATTATATTCAACTTTGGCTACATTACCCCTGAGTACTCCATCTTATCTAGGAAAGAATCGCTCACATAAGCTCTTTAAGTAAAACTCCTTACACATATTTTTTTTTTTTATTTCAGGAGTCGAGGCATGGCAACCGGATTGGCCGCAGCCACGTCGTATACCTTCTTCTTCTTCGCCACCAAAACCAACATCAACTTGGACGAAACCTTCCACATCAGTGGAATGTATGCTACCTATGCGTGTTTCGGATTCCTTGGTGCCATTTATATGTATATCTTCCTGCCTGAGACTGAGAGCAGAACTCTAGTTGAAATTGAGGCATTCTACAAAGGAGATCAAATTGTATACGCTGATGATTGGTTTATCAATCTGTTTAGAAAGAAAAAGCAAGGCAGTGAAGCGGATAAGCCAATGCTAGTCAATGAATCTATTAAAGCATAGAATACTTACTACTATTGTGTTGATTGACACAAATAACCCATTACTTATTCAATTTAACCTTAATTTTATATTTACCTTTTTAACAAGATAAACAAATTGTGAAATATTGTTATATCGACACAGTGTGCGTGCACTAGTGCAGCGTAAGACATCAATTCGACAATAACATCGAAACCAGTACATATTTTCAATTACTATGTTGGAAAAAAATATGGGCCTGTCATTTTGGAAGGAAAAATATTCTTTCTCGCGAACGGGCGCTGCGGCTTGATTATTAACCATTCCAAAATACTACCTCATAAGAGTAGGTGTATCTTTAAACTATGCATAATTAGTTATGTATAATTTAGCTGTTGTTATTATATGTAATAGTTTTTAATACATCGAAGAAGCTCCTATTTCCAGAAAGGCATAATACATGTATGAAAGGTTAAAGACATACTTAAATTGTTAGAATAATACTTATACTTAGTAGCTCAAAAATGTTGTTGTGTTAAATTATGCTTATAATTAAGGTATTTTCTATTGTGAATTATTTCTCCTTTTAAATGGTTTATTATAAAAATATTGTAAATAAAATTCCTTCTCTTGCTAAAAGTAATAAACACCACGGAGTTTATAATACTTTTAAGTAATTAGAACAAATCTATACCAAGACGAAGTTTCCTATTTTAATAAAATTAAAAATAAAATATTCACTTTCTATTTTATTTTAACCATACGATCATAGTTCGATTTAATTGTTTTTTCTAATATAATAGGGAGGGTGTTTATAGGTAGATGAATAGGGTAGAGAAATTAATATTGTATAGTCTTCTAAATTTAATTCACTCCATATACTCTTTACTACTTTCAAAAACTAAATCTTCTAGAATGGACAAATCGTGGTCTTCTTGAGATGAAGGCGTGTAGGGCAGCGGTTCCTGATTCTTGTTTGCAAATTTTTTCTCATCAGGTTCATTCTCATGTTCCGCATCATTTATAATTCTGAAAAAATCTCGAGTCTCTCCCTTAACTGTAGTTATCCATGTGCCTCCGCAGTATGGATTTTGACATTTATGTCCTTTTTTACCAGTTACAGTTGACATAATTTTAGGATAAGGTGTAACAACTGATGATGGTGGATCTAAAAACATTATTTTTCCAAATTCATAGGAATCATAATCTTTTTGTAATAATTTAAGAGTTTTCGGGTCTACTATTTTGACTGGTTCATCAGTTGCTGGATTTTTATCGGTAGACGTTGTAGTGAGTATTGTAGTAGTAAGTCCTTCACACCCTAGACCACCCAGGGTTTCAAAATACACTGAAAGTAGAAATGATGTGTTAAAAAATACAATTATTCGCTAATTAATTGAAGATTGGCATAGGTAAGACAAATACGGGATAGACTTTGAGGAAAAATGAGTAAATGTTGAGATGAGTGACACCGGTGAAATGTAAAAGAGAATCTATGTTAGCAATAGGGAATACAAAGGGAAGATGTCCGCTACATACAAAGGGCGGAGCAACAATACCTCACTATAATACCTCATGGATAAAATTTGCGCGGTTTTTGTTTAATTTTTTTATTGTTCGCTTATTGAAACCAAATCGATTTTTTCACAAATATTATTTTCAGGTACGGTGGGCGAAGATCCGTCTGCGACGCAGGAGGTTGCGGGTTCGATTCCCGCCTCGGAACAAATTTGTGTACGATCTGCAGAAATTCGTTCCGTGGTCTGGGTGTTTCCTATGTACATATAATAAAAAAATATATATCTATGTAATGTATTGTATTAAGTATATCAGTCATCTAGTACCCATAACACAAGCTCTGCTTAGCTTGGGGCTAGATGATGCTGTGTGGATTGTCTGGAATTGTCTGGAATATTTAAACAAAATTCGAACATGTCATTCACGTTTTGGTACACGTTACTCAATAATGCTAATATGCTAAGAAAAATGGTTTTAGATACAAAAGATAGCCCTCAACGAGGTAAAACGTTGCCCCGCCCTGTATATCCTTCAAAATAAAAAGCAAGTCTTAGTATAGGATATTATGTATTAAACTCAATAAGCTACTAACAATTTACTTCCATCCACCTCCATTCCATCTCCGAGTCCTACGGGATCTGGTCGTGGACCAAGTCTGTGGTCTGTCACATCCCCGACACTTTGGATACCACATGGTCGGAGTCTGTTTAGCTTCACTTTTTTCGACTTTTAAAAACACAATTTTAGGAGGTGAGCTATCATTTTCTTCAGATTCTGAGTTTGAGATTAATTTCTGAGGGACATTGGCTTCAAAAGATTCTTTGTATGTTGAGGATGGTGGTACTATCGTTGAGGGTAAAGGTGGTACTGTTGTTGATGGTGACGGTGCTACTGTTGTTGACGGTAACGTTGGTTCTGTTGTTGATGGCGATGGTGGTTCTTTTGGTGACGACGATGATACTGGTGGTACATCTATTTCAGACGATATATCGAAGGTGATTTTATCGGTTAATGGTGGGTCATCTGGAATTTCGTTATCTTCAACAGAAGCGCTTTTATCTTGTATAACATACGGTATATCTTTTTCCGTTGTTGTTGACCAAGTCGCTGGTCTGTCGCAACATGGTTTGTTTTCAGTAGTTGTTTCAGGTATTGTCGTCTCTATTTGTGTTGTTGATGAAATTTCCACTGGAACAGATATCGTCTCACTTATATATAATGTTGGTGTTTCGGTTACCATTTGCTCTGTGGTAGTTGTTGGCTCCGTCGTTGTTTCTACTATTTTCGTCGTTGGTTTTGCTGTACTCGTTGTTGATCTTATTGTGGTTGTAGTTGGAGTCGTTGTAGTTGGATTCGTTGTAGTTATATGCCTAGTTGTTGTATCTGTTGTTGTGCTTATTTCCGTTACGGGTTCTACAGGTTCAAAAGGAAAGGAATAAGGTTTACTGTCTTCCATAGTTGTCAACCATGAGCCTGGTCTATCGCAACACGAATTTGTTTCTGTTGAAGTTTTTAGCGTTGTCATTAGCTTTGTCGTTGTTGGTCTGTTTGTAGTGGTGGTAAATCTCTTTGATGTCGTAGTTAGTCTACTTGTTATTCTGGTTGGTATCGTTGTTGTTTTCGTGGTTGTTTTTGGTGTTGTTATTAGTGTTGTTGTCCTTGGTGTAGGTCTAGTTGTATGCCTAGTTGGTGGATCTGTACTTTTGGTTGTTTCTACAATCATTTCATATTCAATTGGCTGATCAGGGAAAAAATAAGGGAAAATCTTTTCTGTGGTTGTAGACCAAGTGTCTGGTCTGTCGCAACATAGCGATGGTTTGGTAGCCTTTGTTGTTGTTGAAGTGGTTTTTGTTGTTGTAGTGACTTGTTTTGTAGTTGTTGTTGGCATCGTTGCAGTTGAAACAGCTGCAGTAGTCACAGTTGGGATTGAAGTAGTTGTTTTTTTTGGTTCAACTGTTGTCGTTAGTATTGTTGTTGGCCTGGTGGTTGTCACTGGTGGCTTAGAAGTAAGAGTGGTCGTAGTTTTGAGAGTAGTCGTAGTTTCTAATGTCGGGCAAACAGGACAAGGTTCTCGCGGTGGTATTGCTGGACACGGCGTTGGTTTTATGCATTCTAATAGTCGAGAAGTTGTTCTTATAGTCTCTGTTGTTGGTAACACGGTTGTCGTTAGCACGGTTGCTGGTGGCTCTGCCTCTAGGTAGTCACTGTCACTTTCAACTGTTATTTCCTTAAATGTCGTTTTGATGGATGAAGCTGCTTCTGTATTTTCTTTAAAGACTTCTAAATTTGATGATATGCAGTACAATATGTATGTTTCTTGATATCCTGAAATCGATTCCATAGTTTATTATAGTTTCAATATCAATTGAGTCGGCATAGTAACAGTTATCACCTTCCATAAAAATGGGTAGAAGTACCACAGTAAAATTGAACGAATTTTTTTTTCTGGTTTGTAATTGGATGAACTATATGTTATGGTAATCGCTGTTAAGTATCAGGCGTTAAAGCATAAACCAAAGTTCATCGAAACAGCTTCATTCAATCAAAAACGTGCACGAACCAGATAATTACAATTGTTAAAGGTACCCTTTGCGAGGAGTATTGCTTACCTATCAATAATGAGCAATTTTGCCGTGAAACAAAACAATTTTTTTTATGAAACCAAGATGAAACCTCGTATCCAGTCATGAAAACCTCGACATATTCAGCCACGATCCCTATTTCTGTGTGTGTCTTTTATGTGTCATCTATCCCGAAAACATTTTCGTTGTAGATATCCCAGACATCTTATCTCAGCAAAAATTATGTCAAAGCCAGTATTTCTCTGCCAGCAACATCAGATTTACCACTAACATAGATCACACCGAAAATATTTCCGTCTGTTACTAAGTCCACTGGTCTGAAAATTTTGGTGTGTTGTTGTTTGTTTTGTTAAATAAATAATGTTTAAATAATGGTTAAATAAATAAAAATAATGTAATGTTTTAAATAAGTAATGTTTTGTTACTATACATTTTCCGGAAACTTTAGCCCGTTTGGAAGCCCTAAGGAAGTTAGTTGTCATGTCTGCGATAGACCGGCTTGCTTGGTCGGTAAACGATAAGAAAATATTCCTTCTTTTGAAGCTGTTGATGAACGTTGGTCTATTACCGTGACACTTTGTTTCTTCGCAGGACATCATGTACGTCTCAGTGTATCCTGAAATATTCATTGCCATTATGTTAGCGCACTTTCATTCACCTAGTATTTCCCCAAGTCTGAATTGGTTGGTAAAACTCGTTTTGATAATTTAATATCTATTTAAGTTTATTGGTTAATTGGGTTTCTAATTTTACAAGGAGTTCCGCTACCCTTAGTAAATAAAATGAGCAATACTTCAATAAACAGGGCTTTAATTGCTTATTTGTTGAGTTTCCAAGCTGTTTAGACTCATAAATACCTCAGCATCCTCATCTTTTGTGTCATTGTTATAATTGAAGTGTTTTACTATGAGTCATTTTATCCAAATGACAGCTGACGAATGATTCAAGTTTTACAAAACCCAAATGAAATCATAACAACTGCAAGATTAGAATACGTACATATCCTACATGACTAGTTTGCGTTCTTTCTTCTACAATTTCTTGTAAGATTTGTACTATAATTCGATTTACAGCGATTCAAATCCATGATTAATTAGATAAAAACTTATTATATTTCATTTGAGTTATTGATAAAAATAGTAATAATTATTATTTTAGATAGCCTGGTACAGAGCCTTTTTCGAAGTCTTTAAGTAGGTATACCTATTTTGTTTTCTTAAATTACTTACCTACTAGTATTTGTTTTATCTTAATCTAAGGTATGATGAGTAAAACCAGTGAAAATTATCTCAGATATTTATTAGTTAACAATAGTACATTATGGACTAGCAGGCAAAATCCATCGGCCCACCCATGCAAGGGTCTACAGGCATTTTTGTGCTGTACTCTGAAACGCAAAGAGAGTGTTATTCACTGATTTTACTCAGAATAGGAATAGGAAACGGATTACTTACCGCATCCGACTCTAAAGCAGTCTAGAACGAAGCCAACTGTACACTATGCGTCAATAATAGCCCTCCTAACCATCAGCCAAATACTACGAAGCGGAACGTGAGTTTGTGGAGGGATTGCCAAAGACTCAGGCTAGATCTACATTTACCACCAGTGCTAGCTTATCCTCTGTTGAATATAGGCATCCGCTGAGAAGCCCCTGGCTCTTATCATTAGGGGGTCAAGCCGTATTTCCCACGCTGGGCATGCGAGTTTGGATCGTAGTTCAGTAGTATTTGGCAAGGGCTGCTGCTGCCTACCTCAAAGATCTTTAATGGATATCCCTTAGTTGCCTCTGACCACATGTGGGAAGTTTTGATGGAAAATCAAAGCCACCACAGCGCGGTCACGCGGATTAATTGAGGTGGCTGACAAACTAGGAGCTACGAATAAAAGCACCTCTTGAAACTTAAACATAAAAGGGCAGGTACCCTACGCCTTCATTCAGTACCCAGTCAGGGAAAATATATTGCTTTGTTTAATGTATACGTTAAAGTTTACAATACACGAGTTTTAACTCATGTATCATTTCAATCTCATACAGTGTAAGTCCCGCAGCGCTACCAGTGTCATTTAACAGCCTGAATAGCTTTAACCCTGACTCCAGCTAATAAAATACGCCATAAAGGATCTACTACTAATAGTCCTCTCACGAGAGAAGGGGAAGGAAGTGAGACTCTAGCTGCTTGTGCTGACATTTGAAAAGGAACTGCTCCCTTGAAGGAGCATTTTGATTCTAAGCTGCCAGTATTCATTTTTGCACACCCCTCTTTGTATGCAGAAGGAACTGATCCTCTCTCTCTTACGACGACATTTAGACATTAAAAGAGCATACTAACGCGATCCATAATCGCAGTTGAATTCATACATGTCGCACTGGTCGAGGAAGGTCCGTCGGCTGCAGCCATCAGGGGTGGACGCGCAGACCAGTCGGTTGTCGTGGACGCACGCTGCGGCCATGTGGCAGAAGTTTATAGGCTGTGAAAATATTTACATCAGAATTAATAAAGGTAGTGGTAGTAGCTTAAGAATCAACCTTTCTCTATCATAGATATCTTAAGAAACGCTTAAGGCATCCTCTCACTGCAAAAGCAACAGCATTCTTTGTATCTTAACACCTTACAGTTGCATGACAAAGCTTGATGATGATGATAAGACCCCCGTTGATTTAGGCACAGATTTTATAGATTTGGGGAAGGCGGGTTGGATGTATTTTTGTAGGATTTTTATTGAACGAAAATGTTATCGCAAGTGAGAACAGAATCGTTGGATGTTGATGCTATGATTCGATTTGCCACCTCGTGTCAGAAATCGTGGGCAGACGCCCCAAAACAACGACCAAGTGAATGTCGCAGGACAGAGCTAAATGCAGGCAGAATTACATCGGTCACTATGGAGATCTTTGGAGAAGACCTTTATCCAGTAGTTGAATTGAGTATATTCATAACCGAGATTTCTTGATTCGATTGTTTTTGAAGTCGACATAAAATTCGCTATCGCTTCATAAAAACGTTCTTGTTATAAGATGTTTTTCACATAAGTATTAGGTCTATTACAAACTTTATACCTACCTATAACATATTAGGTCGACTATTTCTTTTAATATAAAACAGATAAACATTTTATTTATAATTTGTCAAATTACACGTCATTAAAATATAAATTATATATACTATAGAATAACAATAACAATAACCCCCACATAATGATGCCATATATGGCGCTCATTAGGAGAGGCCTATGTCCAGCAGTGGACTATTATAGGCTGGTGATGATGATGATGATATACTATAGAAGGTATGAAAATACACTTAATTTAATTATAGTTTAAAAACTCGTCGTATGTGTAGAATGTCTTCTCTACAAGCCAGAAACCAAAATCAAAAACTAATGAATGATCTTGCACTTAAATATAACAGAAATACATATATTAAAAGATAAAGTAAAATAGTAAAAACAAGTATAGACTTACAAATAATAAATGCTGTTCAGTCCAGTGAACCAAAGATAAAACTGAAATAATTAGAGATTAGGTTCACCGAATTCAATACAAAAACTCTAATGTAGATTTTTAGCTATTTGCACAAATTTAGGCGTTTGTTTTATTTCTTTATACAAGAAGCGATAACAATGAAAACATAACAGTAAATCAGTTCTCACCGAACACAAATCCAACGAGCATTTTCGCCTTCTCAACATTTTGTGAGAAATAAAATTGTTACTATAAAATAATTGGATTGAATCCATTTCAACTTTATCGCTTTAGAATTATTTTGCATTGAGCTCCGCTGAAACTGGTAGTGTTATGTAGGTGTGACAAATATAATTTGTAGGATATAAAATAAAATAATCATTTATTTATCAAATAATTATAATATGTATAGTAAAAAATATCTATCTATGTAGTATATTGTATTAAGTATATCAGTCATCTAGTACCCATAACACAAGCTCTGCTTAGCTTGGGGCTAGATGATGCTGTGTGGGCTGTCCGGAATTATTATTATTATTATTATTAATTATCTTAAGATTTTTGTTTTTGACTGCTTTAGGCCAAATGTTCAGAATGAAACGGACTAAAATAAGATTCCTATCAGTCATGAATGCAATGTAACTTAATGCACAATATAACTTATTGACATCAATACTTATTTTGTGAAATCCTATTTCATCTCACCAAGAGAACAAGAGAGGTCAAAAAATCGCCAAAACCGGGTTTAATTTAGTAGACGGATTACATAAACATTTTATCCTCAGAAATTCCACCTAGACTGGTTTTCTAAGCATATGACTCACGTGTTGGCTTATCGCTTTATCGCTTTTTTGTATCATATGAAATTCAATAACCTTGTCAGTTTTGTTTATAAAGATTAGACTCACACGCTAATGCTAAGGTCTATTTCACTATTTAATTTAGCTTTGCCGTTGCAAGTTGTAAGTAGGTATACATTTGAAGGAAATACGTTCTACAGTCACACTTAATTATAAACGCGAAAATTTGGATGGATAAATTGTTACTTTTTAACCCCAAAAAGCTGAAGACAGGGCGCTATAATGGCGCTCATTAGGGGAGGCCTATGTCCAGCAGTGGACTAATATAGGCTGATGATGATGATGATGAACTCCAAAAAAGTTGATTAACAACGTAAATAAAAATCAAAAATTAAAACTAGTAAGTATACGAGTATACAGGGTGCTAGTGTGAACAGCGTTCTCCTTGAAACCAGAGGTTCAGCATCATGAGTAGAATCCATCCAATATACAATACAAACAATTGACTTAACTGTAGACGGTTGCAAACAGTCTAACTAAAGGTAGGTCAATTATTGATCCATGTCAATAGCAGCCGTTGCGTCCCGAATACACTGGCTGCATTACCACCACGCAGCTGTATGGATTGCCATGCGCTGCGCCAGATACTCACCAGGGCCCAGATTCCACTAAATAAATCGCTTCACCATATAAATAGAATCGTGTCAAAATATCAGTGTTAAACTCTTTTTGGTCATTCTATAACAAACTTTTTGAGGTTCATTTATAGCTGTGACGATTACCTTTATGACTACTAATTTTACATTCTAATTATGAAAGTTTCTTCAAGCGCAAAAAATGTAGAATACCAAATGCACAAACGTCATTTTAATCATCTTGATAGAATGGCACTACTGAGACCTTTGTTTCGACATTAGTGGAATTCGGCCCCAGGTTGGGCTGAAATGAATACCTCCATACCACTAGGTTGGTAGGATTAGATGTAACATAATTTTAAACATTGAAAATCAAAGTGCTTTATTTCCTTTTGTCGGAGACAAAGCCATCAAGGTTCGGTACCCACGCGTGCGCACCGGACTGAAGTTCCGAAGAAAGCCCAGAGGAGCCGAGCCGAGCCGACGGAGCCGACGGGGAGACCATTCAAACTCAAGCAGCGACCACCGAACCATCTAGCACTTTCTTTGTTTCATGAATACAGCCATACAAAGTTACAGTCCAGTTTTATTTCATAACTTATATAAACTATCGAAGATTACACACACAACACCTTTTGTCGCGTCTCGGCAAAATTATAATTTCCCAGCTTTTATTCTAGCTGAATTAAACATTTTATTTGTGGTCTTTTTATTTATTAGATAGTTTTTATTTATTTTGGCTCGTGACTAGTACCTATGCTTCCTATTAAAAATGAGCCAAGCATGGATAAGGAAAATAGCTTTCAGCCAGACCTTTAAACATCCTTAATAATATTATAACCGCGAAATTTTGTAGTGATATGTGGATGGATGGATGTTTGTTCCTCTTTCGCGCAACAACTACTCAACGGATTGGGCTGAAGTTTTAACAAACTTGGTTCTAGCTCTAGCACACATAAGCTACTTTTCAACCCATTAATCAGTTTCCATTGGTTTTAAATAGTCTTGAATCGTTTCCATAGAAATAAAGCACGCGAAGCCGCGTCAAATGCTAGTTTATCTACATATCTATCTTTACCAGGTCAACCACAGTACCAGAAACAGGCTTTAAATTTATTTGAAGTGATCTTCTACCTTACCGTAGACCAGGCGAATAACGTAAAAACAGGCAACCTTCCAAGATTTAAAAGTGAAACTTAATTAAGGCGCAGACAGCAGCTACACTAGCGCCACCACTTATTTCGTTAAACAAAGGAATTTCCAAAATTCACACGTTCAGTTTGTTGTAACTAACATAAGCTTTTTTTAATGCATTTGCAGTTTTTTAATGCAATTGGAGTAGTTTCATTTTGTCTATTTTAGGAAGAGATACGAAAACAGAGTTTGGTGGCCACCAAGAGCATCTTATTTATTTATTTATTCAGGAAAAGCAAATGGCTACAAAATATATAGTTTTAAGTAACTAGATTACTAAGATAAACCTAGGTAATAATGTAGCCCACAACGCAATTCACAGATTGCTATATGAGGTAGTGGTAAAAAGTTCCGCTAAAGCTTATGAACAAACAGAACAAAAGTGTAATATTATTATTACTGTTAGTGAGATCTTCGTACCTATCTCTTCCTAAACTAGACAATTAAATAAAAGTACTAGGTACAGATGTATTAAAAAGCTTATTTTAGGTTTACGAAACTAAGCTTCGCTTTCACGCGTCCTCAATTTTTAAACTGAAAGTTATGTTTTTTCAGAGGAAAATAATAGTGGTGAACACCGTCGTGCCTTCATTGGTATAGTTTTAGTATATAGTTATACTGTATAAGTAATTTAGATAGGTAAAATTATAATCACTACATAGTGTCTCTATGTCCCTATGTAGGTATGCTTAAATCTTTAAAACTACGCAACGGATTTTGAAACGTTTTTTAATAGAGTGATTCAAGAGGAAGGTTTATAAGTATAATAAAACCGTGAAAATCTTGGGTGGGTCGCTAGTTATACATATAATTTCACAATTTACTTACTTTGCTGATAGTCTTAAATTTTACTGTTTATGATAAGATAATTGAAATAAAAACAGGACAAATCCAGTAACTGCTTTCTTATCATACTAACATCTCAATGCCTAGACTAGTAAGAGACGAAATATTTTGATAAGATAATGATTAAGGCGCTGACTGTACGTACACTAGCGCTAGCTTATTTTATCATATTTTTTTTTAAATTTAACAACCGTCTGCTGTTAGCTCAATGGTTTCAATTGTTTATACTTGTTTTAATTTTATCTATTCCTTGATTGTTATTTTAGTTGTTAATAAAGATACTACTAGTTAATTTTAACAAAAAAAAAATTCAAGTATCAAACTTTAGGTTATTTTATACCTATCTTCAGTTCTTTTTAATGTATCCATAGTAGTTTCATTTTGTCATAGAAGAGATAGTTTAGTTAAGTTTAGTTTTAAAAACAGAGTTTAGTGGCCACTAAGAGCAATTTCGTATATCTTCTTAAAATAAATATAATATCTTTATTAACAACGAAAATTACAAGCAAAGGAATATAAAAATTACAACTAGTATTTACAATTGAAACCATTGAGCTAACTGCAGACGGTTGCAAACAGTCTAAAGGTAGCTCAATTGATCCATGTCTATACCAGTCGGAAGCGTCCCCAAGACACTGGCTGCATTACCACGCTGTATGGCAATGCTGATGCGCTGAGCCAGATAAATAAATAAAAATAAAATAAATAAAAATATTACATGCCTTTAAAAAAGCTTGTTACAGGTATAACCACGGTATAACAAACTAAATGATGATATTTTCACAATTACTTTGTAATGTCCTTCGCAATGTTTTATAAATAAGAAGCGGCGCTAATGTACTTCTAGTGAGCGCCTTAAGATAAAAAATACAATAAAATGATAAAAGTGTCATTGAATGTCTTAAATATTTACCTATCTAAAGTAGACTTTCGGGTTACTAGACCTTTGAAATGCCTATTATTGTTATACACTGAATATATTAGAATAAACACGGTTAAAGAGTGACTTAATTTTTGTTATTTTCTGCCGCCAGCCAGTGATAATTTTTGAAATCTATTGCTGAATATTCAGCAATCGATTCCAAATATTATCGACTCGTATCTGCCCGCGGTTTAGCACGCTTTCTTTCCAAGTAAACGTTTCAAGGCTAGTACAATACCATGGGAACTGATTTATACGATAAAAAGTAGCCGATGTTTCATTCTGGACAACGTCTACTTTGTTAAATCAAATTTAAAAGCCCGACCTATTCAGTAGTTTTTGCGTGAAAGACGGACAAACATAAACATTTGCGTTTATAATATTTTGTAATTGGTTTTCCTTAAACTTATAGTACCTACTCCAGTGATTGATTCGATTGACCCCGCCCCTTTGTACGCCCAGTGGGTTTTTTTCCTATTCGTATTGTATTAAAACAAAAATATTGTACGTGTTGTTTGGTCGGGACCTTACTACCTGGTTATAGAATATATATCAATACTGAGCAAAATACAAATAGTTCTCATTTTTGGTATAACTATTTCTCTTTTTCTTTTTCATATTATTCATTACTGTAAAAGACTGTGTCTCCGAAAGACTGCTGGCAGATGCTGGATGCGGCAAGCTGAAGACAGGTCGCCATGGCGCTTATTAGGGGAGGCCTATGTCTAGCAGTGGACTAATATAGGCTGATGATGATGATTCTATTTGGCTATTCTCTATTGAGACCGCGCGCCAGTCGGCTAGGATAACATCATCATCATCACTACATAGTATAAAATAAAGTCGCTTTTTCTGTCCCTATGTCATAGTGTCCCTTTGAACGCTTAAATCTTAAAAACAACGCGACGGATTTTGATGCGGTTTTTTTTAATAGATAGAGTGATTCAAGAGGAAGGTTTATACGTATAATAAAACCGTGCGAAGCCGGGGCGGGTCGCTAGTGAAAGATAAAGTTATGATACTTTATGTTATTTACATAATGTTGTATGTTCTTTTATTATGTTAAGTTTCTTTCCATATCCTTATAATCAGATAATCTGATGAACCTGTGTATTTGACACAAGTTGCTATGTGCCTACACCTGTATCTTTTTTGTGTGTAAGTGAACCATAAAATACAATGCACACTGTAAATCATAAAATACAATGTTATATCTAATAGCCATTGATAAGATGTAGGTACATATTTAATTCCTTTTAAAGCAGTAATCCGATAACAATACCATGTGTCGAAATATCTATAAAAGGATATAATGTATATAATGGTATATGTATATACATATACCATTATATACATTATATAGCCGTGTGGTGCCGGCTTAGAATAGCCGTGTGGTGCCGGCTTAGAATTGCACTACCCCAACTCTTCCCGTGGGTGTCGTAAGAGGCGACTAAGGGATATACCGGGGGGTGGGCAGCAGCACCCCTCTAGAACAACCCCACCATCAAACTGCGATCCCCAACCCGCATGCCCAGCGTGGGGATTATGGGCATTAACCCCAAAATGATAGGAAACGCCAAAAAATGGCCCCCTGTACCCGGCCGCCTCGCTATTCCTGGCCATTATAGCGGTCATGGTAACGGCGGGGCAGAGGGTACTAAGAATCACCGGTATTTAGGCTACCACACGCTTACTAAAATGACCCTGGCAACGTTTAACGGACGCACTCTGAGGCTTGACCATCATCTAGCGCAGTTGGAAGTGGAGTTAGAGAACATTAAATGGCATGTTCTCGGGTTATGTGAAGTCCGTAGAGAGGGGGAGGACACCGTAAACCTAGACTCAGGCCATCTTCTCTACTTTCGTGAGGGTCATAAAACATCCCAGGGTGGAGTAGGTTTCCTCGTCAAAAAGGCCCTCTCTAGCAACGTTCAAGAAATCTCCAGTGTGTCCACCAGGGTAGCGTACCTGATCCTTCGGCTTTCCAAGCGGTATAGCATGAAGGTAATTCAGGTCTACGCACCGACCTCGGCACACTCGGACGATGAAGTGGAGGATATGTACGAAGACATATCCAAAGCCTTACACAACACCACTAAGGCTCACTTCAACGTTGTTATGGGGGACTTGAACGGCAAGGTGGGAATCCAGACTGGCAATGAATCCCCAATAGGCCCGCATGATTATGGAATCAGGAATCACAGGGGGCAAATGCTTGTCAACTTCCTTGAGAAAGAGGGACTGTTCTTAATGAACTCCTTCTTTAAGAAACAGCCTCAAAGGAAGTGGACGTGGCAAAGCCCCGACACTGTAACTAAAAATGAGATCGACTACATCATGACGGATAGCAAGCACATATTCAGAGATGTCTCAGTGATCAACAGGTTCAATACCGGATCTGATCACCGAATGCTCCGAGGCACTCAGAATATCAACTTGAAGCTTGAAAGACACCGGCTGATGAAGTCCACGCTCCGACCAAATCCAATCCAAATCATGGCGGGCACCGAGAAGTTCGAGCAGCTACTCGGAGACAGATTTGTTGCCTTGGAACCCACTGATGACGCTGACGAGAGCCTACACAATCTGGTCGAAACGTTGAGGGATGAGGGCATCAAGTTCTGCAAAAAACAGGGAACTGGCAAGAAGTCCAAACTCTCGGATGAGACTCTGGATCTGATGACAAGAAGACGGGAAACCACCCAAGTGTCTTCGGCAGAGAGGTCAGACCTGAACAAGCGAATTGTGAAGATGGTACGGCGCGACCTTCGGAGCTCCAACACACGCCTCATTGAAGAGGCGATAGAGCGAAACCGAGGGTCCAAAGTATTCACTCAGCAGCTTGGCAGGAGCCACCTGACGAAGCTTAAAACGCACGATGGGAGGACCGTACTGTCGAAACCGGAGATTACAGCCGAGATCGAGGATTTTTATGGCCGTCTGTACACTGCACATGCCACTCGTTCCTGACAAGACGACCTTGATTCTAGAGCCACCCTGACAAGCCACTACACCGACGAACTGCCAGACATCAGTCAAGACGAAATAGTATTAGCTTTGAGGCAGCTTAAAAATGGAAAAGCCCCCGGTGAGGACGGTATAACTTCAGAGCTTCTGAAGGCAGGAGGAGCCTCCGTTATACAGGAGCTACAACACCTCTTCAATACCGTCCTCCACAGTGGAAGAACTCCTAAGGCGTGGAGCAGGAGTTTGGTGGTGCTCTTTTTTAAGAAGGGTGACAAAACTCTCCTTAAAAATTACAGACCCATCACACTCCTGAGCCACATCTATAAGCTGTTCTCACGAGTGATCACGAATCGTCTCGCCAGGAGACTTGACGAGTTCCAGCCACCGGAACAGGCCGGGTTCCGCGGAGGATATGGCACCATAGACCACATACACACAGTGAGGCAGATTATACAGAAGTCCGAAGAGTATAATCAGCCCCTGTGTCTCGCTTTTGTGGACTATGAGAAAGCCTTTGACTCCGTCGAAACCTGGGCTGTTCTGGAATCCTTACAGCGATGCCAAGTAGACTATCGTTACATCGAGGTGCTGAGGTATCTCTATGAAGCTGCCACTATGAGTGTCCAAGTACAGGACCAGCAGTCTAAACCTATCCAATTGCGCAGAGGAGTGAGACAGGGGGATGTCATATCCCCGAAACTGTTCACCAGCGCATTGGAAGATATGTTTAAGACGCTGGACTGGAAAGGTAAGGGCATTAACATAAACGGCGATTACACCTCACACCTGCGATTCGCTGATGACATAGTCGTAATGGCGGAGTCGCTAGAGGAGCTGACCCACATGCCGGACGGCCAAGCTTCAGCCTCGCGATGTATCGGTCTTGGCATGAATTTGGATAAATCTATGTTTAGACCACGTTTAGACTACCTATACTGACTTATTCTTCTATACCTACAAATAGAAATGCATGTTTTATTCATGAATATTCGTCAATTACTTAGTCAAATGGCTTCGCATGGGTAGAAATTTCATTTTGGCGGATAAAACGATGGTATTCTTCCAATACAAACATGAAAACAAAGTGCAATAATACCTATTTTATTAACAAAGAAAATTACAATCAAAGAATATATTTATTTATTAGTTAAACAAATTGTACTAAGGTTCAACTGGTAAACACAATTGATAGAATCTAACCAACTGCAGATGGTTTCAATCAATCTAGAGGTAGCTCAACTGATCCATAAAACCAGTAGGAAGCGTCCCCAAGACGCTTGCTTTATTACCCTGAATGGCAATACTGATGGCATAGTTTCAATTTATTAATTTTTATACCATATTTTAGTTAACTCCACACATCCGTAGGTTATGTATGTAGGAAAAGTGTACATAATATATACATAAGTAAACATAAACAAACATCTGAAATGCAAAGGATTTATAGATCAATTGCGGAACGCAGTAATGCTAGGATCTTAGATCAATTGTATTTCAAATATATTTTTTTTGGTTGTTCATAACTTCATCTGTCATTGTTTTATCTGTTCATCAATGATGATGACTTTGATTTTTTTTTATCTGTTCATCCAGATAAAAAAAAATGCTTGATAAGTCAGCGTTAGAGATAAGTCATCTCCGCACATTTAAATACCTACATTCGTCTTTATAACACCAGTGTTGTCATCAGAAGCCGGCACAAAGCCCAGGGCATTCGCTAGTGTTGTGACTTCAACAATGCGTACAGACAGTTTACTTTTATCAGCTCATTTACTAAACTATAACTAACCAAGACAATCGTCAAGTAATGTCATTGTAAAAACATCCGTCCGGTATAATAACACATTGGCATTTCGTTTAAGAATTAAGTTCTAGCTAGTATATTGCCTTTGAAAGTAAAAAGTTTTACGTTTTTTTGTGAAAAGTTATTAGAAATTGTGAAATGGTGCACAAACTACAAATTGAGGAGGTGGTCGCTTCAAAAGTTACACGATTTCGGTCTGTTACTTCACAGGTCAGTATTTTTTGTTACCTACCTATTTCTATATTCGTGAAAGTAGCTACTATTTTTGCACTGTCTTCTATATTCGTTCTGGTTTTAATTTATAAAGCTAATTAAAAATTACAAGACACAAATGAAGCAACGTGATAAAACATAGTGTTTACAAAATTAACAAAACGGCATGTAAAAAAATAACAGAAGTAATTAATAAACTGACTTAGGTTAGACAATTGAAGAAAATATAAGTTAACATGGTTACAAAGTCTTTAAGTAAAAACAGCCATTATAAAAAGTCAAAAAAGGCGTTTAAATGTAAAAATTTGGCATGAAATTGGAGACCATTGGTTTTCAACTGCGAACGATGCATTTTGTATTGTTTTGTTTCACTCTCAACGGTGAACAAAAATAAAATGCTGATAAAAAACGGTTAACAACCCTTTTGTCAGAATCGAAGGTTTATGAGTAAACGTCTTCAAAAATAAACAGCATTCTAAAGAGGTTCTAAACTTCTTTGGACGAAATCACTAAACCGTGTGGATCACAACACCGTGACTTATTGAGAGGTCAAATCTTTGTTGATCAGTATAACTGTTTAATCACGATCAAAATTAAATTAACGTTACCATTGTTCAATATTTAGTTTTGTAAGCATCAGCAGGGGTCTTAATTTTTTTTTCATTTTTTGCTTTATAAATAATCTAGAATATGCCGGCGGCTTCGCACGCCTTTTTTCTATGTAAACATTTCCAGGCTATTTCTATCCCTTGGGAACTGATTTATGGGATGAGAAGTAGCCTATGTGTTATTCCAGGGCTAGAACTAAGTCTACTAAAAATTTCAACCCGATTTGTTCAGTAGTTTTTGCGTGAAAGATAAACGAACAGCCATATAATTTTTTCGCGTTTATTACCTCTATATTCGTAAGGACTTCCACCAAAGACGAAATTTTTTATGTCTGTCTGTCTGTTACCTTTTCACGTCTAAACAGCTAAACGGATCTTGCTTGATGAAATTTGGCAATAATAGTGATTAGTACAATCGTAATAAAAATGTAGATGGCATCCCGGGGATGGACATCGGCTACTTTTTATCTCTAAAAATGGCTTACAAAGCAGCCGTATTGTATTTATATTTCACATATAGATATTCCCTATGAAATTGAACTCAAAATACTCCTAATGATCTTTCTTTTTTAAATTATATAATATGTGTTACTTTTACCTCTTGTTTTATAGTTCTACAATTTTTTTGAATAACAGAATAATTTATTATTATTATTTTTTTCTTCCAGCTGGTAGCATGTTCATCTCCATACTTCTTGCTCCTGGACCTGGGCATGGCTGTAAGCTTCGCCACCATAGCCCTACCTGACCTGCTCAATGCTCCTGAGGGGCTGTCTCTCAATGAAACACAGGCCTCTTGGTTTGGTAAGATTTTTTAAAGAACTACTTGATAAAGTTCAATGCACAAAAAAGAATCTTTCAAATCGATTCACTTCTAAAAAAGTTCTGTGTGCAACACATTTAAAAAAAGAATTGAGAACCAACTAATAAGCAATCAAAAAACTACTAAAACCGTAGTACCTGTATGCCTTTTAAAAAGCAACCTACTTTTTTATTTTCTAATCACGCTATTGCGCCAGGTAAGATATCAGCAGTGATCGGAAACCTATTTATGTAATTTGCGTTTCTCGATGGAACCCTAAAAATGAATTATGATACTTCAAATTTAATTTCAAACTTACCTATATTTAAGTCCTTGAAGAAAAACGATAGTTACACAAATCAATTTTCTAGATTTCATATCAGTTGTCATGACTGGCGAAAAGGACACGTAAATTTATATTTGTCAGATAAAACTGACATAGCGGAGTGTTAACCATAACGCTGGCTTTATACAAATTTAAAGAACATGCAAAATTATGTAAATTTGGTTACTCAATAATAGCAAGAGATAAACCTGCGTCGGTTAGATAGTTTAAAACATAGCAATTTTATGGTTCACAATAATCATATCATTACAAAGTATACAAAGTCGCTTCCCGCTGTCTGTCTGTCTGTCCCTATGTATGCTTATAATTTTAAAACTTCGCAACAGATTTTGATTCGTTTTTTTAATAGATAGAGTAATTCAAGAGGCAAGTTTAGATGTAAAATACTACACCCATGCGAAGCCCGGGCGCGCTGGTATATTTATAAAAGAGAAAACTGGGTGACTCTGAGATATCTTTGTAACAAGAGCTACGAAGCTGAAATTTTGCATGGTAGACGCGCTAAGCGAAGCTGATTTTTGAACATTCGTATTCTAATTTCTAAGGCAGTTATAAAAGGTAGTAATAATGGGGTCTATAAAGTATTACTGAAGTCCATACGAATGACATCGCGAGCGGATCAGCTAGTCTAATAAAATAAAAAGAATCTCATTATCTGATTACACTTATTAGCATTTTTGTGTATTCATGACAAAGGAATCTTGGAAACTGTTATTTAGTAATAAAGTGATAAGTAAGCATACAAAGAATGTGAAACGAAATGCGAATACTAATTGTTGAATCATCTTGATGTGAGAGGGTCATTATTTTTTGTTTTGATGATCAAAGATGACCTAAGTATACCAATTTTATTACAAATTAAAAAAAAAAATTTTTTTTAATTAAATCAAATTATAAAAAAATTTAAATTATATTTTTTTTTATTAAAACAAAGAAACCGATAAAGAAAAGACCTAGTAGAAATTATGTGTATCTGAGTTCCTTTTAAACCATGTATAATGTTTATATATTGGGGGTTTTTTTGATACTTACTTATGTTAAAGAACCCCGCTCTTCTTTATCGTTAGGTTACACATAATTTTACTAAAATTTATTTAGTTTTGGTGGATGTTTGTAGTGTATATGATGTTTAGAAACTGTGTATTTAGTTTGGTAGTAATTCTTCTACTCCTTTTGATAGTTGATTTAATTTTATTATGACGACGATCTGGCACCGTGGGTGAAGGTCTACCTGCGACGCAGGAGATTGTGGGTTCGATTCCCGCCTTCGGACAAATATTTGCACATATACTCGCTCTGGGGTTCTGGGTATTTCCAATGTACACTAAAAATATATCTATGTAATGTATTGTATTAAGTATATCAATCATCTAGCACCAGGCAGCTTTATTTAGTATCATTATTCATTAATTTAATGTATTTTTCAGGCAGTTTATCCTACCTCACGCAACCACTGGGAGCTATCGTCTCCGGACCCATCGTTGACTACTTTGGCCGAAAGAAAGCCAACTTCCTAGTCAACATCCCACATCTGATAGCTTGGGTGTTGATGTACTACGCTTGGAACCTTCCGACCTTGTTCATTGCCAATGCACTGCTGGGATTTGGATCTGGGGTTATGGAGGCTCCAATCAACTCTTATGTTGGGGAAATAAGGTTTGTTCTTGATTATTTTAATAACATCTTCATTACTATCATTACTTATTTCTAAACGTGACTTCTTACGCTTTGAATTTATGGACAGCGAAAATCTCCTTGTCTTTTTAACTCTTTGATTTTAGTGTCATCTTTGACGGTTTTTTATTTCTGTATTTACACTGGATTACGGATATCGAGCTGATCTGATGAATATAAATATTTATAACTTTAGTTCAGTTATTAAACCTAATATAAATCGAATAGGTTATGTTGTTTTTTAAAATAATGAACGTTAAAACTTATGTTGAGTAAATAGTCAATGTCGTTATTATAGACAAAGATAAAGTTATATTTATATGACCAAGAACGTAACTGTCGAATTGAGAAATTACCTACCTGTTCGAATTCCTACCGTTTGTTATTTACTTTACGATTACGATATATCGTAATCGTATATCGTAATCATGCTGAAGAATTGCATTGTCTTCAGCATGATCTAAGATCTAGCATTACTACGTTTTTGAGCGTGATACATTATAATGCTTAACACCTAGGAAAGTCATCCTTTTAGAATCTTCAAAGTCATTCGATGTTCATAATTCAAATTGTTAGATAGATGTCTGCATAATACGCTCTCGCGCGATTTTCCATGGTTCTTTTTTTGAATATTGTTTCGAGAACGGAAGAGGCCGATTATGACAGACTCAAAACTTTTTGTCACTAGACCTATTTACTTAAAACTATGTATAGCTATTGTAGTTCTATTTTCAAACCAAAAAAATAACACGTTAGAAATCGATTTTCAGAAACTTTTATATAGAAGAAATGAAATTTCATAGTCAGTCAGTTCCGTGCCGCATTTTAGTAACGTTCTACGAGTGCAATTAGGTATATACTTTCTAGTTCATATTTGGAAAAGGAATAAGTCACTTTCCGAACAGATAAAGCCTAAAATATAGGTAAGCTATTACTAGAAAATCCTTTAGTTTGTTTTATTATAGCATAGCTGTTCAATTACATACTGACATATTTATTTAGTCGAGGTTTTCTGAGTCATGAAGAACCTTATTTCACATAACATCATTTCAATGGCAAATAAAATTATAAATGCACCTTTAGGTAGGTACATGGCTATAAATCTAGAATCAGATATATTATTGTCGTATATTTTATAAGCTGTTTTGTTGTTAACTGTTTTCGTTCCATTTAAGTGTTCAATAATGTTTTTCTATTCTATAAAAGTAGTATTGGATTCTATAAAAGTAGTAATGGATTCTACGTATACAAGTTGTAAGTAGATTCTTTGGAGGCAGTAAGTACTTACAGCTATTAACAATTATCTTATCAACCACGGATTGATTCGGCTAATCTAAGCCATGAATTAACTATTTCGTAAATATAATTGTATAGATTATTTAAATGGGTCAAGTTGATTCTCCGAGTATTGTTTTGAAACGTAATAAACATTTATTGCAATTTATTTTTAAAATGACCTCGTCGAGATGTGTTCCGTCTCGTCGTAGGCACCCTTAGGAACTAAGAACTATTAACAAAGCTAAGGATTTTTGGAAATTCCTATTCTATTTGTCCACGGTGTAGTGCTAAATTTCAAACGAGTGAAATCGCCAGCGAATCAGCTATCTTACTTTTTACTGATTATAATAAAATGTTCTTTATATAAATGTAAGGTACATAAATAGACTGGCAGCGCCTCGCGGTTCCAACCGCGTAGTTTCAGTTCCCTTGGGAATTCCGAGATAAAATAGCCTATATGTTATTCCAGACTATAATCTATCTCTGTGCCAATTCATCCATATCCGTTTAGTAGTTTTTGCGTGAAATAGTAACAAACGTCCACCCATCCATCCATACTTAAAAACTTTCGCGTTTGTAATATTAGTAGGCTAGTCATAGGCTAGGTATGACGCGGGAATCAATGAATGGTGGCATAACAGCTGTATACGGGCTGTTGAATAGATGTACATGTCCGCAGCGAGCCGTCGTTCCGCGGAGCCCTGTGCACCGTGACCCAGCTGTTCAGCTCGGTGGGCATGTTCGTGATGTACTTCCTCGGCACGGTGGTGGACTGGCGGCGGGCTGCGCTCATCTGTCTCGCCGCGCCTTTGTCTTCTATGCTATTTGTCTTCTTTGTAAGTATCACCTTTCAATTAAAGTATTCATAATTGTATTGTATTGTATTTATTTATTTTTCTAATAACAGTACATTACATTATAACGTTTCTGCGAAACTGTATAATCCATTTTTGGGGTTTCAATTCCATTTATGTAATTTGCGAATCAATTTTTAGGGCTCTGACGAGAATCCCATTTACAGAGTCTGTTTTTTTGATGAGGGTTAAGTTTTTATATTGGTACAATACAAAATGAATAGAATAATAGAGTTTATAATCTCAATTAAATTAATTACAAAAACTTAAACTAGACTACCAACCCAAAGAATGAAAAACAAAAAGACACTTGCATATCTTGAGCTGCTTGCGATTTGTGCGAACTGTCAAATCAACCAACCGTTTTATCGTGTAGGTACGTATTACAATAACAATCTAATGTACCTACTACTACTAGTATGTACAATGTTCTACTAATGTACAATCTAGGTAGGTACACTACTTAGACCTTACTAATACCTTGAGGATTACTATTTATTATTTAATTTTATTATGATTAAGATTAATCAAGATTTTTACCTTTAGGATTTACCTTGACGATTCCAGTACATACCATAAACACAAGTAATCTTTACAAAGTTCGACTCCGAGAGATACTTCGAGATGGAATACTTAGTCATCGTCTACAAGTACATTATCAATAATGGAATTACCGTTGACCGTAAAATCATTATCACCATCGTCATCGCAAATATCATAAGTAAATAGGGTTCATTCATGGTTTTTTCGTTCATCATTTTTCTACAAAAGTGCAATGGCATGATAAAAAGAGTCCCTTCTTATCTTCGTCACGTCACGTCTTCTCTTTCAATGAATGACTACAATAAACAAAATGAATTATAATAACCATTTATAGTTACACAAGATTATCATGACTCATTGTCACGTGTTCATAAACATTTCCATGATCATAAATCACGAAGTTGTTTTTATTTACAACCCGGTTGTATGCAGTTATGGGTGAATACCCTTTATCATTGCAATATGAGGATGTTGGAGATTATCTAACTATCTCGATTCTTCTTAGAATAACATGATCTTCTTAAGTTAATCTTACCGACATAATCCAACGGCTACTTCCCATTACATCCAAAAAAGTTTCCCAACCACATCCACGCTCATTTTTAATAATTAAAATTTTATTCCCACTCACATCCACAAAAAGTTTAAGTACAGTCAACATACGTACCGCTTCCGTCTTCTGGTTTTTATTTTTCTTGATTCTACCAAAATTTCTAATCTTAGCTATGTACTACTTATAATGATAATGCTACCTTAATAATATGAAAATATCAATAAATTCGACACATATTATAAATAAAAAATCAGCAAATAGGTCTAACTAAATCGATACGTTCATAAACCTCAAATGGTCATGAATTAAAACCGTTAGTTTGAGGTTATATTAAACTGCATTAGTTGTGTACCTACATGGTTTTATATTTTGTATATACATAGGTATGTTCTTTGTGCAACAAATAATTATTTAACACTAGCAGCGCCTCGCGGTTTCCGTTCCCGTGGGAATTCCAGAATAAAATATAGCCTATGTGTTATTCCAGAATATAATCAACCTCTGATTTCATCCATATCCGTCTAGTAGATTTGCGTGAAAGAGTAACAAACATCCTTCATCTATCCATCCATACTTACAAACTTTCGCGTTTACAATATTTTTAGGATAGGATGTGACAGTTTAATTTACTTCCCGGATATTCAATAAGATATTTTAAAAGCCTAGCCCTAGCCTAACCTAGATAAGCCCAAATTTTTAAAGAAAAAAAAAAAAAAGTTTATAAACTGTTTGTATACGTCCAGGTTCCAGAGACCCCTGTCTGGCTGCTCTCACAAGGCAAGGAGAAGGAAGCCCTAAAGTCCCTGTGCTACCTCCGAGGATGGACCAGCGCAGAGGATGTACGAGACGAGTTCGACCAGCTCGTGGTCTACTCCAGGAAGCTGCAGCGATGCGTTATATGCGAGAAGATAGGACATGATGGGGAGTGCGAGCATAAGACTATGAACGTTATCAAAAAGTAAGTAAGCGGATTCTGCTTATGTTTTCAAATGTTCTGTTCATCTTTTTAAACAGTAGGTAGGCCAAGCCAACCTGCATTCGATATGAAGCGATTCTATGACTACATAAAAGCGCTTGTCAAAAGTGCCAAATGTGCAATGATAAGGCATTTGTATGGAAGGAAAATTGTTCGATTTTATCACCTTGTTTTTTGATGGTATCTAAATGTAGGTCATTGTCTACCAATAATTATTTTATTTGTTAACAGAAGATCACGTGACATATCGGTGGCATAAGTCAAATCCAGACATTTTTGGATTTTGCCACTATCGTTATCATCAATCGAATGTTCATTTTCTAGGCCTTCAGAACATTTGATTGTAGGAATGTTTGAATTCGTTTTCTTTCTATAATTTAGCCCCTGCATCAGATTTCAATTAACACGTTTGTTTTTGATTGGTAAGATTTACCTATACGCTGTTTGATTAACCAATTTCACTCATCTTTGACTTAACTGGAAAAGGGTTCAGTGTTATTTTTATGTTGTCATTCTTTATTGTAAGTACACAATAGTATATAGCAAGAACTTACATAACAGAACATACAATACCATAGGCGAGTTAACCCTGAAAAAGGGATTATTCGAACCTATAATTATAAAATAAATTGTACGTCTTAAAGCTTGTTTATCAATTTAGATGATAAAAATAATGTTTTTTCCTGGATTTTTATTCATATGTTTTTCTAGTAATTGACCTTAAAAATATCTTCAAGGAATTGTTCTTGAATTGGTCGAGATTAGATTTCGTTCATAGATCATACCTAGTAGTTTTCCAAAGTCTATCGATAAAGTGATTGATTATATTGTTATAGATTCATGTTTTTACACATACCTATTTACTTACTGCCTTATATACTTAAAAGCGGTATTACACTACACGATATTCAGGGCCCGGTAGTTAGGGCGATTAGGGAGCAAGGCTTCCCGGGTCCGTCCGGTCGCCGCTCTAAATCTTATTACACCTCTCTTAGTTAGGGTACGGGTCCCTGAATATCGTGTAGTGTATTACCCCTTTAAGTCTGGATTAAGTCAAGTCAAAGTCATAAGTTAAGCCAACATTTCAATGTTGCCCAACTTAAAAAGAGGCTTGGCTTGGCTTGCTATATTTGCACGTAATTTTACGTTAGGACCGAATAGCTGTCGAGCAAATGTTAAAGTCCAACTAAACTAACGATAATGTTAGACGTTATCCAAAGGAAAGAAAAAATATTGAATAATTCTGGATAGTCCACAACGCATCACCAAGGCATCAAACAACGGCTAAAAACTACTTCTATTCAAAATTTCAACCCGATCCGTTTAGTACTTTTGACGTTAAGTGGTAACAAATTTCCTTTCATCCATCAAAACTCAAACTTTCGCCTTTTCAATATAATTTGAGTGTTCACACTTGTTTTTTCAGTACTAGATGATGGATGACTGACATTCATCTAGTACCCAAAAAATAAGCCCTGCTTAGCTTGGGGCAGATGATGCTGTGTGAATTGTCCAGATAATTTATTATTTATTGACGTCTTATTCCAGATTCTTCCTCAAGTTCAACTTGGTAATGCTGTGCAAGGAAACCTTGAGGCCGTTGACCCTCGTGATGGCGTACTTCATGTTCTTCGTGATGAGTGGTCTATCTCCCATCCGGCCAAACATGGTGAATGTGTGCGGAGCGCTGGGCATGGCTGGAGACCCGAAGAATATTGTGGTTAGTAGATAAACTATGGCTTCACTCGTGATAATTGAAGTAGCAGTTTTATTCCAGGCCTAGAACTACGTCTATTCAAAGTTTCAGTCCGATCCAATCTGATGTTTTGTGTGAATACGTCCATCCAACCAACTTAGTGTGATATATCGATGGGCTTGGGCACCCGAAACGTATCGTGATTAGTGAATAAGCACATTAAGCACTTTTATTTCGGGAGGCAAATGTTCTAGCTTTATTTGAAGCTAGAAGGTTAAAAACGTTGGTTGAATATCCATTAAAGAAATTGCTGAGTGAAGATAAGCATATTACGCTTTCATTGATTTACCTAGATTGTTTGCATCTGTCTGCAGTTAGCTCAACTGTTTCAATTAAAAATATAATTTTTAATTGTGACTAGGCTTTCACTTGATTTATCACATAAGTAAAAGTTTTACCCAGATTCTTTCTTCTTTTGCATTCTTAGAGACAACTGCTCTTTGTTAAAATTTCAAAATCACGTTGCGATAGATGCAAATAGTTCTATAGTATATCATACTGATAGCATATCTGTATGCTATCATAAATTTTTATTGCACAATAGTTCCAACTATCAATCAAACAGTCCAATGACTTCCAATTAACCCTTTAATCGTCCGAATTCAAATCAGTTATCGTGCCCTCAACATGCCCGGACAATATAATATTTTCGTGTCCAATTCGCTAGGGCCCTGGCGAAATGGACAAGAAATTTGTTTTCGGATACAACCGACGTAATCGCTTATTGAGTTCATGATTGGCCCTAATTGTTTCTTGATGATATTGCAGCTCATGGTTGGCGTCATACTGTTCCTGGCTGCAGTTGTCATCATCGGCATCATCAAACTGGCTGGGAAACGAAAACTTGGGGTCACTGCTATGTTTGGCACTGCTCTGTCGTGCACAGGTAATTTTGCACCTTGTGTTCATAATTTCGCGTATTTAAAAACCGCATATAAACTGTTTTCAAATTGTTTACTATCAATCAAGTCAAAGAACTACGCATTATTAAGAATAACTCAAAAACAACAGGTCAGATCTTGAAATTTCAAATTTACTAATGACGAAAAGCTTTCAAATTAGTAAAGAATCTTTATAATTTTATAATCATCTACGTGGGCCAACAGTCATAAAACGGCTAGTCAAAACTTTTCATGCGTAACAAACTTTTAGACCTTGTTTCTTTTCTTCTTTTGAAAGACTATTAAAAACGAAAACTACAATCGAGAAATAGAAACAAATTAAAACTATAGCGTTAACTAATTGAGCTAACTGGAGAAGGTTGCTGACAGTCTAGAGGCGGATCAACTGAACCAAGTCAATACCGAATAATAGTCGGAAGCGTCCCCAAGACACTGATTTGCGCCAGAAACTCACTAGCTCTCAGGTCACGCGTCGCATCGACCAGACCCGGAAAGCCTCGGCACCCCGGATCAAGGTCTCGACTGCAAGGGGCAAATACGTAGATTCTGTCTAAACCTGCATATTTGCGCCTCTTGAGATCCTCAGCCAAATCTGTCGCCCCACCAGGCTTCGTACATTGGAAAATGGGAAGGTGCAAGTGTGTCTTCGCATGTAACGTCTCACACAATGACCCTCCTCAAATGCAATAACTAATAAACTTGGTATATTTCAGCAATAAGCGTGTACGCGAAGCTGTACGTGCCAGACACGGTCTTCTCGTACGACACCAGCACTTTTCCGACAGAGACCAGCGTGGTGCCGCTGGTCTTCTTCTACTTCCTCGCAGTCTTCTCCGGGTGCAATCTAGCCTGGGTTTTGCTGGGAGAGGTGTTCCCTTTCAGGTGACTATTTGGAGCTCTTGAAAAAAACTACTGGATGCCACATCACATAGCATCATCTAGTGCCAAGCTAAGCAGAGCTTGTGTTTTGGGTACTAGATGACTGATGATGTACTTAATATAAAAATATAGGTATTTTAATTATATATACAAAACACCTAGAACCCCGGAACAAAAATTTGAAAATCTTAGAAACATTTGTCCCACCCAAGGCGGGAATCCAACGCGCGCTGCTACCGCTGTATGTCGCGCTATATCTGTCATAGAATATAAGCCCGACGACTAATATTATATTCGTAAGCCCGAAAGTTTATATGTATGGATGTATAATATGGATGTTTGTTACTCTTTCACGAAAAAACCAATTAACGGATCAGGCTGAAAATTTTAATAGACGTTAACGCATATTATAGTTCTTATAAGGTCGGGGCTAGATGATGATGAGTTAATTATTAAGTAGGTATTATTTATTTGTTTCCCTAGAAAATAATCCATAGTCAACGAAGTGTTTCCGGAGATTCTAATTATTTATTTTTTCATACAGGAGCCGCGCATCAGCTCAAGGCTTCGCAGCAGCATGGAACTACGTAGTCATGTTCCTTGGTTCAAAGACTTACATAAACTTAGAAACAAGCTTCCAACTCTGGGGAGCTTTCGCAGTATACGCCGCATTCGGCTTCGTTGGCACTGCCTACCTTTACTTCTTCATGCCAGAAACAGAAGGAAAGTCCCTTGAAGAAATCGAGGGTTACTACAACGGAGAATTCAGAACATTTGCTGACGACCCAGTGATCAACACCTTCAAGAGATTTAAGAAAAAAAAGTAGACAGGGTATTAGAAGATAATGTTTTTATTTAATAAAATTATTTACCGTTTTACTGTGGCTTTTTGAGTATTTGTACATGGAGTTAAAATTATCTGTCATGGTGCAGTTACATCGTGATTCTACGACTCAACCATCTGTGGACTGACAGTCAAACATCTAGAAAGACAGCCAGTCTTATTTCGTACATTAATATTATTCATACATTCCTATACAACATGTTCCTTCTTAATTAATTTTATTAGGATAAGTTAAGCAGTAGGATCTTCAATCTTAGCGACAAAAAGCGGCAATTTAGTCTTTCCATCCCAAAGTATTGCTAAAAACGGTCTATTAGCCTTGAACACTACTGATGGGGAGTCATTAGACAGAGCAACAACCGAGAAGGCGGTTGCAGCAGATGCTGAACCACCTTCCTCGTCGATGGTGAGGGCGGCGGAGTGGACTGCCTCGGAGACTTGAGGGGACTTTGTCTCTTGGAAGGTTCCGATGTTTGAGAGCTCAGCATTGCCGAAGATCTTGGATATGCCAAGCTGAAAAAGAAATCATTGAGTTAATAGTGTGCTATTTAGCCTTTGGTGAGCGGGATAGCTATTGTTTTCTCATAAATAGATTGATCATTTTATTGAAAACAATTTTGTTACATAAATTTGTTAGTAGTGCTTTAAAGCCTCTCTTCTTAAACAATCTGTCTGTACTAACTTTATGTCTGTAACATATTTTCAATTTTATTTCCTATAACTTAACTGTAGCTTCCTTCACCAATTTGAGTTTTTCTTTTACCTGCTGCAGCACGTTCCTCAGATCCGTATCAGCCTTGATGGAGAACCTGGGCAGCTCCAGATCTGTCTCCAGATGAGGGAAGTTCAGGTAGTCCTCCAGCCGGGAGACCGTTAGCATGGAGAGAGTATCTGCCACGGTAACCAGGGAATGGGGCAGGATTATCATGAGAGAATACTCTTCGCGCTGCGGAAGTAAATTTAGTGGGTTAGCCTTCATTCAAAGAGTATCTTTTGTCACATCTTATTTTTTATTGCTTCCTATGTTATTACCTTCAGTGTCCGAACACCTCAAAATATAATTTAGTATGTTATAATAAATCAACTTTGAATTGTTTAAAGCCAAAAAAAACCATATCAAACTTATACGGAACATGAGAACCATTTAGAATAAAATATGAAAAATTAATAATATGAAAAAACAGTCGAATAGAGCTTTTGCCTTTTTCGTTTCCTTTTTATGATTCAAACCTGAAAGACATAAATTGCATAACTTTTGGATTCGAGGCTATGTAAGGGACTCTCCCTGTTAAATGAACTAATGAATGATCTAGAAAATTAAAAACCCAATCTGATGATGGTCTGAGAGATTTTCAATTTATTTAATAATTTTGTAATAATGTCCCTGTGTTGAATCAGATGGCTATTAACAAGTTCACACTTATAGAAACAGATAACAAATTTAAAAAAATAACAATGATCGATAAAGGAAATGGAACTTACTTCAAACGGCAGCACGATAACTTTAGCCCCGGTATAAGGATCCACTCCCGTCTTGAAGTAACGCCTCGTATGCATAAACTGGACCTTCTTAACAGTTCTATTGCTGAGGTGGAACTCCCCAGGAGCAGTGGCTTGTCTTCTGAAGGGTATCTCCCAAAGGCCCTTGAAGTAGATCGCGTTGACTAGAATCATCTGTGTGTTTGGACTTAGAGCATCTGTAAAGGATATGATTCCATTTCAGTCGACGATTGAAAACTGAAACTTGCGCGATTGTTTTTTGTTTTACCTATGTTTATACATACATGCCGTGTGTATTAGAAGGAAAAAAACAAGTGAACGTAATTTTTTTCCAAAAATCTATGAAACATAAATTAATTAAAAATACTTTCGGCCAAATTCCGATAGGCAACCCGGTAAAAGGTCCACTTTTATTAGTAACAACTACTTGAAAAAAAATCGATTGGTTTAAAAAATCTAATCAGTCATACATTAGAATGTAAATGTCAGATGAACTACCAAAATAACAAAAGGTCTTGGATTGAATTATTACAATTAACAAAAAACTATCGCACCAGCTTTTAATAACAGTAAACTTTTAAATACTTTAAATTTTGTAGATAAATTACGAAGCACATGATTAAACTAAAACCCCACAAATGGTAGGAATCAGAAATAAATAACTTGATTTCTATAGGCTTACAAACTAATCACTAAAACAAGTAAAATTTTAAATTATAAACAATTATTAAATAGTATAAATAACAGATATAAAATAATAGACCTTACCTGGAGATATTAAGTTCTGTATTTTATTATCAGTGCTCGCAGCCACCCAGTTGTTGATCTCCTGTGCGGTTTGCGCCGCAGCAGCGAAGTTGGTAGGAGTGACGTCAGTACGGAAGTCTCTGAGGGCAGTGGCTCTGAAGGCAGGGTTCAGGTTGAAGCCATTGGCTAAGAAGATGTTGTTGGCAGTTCTCAGGATATTGCGGGAGTTGCGATTCTGAAAAAGGTTGATATTTCATGAGGTCTTGAACTTGCATCTGTAGTAGGCTAACCAAAAGATCTGGAACCCGATTTTCAGCAGTATTAAGGTTAGAGACTTTATTGCGATCACCATGTTGCTTATTTAATGTTATTAGACTAGATTGCATCATAAACAACGCAGTGGACGTGACATATTATGTTGTCAAAAATTAGTGTTTAGGAACATCAAAATAAAAGTATACATTTTGAAAAATGCATCATCATCATCAGCCTATGTTAGTCCACAGCTGGACATAGGCCTCCTCTAATGAGCGCCATAGCGCCCTGTCTTCAGTTTGCTATATTCAGCATCTGCCAGCAGTCTTTCGCACATCGTCATCCCACCCGGCCAGAGGGCGTCCTACACTAAGTTTGCCAAGTCGCGATCTCAACTCAAGAACACGTTTACCCCAACGCTTCAGATACAATCACCATATTGGTAAATTAAAGTCCACTGCGTTATTTGTGATGTGACTATATTGCATCACAAATAACGTAGTGGATGTTTCATATGTTGTAAAAACCGGACGTACAAATTTCAAGAGAATTTTATTGACGTAGGAAGGCAAACAATCTTTCCATATAACGTAAATCCGTACACTTGAGGAAAATAGGACAAGGAAACTGTGGTCAGCTTCTTCACAATTAATTATATAAGATGAACATAATTATACTTAATTCGCGAAACATAGCAAGGCCTTAATGGATCATACGGCTTAATTTTGGCATATTTTTCCAAATTACGAAATTTTAGAAGATTACAATATTACATTTATTTATTAAAAAACAGCACATAACTTATCGTCTAACACCAATCTAACTAAAAATAATAAAATTATAGTATGGTTTTACGTAGCCTAGGGTTTGAAAGTACTACGACTTTGTAAAATTACGTATTTATTAACAAAAAATATTATAATTAAGGAATAGAAACAAACTTATATGTATATTGAATTGAAACAATTGAGCTAAATGCAGACAATTGCAAACAGCCTATATGTAGCTCAACTGATCAATATCAATTCCAATCGGAAGCGTCCCCAAGACACTGCAATCAAGGACCAGACGCTCAGATAATTTACAAATAACTAAATACCTGTATATCATCAGTTCTCGTCTTGTAAGATGCAGCGGATGTCTGTGGGGTCATCTGTAACGCTGTTGTCAGCTGACCCAGGGTTATTCCTGTAGCACCCTGCTGTATCAGCGCCAACACTGTTGCTATGGAGTATGGAGACACAACGGTGTTCCCTTGCGACTGCTGGCTTACTTGCTGCGGACGTAAATATTACAACTTGTTTATAAACAGAAATGAATACATATTTTGATTAATAGTATCGGTTTATCCATGATCATCCAGATGACGAATAACAGAGGAAAATGGAGGAAGAAAACATGTTGTGCATCGCTTTTAGCGATAAGGCCGCCCATTGTGCAACTGTTTTAGTATTAGTATTTTTTTGTTTTGTTTTTCTATACTGTGGTGTGCAATAAAGAGTATTTGTATTGTATTGTATTGTATTGTTGTGCCGACCCCGCTTAGCGTGGGATAAGGTCGGGAAGAAGAAGAGTGTCGGTTTATCCAGACAATAGGGTTCTCAAAAAATATTCATATGGTACATTATATGTAGTTAAATGCACGTTAGGCAGTTTCGCATACAAACACAGCGGTGTCACCAACCTGTTTGAGTATTTGGACACTTTACGACTAAGGATATTTACTAAACAAAGTACCACATTGAAAAGTACATAGTATCTAGTATCAAGTAATAGGTGTAGGTACTTGTTGAAGATCAGGCATGTACTACTGGTCTGGTAGAAGAAGAACTTAGAAATAAATAAATAAATAATACCGGACAGTCACACACCATCATCTAGCCCCAAGCTAAGCAGAGCTTGTGTTATGGGTACTAGATGACTGCTTGTGTTATCGGCACTAGAATACTGATATACTAAATACAATACATACATTACAATACATTTTTTTATTAAACATAGAAAACACCCAGACCAACGGAACAAGATGCTGATGAAAAGTGAAACTCTTGAGTTCGAGTTCTGAGATTTTCCTGAATTTAATACTGTTTTATCAACACTTTACCTTCATCAGATTAATACTGAAATTTGTCAGTGCCATGGCCGTCTCATCCAGCCTTATTACTTCTTTTGACCTCATCACATCTGAGTTCCTGGTCTGTACTTCATCAGTCGTTGCTTCTTTGTTTATAGTCGGAAACTGTTGTCTGACTACTTGCTGGTTGATTGTGTTGGACATCTTCGGTTCAATGGCCAACGGCTGCGGTAGTCTTGGTCGGTCATCGTTAAAATATATGTGATCTGGATTTGGAGCGTATCCGGTGAAGAGATTTTGAGAGTTTACTATGTTTGTTGTGAGCAATAAGATTGTGACACCTGGAAACACAATTAGATTGCATATTACATTATAGCTTAGCTTAGGTTTTTGGATATTTTTATTTAAAACGAAAATTTCAAATCAATGAATAGAAAAAATTCAAACTAGTATACATTGAAACCATTGCGCTAACTGCAGACGGTTGCAAACAGTCTAAAGGCAGCTAAATTGATCAATGTCAATACCAGTCAGAAGCGTCCCCAAGACACTGGTTGCATTACCACGCTGATGCGCTGAGCCAGATACACACCAGCTCTCGGGTCGCGCGTCGCATCGACCAGACGCTCAAATATTTTTTTAAAAACGTGAAGAGCCTTGGTACCCCACGGACCTAGGGTCTCGACTCCAAGGGGAGCAAATATGTAAGTTCTGTCGAAACCTGCATATTTGCGCCTCTTGAAATCCTCAGCCAAATCTGCCGCCGCACCAGCCCTCGTGGATGTCCAGATGTTTCTATTCACACTTGTGTCTCTATTCACCTCGTTTTACTGTACCTTCTTTTCATACCAAACCTACCAGATGGATCGGGCCTTTTATTTTTATGAGATACTATATATCTCTAATCCTGGAATATTGGCTAATATTTTCGTGAGAATATGCGTACGAAACCGCTGGTAGAAACAATATAGTTCATTGTTATTATAGTAACTACCAACAAACATCCGCGTTATGAACTTGTTTCGTTGGATTCTACATCTATCCTACATGAAAAAATAAATTGTTTTAAGGTAAAACTCACTTAAAATCTTTGAGCAGTCCATATTTAAAGAATCTCTCTCCAATAATCCTTTTGTTTCAGTTTCCGATAATTCACTTATGTTTGCGTATGTTTTCTGTCCCTTCATTTTGTGAATTTAAACCATTTTAAGACTATTTAAAGTACGGTAATGTCCGCAACGCAGCACAACACTCGACTGAGGCTTATGACCGTAAACAACTCCTTGAACTTATACCTAGTAACTTGGAAAGCAATACACAACCGACTTTACCATTCAGAATATAAAGCCTATTATCACAAAAACTTATTTCTTATCGTCGTGCATGAGATACTGTTCGGTTTTTCCGTGACCACGGAATCATTAGCAGTTGGTATAGGGATAACTGGATTTGTAGACGTCCTAGAGAAATAACAGCATATGAGAAAAACGAGAATTTAATATCACATGGGTTAAATTCCATGCTCATAGTTATTTACCTTTTATATGAAGTAACTTATCACATTGATGATGTTATTTTATTATTAACTAGCATCTATCCGCGGCTTCACACCCGTTATTTCTATAGAAATTATTCAAGCCTATTTATATCCTATGGAAACTTGCCACAACCACAAACCTCCCACAAATGGGATGAAAATAACCTCTGTTATTCCAAAGCTAGAACCTCGTCTACTCAAAATTTCAGCCCAGTTATTGATGAAAGAGGAACAAACATACATATACATCCATACAAACTTTCAGGTTTATAATAATAGTAAGGAAAGGACAATATAGCAATTTTATTGTTTTGATGGTAGATTTATCTATCTATCTATTTACAATCAAATAAATTAAAACAAGTACTGCCAATTGAAATAATTAGCTAGGTAAATACAGACAGTTGCACAAAATCTGGAGGTAACTCAACTGATCCATGTCAATACTAGTCCTCGCGTCCCCAAGACACTGGCTGCATTAACACGCTGTTTGGAAATGCTGATGCGCTGAGCCAGATACTCACCAGCCACACACAGTGTAATAATAATTTACCTAGGTACATATAAGTAAATTATGTAAATAAGTACCCACATTTTCTGCAGGTTATTGCCACCAGAAGGCTTTGCCAAAATTCCATACCGATAAAAGGAACATAGCTGGCAGAGCTAACAATAATTTGGCTTGTATTCCAAACCTATATTACTTCAGATTCTTTAAAGCAAAATTGGAATATAATCAATGTAGTCGAAGTCAATGAAATACGTATTATTCAAGAATCAGCAACCTGAAGTATACTGCTACTGGCCGGCCATATCTCACGAGGAGGGAAAAGTTGGAGTAGACGTGTTCTTGAGGAGAAACTGCGACTCAGCTAACGTAGTGTAGGGCGCCCTCCGGCCAGATGGGATAACTATCTGTGAAATACTGCAGGCAGATGCTGGATGCGACAAGCTGAAGATAGGGAGCTATGGAGCTCATTAGGAAGCTTATGTCCAACAGTGGACTAATATAGGTTGATGATGATGTGATGACATAGATACTAGATATTTTTTATTAATTATAGAAACAACCAAAAACCAAACAAATATTTAGTAGGTACCTATCGTATATAAGAATCATTCTTAAAAACTTAACTAAAATTAAACTTAACGTAAACTTATGAAGTTCGAAATTTTGGATGATTATTCTGTCCAATCCAATTAGAAGATTACCGTTAAGGATTTATCATCATCAGCCTATATTAGTCCACTGCTAGACATAGGCCTCCCCCAATGAGCGCAATGCGCCCTGTCTTCAGCTTGACGCATCCAGCATCTGCCAGCAGTCTTTCGCGGATTATTATTCATTAATTATCCTACTATCTATATCCTATTATTATTCATTTTCTTACTATAATATTATAAACGCGAAAGTTTTTAACTAAAGATGGATGGATGGATGTTTGTTACTCTTTCACGCAAAAACTACTTAACGGATATGGACGAAATTTGGCACAGAGATAGATTATAGTCTGGAATAACACATAGGCTATATTTTATCCCGGAATTCCCACGGGAACGGGAATTACGCGGATGAAACCGCGAGGCGCTGCTAGTAACGCTCTAAATGAAAACATAAGTAAAACAATGAATCAAAAACATAGCAGAACTGTGGTTGAAAAATCTGGTTCCTCAAGTCTTAATTATTAAAACAATTAACTCTTGCCATTTTAAAACGCAAATGTAAAGTTAACTCACATGAAACTGGTTTTTTGTCTGTTAACGTGTTTTCAAAGTAAAATATTAGGTTTAGTTAGTGGCACAAAATATGAAGTACCTAACTATAGGTGTTGGTAAAATAATATTTTCACTTAGTTAACTACATAGTACTAATGAAATCTGATCAGTACTTACCAATTGTGGACTATTATAATAATTTAATTGCGATTATTCCAGAGATAATTATTAAATTGATAAAGTTTTTTTAATATAATTATATCATCAAAATGTCATCATTTATAGGTATGTCCAAAAATGATAATGAAATTAAAGAGAAAATTTCATTTCAATTAGTTCCATTTCAATTTATTTCATTTTTTTTTCAAAGAACCTTAAAACTAAAACATTAAGTAACCTAAAAAGCACAGTTCTCGGGGCCAGTCGATTCAGATGTTTTTGTGAATGTATAACTTTTATTATTATTTTTGCATCTCATTGGTGCATTAAAAATATAATATTAAATAAGTAAATAAAATATTTCCTACAGGACAGACCTTGTGTTATGGATACTAACTAGATTACCTAATACAAAACGAGTTCATTTCATAAATATATATTATAACTAGACATTGAAGATACTCAGAAAAATTTCCAAATCAAAAACACTTGTCTTGAGGTGGGAATGAACTCCGCAACCTTCTGCGTCTCAGGTTGTCCTCCGCTCACTACGCCACTGAAGTCCTCGTGAATCAAATTAATCAATGAGCGGTGAAATTAATGAGTTATCCACTCGCTAAAACATCTGAACAGACCTATTGGTAAACCAGGCTAAATAATAATTATAATGAATAGTTAAATAACAATAAAAATATTTTAAATAATTATAATGTCATTGAAACGCACTTACATGGGTAAAATATTATTTTAAACATTCACAGAAGTAATTTAATTTTATAAACAGACCTATTGGTAAACCAGGCTAAATAATAATTATAATGAATAGTTACATAATAATAAAAATATCTTAAATATTAGTTATAATGTAATTTTAGTTATAATGTCATTGAAACACACTTACACGATTAAAACATTATTATAAAAATTCACGGAAGTAATTTAAATTTGTGAACAGACCTATTGGTAAACCAGGCTAAATAATAATATAATGAATAGTTAAATAATAATAAAAATATCTTTAATAGTTATAATGTCATTGAAACACACTTACAAGATTAAAACAATATCATAATCATTTACGGAAGTAATATAAATTTACGTCGAAAGAAACTAAAAAAAATTTTTGTCCCAATTATAAAATGAAGTCTATCTAATCCTGTTGCCATTCTAGGGCCTTATTGTCTAAATCAACTCATAATCGTGATCGATTCATTATTGACATTTGAAACCGTCAACCTTGAAATTGATTATCAGTTAAATTCAAATGTCAACCAGTAGTGGTTCAATCGAAGTCCAGGACTTCGATTGAACAACTGGTTGACATTTGAATTTAACTGATAATCAATTTCAAGTTAGACAATAATGCATCTGATCTTAGTCATCCCGGGACCACGACAGAGTGCAAACCTATTGAAACATCGGGGAAAATATGTAAATAATGTAAATAACCAGAGCTAGATGATGCTGTGTGGACTGTCCGGAATTATTTATTTAATTTATACCCGTGAATGTTTACAATAATTATAATAATACTGGAGAACACAGCATCATCTACCCTCATTTGATTAGGTCATAGTAGCCTCATCAATCTTGGTGAAGCTTCGCCGAGCAGCGTTTATGACATGATCAGCGATATAGTGTGGCGGGCCTCCAAAGTGGGCCAAGGGTACTTTGTACTCGAAGGAGGGATCAGCAATAGTCTTCACCGCCTTCCGAAGAACAGCACAGGTGTGGAAGAAGTTCCCAGATTTCTTCTTGGCTGTTTTGAACCTGTTAAAATTATTGTATTATTTACTTACTTATTTATAAAACACTAGATAGTAAGCTCACAGTTATAACCAAAACATTTATCATACTAAATATAATAGGACTTAGTATAACACATTCAAATAACAATAAAATAAATAATAATACTGGACAATTAACACAACACCTAAAAATCATCAAATAATATAAGTGAAAATAAACATTTTAAAGGGTTTATTATACAAAAAAAAAAAAAAACAATTTCTTTGTTTTATACTATGTAGTGATAATTACTAGCGACTTCATCGGCGTGAAAATTGATGAAAAGTACCCTATGCTTTATTCCAGGCCCAGAACAACTATCAATTCAAAATTTCAGCCTGATCCGTTAAGTGGGGTTGGTGTGAAAAGGTAACAAACATCCATCCATTCATACCAACTTTCGCATTTATAATTTACTTGCGACCCGCCCCGGCTTCGTACGGTTTTATTATACGCATAAACCTTCCTCTTGAATCACTCTATCTATTAAAAAAAACCGCATCAAAATCCGTTGCGTAGTTTTAAAGATTTAAGCGTTCAAAGGGACATAAGGACAGAAAAAGCGACTTTGTTTTATACTATGTAGTGAAGTGTGATTTACATTAGGAAGTCTGCACCTAACATGATGAGCTGAACTTGGCATAGCTGACTAATACATAAATAGATGCCTTAATTTTTTTATCATCCAAAGTACCATACCGAGTACCCTAAAAAGAAGAAAATAATGTTGTAATCTAGCATAAATACCACCACTCAGCGGGTGCTTGCAATTTACACATTTAAATCCAAAAAGACCATCATAAAATAAAACTACTATTTTAGGTAGTCTTAGGAAATAAAGGTTACGCCATCGCATCAAAAACAAAGATATAAGATTGCGATACAATCGAGTTGGAAAATATAAAACTAGAAACATACTGACTGATTCAATTCCGAAAGGGTAAAACTACGTGGTACATTACCACCATTCCTAGCCTTGGGGGATTCCTCATTACAAAACAAGGTGAACAAGTATGCCTTTTCGTATCGAGTTGAATTCAAAAAATTACTCGTATCACATTATCTAAAGATAGTACCTAGTTCAGATTCAAGTTCCTGCTTAAAGAAAGTCAAGTTGGGAATTCCAAGGCCAGAAAATCATTAATAACTGTCGAATATGTCCACAGGGAAGCCATGTGAAGCTGAGTCATCATTGTTCGTTTGTTTGGTTCAATTTGACAGCTTGGTACCTACTTGCCATATGGAAATTACCTGAATTCGGCTGAATAATCCAAACTAAAGTAGTTATAAGTTCAAGACAAACCTCCTTAGGTTTCGATGTTACATTATATAAAGTTAAAATGAATTTTGTAGTTGTCTCTACTGATCCATATTAGTATCGTCGCGTCCCCAAGACACTGGCTGCATTACCACGCTGTATATCAATACTGATGCGCTGCGCCAGATACTCACCAGCTCTCGGGTCTCTACCTTTCTCCAATCGGGTCGATTTACCTTTCTCATCGTATCATGGGAGTGAGAGCATAGAAAATGAGTTTGAACATACACGGCACTAAGCCTATGTCCGGTGAATAGCTAGCCATTGAAACTGGCCGCCGCCGTTGTGGCCCAGAATTCGCGACTTTACTTCTTTCAAACCAACTTACACAGGACAATCATGAAACCGCGTCATCGAATTCTTCCCTCTCAGCAACATTCCAGCGGTAAGAATGGAAGCGCAAGCGATGACCGATGGGTACTCCACGCTGAGCTCCTTTACCACCATCATGCCTGACATGCAGAGGAAGTTCGCAGCCGTCTCCAGCTCCTGGGGGCGTTCCTTGTCGCACCACCAGGCTAGATAGGCGATGAACTCTTGGGGGATCACTGGTTGAACTGGGAAGCCCTGGAAGGGAAACTTTCATTCAACCCACGTCGGATGTTCATTTATTTGGAAGGCCTACTTATACAGTATACTTAAACTAGAAATATGCCCAGGCTTTCAAGTAATTGACAGTTAAAAGTAATTAATAATTTAAGTATTTGACAATTTACGTCATTTAACCTATAAAATTCGAGTATTTATGGATTTTCAAGCACCATTAAATTTACACCCACAATAATACGTCGATAAAACAAATAATAAGTTGTATTTATATTAATGAACATATTGATATAGATACGCAAAAAAGTTAACAAATAAATACATTTGCAACAGTCTCCAGTCAATTGTTTTAATGTATCTATATATATGTACCTTACCTACTAATTTGATTTTTTTCTATTCCTTGATTATAATTTTCTTTGTTTACAAATAAGTACCAAAATGTGATAAACAAAATTACCAGCTTCACAATAATCCGCTTCTCCGCATCTAGCAGCATCGCTTGCGTGAACGCATTGTCTGAAATAAATGTCAGCCGCGAGGAAGACATCATATTGCCATGCAACTTCTGGGCTATCCAGTAGCAAGCCACTCCGAGCAGCTGGATCCTATCCAGCTGAACCCTCTCCGTGCTTAGGATGGAGTCCAGGTACCAGCACGCTGATTGGACGACGCCTGGATTGCCAAGGGGTCCCTGTAAAACGTATTCCTTCAACAAGGGTTTCCTTTGTTTGCCTGGAAGAAATCGCTTTTAGCGATAAGGCCGCTAATTCTATTGCTTATCCCTTTTTTGTTTTAGTCCTTTCTGTTTCTTTTTTAAGCGATGCCATAAAGTACCTATTATCTATCAATTATCAATCTATATTAGTCCACCTGTACGTAGGCGTATATAAAATCTATTTATTGGCCTTTGTCCATCTGTGGACTAACTACTTTTGTTTAACCACAATCTCACCTGCAGGGCTATTTAGAATCTCAGCTACCAAGTCATCGACTCGGAATCTGACGCAGATTCGCGCGAAATTCATATAATCAAGCATTTTTTATATTTTATGCGTTCTACAGGGAATGTAAATAGCGCAAAAGTAAGTTCCCGTAATTAGAAAAACATTTTCTATGAACTCATGTTCTTACTCTTTCGATTTAGTGCTACTTTCGGTGAAATTAATAATATAAGACACTTATTAGAAGCTAAGCTTGGGGCTAGATGATGTTGTGTGGACTTTCCGGAATTATTATTATTATTACTAAAATTCAACATATTATATTTTGTTAGTAACATGGGGTGATAGAAAATGGTCTACGAATTGTGGACTTTTTAGGTACTTCAAGGAATATCTTGCAAAAGTTATAAAATATTAAAAACCGCATTTAAATTTCGCGCGAATATGTATCAGATTCAGCATAGCCAATATGTAAACACGTAGTTTCTGAGTATCCCTACTGATGGTAAGGGAAGACGTGGCCAAAGATGTATCACGAAGGTCTAGAAGACACAGACTCTGGTCTAGAAAAGACCTGGGCCCGAATTCCACTAAATAAATCGCTTCACCATTTACATAGTATCTTGTCAAAATGTCAGTGTTAAATTCTTTTTGGCATTCTACTAGCACAAACATTTTGAGGTTCATTCATAGCTGTGACGATTACGTTTATGACTACCAATTTGACATTCTAATTGTCAAACTCTCTTCAAGCGCAAAAAATAGTAGAATACCAATTGCACAAACGTCATTTTAATCATCTTGATTGAACGGCACTATTGAGACCTTTTTTTGACATTAGTGGAATTTTGCCCCAGCACTTACGTTGACCTTCATCAGCCAGTTGATGAGACAGCTCCTAGTGCGGCTGGACGTGGACGTCACTGTCGTAGGCGGACGTTCAGAGGCCAGTAGGTGACTCAGCATATCATCAGTATACTCTCGGACCTGCAATTTGTTGTATTCTTCTTTCCCTGGAAAATAAATTACATTTTATTGATGTGCGATTATTTTATTCGCAAATCACAATATCTTCATTATCATCATCATCAGCTTATATTAGTCCATTGTTGGACATAGGCCTCCCCTAATGAGCATCACAGCGCCCTGTCTTCACAATAATCTTATGTTAGACTATAATTTTAATGCGAATGTTTGGATGGATGAATGTTGGTTACTCTCACGCCAAATACTAAAAGGTCTTGCTGAATGTAGCACAGATGTACGAGTAGTTTTAGACCTGGAATAAACATAGGCTACGAATAAACATAGGCTTCTTTTATTCCATAACTTAGTTCCAATGGGATATCATATAAATAACTTTTAAAGAATTCTGTAGAAATAACGCGTGCAAAGCATAAGATGAAACTACTTTATATCGTAAACGTCACTGGCAACCCGCCCGGCCTTGCACGTGTATTAAACATATAAAGTTTATAAACCAACCTCTTAAATTACATCTTTAAAAAAAACGCATCAAAATTCGTTGCGTACTTTTAAAGATCTAAGCATACATTGACAGATAGCAAAAATCGACTTTGTTTTATCGGTACTACGTAGTGAAAAGAATCTTTGAAAAAGGTAGGTAAAATCATAACAAGGCATAAATTACAACTAGTTTTCGCTTTACACTTACAATTGCCTGATGATTGTGATGTGTCTGACAGAGTTTCAGTAAACTGCAATCGACGCTTCACAACAAGAGGAACATTTTTTTCTTGCTTTTCCGGTGGAGACAAACCCTGAAGCTCTCGACTGGATGGTCTTTTTAGACTTCTCTTGATATTCCTTACTTGTAGATGCTGAACTCGACTTGACTCTGAAGGTGTAATAGGTAGCCTTTCATTTAGGCAGATTTTCTGTTTGTTACCATCCAAAAATGAGCCATCTTCGATATTTTCGTCCACGGCTTCATCGTCGCTTATAACGATAATGTTTTCATCGTTATCTTTAAAAATTTTGTAATCTGAATCAACGTTTCCCGTTTTTTTGCGTAAGGTGACAAATTTCATATCCAATTCCTTGAGTATTTTAGATGTCGAATTTGTTGCTAATGTTTGCAGGGGTTGACGTTTTTCTATTCTTTTTTCTTTTTTCTTGAGCAACTGTATAGGTAATGGCGGCAAGGGATACAATGGCAAAGGTATTCTCGTTTCGAGTTTTTTAGGAACATTTTCTTTATTTTCTTCCATTTTGACTAATCACTTTTATTGTTTTTTGGACACTGAGCTTATTTTGACGAAAAATATATAAACGTTTGCAATTTAACGATCATGACCAGCATAACCGTTGTATCGAGTATGTTCTTCAATTGCGCATGAATAGCACTAATTCGTTTTTGAGTTAACCAAACCACAACAGTTTTTCGGAGTACCCTCATTTATTGCTCTTTACGTTTCGTTTCACGTTTCCAATAGATTTGAGAAAATAAGACTAAGGATTACAAGAAAACAAGTTTTTAAAATAAATTACTTTTTTTTATTCAATACGAATTCTTAAAACTAATAAACAAAGCTAATTAAACTATCTTATTTTTAATCTAGGCTGTGTACTTTTAATAATCAAATGCTTCTGGGTTATTGAAGAAGTAAACGTTCACAGCAAGTAAATTTACATGCAAATAAATAAATAAGTACAAAGTTAAGTACAGAGCATTTTTGTAAAATTTCAAAGTTTTCGAAAATTTACAAAAAAGAATCACAACATTCATAGAGTTTTAAACTCTATAAACGTAACATGAACACTAAAAAAGGCTTAATTATTAAGAATCTTCTCCACATTACATAGAACAAAGAGCTCGCGAGTGAAACTCAGTAAAACTCCTTAGAAAAATTCTCTAGTCTTCAGTTCAAAGGGAGTGGGCTGTTTGGGGTCGTTGACCTTGCCGGCAGCCACCACCAAGTTGTCCAACTGGTCGATGACGAAGAAGATGAAAGGTTGCTCGACACTGAACCGCCTGCCAACCTTCTCTTGGATGGGCAGGTTCTTGGTAGCTTCAGCGACTGCGTTGGATGCTAGAACAAATTGATATTCTTAATTTTACGGAACTAGACTTATTTAAGATGAAAGTGGATGTGAATGTGTTCTTATCTCACGAAGTCTTATTTTAGATCACAATAGCTACTTTTAGTGTACAGGGTAGTATTTTCTATGTATTATAATAATTAAATAGGTATCTAAAGTGTTGTATTAAGTACTCGTACCTACATATATCAGTTATATTAAAAAGAAATAAATAAATATTGTACCAACAGCACAAGCTGTTATGGGTATGTAATGTACTCGATGACTGTACTTAAATAATACATACAGATATATATTTTATTATAATACATGGAAAACATCCAGAACCCCATTAAAAATAAATACAGATCGTACTAAAAACATTTGTCTCAAGGTAGGAATCCAACACCTCCTGCGTTGCAGGCGGACCTTCGCCCGCCGCGCCAGATCATCATCAGCCTAAATTAGACCACAGCTGGATATAGGCCTCCCCTAATGAGCGCCATAGTGCCCTGTCTTCAGCTTGTCGCATCCAGCATCTGCCAGCAGTCTTTCGTAGATCGTCATCCCACCTGGCCGCCACGCCACATTGGTTGTCAATAACTGAATAAAACTTACAAGTCAGCATCGAGGTGGAACCGTCAGTGTTGTCGACCCTCACGGCGACGTGCTGCACCATCTCTTGGACGAAGAGGCCCTCGTCAGCTGAGACGCCTGATAGGTCCGCGTCCCGGCTGAAGATCTTGGTCACGCCAAACTGTGGGATAATGAGGTTTTGTGGAATACTGGGACTTTGACATGGTGAAGTCAAAAATAATTAATTTCTGGAAATACTATTTACTAATAGGTTAGAAATAGTCAAATTCCTATTATAAAATTAGACATAGAAATAGTGTTATTTAAAATTCTTTAAGATTTTCAGGATCTCGATTAGATAACTTACCTAATTAAAGTTTCATTATATACATTGAATTGTGGATGAAATACAGAGAGAGCAAAACAAATATTATACAATCATTATTAAAAAAAAAGATAAATGATAAAAGGCAGTACCTAGTCGATATCATTTTATTAGAAACATTATGAGAATTTCGACTATAGTAGATCAAGACTTGCGCAAAATTCGCCACTAAAGCATTATAAACACAAACCTTAGCTAGCGCAGCAAAAGGCTTCGTTGTAGTCTCGACGTAGAAGACAGGTAGACTGAGCTGAATCTCCTCTTCTTTCAGCATGTCCTGGATGTCACAGAGGGGAGCTGCGGGTAGGTCGGCGATGAGGCGGGTCAAGCCGTCTCTGGTGCGAGGAACAACGACGAGAAGGGCGAAGCGCTCGTTCTGAAAGCAAAATTTGAGATTAGGAAAGACTTAAGAAACTTTGTGTTTCCTTACAGACCTCTATAGATACAAAGAAAAAAGCTATCTAGAGAAAAGTTTTCTTTTGTTTTATTTAAAAACTTTGATACTGAACTTTTTTACAGTCTCTAGAAAGCCCAAAATGCTTCAAATGTTAAACTATTTCTAATTACTTAATAATTATTTGGTTGTAATTGACTAGACACCGTTGATACGGATTCCCTATCTTATAGTTTTTTTTAAACTTTTGCTACAGGCAAGGTCCCATGTCTTGAAAATTCAAAATACAGTTGATTTACAACGACCAACTAAATTTCAGTTCATGTTACGATCCATTTTTCCAGAGTGATAATAACAATGTAAATACACACAGCATCATCTAGCCCCTAAATAAACAGATCTTGTGTTATCGTAACTAAAGGTATCATATACTTAATACATAACATAGATAGATATTTTTAGTATACATACAAAACACCCAGAACCCCGTTACAAATATTTGCTGATCGAACAAAAATTTATCACAAGGCGAGATTCGGACCCATACATCAACATCGAAACTCCTAAATTGCAGACGGACCTCGCCCGCGCCGTGTAGAGCAGATTGAATGTTTGAAAATGAAACACTTACATCATATGGCAGCAGCACAGCCTCACTATCCAGTGCAGCCACGTACGCAGTCTTGTAGGTTCCCTTGGCCTTCATCATGGGCACTGGCTTCTTCTCAGAGCTTGATTTGTAGAAGACGCCTGGCTCCACGGAACTGAAAGGGTGCTTCCACGAGCCACGGAAGTACATTCCGTTGAAGATCAGCATTAGGGAATCGGACACGGATTCTGAAATAAACAGATAATTATTGTTACAGAGATTCTATAGCTAAATTTCAAAGAGAAAGAAGGCCTTTAAGTCTTTGGCAGTGGCACATGAACAATAGACAAAATAACTAATGTAATAAAAGTTAAATAACCTACTTTATTACCTATAATAAGGTAGCTACAGTTAGTATAAAGTTATGCAAGAAAGAAGAGAATTCGCAGTGCTTAGATAAACCTAACATAAACTTCAAGGCACTGCTAACTAACTTATGTAAAAGGGAAATTATCGTAACGAAATTTTATGGAATAAAATGATCTATCTTTTTATTTACAAGCAACTTGGCTTACGCGATATTTGTTGTGTGGATAAAAGCAAATAAAGTCTAAGTGTTTGAATTTGGGCCAAACGTAAAATACAGAACACACCTGTGTGTATTCGTTAGATTTCATATTAGATATCAAAACTGTGTCACAGAAGTTTAGTAACTATTACTGACTACCTAGTGTGAAGCAGACTCCATAGTCACGTATTATTCCTCTAATTATAATACTACCAGTACGATTATAAAGCTTAATGATGTTAAGATTTTACGGCAGTGACATACTTAAGATGTAGTGTGTTTTGCCTACTTATCATTTAAGTTGTGCTACTGCAAGCTTGAGATCGGAATTAATTAGACTTACTTGTGCTAGTCTTCTTTCCAAAGCTATTCACAGACAGAGATGAAGAAATGTCTTTCTTGTCTTGTAGGATCTTGAGACTTCTCGCGTGGTTTCTCGCCTCCACAGCAACCATTGTCTCTTCCTCGTCGGCTGATGATTCTTTCTTAGGATAAGTCTTGACTAGTTTTACCTTTTCCTTGATATTTTTAGCTGGTTTGTATTCTATTTCAGAAACATCAACTTTTTCGGGGACATCTTCAACTGCAAATGAGATCAATTGTTCCTCGGATGGCTTAGGAGGCATCATTTCAGGAATATCGTCAACTTTCTCTTCAGAGTTCTTTTCTGGGATTTCAATTGTGAATTCACCCTTTGATTCATCATCATCATCGTCGTCGTCATCATGGATACTGCTCTGTACCCTCTCAACTGATCTAACATCAGTCAGATAGTAGTCTTCTAAGATCTTTTTGTAGCTATCGTGAATTGTGTAGTTTTTATAGACGTAGAAGAAGTTCTTCAGAGGTACCATTCCTAGAATAGATTTGTAGGTTTTTCTGGTAAGGTTGTGGTCATCAGGCAAATGTAGGGCTGAAACCAGTTGTTCCCTGGTTTCTCCCTTCGCGCCCTCAGCTAACATGGCCAGGATAGCAGAGTAGCCAAGTGGGGAGAAAGCTATGTTCTGGTCATCGTCAATATAACCCTGAAATCCAAAAGATATTTGCTTTAGAAAGTGGTTCGTAGTGGTTCGATAGAAATCGGTGCAAAATAATGAAACTAGTAGGTAGGTAATATTTGCTTTCAAACCGGCTAGAAACTAGACAACTTCCAGTTTTAGTATCAGCAAAGTTTCTATAATGAAAAATAAAACCTTTTTATTAATACACTTTCACTGCTCGCTATTGAGTGAATAGTTTATTAGTAAAATTGAGATTCCCAATTTTATTAATAAACTTTTCACCTAGTCCCAATTATTCTTTGTTTTCAAAGATACCTGAAATATAGCTGTAGACAGTTCTGAAGTAGCTCGACCAACTATAGTGGCACTATCCGACCTCGCTCTAGCTTGACGCGTCCATCTTGCGCTGCTCACACCCACCAGGAGCAATACTGAAAATAAATAATATTACAGATGTAACGAAACAATTTTGAATAAAATATGGCTATCTAGGAGAAGATTATTATAGTTTTTAACTAACTACCCATCCCTCGTCAAGGAATCAAACGTTCCTGTTCTATCGACATAATCAAGCTTCGTTCTTAACAAATTTCATTCCTGTCTATTCAAATCTAATGGCTTTTTGATCGAAAATCTTCTGACTAAAGCTATAACTTCTTTTCTTTTGATCTCAGAATAACAATACCTTCATTATCAATATCAATGACTTGACTTTGTGTCTGGTTTGACACTATCAATATCATATTATCTAGCCTCGCAGTTGCTCATTTGTAAGAAGTAACTAGAAGTAACGAGGCTCCTTATAGTTATATTATTCCTTCTAACTTTATCACCATGAAACGTTATTAAAAATATGCCTGTTAACTTTAAAACAGCTCATTCCGATAATTTATGAGGTAGTGACCAAATGCTAATTGCTTTTCAAAATAACGCAGCATTTGTACTTTAAGAAAAATATAAGCATTAAAATTTGAAATATGTATTGGCAGTGACACTAATGACCCTGTAAGAACCTAGCCTTTAGAATATACTTTGCTTACATAGGTACTAAGTACCTTTATAAACTTGTATGAAGTGGTATGGCAATGATGTTCAATAATACCTGAATTACCTTGTGATGTCTGTAGCCGTAGAATTACACAATTATCTCAGAACGTAACATATAACGGCATAGTTAACTTACGTAGAATTTAATGATACATTGCAATTAATGTACGAAGATAAAAATTGGAAGAAGGTACTAACTTAAATCCCAAAGAAGTAGAGAAAAAAATATGGATACATTTAGGTGAGGTATCAGTAGAATTATGCAAAATGTTTCAATTCTTAGACGTACATTCACGTTATATAAAATCTTTACAAACGTTGTTACCTAATTGTTTCTTTAAAGCTACAAAATCATTTAAACGAAAACCATTTTAGGTAAAGAATAAAAAATAAAACATCAGCAATCTACGCTCCGTGTCTACTTTGCGATAAAACCAGAAAATTGGAATTTTAAACTAAAAACAAGAAATATTCGGATTCCCAAAACCTGTTGATCAGTCGCCAGCAACGTGTTTTCATCTGATGTTTAAATCTCATCCTTTCAAGGTGAACGGTGAGATTCCAGTGGCGCCAATATCAGCGACATTAACCCCATTGTGACTTTTATAGGTATGTGAACCATAACAGTGACCCAAACCTGATTTGGGAAACCGATATATTCCACTCTTGAACAGAAATACACTGACCTGTACGTAAGAATCACACTTGTAAAATATTAAGATTTTGCTTTAGTATAGAAGTTAAAGATTAAAAAAACGTCTTTTAGCAAATTTAATCACCTTTTGAAATTTAGTAACATCACAGTGGGTAATTTTTTAACAATATTCTCCCATTCTTCAATCAGTGTAAGTATTAGTGTATGTTTCAGTGTATTAGATACTTATGTTTGGTTTTATATCATTTAAAAGAAAGCTGATAAAATTTAAAATAAATCGTTGTTTATTGTAATCTCTAATTTCTAAAGATTAGAAAAAATATAAATTTAAAGTGTATTTACGGCCAGTGTATTTAACTCAAATTCAACTCACTCCTGGACCACTTAATAATAATGGATACCGCAAATATTATACCGACATTGAGAGTGATAAAAGATAGAAAAACGAAGAACTACAGGAATAATCAAGTAATAGATACATATGCATCCTAAGAATCTGATGGATTGAACATTGAAACAGTAGCTTAGTTGCACAAGATAAGTTCATATCTAAATTATACATTACTTAATTCTTTAAATATAAGACCACCGCTGGACATAGGCCTCTCCTAATATCTACATAATGAGACCCAAATGACTTTTTAAGCTTTCACGATATATTAACTTCATAACTTAGAAATATAAACGCGTTAAATATCCGATAAATAATGGTAATAAAATAACTTTGCGCGTTGTCGTGAATAAGGGAGGATGGTCCATTGTTCATCTCTAGTTATCTCGATACTCTCGATTCGTAACTGTTCATATCTTGTTCTGGCCCTGGGATCTGTGTCGAATAGCGGAACTGCATGTGCAACTAACTGTTGATTGCAGGATGTGCGCAAATACAGCTGCAGTGCCTTTCGCTTTTCTTTCTCGCAAAAATATTCAGGTCATGCTGACATTTATTTGTCAACAAAAAATAAAACGCGAGTTAAATTTATCTCGGAAGATCTGCTATTGAAACATAACGTGACCTGGATGTGAATAACGTATTGATACGTTACTTGGATACAACTGTGAATAACGTATTAATGTGTTACTTCGATACAACTGTGAATAACGTATTAATGTGTTACATGAATACAACTGTGATACTGCGCTTTAGCGCTCGAAACCTATGTCCAGCTATGGACTATCATAGAATGATAACGATGATGATGAACCTAAAATTGTAAATTAAACTAAAAACTGTTTTAAAACGATTAAATATGTATTAGGTACAATAAATACTTAGTGCGTCAAAACGTGATTCTTTCTTATTTTAATATTCAAAGAGACATACTGATACGCAATTTGAAATTAGAAAATACATCGTATAGCTGTTTCCTATATCAAAATGTCTATTATCTAGGACTAGGTAACTGCCGAGTGTTTCTGATCTTCTTCCCGAATAACCTACCCGTTACTATAGAACAAAGACCATGCTGTCGAACATTGTTAACAAAAACAATCATCCACGTAAAGCTAAAACATCTACATCTATAGCTGTGGCATGGTCAATGCACTGCTCTCACTAAGTGAAATGCACAATGCATCGGGAAATAATAATCACTCAGCTTCCGTAATTGGGATAATTGTACCTTGAATGCCACGTTTAGAGATACAAGATGCACTAGCCCTGGATGTAATTATGGGGGTAATTTGCAAAGTTACAAAGGATATGTCTGAATGCTTTTGTTTTTGCGGAGAACAAAATGGAAAGCTATGTCGTCTTTCAACTTTCTGTTCAAAAATGAGACAAAGTTCCGTTGTGACAAATGTCTCCTATAATATCCTCATCCCAACAGACAGAACTGCGGGATGAGGATATGGATACAGTACCCTACAGAAATACGAAGTTGAACTGGATAATTTGTTTGGCGTTTTAAAAAACTATAAAGCATAGTGGATTTATACCGTGTTTCAGAATTTTTTTAAGCAAAATTAACATCATCAGTGTAGTCGAAGTCTATCAAATATTTTAGAAGCATTAATAAGAATAACTCCAAAACTACAATTCAGATCCTGTCAGATCTTGATCAATTTTATATGGGATAAATACACTACTCAAATACTGCCAATGGCAAAGAATCTACTTAAAGTTTTTTTTTAGATTAACAATCATTACGTCCTACCTATCACACTAATTTTATAAATCCAGAAGTTTGGAGGAATGGATGTTAGTTACCTCTTGACGCCAAAAGTACTGAACTGAAATTTTGAACATTTCTGGACCTGGAATAAAACAGGCTTCTTTTTCGCTGGCCGCTGGGTGCAGTTAGTAGACAAACCAATGCTGGACTTTCTACAAAGCTCCTCACCTAAGCATTTATTTTTTGTTGAACAACCGTTTCTTATCGAATCAAGCTTTTAATATCAGAAGGAAACCTAAAATATCTTTATTAACAACGAAAATTACAAGCAAGGAATAGAAAAATTACAACTAGTATTTACAATTGAAACCATTGAGCTAACTGCAGACGGGCAAACAGTATAAAGGTAGCTCAATTGATCCATGTTAATACCAGTCGGAAGCGTCCCCAAGACACTGGCTGCATTGCCACGCTGTATGGCAATGCTAAATATTAAAGAAAGTAAGTACCTATATTCAATTCGATACTACTTATGTTCTCCTAGCATACCAAAAGCACGCCTCGCCTCTAGCTCACATTCTAGCAGTACTTATTTGATCGAGCTTTTAATATTAAAAAGGAACCTAAATGTTATAGAAAGTAGGTACATATAATCAATTCGAGAATACATAGATTCTCCTAGCATACCATAAGCCTGCCTCGCTTCTAGCTGAGACTCTGCCATTACTTATTTGATCGAGCTTTTAATATCAGAAGGGAACCTAAATATTATAGAAATTAGGTACAAATAATCAATTCGAGAATACGTAGGTACTCCTAGCATATCAAAAGCAAGCCTTGCATCTAGCTTAGATTCTAGCAGTACTTATTTGAGCTTTTAATATCAAAAAGGAACCTAAATAATAAAGAAATTAGGTACAAATAATCAATTCGAGACTACATAGATTCTCCTAGCATACCAAAAGCAAGCCTTTCCTCTAGCTGAGTTTCTAGCAGTACTTATTTGATTGTTTGAGTAAACCTCCTCAGTTTGAACGCAACGAGCGGTGAATGCACTGCTCTGACCTTACTTCTTCCGTACTAGCGTCTAGGTATTGTGCTATGCAGCTGCAGTAGGGATAGCAGAGACGGTGAAATGGCTTTAGAAAGTTTTGATGTAACTTTCAATTGAATCATTTCCTTATTTACATTACTTTAAAGTACACTTGTATCTAATTGTAAATGATTTTCGGTTTTTACTAGTATTTGAGATGTTTTTTATTATTTTTAAGATGAACCCATATTTCTATCAAATTTCGGTGTAAACTGCGTAGGTGCATTTTTAAAATTATATATGTGAATGCTGGAGCACACTATTTGTCTACTTCTTTTGTGTTTTCGGACCTTATCCTACGCTAAGTGGAATCTTCACAACGTGTATTTTCTTTCCGCTCTCTTCTGATATGATATCTGACATCTCCGATTTTATTCCTTTTTTTAGGAGCAAATGTATGGTTGCGAATCTGATTTCTTTATTTATTTTACCAACCGTACTGGTGCAGTTAGATGCCTCACAATAGTGCACAGCTAAGAAAGTAATCATCATTGTACTGCATGCGCGTACGCAACTTATTATAAAATATTTCAAAAGTTGTATTGCACGCTACGGATGTCATACAGGATGTTGCAAATATTATAAAACCAACAGTGGGTTTTATTAAAGCGATATTTATAGCTTTGGTTGGATTGAGTTACTAGTATACCTACCTTAATCAATAGTTCAACACTAAAACATCTTAGAAGCTATTTTAGTTAGTGAGTCTTTATTATGGTTCCGTACCCAAAGGGTAACTTATTGCTAAGAATCCGTTGCCCGTCCATCCGTTTGTCCTGGCGACAGACCAGACATCATGCATGATGAACCGTGATAGTCAAACAGTTGAAATTTTCACAGATGATGTTTTCTGTTGCCGCAATTATAACAAACAATAAAAAAAAACTATCTAACTTCGGGGACTGCTGTTTTCAGATATAAACGGAATTCTTAATAGGCGAGTCTGATCCGCAGTAGACTCAGGCCGGTTTTATTTTAAAAAAAAATTGAGCTTCTGTCTATGAATTTTTTTAATCTAATGTATAAAAAATTATGTTTGAAATACAAATAAACTCAAATTATGAGGAAACTGACATAATAAAGAACACCTACTATGTACCTACCTATTTGTAGGCATACCTACAATCACCAGTAAGCGATGTAGTGATATATTTGCAGATAAATCTCGCATATGACAACATACCAGCATAATTGGCATATAATCAGATGTGTATGTGATGAGATCATTATTAGTTAAATCACGTAAATAGATCCTCATAATGATAAAATGATTTAATTTATTCGAATTCATGTTCTTTTCTGTCATTAATTTAGCATACAAACATTGTATAAAACAGGTTTGGATTGATTGTTACTTCAAAAAGATTTCCTTTTTGTGTTCCAGTCTATTGTTCCCCTTAAAAACAGACGAGCAGAAGCAAAAATTGTGTGTCTTGGTTTTTTGTGAATTGTTTTTTTCCTTATTTTGTGTCTAAGTTGTATAAGTAGGTACAAACAACTAAGGGGTCGCAAAACTAGGTAGGTACTCACCCAATAGTAAAGGACGCATCGCGATGAAAAATTGACACAAAAATATTTGAATCTGTAACAAGATATTTTAGGCGTGGTTATGAACACTTAAAAGCAATTAGGCGTTAGTATTAAAAAATAATGCTTGAAAATTCACACAGCATCTAGCGCTAAGCTAAGCATAACTGCGTTATGGTTTCTTACTAGAAAACAGATATATGTTCAACGTAATACCATACAATTATAAGGTTGATATTTATTTATTTTTAACTATCATCGTTAATCCTAGCTATTTAGATCAGAACTTTATCTTCTGACTTCCAATCTTCAAACAAAATACATACCTATTTATAAAATAAAGTCACATTTCTGTATCTTTTATTTTATTATTATTGCCTGTTATGTTTTGTATAAACCTAATAAAAAAAATCCGCGTTGATATCAAATCAAATAATCAATATCTTTATTTCTTTAGGCTTACAAAATAAGCACTTAGACAAGTCAAATTTAATACTATAGGTAAGTACATAATTATCAAAATAATATAAGAAATAAAGTGATAATTGATTTTCAGTTCGCCTCAGTTTTTTGTCCATAAAAAATAAAACCTAGTTGCAATTTTGAAATTTAAAAAGTTCTGATCTCACTTATTTATATAAAAATTACTTAGCAACGAATTAGAACCTATCTATGGACAAAGTCACCGGTACCGTTCTATCAACAAAGACTGACCTACTTTCAAAAATGTCAATGACATTACTTACGAGCACAATTTTACAGGCAACTTCAACACTGGGGCACTTTTATTTTGGATTTTAATATTTTTACTAACTATACTTTTTTATTTATATGGAAAGCTTTGCGTGAAACGCGCGGCTGCGCGTGCGCAGGTTTGAGTAAAGAGTGACGTGCGCGGAAACTATGGCGCTTATATCCAGACATATAACAGTTATAATGCGAAGAAGCTATGGAAAGGATAGAACTGGCTGTGCGCTATGCTTTGCTTTAATACGGGATATTTGGTATGATTTGATTTCTTTTGAGTTTTCCGATATTTCGGCACCGTTTCAAGCACCATGACCTTAGTTCTTTCGTGATCATGGCGCTTGAAACGATGGCGAAATATCGGAAAACTCAAAAGAAATCAAATCATGGTAAATATCCCGTATTCAATGACTTTATAGTTAAAAAACCATGATCGTTTTAAAATTTATGAATACCTTTGTTTTCTTCTTTGATGACAAATTCACGTATAGTAACGTTCAATTGTATTAGGTAAGAATGTTAAGTTTAATTGATATCAAAAAAGTGATCTAACTGTCAACTTTTAAACTAGTCGTACAAAGCCTTTCTTAATAAATAAATTAATAGGAAAATTACAATTAAAGACCAGAAACTAGTAGTAAGTTACAATTGAAACAAATTTTCAGATTGCCGGAAACAATCTATCCATATTACTTTTTCTAGTCTGGTTATCTCCAGGACGCTAGCTGCATTGCCGCACTGTATGGTGAGCAATATCATTCAAGTTGTTAAAATTACAAATGTAGTTTTATATTGTTGCTCTAATAAATATACTAAAATTAGGTAAGTATTACTTATTTTTCGTGATTGACTAAAATTAGTCGTTTTAAGAAAAAAAGACAAATTTTACAAATTTTTCAATTTTTTTATAGATCTTTATTAGGCAAGTCTACGTGTTAATATTCTTATATCTACAATCGAAGCACGCGAAATCAATGAGTGCACTGCAGAAATGGCAAAAGAAAGGCAAATTAATATCTTTCTTCGCTTTTATTTGCACATAAATCTCGGAGGTTAACACTATAAATCTTTAGTGGTCCACATTTAATAGATTGTGCTTAAAATACAATTCCACTTTCACTGGATTTCTTAAAAGATTTCAAAAAAAGTTTTTTTTTTGTAAAAAATGGTTAAGGCAGATTATGTTATTCATATAGGTACCTAACAATACCGCCAAACATTTATTTTATTTATTTGTTAACATTAATTGGGCGGCGGCGGACTTTGGAATATAAACAAATAAAAGACGTCGCAAAGATAACCAAAAAAATACAATAAGTATACCTATTTACAATCTTCTGATATATGATTCTGACGTTAATGAAGTCAAAAGAGAAGATGAGAAAAGAATACCTTCAGAAGAGAGAGGAAGACATAATTTGTCTATACCTATTTAAAGACTATGACGATAAAATCGTAGCGTATTTATACTGGCCTGCTAAAGTTAGTCATCACTCTTCTAAGTATCATACTTTTAGTAGTGTTTTTTTTAAAAGTATAGAAGTTTATTTATTTTTATTTATTTTATTTATTTATTTTACTTTACACTTTACACACTGCCTAGAGACCTATTTTTAATATACTATAACACATAACATAATATAACACATGTTTATAAGTTACAAATTGCGGCCAGCGTCTTCACCCGCGTGGAAATTGATAAGTAACCTATGTTTTTTTCCAAGCCTAGATCTAGGTACGTCTGTTATAAATTTCAGCTCGATTCGTTCATTAGTAACAAACCAAACACCAGCCATCCATCCATCGTCTAAAGACCGGAATCGAACTCGCAACCTCCTGCGTCGCAGGCGGCCCTTCGCCCACCGCGCGAACGTAGACCTGGACCGATTTCCACTAAATAAATCGCTTCACAATAGTATAATGTCAAAATGACAGTGTTAATACACATAATTCTTTCCATCCAAAGGTTGCCTGGAAGAGATCGCTTCTAAGCGATAAGGCCGCCCATTGTACTTGTATTTTGTTATGTTCCTTTTTGTAATGTTTTTTCTGGTGTACAATAAAGAATTTTTGTATTGTATTGTATTGCGTTAAACTCTTTTTGGTATTCTACTAGCACAAACTTTTTGAAGTTCATTCACAGCTGGGACGATTATTACGAATTTGACATTCTAATAATGAAAGTCTCTTCAAGCGCAAAAAATAGTAGAATACCAAATGCACAAACGTCATTTAAATCATCTCGATTGAATGGCACTATTGAGACCTTTGTTTTGAAATTAGTGGAATTCGGCTCTAGGTATTCAATTCTAATTACAGGGTTACTATGCTTCGTAAACTGCGTTAATATAGGACCCAACCCTATAACTAACATAAAAACGTGGATCTTTTTTATAAAATGGATCGACAGTATTCCATCCATTAGAATTGTAAAATAATTTCGTCTGTTACATCTATTGCATAAACTCCTTCCATAGTTATTCAAAAAAATTTGCTCCTCAATAGCCCCTAACTTACGGAAATACATACCTAACCAAAACTTCATCGTCATCCTAAACGAGCTTATTTTTCGTGATTCATCATCACTACATAGTATAAAACAAAGTCGATTTCTCTATCCCTATTTCCCTATGTATGGTTAAATCTTTAAAACTACCCAACACATTTTGAAGCGGTTTTAAATAATAGATAGAGTGATTCAAGACGAAGGTTTATACGTATAATAAAATCTTGCGAAGGCGGGGCGGATCGGTAGTAAATTTATATTTTGTTTCCTGCAGTCATTAAACGTATCATCGATAAAAGCAGGTAGTAAAGTCAAGACCTGTTCTGCAGAACCATAAATACCTTCGAAGCGCCCATGCCCCACTTTCAATGAGATCCTGTTTCAAAGTGCTCATTACCTACAAAGATACAATCGATTTAAACCGCACCACAGCATCTCTGTTGCTATAGAAACAGAGATTCTTATATTTAACTAGCAGCGCCTCGCGGTAATTCCCGTTCCCGTGGGAAATCCGGGATGAATTAGAGCCTATGTTGTTCCATTTAGTTAGTAACAAACATCCATCCATCCATACTACAAACTTTCGCGTTTAGGTATAATATTAGTAGGTTTCTTATATTTTCACATTACAGCACAAGACTTGACGAAGAAGCGGCCACACAGAGATGGTACAATAATATGTATGATAGAATAAAATTAGATAAACTTACTTATTTCAAGTTACTTAAATGTATGTATCATCATCATCCACCTATTATTAGTCCACTGCTGGTCATAGGCCTCCCCTAATAAGCGCTATAACGCCCTGTCTTCTTGCCTCATCCAGTATCTGCCGGCAGTTTTTCGCAGATCGTCATCCCACCTGGCCGGAGGGCGTCCTACACTACGTTTTCCAAGTCAGGTCTCCTCTCAAGAACACGTTCACCCAAACGGTTGTCGGATCTTCGCGATAATATGGTCATATGTTTGGAATAATCCAGGCCATATATTCATGTGAATTCGTTTTGTTTTCGCTCTGTCCAGACGAACCTATTAAACGCGACATTTTAGCGTCAGTATCGTTGCATTGTTTTAGCTTTTTAATAATGTATGATACCTATGTAGCAACAAACTTATCTGTATTTGAATTTGAATGTACAGAGGAGATTCTTTAAGATTCCTTATAGGTAGTCCATTGATTTTTTGAAAAATGAAACTGTATGTTTTAAATTGAGGTTCAATTTTTAATTTTCTACTGTACCTACACTATACCTACTCTGATTTAAAATACTTACTAGTTTTCTTTGTAAACAAAGACATTGATAGATTAAAACTGAACGAAAAATTTAACACTAACAGACAACAGCAGGGTAACGGCTAATTACCAAAACAAAAACATCAACAAGGCATAATTGCTCGAGCGTACCTAGCAAAAAATATGCAAGATCGTGTTCGATAATGAATGAGAGGAATGATGAATGAAAGCTGTCGAAACGACGATTTTTTTAAACTCCTGAAGCTTGCTCTGATGATGATACCAGTGTCGTACGTAATATATGATATGCCAATATTTCTTTTGTTTTGTAATTTCATGTTTACAAAAATTATCTTTGATTTTGAATCGTGGTATATAATAATTATTTTTTCATTACTCATACTCGGAAAGTACGTCTGAACATGCCTGAAGAGCGGGTGAAAGTGATACTTTTCCGCCCTAGGGAGAATCATGTTCAACTGACAGCTATAACGTTCTATTGAACCATGATAGTGGCAGAATAAATGCCTTATACATATATGAATAATTACCTTAGCGACAATTCACTGAATTAAAAAAATACGAAAAACAAGGCAGTATTGTTTTATGGCTTTCGCCTGTCCTAGATGGACAAATATATAAAAAAAATTAGCGGCAATTTGATTACATAATTTGTTTTCTCATGTTTTTTATTTATATTTCCTTGTATTCGGAATGAAAAGCACAGTGTTTACCTCGGGTGAAAGTAACTTATGTAGTCCCTCGAACTATTGGTCCCCGTCTCGGGACTAAATAAGTTACTTTCAACCCTTGGGTAACAATGTACTATTGTTAGAATTAAGTTAGGGTTTGGTAAGAAATAAAAATAGTAAAATTGATTTGTAATTGGTATATATTTGTTCCATAAATTATATTACAGTACGTTCCAGTGACGAATTTACGTACAAAGTAAATAGGTAAATATAAAATTGACTTAATTTTGTTACATCTAACTACAATCTCTAGTCTAGAGTAGGTATATTTAGACAGACATAGATTACCTCTTTAAAGTCTTAAATAATATAAAATTTATATCTCCAATGTTTAAATCAATCAAAAGAGACAGAGGAGCTAAAATTGGAATAAGGTACTATCCAAAAAATCCTTTTACTGAGGAAAAGAATCCGTTAGACTTCTCAGTCGTGCTCGGAGGAGGGTTTTGGTTCTCGATGCCACTGCGGCTGGGGAAAACTATCGGAGTTGGCACTTCTCTGGGTCCTGGAAATAATTTCAGCTTAATAATAGTAAAATAATAATCGTCATCTTCATCAACCTATATCAGTCCACAACTCGACATGGACCTTCCCTAATGAGCGCCATAGCGCCTTTTTTCAGCTAAATAATACTAATAAAAAGGCTTTTATTTACTAATCTTACATTATTTGTGTATAATATTTTTTTAGTGTATCTATTTAAAAATAAATTAATACACTACATCGAATAACTTTTATTCAAATTTTCATCTTATCGCTAATCAAATCTGTAATGCATACCATGAATACCTCGCATCATTCAGATTTCAGGCAGAATAGGTATCAATTTCAAAATGACCTTTTACATCCTGCAATTATTTTCATTGTTCAGTGTGTTAAAACATCAAATTGATCTATTATCTGTACTATCGTTCATGCACTCATTCGTGTGTTCATTCATCATTCGCTCTTCCTCTGGACCTTGACAGTGATGGCAATCGTTTGTTCTGTGATATAGGGCGATCGAGATTGATGTATTTCCTAGACCAAGGACAAATTTATGTAAAATATTACTTAAAACCTTATTACTTTATGCTTCTATACATTCTATAATCCAAGACAAAAGTCAAGAAACATCGAGTGAGCAGAGAAACGCAAAAAATCATCAATTTTTAAATCTAGGGAATCTTCGAGCAATTTTTTTATTTACATAAAGGCTTTCAACTCTTCATTTTATTTTTCCAATTTTAAAAGTTACCTATATCAAGTTATATCAATAATTAAAAGTTCTTATAGTAGTTATATTTATTAGTATATTTCAGTGTAAACAATGTCCTAGAAACAACTTTCATTGCTTCTTAAAAACTTTTAACTAATTACCAGGTAATTTCAAATTATAGTATCTGCGGGTAGTTACCGCGTTTATTTACCTATTTTTCCCGACGTTTCAACAGAAACTTTAAAATGTATAGGTATGTATAGTGTTAGTAACACACTGTTATGCATTTTACATACATACAGATCTAATCTTTAGTTTTTTTCAATTATTGCCACGCAGTCGTATTGTCACACAAACGGTAATCTGAATAGATTTCAACATACTTACTATTATTAACATTAGGTTTGGGCCCAACTGTGACTGTTGTCACAACCGGCAAGACAGTATCAAAAGGCCTCACAGGCTCAATTCTCAGCTTTCCTTCAAAAGCCGTAGGTTCTTCAATCTTCCCTTCGAACAGTATAATCCCCTGATCGTTATCCCTGATGAGGAAGACGAAGGGTTTGTCTACTTTGATCTCAACTCCACTGAAAGAGAGCGGGACGACAACGGCTGATGAAACTGCGGCTGCAACAGTGCCAACTTCGTCAACCGATATGTGGACTTTGTGTTGGAAGCCGTTGACGCTCGCGGTTGACGCTTCGAAGATACCAGAGAGGTTAGCTCTAGGGGAGAAGAGGCTGTTGATGTGCATCTGAAATTTAAACGAATCATTTTTGATTTGTTTTTTATTTAAAACTAGCGACCCGCCCCGGTTTCGCACGTGTTTATTATACGTATAAACAAACCTTCCTCTTGAATCAATCTATCTATTAAAAAAACGGCATCAAAATCCGTTGCGTAGTTTTAAAGATTTAAGCAGTCAAAGGGACATGAAGACATAGGGAAATAGGGACAGAAAAAGCGACTTTGTTTTATACTATGTAGTGATGGTTGATTATTAGAAAAAAAATTGATTTAAACGTCCAATTAAATGTATCTATAAACTTGAACTATACATAAGTATATGTATAGAGTGTATAGTTAAACTAATAAAAATATATAACTATACAGTTTAACCTAACTTCACTATTTACTACATAGTATAAAACAAAATCGCTTTCCGCTCTCTATCTGCCTGTCCCTATGTATGCTTAGATCTTTTAAACTAGGTAACGGATTTTGATGCGGTTTTTTTAATAGATAACGTGATTTAAAATGAAGGTTTATATGTACCTATAATACACCCGTGCGGAGCCGGGGCGAGTCGCTAGTATACACGTGAAAGTTTCTGATGTCCAAAAACTCAATTAGATTTAATCCTCAAAAACTCAATAAGATATAATCTAATATTAGTTTAGAAAAAAAAACTGTGATATTTTGCTGGCCAGTGCATTTTAAAAATGAAGCTAGATTAGGTAACTTACCTTTTGCAATGTTTGGACCATGTCCGTGGTGATATCAACTGTGAACTTGGGCATCTGTAAAGTGACGTCTGTAGGGTGCATCTTATCGTGGATCTGAGCGAGGCTCATGAAGGGCAGGTCTCTGATGAGAGCTTCGCAGCCATCCTCTTCCAACGGCAGTAGGATGATCATGGAGTAGCGGGAACCCTGGGAAAGGAACAGGAGCATAAGTGCCTATGTGTAATTTTTATTTGTAAGTAAATGTACAACACAAAACTGTGTTGTATTTCTGAAACTTTGATTATATACTTGTCTAGATAGATAGTTCGAGCGTCAAAACGCCAAAAAATATATCAGCCAACTGTTGGCTCATAAGCAGATCCCGCCTCGACAGTGGCGACTCTGACTTTGTGCGGCGCACACGCGTTTCGTGACAAATAAAGATGACGATTTGCGCTATAAAAGTGAGCAGGAATTACAAAGGACGATTGAAAACAACTAAATAAATTACTTATCATCGGTAAGTACACTTTGAATCACTGTAAGTTAACGAAACAATTTAATAATAAAGTTTTAATGTTGTCCTTAAATACGATGCCATTTGACGCCATGTTAACTGGGTTGCCTGCTCTATGAATACAACATTTCCATAGTGAATAATAGCTAATATGAAAAAAGTATTTAATCACGACCCAACAAATGTTTTTCGAGATTTTGCCGGCGCCGTAGATTGAGTCGAAACTGCTAAATACCCCCTGCCCCCCATAAGACTGCCCCTATTGAGGTTGCAACTAGGTACATGCCATAGAGATAGGGCGTTTCTGATTGCGGGATCGCTTTTATACGAACCCGTTTTCGTTTCTTATTCATCGTCATCATAATCATGATCAGCCTATATTAGTCCACTGCTGGACATAGGCCTCCCCTAATGAGCGCCATAGCGCCCTGTCTTCAGCTTGCCGCATCCAGCATCTGCCAGCAGTCCTTCGCAGATCGTCATCCCACCTGGCCGGAGGGCGTCCTACTACACTACGTTTGCCGAGTGGCGGTCTCCACTCAAGAACATGTTTACCCCAACGCCCCGCGCCACAACGGTCGTCAAATGTATCTATATGTAAATAATCCAATTGTAAGCATGATTTTATGACTTGTATAAATATAATTAAGAACTACAATATTATAAATGAACTTTAATTTTCAGTAATATTTTTACTTTTCCTTACACATATATTTTACTTAGTAATCCATATGTACAACATTCTAAAAAGTAAATTAAAATTTAAAATCAAATAATTATAGATGATCAAAATCTAAACATTTTTTCCTTATTATTATGGGAAATATTCAAGAGCTGGTATCACTCAGTACAGCCACATGTGACGTAGCACGCTTGTAGTTACACATACTTGTGTGCGTAATTCGCACACAAGCGCTTCAATTCTGGCCTATTGTTTTTGTTGCGATTGCAGCGCAACACTCCATCTAGACAAGTATATAATCAAAGTTCTGAAACACAATTTTCTTTATTCTTTTCTATAAAGTTTGTATGTATGAACGTTTGTTACTCTTTCACGCAGAAACTACTGAACGTATCTGGATGAAATTTGGCACAGAGATTGATTATAGTCTGGACTAACACATAAGCTATATATATTTTATCCCGGAATTCCCACGGAAACGGGAACTACGCGGGTGAAAACGCGTGGTGCTGCTAGTCACGTATAAAGGTAAAAGTCATTATGTCGTCAAAATACTGCCTCAAATGTTTCAATTTGACCCAACAAATTATATCGACTTTTTAAATATCGTGAAATCCCGTAATTATGACGTACCTATGTTTTTTTATATCTACATACACAGTAAAAAATATCTATCTGTATTAAGTATATCAGTCATCTAGTACCTACCCATAACACAAGCTCTGCTTAGATGACGCTGTCCAGAATCATTTATTAATTGTTTTCTCCTATTGCAAAGTTCACTAACCTCGTAAGGCAACTCCACTGCATGTGCTTTCAGATCATTGATAAAGGCATAAGGCAGTTCTCTCTCCAGCTCCATCATAGCGACTTTCTGGCAGGACCCTGATCGGAGGAAGCAGTCGGCTTTCGTACGCAGAGGGTCGAAGGAATTCTTCCAACTGCTTTTGAAGTAGAGCGCGTTTGCTATGATGATTTGTGATGTTGTGGCCATTTGGGCTGGAAAGATAATATAAGCATTAAGAATGTGAAGAAAATGAAATATTTGTATTTAGGTAGGTACCTACTTACTCTAAAATCTAACGCACACTAAAATGACTTAAGTAATACTAATTTAACCAAGGTAAATATATTTTACGCGCAGCAGAGTTCAGGGCAAACATGACCAAAAAAGAAAGAAAGTTGTTGTGAAAGAACAACGTTTCATCTTTTATGGAGGGACTTAATTTTATGTGCTATTTTGTTGGTTACTGAATCAGCCATTCGTATAGAGAATTGCAACATGTTAACCTCTAAAAACTAGCAACCTAACAAGGTAAACGTTTCTTGTATAGGTGAACAAAAATCAAAGTAAGCACTTTATTTCCTAGTTTCAATTATTTACATCATGTATTTTAGAGTCCTATAAGGTCTAAAGAAAACAAAGCACTCTGATTTTGGTGATTTTTTGCCGTATCCAGCATCTGCAGTCTGTCGCAGATCATCATCCCACCTGGCAGGAGGGCGTCCTACATACGTTTGCTGAGTCAAGGACACATCTTATATTAAGGTTTAATATTATATAATTTGTTCATGATCGTAGTCTTACCAGATTCCACAATACTCGGTATGGTCCCATGTGTCTTCTCTCGGACCCAACCGTTTATCAGGTCGACAGATTTCTTGATATCTTGAAAGTCCATCTGATTGAGTTCAGCACCAAAGTCTCGCTTGATAGTGTTCTCGTAATCCCTCCTTAGAGACAACTTCTTGGATACGAACACTCCGTTGGCGCTTTCTAACATGTTTGGTTTTGGCTGAAAGGGAGGATGAGAATTTAAATACCTTAGCTATACCTACAGTTTATATTACAGTTTATGAAGAGGCCAAGAATACCTATGGCGTATTTTATTTGTGTATTCATCATTTAAAAGGACTAAGACAACACTGTCACTAAAATGGCGATCAGCACTTGACGACGTGTCGTGTTGACGATGTCGCGTCGCTTTGTTCGGTGCGGTAAGTCCAGATGTTCCGAATTCAGCAAATCTTTATATTTAGTTATAGTAAACAAAAACTTCTGTATGTTTGTTGTATATTGTACCTATTGGTCAAATTGACTAACGCAGAAGCATACGTACAAAAAAAAATATTTTCTTCAGTTTTGTAACACATAATACGATAGACTTACTTCCAAAGCTTGCAAATACAAGAGCAGTTCTTTTTTCCTATCTTCAGGGTTTGCAGACAGCCTTAATACTCTTCGGATCTCATTTGCAGTATCATCTTTAGCCCCTTCCAGCAGCATTGCCAAGGTTGTTTTTATGCTGGCTGGTGAGACCATGACGTTTCCAGTTTTGTCTTCTGCCGCATATCGAAGAAGTTCTATGTCGAAGAAGTTTAGTCTTGAGTTTGCGATCGAACGGCCGTGGTGGCAGTCGAAGGGTTGGAGACAAATGAGCAGGATTGCTGGAAAATAACAGGATTTGTATCTTTACCAGTAGCATCTTTACAAGGATTCTGATTTGTTGTTACCTGATAATCCGATGTTATGGCAGATATATGAGATATGGTAGATATCACTGATGGGAGGTTTCATACGTAAATATAACATAGTACCTCCTACCAGTCAGTACCTATATGTTATATTTACGTACGAAACCTCCATATTCACAAAATGCATCTCAACATTAATAAAAATTGTCGCTTGAGGCAAGCTCATATCTGAGATGTTTTAAAGAATTTGGGGTAAATTAAGTACCTACTTATCTACGTTATACTCCATAGAAACTCAAGACTTATGAGTTAAAATCCCCCCTTACTTAACCTTATAGAAATTGATTTCTCGTCATATTGTTTGACACTTAGGTACCTTACTTATGTAACTATGTATTATACTGTATCAGTTCAGTTTTCTAGTATCTACCTACCTAGTACTCATAGCACAAGCTCTGCTAAGCTTGGCTTTGAAATCTTTCCTAACGTTTATGCTTCGATCAAAACGTTAGGTGCTTACAAGTCTCAAAATCAGCGTCATGTTTAGTTTTTTGTGTTTTGGCTTTATATCTAACGTTATTTATATTAAAAATGGAAGGAACATTTTTAGTTTTTAATGCATTATCAAAACAACTTATAAGAACTGGAATTAATTAGATAAAAGAGTAAAAGAAAGTCCTGAGAACATAAACTCGTTCTGTCTGGACATTATCTTGGAATTTTTCCTTAAGAAACTATCAAGAGTATGTTATTGTTCAGTTTATAATAAAGACTGCAGTTTACGCACATATTCGCAAGAATTAATAATAATGAGTCATTTCAAAACCTCGTCGGTTTTCCATTCTCTTCCACATTACTTCAATAACATAGTCTACCTAGGTTCCTTTCAAATGTCTACGTTTTAGCTAAATCTAAACATGTTTAATTATGCAAGATACTTTATTCCTTTTTTATGTGTCGTTCTGCTTATGATTTTAACCTAGGCACCAAAATAAAACAAGGCAAGTAAAAAATCACGCTGTGTTTCTTAAGACTTGTGGTTTACTTCTCAGTAACGGCTAACGTAAAAGTAAATATAGTGTTATTATAAAAGCTATCTATATTGTCTACCTACTCTATAAATATTCTCTATCTACTGTATCAAGTCTATCTACTGTATAAATATATATTTTACTCACATATTACAAGGAGCTTCATCTTGATCACACAAGCACAATACGTCTATAGCTTCACACGACCGGCTTCGAATGAGGAAGGTGTAAACAAAAATAAAAGGTTATTGCTCAAACGAGTCTTGGAACCGAGTATCTGTAGCCACGTACCGAATGCACGTATTCTGTTCTGCTGTATTACATCTACTTAAGTAGTCAGGTATGGTATATCAGGTTTTTGCGGTTTTGCAAGGCTTTGGCGTCTTTGGCCATTTATGAAAACGTCCTCTGGCTCTGTCTCAGATTTAGTAAAATACAGATTCAGTTTTTTGTATTAATTTTATTATAACTTTTATGTGTTAAAAAGGCACATAAATATTTAGTACCTAATACGTAGGTATGCAATACACCCACTTAAAATTGTCAAACAATTGAAAATAATTCCATTAAATTCAAGATCTTGTGTTCTGACTTCTGTATCACCATCATCACCATCAACTTCAGCCTATATTAGTCCACAGCTGAACATATGTTTTCATAGGTGTTCAGTTTGATTAACGATAAATACTTACTTTGAAACCTTGATAATATTATTATTTTTCCAATCTAAGACGATCTTATGTACATAAATTTTTTTAGGGCGGAAGGCGCTAAACCTACCTAAACACTTATTATTTAGGCCAAAATATAATTTATTATTGGCGTTTTATTAAAAATAGCAACAGGATAAATTATGAAATAGTACTTGTAATATGAAATAGTACTCAGTACTTGTAATGTGCCTGTCATCCAATATTTTCACACAAATCAAATTCTCCAAGTTTCACATGAAAATCACCACTGTGTGATGATCTGTTCTGCTCTAAACTGTTATTGTCAAAATGGATGGACAACCAGAGCTAAATGTAACAAAAAAAATAAGCTGAGCAGCATGGCTTCTCGAGGAAATTGTCTTTTTCATCATTAAGCTCGCCTATGTACTTAGGTACATATTCTTTTAATAAGTTAATGCTTTGTATTATTGTGTGTGTGTGTGTGTGTTAAAGATTTTTGAAGATAATGTAGGATAAGAAATAAAACACAATTGTAGGTTTAATTGAATATCACAACCATTATAATTTTAATTTCAGTATAACCATTATACTGAAATCTAATTTTTATGAACAATGGCACTTTCAAATCTAACTGCATAAAGTGAGAATTAAAACATACAGTTAATGCTTAACTAGGTAAATAATGAAGCTACTTAATTAATTTTTATGAGCATTCCATTTGAAGATTTTCACCGTTGTGAATTTCTATTTAAGAAAATGCAGCTTGGTTTAGCCATTCGCCTTTCGGTGAACATTACTAGATAATAGTTAATTAAATGTAGGAATATCTATGTAAGTATTTCGGTGAAACATACTTAATGTCGGAAATCATCCTTATGATGTGCCTAGATTTTGAATAATTCAGGTGACAGTAAACATCCTTGGCAGACTCCTTTGCCAAACTGTCACTATTTCGATCAAAACTGTTCTCTGTTCAAGCTCTGTATCTGAGCAGCCAGCCGTAGCCTTTAAGCTGTTTAGAGACTCCCAAATTATCGAAGATCATCCACAGCTGATTCCAATCAACACAGTCAAAAGCCTTACAGAACTTGACCAAAGTAAAATTAGTGAGGATATACTCAGGAATCTCGTCCCGTGGCGAAATTTACCTACGTGCGGGTCTACCGAGGAGCTTAGAAATATCTTCTATGAATAAGTTTTTTGTTTTGCGTTTTGATTCAATTCAAATTTTAGAAACTTTGTCAGCAATCGATTCTACTTAAATATAGGTAAAAAAGTCATGTAAGTACTAGTCATAAATACGCAAACTAGGCAATTTTAATGCATAGTTTATATACGCCATTTTCTAGGTAAAAATAAACTTCTGTAAAATTTTATTAAATCGATATTAGAACCAAATAAATCTTGCTAGTTTTTCAAAGCCATTCAAAGGTTTGAAGAATATTTAAAATAGGCAACGTCTACACCTTAAAAGCACCATCTACAAGCTCAGGGTTGGAAACTCTGCCGGTGAATAGCAGCTGTCGGGTCGGCTCGTCTTGAATGAAGAAGAGGAATGGTTTGTTGGCAACGACTTCGTAGTTACTCTCTGTGTCTTCACCGAATTTGTTGACTAGGGCTATTTCTGTGGAAAAATTACATTACGGTTTTAATTTTCAAAATAATCATTCTAAACACACTAATATTAAAAAGCGAAAGTTTGGATAGATGGTTGGAATATTTGTCAGGTCTTCACGCCAAAACAACAGAGGGAATCGGGCTGAAATTTGGAATAGATTTAGTTCTGGACCTGGAATAAAACAAATGCTACCTATCATCACTTTTCACGCCAATGAAGTTGCGGAGCGCAGCTTGTAGGTATAGCAAAAAAGTCAAAACCGACAACTGTTGCTGTTGATCGTTTTTATCATCTTTCAGAGAACCTAAAATTCATTTTAAATTGCAATCCTCAAATACAAAAATTGCAAACAATACCATTTTTCGAAAAATTAAATATTTTCCTTCCTTAAATGAGTTGTTGCTAATAATTACACTACATTGCTGTTCAAAGCCCTATCGTTTACACAAGATTCAGAGATACCCACCAGTCGCAGTGTAAGCAATGCTGCCTAATTCGTTGACCTCGATGCCAGATCTCTGCAGGACCTTGGAAACCCTCAGCCTCTGGTCCAAGGGCTGGCCTCTTGCGATGCCAGGGAAGGAAGCCTCGTCAGTGAACGCTGTTCGGACTCCCAACTGTAATGTAAGGTCATAAATCTCTTTTTTCTGTTTAAAAAGATTGGATTGAACAAAAATTAAAGTGAACACTTTATTTTCTAGTTATAATTACTTATAGTAGTATATAGTATAGTTATAATAACATGAATTTTATGACGTGTCCAAGTGTCCTGTAAGGTCTAAAGGAAATAAATCACTTGTGTTTGAATGCAAGTGTAAAAATACACAGAAGGAAGCGGTTGCCTTTCATCTAGTACGTTCCTTATTCGGCTCTTACGTCATCCACGGGCTGAGTTGAAAGGTCGATTCGAACGCCTCTATCGCCGATACGAGAGTCACAAGCAATAGTGAATCTTACGCAATGGCGCTCATTAGGTAAGGCCTATGGCCAGCAGTGGACTAATATAGGCTGATGATGATGAAGATGATAATGATGAATCTTACCTCCTTCAACACTCCATCAAGTTGCGAGGTGTATTCAAACTTGAATTTTGGCAGAGTGACGTCGACCAAGCGTTCGTTGAGGTTGTTGATCTCTGATCGAAGATCGCTGAGGCCATTTAGCACCCGAGGTAGACCGGATATGGAGTTTGGGACGATTATGTACATGGCAAATTTGTGGCCCTGAAAGACAAATTTGGTTAGAAAGAAGTCTCATTTGATCTGGCATCTTAGCTTGAAAACTTTGGAGGTAGTATGGTTGTAAAGGGAAATGCCGAGATAAATGTCATACAATGCATAAGGTTCTTTGTGTTTAGACCTCAAACACGGCGATATTTCATTTCAGCATATTCTAGGTATATCGATAGTGTTTGTCATCTTGTCGGTGCTCGAGCTCGAAATGTGTTTCGGTATGATTGACGAAAAAAATCTCGAATTTAACTCAAGATACATTACAAGTATTAGGTATAACAAATAAATATTTAGATATTATAGTTTACATAATGTTCTGTCTTTTAAAAGGGATAAACCCAAAGTACTTTAGTTTGTAGACCACTTACCCGGTAAGGCATCCTCAAGATCTTAGCATCATATTTAGCAGATTCCGCGTAAAAGAAGTTATCTTTTACATTCATGAACGGAACGCTAGACTGTTTTGCACCGGATACGTAGAACGGACCGTTTTTAGTAGCGTTTGGCGCAAACTGGTGTCGCCAACTGCCCTTGAAGTATAGCGTGTTCAGGATAAGAACAACCATGTTGGCAACATCGGCTGAGAAGGAAACAAATCATTACATTACTTAAACTCGCTGCAGGTCCGTGCGGGCTCGTTATTGTATGCAATTGATGAGTCACTAAGACGAAGAGGTAAAATTCATGTAGATTCTCATATATATTTCTTGGAATTTTGTTACGCAGAATTTAAATTTAGTCACACTTAAACACTGATTCCATAAGCCGTAAGAATAATATTAGGAACGCCAGTGCAGCATCTGATATGCGTCATGATGTCTTTAAATGAGATGATAGCTTAAGCTTACGTTAGGTTTAACAAACTGTACGAGTGAATTTGGAAATTCCTTTGTTTAACAGAATTATATGATAAAATAAGTGGGGGCGCCACTTTAGGTGCTGCTTGCGCCTTAACACGTTGGCGTTTCATGGGGAAAAGGCGTTTGCGAGTTAACCGAAGGCAACTTTATGCTCTTTTTTCCAAACTAGACCTTACCTTCGTCAACGAGATCAGGAATCCTCCCCGCAGTGATATTAGAGACCCAGCCGTTGATTTCCTTCGCAGCCTCTACCGGCTTGAAGAAGTTCACAGTCTTCAGCTCTGTCTTGTAGGACTCCTTAGCGATGGCTGCGAAGCGCTGGCGGGGGATGGCGTTGTTGCCGATGTAGATGCGGCTGCCGAGATTCAGGATGTACTCGGGTGATTGTGTCTGGTGGATAAAGAGGAGCAATAAATAATTAATTAATAATGCTAGATAAAGGGTTGTCAGCCAATTGGCTCCTTCCCATTGGAAATAAACTTAATGAGCTTCATGTAACTTCATAAAACTGACTATTAAGTTTACACGTACTTTATGCGTAAGGCCACACACACTCAGGATCATTTCAAAGAAATTAAATAATAATCACAATTAAATAAATGAGGCCTGCGTCCAGTTGACTAGTAGGTATAGGCTGACGATGTATTTTGATGTCATTCTTAAGAGGACTACTTCACTAACTTTCAGGTTACGAGATGGAAAGGTTGATAAATGATGATAATGAGAAGGAGCCTGATGGCTGCCATCCATTCCATGCTCAAGGCGAAATTAACTGGACGCGGGGGAAAAATTATTTTGCTTAGTAGGAGGCTTTCCTGATATATTTTTGTTGTAAATGATAAAGTTTTTGACAAACATCATCTCTTCAGAAAGTGAAGATGTGGCTACGCTTTCCCAGAAGGAACTTATTCACTCTGGATTTGACTCCGACAACGGACGCGGAAGGATTTAGTCCCAAACCAGCATTAAAAAGTTCAATACCAACCTTCAAAGACTCGATGATAGAGGAAAACTTTCTCCTCACAATGTTCCTGTCCAAATCGAAGCCTAGCACTGAAGACAGCTCCGACTGCGTGACTCCTGTGGCTGCCTCGCTGAGGATCGCAAGTGCCAGCTTCAACCCAAGAGGGGACAAGAGGAAGTTCTCCTCTGAAGATGCTGCTACGCGCTGTAACAAGGATTTTGAAATTTTTTACCTGCCTCTTTAGTGTAGGTATTTTTATTACCTTACTTAGGCTTATGTTTTGTTTATTGTACTTATGTATTTTAGGCAAAGATGACTACGTTCCTTTTAGGGTTTTTTAAGTATCAAGTATCTGAAGGTTTCTATGGAATAAACCTCTTTTGGATTCTTTTCGCGTCCTGTATCAGACAATGTATGTTATGTTATGTTATGTGTCGGTAGTCTGATTAGTTAGTGTTTGTTATTTTTTAAAACTATCATCGGTATTTACTCCACAGTCAATTACAACGGGATATTTACCATGATTAGAATTTAAATAAAATTAATGCTGGACAATCCATTGACGTGACTATGGCGCATGAAACTGGCAATCTCCCGTTGTAAACTGTAGTGTACTGTTTTTATTGTAGTGTAGTTGTAGTGTATTGACTGTAGTGCAAGGTTTTGATTCAGATTCGTAAATTTTTAAATTATGCTTTTTTTTGTATTTGTATGCTATTTCTAGATCATACACAGGAAGGACTTGCTTACGTTTCACATCGTAACGTAACCATAATATGTAAGTAATGTGTTAACTTTCCAAAAACTTTCTCATCAGCAGAAAATTATGTTTAAAAATAACATTTCCATAAAATGCACATGTGCTTGCGCATTGCGTACTTGACTTGAGGTTAGTCACTTTTAAATGTATAGATCGTGAGCTGAATTATTTGTTTCTGCCTTTCGGGGTAAATCTTCATTTATCCTTATTAAGGTTTTTGAACTCCTTCGTGAGAATACTCTTTTATAGACATTACAAATATTCATAAGTAATCTGTGTAGTAAGTGTTTGCAAAACATAATAATTCATTAAATGTGAATTATATTCACTATGTACCTTTGAAGATTTTTAGTACATCCGCAAATAATCTTAATGCTCTCAAACACGGCAGCCAACCCATCAGCATCCTGACTGGAACCTTTTAGTTTTGAAAAAAAATTGACTTATGAAACAAAACTGACATAAGAAAGCCCTTTTAATGGCCTTCGTAATTTGAAATCGTATGGAAAGGACGCGCGCGATGGCCATTGAAATGGCACAAGAATATAAATTTGGATGGGCGATTTTAGCGTAATAGCACAGCTGGCCGGGGGGCATCTTACACTACATTTGCCAAGTTTCGGTCTCCACTCTAGAACACATTTACCAGTACATGCAATACATATTCTTGTATAGTTAAATAAAATAAAATGAATAAATAATCACACTAGTCTCAAGTTAAGTAACAAAACCGTTGTAACAGTCCAATCGAACTTACCATTGCAAGGTTAAAGGTTGTTAAGGTTGCCTGGCAGAAATCGCTCTCAGCGATAAGGCCGCCTTTTTGTACTATGTTTATTATTTATTAATTAGATCTAAGCTCTTTAAATGTTTTTCTTGAGTACAAATAAAGTGTTCATTCATTCATTCATTGCAAGAGTCCAATCGAACTTACCTTTGCAAGAGTCCAATCGAACTTACCTTCGTAAGAGTCCAATCGAACTTACCTTCGTAAGAGTCCAATCGAACTTATCATAGTCCGTGTTAGCGGGTGTGTAGTCATCGAACATGTCCCAATAGTCCGGGTCGACTAGCGTTGGCCCCGTCACCGCCTGCGCTTGCACATTGGACGCCGCGTGCGCCGGGTCGTAGTGCGCCGCGTCTCCAAACACGCTGAACAGTGTCGATGGATCGATCTTATCGTCGGCATTGGCGAGGGCTGTGGAGGTACAGGTACCAATATTTTATATGAGAATAAGAATATCTTTATTATGAAATTGTGTAAAGTATCCATAGGACAGATCTTAAAGTCTTAAGGTCTTATTTCAACCTAGTTCTATAACTACTACCTATGTATATTTATATGTTACTAGTAGCGCCTCGCGGTTTCACCCGCGGTAATTCCCGTTCCCGTGGGAATTCCGGGATAAAATATAGCCTATGTATTATTTCAGATTTTAATCTATCTCTGTGTCAAATTTCATCCAAATCTGTTCAAAGTTTTTATTTTAAAAAAAGCGTTACTTTTGTTTGTTTTAAGTCACTATGTAGTAAGAAAAGTGTAGCAATTGTAGCACACCGCGTAGCAATCCGCGTAGCACACCGCGTAACACACTTAGTAGCAATTCGTATCGTAGCATGGCTACAGTGTAGTACACGGCGTAGCACAGCTGCATCTACTGTCCCGTATGCTACGGTGTAGCCATGCATAATCTGAGCTACGATTATGCTACGCACAAGTGATTTAAATAGAAGTCGCATCATTCTCTTAGTCCACAAATAATAATAATAATTTTACACATGTGATTATTAGTTTTTTGGATATGGGCCACAGAGTTTATTTTCTTTGGCTGACTAAAATATGTGTCAGATTACGGAAACCATTAAAAGTAATAAAACTAATTTCTTGGAATACAAAGTAGAGAAAAAAACAGTAATCCATCAAAGTAGGAAAATCCTTTTTGGGAATACCCAGAATTGGTTCTTCTACGTGACGTAATTAAGTAAACAATCGCTTGGCAGGTAAGAAGACCAGTTATTTACGTCATCGAAGTTCTCAAAGTAATGATTAGGATAGTCTTAAAGGAAACTTGTAAGACAAGAGGTATTTAGTGTGGTATGGTTTTTGTGGGTTCAGACAAATTAGCCAGTTTTTGTATATTCGAAGTTTAGTTTTTGAATTTATTGAATTACTAGCAGCGCCTCGCGGTTTCACCCGCGTAATTCCCGTTCCCGTGGGAATTCCGGGATAAGATATATACCATGTGACTCTAATCTATCTCTGGGCCAAATTTTATCCAGATCCGTTCAGTAGTTTTTGCGTTAAAGAGTATCAAACATATATTTTTTGATTATACTTCTATAACTACGAGATGTAAACTAATCCAAAAAATCAATACAACCGTTTTAGATGTTGTAACTTACCCGACTTTGTTTTATTTACCTATGATGGTATATACATCCCAAAGTAGGTACCTAATCTTTAAATCTGTCTGTTAGATTTTCACGACGTAGCGGCTCAACGGATTTCAATGAAATTTGACAGGGTGATATTCCGGAGGAGGAAAAAACATGATTATTCTACTTTTGAGAAATAAACACTGCTTCATCTAAGCCTTGTGTTATTTGTAACGAGATATCAACAGCAGGCAGCGTCTGGGAACACTTCCGACTGGTATCATTATAATATGGATCATTATTCAAATTACCTAAGTAGACCTACTACTATTAGGTACCTACCTATATCAATGTTTACAAATGTAATTAATGTTATTTTGTTTGTTATTTTTAACTTCTTCGGTCTTGAGCGGACCTTAAGGTCCGGATTTTCGTTTAATGTAATTTATTAATTTTGACATAACATTATATTAAATGATAAATTACTTGTTGAAATTCTTACCAATAAATTGATTATTCGGATTATTCTACTGCCCCGCGCAATCACCGAGTGTTTCCCAGTGGTCAGATTGGTGGTCAGACTAGTCTGGCCAACGGGAATTTTTATCCCCGTGTTTCAGATTAGCTCTTAATTTAGTAAAGTACTACTGATGAATACAAAAAATACGAAGAGGTACCTATACCCGCGGGGAAAATTTATGAAAAGTAGCCTAGTTATGCTTTATTCCAAGGCTAGAACTAAGTCTATTTAAAATTTCAGTCCTATCCGTTCAGTAGTTTTGCTCAGGAGAGGTAACAAACATCCATAAGTACCTAGGCCATCCAAACTTTCACTATTTGAGTGTGATATGATTATTATACCTAACTAGCGACCCGCCCCGGCTTCGCACGGTTTTATTATAAGTATATAAACCTTCCTCTTGAATCACTCTAACTATTAAAAAAACCGCATCAAAATCCGTTGCGTAGTTTTAATGATTTAAGCATTCAAAGGGACATAATGACATAGGGACAGAAAAAGCGACTTTGTTTTATACTATGTAGTGATTTGAGTACCGTTTGCAACAGCCTACAGTTAGCTCAATTGTTATTTTACATTCAGACAACCGATGTGACGCAGAAGGTTACGGTTTCGATTCCGGCCTATAGATACATAGATAAGTGTTTTCTATGTATAAGTAATAAAAAATATCTATATACCTAATGTATTCATTGGGTAGATATTTATTTTGGTCAGATATTTTTACAATACAATAATATTAAGTACATCTAGTACCCATAACAGAAGCTCAAGATGTAGCTGTGTGGATTGTCCAGCATTATTTATTTATTTATTCAGCAAAAAGTCCTTGTGTCCCTCAATGGATGGTGTTAGAAGCAGAAAGTCTGTTATAAGTATACTCATTGCGGTAAATAAAATGTTTGTTTACGCCCAGGCGATAACCTTTCACGAGTCATCAAGAAATACCTACATGTTGGTAGGTATATATACTCAGAAAGATTATAAATAGAAAACAAGCTGTATCCGCGGTTTCGTCTGTGTTGAATATAATTTTTTTGCGTGAACCCCTGTTTTAGTGTAGACGGAATCAAAAAAATCTGTTCAGCCGTTCTTAAGTGCTGTAACTAATCCGACTTTATTTCATAATAAGATAGCTGTTGTGTTGATAAACTAGGGACTAATTATATGGATAGATATTTCTCGTTTTGTTAAACCGTTTCATCGTGCTCTAATAACAAATAATTTATTCTACGTAATATTAACTTACCGAGGACAAAAAACACAAAACACATTGAAATCATCTTGACGGCAAACAAGGAAAAACCACTTATTTAAGTGTTTATGTAGTAGATTCAAGGATACTTGTCCAACCGGTTAGCCAGTGCAAATATTATAATATTATTTAGACACCATTGGCGTATTTCACTATGCACTAAGATATAGAGTTTAAATTGCTTTATATTTCGTTATTTCATTTTAGATAAACGTCTTGACTGGTCAGTGTCGGACTGACTACTGACGTATAAAGTTAGGGGCATAATTACATCGGCTTTAACATTCAAGTCTTTAAAGTTGTGGAACGAGTTTACAATAATACTAACTCGTACGTGATTTCTAAGTCGATTTTCCCTACGGCGACTGTGTATACCGGATGTAGTGTAAATTAGACTGAGGGTTCAGTCATTAGGGTATAGATTTTCTAGACTTTTGTAGGTATGCGCTTTCGTGACTTGTATACCCAAGCTTGTTCTTGAATACAAAGCTTTTTTCAAAATATCAATCGGGCCGTTTGTTATCACTACATAGAATAAAACAAAGTCACTTATTCTGTCCCTATGTATGCTTATATCTCTAAAACTACGCAACGGATTTGATGCGGTTTTTTTTTAAAGATAGAGTTATTCAAGAGGAAGTTTTAAACGTAAGTATAATAAAACCGTGCGAAGCCGGGTCGGGTCGCTAGTAGGTAATAATTACCTTTTTATGAATGCCTCTAATAGTTTTGTTTTGTATAGTTTAGGAAGAAATAGGAAGTTGCTCTCGGTGGCCAACAAACTGTTTTTATTTCTCCTAAAAAGTACGTATCTTGTGATAGGTAGGTATAACAAACTGCCCAATTGATATTTTAAAGCTACTTTTTATCAAATAAGTCAGTTTCTATGGGATAGAAGTAGCCAGGAAACGTTTCAATCCTATAACGATCATAGTTTCTAATAATTCATTCTAGGTATTGTAACAAGTAATCTATTTGGTGACGTTTAGGGCCATCTACCGATGCATAGATACACAAATCAATAACGTGCTGGAACCATAATTTCAAGTTCAGAATAAGGTCAGCGCCATCTGTCGTCGAGTGGTGTATAAAAATGACGGGCGTTGAGTTGTTTAGCGAAAGCGCAGTTAAAAAATTAATTCTGTCTGTTGGAAAGGGAAGACACGCAAGAATCCTGCATCCTTACGAAAGAAGAAGTAAGGAGGCACTCGTCTCGTCGCAGGAGAATTTTAGGTATCACAGACCGGTTACCGCGCCATCTATTAGTAACTGGAGATACCACTAGCGGCTAACTTGTACAGGATGATGCAGCAAGTGCACTAATAAATTCGTGAAGGACAGGTCAGGGTCAAGAAGAATTGCAAAGTGATTTTTGAGTCTTAGGATTTTCAACAGGATCGAAAGGGATGGGAAACGGTTTTTTATTGGTATTGATTTGGAGAGGGAGCCAAAATACGTTATTATTTTAGCATCTATAAAAAGAAAAAGAACGTATAATTTCTTCATAGAAAAAATATGATCACTAAATTCGGGATCGGGAATTAAACTCGGGAAAGGATTTTATCAATGGTTAGTTGACTTGAGGTCAGACGAATAAATGGTGACCTCAGAGAAAAAATAGAACACCCTGCCTCGGGTTTAAGGTCGCCCTAGCGTCGAGTAGCGGAACGAAAGGAGACGTTGTTTCTAGAACATTCTTTTGAAAATTTAGTATAAATAGGGCCACGCCCGAAGATCTTGGCATTCTGGAAAAATTATTGCGAGGGGTAACTTTGCCTGTGTGGAGTCAGTAGTTTGTCGAATCAGTGCTGCGTGATCCCTGCCGTCGCTGCCGTTTTGGAGCCGCCTATCCCGAAAAATCTCTGCCGTACGAATAACAGCGAATCGACACTATCTTTTGCAAAATAGCGGGAAGGCGAGGAATTCAAGGAGTGACGAGCATCGGTGATCCTGGAACGTTTGGCTGCCAGCGCGGGACCCCCAAATCCAAAATAAGCGACGGGAATATAAAATTCAGGTACCAAGCGATAGAGAGAGGGTTTTTCTCGGTGGAAGGGGGGTTTCACGGCAAGTTCCAATTCGGGAACACCGCCAGGATATAATGAACTAATGGGATTTCTTTTCGGGGAATTTCAGGATTCCAAAGGGGATAAAAATCCCAGGAACTCGAGCGCCGATAGACGGCGAGGCCAACTCTCAAGCAGGGCGAGCTGTGTGAGAGGAGTCCACCCCGGTCGAAGAGCGAGCGCCGGGTTCGGGAGCACCGAGCGACAGGAGCGATTCCAGGACTCGAGGGGCGAACGTGTTCGGCGACCGTTGAGTACGGCGCGGCGACACGTCTTTCTAGAACAAGGTGTGTTCTTTCTAGTTGTTCGGGGGTCGGTTCCCCCCTTTCCTTTTTCCAGAATCCTAGGGTGTGTTTGTATTGGTCGGTCATGTTTCTTTTGTGTCTTTTGAGTCTATAAATCGGAAGTTTCACAATATCGTGTTAGGGAAGTTACGGTTTAGGGAATTATACGGAAGGATTAGGCGAATGGGTTGGCAACTAGTTAGGGTTACAATTTTAACACATATAACTTATTTATATCTTTGTCGATAACGGCAACTACATTCTAGATAACTGACTAGTAAACTAAGCTACAGCAATTCTCTGCAAAACTCTAGCCTAAACGCCACCGTCAGACATTTTAATCTAAGTAAATTTAACTTTACCTATTTTCAGTACCTTTTGTAATGCATCTTTCGTCCAGTGGTTTTCCCCGTTGAATTCTAGTATTTATTATTAACGATTTTATTATTAAGGAGTAAGAAACTTTAATCAAAAGAACAGAACTGAGAAAGCCATTGAGCGGTCGGTGACATAAGTAATAATTTTGAATATTTAATTAAGGTGATTGAAGTTACAAGGTAACTCGTAAATTACAGGGTAATTCGTAAATTACAGGGTATTGAAGAATTTGTTAGTTGATAATCTAAATATTAAGTTTATTTCAAAATATAAGGTATGTAAATGTAACTTTTCTCTTTTTATTTATTAGCGTTAATTCCCTGTTAGCGAGATAGGAGTAACTTATCACGGTTTCCCGTTTTCTCAATTTGCTAGCCTGGCTGAGCGGGAACACGTGACTATGGCGCCCAACGGTAAATTTTAGGTATTTTGTTCAGTTTTTTTTTTTTTTTTTGCAGAGGAACTAACGCTAAATTTTTTTTTTTTGTTGTTTTGGATTCGTAATTTTTTTTTCTGACTCTTCCGATTTTGACACCAATACAAACACACTCTAGCTAGTTTTTAAGTTTATTTTTATTTGCCTGGTATTGTACTTCTTTGATGTTGAACATTTCTCGTGTATTTTTTTTTTTTTTATGTATGTTGTGATACATAGTATTTAAGGGTATATACTTCGTTATCGTTAGGTACAACTGAACCTTTGTATTATTAGTTTGTTGTAACCGGTGGTGCCTAGGCGCATTATTTCTCTTTTGTTTGGGAAAGCGTGCTCCACCTCATTGGTGGGAGTTCGAAAATTTTTTTATAATAGTTTGGTTTACCAGGTCTGGAGCTTGGCTGCTTACGCATAGAAATTAATATTAAATTATTTTCATAATTTTTTACACTATAAATTCATTATGGAATCAAAATCGTACTCGTTGCCAATACATTCGCTGTCCAAAGATGAACTGCAATACGAGGTTTTCATTAGGTCAGAGACACCGGAGTCCACGGTAGAGAAACTGAGGACTCAGTTGAAAAGACTTATCTTAGAGGTGCCGTCAGAAGAAATTTTGGAAGTTCCTTTATTTTCAGTGAACGAGATAGAGCTTGTTCAGGGAAAGGTAGCGGAGCTGCAAAAGAAATGGACTGAGTTCAAGGCAACAAGAGAAAAACGTCACATGGCTCGGGCCAAAGCGTTGGCAATCCATCTTTTCTTTCGATTGTCGAGACCGATTGAAGGGGAAGAAGAGGATGTGAAGGCTTTAAGGGAAGCAGATTTACAGGTTGTCTGTTCTTATCTAGAGAAGTTATTGGGGAAAGATGAGTCCGTTGTAAACATCCCACTGGTCGAAAATAGGTTGCTGTCAGGGGAAAAAGGTAGTCCAGCTTCCTCTTTAGAAAATAGAGATGCGGGAAATATCACGGTGATTGAATGCGGAGGTCCAAAAATCCCAATTTCGAGGTGGGGAATCAAATTTGATGGGTTATCGGATGTCCAAGCTTTTATAGAAAGATTACAGGAGCTGGCAGAAGCAAACAACGTCAAGGAGGATAAACTCTTTAATGCGGCGGCTGAATTATTTGTAGATCAGGGTCTTTTATGGTTTAGAGGGATTAGGGACTCGGTAGAAACTTGGGATGAACTGAAAAAGCTGCTATTGGAGGAGTTTAGCCCTATAGACTACAATTACAGACTGATAGGGGAGATCAGGGCGAGGACGCAGGGTATAGATGAGCCGACACATATTTATTTTTCAGTCATGAGAAACATGTTTGCTAGGTTGAAGGTGATCCCAACAGAACAGGAACAGCTGGAGATATTGATGCACAACATTCGTCCGGTTTTCGCGGAACATTTGGCTTTAGTGGATGTTAAGTCAGTCTCGGCATTAAAGGATTTCTGTAGGAAATTAGAGGCGGCTCACCAGAGATCACAGTACTTTGAGGAACCAGCGAAAATAAACCAAAGAACGCTTCACCCCAATTTAGCTTACAAGCCAGCTAAGCCAAAAAACCAAGCAGCAGCAGCAGTGTCGAAACCACCTTCTCCACAGTCTACATCGGAGACAGCAGTGGCTGTACAGGCAGTTGCTACGCCTCCTTCCACAGCAGTCCAAACGTGTTTCAGGTGCGGTAACAAAGGGCATTTCGTTAGAGATTGTAAGGCACAAGTACCAAATCAGTCCCAGGTTCCAATACAGCGGAGGGTTATGCGTTGCTTCAGTTGCGGCAAGGAGGGTCATTTTTCGAGGAACTGTAGGAGCCGTAGCAATAAACGGGTAGAGTGTTTTGTCTGTGGTGAAATTGGTTACACATCCAGGTCCTGCCCGAAGGATCATAAAGAGTTGGTATCACCTTCGCCAAAACAGGAGTCAAAGTCACAGCCAAAAAACGAATGAGGGACCGAGGTTGTTTTACGTCAAAGTCGGAGTGGGCAGCCTGGCTGGAATCTATCAGGAATTATTGGAATTCTTGTAAGAACCAAAAGGGTGTGGCCTCGGTCCTTTTTTCGCCAGGGTCGGATGACTCACGCCCATTTTTAAAAGTAAGATTATTAGATTTAGAATTTTGCGGTTTATTAGATTCAGGAGCTTCAGTTTCGCTACTAGGGAATAATTCACATAGGAAACTCATTGAGTTAGGTTACACTTATCAGCCACTCGACAAGGTGGTCGAAGCGGCAAATGGAGGTAGCATGAAGATAACAGGGATCATGAGTTTACCTATAACCTTTCAGGATAAGACAAGGGTGTTGTCTTTTTATATAGTACCAGGTGCTACAAATGAGGTCATTTTTGGGGTAGATTTTTGGAGAAGTTTTGGTATAGCTCCAGAAATTTTTGATTGGAGCGTGACTTCGGCAGTTAAACCAAGGTGTTTTGTAAATAGCTTGTCGGAAAAACCGGTACACACAATTCAGTCTTACCAAACACTATCGTCATCGCAGAAGGTGTTGGCAGACGCTGTGATAAAAAGATTTGAGGAAATTTCCTCGGAGGTAGCGGGTTTAGGTAGGACTACATTGATAAAACACACTATTGACACAGGGGATGCTAACCCTGTCAGAACAAAACAATACCAGTTATCACCGGAGAAGAGAGAGGCTCTGCAAAAAGAATTAGACAAGATGTTACAACTAGGCGTGGTCGCACCCAGCGAAAGCCCATGGAACAACCCAGTCCTATTAGTTCCGAAAGCAGAAGGAGAATGGCGGTTTTGTCTAGATTCCAGAAAATTGAACGCGGTGTCGAAAGGAGATGCTTACGCAGTGCCGTATATTCCTCAAATCTTAGACAGTTTGAAAGAAGCAAGATTTTTATCGTCCATAGACTTAGCATCGTCGTTTTGGCAGATTCCTTTGGATGAGGCGTCTAAGGAGAAAACGAGCTTTTCAGTACCAGGACGGGGCTTATTTCGCTTCGAGGTTATGCCGTTTGGATTGAGTGGGGCTTCTGCCAGGCAACAAAGGTTGATGGATTTATTGTTTAATACTGGTTTTGCTGATGATATCATTGATGGGATGGTTTTTGTTTATATAGACGACATCGTCGTAGTGAGTTCAAGCTTAGAGTCACATCTTACTCTGTTAAATAGGGTTGTAGATAAGCTCAGGTATGCCAATCTTACGGTCAATTTCAAAAAATGTCAATTCTTCAGGAAATCATTAAAGTACTTAGGGTATGTGGTGGACGAATTTGGTCTTAGGACAGATCCAGACAAAGTCAAGGCGATCTTAGATTTTCCAGTACCGGATTCGGCAAAACAGGTGAAAATGTTTTTAGGAACGGCATCGTGGTATAGACGTTTTATTAGGGATTTTGCATCAATAGCAGCACCATTAAATGCACTAACGTCAACTTCGAAAAAGGCCCCGAAATTCACCTGGACAGATGAAGCAAACAGCGCGTTCACAAAATTGAAGGAAAGTTTGGTCACAGCCCCGGTATTAGCGTGTCCAGATTTCGATAGGCCATTTATTGTTCATTGTGATGCATCGTCGTTTGGTTTAGGGGGAATGTTGACACAAAAGTTCGACGACGCAGAACACCCGATAGCCTACGTGAGCAGGTCGTTATCCAAGGCAGAACGAAATTACAGCGCTACCGAACGAGAAGCTTTGGCGGTAATCTTTGCGATTGAGAAATTTCAGGCATATTTAGGGTCTAGACATTTTACAGTCATAACTGACCATGCATCACTGAAATGGTTCATGAATTTGGAAAATCCAACAGGTAGACTGGTACGTTGGGGATGCAGGTTATCACAGTTCGATTTCCACATAGAACACAGGAAAGGGTCAGAAAATGTGGTCCCAGATGCCTTGTCTAGGTTGTTAAAGGTTGAGGTTTTAGGTAACATTTCAGACACGCAGGTGTTAGACCCGTGGTACGATGGCATCGTGGAGGGGATAAGGTTACATCCAAATAACTACCCCAATTTCACCATGAAAGGCGATAAACTGATGAGATTTTCCAGGGCAAAGTACACACTTAGTGAGGAATTCGAGTGGAAAGAGGTCGTTAGATGTGACCAGAAAGAAGCGGTTTTAAAGGCAAACCATGTGGATCCGACAGCTGCACATTTAGGGACTTTTAAGACACACAGAAGAGTAAGTTTGTTTTATTATTGGCCAAAGATGTTTAAGGACATAAAGGAGTTTGTAGAGAAATGTGATGTCTGTGCGGCTTATAAATCAAGTAATCGCAAAATTCCAGGTTTAATGGGGAGACCTAAAGTTTGTCATCGCCCATTCCAGGTGATCTCGATTGACTTGGTGGGTCCTTTACCGAGATCTAGGGCAGGTCATACATTTCTGTTAGTAGTTACTTGTTGTTTCTCGAAATATACAATTCTGTTCCCACTCAGAAGGGCAACCAGCGCAAGGGTCGCAACGGAAATAGAAAAAGGCGTTTTCTTGACTCACGGGGTTCCAGAGACCGTAATTGCAGACAATGGAGTGCAATTTACGGGATCGGAATTCCGTAAACTACTAGAAAGCTACAAGGTTCCTAAAATTCATTATACTCCGCGTTACGCACCTCAGGTGAATTTAGTAGAAAGATACAATAAAACGGTGATGACGGCGGTGTCAGCCTATGTAAAGGAAGACCACAGATCATGGGACCTAAATTTACCAAAAATCCAGTTCGCGATTAACAGTGCTATAAATGAGTCTACACAGTTCTCAGCGTTTTTCCTAGTACACGGTAGAGAACCGGTGGTGGATGGTTCACTCTATAAGGCAGAAGACGGGGACTACGAACCAGGGATTCCGAGAGAAGAATATGCCGGTAATTTGGGACAGTTACGTGGTATTTTCGAAGAAGTCCGACAACACATGCTAAAGGCGCATAAAACGAATGCAAAGTTTTATAACCTGAGAAGAAGAGAAGCGAGCGTAAAGGTGGGGGATGTTGTATGGAAGAAGACTTATCCGTTGAGTGATGCAGCTAAGTTTAAGGCCGCAAAACTATGTCCCAAGTACGAAAAAGTTAGAGTGAGAGAAATTTTATCACCGTTGGTTGTTGAATTGGAGAGTATGCAGGGGAAAGTATTAGGCTCATGGCATATCAAGGATTTGAAGATTTAAAGAAATTATATTGGTTTTAATTTTTGGTAGTAACCTTTAAGCATAATAAGTTTAGGATAGATGATATATCTTTTTTTCTTCCTAACTTGTTCGCAAGGTTTTAATATAAGATGTGGTTTTAACTTTGAATATGTATTTTTTTTTTTTTGTTGATTTGGTGTATGTTATAGGGCAATGTTTAGTTTTTTAGTTGTTTATTTTTTTTTGATGATTTTGGTGGATTTGTATTTTTTGTTTTTGTTGTTGAATAGTACCTAATATTCTTTTTCTCCTTCTCTCGTTTTGCTCCATTTCTTGACAACGATACCGCTGAGGGCAGCGTAGTTTCAACCTAGGGTTGAAACTTTGAATAGGAGGGAGGGTATTGTAACAAGTAATCTATTTGGTGACGTTTAGGGCCATCTACCGATGCATAGATACACAAATCAATAACGTGCTGGAACCATAATTTCAAGTTCAGAATAAGGTCAGCGCCATCTGTCGTCGAGTGGTGTATAAAAATGACGGGCGTTGAGTTGTTTAGCGAAAGCGCAGTTAAAAAATTAATTCTGTCTGTTGGAAAGGGAAGACACGCAAGAATCCTGCATCCTTACGAAAGAAGAAGTAAGGAGGCACTCGTCTCGTCGCAGGAGAATTTTAGGTATCACAGACCGGTTACCGCGCCATCTATTAGTAACTGGAGATACCACTAGCGGCTAACTTGTACAGGATGATGCAGCAAGTGCACTAATAAATTCGTGAAGGACAGGTCAGGGTCAAGAAGAATTGCAAAGTGATTTTTGAGTCTTAGGATTTTCAACAGGATCGAAAGGGATGGGAAACGGTTTTTTATTGGTATTGATTTGGAGAGGGAGCCAAAATACGTTATTATTTTAGCATCTATAAAAAGAAAAAGAACGTATAATTTCTTCATAGAAAAAATATGATCACTAAATTCGGGATCGGGAATTAAACTCGGGAAAGGATTTTATCAATGGTTAGTTGACTTGAGGTCAGACGAATAAATGGTGACCTCAGAGAAAAAATAGAACACCCTGCCTCGGGTTTAAGGTCGCCCTAGCGTCGAGTAGCGGAACGAAAGGAGACGTTGTTTCTAGAACATTCTTTTGAAAATTTAGTATAAATAGGGCCACGCCCGAAGATCTTGGCATTCTGGAAAAATTATTGCGAGGGGTAACTTTGCCTGTGTGGAGTCAGTAGTTTGTCGAATCAGTGCTGCGTGATCCCTGCCGTCGCTGCCGTTTTGGAGCCGCCTATCCCGAAAAATCTCTGCCGTACGAATAACAGCGAATCGACACTATCTTTTGCAAAATAGCGGGAAGGCGAGGAATTCAAGGAGTGACGAGCATCGGTGATCCTGGAACGTTTGGCTGCCAGCGCGGGACCCCCAAATCCAAAATAAGCGACGGGAATATAAAATTCAGGTACCAAGCGATAGAGAGAGGGTTTTTCTCGGTGGAAGGGGGGTTTCACGGCAAGTTCCAATTCGGGAACACCGCCAGGATATAATGAACTAATGGGATTTCTTTTCGGGGAATTTCAGGATTCCAAAGGGGATAAAAATCCCAGGAACTCGAGCGCCGATAGACGGCGAGGCCAACTCTCAAGCAGGGCGAGCTGTGTGAGAGGAGTCCACCCCGGTCGAAGAGCGAGCGCCGGGTTCGGGAGCACCGAGCGACAGGAGCGATTCCAGGACTCGAGGGGCGAACGTGTTCGGCGACCGTTGAGTACGGCGCGGCGACACGTCTTTCTAGAACAAGGTGTGTTCTTTCTAGTTGTTCGGGGGTCGGTTCCCCCCTTTCCTTTTTCCAGAATCCTAGGGTGTGTTTGTATTGGTCGGTCATGTTTCTTTTGTGTCTTTTGAGTCTATAAATCGGAAGTTTCACAATATCGTGTTAGGGAAGTTACGGTTTAGGGAATTATACGGAAGGATTAGGCGAATGGGTTGGCAACTAGTTAGGGTTACAATTTTAACACATATAACTTATTTATATCTTTGTCGATAACGGCAACTACATTCTAGATAACTGACTAGTAAACTAAGCTACAGCAATTCTCTGCAAAACTCTAGCCTAAACGCCACCGTCAGACATTTTAATCTAAGTAAATTTAACTTTACCTATTTTCAGTACCTTTTGTAATGCATCTTTCGTCCAGTGGTTTTCCCCGTTGAATTCTAGTATTTATTATTAACGATTTTATTATTAAGGAGTAAGAAACTTTAATCAAAAGAACAGAACTGAGAAAGCCATTGAGCGGTCGGTGACATAAGTAATAATTTTGAATATTTAATTAAGGTGATTGAAGTTACAAGGTAACTCGTAAATTACAGGGTAATTCGTAAATTACAGGGTATTGAAGAATTTGTTAGTTGATAATCTAAATATTAAGTTTATTTCAAAATATAAGGTATGTAAATGTAACTTTTCTCTTTTTATTTATTAGCGTTAATTCCCTGTTAGCGAGATAGGAGTAACTTATCACGGTTTCCCGTTTTCTCAATTTGCTAGCCTGGCTGAGCGGGAACACGTGACAGTATTAGTGAAAACCTTCTACGGTTACGCAAAAACCACCCATCCAAAATTTACATTAGACACCTATTTTAATGGCAATCGCGCTGTCCTTATAGTGGCAATTAAAGGCTATTGAAATGGCTTTCATGTCATTTTTGGGTTTTTGCGTAATCGCATTGCTGTTTCTAGTTAAAAAAAAATACTATTTTCTGTAAAGTACTCCAGGTTTTCCTTATGAATGCATACTTAAATCGAAGTAAGGTTTTCAATCCTAATCAGTAGATGCCAGTTTTAATAGCCTATGTACGCGCATATTCATCTCATTAAAAATCGATATTATCGAAGAACGTGACCAAAAGCCGTATAATAAAATTTTTACAAGGGTTTTCCCACACAATATTTATAAATGTTTTAGCTCGTGGCTTCACACGTCAACTCAACCGTTTGACTGACAGACATAGACTGACTGGACTTACGAGTAGGTACATCACTACATAGTATAAAACAAAGTCACCTTCTCTGGTCCTATGTCCATATATCCCTATGTCCCTTTGTATGCTTAAATCTTTAAAACTACGCAACGGATTTTGATGCGGTTTTTTTTAATAGATAGAGTGATTCAAGAGGAAGGTTTATACGTATAATATAACCGTGCGAAGCCGGGGCGGGTCGCTAGTACTGTATAAACCGTTGCAAACAATCTACAGGTAGCGCAACTGATCCATATCAATAATATTGTGGTATTATACCATACCATATTATTATGGTATTGATATGGTTGTTGAGCTACATTAAACTGTTTGCAACCCAAAGTTTCAATTGTAAATACTAGTTTTCATTTGTTTCTATTCCTTGATACCTACTACCAACTACCAAAAAAAATTCTTATTTTCCTAAGCCAGAAAGTAAAATAAATTGCAGGCAGGTTGGAATGTATAGTATCTACCTGATGCTCAAACATTTTGTGAATAACCATGACCTGTTTAAATAATGATTTTCCTCGATATCATTTACGTTCCAAGAAAACGTAAGAGCTGAGATTTCGTTCGTCCGATGTTTGTTCTCAAACTTAAAAATTCTGGGTATTATTGGTAATTACAAGAATTCGTCAAACTATGAGTTTTTAGATTAAAATTTCTGGAACATAAAATCAATTTAATTTTTCATAGAATTATATTCTCATTTTTTACGTTCACAAAACACAACGTATCGTTTACCCATGGTTAACACTAATAATTTCTAAGACAAGAATATGAATTACTTTTAAAATACAAACATGGAATAACCATGTGGTTTACAGGAAATAATAAATGTAAAATAAACCAAATAATTATATACTTTAACATAATACAAACAAGTAAACAGGTACAAATGAATGGCCAATTAAGAATTAATAAATTCGATCAATACAATACAAAAACACTTAACACCGCTATCCGAAAATAAGCACCATTTTACTTAAGATATTTTATGCACATTTCTATGTGTTTTCTTTATAACCATATAGACATATGTACTACATACAAGAGGCTTTTCAAAACAAAAAAACCTGTAGCGATTTGATGACAACGGAGGCTTGTGCGTGGCAAGCTCTACAATCCTAGATAAGTGGTCAATAATGAGGAAAAACTAGTAAAACATTCATCGCTATATCGCTTAGTCCTAGAGTATAGGTTTTTCGCAACCAAAACGTCGTAAGCACCACGAAGTTTGTAGTTTTTTTCGCGTTTTGTTCAACATTGTCTAAAAACATGACGCCCTATTCCCTACTAGCTTTCCGCTCGCGGCTTCGCTCGCGTAGAAAGTTACTAAGAAACCTCAATAATGTTAACACCCATTACATCCATTTTAAATGGCTTTTGAAAATTCCTGAAACACGTGTTTTAATTTATGGTTATATCAGTATATACTGAAATTTTCAGGTCATAAGAATCCTATGTTAATAAGTGACAGACATTTGAAACAACGATTCTCAAACTTTAATAACCTGTTTTACCCCATTTTCAGGAGTTTATTGAAAAATCCTGATACACGTGTTCAATAATTTTATATTTCTAGTATTTACTGTGAGTTTCAAGCATTGGGTCATTGGTTAAGGAATTACAAATAACACCAACAATACTTGAAACCCCAGGGTTGAAATCTTAGCGGGTGGAATTTCCAAAAAACCCTTCTTATCGGATGTCTGTGTAGTTAAAGGTACCTATCCTCCAAATTTCAGCTTTCTACCTTCAGCGGCTTGGGCTGTGCGTTGTCTCCAAAAAGTCGCTTGTTCCTGTATATATAACTAGCTTTCCGCTCGCGGCTTCGCTCGCGTAGAAAGTTACTAAGAAACCTCAATAACGTCAAAAGCCATTACACCCATTTTTAAGGGTTTTTTTGAAAATTCCTGAAACAATGTTTTAATTTATGGTTATATCAATAATTTCAAAAAAAATCAGGTTTTAAGAATCCTACATTAAATATAAGTTACAGACATTTAAAACTAAGATTCTCAAACTTTAATAACCTGTTCTACCCCATTTTTCAGGATTTTTTGAAAAATCCTGAAACACGTATGCAATAATTTTATATTTTAGTTAACTCTTTAAATTTCAAGCAAATCTGGCTACTGGTTAAAGAGTAACAAAAAACACCCAAAAACTTCAAGCCCCCCTTCAGGGTGGAATTTCCAAAAATCCCTTCTTATCGAGCGTCTGTGTAGTAAAAGTTATCTACCCTCCGAATTTCAGCTTTCTAGCTACAGGTGGTTTAGGCTGAGCGTTGGCTTCCGAAACTCACTTGTTCCTTTATTTATTGAGATTGTTTTTCCACCGCAAAAGTGACAGCTTTTGTACCAAAACTTCATTAGAATTCATTCTCTATTTACATAATTATTGATGATAGGAAAGTAGATACCGAAAATAAAATAAATTTCTATGCATTGATAGATTAATTAAATGATTTTTGAAAATGTTAATGTATTGTATACAAGTAGAGTAAGTATCCATAAGTTGTAAAAAAATAATTTAAAACACATTAACAAGTTAAAACATATTCTGAAAACACCAGGTCATCATTACATCTCATGTTACATTGTTTCACCCAGAACCAGTTTTGAAATGGTACATCTGCAAGTTTTAGTCTATGATTTTATGAAATATTTTTATCTTTTAAGGTAAATATTGAAGTAAATATGACAATATTGTTACCTATTTATTATCTGGAACAAGAATTAATTGAACTAAATTGATATTTCCCTTGACGTCTAGGTTTACACTTACATTCAGATTTTCGAATTATAAGCACCGCTATTAAATGCGCCATAACTGTTAAAGCCATACTAACGTGAGGTGTGCTGACTGAAAGAATAAATCGAGTGTTTGGATTGCTAAAGCTAGTTCGTAGTACATATATACAGATGGTTATAATATAACAATCAGAAACCTACATCAACCATTGAACTGAATCTCAAAAACAGTTGATAGCGAGCGCCACTTCGAACTGGTGGCAAAAGTAGGAAACTTATCAAATTATAATATGCCATATCATATATCAAAATAACTCTGTTACAATTCAATTTGCGAGAAGGCTTAACACGTTCAATGGTTTTGCTTATAAAACGAGGTCAATCTTAGAGGCAAGGCAGTTTTTATTAGTACCTAATTTTTTAGGTTTTACTATGTTCTAGGCGGCCTAGCTGACCATGGAATGTGTGAATCTGGAGTGTTGTTTAGTAGCACCGTCAGCACCCAAAAGTGGAGACAAATCTGTAAAAAAAAATATTTTTATTAAGTTATATTAAGTATATATTCATAATATGTATTATTTATACAGGATGGATCAAACAGAAACGTCATAAAAAAATTAATGACTCAACTTGGGAAGTAGTACCCGAAAATATCTAATGTTTGTTCCCCTATTTTTCGTGGTTATGTTACAAATTTTTCGGGCGTTTCGGACAAAAGTGTAATAAAATAGTCCATCGTTTCGGCGTGGGTTAAAAACTTTGCAAGCTTTCAAAAAATCACTAAAATCATATATCGAAAACTATATCGGGAAGCTTACATACATGGTTATAACGTCACTGTATAGTCATATGCCCTGTATAAGTTGAGGCGACGAAAATCGACTCCTTTATCCAACTACGCCGCGTTACAGAGGTCGTCTTTATTAACCTTTTAACCGCCCGATTTCAAATCAGTTGTCGTGCCCCCAACGCAACGCTCGGCACAGTGACCTACATATTCCAATATTAGTTTAAAAAAATATTTTTGTGTTATTTTTATATTATTTATATTATTAAAGGTTGGCGAAATGGACCCGAAAATATTTGTTGGATAAAACCGACGACGTAAGCTGTTAAAGGGTTAAAGAACATTGCAAATATTGATTCGGTGTCACGGAGATCCCCAAAATAATTTTCAACAAATTTATGAATAAATGTTAATAAAGCGTGTTCTTAAATTTATGAATCACCTTTCATATGCTGTGCAAAAACGCACTCTACTCACCATATAAACAACGATGAATATCCGAAACGCCGGATTTTGCCTTAAAACAGCTGCCATTCTATTGGAGATGATAATCAATGTTGATTCAGTGCCCACTCGTCTGCGCGCCTGGTCTTGTAGGTTAACTACGCTATGCGAAGCTGAGCGTTGAGTTAGCGATTCCGAGAATCTAGACTGCGAAAATAATAAAAAAAATTAATTATGCAGTCGGACAGCGAACTTGAGGCTTACAACGAGAGATGCCGCAGATTCAAGGATAAAATAAATTATATTGGACAGTAGGGCTATTTGACTTATTTGGAAAATAGTTAACTTATTTTTTATTTACTAGATATGCCCACGGTTTTGCCCGTGTATAATTTTATATTTTGCGCGAAACCCTCTCTGATTGTTCTTTCTCTCTGCTCGGGACCAATCAATAATTCAAAGATTAATTAAAATCAATTCACCCTATTTTGATTTATATGGTAAAATAACCCAATATATAAAATATAGTAAGATAAACCTAGTCCTGCCATAAATTCCGTCCGTCCTAAAATTTTACCTATCTCTCTAAAAAAGAAATAAAAAGTGATAAAACTATTACATATTAATAATTATATATAACTAAAAAACGGTAGCCATTCTTTCGATGGCGACGAAAGCCACGAGCCACCTCCAGTAACCTCCTGGACTCAATGTCCGTCTTGCTACCGCAAGGGAGCAAGTGGACGCCGCCTACTTCGACTTCAAAGAAGCATTCGACTTGGTCAACAACGACATACAGCTTCAGATGTTGGCGACAATCGGTTGCACTACTAAACTGCGGCAGTTCTTCGCAAGTTACATGAAGGACCAGCAGCAGTATGTCGACTACGCGGGATACAAATCGGAAGCTTACTCTAAATTAACTGGAGTAAGTCAGGGAAACAATCTAGGACCACTAGAATTCATTATCATGCCGACAGTTGGCAAGGACGCGAAATGCTTGTTGTTCGCGACTGACATCAAGTTACTCTTGCCAATTAAAGACGAAGAGGACTGTAAACGGCTTCAACGTGACGTTGTGGAGTGGAGTAGTAAGAACAAACTAGAGTCCAACGTCAGCATATGCTCTATCATAACGTTCAGTAGAGCAAAGACACCACTTCACAACAATACAGTTTCGATCAATACAACAGTTTCGAGGGTAAACAAATATTATTCTATTTAGTCCTTGAGTTACAAAACTAGTAACTAGTACAGAAATACAGAAAAGAACTACAGTACAGAACTACGGTACAAAACTATACTACAGAACAGCAGTACAGAACTACAGTAAAGAACAACAATACAGAATTTCTGTACATAACTGCAGTACATAAAATAAACATTGTTAAAATTCCAGAGTCAAAGTACAACTAACATATATTACCTCCAACTTATCCAGCTGTATTTTGAGCATGTTATTCTCTGCTAACAACTTATCCATTCTATTCTGTTTCTGGACAAGGGACTGCGTTAGACGGTGTATCTTTTCCTTGTCTATTGTGTCCTGTGTGACTTCGTAATCGCCGACGTTAAGCGCGTGCGTATCTGTGGTCTTCACGGAGGTAGCCGATTCTCTAATGTTGTTCAGTTCTATCTCTTTGTCGCGAAGAGCTGTTCGGAGACTGGCGATCGTTTGGCCCGTTTCCATTTGGATTGTCTTCAGCTCCTGTGATAAATACATAATAAATATTGCTGGATAATACACATAGCATCATCTAGCCCCAAGCTTAGCAGAGCTTGTGTTATGGGGGATGACTAGCAGATGACTGATATAGACGGCGTTATGCCTCGCCTCTGGCACACATACATACATACTTAGCCTGTACTTACCCACCTACTTACTTTACCATACACAGACAGTTGTCCCTCCACTCTATTCCTCGCCCCCCGCTCGTCTCTCAACGCGAGGACCACTCGCTCCGCGGCGTTGTGCCTCGCCTCTGGCACACATACATACATACTTAGCCTGTACTTACCCACCTACTTACTTTACCATACACAGACAGTTGTCCCTCCACTCTATTCCTCGCCCCCCGCTCGTCTCTCAACGCGAGGACCACTCGCTCCGCGGCGTTGTGCCTCGCCTCTGGCACACATACATACATACTGAGCCTGTACCTACCCACCTACTTACTTTGCCATACACAGACAGTTGTCCCTCCACTCTATTCCTCGCCCCCCGCTCGTCTCCCAACGCGAGGACCACTCGCTCCGCGGCGTTGTGCCTCGCCTCTGGCACACACACATACATACTTAGCCTGTACCTACCCACCTACTTACTTTGCCATACACAGACAGTTGTCCCTCCACTCTATTCCTCGCCCCCCGCTCGTCTCTCAGCGCTAGGACCACTCGCTCCGCGGTGTTATGCCTCGCCTCTGGCACACAAACATACATACTTAGCCTGTACCTACCCACCTACTTACTTTGCCATACACAGACAGTTGTCCCTCCACTCTATTCCTCGCCCCCCGCTCGTCTCCCAACGCGAGGACCGCTCGCTCCGCGGCGTTGTGCCTCGCCTCTGGCACACACACATACATACTGAGCCTGTACCTACCCACCTACTTACTTTGCCATACACAGACAGTTGTCCCTCCACTCTATTCCTCGCCCCCCGCTCGTCTCCCAACGCGAGGACCGCTCGCTCCGCGGTGTTGTGCCTCGCCTCTGGCACACACACATACATACTGAGCCTGTACCTACCCACCTACTTACTTTGCCATACACAGACAGTTGTCCCTCCACTCTATTCCTCGCCCCCCGCTCGTCTCCCAACGCGAGGACCGCTCGCTCCGCGGCGTTGTGCCTCGCCTCTGGCACACACACATACATACTGAGCCTGTACCTACCCACCTACTTACTTTGCCATACACAGACAGTTGTCCCTCCACTCTATTCCTCGCCCCCCGCTCGTCTCCCAACGCGAGGACCGCTCGCTCCGCGGCGTTGTGCCTCGCCTCTGGCACACACACATACATACTTAGCCTGTACTTCAGTGTTGCCAGATGGAATTTGAAAAAAACAGTAGAAAGTTCAGCAAAAAATCAGTAGATTGGCATAAAAATCAGTAGGTAGATATTAATGATTGAAAATTGTAGTATGTACCTTACGTATTGTGTTTCGCGAGAGTATATTGACTCGCATTTTGGCTGGCGACCTTTTTTTTTTTTTTTTAGCTGCTATCGTAAACTGGAAGCGTATCCTCGTTGCATTTTTGCCGACAATTGCAGCTAAAAAAATAAAAAAAGGTCGCCGAAATGCGAGGGTGGTCTCTTAACGTACGTTGGCGCCTCCTAAAATTACTATATCATCACTATATCATCACTGCTATAGGCGCTCGGGAAAATCAGGTAGATTTCGCGAAATTTTAGAAGGCGCTCGGGAAAATCAGGTAGATTTCACTAAATTTTAGAAATAAATCAGTAGATCGGTAGACGCCTGAAAAAGCAGGTAGATCTACTGATAAATCGGTAGATCTGGCATCGCTGCTGTACTTACCCACCTACTTACTTTACCATACACAGACAGTTGTCCCTCCACTCTATTCCTCGCCCCCCGCTCGTCTCCCAACGCGAGGACCGCTCGCTCCGCGGCGTTGTGCCTCGCCTCTGGCACACACACATACATACTGAGCCTGTACCTACCCACCTACTTACTTTGTTATACACAGACAGTTGTCCCTCCACTCTATTCCTCGCCCCCCGCTCGTCTCCCAACGCGAGGACCGCTCGCTCCGCGGCGTTGTGCCTCGCCTCTGGCACACACACATACATACTTAGCCTGTACCTACCCACCTACTTACTTTGCCATACACAGACAGTTGTCCCTCCACTCTATTCCTCGCCCCCCGCTCGTCTCTCAGCGCGAGGACCACTCGCTCCGCGGCGTTGTGCCTCGCCTCTGGCACACATACATACATACTTAGCCTGTACCTACCCACCTACTTACTTTGCCATACACAGACAGTTGTCCCTCCACTCTATTCCTCGCCCCCCGCTCGTCTCTCAGCGCGAGGACCACTCGCTCCGCGGCGTTGTGCCTCGCCTCTGGCACACATACATACATACTTAGCCTGTACCTACCCACCTACTTACTTTGCCATACACAGACAGTTGTCCCTCCACTCTATTCCTCGCCCCCCGCTCGTCTCTCAGCCCGAGGACCACTCGCTCCGCGGCGTTATGCCTCGCCTCGGGCACACACACATACATACTCAGCCTGTACCTACCCACCTACTTACTTTGCCATACACAGACAGTTGTCCCTCCACTGTATTCCTCGCCCCCCGCTCGTCTCTCAGCGCGTCTCTCAACGCGAGGACCACTCGCTCCGCGGCGTTATGCCTCGCCTCGGGCACACACACATACATACTCAGCCTGTACCTACCCACCTACTTACTTTGCCATACACAGACAGTTGTCCCTCCACTCTATTCCTCGCCCCCCGCTCGTCTCTCAGCGCGTCTCTCAACGCGAGGACCACTCGCTCCGCGGCGTTGTGCCTCGCCTCTATTTGAGACAGGTATGCCTTTAGTGTTTCTGATTCGGATTGGACGTTGTTTATGGAGTCAGTGAGCTCGTTTCGTTCTTCTCTGCAAATAAACAAAATGATTTCGTAGTACATTTTAAGGTGATCCGAGTTCCATACGTTTGTATTTTCCCAAATATGAGCGATGTCGACATAATTTAACAAATAAATAACTGTTTTTGGCTTTGTTATTGGTCATTATTTGCGGCAAATTGTGTTTGATTCATGAAAACACTCGGTATAATTAGAAATAACGTGAAAATTTTAGGCCATTTTTATCAATGTGTGAGTGAACACGGATAATGTTGTACGCCCGCTTACTTGAACTTGTGAGTGTGACGGCGGCGACGGAATCGCCATCTCTGTGCTATCTAAAGAATCATCTAATAATACCATAGTCTACCGTTCTCAAAGGGTTTTTCCATCGTCCAAGTATTTATTCCCTTCTATTTTTGTTGCATGTCAAATAAGATCTAGGAAGCCTACGTGCCGTTCCCATGACAACAATAAATGACACTATGTAAACAGATAAAATGTTTGCTTATAGATACCAGTTTAGAGAGTTTTACGCTGGGGCCACACTACCTTACCGTCTACCGGGCTGTTACCGCAATAATTATGACATTAAATTACCGTTTAAATTACTGCATGAACTGGTGTGGTTACACTAGAGTTTACCTAGATATGTCAATAAATAAGGCGGTAAAAATATCACGTGCGTCGCCGCGCCGGTGAGCTCATATTGCACACTGGACAAACGGTAGTGGCCACAAACGCATTAATTACTGCGGTAATCTTCTTTGATGTGCGAAACAAGACCGCCGCCGGAGCTATTGCCTACCGCCATTTGCCATATTGATTGGCATTGTAAAATTATGGCCATAAATCGTGGTTACACCTAGGTGTTGTATAACTTATGGCAATAATTATCGGCATATCACGATAGTGTGGCCCCAGCATTAGACGTGTCAGAGTGTATGCAAAGCATTTCGCTCATTCATCAGCGACGACCGATGTGGCGCAGTGGGCGAAGGTCCGCCTGCGACCGGTTGCGGGTTCAATTCCCGTGTCGGAAAAAAATTGTGTACAATCTGCAGAAATTTGTTCCGTTGGTCTGGGTGTTTTCTATGTATTTAGAAAAAAAATATCTATCTATGTAATGTATTGTATTAAGTTTATCAGTCAACTAGTACCCATAATACAAGCTTTGCTCAACTTGGGGCTAGATGATGCTGTGTGGACTGTCCGGAATTATATATTTTTTTTTATTTTATTGGACTAATCGTCACTTTTTACAGGAGCCAAAACAAAATTTTGAACATGATTTTTTTGAAAAAATGTTTTTCTTTCATTCATCACATTCATCATCATTGTTTTCGTAATTTTTTGCTCTATTTTAAAATAATGGTCGCTGTTATATCTATCACCCAACTTGATAAAAACTACAAAAGCCCTTTTTGCATTCAAATTTTGAAGCAAAGTTAAGATAATAATCCCAATAAAAAGAAATAAATATTGAAATGAAATGTTTTCAAAAGAAGATATACTTTATGAGAAATAAAACATTTTCTAAATTTTTTGAAATGTGGCCGTTTTGCATTCAATGAGCGATTTGTAAAAATGCCTGAACATTAGCTGGCGTAAAGAGCTAAAATAAAATAAAAATCAGTTGGTGTTGATAGTACATAATTGTTTCATTTTATTTTTGTCATACCGTTAGAAACGAGGTCAGGACCCTTTGTGGGATGTACGCAGAACAGTCTACCAAAGTTTTATATTACAATAAAATAGACTTAGGAAGGCTTACAATAAGTAATTTATGACAAACATGAATTTGTTTGTACTAGGTCTATGACATTGTTCAAAACATAAAGAATAAAAATGATAAAAATCAAAAATTTTGGTAGTGTTGAAGGGATTCGAGCCCGTACTAACGGGATGTATCAAAATTTTGTGGATATTTTATCATCAAAAAGCAAAAAGTAAATCAAATTTTCAGTGGTTTCGAACCCAGGTACGACTATACATCGTCGCACCCACCCGACTGTTCGAACCGCTAGTCCAACGTGACTTATTGAAATACGGTGAAAATTTGTATTACTTTTAATCTATTATAAGTGGTCGTAAAATCGGAGCTAAAATACCTAAGTACACAAAGAACAGAGTCAAAAAAAGTGGAGACTTCCTTACGCCAACAATTTTATTGTAATTTTATTATAATATTGGAACAACTTTCACAGTGAGTACATTTAAAATTAATGATTGTTATTGTGAACTCATTCAAATTATTTGTCAATTCCAATGATTTAACGAAATTAATAAATAGTGTGAAAAGTATTTTTTTTACCTATAATTTGTAAGATATTCCTTAGCTTATAAGCTAGTTTGTAAATAACATTACCCTCTGCGCCTTTTTACTTAAATTGTTCAAAACGATAAAAGAAAATTACCTCCAATTTTTTTTTAAATGTAAATAGAGCCTGTTTTTATTCTTAAAAAAAACAAGAGTCGAAAATTAGTTCGTTAACTAGTGGTTTTATTGAATTAATTTTAGATGTAATTTAGTTATGTCCCGAAAACGGAACTATTGGTCCGAAAAATATTTAGTCCTAAGGCGTCTCCAATTATCTCTGTTATTTTTCGAACAGTAGTTATTTTAGTTCCACTGAATTTATAGGGTTTGCCTGTGTGAGTGACTCGTAGCGGCCGATCACTCACACGGGCAAGATCTTTTTTTGTGTGAGTGACTCGTAGCGGCCGATCACTCACACAGGCAAAATCTTTTTTGCTCTTCCCAAATACAAGCTCCATAGATGCTTTCAACACTTGAAAAATTGCTTGGTACATAAAAAACAACATCCCATTTGCGGCAAATATATTACAATTAAACAATTATGCACAATTTAATAAGAAAATAGTGAAAAACTTCAACATAGAAAATCAGCGCCATCTTATAGCGGAGCTATGCTTAGTCCTGGACCAGAAACAACCTTAATAGGTTTTTTTCCTTATTCATATGGTCCATTTTCCTTATCTTTTCCGTCACTGGCACTTTTCAAACTTCCTCTGATGTTCTTACTGAATGCTTTAAAAGTATCGTAGAAAATAAACGCATACTAAGTTCAAAAGCTAGTCAGACTCACTTCAACATTTCAAGCTGTTCCATCAGCATCCTCGTATCCTCTGTTTCACTAAGGCCTTCCTGGAGACTCTTGATTATGCCATCTTTAGACGCCAGCATGTTTTTAACCCTGAGTTTGTATGCTGCCCAGTCTTGTTCAACCTGATTATCAACAAATATGAACCGTTATTTACTTGGATTTTCCTAACATCCTTATTAATAAAAAAAATTGTATAGCATGTATGTAGCATGTATGTATGTTTGTTCCACTTTCACGCAAAAACTTTGAAATTTTGAATAAAAGTGGTTCTAGCCCTGGAATTAAACAAAGGGTTCGTACTGTGATGGTGTTACAAATAACAACAATATCAATTTCCAAAATATCCAAGCTGACACTAACCTCATCACGTGGAATCAATTATAGCATTATTTTCAACTAGCAACCGACCGCGGCGGATCAATTCTCATCTAGATAGATAGCCTTGAAACATTTCCATATAGAAATAACTTAAGGCGTCTGAAGCCTGAGGCAGATAGATACTGTCCTACTAATATTATAAACGTGAAAGTTTGTATGTATGGATGGATGTTTGTTACTCTTTCACGCAAAAACTACGAACGGATATAAATGAAATTTGGCGCAGAGATAGATTAGTCTTCTGGAATAACACATAGGCTATATTTTATCACGGTAATCCCACGGGAACGGGAATTACGCGGGTGAAAAGTGAGGCGCTGCAGTCACTACATAGTATAAAACAAAGTCGCTTTCTCTGTCCCTATGTCCTTATGTCCCTTTGTACGCTTAAATCTTTAAAACTACGCAACGGATTTTGATGCAGTTTTTTTTAATAGATAGAGTGATTCAATAGGAAGGTTTATACGTATAATAAAACCGTGCGACGCGGGGTCGGATCGCTAGTTAATTATAAAATAACAAACCTTCCTGCAATCAGCTAAGCTCTTGTCAAGCTTGCTCTGTAAGTCGAAGACTTGGTTATTGGTGGTACGTAGCTCGTTCTCTAGCTTCAGCCGAGCGGTTTCAGTGTTGTCTTTGTAGGTTGTTAGTAGGTTGTTTCTGAGGGCAAGCACAGCTTTGTTATTGTTTTAGGTCATTCAGCTTTTGTTGGTTTGTCAATTTTTTTTTTAAATGTCCCAAAAACCGCTTGCGATATTTGATCATTTAACAGCTTTTGTGTTAATAAAAATCATTAATTACTGTAGAATAGAATAGAATAATTTTTTATTTGTTTACAGATTTACACAATTACATTTTATAAAATTACTAGTAATCGATCTGAAATGCGTTTTCACTGGTCGCCGAATCTAATAATCTTAATTAAATGGAATAATCAAAATAATCTATAATCATGTTATTTTCAAAACGGTGGCCTCGTAAGTATGCCAATCTCCCTCCATACCTTGTTAACTTACGTTAAACTGAACTTCCGTTAACTTGGTCCGTAACATTAGTCGTTTTTGCGTATCGTCATTCTTTTTTTATACGCGCCTCACTACGACTGGAGGCTGAGAAACTAGGTCTAGTAGAAGCCAAAGCCAAAGAGAAAGATCCTTGAAAAAAAAGCTCAGATTTTGATTAGAATTTGTTTAGACAAAAAGTCAAAAAATCTTTTACAGTTTCGGCTTTTCTAGGTGAACCAGTTTTTTTATATCTTTTTATTAAATATAATTCATCCCCATCCCATCTAGTACTGTATGCAGTAGAGGATCTTTTTTTCTACCGGCAAAGATATTTTACGATCATCGCGCTATCGAATGACAAATTGACAATTTTAATATAACTACCTACAAATTTTTATAAAGGACACCATGCATGCACCATTAATAATTAAAAGTTTAAAATATACATATAAATAATAAGAGATTTAGAATAAATTCCTAGATATGTTGAATTCTAATTTTTTAATGTAGGTATATTGAATGTATCATTACCTAGCTCCAACAATTATCGAAGTTTGCTTTTTAATTAACGGTTTAACGAAGTTAAGTTTTGGATTCACTGTGCCCACCTATGGTTTGTAACCACTCGGTTCTATAGAAAATGGCTCACGATTGGGCCCAAATACTTTTCTATTCCTGGTAGAATGAAGAAATAAAAAAAAGGAATTTGAATGACCTGCGCATGTACAGGTCTATTTTCTCCGCCCAAGCTCTTGGCATTGTAAATCAAATGTACTTAGGTCTTAACATGTACATACCTGGCATCCAAATCATTAACAGCTTCTCTCAGTAGAGATATTTGTGTCAGTAGCCGCTGTTTTTCCTCATCATGAGTTTTCTGTATTTCTGATATATTTTTTATCTGCGCCTGGACGTCATCCAACTGTGCTGAAAGTTTTTCTCTATCTTCCAACGCTTTTTTGTTTTCCTGCTCAGTGGATTCCAACTTATATTGGGTTTTGCCGAGTGCTGAAAAATAATTTTAGTTATCATATTGATAAACATACAACATAACAGAGATCCATGAGAATATGGCGGGAAAATTTGTATTTTATTGGCAAAGAATAATCCCTTTAAAAATAAATTAAGGAAGGAAAAAAATTTTTTTTGTTTTACAGAAACCTTATTCTATATATGTATAGATAGTATATAAAACTTGATTCAAAAGAGAATATTTTTTTAATTCAGTTACTCCGTTCAAACATTTGTTCCGGAATACTGGGTGTTTTCAATGTATAATAAAAAAATATCTACTTACTATGTAACATAATTAAGTATATCAGTCATCTAGTACCCATTACGCAAGCTCAGCTTAGCCAAGCTAGATGGTGAGGCTGGATGATGCTGTGTCCAGGATTATTTATCTATTTAATTACTTTTATCAAAATTAAAAAAAAAAAGCATTGAACTATAGAAATATACTTACAGCAGAAGTTGAGCTACTATTTTACAAATTAACAATAAAACTAAACAGTGGAAATCATTAAATGGCATTATAAAACTTTTGGAATGAGAAAAATGCATAAAAGCACATAAAGAAAAACAAACTAATAGAAAATAGGAAACTATTTGATGCATGAAAAACACACTCTAATTCAAAGCAAATACAATACCAAAAGCAGTAATCATTTCTGCATACCACAAATTTCAATTTCAAATTTATTCTATCTACCTGAACTAAATACATCATTACCTTCCTCAGAGTTCCGCAATCTGTCAATTAATTGTGAAACTTCTGTATTCATGACATTAAGTTCATTTTTCAACATAGCATTTTCTACTTCAAGATTTTGCATCCTAATTGGCCATCCAGATTCAGCATTATCAAGATCAGAAGTTATACAGAATCCTGTAAAAATGGCCATTACCAAATGTACTTATATTACTTTTGTTTAGAAGCAATACAGGCACTTTATTGTATGTATTGGTAGATAGTATTTAACTTAATAGGATTCAAAAGAATGGAATTCTAAAATGATACCTATCTATTAGAAAGTTATCATAAACACCTGCATATTGGTATGAACTGATAATTAAAAGCAATTAGTTTAGAATTTCTTTTGTATTTCATATTGTACTTACGTCTCTGTTTTGAACAAAAATCAATCATTTCAGTATCCCCTTGAAAATCGTTCACCATTGTTTTAGGACAATTGTTTAAATGGTACTGGCCATCTACAGAGCTTTTTCTAGTAGGAGACCTTTTTTTAGACTGCGCTTCTGGTTTTTCTGGTGCATCTTTGATGTGTGAACGAGATTGGTGATGAATTGGTGAAGTTTTCCTACTTGGTGTGTAGTTAGACTTTGTCTCTGACACTGGAAACCCTTTCTTTGGACTTAAATTGCGGCGAGGGGGTGGAGATCGTTTTTTTGTTGTCATGCTACCTTGCGAGTAATTTTTGTCAAAGGTGTTGTTGCGTTTTGTGAAATTGCTTTGGTTTCGGAGCGCAGCGCCGGTGGACTCATCTAGATTGTTGAGAAGGTGCTCTGCCTTACCAGCGAGGTCCGATAACCAGGCCATTTCCTAATGTCATGAAGGCCCTGAAAAGCATGTACATTAAGACTTGATTTGGTTTGAGATTTATTTCATATATCTAGGGAGGTGGATCCACTAAGTAAGAAATATTTGACAAGAAGGGTTAGAGTACCTACCTAACTTTTAGAATGATACTTGGCAGGGTTCATTTAGATACTGAGGAGTGTTCCTTCAAACTGTTTTTCATGATAGAGGAAAATCCATTAATTGCACAGAAATAAGAAGTACATGTAACATAGATTACCAATCAATCATGGAGATAATCTGACTCGGAACAATCTAAAATGAAACTAAAAATAAAATATTATTTGTACATAGATTTTTGAGTGTTGGTTTTGCTGACGTCTTGAATACATAAAAACAAAGTTGACTTGACAGATTGTCAGACAGGAAGTGACAGTTGGCATATTTTACTTTGGCAGTTATGAATCATGTTATTTTTTAGAGGGTTATCAAACGGTGTCTGATTCTCCAAATAAGAATATCAACTTACAATAATCTAAGTAATCTAAGTTCTGCAACATAGAATTATTATCTCCTAGAAGATGCGCACATGCTATCGCATTCACACACGAAAGAGAACAATTATAGGGAAATAGCCTGAGAAGAAAAGAGAAAGAAATACTTGGATTCTCTCTCATGCTGTGTGCTGGTTTTGTCTATTGTTGCGCACTTAGATGTGCGAAACAAATTGACGGACTTTGACGCAATTTCGTTTTTTCAAGACCTTAAATCAAGTTTTCATTCAAGAAAATATGGTAGAGTGACTTAGAAAACATAACTGCACCTCATAGAGATAAAATTCTTATAAAAAAAATTGTCATTCCACTCGTAGGTACAAGTTCTTTTGACTATAACAAGGTTTAAAATTAACAGCTTCTTAGATTCACACGGAGACAATGCTCTAAACTTGGGTTTTTTTAGTAAATTTTAATAATTATAACCTAAACTTACGAAAGTTTAGGGTTGCCTGCAATCGATAATAAAATTCCCAAAAGTACGCATTAACGTAGGTATATTATTAATACCTAATTTACAAACACACTTTTTATTTAGTTACAGATTTCCTCTTAAACAATTATTTGCCTCTGGTTTGGATGAAAGTCAAGAACAATAAAGATTAAGAACCTAAAATCTTTTTATGGATATATGGCCAACGTTTTGTCGCGATGCAAAATTAGCAGGCGAATTTTTTCATCTCTCATGCAGTTTTAAATAAGATTTATGATTCAAATTTATCGCTCATTATAATAAAATTCACTTTTATGCATACAATGCATATAGCATCATCCAACCCCAAGCTAAAGAGCTCGTGATATGGGTACCTACTATATGACTGATATACTTAATACAATACATTACATAAATAGTTAATTATTATTATACATAGAAAACACCCAGTATACCCTAGAACAAAAATTTGTTGATCGTGCAAAACTTGTTCCAAGGCGGGCATCGAACCCGCAACCTCCTGCGTCGCAAGCAGATCTTCGCCCACCGCGGTTCATCGGTCATCATATATTGATAATTGTGATACCTTAAGTGTTGTTTTATTTCTTACATTACCTAACCTTATTTAAAAGTTTGCTTATTATCATAATATAGGTAATCATAAATATACTATCATGTCGTAAGTATTCAAACTAGGATATAACTAGGTATTCGCTACGGGACCGAGGTATTTATTTATATTTAGGTAAGTATATTTCATTATAGTGCATCGCCTTTAAAAGAAACTTTTTTTCATGGTGATCACTTATTTGTGTTATGATAAAACTAATAAGATTCATTTTTGGTAAATGATGTCCATCTAACAGACCTTGAGACTGAAATGAGAAAATTAGTCTGGGTAAAAAATTTGCTCGGCAACACCTCCCGTCGCGTCGTATCAGTCTATCTCACAGGCGGCCACGCTATGTAGTCATCTATATTCTATTATACATCTATGTTCTGCAAGCACGACATAAATGTAAAAAAAAACTTTGTTGGCAGCAGTCCGCCAGTGATAGTGCCGTGATAGGCCATGATGACCGTAGGTAGATCAATCTGTATCCTTATACAGTTTGTGATCAGATCATGATGATCAATCTACACCTCCGTGAAGCCCACACAGCTGCTTTTTTAGATGCTCGATTTCTAGAGCAGCCTCCCCCTCCCCTCAAATTGCGAAACGCAGCTGTGTAACTGTTAAATGGCATGCGCAAGAAACATATATATATTTATAATAAAACGATAGTTTATAATATCTTTGGGATAACCAACTATAAGCAGTATTCCACTACACGATATTCAGGTCCCGGTAGTTAGGGCGATTAGGGAACAAGGCTTGCCGGCCGGGTCCGTCCCTTATGGACCCTAAATCTTACAACACCACTCTAGGGTTAGGGACCCTAACTTAGGGTCCCTGAATATCGTGTATTGGAATAGGCTTTTAAATCATACCAATCACGAAATGTAATAGGTAGGTACAATAACACTAATACCATAAGAATAAATAATAACTACATAGAAAGGACTCTTCTTTGATCTAGTCACAAACGCCGCCATTTATATACCTACTTCCCCCTTCACCTCGTTATGCCCCTCCGTCGTCCAGGCGTTTTGCCAGGGTTGCTACTGCATTGTACCGCCGCGCCCCGCCGCCGCCGCGCCGTCGTCGCGAGGCGAGGCGAGTGAGAAAAGGTCAACGAACGATGTTCACGCTCCTTTGATTAGATACCTACCTAATTAGTTAGATAGGAACCTACTTAAACACAATAATATTAAGAAAATATTACTTACATAGGGTATATATTATCATATAATATGTATTATCTTTTATTGTTACAACCGATCACACCACAATAACTTGACCATGACGTCATATTATAGAGGTAGGTACCTAACCTACACAAATATTAAACTCCGCGTGCGGCGTCGCCGGCTGTGACAGCCCTACTGCACGTTTAACGTGCAGAATCGCGTAGGCTAATATCGTGACCTTGAGCGCGTTCGGAGCGAAGTTTCCCTTCTAGTCTGTTCTTATTCTTATGCTAATACTTTAATACAAAATCACAGGACGCGGAAACACATCGGACAACTTCTATCGCGTCTATTAAAAAAAGTAAAAAAGAAAAAATTATGAAGTAAGATCGTACAATGATGTACCTAATGTACCTATATGCCTATGCATGCATCATAAATAATCATACAAAATGTACCTACACCATAAGAATAAATAATAACAAGAAGCGACTCTTCTTTGATCTAGTCCCAAACGCCGACATTTATGTACCTACTTCCCCCTTCACCTTGTTACGGCCCACTGTCGTCCAGGCGTTTTGCCAGGAGGGTTGCTACTGCACTATACCGCCGCGCCCCGCCGCCGCCGCCGTCGCGTCGCAAGGCGAAGCGAGTGAGAAAATGTCAACGACCAATGTTCACGTTCCTTTGATTAGGTACCTACCTAATTAGTTAGATAAGAACCTACAAAAACAATAATATTTAGAAAATATTACTTTCATAGGGTATGTATTTTCATTATCTTTTAGCAATCTAAAAAAACTTAAATTTGTCTTCGTTTTTGAGTTATTGTTACAACCGACCGATCACACCACAATAACTTGATCGTGACGCCATATTATAGAGGTAGGTACTTAACCTACACAAATAAAAATCCGCGTGCGGCGTCGCCGGCTGTGACAGCCCTACTGAACGGGCCCGCCCACTGCACGTTTAACGTGCAGAATCGCGTAGGCTAATATCGTGACCTTGAGTGCGTTCGGAGCGAAGTTTCCCTTCTACTCTGTTTTTGTCTATTCTTATGCCTACACAAATAGCGCGACACAAGACTCTCTTCAAACTCGCGGCGGCAGCGGTGGCGGCGGCTAGGCAGCTGTGCGGTAGAGGCTTGAAGTTAGACCCAATATTTTTTTAAACTTCCATGCGTGACCGTGATCACTTATCGATCACCTTGATTTGACTACTTCTTTTGAATCTGCGCCTGATTTGTATTGAATTTGGGCTCTAACCCAAAGCCAAGCCCAAGCCGTGACAGCAAACGACGACAAATGACAGACAACATTGGTTTGTTGTGTTGATTTTTGCAAAGTGCAAAATATTTTCTCAAAACTATAAATTTTGTTGGGAAATTAAATTTACTCATGATTAATTCCATATAATCATGGATTTCGAGAGTCCAGACGTTGAAAAAGATTTTCCAGGCTTGTATGCCTCGGAAAGTGGCCGTAAAAGTAACGATAGTGATTGTAAGTCCAATCTTTCGTCTACTTTGTTTTTGTTTTCTCATCAAAGTCTTTATAAGTTTTAGTTTACCTTTATTAATAGAGTAGCAAATGTGAAAGCCAGTACCTACTTACCAATATCCTATATTACTCTAGTCAGTGATGGCGGTGACCATGAGAAGCCAAGCAAGAAGGACTTACTTGGACGACGGAAAGAGAAAAAAGAGAAGAAGGACAGAGGCTATGCAGCACTTGAAGGAGAAAGTTCTCCAGAAGAAGACACTGACACAAAGTATGAGTTTTCTTTAAATCAATTATTTATTTTCCCATTGATCTAAATTCTTACTTCTCTACTAATATAATAAAAGGGAAAGTTTATATGGTCGATTATTCCTCTTTCACGCAAAAACTACTGAACGGATTGGGCTGTAATTTTGAATAGATGTAATACTAGGAAAAATAATCTATGCCCTGGAAAATCACATTGATTATTTTTCCATCGTATAAATCAGTTCTCTTGGTATAATATACCAATAGTATATTGTACTATATAGCCTTGAGACTTTTCCATAGAAACAAGGTGTGGTAACCCTCGGGTACATAAAGTATGTTGTGTAATAGCTGAAATACTTATTACCTATATTTATTTGATGTGAACAAAATTTACAAAACAAAAAAGTTTAAATATGGTTAAAAATGGCCACTCTCAGCTATACAGGGTGATTGGAAGGTGGGTGCAAAGCTGGTGGGCAAAGGTAGTGTGGACTATTTGGAACCATTTAAAAGCCATATTTGTCTAAGACGAAGTCGGACTGTTTCTTTTTTACCAGTTTTTTATTGGTGGCAAGGAAAATATTTTATTTTTACTGTTAGTTGCTAATCATTGCCAGTTTAAGAGGCCATTGATTTATTTTTTGTTTAATTCAAAATTCAAAATTCAAAATTCAAAATTCAAAGTGCTTTATTTCCTTAAGACCTTACAGGACACTTGGACACGTCATAAAATACATGTTAAAAATAATTGAAATTATGAAATAAAGTGCTCACTTTGATTATTGTTCACTTCGGTCTATTTAGGTAAAGTAAAGAAGCGAACAAGAAACCTTTACCTTGTTAGGTTGTTAGTTTTAGAGTTGGAGCAAAACTCGTCCCAAGCTTTTTTATCATCTAAATAATCAGATATTTTATAGTAAGCCTTTTTACAAAGAATAGTTTTGATAATTTGTTTGAATTTATTTACCGATAATTTTTGCAACTCACTTGGAGTTTTGTTGTAGAAGCGTATACATTGCCCTTTGAAAGATACATTAACTTTGTTTAATCTAGTTGTGGGCAAAGCGAGTTTATTCTTATTTCTAGTATTAACATTATGTATGTCACTATTTTTAGTGAACCTATTGATATTTTTATGAGTGTACAACAAGTTTTCTTATATATATTGACATGGTACTGTCATTATGTTTATTTCTTTGAATTTATTGCGGAGAGATTCTCTGGGACCCATATTATAGATTGCACGAACAGCCCTCTTCTGCAGCACAAATACGGTGTTAATGTCTGCAGCGTTCCCCCACAGTAGTATACCATAAGACATAATACTATGGAAGTAGCTGAAATAAACAAGTCTAGAAGTATCCACGTTTGTAAATTGACGGATTTTTTTGACTGCATATGCTGCAGAACTGAGTCTCTTCGATAGCTTATCTATGTGTGGGCCCCATTGAAGCTTACTATCTAGAGTGATTCCTAAGAATACGGTACTTTCTACAATGTCTAACGTTTCTCCTTTCACGTTTAATTTAAGTAAAACTAATGTATAAGCAATCTAACAAAACATGTTCTTAGTTATAAATAAATAAAAATAAATAAATAATGCTGGACAATCCACACAGCATCATCTAGCCCCAAAGTAAGCTACTCAAAGCTTGTGTTATGGGTACTAGATAACTGATATATTTAATACATTATATACATAGATAGATATTTTTTATTATACATATTAAACACCCAGACCAACGGAACAAATTTCTGCAGATCGTACACAAATTTGTTCCGAGGCGGGAATCGAACCCGCAACCTCCTGCGTCGCAGGCGGACCTTCGCCCACCGCGCCACATCGGTCGTCAAATCGTATCGTATCGTATCTGAGTCATTAGCTAATTTTCTACAGACATTTAAAACTTACAAAAATTTTCAGCGATTTTCGAAAAACATTTTTAATGTTAATTTAAAAAAAAACGGTCGGTGTTTTTTTTGTTCAAACCTTTTTAAAACATGCTTGGTTATTACTCTTTCTTTTGAGGTACCAATTAAGCGGATATCTCACAAATTATTGAAACAAGGATCTACAAACCAAATTGAGAGAGAAAATTTGAAGCAAGATTCATACAAAAAATGGTTTTGGCCGTCATACTACGCGCGGTGGCCTTTGTTTTGGTCAGTGGAATTCCTCAGAAATTCTTAGAATTAAAATTTGAACACAGAACATTTTTTTTGTATTAAAGTTGCTACAAATTTTTTCTCTTAATTTGGTTTGTTGATCTTAATTTCAATAATTTGTGAGATTTCCACTTAAATGATACTTAAAATTCTTTTTAAGAGTAATAACCAAACATGTTTTAAAAAGGTGTGAACAAACAAAAATAACCCCGACAGTTTTTTCTGAGTCATATCAGATACATAAAAACATGTTTTGTTAGATTGCTTACACATTAGTTTTACTTAAATTAAACAAAAAAAAAACATTGGTCTTTTAAACTGGCAATGATTAGCAACTAACTGTAAAATTTACCACCACCAATAAAAAATTGGTAAAAAAGAAACAGTCAGACTTCGTCTAAGACAAATATGGCTTAAATGGTTCCAAATAGTTTACACTACCTTCGCCCACCAGCTTTGCACCCACCTTCCAATCACCCTGTATATCCTTATTTGAATCTCCTTCCTAATATAAAGTACCAAAATTCAAAGTACCAAGATTCTAATAATGACAAATCAAAGGTTAGGTGAAAGAGGTAAAGAGATATTACATAATTTAATGTTTTTCCAAAAACCAAAACAGCTTTTCAACCAAAATTTTTAATTTGGATTACAAAGAATAAGGCCACATCATCATCACCATATTAGTCCACAGCTGGACATAGGTCTCCCCTAATGAGCACCATAGCGCATATTTATTGATATTTCTCTGTTTGGTTATTGGATCTTGATGGAAGCAAATGTACAATGAGAAGTATTTGTAGATACATCACACACGCACAGACACACACATACATACATACTACACACCTATAATAATATTAAAATCACCTATTATCCAAATAGTTTATAAATATGTTTAACAAAAAACCAACTCAACTTTATTTTTTGTAAATAATAAGCTCTATCTATAATTAAGGTAGCATTACATACCATAATAACTACAAGCTAAACTTAATGTATGTTTAAAATTATATTGTTTTCGGCAGAGCGAGATTCCCCTAACACAGGTAAAATACTTTACTTAAAAGGGGGTCTCAAACACTGTTAACTATATAATGTATTTTAAGTTTATGAATAAAGATTTTGTATTTGTATACATTTGTATTATATTTTCTGGTCAACAGAAGCCCTTCAAAGTCAAAAAAGACAAAATCATTCAAGTTTCCTACGAAAAGTAAGGAAAAACGTGAAAAGTCGAGAGACAAGGAAAAGGTTCTTGAAGAAGTTGTGAAGCACAAGGAGCTCAATGAAAAGGAACGGAAGAAAGAGAAAGAAAAAGAGAGAAAAGAAAAGGAGAAACGAGAAAAGATGAGAGAAATGAAGGTAAGTGTATAACACAAGAAAATTAATATATTTGGTTAGACAGTTTAGCAAATGCTGAATATTTCAAACTGTATGTGCTGTGGTGCTAATTGGGGAAGGTCATGTCCAACTGTGGCCTGGTATGGGTTGCTGAAGTTGGTTAATAGCACCATAGGTATATTTATTGACAGAAAATTACAATCAAAAAATATAAACAAATTAAATCTCCTGTTATGTAGTGACTAGCGACTAGCACAAGCTTCGCACGGTTTTATTATACGTATAAACCTTCCTCTTGAATCACTCTATCTATTAAAAAAAACCGCATCAAAATCCGTTGCGTAGTTTTAAAGATTTAAGCAGTCAAAGGGACATAGGGACAGAAAAGTCGACTTTGTTTTATACTATGTAGTGAGTAGTTATATTGACTAGATAAAATAAATGGCGGATGTAGTGTGTTGGGGGTAACACCTTTAAAATGAAGGTTTGTTGATGGCAGCTTGTATCTGGTTTGCAACTTTTGTGTCACAGGGTCATGGAAATTTCAGTCATGGAATGGAGGCGTGGTTACATTAAACATTAACAATATGAGCGGTTTTTAAAGGAATCAGCAAAAGATGGCGCTGTTAGTTGAAATTAAAATGGCATTGACCATGCACAGGTTGTCACAACACTACCAAAACCTTTAATATGAGAACTCAATATATTGCAAGGACATTTAAGCAGGCTGTTTATCAACAGGGTTTTTGTTTTAAAAAAAAAACGTTATTATGATGTCCAGCTTCCATAAACATTTCAAAAGCCTAAATTTGAATAATGCTTATGACTGAATCACTAAGTTCAATTTTCACGCTTCACTGCGCCCATACCTTTTGCATAATTTCCTTTTCTGCGCCGTTAAGAACTACACGGCCTATTATAATGTCCGATACGATTCTAGTAGTAACTACTATGCAAGTCCATTTACTTAGTCTATAAACCAACGTCTTCATCGATAACACAAATCGGACATGCACGCACAGATATGCTGTACCAATACGCTAAAATGCCATTAAAAAGGTTAAACCATCTTAGCTGTTTTGTCGTCGATTTTATGTACGTAAGAGCGCACGCAATATATTAGTACTAGCTTTCCGCTCGCGGCTTCGCTCGCGTATACTTTACGATTTATCCTGCTCTTCATAGGTATGGAACTACAAATCTTCGTAAGTTTCTAGCAAATTGGGCTACTGTTGAAAGTTACCAAAAAACATCAACAAGGTCAACCCCCATTTTACCCTTATCATTATTGTTTTTTTATCCTTAAAACACGTGTTTCAATAAAATAGTGAAATATCACTACCTACATACCTACTGAAATTTTCATGCCAGAAGCATCCTACGTTAAAAAGTTATAGACACTTTAATACGGAGCGAAACTGCAAATCTCAAACTTTATTAACTTATATTAGGTTATAACTAATTTTCAGGCTTTTTTTAAATTCCTGCAAATCGGGCCACTGGTTTAGTGGAGAGAGTAGAGTTTAAAATAAACACCAAAGAAATCCTTTTCACCCCTTTATAGGTGGAATTTCTAAAAATCCCTCCTTATCTTGTGTCTTTATAGCAAAAGGTACCTACCCTCCGAATTTCAGTTTTTTTAGCTTCAGGGGTTTGAGCAGGTCGTTGTCTCAGGTTGTCTCCAAAAAATCGCTTGTTCTTTTATATATTAAGATAACACTAATATTATAAAGCGAGCTACGGAGTTGAGACGTGGATAGTCACGGTAGGGCTGGTCCACCAGTTCAAAGTCGCACAGCGAGCTATCGAAAGATCTATGCTCGGAGTTTCTCTAAAGGATTCGAAATGTATTCAACATACGACAGATTACGAAAGTTGGACATAGCGCAAAGAATTTGCTCATTTTGCCTCGTGGAACTCTCTTAGCATCTTATTTACTAAATATTTTATTTGAAAAAAAAAACAACATCTGACATTATAAAGGACACTCCTACTGAATGTAACCTTGATTATACTGTGGGTGAAACGATGTATTCTGTCAGTTGTGTTTTGAATGCGAGCGATGCATCATCTACGCAGTGTTTTTACAAAGGTACAGTGGTCATACGATTCATCATTATTTTGAAGTTTGTTTACCCAAGTCCCACGTGTGTTATAGTGCGTACTTTCATAGTGGTGTAGGTACATTTCATTAAACTACCATGCAGTTTCCATGCAAAAAGTATATTCTAAAGCCACTGAATTTTAAAATGAAGGTTTTATATAGTTTTTGGATTGACGCCTTGACTTGTGCACTAGTTTTGAATGGCCAGTTATATTACAATACCGAGTGTTCAATAGTTCAAAATATATTTGTTTTTCAATCTGTTGACTATTATCAATTGAAGCTTACCTACCTGTGTCTAATATCGATAGCCGAAAAATTTATAGGTAAGTGGTAGTTTCAAGCGTGAAAGCGGGTAGGCGCGATTATTTAGTGACATTTTACGAAATTTAATTTTAGAGGCTAAAATTTTCCTTCATAGTTGGAAAGTTTTAAAATGTAGGTACTTATGTTTTGTCTGAATAATATAAGAATGCAGCCTTAGGAACGAACATGACCAATTATTTTAATTTCTTCAAATTTAAATAAGTGATAATAGTGATGATAATAGTATGCATATTCGAATTTGCATTTTTGCTTTTATAAAAATTTATCTCCTTTTTATATTTATCTCCTTTTTATTTTTATATTGGTTAATTTTGTGTAAATTTCTCTTCTATCGCTGTTCTTGCGATACAGCCTGGTGACAGACAGCGAAATCTTAGTCTTAGGGTGACAAATCTAAATCGAGCTGTGCTGTGCTGTACTGCGCTGTGCTATGTTTGGTCAACTCGCTCGTCTACTGTTTTGATGAGGATACAAACTAACCATGCTGTGCTGCGCTGTGTGAGGCTACGCTGTTTCTATTGACAAAACATATCGATATATAATCGAGCTGTGCTGCGCTGTACTGCGCTGTGCTGTGTCAACGTCAACTCGCTCGTCTAATATTTTAATGAGGATACAAACAAACCATGCTGTGCTGCGCTGTGCTGTGCTGCGTCAATGAGTTGACCAAACATAGCAAAGCGCAGTACAGCGCAGCGCAGCTCGATTTAGTTTTGTCACCCTTAGGTTTTAACCTCTTGGGTACAGAACACTAAAAACTAAATACTGTGCTAGAAACATTGAAATTATTCACTTTGGCTAAAATACCTTACCTGCTTCAAACAAAACCTATAATTCATGCAATCACATAACACGATACTGCATGGCAAGTAGCCTACTATATTGCGTTATAATTGTTATAAACTGCTCTGCCCTCAATTGCCCATGGCCCTTATTAATCCAATTGAAACGTCAAAAATAGTTTGGTAGGTACTGTATTTTAAGGAATATTATGTCAAATATCTTGCTTGCATTTAATTTGCATATTTCATGCTTAATATTCAAAGCGTTTTGCGCTTTTATCTGGTCCTACTTAACATATGTAGGTGTTGAATATATTTAATTATCTATGTTAGCGAGCAGGTAGGTGAAGGATTTATTTTATTTTTATTTTATTTTATTATTTTAGGGAAACTAACACCTAGGTAAATATATGATCATATATATATATGCTTGTATAAAACATTTATTAGTAAGCATATAGTACCTACCTAAAAATAAAATTAATATACAATTATATTATATTAAATTATACTCATATGATAGTTTAATAAATTCCATGTGAAGATATTTTAAATTATAAGAATGCAAGTGCAAGCGTAGGTACTCATAGTCAAGAAAAGTGAAATCAAACAATTAACGCTTCACTACATAGTATAAAACAAAGTCGCTTTTTCTGTCCCTATGTCCCTTTGACTACTTAAATCTTTAAAACTACGCAACGGATTTTGATGCGGTTTTTTTTAATAGATAGAGTGATTCAAGAGGAAGGTTTATAAGTAGGTATAATAAAACCGTGCGAAGCCGGGGCAGGTCGCTAGTAATTAATATAGAAGCAAATTAAAACTAGTATTTACAATTGAGTTAAGTGCAGACGATTGTAAACAGTTTTGAGGTAGCTAAACTGATCCATTCATTCGGAAGCGTCTCTAAAAAGCTGGCTGCATTACCACGCTGTATGGCAATGCTGATGCGCTGAGCCAGATACTCACCAGCTCTCGGGTCACGGTTGCTTCGACGAGACGCTCATGTATAGGTATGTTTTCAAATTGAATTTATTGCTCTTTTTCAGGAAAAAGAAGAGAAAGCCAAATTCAAACTAGAATCTAAAGAAAAACTGAAAGATGACAAGAAAGAAAAGTCGAAAGATGAAAAGAAGCCAAAGGACAAGGAGAAAGAAAAAGTGAAAGGTAGTACTTTAAAGCAATCTTGTTTTGAACTAGTTCATTTACTATATACCTATGTACGTAATTTTTTGTATTAAGTATATCAGTCGTCTAGTACCCATAACACAAGCTCTGCTTAGCTTGGGGCTAGTTGATGCTGTGTGGATTGTCCAGCATTATTTATTTATACCTTAATCACTTTATACTTTAGACTGTCATACTTTCTACAAAATTAAAACGACATACTAAATTCGTAAAAATACTTCATTGTACCCTTTTAGTTCAATCAAACCCAAAATAATTGGAATAGAAAATGTTTAATATGTTTATTTGCGTTTCAAAATAGCAGCACAGGGTAGATACTAAAGACTTAAATTAAACAAAAAAGCACAACATCAATCACCAAATGTAGCTGGATTTAGGTTCTATGTCGTTATTACCTAGTACCTAGATGTTGGTGATAGGATTACGATCATAAATAACTGTACAATCCACACAGCATTATTTAGCCCCAAGCTAAGCAGACCTTGTGTTTTGAAAACTTCATGACTGATATACATACTGAATCCTACTAATGTTATAAACGCGAAAGTTTGTAAGTATGGATGGATATGGATACATGGATGGATGGATGGATGTTTGATACTCTTTCACGCTAAAACTACTGAACTGATCTGGATGAAATTTGGCACAGTTAGATTATAGTCTGGATAGCACATAGTTTATATTTTACCCCAAAATTCCCACGGGAACGGGAATTACGCGGGTGAACAACAGCTAATACAATATATAGCATAGATAGATATTTTATATTGTAGTAAAGATTGCAGATTGTAAAACACCTGTACCGAGGGAGGAGGGAATCTAATCTGCAACTTCTTGCGTTGCAGACGGACCTTCGCCCACCGCGCCTAATCAGTCGTCAAATGATGTCGAATATGTTATTTTTCTGATTCATTAATAGTCATAATAACTAGGTATTATGTTTTCCAATCAAGCGCGAAGCTAACTTTATTATTCCATTGTGTTATTAAAATATTAACTTCACTGCATAGATCGAAAGATAAAATATTTCATACAGGGTGCTACGTTACATTTGTGTATTAAGCCGAAAAGAAGCCGGGGTGATTTTGAACCCCGAAACAGTCGGGTCTTATGTTTGAATTAGTTTGACTATTTATTCAAAAATTCCTAGAACATAAGACCAATAAAAATTTAAAAAATAATTTTTAATAAAGATTTTCTTCAAATTTTATTAAACAATTTTTTTTTGTGTCCAAACACTTGTTATGCTAAAAATGCAAGAAATTACAAACGTGAAATACCTACGTTATAATGTTTGAAATGCAAGAAAAAAATTGAATAAACACGTTTATGAAGAAAAAAACCTTTCAAAGCAAAATTAGAAAAAATCTCCCTTTCCGCTTTTTACAAAAAAAGGTACATTATTTTCGCTTGACACAACTTAGAACAACCACGAGCAAGTACCTAGTTGAAAATAAGACTAGTTAACTAGGTCTAAATCACTGTACGCTATTTAACTGTAAAAGTATTTTCAGAATATCAAAAATAAACATTCTTATTTTTAATATTTCTTTCAGAAAAAGAAAAGGATAAAGTGAAAGAGAAGGAAAAAGAGAAATTTAAAGAAAAAGACAAGGACAAAAAAGACAGGAAGCTGACTAAAGTACCATCTACTGTGACTTCCGGGGTGCCTTTTGAGGAGATATTTACTTTAGGAGGTGAGATTTTGTGTCTTATTATATTTCACTTGTTTTTTTCATAACTTTTATTGTATGCACAATTCTGAGCATACAATTTCCACTGGTAACAACAAAAACTATTTAAGTACCATAATTATATCGTTGTATAAATTAAACTACGTTGTATTACTTTATAAGAGAAAAACATATTAAAATAAAACAGAATTTTTGAAAATACATAGGAAATGACGAAATTGCTTAATATGTGAAAAGTCGATACAGATATCAGTCATCAACAAGTTTAATTTAGGCTTACAAAATAAGCACTTAGCATAGCACATGTATTAGATATTTAAGTTATACACGTGCTAGTGGTTTTATTTTCTTCCACTAGTGGACAAAAGATTGAAGCGAAGAGAAAATCAATTAACACTTTATCACTACATAGTATAAAATAAAGTCGCTTTCTCTGTCCCTATGTCATAATGTCCCTTTGAACGCTTAAATCTTTAAAACTACGCAACGGATTTTGAAGCGGTTTTTTTTTATAGATAGAGTGATTCAAGAGGAAGGTTTATACGTATAATAAATCCGTGCAAAGCCGGGGCGGGTCGCTAGTTTCTTATATTATTTAGATAATACTATCAATAATAAACAATAATATTATCATTTATATGTAGTTTATAATTTGGCTTGTTTAAGTCAAAAAAGTAATAAAGTTACCTATTAATTTATGATTACATTATAAAACAAAAATAATAATCACTACATAGTATACATACCTACACTACAAGTCGCTTTCTCTGTTCCTATATCCTTATGTATATATGCTTAGATCTTTAAAACTACGCAACGGATTTTGATGCGGTTTTTTTAATAGTTAGAGTGATTCAAGAGGTAGGACTACACCCGTGCGAAGCCGGACGGGTCGCTAGTGTAAGATATACCTCAATAGAACACGACGACGATGAAGAAAATGTTATGGGTTGGCTATAGTAGTTTTATTAATATTGGTTGTTTAAAATAGTATTTCATTAATAACAGACATAAAAAAACCAAAAGAAAACCTTATCTCTTCGAAGATCCCTATCCCAGTATACTAAAAAGCTAAATGTTTAAATAATATTTAAATTTTTTACCTTTCAATGTTGGCAATAGTGGACCGTGGGCAGTAGCACAATAGTGGAGGCCCAGCAGTGGGGTAAATGGTTATGAAGAGTGACAATAGAGATGACAATAGAACTTCTTATTTTAGCACATTTGTCCTGTCGCAGTTCTAGACGAAGAATAAACGATGAGGTAGATAAATGAAGGTATTATACAATCACAGTAAAACAAAAATACTATGTTCTAAAATTTGAGATATTCTTTGTAAACATAGGGTGATATCATCATCATCTACCTATATTAGTATACCACTGCTGGACATAGGCCTCCCCCAATGAGCGCCAACTGACTGTATCATTAAGGGGTATTGTCCATTATCCCCACGCTTGGCATGCGGGTTGGGGATCGCAGTTTGATGGTGCAGTTGTTTTGGAGGGGTGCTGCTGCCCACCCCTCCGGTAAATCTCTTAGTCACCTCTTACGACATATAGGGTGATATACTAGCACAGAATAAATAAAATAAAACAAATAATAAAATTTATATATAAAGCTACTTTTGCTGCGACGCAACAAAGTGCGATTCAGCTTGCATAAGCGCTTAGTGCCTACTTATTCATCATTCACCTAATGGGACGAAATAGAAGAATAAAAGGTGAAAATGTGAATAAAAGAAGGTACAAAAAATATATTGATATATCAAATTACCTGCGAAACGTCTGTGGAAAATAATTTACTACACTGGTATCACGAATGAAACATGTAAATTCATCCCCCGTGCTTCTTCGAATTCGAATATGCACCGTTTTCGTCGCGCATTTGAGTATTCTTAAAGATTTTTCATGATTTTTTGTATTTCCCGCGCTGCTACTTTGTCGTCTGATTTTGTTAAGGTTTCCTACTTCTTGTTTACAAAATATATATTGCATTATAGAACTACACACATCACAAATGTATGTAACAACTCGTACGTAAAGTCGCAAATCGTTCAGCAAAATCACAATGCACATGAATACTTTTCATGATACATTATTATAAACGATGACAATCTTTATCAACAAATAAACAAAAGGCAATTCTTGAGATAACAACCTACGAAAGTCAGTCATACGCTGTTGTGCTAAATACGACGCACCTATATCAATTTCGTGATTTTTGTGAATTTATAAACCTGTAAGACAAGCAATGCGCTTTTGCATTGTAAAAAGGACAAATCTCAAAAATTCGACATCGAACGTGTACATTTGCATTTCGTTCCTTCAACAATAATTTACGCAATGTTTGACGACAATAAACTTTGTCCTTGGACTGCTGCTTTTTGGTATTCGATATATACCTAAACTTGAGAGGCATACTGTTGTGATGAATCCCTTTCTCAATGGCTTCTCTCTTGACGGTAAGACAATCCTATATCTACATTTCAAAAATAAAAAACTGGGTGAGTCATCAAGAAATCTCTGTAGCTTGTCTGTAGCTGCAACAGTATCAAGCTGACATCTTGCGTAGCTCCTTTTAAGATGTAGGCTAAGAACGGATTTTTGGAAATTCGGTGATGGAAATTTTCTAAGGTAGTTAAAATGAGGTCAATTGTGTATTACTAAAGTCTACGCGAATGAAATCACGAGCGGATCAGCTAGTTCTTACACAAATATTATAAATGCGAAATTAAGTATGCGAGAATGGATATTTGTTACTCTTTCACAAAAAAACTACTGAACAGATCGGGCTGAAATTTTGAATAGACGTAGTTCTGGATTCTGAATAGGAATAGCCTTAAACTTTTGCATAGAAACAACGCGTATAAAGCGGGCAGATAATGAAAGATTTTGCAGTTGTGAACTGTTTGTGCAAAGATCACGCCATAACTACGAATGGATTGAGATACGATTGGATGAATTTTACACCTAAGGAGTTGTGTGCCTAGAATAACATGTAGGTTGCATATAGGCTACTTATTACACCAAAATAAATACAAAGACGCTGGTAGAAGCTATTTAATCAAATTATATAGAAAACATTTACAAAATCTACACTCAATTAATAAATATAAAGAAAAATATAATGCTGGACAATTCACACACATCTAGCCTTAAGCTAAGCAGAGCTTGTGTTATGGATACTAGATGACTGATATACTAAATACAATATATTACACGGATATATATCTTACCAAACTTCTCATAGAGTCCACAGGTGATCGGAATACTCTCTAACAAACTCTATTTCGGTCAACGAACTGCCACGGCGGAGATTTTTATATAATACTAGCTGACCCGACAGACGTTTTAATTATCAAAATTAAATTCGAATTTTCCGCGCAATTTCCTTAATTTTTTCTTTCATAAGAACCTTCTCCTGATAATAACGAACAGAACAAAAAAAGAATTAGCGAAATCGGTCCAGCCGTTCAGGCGTGATGCCGTGACCAAGGGAAATAGGGATTCATTTATATATATATATAGATTATATGCTTAAGTCTAAATACATAGGGTAGATTTCTGATAGATAAAAAAGTTTCAATACTAGTTGTATTGTAATTAGTTTTTTGTTTTTGCTTTACATGACTAAATATTATCTTGTTTCATAAAACTAGGTACTAAAGTAAATTTTTAGGCATGCTCAGCCTTTAATATAGGTATAGAAAGTTGTCCCTGTTTTGATATCTATTGCTATCGTTAACTGATAATCTCGATAACTCGTTGATAGCTGCTTTTTCTTTCTTTCCTAAAGGAATAGGACGTCCTCGAGTTTAAGGTCGAGTCGAGATTTGGCGACTACCTTATTTATTTACAAAGATTTGAAATGAAATAGTATTCGATATTTGATTTTTTTCATAGAAATCACATTTTTATAAGGTCTAAAGGTTTGAATTTAGAATTTGCATTTGTTTTTATTTCCAGTCGCTCTCCCAATTTTCGGCGTACCGCTGCAGCAGTCAGTGGAACGTTCGAGATGCCACGACGACACCGGCCTGCCTCTAGTCGTGAGGGACAGCATCGACTATTTGCAAGTAATTATCATCAACAGCATACAACACAACACAAAACAGTACATAACACAAAATTAACTGTTTGTAATAGTCCATGCCCTAAGGCACGCATAAAAACAGATGCTATTATATAAGAATAGAGTGCCACGAAACATGTGTACTAGCCGAAAGGTGATGATTCAAAAACTTAAAGATTTTATCTTCCTATTCGTGTTCTGTTAAGTGCACATGTGCATTGCCTAACATTAAATAAGATTAAATATTTCACATATGTTTTGCAAAACTAGTGTTTTGCCTGATTTTTTTAAGACGCGTCGTTTGTAATTTCAAACACTAAAATTGGTAGTTAAAAATAACAATTTTAAAGACACTAACTGTGCGGTTTCACCTGAAAATTAATGAAAAGTAGCCTATGTTTTATTCCAGGCCTACAACTACGTCTATTCAAATTTCAGCCCCATCCGTTCAGTAGTTTTGGCGTAAAGATGTAACAAACATATACCCATCCATCCTAAATTTCCCATATAGAATATTAGTGTGATAAGTCATCATTCAAATGTATATCTTACCCCAACAGGCACACGGTCTAAAATCCCCACAAATCTACCGCGCTGAGCCGGACAAGATAAAACTGCAGCAGTTGAGAAAACTGTTCACGGATCGCGGACAAACCTTCCCTTACCATTGGGATGTGCCTGTGGCTTGCGCTATGTTGAAAGGATTTATCAGGTAATTTTGAACCTTATTGCTAGGACATTACAGATGAAAATGTAGTAAAGCTTTTAACGTTTTTTTATTAATTGCTGAATTATTTATGAATCAGATGATTATGGACTTTAGGGACATATGGATTGACGAAGTTCGACGAAAAACCACTGGTGGTGGTACCTATAAAGCTTCCCATAAAAAAACATTAAAATCTCGGTAACATAGTTTTTGGTTTATTCTTAGTAATGAGTATTTGAAGTTGGTTGTTTATTGGTAGATATGTGTCGTCAAAGAGCGACAGTTGACACGATTTAAGACCAGTCTCTAAGGAGAGAGACAACAAGGTGGTGGTTAAGTTTGGTAAGAATTCATGAACTTTATAATCAATCAAACTATTTGCCCACTTCCAGTGAACTACCAGAGTCGATCCTAACACTCGAGCTACACGGCCAGTTCGAGCAAGCCGCCGCCATAGCGGAGCCTCAACGTGAGGCCGCCATGTTGTCTCTCGTCAACAAACTGCCTACAGTCAACTGCAGCCTGCTCGGCTGGCTGATGCGGCACATAGAGAGCGTCGTGGCTAACGAACAGGTAGGTCCTTCGAACCGGATACTGAGGCCGCCATGTTGTCTCTCGTCCACAAACTGCCGGTCGTCAACTGCAGCCTGCTCGGCTGGCTGATGCGGCACATAGAGAGCGTCGTGGCTAACGAACAGGTAGGTCCTTCGAACCGGATACTGAGGCCGCCATGTTGTCTCTCATCAACAAACTGCCGGCCGTCAACTGCTGAGGCTGCTCGGTTAACGAACAGGTACATTTTAGAGAGAGAGAGAAAACAAAGAAATAATTCTCGAGAATCCACACAGCATCGTATAGTCCCAAGCTGAGCAGAGCTTGTGTTATATAAGCTTGTGTTACCATATTTATACATTATACTTTATAGATATATCACCCTGAATATATCTGGAGATCGTATTAAGATTTGTACCGAGGTGGACCTTCGCCTGTATAATAACGAACATTTACAATTCCAGGTGAACCACGCTTCAATACAAGTCGTCTTCACTGCATGGGGCCCAGCTCTCAACATGTCACTCAATCTGCTTACTTACCTCGTCACCAAGTCAGACAAACTGTTTCCTGATGTCCAGCTTAGCAAGTGAGTGAATTTTCTTTAAACTCGCACACACACACGCGTTTTTACGCGTAACGTCGTCGTCGTATCCCAAAAATGAGGGGTTTTAAGGGATTTAAACTATCAGATTATCTAGAGGAGTAAAAAAACTTACTTAAGGTCTCCACACACTGAGCCGGAGGCGGAGCGGAGGCGAAGGCGTGCGAGTTGTATTGCATGGAATCCTATGAAAGCCTACACACACACACCGCAGGCGGTGGCGGCGCGATGCCATAGGAAAACCGCCACGCCTTCGCCTCCGCTCCGCCTCCGGCTTCTGTGTGTGGAGAGTTTTAATATTATAAACATGTATGTTTGTTCCTCTTTCACGCAAAAAATACTGAACAAATCTTGGTAAGAAGGTTGAAATACAATAAAAATTATAGTACGTTCTAGCCCTGTATATATATATATATATACAGGCTATAACACATAGGTTAGTTTCTCATCTCTTTTTTTTGTCACAATAATATATTTCACAGATACATACCACCACTACCGTCTCTACCTCCGGAATTCCCCGAGACTTCCAACGAGATTAGTCTAGAGCTCCGCAAACAAGAATCCCTCCTCAATCAGATCCACGCAGAGATGCACGCGGGATTTATAACACCAGCGCGGGACCATTGTCTGTGGGAAGCGCAGCGGATCGTCACTCAGCTTAAGGTAGATAGAAATAAGAGCAAAATTAGCATAGCAACGTTGAAGTTAAATGCAAATGCTATACAAAGAGAAAAGTCTTTAGTTATCAGCAATCCCTACTGAATCAGATACACGCAGAGATGCACGCGGGATTTATAACCCCAGCGCGGGACCATTGTCTGTGGGAGGCGCAGCGGATCGTCACTCAGCTTAAGGTAGATAGGAATAAGAGCAAAATTAGCATGGAAACGTAGTCAAACGCAAATACTATACAAAGACAAAAGTCTTTAGTTATCAGAAATCCCTACTGAATCAGATACATGCAGAGCTGCATGCAGGATTTATAACCCCAGCGATTGAGACAGGTTCAGTATTATAACCGCGTCGCGTCTTTTATAGTAGGCACAGCGCATCATCACTCAGCTTAAGGTTGATAAGAGCAATATTAGCATAGCAACGTTGTAGCTAAATGTACACACTACAATGAAATAAGTCCTCCGCAATCAGGAATCCCTACTGAATCAGATCCCAGAGATGCATGCGGGATTTTTAACCCCAGCGCGGTAACATTGTTTGAGGGAGGCAGCGCATCGTCACACAGCTTAAAGTAGATAAAAACAAGATCAATATTAGAATAGTAACGTTGTAGAACTGTAAAATGCTCTGTAAATAATCGTTATTGTTAACAAATTGCGAAAGTTTGAAAAAGGTTTATACATTCTTCTTCCGTCTTTGGGCTCTTTAGGTTAGAAAAACTGGTATACTAACCACGTATCTTGGGATACCAAGATTCGTGGTTATAAAGGGTGCCACTCAGATATCAAATTTGGCTGTTATTTTTTGTAAAAACAATAAAATTTGTTTTCCAGAGGAAACTGCGCTCTCTGCAAAAATCGGTCGAGCCCAACGCTCTATCGCAGCAACAGCCTTCCATTGATGAAGCCTCGAAAGACGGTGGCTCCAGGCGGAACTCCCACAATGAACCAGTTACAACCACAGATGACATCAAAACCCCACCAGACGCATTCCAAGACAAGACCATAGACAAAAAGTCACCGCAACTACCTAATCCCACATTCGATGCAGAATTCAACACGCCAGAAGCTGCGTTCGATGCAGAGTTCGAAGACAACTTTGAATTCAAACCAGATTTCAAACCTGACAAAAAATTCGATTTAAAAACTGACAAGAACTTCGAATTAAAAACCGACCCAAATCATTTTGTATTCAAACCAGAGAAAGAATCACCGGAATTCGAAGCGCCACCGGAACCTGTTAAAGAAAAACCGAAATTCACCGAAAAAGAACTCAAAATACTCAGGCTGGAATTAGAAAACGCTGAATATTTGCAGTTAAAATCGTTACTGCAAGCGAAAATCAACTCTGAACAGTTCGAAATTGTTAAACTTAGGAGTCATGTTGCCTTGAAGAATAAGCAGGAAGGTTTACATAATAAAGAGAACAAGGAAGCCTTAACTCCTGAAGATCAAGAACTTAAACTAAAACTCTTAAAAGAAAATGCACTTCTTGAGCAAAATAGACTGAATTTGATTAATCAGATATTCCAAGAAAGGGTTGCTTGTATACAATTGAAGATAGAACTAGCTATGAAAGAGATTTTATCGAAATCGTAAGAATTACGATATTTACTCTAGCATTTTTATGTATATTATTTATTTAAAAAAGTATAATGTATTTTAGCGTATATTGCACCATTCAACTAGTTTTGGTTTGTTTTACTTAGACAAGTCAAATTGTAAACTAAATATCTATGTTTAGTAATTAAGAAAATTACAATGAAGGAATAGAAAAAAAAAAAACTATACATCAGCCAAACTCGATGTAGAATGTTTGTAAACAAACCGCCCATACTTAACCTAAAATACACTCTGTTGCCGGGCCTTTTTATACGCAATTTACATTACTTGTCGATTTAAGATCCTTCCTTCACTAAATATTTCGTACACTCATATCTAAAACTCGACACCAAGCAAGTGAATTTTAGTTTTTTGAGTCGTGGTTTGTTTACAAACATTCTACATCGAGTTTGGCTAGTGTATAGTTTATACAATTGAAGCAATTGAGCTAACTGCAGACGGTTGCAAACAGTATAGAGGTAGCTCAACTGATTCATGAACAGTCGGAAACGTCCCCAAGGCGCTAGCTACATTATATTATGTATATAATCTACAAATTATTTTCAATTAAGAAATTAAAGAGTTACTTTATTGATTTTAATTATAATGAACTATTTGATATCGAAGTTAGAAAGTGTGCATTACCTACCCATGTTTGTTTGAATACATGCTTGGAATAACTACATGTATGTATCTATTCTATTGAAAACTATGACATGATACTTTTTAAATTGTTTGTATTAGATAACATAGTTTTACTTGATGTATTGTTAAATGTTGAAATCATTCCTTGACAAATCTGACTTATGCTATATTCCTGTTTTTACTATAACTCTTGCGCTGAATCATTATTTATAAATAACTTATAAGATATAAATTATTACTTAGTTTATCTAAGATAACTATTTATCTTTCTTTCATCTATGCTTCAACCAAGAAGTTATGACTGGCAGAAACCTGCCATGACTTGGTTTAATATTTACTATTGTAATTTGTTTAATAAATAAGTACCTACATGAAATATACATATTACATACCATTTCCGTCTTTAATTTTTAAATCCTTACTAACATTTTATATGCGAAAGTTTGTAGGTATAGATTTAAGGATGGATGGATGTTTGTTCCTTTTATACGCAAAAACTACTGAAGGAACCCTGGAATAACATAAATCAGTTCCTATAGGATAGAAATAGTCTTGAAACGTTTCCATAGAAACAAAGCATGCGAAGCCTCAGCCATATAATAGTCACTATCACTTCACTTCATAGTATAAAACAATGTCGCTTTTTGCTGTCTGTCTGTCCCAAGGGCGGATCCAGCTTCGGTGCCAGGGGGGGGTCACATAGTCGTGGTCAAGTCACAAGAAGTTATAATTTAATTTTTATAATCATAGATATAAGTAAAACGTAGGTATTTAACTAATGTATGCAAGTACTTTCTGTAAGCACTAAAATACCTTTATTTAGGTAGGTATTTTTTTACTTTATGGCTTCTTCCGAAACGCCTTACCTATGACAAGAGGATTCGATCCCGGTCTTTATTTTTAATCCCGGGATTTCGGTATTTATAAAACGCCATCCCGGGATAATCCCGGGATTGTAGACAATTTAGTAAAAGTCGATGTAAGAATCATATGAAAATAGCTCTTAATTACTTTAAAAAAAAAGTAAAAATCAACTAAAATCACATTCACAAGATTAACGAGAATAAATAAATTTTGCAACAATTTTGACCACGACCCTACTCAAGATGCTGTCGATTACCTGTTTAAGGAATTCTTTTATTTTGTGTACCTACAGTTATGCACAAATAAAAAAATATATAATATAATGTAAGTTAGTTTTAATAAATACAATAAGAAAATAATTCCAGTTAAGTTTATAATGTGTGTTTATATTAGGTACGTAAAGCGCTTCATTTTTCATTACTTTTAACAATTTAACTCCTCTAGCGACTCCGCCATTATGACTATGTCATCAGCAAATCGCAGGTGCGAGATGTTATCGCCGTTTATATTAATGCCCTTACCTTTCCAGTCCAGCGTCTTAAACAAATCTTCCAATGCGCTCGTGAACAGTTTCAGGGATATGACATCCCCCTGTCTCACTCCTCTGCGTAATTGGATGGGTTTAGACTGCTGGCTCTGTACGTGGACACTCATAGTGGTGGCATTGTAAAGACATCTCAGCACCTTGATATACTTGGCACCGCTGTAACGATTCCAGAACAGCCCAAGTTTCGACGGAATCAAAGGCTTTCTCATAGGCCACAAAAGCGTGACAGACACGACAGAGTGTAAACTTAATTATAAAACAATCTTCATAAAGACTAACTAGAAAAAGATGAAGGATGAACAAGGAGAAGACAACTATTTGAAGCTCAAGGTAACAGAGAAAAAGATGTAAGAAAATATTCATTATTAGTAATTGAAGAAAATTAGCAAAGATTTTCGTTGAAAATCCACTCCCCAAAAGTGAAAACGATGTAGAGAATAAAATACCTTCAAACCACATCCAAATAGTTTAAAAACCTGACCCAAACTGCCTTCACTCCAAGCTACTGCACGACAATTCATAAAAGAGAGATAACCAGTACAAACAGAATAAACGGAATCCGACTTTTATTCTTCGCTAAAATTGATACAGAACTACACACCTACATAGACTCGCCTGTTTCCCAGAGGGTAGGCAGGCAGAGATTACGGATTTCCACTTACAACTGTCCTTGCACACCTCTTTTGTCTCATCACTTTTATTAGATAGTTCCTTCATACATGCACATCGGTTTAGAATTTAAAGTTAACAAGATCACAGAAAACCCAATTAGAGAGGGGAAAACCTTGCAGAAGACTGAAAATGTGTTTGACATGTTATTTTTAACTAATATACCACATTTATAAGTTATAAAAATTGTCTACCATATGGGTATTTAGCAGAAATTTCTCTCTCTCCTCTCTCCTCCACACGTTCGATTACCTTCCAGGCGCTACTCATTACCCTCTCTCTACCTACACGTTCATTCTGGTTAGGTACTTAGATCAATGAATGTAATAAAGTACATACCTAAAAAGGGAAAAAATCCATATTCATTAAATCTGAATGAAAGGCGATAACTACCCCTAACCGGACTGGCACTCCTCCACGTCCATAAAAACGTGCTCATTGAAATAAATGAAGTGATAACTAGGGAATTCGATCAATGTCGAAAATCGACCGGTATTTTCTATTATATTTTTCCAATCCCGGGATTTTAAGGATTGAAATTGTTAAACATAATTAAAAGGCGAAGCGCGTTACGTACCTAATGTAAACACAAATTATAAACTTAACAGGATTTTTTATCTAAACTAACTTACATTTTATTAGAATTAGCTCTATAACTCTATCAAACAATATCTTTTATGTAACTGTATATACACAAAATAAAAGCATTCCTTAAACCGCCTCTTCGGTCGCGTCGTAGTCAAAATGTTTGTAAAATTTATTTATTCTCGATAATCTTCGTCAACGACTTGCTTTTTGGTTGTAACAATACGTTTAACTCACGGTATTTTTTTTTTATTTATTCTTTATCTGTCTACTGTACAATATTAATTTAATTAAATATTTAAGGTACATAAGTACATAAAATCTATAAGTATTATGATAAAAAAATAACAACAAACATGTATAACAATTTCAATTACTGGTCTACCTAGGTACTGGTCCCAGCCCAGGGGGGGGTCATGACCCCCATGACCCCCCCCTGGATCCGCGCCTGGTCTGTCCCTGTGTATGCTTAGATCTTTAAAACTACGCACCTGATTTTGAATTCTAACTCAAGAGGAAGGTTTAATGTATAATACACCCGTGCGTAGGAAGGGCGAGTCGCTAGTTTTTAAAGAAAGTGTGCTTGCAAAAGTCAAGCTTAGCTCCCCAGTCCCCTATACCATGCTAGGTATATATATACCCTATAGGTAAATTAGGCCCTAGTTTGTTTGTTTTGTTAATCTATATATTTGCTATTAATAGACTTATTTGGGTTTTGTATAGAGAATTATCTCGGAGTAGGTATAGTGCCATATAAATGTATTGTATCCCTGAACGATTCATATTTTCACTGCAAAACTTAAAAATCGATTTAAAGGTATAAGAAACCGAGTTTTAGTTGTACAAACAAAACATTACAGTATTTAAATTAGCTATAAAGATTGAAATACCATTGTTAAAAGTGGTAAAACTATTGGTTTACCGGTCCAACATTTAGTCGTTGAGCTGTAATCAGTGACATATTGATAACAGTTGATTAGTTATCATCACTTAACACTTACTACCGACGGGCATTATCTTAATTTCCTGATAGCTTTCCTGTAAATTCACTTAACAGTTGGCAAATCGTGTTATGGATTTGATAAGAGAAGTGCCTACTGCAGTATAGAAGTAATCACCACATAGTATAAAACAAAGTCGCTTTTTCTGTCCCTATTTCCCTTTGACTGCTTAAATCTTTAAAACTTCGCAATGGATTTTGATGCGTTTTTTTAAAATAGATAGAGTGATTCAAGAGGAAGGTTTATACCTACGTATAATAAAACCGTGCAAAGCTGGGGCGGGTCGCTAGTGTTTGATAAAATAAATAAATAAGCTAAACAGAGCTTATGTTATGCGTCCTAGATGACTATATAAGTACCTAGTAAAGGAATCACATACCTAGAGGTAGATACCTATAAAACCGAGTAGCTATATAGTAGTATATTGTAGCGAAATTTCATGCCATGATCGCGGAAGCACTGAAGTCAAATCATGTGAAATTTCTTACTTAAATTTTTACTTTAGTGCGAACACCATGATAAGTACATAATATATCTACTTATTTGAAATGTAATAGATTATAATAAATACATTCCACTCTAGGATGAAAATTGAATGTTGTCATTGCCACTAGCTTATGGACACAGACTTGGCAAACGTAGTGTGCAGGATGAGTAATCAAATCCTAACTAATATTATGAATGTGCAACTCTGTTTGTTTGTCCCTCCTTCACGCCCTAACTAAAGCAATCGACCTAATTATGATACCTACCCACCTATTTGAATTTAACGCGGATGAAACTGCTGGAAACATCTAGCAAGAGCTAGATCTAGATACCTACCTATAAAGAATATAATTTAAAATAATAAAAATATAACATGTATAAAATTATATCTTGTCTTTACAAATTTAGTAGATAAAAATAAATCAAACCTACAAATCTTTAAAGTTATATCTTACTTGAAGAGCCTTCCACTTGTCACAAAGCCCATCCACAAAGACAAGATATTCTTTTATACATGTTATATTTTTATTATTTTAAATTAGACTCAGTCTGAGTCTAGCGAGTGTCATTTCAAATTTTTTTAATTTTATTTACCTTTGAGATCAGAGGTTGATACCTAACTGAGCCTAACTCTGTAATTCTTTGCTTTCTGGATTTCTATGAATTCCGTTTCTGAATTAAGAGAGACATTCCGGCTGTGTAAGGCCGGTCTTACTATGTTTATAGGTTACTTGTATGAAGTAACACCTGTTGCAAATAATGTAGGCCATTAGCAATAACCTACAGACTGATACAGAAAACGACCTTGTCAGACTGCCCTCATTTGCATTACTTTATAGGTTTCTGCCACGATTAAAAAATATCTAGGTTTTATGTAAACAAAAGACCAATGACGAGTTACATAACTAAATCAAAATTGGTGTATTTTATCAGAGCAAGTTGTAGAAGTTCGAAACAAAAATAAATTAAGACAAACAATTCGTAGTTTTGATAGCTTTCCATATCCATTGGTCCATCAGTCGTTTTTGAACTGGATCTTGCATCTTTTCGCTGCGCTTGTGCAATAATTGTGCCTTAGTGAAGTTTTTGTTTTGAATTTTAGTTGTTACCTTGCTATTACCCTGCTGTTGTGTTATTGATAGGTATCAGTTTTGTTAAATTTTTATTTTTCATACAAAAATGTGTTTGTTTACAAAAAATATCTTAGATTCTTAATCAAAGTATACTGCACTTAAATAGGTAGATACATCTACATCACAGAACAATAATACTCTCCGAGTAGATAATAATGCTCTACATGGACAAACTCGCTGCCTAGGTACCTACCTACCTACTTGAATGTACTTGTGTGTACCTACTTACCTTTCCTACATAATAGGTAGGTACTATTATGTAGGAAAGGTAAGTACACACAACTGGTTTGTTTAATGTACGCTACCTACATTCAAAGGGCAACAGAAATACAAGTATGAAAATTTCAACTGTCAGCTAATTATCACGGTTCATGAGATACAGATAGATAGAAAATTCTTTATTGCACACTTCCAATTATTAAGCAAAACATAAACAAATTACAAAAATGTGAACAATAGGCGGTCTTATCGCTCAAGAGCGATCTCTACCGGACAGGGCCGGACTGTCACAGCTGGTGACAAACGGATTGATAGCGGAGTTTTGGTGTTTAGGGTTTAAGGGTTAACTTTTACCTTTTGTGTACCGAATTCTAAAAAGAATGATGTTCTCAATTCTACCTTTTTTTACATAATTTTGATCAATTTCGATTTAAGTCGTGGCGATTCTACAACGATAGTATTGTCATAGTGAAGCGATTAGTTAAGCAGAATAGGGCTGCAGTTTATTTACTACCGAAAGAAAATATGTATCATAATTATTATACATAAATACCTATACCATAATAACAATAACTTATAGGTAGGTATTAAGTACTTATACCTAATTCCCTACGTTCAGTAGATGACCTTTAAAGGTCAGGTAAAGTTGTTACTGTGACGGTACTAAAGGACATTCTGACTATCTGATCTTTGGTTTTTAATCGACTTCAAAAAAGAAGGAGAAATTCCCAATTGATCAGAATCTTTTTATATGTATGTTCACCGATTACTCGAAGACGTCTAACCCGGTTTAGAGGATTCATTTGTGTTTTAAAAGTTTTTATGTTTGATAGGTGGATTTTTTTTAATCTACAAAGTATAATAATCTACAAAGTGTAATATACAATCTACAAGAAAAAAGCGGGTAGACGCTTCGATCAATCGGATCATCTCTTCAATATTTACTTTGTTTAAAAATAGTTATCGGGCGTGAAATAGCAAAATTAACTTTGAACATTGCTCGTAAGGCTGTTTTATAGCTGTGAAAGTGTTATCAGTGCTTCAGACTTTCAAAAACCACGTAAATCAAGTGATAAAAGGACACGGCAAATTCACCACAGTTTCTTATAGTACAGCATAACTAAGGGGCTTGGAACAACCCAAGTAAGCAGTGCCTCGCACTGTTCCATTCCTGATAACTCCTAATTAAAATAATAGTTATTTTTTTACTGTGTGCATTATTGCAAAGACATTAAATTACGACTTTTAATTGGAACTGAGTAGCGCCATCTCTGTACGACCTCCGGAACTAAGACAACAAGCACTTAGCTTGACGATAATCGAGCGGTGGTGGTTCGTGGTGGTCAGTAGCGATGAATAAATGCGGCGGTTGCGGAAAATTTTTAACAGGTGGCGCTACCTGTACGATATGCAAGATTATATATCATAAACAATGCGTCAGCCTATCTTCGAATCCCGTACCCAAGAACTGGCTTTGTCCAGCTTGTGTGGTGCGGGCGCCACGCAGAGATAATACAAACACCCCGGTTAAACAAGCAGAAGAAGAGAGCCCTGAAAAGTCTCCTCAGATCGACGACGGCGGCGGCAGCGAACATTCTTCGTCTACTCTACTTGAGGAAATAAGAGCGCTTCGAAACGATATGAGCATATTTCGCAAAGATTTTATAAGCTTCAAAAGCGATGTCAGCTCGGAACTAAAGGAGTTAAGGAGCACATTCCAAAGTAGTTTGGGTGAAATGAGTGCTCTATCAGAGCGGCTTGATACTCAAGAGGCCAGACTGCGCGCGTTAGAAGCCTCCGTTAAGAACGCGGAAGATCTTGAGCAACAGATAAGTGATCTTAAACGAGAAATGAACAACAGAGAGCAACTTTCCCTGCAGAATGACATCGAGATTAGTGGCGTCACGGAACACAAAGGCGAGAATATCATGCACGTCACTGGGCTGATCTTGAATAAGATCGGTTTGTCTGTAGATGAGCGAGATATTGTAGAGTCACGACGAGTAGGCCCGGTGCACCTGGATCACGAAGGCAAGCAGCGGCCGCGCCCGATCGTACTGCGTGTGACACGGCGCGCGGTGCACGAGCAAGTGATCCGCAGCGCGCGAGCACGGCGCAACATATCGACGGGCGACATCGCATTGGCTGGAACGCCGAGGCCTATTTACATCAACGAGAGGCTCACCAAACACACCAGACTTCTCTTCGGCCGGACCCGCGCACTGTGTAAACAGCACAAATGGAAATATGCCTGGACGAGAGAAGGCAAAATACTTGTCAGAGAAGGAGAAAACAAGCCAGCGTTTCGCGTTCGAAATGATGCCGACCTCGACCGAATTTTTAAACCGCAGTCAACGCATAGCGCGACTAATTAGTCTAGTTACAAGAATCTTATTTACCAAAAACCTTTTATTTTCAATTTTTCATGCATGCTCTTTACTTAAAATATTATTACGTTTCAGTTTTATTGTAATCTTTGTTAAATTTATTTTTACTTGTGCTCAACTCTCCTTTTTGCATAAACATGTAATTTTTTATCAATTGTGTCTTAATAGGGCAGGACTTAACTACATTGTTTTATGTATCGCCAAGTTATGTTGTTTAATTAGTTTACATACATATTATATCCAATTACACACACACATTTATTTTTTCACAATACGAACACTACACACATACACAATAACTCACCTAAACACCTTTTTAGAACACTGCAGACAACATCGTATCACTGTAACTAACATAATTAAGTATGTTTAACGCAACTAAAAGAAAACGTTTAGTACTGGGTCTTCTGAATGTGCAATCTTTGAACACAGGTAGAGACGAGCTAGAGGCAAGCGTACTAACGCACAAGCCCGACATCCTGGCTTTAAATGAAACCTGGGTCAAAGACGAAAAAATAGCTCCAGCTCTACCTGAGTACACGCTTAAACTTAGGTCTCGTAAGAAAAAGGGTGGGGGCGTTGGCTTTTATGTGAGAAAGGGGTTACGTGCTAGAGTTCGTACACACCCTTCATCGGATTTAGAACAACTCTGGCTTGAAGTTTCATTACCGGGTACTCGAATGGCTATAGGCACTGCTTACAGGCCAGAAAAAGTAAGAGTTACACCGGCTCTTAGCTCTCTTACTGAGTCAATATCTACCTTTTTAAATTGCGATTATATCTGTGTTCTGACTGATTTTAATGTAGATATGTCACAGCCTAACACTTCAAACGCTCGCGAGCTAACAATGTTTTGTAATCAACATAATTTGGTTCAGCTAGTTACAGTGCCTACTAGAGTTACAAATACCTCGGCAACTATTATAGATTTAGTAATGACAAATATTCCCGATAGATGCAGGGAAGTAACTGTGTTACCCAACATAAACCTTAGTGATCACGCTATGGTCTTAACATCTTTCAACATTAAAAAAGAGAAAGCTAAGCCTCGTTACATTGAATCTCGAACATTAAATAGTATCAACGCAACGCAATTCGAATACGATTTAAAATCCATAAACTGGCAGGAACTTAATAGAAAGGATGTACACTCTATGGTGAGCGGTTTTAATGGAAAAATTATTGAATTATTTGATTCACACGCACCTGTAAAACGTAAGAAAGTGGTAGAGTCTCCAAAACCGTGGCTCACTGAAACCGTTCGTCTTATGATGTATTTACGGGATAGAGCTCTAGTTAAAGCGAACTTAAAGAAAACGGAGTCATCTAAAGACTACTATAAAAGTCTAAAAAATTTAGTAACGAGAGCTTTAGAGAGAGAAAAAGCGGCCTTTTTCGCGCACTATATAAATAAAAACTTAAGATACCCTAAAAAGCTATGGAACTACTTTAAAAAAATTAAAACATTTAACGACACTACTCCCCCAATTCCTAACCACCTAATGAATCCAAACTTAATAAATAATCATTTTCTTAATGTGCCGGGCTCGGGAAAAATTGACAATGAGGTCTATCTATTTTTTAAGTCAAACACCAGATCGAATAATATTCTCCATTTGCAACCGGTATCAGAAGAAGCGGTTGGTAAGATAATTTTAAATATCGACACCAATGCATCTGGTTACGATAGTCTGACCGTGGAAATGATTAAACTGACCTTACCAGAGACATTAAAAATAATTACCGACATAGTAAATTCCTCTATCTTGTCAAATGAGTTCCCAAACAACTGGAAGCGCGCCCTGGTCAGGCCAATACCCAAGTCCAGCTCAGTTGAAGAGGTGAAAGACTTGCGACCAGTCAGCATTCTCCCGGTCTTGTCAAAAGTTTTAGAGAGGATAGTGCTCTACCAAATAGAAAACCATCTTGCAAAAGAGAATATTATTCCTAAATATCAGTCAGGTTTTCGGAAAAGTCATGGCACTGAAACCGCACTACTAAGGGTCACAGATGATTTAATTACTGCGTCGGATGCTGGGCTCTGCTCTGTGCTTGTCCTTCTAGATTTTTCACGCGCTTTTGACTGCATAAACCATGACCTACTCGTCGCAAAACTGGGATATTATGGCTTTTCTGAAGATACCTGCAAGTGGATTAAATCTTATTTGTCATGTAGAGAACAATATGTAGAGTTACAAAATCATTGCGGCGAGAAGCTATGCTCTGACATGACAGAGGTCCCTACAGGCACACCGCAGGGGTCCATATTGAGCCCAATCCTGTTCTCAATTTTCACCGCTGACATGCCTGAGCATATAGAAACGTGCAAATATCATCTTTATGCAGACGATACACAGGTATACTACAGTTTTAAGCCGGAAAATGTAACCGAAGCGATGGCTCTTGTAAATGCAGACCTTGAAAAGATATTCTCTTGGGCTACCAAAAACTCGCTTTTTCTTAATCCCGCTAAGTCTAAAATGATGTTTCTGGGTACAAAGACGCAAATACAGAAAGCGCGTAATGGTAACCCGGAACTCAAAATAAACAATACGGTTATTCCCATAGAACAGGACGCTAGGAATTTAGGACTTGTAATAGATGGTGAAATGAGGTTCGTCAAGCACATAAACGAGAAAGTAAGGAACGCTTTTTATAAACTTAAAGTCCTCTACACTATCAGAAAATATTTGTCAGAAGAGGTTAGACTGATGCTGTGCGACCTTCTTGTTTTGTCTCCATTTAACTATTGTAATGCCGTTTATGGTCCTAGGCTCTGGGTAAAGACAGAAGGCGCCATCCAGCGAGTGCAGAATGCATGTATGAGGTTCTGCTTTTCTATACCTAGAAGATCACACATTAGTCCATTCCTAGCAAAAAAAGGTATCTTAAACATGAAAGACAGAAGAGAACTTCATTTAGCATGCACTGTTCAAAAAATTCTATATAACAAGAAACCAGAATATCTTTTTGATAAGTTTACTTGGTCTAAGGATTCACATGATCGCAACACACGCTCCAAACATACTAATCTCCTTGCTATCCCAAATCACAAGACTAATGGTTTTAAGGGTTGTTTCAAATACAGGGCTTCAAAGATCTGGAATAATCTACCACCTCCATTCAGAATTAAAATAAGCTTTGTAACATTTAAAAGAAAGGTCAAAATATTCCTACTCTCACGACAGAAGCACATGATAGAAACAACCTTTAAACTTTCAATTCGCTCTTGCAATCCCCCATAAAACTACAGTACACGCACATCTGAACACTTAGGCACATTACTCACGCACACTAACACTCCCTCACAAAACACATACACACCCTCAAACAAACACACACACACTCAAAAGGTCTCCGGTTGCCCAGACTCTCATGAGACTGGAGCCTCAGGAGAACTTTCACACAAACACATTCATACTAGTGTGTAATAAGCCCAGTTTGTATAAGTATAACAATGTATTATGTATGAAACCTTCCACTATTAAATAGGAAAAAAAAAATTATGTAAAGTAATGAGCACAAATTAGAAGCAACCTTCTTATATAAGTAAACATGTAAATGTAAGAATTTACCTAGGTTAAACCCGCTATCACATAACTTCTCGGTGACCACCTACCCGAGGGGAGTAGATTTAAAATCAGCGCCGCATGTTTCTGCATGCAGCACAGCTGAATCTACTCCCTTTGCCTATGATTAGTCTTTTTTATTATTGTTTATAATTCTAGTTTAGGTTAAGAAATTTATAGGCAATAAATGATTTTTCTATTCTATTCTATTCTATTCAAAGTCTTAAAATTATATGCTGAAAAATCCACACAGCTTCATCTAGCCCCAAGCTAAGCAGAGGTTGTGTTATGTAATTGTAAGGTTTATTGATATTATCATTTACCTACTAGATAATTTGTGTGAAATTTTTCAGAATTAGGTACCCGATTATATAGATGAAAGAGGATATTTCATCTTCGTCATCCGGTAATGGATTTACCAGTGATGATATGATTTAAATCATTTGATTAATCAAATCAAATCAAATCAAAATAATTTATTTTCAGATAATACATCCATATACACACAATCTTATAATAATCACACAATAAACAAACACAATAATTATTATCAAGTGATTTTTTTAAAAAAATCGTTGATTTAAATCAATACTTTTTTACTGCAACCAAAACAGCCTGACAGACTTCCCCTGACATAAACTACAGCTCACACATAAGGATGCATAGCTAATTTAATATGCCTATACCATTATATGGTTCGGGGGTTCCAAATTAGGTCTCCTTTCTGAAAGAACTAAAGTCAAAAAATAAGTGTCTGCGGTGAAACCCAAATGATTCTTTGTTCATTTGTTAGTGTTATCTTTACATTTAAATATTTTTTTTTGTTAGATATTGCAAAATTAAGTTTAGAAGAATATAATGTTTGTGGATTTTCGTTAAAGTAATTTTTTATAAATTTAATTCAATATTAGTACTTCTTATGACTTCATTATGTTAATATAACAAAAAATATGTTGTTTTACCCAATAAATAACTGACTTTCATACTGAAAACGATCAGATTATTAAAAAAATCCAAAAAATCTGATTAAAATCAAATAAATCCGATTTAAATCAAATTAATCTGATTTTTTTATAATAATCATGATTTTTATCAACCCTGGGATTTACTCAAGAGACTTGGTGTTTCAAAAAGCAAGTCTGATGTTACTCAAGCGTCTAAATGAGCAGCGTACCTCTACCTTATGGATAAATAATAACAGGGTAGAAGCATACTGTTTTTGTCTATTCTTATACCTCTACCTAGGTAGGTAGGTTCGTTGCGTTCAACACTACTCATTAAATTAGCTGTTAATTTCCTGAAAATTGTTAAAATAAAATAAAACTCGAGTCCCAGAGAGAGTAACTGGGTAAATATTGAATCACGAACACTTAAAACGGTTTTATCCCAGATATGGCAACTTCCGGTTTAGCTATTTTGGCAGGTAAGCAGGAAGTCAACCCAATTGATATTCAAATCGTTGAATGTTCAAATATCAGTTACAATATCTATCTATAAGTAGGTAAATAGAATTTGAAATCAATTAATTTTATTCATACAGCAAACGAAAATAGAAATAACCACAAGCTATGCTACAATAATAAGTACCGATACCTACCTAGGTACCTGCCTTGTAATGTGGTGTTAGGTACAGCCATGGAAGTAATAATGCCTCTGTGTATCCCTCTGCATATATAACTATCCTTATTACTGACCTCTCGAAATAAACCAAAATCTGAACCAATAAACTAAATTTATTCATCAATTAATAATATGCCCATAGCTGCTATGGGCATATATTAATTTATGAAATAAGTAATAAAATTAATAGAGTATCAATAAGTACCATAGGTACCATGACATTCAGTTAGTCGGTCGGCATACTGAATAACTATGGGTACCTAGGTAGGTAGTAAGTAAGTACCATACCAACCAATTCAACCTTACATAATGTGGGTGTGAATTTCCGATCACGGCCAAACTAAAGGCCAATGTCAATGCCCAAAAGTGTATTCAAATTGGCCAGAATGAGATCACTGTTGATGCGTGCATTGTCATGTCAGGCATTTTAGGAGTTAACGAAACCGTAAAGGTGAGAAAATATTTTAAGGATTATGTCAGCGTAAAGTTCTTAACCAAAGTGATATCATGGTCTCAAACGCTCGTATTATGAATGCTAGCTCAGGAATCGATCTTTGCTTGAGTAACAGTTTGCTATTGCTTATGATGTACGCAATAATGACCTACGGAGCTGAGGCGTGGACACGGTAGGGCTGGTCCACCATTTCAAAGTCTCCCAGCGAACTATGGAAAGGGCTATGCTCGAAGTTTCTCGAAAGATAGGATACGTAGTATAAACATCCGACAGAAAACCAAAGTTATCGACGTAGCTTCAAATAGCTGAAGTACTGCCACTTTGACACGGGTCAAATTTCGCGAAGAACCGACAACCGCTGTGGTAAACGTGTTCTTGAGTGGAGACCGCGACTAGGCAAACGTAGACGCCCTCCGCGTTCCGGTCCGGTGTGGGTTGACGATCTGCGTGACTGCAGGCAGATGCAAGATGTGGCAACTGTGGCAAGCTGAAGACAGGGCGGTATGGCGCTCATTAGCCTCTCATTATGACCCTGGGATGATAATGATGATGAAACTTTACTCAAGTATTAGGTACATATTAACACACCTACCCACTGATCAAGTACCTACCAGGTAGCTGCTATCTTACTCTCCTGTCTTAAAGTCTCAAACTTGTTTTAACAATGAGTTTAATTTCAGATTTAGTAACGAAGCTGTGCCCAGTTATTAGGTGCTGTTTTGAACATTTTTACGAGGAATTATTCTGTAATTCTTAGGTCTTTAGCAACTTTATATTAATATCATTTTTATATACATGGGGTACCTAAACTACCTATATCTATCACTTTACGCGGCGCAGGAAAGACACAAACATAGGGAGGGACAGACAGACAAACGGACGGAAGGCGAGAAGCGACTTTGTTTTATACTACACTAGCGACCCGCCCCGGCTTCGCACGGTTTTATTAAACGTATAAACCACACATTGAATCCGTTGCGTAGTTTTAAAGATTTAAGCATACATAGGGACATAGAAAGCGACTTTGTTTTAAACTATGTAGTGAATAGCTAGTTAGTTATTAGGTAAGTATATTCATATAAATTGATTAAAATTGGATCTTACTAAATCTAAATACTTACCTACCTACCTGTTTCATCTCGTGTCGATATCTTTCTATTACGATAGCCCATAAAGCTTCGATTACGTCAAAGAGCACTGCACCAACTTTCAGCGCATTCCAAATCTAGATAAACAGGTTTGAAGATGATTCTAGATCGCAATTGATAGGAACATGAGAGGTTAATTTGTCGCAAATATTAACGAGCGATTGGAATAATAAGGTCAAGTCTATTAGGTACCTAGGTACATAGGTAGTAGGTACTCTACATATTAAATTATGTCAAATTTAGAACGTAATTCTTTTAGCATGTAGGTACCTAGAGGTTATTGTTATAGGTATTAGTCTGTCTTTGTTAGGTTATGTACGTAGGTACGTCATGCTGCATATCCAATACAATATAGGTATATTATTTGATATTTAAACAATAGGATAGGTCGACAATGTGCTAATTATGCGATAGGTTACTCATTCAATGAATACCTACCACCCTTAGGCTGATGTTTACTAAAATTATAATCAGACAATTAGACCTTTTCGTCCTAACTTTGACGTCCGAGTTCAGATTCAGATTCATTTGTTCATCGACAGGTGGTTAATTTTAGAAGTAAGTACGATTTTGACACAAGTTTACATACAACGTACCTACATTAAAAGTACATTAAAAAAATTAGGCTTCTTCTTCTAAGTATAAGCAGTAAATAACACAAATAATTTAACGACAAAGCTGCCTAGTTGTCCGATTATCTTTTGGTAAACACCAGCCTTTGTCTATCAAAATAAAACATCACAAGTAGGTATTGGTGAATTCTTTTAGCCAGTCCATCAAAAGTTGATTAAATAATAATAAATTCATTTCCTAATACCTACATGGCTGTATGGGAAAATGAAACTGTTATTTTGAACATCATCGTTAGTAGAGTTATTTATACGAAGTGAATAAAAAATATTACTAACAACCTAATTAGGAAGAAATGAATGCTATCAATCAACCAAAATAAGACGAGATAAGAACACATAATCAGTGAAGATTTCGTAAGAGCAGAAGTCAAGAACCTTTAGTCGCTGTTATTTGGGCGAAAACTATAAACCCAAATAAACTATCGTTAAATAAAAGATAGGTCTACCAACCTAGTTATTTGTGGTACGTACCTACCTAGTTACTTGGAAGTATGTAGGTACTTAGGATTATGTTTACCTACTATAGGTATGTATAATGTTGGTAGATTGTATACCTATTTCAGCATGAAATGACAGATTTCATTGGGCAAGTGAGTGGTTTAATAGCATGACAAATTAAATTAGGTACTTATGACTGTGACGACGTGACGCGTAACAGTTGTTATCCTGCCAGAAAGAAGTAAGTATAGTCTATTTGAAATTTTATCAGTTTTATTTAGACCTAGCATCTACCCTCGGCTTTGTACGGGTTATTTCTAATGAAACGTTTCAAGGCTATTTGTATCCCATAGGAACTATTTTATGGGATGAAAATTCTATCTGTAATTCAAGGGCTAGAACTAGGTAGGTATGTCTTTTCAAAATTTCAGCACGATCGGTTCAGTAGTTTTTACGTGAAATAGGAACAAACATCCATAGGTAGGTACATTCATAGGTACCTACATCTATACAAACTTTCACCTTGTAATATTACTAAGATTCGTCTATATATAAATCTAAATTACATTCATGGAATAAATAAAATTTTATATCATCGCCCCCACTTCCTTACCTACCTAGGTATAACAAAGTGTTATTTTGTTCCATTGAATCTTGGGTTTAAAATTATACTTTGGCAAGTTGGTATCACCTACTGTTTATCTAATTTTAAACCCAGACTTTATTCTTTCCCCAAAGGAAAAACTCATATGAGGTGCTTATCAAAGAAGACTATTCCATTTTACGATTAGATTCTGAGTTAACTAACAAGGAAGTTGTATAAAACCACGATAAAACGGATCCGTTTATCCGAGCCCTCTCTTAAATTCCAATCTTCCAGTGATCTTCACAAATAAACCTTGGGTATTATTAACGCAACGCTGACCTACTAATATGAAGTGGCACAGGAAAATATCAACACAACAGAATGGAGATGGGCATAACGAAACAAATTTAAACAAACACTAACGAAACAATTCAGTGTTTTAATTTAGTCTGGGATCCACAAGGACCTACCTAGCTTAACTTTTCAAAACTTTACATACCTAATGGTAGAGTATTTTAATAATTTATGTAAGTATGTTAGGTAGGTATAGGTACAGTTGAAGTTGGAATCTAGACTGCTGAAGTCTTTTCAATGTTAATTAGTTTAGTTTACTAGGTAGTTAAGTACCTACATGTATGTATCTATGTAGGTAGACTAAATGTAGGTAGGTACTTGTTGTTGGCTCCAACATCAATGTTAAACACTCGAACAATTTCGTTGTAACGGTTCATTGAGCACAGTTTACTGGGAAACGTACAGAACTGCATACAATTTTGATCTCTATATCCAAAGAATACTATTTATAATAGCAACAGGCCAACAGTCGATATCTCGTCACATCGCGGCTTAGACGTTTCCACAATCTCGTAATTTGTACCTAAGGCCAGATACAGAGTCCTATTTGAAACTCTATTAACGTGTCGCCGCGAATCAGTTCAAAAGTGTAAATATTGACTCGCGTTTACGAATTAGCATTCAGTGTGGATTACAATGAGGCATTCAACAGTATTTGGGACGTTTGTTTTAATATTCATTACATAATGAGGTGTTCGCCGATAGCCCGCCGTGCGGTGCGCTTTCTCTCGGAACGCTATTAATTACGTGCACGATTGTATTCAGTTATATTTACTCAACTGGTTTCGACTGAAAGATATAGAAACAGCCAAGTGTCGCGGGGCACGACGACGCCCGTATCTTATCGCTACCACTCTATTGATCAGTCACATATCGCGAACGGACCGCCTTATACGGACGACCGGACTACCTTTATTGACCAATTTAATGAGCAGACGTGTACCATAGGCGCGATGTTACCAGTGAAGTCATAATGTGCGCCGGACAGAAATAGAAATACAGTGTTTACAGGAAAATAGAATCAATAACGTTGTGTTGCGGTTTGTTATCGAGCGGAAATGATGGCAAAAACGCCAACAATGAGTGTGAAGTCGCGAGAGATCATCGGAGGCGACCAGTTCAGTCAGCGGCGGGAGGTGTTCGACAAGCACGACACCGTGTTCCTGCCCCCGGCCTCGCCTGCTGCCACCGCGCCCGCGCCCGACGTCGAGCCCATCATCACGTCCAACCACGGCAAGACCACCTCCAACTTCAAACGGAACACCGCCGGCTACTCCAGCATGAGGGAGTCCCGCACAGAGGAAATGGCTTTCGACTTCAGGCCGAGGAAGTACTCTGACAATTACACGTCTGAGTTGAACCAAAGTGACGATGTGGACTATCGGCGGACGATGACCGACCGTACCCGGAGACTGTCCAAACTACGGAGAGACTTCATGACTTCCAACCTCCATGACCCATCCAGTGGTTCCTTTAACCGCGCCGGAACGCGAGCCTCGTTGCCAGCAAAGCCGTACTCTCCCAACTCTCCGATACAAAAGTACAAAATTGAGAGTCCGAACCTGTACAAATTCCCGTTCGCTGAACCGTACAGCACCCCGACTCCAATGCGCAAAGTGAGACTAGACTTAGGAGAGTCTGAGGTGGACGGAGAAGGCGGTAAGGAGAACGAGGATCCTAAACAGCGACACACGAGCGTTCCAGACAACAACAATACGACAAAAATCGACCACAACAAGTTGTTTGAAGAGTTGGTAAAGCGGTATTCTCCGCAGCGCAAGCCCGTGGATTGGACACTGCCACCTACCAAGCCCAGAGTCATTGGATCCGTAGCTAAGAGCAGCGCCGGTAGTATCGACAGTGAAAAGAAACCAAACGAAAAAACTGGAGACGACGATGTATTTGATAAGAAAGATAAAGCTGAAGTCAATCCAGAGGTAAACGCGGGAATTGAAAATAAGACAGGTGAAACTGTACAAAACGGCCCTGGGCGCCTGGAAGGCGAATCGAAGATATCTCTGTCCGAATTGAACGAGAAAAACGACAAAGTGCCAGAGCTAAGCTTCCAAAGACAGTCGAGTAAAGAGTCCGCCAAGAAGCCACCTATAGAATACGTAGACTTGACCATTCCAGACTTGATAGACAAGATGACGGCAGAAGGCAAGGAAATAGAGTCCCATGCGAAGAGCGCTACTAAAGTGAAGCGAAAGAGGAGTTTTATAGATAAACTTTTAGGTCGTAATAAGAAGGATAAGTAGTATGTAACATGTAACTGCAAGGATTGCGATTGATAGCGAGATTGTAGCAAAGCCGCCAAAGAAATCCAAGGTTGTATGTGTTGTAAAGGATTACGTCATAGCTTTAGAGATCTTACGATAAAAGATAATGTGGATTTTTATATTTTTTGTATTATTTTATGCAAAATGTTGCCAGTTGTTTCCCAAGTCGTTATCGCTGTGGTTGGGTTATCACTAGTTGATAAAACAAAGTGCCATGTGACACTCCTATCGCAATTTCTAAGTGAAGTTAACCATTAAAGTAGATATTTGAATAAGTGGTTTTACAAGACAAATCAATGTTTTTATAGTTTCATAACTAATATAAATTGTTTGTACATTTTGATCTATTTTTAACAGAGTTTCCTTATAAAAGTTGCAAGGACTTTTCCTTGACTTAATATACGTATTGTTATTACTTACTATTAATATTACCTTCAATTTTTCAAGCGAGAATTAAAACTGATTTTTCTCTGAATAAATTATATTTATTATACATTATTGTTTTTATTCTCACAGAAGATATCACGACATTTAAATAAGTTTGTAAGGTCATCACATAAAATTACGTTAAAAATAACAAACAACAGAATTAAACAATAAAAACTAAAAAATGATAATCATTAAACAGTAGGTACTTATAAATAGGAACTTATTCTTGGAGATCCTAATCACAACAACGGGTTGAATCATCATTTCACCAACACTACAACAGAATCACACATTTATTTATACATTTACTTTGCACTCGGCCAACTAGGCCTTAACATGTTTGAAATAGAGCTTATTTTGCAATGATTTCACACACAAATAGGACTGGGAAATCTAGGGAAATAAACAATATATTTTGAAATCTAACTTTAAGAATAGCTTTAGCTAAATAATAATTCTAAATCTTTGTTTGTTGAGACATGAGGAAGCTTAGCTAATTAGACTAATTTATAATGGGTAACATAGTTAATTTATTGAGGTTGTTTTGGGTGCGACATGTAATTAACAGCATAGGGTGTATGTAGGTTATGATGATGTGGAAAATTGATTGGGCAATGTACCTTCCCTTTTAATAATCACAGCATTGAGGTATTAAGAAAAGAACTCCTTATCATAATCTCCTTAACAAAGCATCCTGTAGGAACACAGTTTCGATACAACAGAAAAAAATTACATTTAATAAATAAATTTATATTTACCTAATGTTTCTAGTCTGACTCTCTATCACGCTCTGTTAATAAATTTGAAAAATTTGTTAATCAAAAAATGGCATTTGTCCTATTATTTCTTGACAAAATCTTTTTCTAGCACAAAGTAGGTTCATATAAAATTTAAATGTGCTTCCGTGCTGCCCTTTGGTATGGCAAATTCTTCTTACAGACAAAATGGGCCCTTGCTCTCTGAATGACTATTATCTATGTATAAAAAAATATCTATCTATGTAATGTTTTAAGTATTTCAGTCATCTAGTACCCATAACACAAGCTCTGCTTGGCTTGGGGCTAGATGATGCTGTGTGGACTGTCCGGAATTATTATTATTATTTCTCTTTATTTATTTTAATTCTTGCTAATATAATTAATTACCACCAACAGTGGTGTCGGGAAAAATGGACTCTTGTAAAGAACTCTCATATTTAAAGTAGCTTTTCGTTTAGTCAAAGTCCTAAAGTTAAAAGGTTCTTAGTCATCCCCTAGTATGCGGTTGTTACTTTAATTATTAATGAAATAATCAAAGAACCATGGCAAAACGATGATCTTTAATCTTTAACTAATACATAGCCTATAGGCTCCAAATGACAGTACATTACAATAGAAAACCTAATGTCTACTCATTCTTTGTTTCCACAAATTCCCTCAATTCTTATAAAATGACAAAAAGACAGACATGGATTTTAATTATTATAATAGAGTAAGCCTTAGTAGATACCACAGACCAACTTACACAAGAAGACCACCTATTTAACATACCAAAATTTGTATCGAAAAATGATTACCTTCAAAGGCGAAAGATGTCGCTAGGTGTCTTCATAGTGCAATTAAGTTTTAAAAGATAAAGAAACTTTACAAAAATTGTGTAAGTTCGTCTGTAGTAGATACTAAGAACTTTTGATTTGTCTAAAAAGTACCTAGGTACTTTCAACTTCGTTTATCAGGGTCGAACTTTCGTACCGCTTTGTCAAGATCATACAAATGGCTATCTTCAACGTGCGGGGCCAGTTCTCTCATTGCGGTTGCTAGTTTGTACACATACTCTTTGTTTGACCCACTTGGACCATGACAGGATACCACCTGCTTTGCTATTTCTTCTATAGATGCTGGACCTGAAATGACAGATATGTTTATTAAAACTAAGGAATAGAAAATAATTAAAACTAGTTTAAATGTAACTAGCGACCCGCGTCAGCTTCGCACGGTTTTATTGTATGTATAAACCTTCCTCTTGAATCACTCTTTCTATTAAAAAAATGTCATCAAAATCCGTTGCGTAGTTTTAAAGATTTAAGCATACAAAGGGACATAGGGACAGAGAAAGCGAATTTGTTTATACTATGTAGTGGTAATTGGAACAATTGAGCTAACTGCTGGTTGCAAACAGTCTATAGGTAACTTAATTGATCCGTATAAATACCAGTTAGAAGTCTCTATGACACTGGCTGCACTACCATGCTGTATGGCATAATGTATAGTTTATAGGTACTGTGTTCTATGTATAGTATAGGTAATGCGATGGTAATGTTTAACTAGATGCGACTCGCGGCTTCGCCTGCATGGAAATTTATTTGTTAAAATGAAAAAAAAATATAGCAATCTTCCTATAGGTTGTTTCGTAAAAATAAAAAACACTTGTCTAGTTATTTTCTTTGCAGATTATTTGTACTGAGTTTTGAGTGAATCAAATCAAGGAATAATAATTTTCACAAACTTTACCACCCTATTTAACCCCCTCAGAGGTTGTTTTATTCAAAGTCCTAAATTACCTGTGTGTACATACATGTACCTACATAGCTTTGCATATTTGCATATTTTATGTAGTACATTTGCATTTTCCATGGTAAATTAAGCCCCTTGTGTTCTTATGTAGTTAGTGTTTTGGTTGTAAGTAACTGTGAGCTAACTACTTTTTTCTTAATAAATAAATAAATAAATAAATGTTGGATGTCATGTTTAATAAATTGATTGGTTATAGTCAGCTAACTGGACTCCTTAGGCAGATGATTTGTTGTTTGATTGTTGGTCTGACTGACACATGATTGAAAAGGAGGCATTTACCAAAATATAAAGAATTTTGTAGACAAATTGATCAGACATCAAACCTTGTAGACAAATTGATCAGACATCAAACCTACCCGCATAAGATTCATTTTCTTCTGTTGCCACATAAAGTGTGAGATCAAATGGTTTGATGTTTTCGTCCTTTGGGTAGAATGTCAATATTTTTTTATTATAGCCATTCTTTTCCCTGTAGTCCAGCTGATCTGTCACCTTGTCAATATCTTCCTCTCTGATCTTATACGCTATTCCCCAAACCGCATTGTTAGGGTCGGAGCTGGGTATAAGGGTAACTACTCTGCCTGGCTGAAATACAAAAGGGTAGTTGTTAGTTACAAATATAGTACAACTAGTGAGCCGCCCCGGCTTCGCAGGGTATTATTATATGTATAAACCTTCCTCTTAAATCACTCTATCTATTAAAAAAACTGTATCAAAATCCGTTGCGTAGTTTTAAAGATTTAAGCAGTCAGGGACATAGGGAAATAGGGACAGAAAAAGCGACTTTGTTTTATAATATGTAGTGATACATAAATGCTTTATTGTACACTAGAAATAATAAATAAGATTGACAAGTACAATGGGTGGCCTCATTGCTTCGAAGCAATCTCTTCCAGTTAACTTTTGCGTGGAAAGAATTGTGTGAATTAAGGAAAATCAAGGGGTGTTAAAAAGATAATTTTAAATATTTTTTATTATTTAATCATTAGGTATAATAAATACATAAAAACAAACACTAAATATACCAACAAGAAAAATAGTGGTAATAAAAAATTATAAACTACATTTTAATTTTACTATCAAAACAAATAGCGGTTGCTTTTTTAGATTTCCTAAAAATGTAAATCATCAGCAGAAGGCATACCTAGTAGGTACCTACTATTTAGTGCCCAGAATGCTGGCAGCAAATTGTTGACCAATAGAAGCCAGATTTCCGATCACCTGTGGACTCCTATTAGAATTTTGGAAAGATCTACTTGAGTGGGACCCAGGACCTAAAGGACCAAGGGTTTCTACCAAAACTAATTCAGATAACTTTTAACTAAATACCTATTCATACTTACCTATGTACTACAGATCCATATAAGAGCCATAAAGGGGTATTACACTACACATAATCAGGGACCCTAAATACCAGGCCCTGAATATCGTCCGGGTCCGGATCCATCCCTTAGGGACCCTAAATCTTATTAGATACACCACTCTCAGTTAGGGTTAGGTTCCTGAATACCATGTAGTTTAATACCCCTTTTACTCCTCAAAGGATCTCCAAGGTAAGACCAAAGTAACATCATATCTAAATATTATACATGTGTTGAACGTGACTACTATAACGTATTATTACCATCTCTGGTACACCTCTATGGTCAGTGCTGAGCTGGTAAAACCTGCGACAGTAACCTTTGATGGCACCAACCACTTTCTTCTCATAATTAAATTCAACCTTCCACACTAAAGAGCCGTAGCCAAAAATCCACATTTTGCTTGCTCTCAAAGCTGACGAGGCGGCGCGCACCGAAAGTAAGTTTATAGCCAGAATTTTGGATAAATCTTAGTTGTGAGCTTCGTAAATGTATTATTTTTTTTATTGAAAATATAATTTTATTCTCAACTTCAACTTCTTGATTATGGCTCTGCGTCTGGTTTGGCGCACTTTTGCCAATGACTGTTTTTGGATAGCATCACAAGGTTTTTAGAAAGAAGAATGTCCAGAACATTTTGACAGAAGATGTCGTGTATATTATTGATATTCATTGATAAAAATAGTATTGTTTTTAAATTACATATCACAAACTTTTATTGATATCAGTAATCAGGAAAAAAAGAAAATGATTTTTAATTTCAGTGGGATGGACCCAGAAAACTTCTACTTCAACTTCTTTTTGTACTGCACCGCTTGCTTTTCACCACGACCCTGCCAGTGTCTATGTTAAAGTCTCCACACACTGAAGCCGGAGGCGAAGCGGAGGCGAAGGCGCGTGCCGGTTTTTCCTATGGCACCGTGCCGCCGCGCCGCCACCACCTGCGTAGGCTTTTTTTGTGTTATTTTTTTTTGAGGTAAAAACGAAATTTTGAGGTAAACCACAGCGTTACAATTTCTGTTAAAATACTTAAAATATAGTTAAAAATAAGGCCAAAAAGGATTACACAAATAAAATTAAAACAAAGAGTGAAATAGCATCGTACATAAGCAAGAATAATCAAACCTATTTGTATGAACTTACATAAAAAAAGAAGATAAAGTTGATAGGCTTTCATATGATTCAATAAAATACAACTCGCACGCCGCCGCCGCCGAGAGTCTCCACTGGAGACCTTTAGCGTGTCATTATACTTCTAAAATAGAATTTGATCGGATTGTTCATGATGAGTAGGAAAACGAAACGTCTGAGCTAATTAGCGCTGTCAAGTTAATGTCAACTCTATTCTATATATCAAAAAGTCCGTTTATTATGAGCTCCAAGATTGTCATTGTTTAACCTCAAAAGTTGTTTTCATCGTAACTTTTTTTCTGATTGGCGATTGAAAATATTTATGCATTTTATATAGGAATTACTAATGTTTATTTTGATATACTTACCATGAACATACATCACAAAAAAAAATCTGAATGACAGGGCAACATATGTATGGAGCGTGGACATCCTTCTTTTGCTTTATTCTCTTTGGTTGGAGACATTGGTGTCGATTCTGTTGTTTTAGGAATCCTTACAAAAGTCTTAAATTTTCTTAGTTAGATTGACTTAAAATTTATGGTATTCTGTTGCAAATCTTAAAAATACCTAATTTAAAACGTGTTTGACAATCGTAAAATCTCTCTAAGTTTAGTAGTTGGTGTTGCTGTAAGCAAAATAAATATGTTTTCTATAATGTTGCATGTAACTTTTCTGTACCTGCCCTGAATGTTTTTTCACTCTCATCAAATCTCTCACAAATTACATTAAATTCTAGGTTTTCGTAGTATAAGCTTTGAGCATTCTGCTTGTAAATTTTAATCATGACCAAATTAGGTGCCTCCTAAAATTAAGTTAGACGTCTAATCTTAGCTAAAAATGTGATGTTACAGAATACGGTTTTAGCAATTTTAGCTAAGTTGAGTTGTTTTACATCTGTCATCCTAATTTTAAATCTGTCAGTCTAATTTTTAAAACACAGAATAGCATTCGTGGATTTGACGTTTCTAAATCTTTATATAAGCAAATTTTAGCTAGGTCTAAAACAAGAGAATTGACACCATTATCCCTCCTAAAATTATTTTATTTAAACATTTAAGCTATCCCTAGTACATCAGAATCTGTGGAGTGGAGACACGGTTCCGTCAGTGATGCCAACTTAGCCCTGTCGGGGCTAGATCTAGCCCTTTTTTGGCTTATTCAGCCCTTAAAATGATGATCTAGCCCCTAACCCTATTTCTAGGCCCGAAACCGTGTAAGAAAACTTTATCTGGCACATAGTACAAATATAAAAAAAATTTATATTACAAATACGATTTGGTCTTACAAAATTCGGTCAAACTTGCTACACATATGATATCCCAATAGATTTCACAAAAAAGAATGGATCTAAAGAAAAATATAAGTTTATTCTGAAAAGGCCCCTGCTAGAACTTAACTGATACTCATCTCTTCAACCATCAACTTCGCAAAGCACAAGACTTGTGTGAATCGTACGGCGAAGAATCCTCCTCCGATGAGGAGATTGAGTTTTAGGGTGTATTTTTAACTAAAAAAGTTTATTTTTTAAGATTTTTGGTTAATATTAAGTAAAAGATTTTTAGAAAATTACTTATTTTATTTAATATCAATAAAAAAACGAACTTTTCGTATTTTAATATATTTGGCCAAATCTAGCCCCCATCTAGCCCTTTTTAGAACTCCATTTAAAGGGGTATTACACTACACTTATTCAGGGACCCTGACTACCGGGCCCTGAATATCGTCTGGGTCCGGGTCCGTCCCTTAGGGACCCTAAATCTTATTACACCACTCTTAGTTAGGGTTAGGGTCCCTGAATAAGTGTAGTGTAACACCCTTTAACCCCTTTTAGCCCCAAAACCTGAGTTGGCACACAAAGAGAATTGGCACACTGGGTTGGCATTGGCAACACTGTTTTGCGCCTTTTTCGGATTAATTTTATGTTTGGTTGCAAAATCTATTCAAGATTTGAATTTTTAGTTTCTTTCTTTTCTTTGTTCAATTCAATTCAAAATCGTTTTGTTTTTTGCTAACATCTGGACAATCAAATTATCATCTTCAAAACGCAATGGATTCTCATCTCTCACGTACATAACTATCGTATCAATGAAATTAAATTATTTTATGAAATCAAAAACCATAATCCTTCAATCTTCATGATGAAGCGCCCGCAAGATTTATTTCATAAAAATATTAACACTTCGTAAAGCAACTTCATCCAATATTCTCATCTGAATGTCATTTGAAAAATACTTGTAAGCTCACCCCCAACCTGTAGGTAGAGGGTATAGTAACTTGATACAGCCAATGTCTAAAATAGCTAAAAAACTTTGTGATGAAATCGTGGAGCCAGCTATTAAGTCCTCCGGCAATACGAAGTTAAATAACAGACTAAACAGCCATTGCCTGAACAAACTGCCTGGACAAACTTCAAATCAAGGCTCCAGCAAACATGCTCGTTCGATCGTCATCGAGAAGAAAGTGACTAGCAAAATTTACCCCAGTGGTCAAATTGTAACTAAAACCAAGCTACAGGAACCTGTAATTGAGAACAATTTAAATACCAGAGCCACCAACACTGAAATCACAGGGCCATTGAGATGCAACACAGAATGCCTGACTATGGTCCAAAAACGAAAAAAATGCTCATGTAAGCACTCAATTAAACCCACAAGTAGCAAAAGTATTCCTAAGATGGTTCAGACATTAAATAATGTAAATATTATGCAAACAGACAAAGCTTGTATTTACAAAGTTCAAACGAGTAGCTGCAGTACGCAGTTTTCTGATAAGTTTAGTGCAACTGCTTCAAATTCAATAAACATTGAAAATAGAAGATCTCATTTAGAGTCAAGGTTAAAAGTTTCACAACCTTTTTTCTCTGATTTTATGGGTGCAAGACGTTGGGCTCTGTCACAGTACCGAACTAAAGGACCAGATTTCTGATTATAATACCTCCCTATACAGTTGAAAATGCATTTATTATATAAATATGTTCAGGCTGAGTAGTAGGGAAAGACATAATTTTTTTCATAAAAAATCTAAACACTTCAATAAAATTATTTAAAATGTTTACAAACAGCAGTAAACAGCTATGATACAAATACAAATAAAAAATACAAAATATTTTATTTCTTTAACTTAATATGATATGGTTATTATATATAAATATATATATAGCCATACTGTCCGATTCATATGAAAAACATTTCTTTGTTATTTGACAGCGCCGGTACAACAGTACCTATGTCACTTTCAGCAGTACTGATACAACCTTTTTCTCTGATCCAGTACATATACAATATATCTATTTGTATTTTAAAAGTATGGCAGCAACAGTAACATATCTATGGCAGAACTCTTGTGATCATCAGCATAATACTTATAAAATAACAGTATTGCTGTGACAGAAACTCGATCTCAGAAGCTAGACTTTTAGTTTTAAATAAACCAAATATACAAAAAATTTAGTGTTGTTATTATTAGGAAAATTATGTTATACTGACAACACATATCAATGATTTTCTTATACACTAAGTATGTAAATAAGTAGTTTTGATTTTTCTACCACTGATAAATATTATTTTACTTAATTTACCTAGTCCTAGCATATTCGGTAAGTAGAAAATATATGCATTTTCCCAATGAAACAACACAAGATAATGTTGTTTTTAATATATACCAATAAATTTTCGTTGTAGAAGGATAAAATTAATGTGATTCATTTTAGGTAGGTACCTACCTACACAATCAATTTTGAAACCTAAATAGGTATAAACAAAAGACAGCATAATATGGTTGACTTACAATTAAATTTAGTATGATTGTTTTTAGTACCTACCTATTTTATTTATATCACTACATATGTATTATTTATAAAACAAAGTCGCTTTTTCTGTCCCTATATCCCTAGGTATATATGCCTAAATCTTTAAAACTATGCAATGGATTTTGATGCGTTTTTTTTATAGATAGTGATTCAAGAGGAACATTTATACATATAACAAAACCGTCCGAAGCCGGGACGGGTCGCTAATAATATATATTTTATATTATAATTTAATGGGAAAGTCTGTGTGAATGTTTGTTATAGATAATCTCCGTAACTACTTAAGTTATTTAGATGAAATTTGGTACGTAGATATTAGGTCCTTACATATGAAATTGGCGTTTTTCGTACTGGCCACTTTAATCACAAATTTCTCCTCTTTGGTAAGGAATTCCGAATTCAAATTTGTACAGCTATAGACTCATGTATTTGTGCTTCGATGATCGTCATTCATTTGTTTTAGAAGATTGAAAAGCTTTGAAGATTAAAAAGCTTGAAAGGTGGGTACCTCACGAATTAACTGAAGCAAACCGGCAAACGCGCGTCGACTGCTGCATTACATTACTAAACCGGCACAATAATGAAGGTATTTTAAACCGAATCATTACCTGTGATGAAAAATGGGTTCTTTAAGATAACCGGAAGCGCTCAGCGCAATGGTTGGATCCTGGCCAGCCAGCCAAATCCTGCCCCAAGCGAAAATTAACCCCAAAAAAGTTACTTGTAAGCGTTTGGTGGACTAGTGCCGGTATTGTTCATTACAGTTTTCTCAAATCTGGGCAGACTATTACGGCTGATGTCTATTGTCAGCAATTGCAAACCATGATGGAAAAGCTAGCGGCTAAACAACCTAGGCTGGTCAATCGCTCCACGCCACTGCTGCTTCACGACAACGCTAGACCACACACTGCGCAACAGACGGCTACTAAATTAGAAGAGCTTCAATTGGAAAGTCTAAGACATCCACCGTACTCCCCGGACCTTGCTCCAACAGATTACCATTTTTTTCGAAATTTGGATAACTTCTTGCAAGGGAAAAAATTCAACTCCGATGGGGCAGTCCAAATCGCCTTCAAAGATTTTATTGATTCCCGTCCGACTGGTTTTTTTAGTAAAGGGATCTATGAACTACCTATAAGATGGCAAAAGTGCATAGAAAATAATGGTTCATACTTTGATTAATTAAATATATTATATTAAAAAATATTCGACTTTTTGTTCCTCCCATACAAAACGCCAATTTCATATGTAAGGACCTAATAGTTTAGGACCTAGGATAGGACATAGGCTATTAAAATTTGGAAATTTTGACCTCTGAAGGGGTTAAATGGGGTGGTACCTAATGTTTGTATGGAAAATTATTTTTCCTTGGTTTGATTTACTCAAAACTCGGTTTAAATAAAGTATGAAATAAATAATTAAACATGTTTTTTATTTTTTTTAAATAACCCCTCGGGTTGTGTAATAAATTTATGAAATGTGTATGGAAAAAAAACACTGGTTCGCGGGCGAAGCCGCGGGGCGCATCTAGTATTTTATATTCCCCAAATTATATACCAAAATTATCTTTTCCGCAATCCCTAAGACGAAATGATTAAGTAAATCAAAACTTTCCTCAACTTCCAAAGTGTTTCCGACTTATTATGGTGGCAAAAAATACTATATTTCAGTGATTATTTACCTTCATCTTTATCTTGACGACCGATGTGGCGAGGTGGGCGAAGGTCCGCCTGCGAAGCAGGAGGTTGCGGGTTCGATTCCCGTCTCGGGACAAATATTGGTTTTTTTATGGTTTCATTTTACCTAGGTAGGTACCCAAAAAAGCAATTGTAGTATGAATGTACTTAAGGATATTTTAATGACAAGACATTTCCATTTAATGTAAAAAAGGTTTATTTGTCTATTCCAGTCGAATTACTACTGCATACAAAATTAGTGCATCCATCTGGTTTTCAACCTAAAAACAATAAGATAATAAGGATTTTGACAAAAAGGCAAACAATCAGTTCATTAGGAATACATTAGTTCATTAAGGTCAGATAATATGTTTGAAACAAGAATGATCTGCTTATTTGATTTTGGAAATTGCACCCTTGGTAATAGGCACAACACAATACTGATTAAATTCAGGCAAACTTGTTATAATAAGTTTCTTAACTTCCTTTTTTAATTGTCTATTCTAGACTATAGAGAAAGTTCAGCTGTGAGCAAATATACCAACTTTTGAGGAACCTCACCTCTCAAAAATATTAAAATAAGACTTCAAGAGTCATTAAACAAAATTATAAATAGATAGCTGCAGCAGCTTCATTAGATTAGTGATACAGCTAGATACACATTAGAAAGTATACTGGATAATGCCATCTCAGTTAGGTGAAAAATTGGTGTTACCTAAAGTGTATTTGCTTTGCAAATCATTGACTTTATTTATGGCAGTGCTGTTACACAAAAACTATAACTGCCATTTGCAAGCCATTTCATAGCCTTAGTAATTTGCAATTGCATGAATAGGATGTGCAAAGGCCATGAAATCGCTTTCCAATGTCAAATAGGATGGGTGGTTTTTGTGCGCACTGCTGATTGTCATATAAGTATGTATTATTATTACAAATCTATAATATATTTTAGTACAGCAAATATCATAGTAGACATTTATGTTGAAGGGCACACCAGCCCACCACAAGTAGTAGCATGAATACACCATAAATAAATTATTATAAATTTATATTATTATAAACTTTCAGCTATGGTAATTGGTTGGAACACTCATTTCTTTTCTAAGTAGATGCAAGGCATGCAATTATCACTGCTATAATAATTTAACTATATTAAAAAATAAAAACCAATCAGATCAACAAGCTATATTGATCCAGGTTTTAATTATACTATTTGTACTACTTGGTGTTTCTGTAGTGGGCATGTGTAGCCTTCTTGTTATTGGAGCTCACAAGTTCTGTTGTGCTGGGCTGGCTGGTGGAGGAGCTGCTTCCAGGTTCTTGATGAGCTGTGCCAGCCAGTGCTTTGTGGAGGTATCCTCCTGCAGACATGCAGAGAATGTGGCATCCCTCAACTGGTCTGGAAGGCATTGCCGCAGAGCCTCACGGGCCCTTGGATTATCAGACAGTCTCAAATAGCAACGAACTACATGCTTCAGTAATCGTGCCGATGGCTCTTTAGCAAGAGATAATACCATCTTTCCCAAGATCATAGCCACATGAGAGAATCTATCATAGGTCTGGCAAATATAACACAGGCCACTGTCATCGAGCAGAATCTTCTGAAGAATAAATGTGGCTACAGTTTTGGATAGTTCAGATCCATTTTCCATGATGCGTAGGCATAGTGGTATGATTTCAGTAGTTAGAAGGAATGTAATAACTTCTTGCTCATCAGTTTTGACTAGAGCTCCGATAACGCCAAGGCTGGTGAGACGCAGGTATTCAAAGGGACGGGTTTTGGACACAGTGTGGAGGAAGGGGTATAGGAACAGCGGGACGTGTGCTTGGAGGAAAGCCGAGCGCGTCTCGGGATGCGACGCGACGCACTGCATCAGCGCCAGAGCGTTACACACGCGGTTGCTTTGATGTGCGGTGAGCGTTGGCGGGATCATGGCTACGTATATATTAGTGATTTCTTGCAACAACGCCGCTATCGTACCGAAACTATGCCACAGCATAGGCGCCAGATCTGGCACGACTTCGCGTTTCTTACTGAGCTCCAGCAATGCATTCTCTCGAGTCTCCGGATTGCACAGTTCTACTATCCAATTATATATTTTCTCTCTATCCACTGCTGCTTGCATATTAGCGGGACTCGGCTGTGAGCTCATGCTGAGCATTTTGATTTCCTTTGAGGCTAGCACTGGCTCTGAAATACGCGAATTGGTTCTGTTTTGCACGTTCTATTGATTTATTTATAACATTGTCTTTATTTTAAAATATTGACTTATGTAGGTATCACAAAAATAATCTGGAAAATTCTGTATTTGATGAAAATTACTTTATTTCTATTGAATTTCACACATTTAACAGGCGTCGGACATTTATCCAAATGAGTGACATTGCCATTTGATGATTTGACATTATAGACATTTGTTGATAGGTATTTTCTTTTCTCCATGGACTCCATGGCATCAAGTTGCCATCATAGTTCGTATAAAGTTTAATTATTCATTTATTATTTAATTTATTAATAAATTAAATATACAAGTCATAAATTAAATAATTATTTATGCAATTATGTATGTACATACATTATTACTTAAGTAATTAGAGTCATCAACAAAGTAGAAGAGGTTAAGTCCAAAGCCAAAGCCCAACATTGGTAGAAAAACAAACGAGATACATGTTATGTATGTTGCCATCAACAAAGAAGTCAAGTCAAAGACCGAACAATAATATAATATGTTCGTATTGTGTTGTGTGCTCAAACTGCTCAAAGAAAATCAATTTTATAAGTTTAGACATAATATCTATACATGCATTGTATTAATTATATCAGTCATCTAGTACCCATAACACAAGCTCTGCTTAGCTTGGGGCTAAATGTTTGAAACACACGAAACACACAAAAGAGTTTTTATTTTAATTGATATATTGACTTAGGTACTGCTCGTATGGTAGCTACGTACGTACAAGGCAATTCATTGCCGGTGGCGCGATGGCGTCCCGATGGGATCTGTCGCGACACAACGCGCCACATCAATGTGTATCTGCCATTCTGCTGGCGCGTAACCGCGTGGGATGCAGTTCATTCCGTAAATATATTTTTTTTTTCGTTCTACGCAGTTATACCTATTTCATTTAAAAATGTCTGATTAACTTATAGAGTTAGTACGACAATATTATAGTGTACTCTATGACACTAAATATAAAGAAAATAAGGATCAAGGTATCAGGAATGGTGTTTGGGAAGAAATAGCAAAAACATTAAATATTTATTCTTTATTTTAAGATGAGTCATTAATAATAGAAATTGAATATTTTCATCAAAATGACTGTCAGTATCAGATGATTCCATTTTAAAACCAACACGTTTTGACGCCACAACTCTCAAACGATGAATGATCTAAAAATGCGACATATTGCGCCCCAACACAACACATCAGTATGAACGCTCAGCGAAACGACAGACGGCGCGCCCCGACAGACCCCGACACAGCAATACGAACCTAGCATATTGTAACACAGGCCAAAGAGAATTTAAATACTACGTAAAACACTGGCAACAGTAGTAATTGGTAGTAATGTATCCGATAAAAAAAAATCCTTGTATGTATGTATTTACATTACCTGTATGTAAAATATATTTCGGGATGCATTGGAAAGTCATGAAATAGTACCCAATGTTTATGTCGACCGTGAAGAAAATCCAATCTTGGCTCCAATCGATTAACTGTTTGTGTAAAAGCTGGTGATTGAGGTTTTGCCATAGCTTAGGTTTGTCAAACTTACGACTGATTCGCTCGTAATGTTTATTGCAAAGATTCTAGCAATAAGTACTAGTTTATTGTTGTAACTAGGTCTGTGCATATGTCGCTACATAATTGGAGTGGGTTGGTACCACGTTGAATCATCTGACTTACGCCATTTGTTTATGATATGACTAATTATTTGTAAGAAATAAAGTGGTGTTACAGCTGGGTTTAAAGTAGGCAGGATACTAGGAATTATTTAGCTAACACCCCTGATTATATTATGTGTTGTTTAACCCAGTGCAAATAAAATGTTCTAAAGTGCTTCAAAATATCTATAAATTTGCTTGATTAATCTGGCCTCTAGTTGTAATAAACCATTGACCTAATAGCCTGTGCTCTTGCTATTCGATAGAGTTATCATTTACATGGAGATAAGGTTAATTTGTGATTGAATGAACATTTTCCAGAACCATGGAGGTGTCACATACCTTGACCCTGAATGAGACTGCTTTGCAGCAACTGCCTGATGACAAAAAGCCACACTTCATATTTGAATGGCTCCGATTCCTTGACAAAGTTTTGGTGGCTGCTCATAAGGTATTATAATATTATTACTTCTTAATAAATTTATCTTTAGAAGAATAGATGAGGTTTTAGTGCTGTATAACTATAAAACTTGGAATATCAGCTAGACATTCCAGCTTTTCTCCGAGAATAATAATAATGCTTGACAAGCCACACATCCACGCTGCATCATAAAGCCCCAAAATAAGCAGGCAGAGCTTGTGTTATATAGGTAAAATCAATAACAAAACAAAGCATAGAAAAAAAAAACAATATAATAAAAAAAAAAAAAAATCAATGTTTTATTCCAGGCCTAGAGCCTACTAGTCTGTTCAAAATTTCAACCCGATCTGTTCAGTAGTTTTAGCATTAAGATAACAAACATCAATTCAAACATTCACATCTTATCTTACTATTATTAATGGGATGGGAATGTCTGTGTGATTGTTTGTTATAGGTAATCTCCGTAACTACATAAGTCATTTAGATGAAATTTTGTATTTGTTGTGTAGATTAGGACCTACAATAACATAGGATAGTATAATTTATAAAAATTAACCTCTGAAGGGGTTAAATGGGGTGATAAAGTTTGTATGGAAAATAATTATTCCTTGGTTCGGTTCACTCAAAACTCGGTGTAAATAAACATAATTAAGCACATATTTTTTATTTTTACACTATAACCCCTAGGAGGTGTGCAATAAATTTCTGAAATTTGTATGAAAATAACTCTGGTTCGCTGGCGAAGCCGCAGCGCGCATCTAGTTTATAATATTGCTATGATTTTTCAGTCTGACATCAAGAGTTGCCAGCAGAAACTAGTGGCACAACTAGTGAACCTTCTCCGTGAGAACCTCGGTGTCCCAGCTAGAAGACTGCTGGCCAGATGTCTGGCAACACTCTTCTCTGTTGGCGACACATTCCTTCTGTTTGATACTGTCAATAAATGCAATGACATTATCAAGGTGAAGGATGATTCCCCATCATACTTGCCGACCAGATTGTAAGTTTATTTATAAATATACTAGCGACCCGCCCTGGCTTCGCACGGTTTTATTATACGTATAAACCTTTCTCTTGAATCACTCTATCTATTTAAAAAAACCATATCAAAATCCGTTGCGTAGTTTTAAAGATTTAAGCGTTCAAAGGGACATAGGGAAATAGGGACACAGAAAGTGACTTTGTTTTATACTATGTAGTGATCCTACTTGTATCTACAGCATGTGCATTGTTTTAATGGAAACATTTCAAGGCTATTTCTATCCCATGGGAACTGATTTATGGGGTCTATGTTTTATTCCAAAGCTAGGAATAAGTCTTTTCAAAATTTCAGTCTGATCCATTCAGTAGTTTTTGCATGTGATGTAACAGACATCAATTTTTTATAACATACAACTTTTGCGTTTATATTAATACTAGCGACCCGCCCCGGCTTCGCACGGTTTTATTATATTTATAAACATTCCTCTTGAACCACTCTATCTATTAAAAAAAAACCGCTTCAAAATCCGTTGCGTAGTTTTAAAGATTTATGTATTCAAAGGGACATATGGTGGACATAGGGACAGAGAAAGCGACTTTATTTTATACTATGTAGTGATTTTTATATTGATGTCTCTTCACTAGTTGTAGACTAAAAGACATGTAGAAATACAGGTGGAATTGTTGTATTAAATTGTTTTCAGAGCTGCAATATGCTGTTTGGGCGGCATGTATGAGAAACTTGGCAGAATGATGGGCAGGTCTTATGAAGAGACAGTGACAACACTAGTGAGGTCTTTGAAGAGTGCTGAGTCACAGACCAGGCTAGAGATTATGAATACTCTTGAGAAAGTAAGGCTTTTTACTATACAGGGTGTTTGGTGAAGGGTTGGAAGGAGGGAAGAAGAGACAATTAAAAACAATTTTTGGGGTAATGATGTATAGCTTTGGAAAATCGTAAACAAATAAAAAAAAGAGGATTAAAAAAATGTGAACAGTTAAGGTCCTAATTGTATTTTACAAATAGGTCCACCTACACACCCACCGAATTTGTCTAACCTTCCACCAAACACCCTATACAACTTTTCTAATTTTTTAAAGTGATGTTTGATTTTCTTATCGTTATTTATTATAATAATGGAGTTTTCACTCCCATTGGTATATTCTAGTTACTAATTTTAACTGACTTCAAAATAGGAGGAGATTATCTCAATTTGTTGGTTTATTCCCTTGGGTACGGAACACTAAAGACCTAACATAAATAATGCTGGACAATCCACACTGTTCCATCTAGCCCCAAAGTAAGCTCAAAGCTTGTGTTATGGGTACTAGATAACTGATACATTTCATTAGTATACATAGATAGATATTTTTATTATATACACCCTGTATAGAAAATACCCAGAGTAAAAGTCTCCACACACAGAAGCCGGAGGCGGAGCGGAGGCGAAGGCGTACCGGTTTTTCCTATGGCACCGCGCCGCGGTGCCATGTGTGTGTAGGCTTTCTTATGATTCAATAGAATACAACTCGCACGCCTTCGCCTCCGCTCCGCCTCCGTGTGTGTGGAGACCTCTAGGGAACTTTCTGCAGATCGTACACAAATTTGTTCCGAGGCGGGAATCGAACAACCTCTTGCGACGCAGGCGGTCTCTCGCCCACTGCGCCACTGAGGTCGCCAATAGTGTTAGTAGAATAGAAAATCATTTATTTAAAACAACTACAGATACAACACACTTATAAATAGGAGGTGCATACAACGTTGTTTTGTTATAAAAGGGCCCTAACTCAGCATAATACTGGCTTAGGTCCCATAAGGCACCAAGCCAGCGCTGGTCTTCCGTTAGGACCCGCGTTGACATCACCACCTTCAAAATTACAAAAAAAAAACTAAAAAGAACTTACAAGTAAAAAAAATGATTCATAGATAGATAGATAGATAGATAACTTCTTTATTGCACCATCAAAAATTGTAGTAACATATAAGCTTAAACACTAATAACTACATCTAAAGTGGCACAATCATAATTCATATTATGATATTACAGAAAAAAAAACAAAAAGCAGTATTAATTTAATTAATTATTAGTATTAAACCTAAAAGGTTTGTTTGTAGATTTGTGTGGGTATGGGCACAGCCGCCCCGGCCGCGGTGCGCGAAGTCTCCCGCGCGTCCCGCTCCGCCCTGATGTCGGACCGCGCGCCGCCGGTGCGCGCGGCGGCGGCGCACGCGCTCCGGAACCTTCTGCCACTGATGAAGCTGACTCCCGCAGACCTGGACGCTATAGCCGCCGCCTGCCTCAGATCCGCTCACCCCAGTGACTACACTCTCAGGTATTACAGTTTGTTTGTAGATTTGTGTAGGATCAACTCACTCAACTCAACTCAGATCCGCTCACCCCAGTGACTACACTCTCAGGTATTACAGTTTGTTTGTAGATTTGTGTAGGATCAACTCACTCAACTCAACTCAGATCCGCTCACCCTAGTGACTACACTCTCAGGTATTACAGTTTGTTTGTAGATTTGTGTAGGTATGGGCTCAGCCGTACCGCCCTGATGTCGGTCACCCCAGTGACTATACTCTCAGGTATTACAGTTTGTAGATTTGTGTAGGTATGGGCACAGCCGTACCGCCCTGATGTCGCTCACCCCAGTGACTATACTCTCAGGTATTTCAGTTTGATTGTAGATTTGTGTAGGATCAACTCACTCAACTCAACTCAGAACCGCTCACCCCAGTGACTACACTCTCAGGTATTAACAGTTTGTAGATTTGTGTAGGTATGAGCTCAGCCGTACCGCCCTGATGTCGGTCACCCCAGTGACTATACTCTCAGGTATTACAGTTTGATTGTAGATTTGTGTAGGATCAACTCACTCAACTCAACTCAGAACTGCTCACCCCAGTGACTACACTCTCAGGTATTTACAGTTTGTAGATTTGTGTAGGTATGGGCACAGCCTTACCGCCCTGATGTCGCTCACCCCAGTGACTATACTCTCAGGTATTTCAGTTTGATTGTAGATTTGTGTAGGATCAACTCACTCAACTCAACTCAGAACCGCTCACCCCAGTGACTACACTCTCAGGTATTAACAGTTTGTAGATTTGTGTAGGTATGGGCACAGCCGTACCGCCCTGATGTCGCTCACCCCAGTGACTATACTCTCAGGTATTGCAGTTTGATTGTAGATTTGTGTAGGATCAACTCACTCAACTCAGATCCGCTCACCCCAGTGACTACACTCTCAGGTATTTATAGTTTGTAGATTTGTGTCGGTATGGGCTCAGCCGTACCGCCCTGATGTCCCTCACCCCAGTGACTATACTCTCAAGTATTACAGTTTGATTGTAGATTTGTATAGGTTCAACTCACTCAACTCAAATCAGATCCGCTCACCCCAGTGACTATTCTCTCAGGTATTTATAGACTTTTTACATAAATGGTATACCACACACACATCTGTAAGTAATGTATTTTTGAATGTTTATTTAGTACATATTAAAATAAGTATGACTAGATTAGTTAAGTAGAAAAGTACATTAATTAAGTGCCATATGTCCACGAGAGTTACTGCCGACAAACTGTTACACAGTTTGGCAGATACTGTAGTTATAATTTAATGTAATATTATTTGTAAAATAAATAAAATACAAATACAGGAAACGTTATAGTCGGAATCTAATCAGTCATAGAAGGCCGCACTCTATAGAAGAATACCAATAGAGGGCGGCCTTATCGCTATGAGCGATCACTTTCTGGAAATTTAGTATGGACTGGACGTGAAAGACTAAAGATGGAGGTACTTGTAGAAATATATCAGTTTAAATTTAATTTATTAGAATGTTTTTAGGATGACGGTTGTTTGTATTGTATTGGACGGTATTGAGCAACTGTTTTAGTGTTAGTCTTTTTGTTATGTTTTACTTAACTGTGGTGTGCGTGCAATGAAGAGTATTTGTATTGTATTATTAGAATGTTTGTAAGATGACGGTACAAGGCGGTACAACTTAATAAATTAAAACAATTAATACTTACTAAATAAATAATTCTGGACAATCCACACAGCATCATCTTGCTCCAAGCTAATCAGAACTTGAGTTTTGTAATAAAAATGTACTATTATATATGCAACAAATCAAGTAAAGTTACTCTTAGGGTGCTAAATAATCTAGTCTGTCTGAATTGACACGTTAAATAGTAACTATAGACTTTTTAACAAGCGAAAATGCAGCCTTTGAGGCAGACACAGTGGCCATTCTTATTTGACATTGTATTCTTCATGTTTAACAATACAATCTTTATTGTACACCACAGAAGAAGAAATTAGAAAGAAAAACATAACAATAAAAATATTAGTTTAACATAATATTCCGTTCAACAGATGCGCGATCGCAGAACTGCTGGGAACATTGATAGCGACAACTCAGGCTGGTGAGGTCACCAACCTGAATAAGAAAATTGGCACTCCAGCTGGTATGCAGTTTGTGTTAATGTCGAATTTATTGGTAACCCAAGCTACATCATAGACGTTTGATCTTAACCCTTACTGAAATAAACTTCAAAGAATGATAAAGCGAAAATAGGTATAATTATTTTGCGGTACGCAGAAAATATTAAAATCCAGGACAAAAAAATATTTGATTCATCGAAAATCAAACCATCACCTACGCGTCACATCGCACGCGAAAGCCAACATTTTTGTAAAATTTTCAGTACAACAAAACAAGAAAGACCCTCCTAAAAACGTGGTTTCACTAGACGAAGCGCTTAACCTCTTGATGGGCGCGTTCCTTAGAGGCGGCACTTCATTCTTAAAGGGAGAGATCATCAAATCTGGCTCGGGAGTGAACAGGGAAGTTCGCGTTTGCGTTACCAATGTGAGTATTAAGAGATAACGTCATTATTGAGTTCATTTTAAAAACTGGGGCCTTGTTGTTGTCTAAGTCAACTGATAAAGATCGATTCATTTTTGATATTTGAAACCTAGCCTGGACTTCGATTGTACACTGGTTGGCATTTGAATTTAACAGGCCCCTGGCTTTTATTGGCCTACATCAAATAGGTTATTTTTTATAAATCAAGCGTCAATGAATAATTAGCTGTCAATTACATATCAAGTATCCAACAATCAAGTATCAATCTCATACCATGGCCATGCTAGGAACCTTTTAGATAGAAAAATATTATTTCTATGGCCCACTGTGCAACTATGTCCACGTTTTGATAACGACCAACACAGTCGCGTGCCATAGACCGCCAACAGTTGTCATTTTCATTTAAATTAATTTATTAATTCACTGGAAATTACTATTAATTTGATACTTCAAATTAAATGAACATAAATAGGTTAAAAACTTTTAAAGGTAAAGTAACTCAAAATGACTTTATATCTTCAAAAGCCTTGCCTTAGCAGAGAATTAAAACGTGCCTCTTTTCTCAGGCTTATGTGGTGTTTGTTCAAAACATGGGAGGCGTTTGGCTGGAGAGAAACGTGACTACGTTTCTGAACCATGTGCTGGATCTAGTTGCTAATCCCAAAGCTGCTAGCTCGCATGTCGATGCTGTTTATTCTAGGTGAGTGTAGTTGTACTAACTTTTTTGTTAATTTAAAACAATAAATAAAGTTATCATACTTCTCATACAGTTGAATTGATTGAATAACAACGATGGTGTAACGTTGTTCCACTTCACATGTAGCTATGTAACTTCTGTCTATTTCGGTTAACAAAGTGGCAATGCTGCCAGCATTCTGGGAACAAATTTATTTTAGTATTTATTTGTTACTAGGTAGTTGTAATTTGATGTTTTATTTTCTTATATGAAAAAAATTATAAAATGTAACTTGTACTTAACAAAATATGTCCCTTTGTATGCTTAAATCTTTAAAACTACGCAACGGATTTTGATGCGATTTTTTTTAATAGATAGAGTGATTCAAGAGGAAGGTTAATACGTATAATAAAGCCGTGCGAAGCCGGGGAGGGTCGCTAGTTAAGGTATAAAATATAAACCTATTTTGTAAATATTTGTCTATACTTTATTTCAGAAAATGTATAAACTACATACTCCGCAACACGCTCGGTAAGATGCTAGGCGAGAAGGCCCAAGCATCCGCGTGCAAGGAAATTATACAGATCGTCATTAAACAGATGAACAGTATTGACTTCAACCCGGAGAACGCCAAGGATTGTAATCAGGTCAGTTCTTTATTATCAATTCAAAGTCTTTACTGCGAACGATGAGGATGATGTACAATATACATCATCATCATCAACCTATATAAGTCCAATGTTGAACGTAGGCCTCCCCCTATTGAGTGATATTATGGACAAAAGTAACTGAAATTAATTAAACCTTCTCAAATATAAACCAAACAAGGGCAAAGGGTTTCTGTTTTATGTTGGTTCCTAAATTTAAAAATCTATTAGTTTGGAGTTTTTGGTCCGGTTTTGAAATTTATTTAACGAGAAGCTACAATATTTCCTAGTGAAATTTATTTAACGAGAAGCTACAATATTTCCTAGTGACATAGAATATGTTCTGTCATGTACCGCATGATTAAAGTCGCAAGGAGATACCTGTGGTTAAATACCATTTATTAAATAAATGTATTAAATGATATTTAATCTTAATATATATCGAGCGACGTACTTTAAATCCCTCTTTACACTCAGGATTCTACTTTAGAATCCTTCGCTTCTGTATCAAACAATCGCTAGCCCTAAATATATCGTTTTTCCATTGTGACACAATCTACTATTTTAATGATTATTAAATTATAGTGCGTAAGTCCTCGCATTCGGGTAATATCTAAGAAATTGAAATCGCAAAAAAATCGGGTTAAAGTCTCGCCGTAATCGAAAACTTTTGCGATTTTATTTAGTTTCTTACAATTTTTTCACAAGTGTCAGTTCGGCCAGACGACAGCTCAGTGTTGGATCTTTTGGCGCCAATGATGATGAGCATTTTGGAAATTAAATTATTTTCGTGTAGCCAGATCATGTTCATAGTTTTTTATTTCGTTATTCTACATTTATATCCGTGAAAACCTTAAATAAGCTTACTGTTATATATATAACTACTAGCGACCCGCCCCGGCTTCGCACGGATTTATTATACGTAAAAACCTTCCTCTTGAATCACTCTATCTATTAAAAAAACCGCATCAAAATCCGTTGCGTAGTTTTAAAGATTTAAGCGTTCAAAGGGACATAATGACATAGGGACAGAGAAAGCGACTTTATTTTATACTACATATGTAGTGATTTGTTACCTTGTTAAGACTCTGGTTTTCCTTTAAATAAATACATTTTAATAGTACTTACCCTTTTTTCACAGGAAACCCTATTCAGCCAACACTTACTAGTCTGCGCTCTGATGGAGGCTGGTGAATTAGCGCTCCAGCTAGGCACATCGGTCCAGAATCTAGTATCTGACACGTCACTGAACATGCTCGATGCCATTTGCACTGTCCTCGAGCATCCGTGCGTAGCGGCGCGGTTGGCGGCCGCTTGGTGCGTCCGCTGCGTGTGCGTAGCGCTGCCGTCGCAAATAACGCCGCTCTTGGATAAGTGTGTGGATGCTTTGGATGCCGCTCGGCCGACACCGCATCATATTTCTGGTGAGTTTTCAAATAACTTAAAGAGAAGTTTCTAAATTCGACTTTTTATGTAATAATTTTTGTATGGACGATTTGAATTGTTTTTATTTGAGAGCTGGTCTTGTATTTTTATTTGAGAGCTGGTGCTTGTCTAGTTGGTCCTATTTAATTTGATCAATATCTGATTAGCAGTTTTTAGGGTTGCGTATCCAAAGAGTAAAACGAACTAAGACTCCGCTATCCGTTTGTCACCAGGCATGGATGACGTATTTCTGTTGCCGTTATAAAAAAAATACTAAAAAGCTGAAAAAATATTTAACGAGGGCTCCCATACAACAGACATTGAATTATTGCCGTTTTATAGATAATGGAAAATAATATTTATTTCCACACACATTTACTCAAACACACACAATAAAACAAATAAAATTAAAAAAAAACAGAACATGTAGTTCAATAAGCTGTTTTGTCTTAAACTTGTAGTTGCCTCAAATAAACATAATCATTCAGTTACAAAGGAAATTACAATGTAAATTTTGTACGTGTGTATTTCTTGCAATAAACGATTCGATTAATCTCCCTTCACAGGTTACTCAGCAGCCTTAGCCGCTATACTCGGCGCAGTCCGCCTCTCCCCCTTAGGGGTTCCCCATGGAAGGGGGAAGATAGCTTTCAACGCGGCAGAACAACTGCTCCGCTCAGCCGGACAGAGCAGTCGACTTACTGCAGCGAGGACCAACGCGGGCTGGCTCATTGTTGGTGCTATTTGTACACTAGGTTAGTATATAGATACTTGGAAGGGGGAAGATAGCTTTCAACGCGGCAGAACAACTGCTCCGGTCAGCCGGACAGAGCAGTCGACTGACTGCCGCGAGGACCAACGCGGGCTGGCTCATTGTTGGTGCTATTTGTACACTAGGTTAGTATATAGATACTTGGAAGGGGGAAGATAGCTTTCAACGCGGCAGAACAACTGCTCCGCTCAGCCGGACAGAGCAGTCGACTTACTGCAGCGAGGACCAACGCGGGCTGGCTCATTGTTGGTGCTATTTGTACACTAGGTTAGTATATAGATACTTGGAAGGGGGAAGATAGCTTTCAACGCGGCAGAACAACTGCTCCGCTCAGCCGGACAGAGCAGTCGACTTACTGCAGCGAGGACCAACGCGGGCTGGCTCATTGTTGGTGCTATTTGTACACTAGGTTAGTATATAGATACTTGGAAGGGGGAAGATAGCTTTCAACGCGGCAGAACAACTGCTCCGCTCAGCCGGACAGAGCAGTCGACTTACTGCAGCGAGGACCAACGCGGGCTGGCTCATTGTTGGTGCTATTTGTACACTAGGTTAGTATACATATACTTGGAAGGGGGAAGATAGCTTTCAACGCGGCAGAACAACTGCTCCGCTCAGCCGGACAGAGCAGTCGACTGACTGCCGCGAGGACCAACGCGGGCTGGCTCATTGTTGGTGCTATTTGTACACTAGGTTAGTATATAGATACTTGGAAGGGGGAAGATAGCTTTCAACGCGGCAGAACAACTGCTCCGGTCAGCTGGACAGAGCAGTCGACTGACTGCCGCGAGGACCAACGCGGGCTGGCTCATTGTTGGTGCTATTTGTACACTAGGTTAGTATATAGATACTTGGAAGGGGGAAGATAGCTTTCAACGCGGCAGAACAACTGCTCCGGTCAGCTGGACAGAGCAGTCGACTGACTGCCGCGAGGACCAACGCGGGCTGGCTCATTGTTGGTGCTTTTTGTACACTAGGTTAGCATATAGATACTAGAATATAATAATAGATTCAGTGACTTTGTTCTTCCAACACAAACTAGGTTCGTAATCACCCGCTTACAGTCATTATGCGTTCGCTAAACTACGAAAGTTAGTAGTAAAATATAATATATAATCTCTTTTATAATATATGTTTTTGTATGTAAAGGTGTTCCAGTCGTAAGAGGGTTGTTGCCGCGAATGCTGCTGCTCTGGAGGAACAGCTTCCCGCGATCTGTCAAAGAGCTGGAGTCGGAGAAATCCAGAGGAGATGCTTTTACTTGGCAGGTAAGAATTGTTTGGGTACTTTGCGAGTAAGATGAATGTAAAACGGTGTCCCGCAGTTTCAATAGCGTCACAGTTGATGAAAGGTAGCCCATGGTTTATTCAGGCCTAGAACTCCCCAAGATAATCGTCATGCAAGAACAAATCACGGCACTTTCTAACAAAAAATTGTCATGACGACCACGACCGTTCTGCCAAGACCGAAACAAATGACAAGAAGAACTAACTGTATTGAAAATTTTGACCCGATCCGTTCTGTAATTTTGTGAAGATGTAAAAAAACATCCATCCATCCAAACTTACGCATTTATAATGTTAGTGTGATAAAAGGAGCATTGTTTAATTTTATCAGCAATGTCTTTTGCAGCGAAATTGTTCTTTTTTTTTTCAAATCCGCGCATCTGATGCGATTACTCAAAATTCCAACTGATGCGAGTTATTTCTGTGTATAATAAAAATATCTATCTATTATACTTTATTAAGTATATCAGTCATCTAGTACCCATAACATAAGCTCTGCTTAGCTTGGGGCTAGATGATGCTATGTGGATTTCCCTGCATTTTTTTTATTACACTTTATAACCCCTCTATCAGGTGACATTGGAAGGTCGCGCCGGCGCGTTGTCTGCGCTACACAGTCTGTTGATCCACTGTCCGTCGCTGGTCAACAATGACGACACGGCGAAGCGCCTCGCTCAGCCCATAGAGGGAGCTATTGCAGTGCTCACCAAGTAAGATATATACTTAGATAATCGTTTTATTGGTAAAGTCTACATAAAAAATATTTTACTCTAAATGAAGTATCTAATTTATGAAAAAAAAAAAAAACTTTTGAAAAGCGCCTCGCTCAGCCCATAGAGGGGGCCATTGCAGTGCTCACCAAGTAAGATAAATACTTAGATAGTAAGACGTTTTATTGGTAAAAAGTCTAATTTAAAATAGAACATTGTTACCCAAGGGTTGAAAGTAACTTATTTAGTCCCGAGACTAACGAGGGCGCCAATAGTTCGAGGGACTACATAAGTTACTTTCGCCCGAGGTAAACACTATGTTTTTCATTACGAATACAAGGAAATATATATAAAAAACATTAGAAAACAAATTAATCAAATTGCCGCAATTTTTTTTAATTAGTCTATCTAGGACAGGCGAAAGCCGTAAAGCCATACTGCCTTGTCTTTGGTATTTTTTGAATGTCGCTACGGCGATTTTTTAGCTTCAGCATTTATTCTGCCATTATCATGGTTCAATAGTAAAGTAACGTTATAGCTGTCAGTTGAAAATGATTCTCCTTAGGGCGGAAAGTATCACTTTGAACCGAGCGGGTTGAAAGTGATACTTTCCGCCCTAAGGAGAATCATTTTCAACTGACAGTGACTGACTGAAACTGACTCTTCAGGCATGTTCAGACCTACTTTCCGAGTATGAGTAATGAAAATAATTTATCTTTTTGCAGCGTATCAAGCGTTGTCCGAAGCTACGGCGGAGCCCTAAAAGCCCCAGCGGCGTTACTGCGCCTCAGATTGTACCAGGCGTGCAGCGCTCTAACTGGGGCAAGCGCGCCCGCTGCACCCCTCCTGAGGCTATTAGCTGCTGAGTTGGCTGGCTCCGCCGACCCTGCTGGGGCAAACGTTGCTACCGGTCAGTTTATAAATTAAATAAATAAATTAAAATTTGTCTCAAAATTATGGAAGTTTCCTAAGACCGTTTTATGTAGATGTATCGTTAAAGTTCGAAACACACAGAAGCCGGAGGCGGAGTGGAGGCGAAGGCGTACGAGTTGTATTCTATGGAATCCTATGAAAGCCTACACACACACCGCAGGCCGTGGCGACGCGGTGCCATAGGAAAAACCGCCTCGCCTTCGCCTCCGCTCCGCGTCCGGCTTCAGTGTTCTTTTTGCGACCCGTCAAAAATTCACCCTGTATATTGAAAACACACCTCTTACCACCTTTCTTATTTAAATTCAAATCATTTATTTCAGACAGTAGGTTACAATTTAGATCCATAGTCCATATAACGACCTTTTTCAATATAAATAAGAATAAAAATTTAAACAAATTGTTATGGGGAGTTTAATTTAATTTTTCTTTCATATAAGGCTTGGTGAGATCTGCAATGCACCCTCGAGATACAATTTTGCTCGGCGAAGAAGGATGGATCTATGACACTGATCACGCTGATATCGAGGAACAGGTATTTTACTAGTAAATATAAATAATATAATCACTACATAGTATATAACAAAGTCGCTTTTTCTGTCCCTATATCCCTATGTCCCTTTGAATGCTTAAATCTTTTAAACTACGCAACGGATTTTGATGCAGTTTTTTTAAATAGATAGAGTGATTCAAGAGGAAGGTTTATATGTATAATAACCGTGCGAAGCCGGGGCGGGTCGCTAGTAAATAATAAATCCGGACAGTCCACACAGCATCATCTAGCCCCAAGCTAAGCAGAGCTTGTGTTATGGTTACTAGATGACTGATATACTTAAAACAATATAATACATAGATAGATATTTTTTTATTATACATAGAAAACGCCCAACGGAACAAATTTCTGCAGATCGTACACATTTTTTTTCCGAGGCGGGAATCGAACCCGCAACCTCCTGCATCGCAGGCGGACCACTGAGGTTGTCAACTATCAACCCTTACTCTGGATGTTTTTTCGACTACTCGTAATAATCACATATTGATTGAAATCCCTTTTTTATAGCTGACGTCACCTCTAAGCGCAAGCGGATCCAGTGCATTGGAACATGAGCCTTGCTGCGTGTACCGAGGGTTGAACGGCGCTCAGCCGCTAGGCGTCGCGGTCATCGACGCATCGGTTACTCTCTTCCCGCAAATCTTCGCTAGAGCCGCTACCAAACATAGGTAAACTATAAAAACTCCGTTTATTTAAGTAAAACGTTAATATATAGTTATTTCAGAAATTACATAGGTATATCCTTATCCTTACGAATATAATTTCATCATCATCATCATCATCAACCTATATTAGTCCACTGCTGGACATAGGCCTCCCCCAATGAGCGCCATAGCGCCCTGTCTTCAGCTTGACGCATCCAGCATCTGCCAGCAGTCTTTCGCAGATCGTCATCCCACCTGGCCGGAGGGCGTCCTACGCTACGTTTACCGAGTCGCGGTCTCCACTCAAGAACACGTTTACCCCAACGGTTGTCAGTTCTTCGCGAGATATGGCCGGCCCATTGCCACTTCAGCTTGCTAATTCTTTGAGCTATGTCGATAACTTTGGTTCTCTGTCGGATGTATTCGTTACGAATTCTATCCTTCAGAGAGACTCCGAGCATAGCTCTTTCCATAGCTCGCTGGGCGACTTTGAACTGGTGGACCAGCCCTACCGTGAGTGTCCACGTCTCAGCTCCGTAGGTCATTACGGGTAGGACGCACTGATTGAAAACTTTCGTTTTCAAACATTGCGGTATGGATGAAGAGAAGACTTGACGTAGTTTCCCAAATGCTGCCCAGCCTAGCTGGATCCTCCTCTTGGCCTCCTTCTCAAAATTGTTTTTACCTAGCTGTACAATCTGCCCAAGGTAAGTATACTCGGAAACAATTTCAAGAAGGTGACCATCTACGACGATCGGTCCCGGAACAATGTGGCCATTGATCATGACTTTGGTTTTATCCAAATTCATGCCAAGACCGATACATCGCGAGGCTGAAGCTAGGCCGTCCAGCATGTGGGTCAGCTCCTCTAGCGACTCCGCCATTACGACTATGTCATCAGCGAATCGCAGGTGTGAGATGTAATCGCCGTTTATGTTAATGCCCTTACCTTTCCAGTCCAGCGTCTTAAACATATCTTCCAATGCGCTCGTGAACAGTTTCGGGGATATGACATCCCCCTGTCTCACTCCTCTGCGCAATTGGATAGGTTTAGACTGCTGGTCCTGTACTTGGACACTCATAGTGGCAGCTTCATAGAGACACCTCAGCACTTCGATGTAACGATAGTCTACTTGGCATCGCTGTAAGGATTCCAGAACAGCCCAGGTTTCAACAGAGTCAAAGGCTTTCTCATAGTCCACAAAAGCGAGACACAGGGGCTGATTATACTCTTCGGACTTCTGTATAATCTGCCTCACTGTGTGTATGTGGTCTATGGTGCCATATCCTCCGCGGAACCCGGCCTGTTCTGGTGGCTGGAACTCGTCAAGTCTCCTGGCGAGACGATTCGTGATCACTCGTGAGAACAGCTTATAGATGTGGCTCAGGAGTGTGATGGGTCTGTAATTTTTAAGGAGAGTTTTATCACCCTTCTTAAAAAAGAGCACCACCAAACTCCCGCTCCACGCCTTAGGAGTTCTCCCACTGTGGAGGACGGTATTGAAGAGGTGTTGTAGCTCCTGTATAACGGAGGCTCCTCCTGCCTTCAGAAGCTCTGAAGTTATACCGTCCTCACCGGGGGCTTTTCCATTTTTAAGCTGCCTCAAAGCTAACACGATTTCGTCTTGACTGATGTCTGGCAGTTCGTCGGTGTAGTGGCGTGTCAGGGTGGCTCTAGAATCAAGGTCGTCTCGTCGGGAACGAGGGGCATGTGCAGTATACAGACGGCCATAAAAATCCTCTATCTCGGCTGAAATCTCCGGTTTCGACAGTACGGTCCTCCCATCGTGCGTTTTAAGCTTCGTTAGGTGGCTCCTGCCAAGCTGCTGAGTGAATACTTTGGACCCTCGGTTTCGCTCTATCGCCTCTTCAATGAGGCGTGTGTTGGAGCTCCGAAGGTCGCGCCGTACCATCTTCGCAATTTGCTTGTTCAGGTCTGACCTCTCTGCCGAAGACACTTGGGTGGTTTCCCGTCTTCTTGTCATCAGATCCAGAGTCTCATCCGAGAGTTTGGACTTCTTGCCAGTTCGCTGTTTTTTGCAGAACTTGATGCCCTCATCCCTCAACGTTTTGACCAGATTGTGTAGGCTCTCGTCAGCGTCATCAGTGGGTTCCAAGGCAACAAATCTTTCTCCGAGTAGCTGCTCGAACTTCTCGGTGCCCGCCATGATTTGGATTGGATTTGGTCGGAGCGTGGACTTCATCAGACGGTGTCTTTCAAGCTTCAAGTTGATATTCAGAGTGCCTCGGAGCATTCGGTGATCAGATCCGGTATTGAACCTGTTGATCACTGAGACATCTCTGAATATGTGCTTGCTATCCGTCATGATGAAGTCGATCTCATTTTTAGTCACAGTGTCGGGGCTTTGCCACGTCCACTTCCTTTGAGGCTGTTTCTTAAAGAAGGAGTTCATTAAGAACAGTCCCTCTTTCTCAAGGAAGTTGACAAGCATTTGCCCCCTGTGATTCCTGATTCCATAACCATGCGGGCCTATTCGGGATTCATTGCCAGTCTGGATTCCCACCTTGCCGTTAAAGTCCCCCATAACAACGTTGAAGTGAGCCTTAGTGGTGTTGTGTAAGGCTTTGGATATGTCTTCGTACATATCCTCCACTTCATCGTCCGAGTGTGCCGAGGTCGGTGCGTAGACCTGAATTACCTTCATGCTATACCGCTTGGAAAGCCGAAGGATCAGGTACGCTACCCTGGTCGACACACTGGAGATTTCTTGAACGTTGCTAGAGAGGGCCTTATTGACGAGGAAACCCACTCCACCCTGGGATGTTTTATCACCCTCACGAAAGTAGAGAAGATGGCCTGAGTCTAGGGTTACGGTGTCCTCCCCCTCTCTACGGACTTCACATAACCCGAGAACATGCCATTTAATGTTCTCTAACTCCACTTCCAACTGCGCTAAATGATGGTCAAGCCTCAGAGTGCGTCCGTTAAACGTTGCCAGGGTCATTCCAGTAAGCGTGTGGTAGCCTAAATACCGGTGATTCTTAGCACCCCCTGCCCCGCCGTTACCATGACCGCTACCATGGCCAGGAATAGCGAGGCGGCCGGGTACTGGGGGCCATTTTTTGGCGTTTCCTATCATTTCGGGGGTAATGCCCATAATCCCCACGCTGGGCATGCGGGTTGGGGATCGCAGTCTGATGATGAGGTTGTTCTAGAGGGGTGCTGCTGCCCACCCCCCGGTATATCCCTTAGTCGCCTCTTACGACACCCACGGGAAGAGTTGGGGTAATGCTATTCTAAGCCGGCACCACACGGCACGGCGAATATAATTTATAATATATTAATATTAATCGTATTCATATCATTATTTATTGTATTATACCATGTTATTTAAGATAAAAAATATTAAATACATAAACGTATAATATAAAATATTAATCGTGTATAATATATTAATATTATAAAAGAAAAAGTTTGTATGTATGGAGGTATGGATGTGGGGATGTTTGTTACTCTTCCATGCAAAAACTACTGAATAGATCAGGCTGAAATTTTGAACGGTTGTTGTTCTAAGCCTGGAATAAAACATAGGATTTTTCATTAGTCAAATTATTTATTTATTTATACATAAATGACACCACAAAAAAACTTTTGCGAATCGTGTATTATGCATGTAGTACAATACATTCTTATATCAGTTATCTAGTACAAGTACACCTAACACAATCTCTGTTTAGCTTGAGGCTAGATGATGCTGTGTTGATTATTTATTTATTTATTTGGGAAACAAAAAGCTTATATTTATGTAACTATAGGTCCGTGCACTGGAACTAGACATGTGCGCCGACGTTGAAATATCCGGCGGCGGACGCCGGCCTGAAATCGGCGGCGGCGGCGTGATTTCGGCGTGAACTCGGCGCGTATAATATTTGTTTCAACATCAACCTATATTAGTCCACTGCTGGACATAGGCCTCCCCCAATGAGCGCCATAGCGCCCTGTCTTCAGCTTGACGCATCCAGCATCTGCCAGCAGTCTTTCGCAGATCGTCATCCCACCTGGCCGGAGGGCGTCCTACGCTACGTTTACCGAGTCGCGGTCTCCACTCAAGAACACGTTTACCCCAACGGTTGTCGGTTCTTCGCGAGATATGGCCGGCCCATTGCCACTTCAGCTTGCTAATTCTTTGAGCTATGTCGATAACCTTGGTTCTCTGTCGGATGTATTCGTTACGAATTCTATCCTTCAGAGAGACTCCGAGCATAGCTCTTTCCATAGCTCGCTGGGCGACTTTGAACTGGTGGACCAGCCCTACCGTGAGTGTCCACGTCTCAGCTCCGTAGGTCATTACGGGTAGGACGCACTGATTGAAAACTTTCGTTTTCAAACATTGCGGTATGGATGAAGAGAAGACTTGACGTAGTTTCCCAAATGCTGCCCAGCCTAGCTGGATCCTCCTCTTGGCCTCCTTCTCAAAATTGTTTTTACCTAGCTGTACAATCTGCCCAAGGTAAGTATACTCGGAAACAATTTCAAGAAGGTGACCATCTACGACGATCGGTCCCGGAACAATGTGGCCATTGATCATGACTTTGGTTTTATCCAAATTCATGCCAAGACCGATACATCGCGAGGCTGAAGCTAGGCCGTCCAGCATGTGGGTCAGCTCCTCTAGCGACTCCGCCATTACGACTATGTCATCAGCGAATCGCAGGTGTGAGATGTAATCGCCGTTTATGTTAATGCCCTTCCCTTTCCAGTCCAGCGTCTTAAACATATCTTCCAATGCGCTCGTGAACAGTTTCGGGGATATGACATCCCCCTGTCTCACTCCTCTGCGCAATTGGATAGGTTTAGACTGCTGGTCCTGTACTTGGACACTCATAGTGGCAGCTTCATAGAGACACCTCAGCACTTCGATGTAACGATAGTCTACTTGGCATCGCTGTAAGGATTCCAGAACAGCCCAGGTTTCGACGGAGTCAAAGGCTTTCTCATAGTCCACAAAAGCGAGACACAGGGGCTCATTATACTCTTCGGACTTCTGTATAATCTGCCTCACTGTGTGTATGTGGTCTATGGTGCCATATCCTCCGCGGAACCCGGCCTGTTCCGGTGGCTGGAACTCGTCAAGTCTCCTGGCGAGGCGATTCGTGATCACTCGTGAGAACAGCTTATAGATGTGGCTCAGGAGTGTGATGGGTCTGTAATTTTTAAGGAGAGTTTTATCACCCTTCTTAAAAAAGAGCACCACCAAACTCCCGCTCCACGCCTTAGGAGTTCTCCCACTGTGGAGGACGGTATTGAAGAGGTGTTGTAGCTCCTGTATAACGGAGGCTCCTCCTGCCTTCAGAAGCTCTGAAGTTATACCGTCCTCACCGGGGGCTTTTCCATTTTTAAGCTGCCTCAAAGCTAACACGATTTCGTCTTGACTGATGTATGGCAGTTCGTCGGTGTAGTGGCGTGTCAGGGTGGCTCTAGAATCAAGGTCATCTCGTCGGGAACGAGGGGCATGTGCAGTGTACAGACGGCCATAAAAATCCTCTATCTCGGCTGAAATCTCCGATTTCGACAGTACGGTCCTCCCATCGTGCGTTTTAAGCTTCGTCAGGTGGCTCCTGCCAAGCTGCTGAGTGAATACTTTGGACCCTCGGTTTCGCTCTATCGCCTCTTCAATGAGGCGTGTGTTGGAGCTCCGAAGGTCGCGCCGTACCATCTTCGCAATTCGCTTGTTCAGGTCTGACCTCTCTGCCGAAGACACTTGGGTGGTTTCCCGTCTTCTTGTCATCAGATCCAGAGTCTCATCCGAGAGTGTGGACTTCTTGCCAGTTCGCTGTTTTTTGCAGAACTTGATGCCCTCATCCCTCAACGTTTTGACCAGATTGTGTAGGCTCTCGTCAGCGTCATCAGTGGGTTCCAAGGCAACAAATCTGTTTCCGAGTAGCTGCTCGAACTTCTCGGTGCCCGCCATGATTTGGATTGGATTTGGTCGGAGCGTGGACTTCATCAGACGGTGTCTTTCAAGCTTCAAGTTGATATTCAGAGTGCCTCGGAGCATTCGGTGATCAGATCCGGTATTGAACCTGTTGATCACTGAGACATCTCTGAATATGTGCTTGCTATCCGTCATGATGAAATCGATCTCATTTTTAGTCACAGTGTCGGGGCTTTGCCACGTCCACTTCCTTTGAGGCTGTTTCTTAAAGAAGGAGTTCATTAAGAACAGTCCCTCTTTCTCAAGGAAGTTGACAAGCATTTGCCCCCTGTGATTCCTGATTCCATAACCATGCGGGCCTATTCGGGATTCATTGCCAGTCTGGATTCCCACCTTGCCGTTAAAGTCCCCCATAACAACGTTGAAGTGAGCCTTAGTGGTGTTGTGTAAGGCTTTGGATATGTCTTCGTACATATCCTCCACTTCATCGTCCGAGTGTGCCGAGGTCGGTGCGTAGACCTGAATTACCTTCATGCTATACCGCTTGGAAAGCCGAAGGATCAGGTACGCTACCCTGGTCGACACACTGGAGATTTCTTGAACGTTGCTAGAGAGGGCCTTATTGACGAGGAAACCTACTCCACCCTGGGATGTTTTATCACCCTCACGAAAGTAGAGAAGATGGCCTGAGTCTAGGGTTACGGTGTCCTCCCCCTCTCTACGGACACATAACCCGAGAACATGCCATTTAATGTTCTCTAACTCCACTTCCAACTGCGCTAAATGATGGTCAAGCCTCAGAGTGCGTCCGTTAAACGTTGCCAGGGTCATTTTAGTAAGCGTGTGGTAGCCTAAATACCGGTGATTCTTAGCACCCCCTGCCCCGCCGTTACCATGACCGCTACCATGGCCAGGAATAGCGAGGCGGCCGGGTACTGGGGGCCATTTTTTGGCGTTTACTATCATTTCGGGGGTAATGCCCATAATCCCCACGCTGGGCATGCGGGTTGGGGATCGCAGTCTGATGATGGGGTTGTTCTAGAGGGGTGCTGCTGCCCACCCCCCGGTATATCCCTTAGTCGCCTCTTACGACACCCACGGGAAGAGTTGGGGTAATGCTATTCTAAGCCGGCACCACACGGCACTATACTACTATAATATTTGTTTAGGATGTGTTATTATTCATTTAAAAAGATAACATATTTTCATACATTTAGTAAAAAATACAAGTAACATGAAAAATTACCTACTTCGAGTTAAATACATCTTTACACAAAGTATAATTGTCATACATAAATATATATAAGGCACTGGTAGGAAGTTCAAACTCTCGGATGAGACTCTGGATCTGATGACAAAAAGATTGGAAACCACCCACCCAAGTGTCTTCGTCAGAGAGGTCAGAACTGAACAAGGGAATTGCAAAGATGGTACACGGCGCGACCTTCGGAGCTCCAACACACGCCTCATTGAAGAGGCGATAGAGCGAAATCGAGGGTCCCAAGAATTCAGCAGCTTGGCAGGAGCCACCTGACGAAACTTAAAGAAACGACGACGGGAGGACCGTTTTGTCGAAGCCTCAGCCGAGATAGAAGATTTCTATGGCCGTTTGTACACTGCACATACCACTCATTCCCGACGAGATGACCATGATTCCAGAGCCACCCTGACACGCCACTATACCGACGAACTGCAAGATTTCAGTAAAGATAGGTAGCTCTGAGGCAGCTTAAAAATGGAAAAGCCCCCGTTGAGGACGCTATTACTTTAGAGCTTCTGAAGGCATAAGGACCCCAGTTATACAGGAGCTACAGAACCTCTTCAATGCCGTCCTTCACAGTGGGAGAACTCCTAAGGCGTGGAGCGGGAGTTTGGTGGTGCTCTTTTTAAGAAGGGCTACAAAACCCTACTTAAAAACTATAGATCCATCACACTCCTGAGCCACGTCTATAAACTGTTCTCGCGAGTGATCACGAATCGTCTCGCCACTAGACTCGACGAGTTTCAGCCACCGGAAAAGGCTGGGTTCCGCGGAGGATACGGCACCATAGACCACATTCACACAGTGCGGCAGATTATACAGAAGTCCGAAGAGTATATTCAGCCCCTGTGTCTCTTTTTTGAGGCCTTTGACTCGGTTGAAACTTGGGCTGTTCTGGAATCCTTACAGCGATGACAAGTAGACTCCAAGTGATATCGAGGTGCTGAGATGTCTCTACGAAACCGCTCACTATGAGTGTCCAAGTACAGGGTCAGCAATCTAAACCCATCCAATTGCGCAGAGAAAGATATGTTTTTAAGACGCTGGACTGGAAAAGTAAGGGCATAAACATAAACGGCAATTACATCTCTCACCTACGATTCGCTGATGACATAGTCTTAATGGCGGAGTCGCTAGAGGAGCTGACCCACATGCTGGACGGCATAGCCTCAGCCTCGCGACGCATCGGCCTTGGCATGAGTTCGGAAAAAACCAAAGTCATGACCAATGAACACATTGGTCCAGGACCGGTCGTCGTAGAAGGCAATCTCAAAATTGTTTCCGAGTACACTTACTTTGGGCAGATTTTGCAGTTAGGTAAAAACAATTTTGAGGAGGCCAAGAAGAGGATCCAGCTAGGCTGGGCAGCATTTGGAAAACTACGTCGAGTCTTCTCGTCATACAAAGCGCAATGTTTGAAAACAAAAGTTTTCAATCAGTGGGTCCTACCCGTAATGACCTACGGAGCTGAGACGTGGACACTCACGGTAGGGCTCGTCCACCAGTTCAAAGTTCAGCGAGCTATTGAAAGAGCTCGGGGTTTCTCTGAAGGATACGATTCGTAATGAATACATCCCACAGAGAGCCAAAGTTCGATAGTTCGATAGCTCAAAGAATTAGCAAGCAGAAGAGGCTGGCCGGCCGCGGTTCCTTCTTTGACACCTTGGTTGTAGGTAGTAGGTGTCGGTGATTGTAAATGGAATCATAATCAATAAAATGATGGAGTTTTCAAAGCGTCTAAAAGGTAACTTTTCACGCCGAATTCACGCCGATTGGCTGATCGGCGGCGGCGGCGTGGAAAATATACCGGCGGCGGCGGCGGGTCGGCGCGGCGCACACGTCTAACTGGAACTAATGAAGCTCCAAGCAGTTTCCACTCATAGTAAAAAAATAATTGAACTAAAACTAAATAACTAATAATAAATTACTTATACAAATATAATACTACACTTACGAAACTTTGATGAACAGAGCGTACATACATATTAGTAAACCCAATATTAAAAAGGAATACTATACTCTAACAAATACTAAAAAAAAAAATTAATTTAAAATTAAAATTATCCAGGATTTATTACTACCGTATCTTTTCCTCAGGCAACAAATGCTAGAACATTTCACGGAATGCATCAAGATGTCAAAAGGCGCTAGACAAGAGGCCATCCAAATAAACGTGTACACAGCTTTGCTGCTGGCGTTGAGGACTCTAGCGGAACAGAAAAGCGCTTTAGGTCAAGATGTGGTGAAGACCCTTGCTACTGATCTTATTATGGTGAGTTATTTGACCTTAAAAACGTTTAAAGAGTGGTGGTCACCAAGAGCAACTTGTATCTCTTCATAAACTAAACAAATAAGACTACTACAGATGCATTAAAAAAAGCTTATATTATGTATAACAAACTGAATGCGTGAATTTTGGAAATTTAAAGAGAACATAAAAAAAATGAATTTATTACAGCAAGACAAAGTGAGTAATTACATAAGTTACACATTCCTAACTTATTTTGGATAAAAACAGAAAGGTACTTATACAAGGGAGAGTCATAATAAACACATAATAAAATAAAGTAGTTAATAAGAAGAGTAGGTAACTATTTTATGGCTTGCAGACAGCGTTATGTTATGTTTGTCTGTTGATTTCTTCACTAAGCTAAACCTGTATCGAAAAATCTTATGTACGATTTTTTTACTGTGTGTAACAAATATATTTGTCTAACGAAATTTTAAATAAAATAAATGGTGGCGCTAGTGTACCTCCTGTTTGCGCCTTAAAGTTCGAAACACACAGAAGCCGGAGGCGGAGCGGAGGCGAAGGCGTGGCGGTTTTTCCTATGGCACAGCGCCGTCACCGCCTGCGGTTAGTCTGTAGGCTTTCATATGATTCAACAGAATACAACTCGCACGCCTTCGCCTCCGCTCCGCCTCCGTCTTCTGTGTGTTTCGTACTTAAGTCTAATAAAATGATAAATGTGAAACTTACAAACTACTTCATTTTCCTTGTTTATAAAATAACGAACAGGCAAATCACTATAGACATAGCTTACCCACTCATATAGGTACAATTATATTTTGTACTTTGCTTATGTAACTCCTGTTACTGTTCTGTCGCTGACTGTTTAATATTTTAGTTTAGGCATATTTAAATACCACAAGCGAAAACTGTTAAGCTTTAGTTTTAACCACCTTTGTTGTATTCACATAAGTATATTTAAGCTGTTTCTTTTCCATCTAATATAAAATAAAATAAAATAAAGAGTGTAACGATATGTTTCTGTTGTTTCCAGGCTGGTTTATCAGCAAACAGTGCGGTGGTGCGCGTGCTGGCCGCGTCGTGCGCCGGCCGGCTGTGCGGCTGCATCTCTGAGGGCGACAGCCAGGCTCTCAGCGAGAGAGCGATTACCTTGGCGAAGACCGCTGTCAATAGGTAATCAGCCTCGAGAGTCTAGAGGCTAGAGTGTCTAGCGGCGTGCTCCCACATACAGGGTGTTTATCAGCTAACAGTGCGGTGGTGCGCGCGCTGGCCGCGTCCTGAGGGCGATAACGTTAGTGAAGACCGCTGTCAATAGGTAATCAGCCTCGAGAGTCTAGAGGCTAGAGTGTCTAGCGACGTGGTCCCACATACAGGGTGTTTATCAGCTAACAGTGCGGTGGTGCGCGCGCTGGCCGCGTCCTGAGGGCGATAACGTTAGTGAAGACCGCTGTCAATAGGTAATCAGCCTCGAGAGTCTAGAGGCTAGAGTGTCTAGCGGCGTGCTCCCACATACAGGGTGTTTATCAGCTAACAGTGCGGTGGTGCGCGCGCTGGCCGCGTCCTGAGGGCGATAACGTTAGTGAAGACCGCTGTCAATAGGTAATCAGCCTCGAGAGTCTAGAGGCTAGAGTGTCTAGCGGCGTGCTCCCACATACAGGGTGTTTATCAGCTAACAGTGCGGTGGTGCGCGCGCTGGCCGCGTCCTGAGGGCGATAACGTTAGTGAAGACCGCTGTCAATAGGTAATCAGCCTCGAGAGTCTAGAGGCTAGAGTGTCTAGCGGCGTGCTCCCACATACAGGGTGTTTATCAGCTAACAGTGCGGTGGTGCGCGCGCTGGCCGCGTCCTGAGGGCGATAACGTTAGTGAAGACCGCTGTCAATAGGTAATCAGCCTCGAGAGTCTAGAGGCTAGAGTGTCTAGCGGCGTGCTCCCACATACAGGGTGTTTATCAGCTAACAGTGCGGTGGTGCGCGCGCTGGCCGCGTCCTGAGGGCGATAACGTTAGTGAAGACCGCTGTCAATAGGTAATCAGCCTCGAGAGTCTAGAGGCTAGAGTGTCTAGCGACGTGGTCCCACATACAGGGTGTTTATCAGCTAACAGTGCGGTGGTGCGCGCGCTGGCCGCGTCCTGAGGGCGATAACGTTAGTGAAGACCGCTGTCAATAGGTAATCAGCCTCGAGAAGAGTAAAGCGCCGTAGTCCCCACATTGACAACCTTTTGGAGTCTACATATAAAACCCGGTTAGCCGAACAGTCGGGTGGGATAAAGTCGGTTCTAAATAAATAATGCTGGAAAATCCAGAGATCATTATTTAACCCAATCTAAGAAGAGCTTGTATTACTACTGTATTATTGTGGGTACTAGATAACTGATATTTTTAGTAATCCAGTTCCTAAAACTGGATTACTAAAAATCAGTCCGCTTCGCACTACCGCGCTGTGAGCACGCACTACACGCGCGCGCACCGTAACTTATCTACATAACTGCTAATCATAGTTTACGCGAACTCGGATATTGTTTATTACACAATGTCTTTGTGTCCTGGTTGTAACGAGGATCACTCCGATGGAGTCAGGTGCTCTAAGTGCTCTACATCCTACTGTTTCTCCTGTGCGAACATTACTGAAGCAAATTATCGGAAACTTGGGTCTGTAAAGCGAAACGCCTTGCTCTGCCCTATCTGCAAGAGCGGCCAGCAGGTGTCTGTGGCTTCGCCTAGTCTGCAGCGTGTTTCATCTCCCGCGCCTCAAGCCACTCTTGACCTGGTGCTTCAAGAATTGCGAGATGGAATAAAAGGCATAAATGTTCGCCTCGAACAACTACCTACAATTGCTCAGGAAATTAAGGATTTGAAGGAAAACCTGTGTAGCGTCGAAGATTCTGTCAATTCGCTGAAGGATGAAGTTAATGGGAATATCACCAAAACTCTTGAAGTAGAAAAGAAGACTCTGGATATGGAGGTGAGGCTCTCAAAACTTGAACAGGAAGGCGACTACCTTCAACTGCAAGCCAAATTGAAAGAACTAACCTCCGAGCTCGCTCTGAAGGAGCAACGCGAGAGGATGAATAATGTTGAAATCAAAGGAGTACCTTCTAAGAAAAATGAGAACCTAGTGCAAATTGTATGTAAGCTAGGTGAGGACATCGGCCAGCCCATTTCACCCACGGATATAAACTTTGTCTCGAGAGCCCGCTCGTCCACAAATATCAAACCGATAATAGTCGGTTTCGTAGGGCGATATAAGAAGGAGAACTTTGTTGCCTCAGCAAGATCCCTAAAGAACCTGACTGCAGGTAACCTAGGTTTTATAGGAGATGAATCTAGAATTTACATTAATAATCACCTAACGCCGGCAAATAAGCAGCTGCTTTCCAAAACCAAGTTGCTTGCGAAAGAAAAAAACCACAAGTTCACTTGGGTCCAGAGTTGCAAAATTCTTACGAGAAAGGACGATACTTCGCCGATAATAATGATTTTGAATGAGGACGATTTAGCTAAAATTAAATGACTACAGCTATACTTTAAGATAATTAACTTCATCATTAAGTCTGCCATTTTAATGTATCTGTATCTAACTCCTAATTTACCTAATTGTAGTACACAAAAGCCATTCAAACTAAGCCGTAACAATACCTACCTAACCTATTATTACCTTTTATTTTTGTCACTTGAAATATACGTTCCTCCATCCTACCAACCTTTTTACTATGTTCTGCATCAAAGTTATGACGTTTCATACCTAACTTATACATCCCAAATATTCTGCATTTCCACTGCGTATTCATACAGTTATCTCGATCCCGCTGCCACTTTGCGAAATGTCACTGAACTACTAATGGTTTGTTTACATAATTATGCTATTATTCCAAGTTCAATGTTACTCATCTATCTAAACGTGTTAGCTACATATACACGAAGTGTAGCTCATTATCCAAATACCACTGTCCTGTCACTCAATCGTAGTTTAATCATAACTGTAATAAAACACTCCAATAAAACTCTAATTGTAATAAATCGTAAAACTATAATTAAACTCTCGTATTGTTTGCAAACCTCTAGCATTTTGCTCAAGTCTAGTTTACACTTCACAATATTAATGCGCAGTCCAATCGCGGTTAGCCGTGGTTGGATGGTGCGTAATGTTGGTTAACATCTATTATCAGAACGTTAGAGGTTTGCGAACAAAAACACTCGAGTTTAAAAGGAATATACTTCACTGCAGCTACGATATTATTGTTTTGACAGAGACATGGCTTTTGGATGGAATAAAAGATGAGGAATTGTTTAGTGACGCGTACTGCGTGTGGCGACGCGATCGAGACTACTCGGCGACTGGGCAGGCGCGCGGTGGAGGCGTCCTCATAGCCGCGCGTCGTCAGCTGACCGCTCTGGCACGCCCCGAGTGGCACTCCACGGCAGAGGACGTTTGGATAACTATTATGTTCAAAGCGAGTGGATCTAAATCGACATGTAGTTTGCATATTGGTTGTTTGTACTTATGTCAACAACATTTAGGACTATCTTTCTATTCGCAGCTTGCTAATTTTTCTAATAAAGTTTTATCGATCTCAAGTAATAATCCCAATGACAAAATATTATTATTAGGCGACTTTAATTTAAGCGATATAAGATGGGTTTCGTCCAATGATGTCAACATAAATAGTTTAAATCCTGAATTTGATATTTCTAACTGCAGTCATAATGAAATGAATGATCTAATCAATTTATGCAATTTATCTCAATATAATCATATTAAAAATCATATGGATAACTTACTAGACCTGGTTTTTTGTAACGATGACGTTTCAATTAGCCACTGTATGGACCCCTTAGTTAAAGAGGATAGATATCACCCAGCTCTCATCTGTAGACCCCAATTTGTTGATCTAACCTACCTCAAACCTAACCCGAGGCTGAAATATTCTTATGACAAGGGTAATTACTCTGCTATTTGTAAGGAACTAGATGATAAGGACTGGGACTCTCTATTAATATGTGGAAGTTTGGATGAAGCGTTAAATACATTCAACAGTATTTTATCAGGCTTAAGGGACACTTATATTCCATCTCATAAAACTCACAATAAGAAGTTCCCTACTTGGTATTCGCCTGCGCTCTGTAAGTTATTAAAGGAGAAAAATAAATTTCATCGTAAGTATAAAACATACTTTAATGTTTCTGATATTAACTCATATAAAACACTGCGTGATAGAGCTAAAAGAGTTGAGCGGGAATGCTATATTGCTTATATCAGTAGAATTGAAGAATCAATTTGTATGAATCCAACGGCCTTCTGGTCTTACATTCAAAACAATAGACTGAATAATTTATATCCAACATCTATGACACACAGAAATAAAACTCTGACTTCTGGGGTGGATATCTGTAATGCCTTCGGTGAATTCTTTAACTCTTACTACTTACCATCTTCCACACCAGCTGCTATTGTGCTACCTAAACCTTCGTTACCCCTTACTACATGTGATATTAGCTCCGTCGAAATAGTGGAGAGTAGCATATTAAAGCATATGGAAACACTTGATGACAAAAAATCGGCTGGCCCGGACGGTCTACATCCATGCTTAATCACCAACTGTGCTCCGAGTCTATGTTACCCCGTTTGTCTTCTGTTTAAGCGCTCCATCAATGAGGGAATAATGCCTATCGTGTGGAAAACTGCTATTATTACGCCAATTCATAAAAAAGGTCCGAAGCAAATTACATCTAATTATAGGCCTATTTCTAAACTTTGTGTTTTAGCAAAGATATTTGAAAAGGTGATTCACGACCAGCTTTATGCGGCACTTAAGCACACATTTCTTCCACAACAACATGGCTTCTTAAGGGGGAGATCTACGGCAAGCAATCTTGTTACCTTTACGGATGCGGTAGCAGCTGGTATGGAAACTGGAAGACAGGTTGACGTTATATATACGGACTACAGCAAAGCATTTGACCGAATTGATCACGCTCTGCTCCTTGACAAGCTGCTAGCCGCTGGGATTCGGGGCGACCTGCACAGGTGGTTTGCTTCGTATGTCAGGGACAGATGTCAAACTGTAGTCCTCAATGGCTTCTCGTCTAAATCATACCCTATTCCGTCAGGAGTGCCCCAGGGATCGATTTTAGGACCCCTGCTGTTTGTTTTATTTATTAATGATATTTATTCATGTTTTAATTATTCATATTTCTTGTTATTTGCGGATGATATGAAAATCTACAAGACTATTAATAGTGCACTTGATTCGGACCTTCTTCAACAAGACCTCCATACTTTCCACCTTTACTGTGTAACCAACAAATTAGATCTCAATATTCTTAAATGCTCTCAAATAACTTTCACTAGATCTCCCAATGCCTTCCATCATGTCTATAAAATCAACGACCAAGCTTTGTCAACAACTAACAGTGTTGTTGACCTCGGTGTTACAATCGACTCTAAACTTCGTTTTAACGAGCATATTGAAAGCATTGTTGCAAAAGCTTTAAAAATGTTGGGTTTTATATTCCGTGTTACGAGAGACTTTAAATCGGTAAAAACACTTAAAATCTTATACTGCTCATTAGTAAGAAGTAGGCTTGAGTACTCGTCGCAGGCTTGGAATCCTAGCTATGGAGTATATATAGATATGTTGGAGAGGGTCCAGAAAAAGTTTTTACGATTCTTAAACTTCAAGTTCAAAATAGTTTGTCCTGACTATTTAGAGAGCTGTAAGCGTCACCACCTGCTGCCTCTGGTCAAGCGCCGGGAGGCTGCCGACCTCACCTTCCTGCATAACATCGCTTTGAACATAATTGACTGTCCTGATCTTCTGTCGCTGATTCGAGTCCAAGTTCCGCGCCGTGCTGTTAGTCGCCGAAACGCTATGAAACTCTACGTCCCACAGTGCTCTACTAACTATCGCAGAAACTCCTTCTTTGCCCGTACATGTAACCTTTATAACAAAGAATATTCAAGTGACATAGATTTGTTTTCTTTGAGGCAGAATGGCATAAAAAATCTAATAAATAAATCATTTTTCGCAGATTAAATCTTTTATAACAATTATTTAAATTCATTTGTTGATTGGATTGAACTTACTGATTGGAGAATTATTAATGAATTATCATTAATTTCTCCAATTAATGAGCCTCACTATTTTGTTTTTAATTTTATTATTTTTTTCTTACATTTTTATTTGATATTTTGGTTTGGATGGCTTAAGTGTACTGAATACATAATATATAGTAGTTTAAAGTATAGTACACTAGTTAAGTTTACTTGTTTAGTTTTTAATTCAACTCAATTCAATACTTCAATTTTAAAGACACAGAACATTGATTACCCATATGCGGAAACTGTTAGGCTTAAGTTACCCATAAGTTTTAACTATTGTTGTTGAATAAGCTGTTTGTTTTCCAAATAAATAAAATAAAATAAAATAAAATAAAATAAAAACTTACTACCTGACAAGGTTGACAACTGACAACTACCTGACAACTAGCAGTTCCTCGTTCTTCCAGTCGTCTCTGTAACCGAAAAACATTCAACATTCCTCAGTGCCACTCCAGGTATAGCCAACATTCTCCAATTAATCGCATGTGTTCTTCCTATAACACAATTTGTCAAAATGTAGACATATTTTATGTATCAGCATCCATTCTTAAGAAACGCCTGTAAGTCCCTCTTTCAACATATTTTTGTTCTGTTATACTTTTATTTGTCTAACTATATACTTATCTTCCTTTTTTCTCTCATTAAGTAACTTCTTGATACAATTGACTAATAAGCAAGCTGTGTTCACAACGAGTAGGTTTTACACTTATTCTAGTTTAAATAATGTATAAGAAACCCCATCCTTCTTCTGTGTAAAAACCAGTTTTGTGAACCTTTAATAAAAAAAAAAAAAAAAAAAAAAAAAAGGTTAAGGTTTCCTGACCACTTTTTTAGTTTTCATTTAAAAAGATTGAAGTGAACGGAAAATCAAAGTCATATTTTTACTTAGGTAATTTGATTTTTCTGTCGTTTCCAAGAGTCCTGTAAGGTGGAAATACAGCATTTTGAATGAAAAAATCAATACTACTAAGTCATAAATCCGTCTACAGGCCTACGAAAGCAGCCGCGGCCGCGTGCGTGGGCGCAGTGCAAAGAGCCAGAGGCGCAGGATTCAGCGCGGCCGCGTTACCGGTGCTGAGGGCTTTGGCTCAAGACGCCGCGGGACATGAGTTGCAGGTATGTATGTACTACTAGCAACCCGCCCCGGCCTTGCACGGTTTTATTATAAGTATTAACCTTCCTCTTGAATCACTCTATATATTAAAAAAAACCGCATCAAAATCCGTTGCGTTGTTTTAAAGATTTAAGCGTACAAAGGGACAGAGAAAACGACTTTGTTTTATACTACGTAGTGATGTTTGACAATCTATTTTGTTCCCCAGGTGTGGTCGCTCCACGCTCTATCAGTGCTAGCGGACGCGTCAGGCCCTATGTTCCGCGGCCACGTGGAATCTACCCTCACGTTAGCTCTCAAGCTGGTGTTCAGCTCGCCGCCCTTCCCGGAGGAACTACACAGGAGCATCGGCAGACTTGTCGCCGCTCTCATCACAGTGCTAGGCCCTGAGTTACAAGGTATTGCGAATATGTATACTATACAAATAATAATATGTTTAAAAAAAACTAAGAAACGACATCGAATGCTATCTTCGGAAACGAAGATTCTGAATAATATAAATAAATAAAATTTAATAAAACTGCACGTTTTATAAAATTTTATTTATTTATATTATATAATTTTATTTTTTATATTTTATGAGTCTTCCGAGAAATTCAAATATTTAGTGGTTTTGTGTACATAATGTGGTATTAATTTAATCTACTGTTTCCCGTCCAGTAACATCAGTGGGTCGCTTCGTGTGCGCGTGCGCAGCGCTGATGGAGTGCGGCGGCGCGGGCGCGCGCGCCGAGGCGCTGGGCTGCCTGCAACAGTTGCAGATGTTCGCGCCATCACACATCAACAACCACACTCTCGTGCCGCAGCTATGTGTGAGTGAGAGAGATAGCATTCATTTAGTCACATCAGTGGGTCGCTTCGTGTGCGCGTGCGCAGCGCTGATGGAGTGCGGCGGCGCGGGCGCGCGCGCCGAGGCGCTGGGCTGCCTGCAACAGTTGCAGATGTTCGCGCCATCACACATCAACAACCACACTCTCGTGCCGCAGCTATGTGTGAGTGAGAGAGATAGCATTCATTTAGTCACATCAGTGGGTCGCTTCGTGTGCGCGTGCGCAGCGCTGATGGAGTGCGGCGGCGCGGGCGCGCGCGCCGAGGCGCTGGGCTGCCTGCAACAGTTGCAGATGTTCGCGCCATCACACATTAACAACCACACTCTCGTGCCGCAGCTATGTGTGAGTGAGAGAGATAGCATTCATTTAGTAACATCAGTGGGTCGCTTCGTGTGCGCGTGCGCAGCGCTGATGGAGTGCGGCGGCGCGGGCGCGCGCGCCGAGGCGCTGGGCTGCCTGCAACAGTTGCAGATGTTCGCGCCATCACACATCAACAACCACACTCTCGTGCCGCAGCTATGTGTGAGTGAGAGAGATAGCATTCATTTAGTCACATCAGTGGGTCGCTTCGTGTGCGCGTGCGCAGCGCTGATGGAGTGTGAGTGAGAGAGATATCAATCATGTTTAGCCCTTCTAGCATGTATTGGAATGGTGATTGTATTTGGCTACCGACCGACTGTCAGTCACCGCGCACTTGTTGTAGCAGTTAGACGTATTCTGTGTTCCGAAACATGCAAAATTACTTTCGATACGGAGAAATTATAAAACTTATATATTCTTGTATGTTGTGTATTTTGTATGTGTGTATCAAACGAATGTACTGATATTCTCGTGTAAAGTTAAACGTTAAAGTTATGAAAGCTGGAATTATATTAAACTTATGCTAAAACACCTCTCTTCTCTTATAACAGCGTGATCTATCCAGTTCCGAGCTATCAGTCCGGCGCGCCGCTCTGTGCTGTCTCCGCCAGCTGTCGCAGAAGGAGGCCGCGGAAGTCTGTCGCCACGCTATGATGGCCAAGGACCACGTCCCGGCTAAACCTTACTGTGGTATGTTAATAATAGCTCATAACACAAGCTCTGCTTCGCTTGGGTCTAGATAATGCGATGTGGAACCGCAACACACCCAGTCACTGTGTCCATCATCTTGAATGGTGTATTTGCACTCAGCAAGGTGTTCCACAACTTGATGGTCTTGTCTCGCGATCCAGATGCAATCTGACGGTTGTCAACTGAGAAAGCGACAGAGAGGACATCCTGTACACACAAAAACATGTATTAGAATGAGACAAAAATATTTTCCATTATTTATTTACAGGATTGTATTTAGTTACTAGCTGCGTCCCGCGGCTTCATCTTCTGAAATTAATGAAAAGTAGCCTATGTTTTATTCCAGGCCTATACAAGTACATTATACAACTACGTCTATTCAAAATTTCAGCGCGATTTCGTTCAGTAGATTTTGCCGATTTGCATGAGAGGTAACAATGGTAACATCCATCCATCCAAACTTTCACATTTTTAATAAAATATCTATCAAAATGCACAAGCTTGCTTAGCTTGGGCTTAGATAATGATGTGTAGATTGTGTACGGGCCAACCCGCACATTATGTATACCTAGATACATACCTACTTAGGTCCACTTAGGTATGTTTAAGTAATAACTCTGTACGAAGCTGTGTCTGCCACAGCGAATAAGCAATTCAGCAATTTTATGTATCAATAAACTCAGTCTGCATACAACCTCCGTGTCGTTCGGTCATTTTAACTCCCGTCCTTATTATATCAGTATCAACCCCTATTCATATTTATGTACAGGGTAGCATTAGACCTCTACAGATTGTCCACCATTATTTATTAATATCAATAATATACATAAATACTTCTTTGACAGGTGTGGTGATAACCGAAACGGGCCTACCAGGCGCGTTATTCGCGTTCCTAGACGTAGAAAGAGATCCGAGCGCGATCTCCCACGCTCGAGACACGTTGACATGCTGCCTGCTAGCCGCCGCCTCGGCCGCCGCCTTGAAGGACTGGCTGGCGCTGGCCAAGCGTGTACTCACCATTAGACTGGGTAAGTTGTTCTGAAGGTTCCGTACCCAAAGGGTAAAGCGCGATCTCCCACGCTCGAGACACGTTGACATGCTGCCTGCTGGCCGCCGCCTCGGCCGCCGCCTTGAAGGATTGGCTGGCGCTGGCCAAGCGTGTACTCACCATTAGACTGGGTAAGTTGTTCTAAGCGTTCCGTACCCAAAGGGTAAAGCGCGATCTCCCACGCTCGAGACACGTTGACATGCTGCCTGCTGGCCGCCGCCTCGGCCGCCGCCTTGAAGGACTGGCTGGCGCTGGCCAAGCGTGTACTCACCATTAGACTGGGTAAGTTGTTCTAAGCGTTCCGTACCCAAAGGGTAAAGCGCGATCTCCCACGCTCGAGACACGTTGACATGCTGCCTGCTGGCCGCCGCCTCGGCCGCCGCCTTGAAGGACTGGCTGGCGCTGGCCAAGCGTGTACTCACCATTAGACTGGGTAAGTTGTTCTTAGGGTTCCGTACCCAAAGGGTAAAGCGCGATCTCCCACGCTCGAGACACGTTGACGTGCTGCCTGCTGGCTGCCGCCTCGGCCGCCGCCTTGAAGGACTGGCTGGCGCTGGCCAAGCGTGTACTCACCATTAGACTGGGTAAGTTGTTCTTAGGGTTCCGTACCCAAAGGGTAAAGCGCGATCTCCCACGCTCGAGACACGTTGACGTGCTGCCTGCTGGCCGCCGCCTCGGCCGCCGCCTTGAAGGACTGGCTGGCGCTGGCCAAGCGTGTACTCACCATTAGACTGGGTAAGTTGTTCTTAGGGTTACGTACCCAAAGGGTAAAGCGCGATCTCCCACGCTCGAGACACGTTGACGTGCTGCCTGCTGGCCGCCGCCTCGGCCGCCGCCTTGAAGGACTGGCTGGCGCTGGCCAAGCGTGTACTCACCATTAGACTGGGTAAGTTGTTCTTAGGGTTCCGTACCCAAAGGGTAAAGCGCGATCTCCCACGCTCGAGACACGTTGACGTGCTGCCTGCTGGCCGCCGCCTCGGCCGCCGCCTTGAAGGACTGGCTGGCGCTGGCCAAGCGTGTACTCACCATTAGACTGGGTAAGTTGTTCTTAGGGTTACGTACCCAAAGGGTAAAGCGCGATCTCCCACGCTCGAGACACGTTGACGTGCTGCCTGCTGGCCGCTGCTTCGTCCGGAGAGATACGAAAACAGAGTTTGGTGGCCACCAAAGGCAACTTCGTATCTCTTTCTAAACTAGACAAAATGAAACGACTACAGATGCATTAAAAAAAGCTTATGTTAGGTTTAACAAACTGTACGTGTGAATTTTGGAAATTCCTTTGTTTAACAGAATTATATGATAAAATAAGTGGTGGCGCCACTTTAGCTCCTGTTTGCGCCTTAAAGGATTGGCTGGCGCAGCCGCGGTTTATTGACAGTTCTCCTCCTCCACATTTAACGAATATGTGTCACTGGAGACCTGCTTAAATCTGAGATGCATTTATTTGGGTGGGGCTTAATCACTGTGATTTTGTCGCTCTCACTAATCGATTCCCGTCTAGTAACAAATATTTGTACTTTATATTTGTTCTGGGCGTATTTTACGAACCTATAATTAAGTAGCGTAAATAAAAATATAGTAAAAAGGCAGAAAATAATTGTGAATTTTGGTTGCAGAGGATAGCAACAATCCTGAAACGGATTTCGATATGGAGGGCGATGACGACCAAGCGGAGTTTCACGCGGAATCAGAACAGTCTACACATCCAGCTGTGCAAGCGAGATGGCCTACGAGAGTAAGATATACTGTTTACATGCTTCTAGAATATCTACCCTTACTAATATTAAGAACGCAAAATTTTGTATATGTGAGTGTATGGATGTTTGTTACTCTTTCAAGCCAAAACTACTAAACAGATTGGCTGAAATTTTGAATAAAAATAGTTTTAGCACTGGAATAACACTTAGGCTACTTTCATCCCAAGATTAATATTTCAGCGCTTTCCGTTTAGACGTTATGGCGTGAATAGGTTATATCCATCAATACTTTTTTAATATTATAATATGAGGTTAAATAATCATAAAATGATTTGTTACATACTAGGTGTTTGCAATGGAGTGTATTCAGAAGATAATGGGAGCTTGCGAGGCGACCGGCGATGGCGCTCACTTCGACCTAGTGAAGGCGACCATTAAGAAACAACAAGACCCTGCTAGTGGTAAGACTAAGCTACAGACATTACTTAAATTTACTGAAACTCCGTTGTCATAGATTTTGACGTATTTTAGTAGTAGTAGTAATGTCATATATCTTTTTCTCAGGTAAATAATAGGTACATTTTAAGTTTGTACTTTTCATGCAGTCTTAAGTCTACTAATCTATATCTATCGTCACCAAGCTGTTAGTTTTCTAAAAAAGTCAAATCAAATATCACTAACATATAAAACAAAGTCGCTTTTTCTGTCCCTATATCCCTATGTCCCTATGAGTGCTTAAATCTTTAAAACTACGCAACGGATTTTGAAGCGGTTTTTTTTAATAGATTGAGTGATTCAAGAGGTAGGTTTATACGTATAATAAATAAACTTATAATTCTGATATTTTCAGGAGACTACCTGACGTTCCACCTATCCGACCTCGTCCGAATGGCGTTCGTGGGAGCGACGGGTGAATCCGACGCACTACGGCTGTGTGGTCTCCGAACACTGCAGATGATCATACAACAGTATGCCAGGGCGCCCGAACCGGACTTCCCTGGACATTTGTTGTTGGAGCAATATCAGGCGCAGGTCAGTAGTTATAACGTTCATTTTCGGGTGTTCATCATACTACAATATGCCAGGGCGCCCAAACCGGAATTCTGGACGTTGTTAGAGCAATATCAGGCATAGGTCAGTTGTTATAAAGATTATTTTCGTGTGTTCATTATACAACAATATGCCAGGGCGCCCGAACCGGACTTTCCTGGAAATTTGTTGTTGGAGCAATAACAGGCGCAGGTCAGTAGTTATAAAGTTCATTTTCGGGTGTTCTGGATGTTGTATTTTATTGTAAACTAGCTGGTGCCCGCGACTTCGTCTGCGCATGATTAGTATTTCGAGTACTCGCTATTTCATTGCGTAATTCCTTTCTCGTGGGATTTTCGGGATAAAATAAAGCCTATGTGTTATTTCAGCTTATAATCTATCTCTGTGCCAAATTTCATCCAGATCCGTTCAGCAGTTTTTGCGTGAAAGAGTAACAAACGTCCATCCATCTATCCATTCATCCTTACAAACTTACGCGTTTATCAGTTCAATTCAGTTTGGTTCCCCTGGGCTATACGGGTTTTCAAAAATTTCTCACAGCATCTGAACGACGCGCGCGCGTCGTTCAAATGCTGTGAGAAATTTTTGAAAACCCGTATAGCCCAGGGGAACCAAACTGAATTCCGGGATAAAATGTATCCCATGTTCAATCGTCCCGAGTTCCATTCGAATTCATTCACTTCCCTCGTGATGCGTGGTTAAAGAATTTTTCTTTCACCCTCTCTCCCAGGGGAACCTTACCGAATTCCGGGATAAAAAGTATCCCATGTCCTTCCTTGTAGTATGAACTCAAATCGTCCCAAGTTTCATTCCAAGTCATTAAAGAATTTTTCTTTCACCCTCTCTCCCAGGGGAACCTTACCGAATTTCGGGATAAAAAGTATCCCATGTCCTTCCTTGTAGTATGAACTCAAATCGTCCCAAGTTTCATTCCAAGTCATTAAAGAATTTTTCTTTCACCCTCTCTCCCAGGGGAACCTTACCGAATTCCGGGATAAAAAGTATCCCATGTCCTTCCTTGTAGTATGAACTCAAATCGTCCCAAGTTTCATTCCAAGTCATTTAGCAGTTTCGGCGTGATGAGCGGTAAAGGAATTTTACTTTCATACCCTCTCCCATGGGAACCTTACTGAATTCCGGGATAAAAAGTATCCTATGTCCTTCCTCGAAGTATGACCTATAATCATGCCGAGTTTCATTTAAATCCATCAAGTAGTTTCGGCGTGATGCGCGTTTACGATACAGACAGACAGACAGACAGACAGACATGAATGAAAAAAATTACAGTTTTGGCTTGAGTATCGATAATAGAGTGCCCTCCAAAAAAAAATTTCAAAATATCTTCAATGTACAGATTTGGACCTGTTACAGTTTTATTATAAGTATAGATGGTTGAGCCTATCACCATCTCACTTGAATGAGTGAAGATGTGGCCTAATGGTGGACGGACCAAGCGAATGAAAGCAAACGTATTCGACGATTGGTTCCGCACGTTTGCTCGCTTTCGCCCGCTGTGTCTACACGATCGCATGTGAACCCCAATGAAAGCACGGCCGAAGGTGAACGAAGGCATTCGCTTGCTTTCGCCATGACGAACAATGGTTTATTCGCGTTCGTTTCTTAGCCTTCGCTTGGTATTTACCCACCATAAGATGGAGCTCAATTTCTCAGAACGAAATTATTCACTCTGCATTCGAAAATATTCCACGCTGTAAAACTAGGAAAATTAAAAAGATGTATTTATTTTGTATTATTTGTGTTAAAACTAGTGCCTAATAAGCTGGTACGAAGATATTTATTTATCACAACGTAGAACTAAATTGTTCTTTTCATTATGAAGTAGCGCATTGACGGCCATAATACCTATATTCTTCCTTAATCTTAGGTCGGTGCTGCTGTGAGGCCTGCATTTTCTGGCGACACCGCGTCCCACGTGACGGCGGCGGCGTGCGATGTGTGCTCGGCTTGGATCGGCTGCGGCGTCGCTAGAGACATCAATGACCTGCGAAGGTAAACTAGTTATTTCTACCTAATTAAGGCCAGGCTCAGTGTTGCTATAAAACCCTAAAAGGGTTGTTGCTGATGCCGTTTTTTGACACATCACCAGATGCTGATTATTGATCTTGACATCAGCGGATGCTGATTTTGGGGAAGTGCGTGTCGGGTTCGCAAATTGAGAGTTCCACACTTAATTAATGTCGGTTGTTCTTACAATAGGAACCGAAAACAAAGTCTTGAAAAAAATGCCTTTATTGAGGGTTTCATTTCTTTTTCTACTTGTGTACAAAAAGGCGCTAAAAGCCCCGTCCCTTCTGGTTCCGTTGCATCTCGAACATCAGCATCGATCAATGCGGATGCTGATGCATAAATCAATGCTGATCACTGAATCATTTAATATTTCATATCAACATCTAATATTTAATATAATTTTACTTCTCAATGACAATGTACAGACAATATTATTTCATCCATGTTTTTATTTGGTTTTCCGAGTTTTGTGTTTTTTATTAATAAAATATTATTTTGTCTTATCAAAGGGGAATAGCGTCGCTTGATCGGCATAGCGAAGCAGCGTTTCGCTTCGCCCCCTTAGCTAGGCAGTTTAGATAGTGCAAATAAATTAATACAACAATGCTATTCTGCTCAAATAATACCGGTTAGTTAACACAGCATCTCTCTAGCCCCAAACTAAGCAGAGGTTCTGTAGGTACTAAATAACGGATAATTGTATAATTTTTCCAGGGTTCACCAACTGTTGGTGACGAGTTTGGATAAATTGAACACAAAAGGCAACACAACGCTTATCTACAATGAAAGTATGGCAACACTGGAGAAGTTATCAATCCTGAAGGCCTGGGCTGAGGTAAGAATTGCAGTATAATTTGATGTTTTGAAAAAATTAGAAATTAACTTCAAATGTCACTATACTCAAGATAACTCAATAAATATGTACTTCTGCTTATTGTCTAACTTGAAATCGATTAACAGTTAAATTCAAATAGATAACCAGTGGTACAATTTGTAGAATTGAATACAAAGTGGTATAATCGAAGTCCAAATGTCAAATCCATCTCGATTATCAGTTGAGTTAGACAATAAAGCCCCAGGTTACCTTAACCACCACTACACAAAAATATTCATTATAAAGGATAACTTGACAAGATATGGACCAGCTTTTAAAAAAGAACCATCAATATCGGTCCATCCAAAAGAAAAAAGCACAAAAAAATATAATCGAATTGATAACCTTCTACTTTTTAAGGATGGTTGAAAACATCTTTAATGATAACAATAGACAAATAAACACATTAATAAATAAATCAATGAAAAAAAAGAAATTAATAATTCTGAACAATCGACACATCATCATCTAAGTCCAAAGTTAAGCAAATCTTATTTTATGGGTAATCTATGACTAATTACAATACATAATGAATACTATACATGGATAGATATTTTTTTTATAATAATCATAGAAAACACTCAGTAACCCCGAACAAATATTTGCATATCATATAAACATTTATACTAAAGCGGGAATCAAACTCGCAACCGCCTTGTAGGCGTACCTTCGCCACTGCGCCACAGAGGACGCTCATATTAATACAGTCATATTCTTCAGGTATACTTATTAGCGATTCATCACCTCATCAGTATTAATAGAGTTATATTCTCCAAGGCCATCAGAAATTTAATTATTAAAATGAAATTATTTTCTCTAGGTATACATAGTAGCGATGGTATCAAACAACAGCGCGCCCGGCAGCTACGTGAAACAACTCGACACGAAGCCGTTCAACAACCGGGCTGAGATCGCCAAGTGGAGGAATCAGTTACTGTCCAACAACAACCAGATTGATAACGCGACTCCGGACGCTGAGGAGGACGATTTTGGGGAGTTTGAGAGCAAAGGTAGGTACTATCCTAATAAAATTATAAACGCGAAAGTTTGTAAGTATGGATGGATGTTTGTAACTCTTTCACGCAAAAACTACTAAACGGATATGAATGAAATATGACACAAGGATAGATTATAATAATAATAATAATAATAATAATAATAATAATAATAATAATAATAAATAGGGGAGACCCTTCGTCATATACTTTCGGGTTGTTCGCACCTTGCAAACTCTCAGTACTTGCACAGACATAACCAAGTAGCCAAAATTATACATCAACAACTTGCTCTCCGATATGGCCTTACTGGTCCTGAAGTTCCATACTATAAGTACACACCGGCGCCAGTTCTCGAAAACAGCCGTGCCACGCTCTATTGGGACCGGTCTATCATTACAGACAGGACTATTCTTGCAAATAAGCCTGATATTGTACTGATCGACCGGTTAGAAAGATGGGCGGTGCTTGCTGATGTCACCATACCACATGATGTTAACCTCGTTAAAGCTGAGAAAGATAAACTCAGTAAATATCTTGATTTGGCTAACGAGGTTGTCAGCATGTGGGATGTTGATTCAGCAACCATCGTCCCGATAGTCGTTTCGGTTAACGGGGTAATAGCGAAGAGCCTCGATAAACATCTCAAGAGACTCTCGCTAGGAAGTTGGATCAAGGGTCAGATCCAAAAAGCGGTTCTCCTGGATTCGGCGCGTATCGTCAGGAAGTTCCTCTGTCTGCAACCCTAGTCACCGGCTGCTTGAGCCTAGCTTCGCGGCCGGTGATCCACCGTTTTGATATATTTTTTACTGTAGATTAGTTTTATATTATTTTTGTATTTTCTATAGTAAAAAATGTATTTTTTAACGAGTATTGAAATAAATAAAGTGGAATAATAATAATAATAATAAAAGTATTTATTTTCGAAAAAGTACATAGTAAACTTACATTCTAACGTAATCTAAGTAATAATACAAACCAATGATCCTGTTACAAACGTAAGTTTGAATCCTCGCTCTAACTAAGAGAATCTTGTATTAAGATGCGAGGGATCCCAGCTTCGACTTGTTCACAAGTTATTAGTTTCTTAATTAACTTTCACTAAATGATAACTATTATTAGAACAAAAACTTAAAATTATTACCTTTATATCAGCAGAAAAAAAAACATACTATGTTTGTGTGTACAATTTTGTTTCCAAAGCATGTATGTATTAAATGTTTATGTATGTTTAGTCTCCTGAGGTCACCAGTCTCATGAGAGAAAGGGCAACAGAGAGACGGCTCGAATGTAGAGTGTGTAGTGTAGAGTGTGGGTGTGAATGAAAGTGTAGGTAGTATGAGAGTTTTTAAAGTGTGTTTTATCCTAGAAAGAATTTATAGTTATTATGTAATATATTATTATTCTAGTTATTATGACTGAACTTTTAAAAGGGCTTCCGTTTCACTATAATCAAGTTTTCCTAAGTATTCATTTATTAAAATTTTACATTGTAATACAGGGGACTTATTTATGGATAATTGCTCATTTATTTTGTTATATAAATAAGGGGCAAGGAAGTATGAATGCTTATGTGCAAAAGCAGTCTTACATTGAACTGTTAAATATATTTTCCTTACTCTCCTTTTGTTTAGCGTTTGGTAGTCAGGTGCTACTTTGTGTTGTTTTAATATAATGTTTAGTATAAAAAGCTTTCGAACTGAGAGAACTTTACAATCATTAAACAATTGGGTTGTAGGATACCTGTAGGGTAGAGAGTGCGCGACTTTTAGGACTGCTCTTTGCGCTCTCTCTAACGGGAGCATGTGGGTAGTAGCTGCTCCACCCCATGAAGTAACACAATATCTGAGTAGAGATTCACAAAGAGCCATATATGTAATCTTAAGTTGAGTTTTACTAGCGACATGCCTAATATTTTTAAAAATGGCAACTAATTTCCTTACTCTACTTGTCAGAAGACGGATGTGAGGTGCATACGTCATATTAACGTCAATTGTAACACCTAAATACTTAATGGTTTTGCATGATTCTAATTTGAGGCAGTCGCAACTATATTGACTGTTATTTAAGCATTGTAGAGTGTGAGATTTTAATGCATATTTTTGACTGTCAGGTAGACCTCGTTCTCGCAGTGAAAATGTTATATATTTAGTTTTGGTAGAGTTCAGAGTAAGAATATTTAGGTAGAGTTTTTCAGAAACTTGGTCAAAGCCGATTTGCGCATATCGAAACGTTTCTTCCCAACTCTCTCCCTGAAATAACAAAACTGTATCATCAGCAAAGGCCAATAACTTGCCGTTGTTCAACCTTTGCTCACAAATTGAGTTCATGTAGGCCAAGAAGAGAGTCGGGCCCAATATGGATCCTTGGGGAATTCCATACGTCACTGGTACTTCGGAGCTTTTGTGATCAGCAATTTTCACTAGTTGTTTTCTTTCACTAAGATAGCTGCGAAAGAGATCTAGTTGAGAACCACGTATTCCCAGCATTTCTAGTTTAGAAAGAAGCAATGTAATAGACACCGTATCGAACGCTTTTGCTAAATCGACAAAAATTGCGATGCATTTACTGCCTTTATCAAGACATTTAACAATATAGTTATTGAGTTCTGATACGGCGTCTGCGGTTGAACGTCCTTTTCGATTATAGTCTGGAATAACACATAGGCTATATTTTATCCTGGAATTCCCACGGGAACGGGAATTACGCGGGTGAAATCGCTGCTAACAGGCACTATAAGTCTGTATTTACATTTCAGCTTGTTTTTTTGAAAATGGTGGTGATGGCCAAGTCCACGGGAGTTAGAAAACTCGAAAGTTATGCCCTCAATTTATAAGAAAACAATAACTGCATATTTAGTTTTACGTAAAACCTTTTACACACGAATAAATTTTGACGACCGATGTGGCGCGGTGGGCGACGTTGCGTGTTCTATTCCCGCCTCGGAACAAATTTGTGTACGATCTGCTGAAATTTATTCCGTTACTCTGGGTGTTTTCTATGCATAATAAAAAAAACTATGTAATGTATTTTATCAAGTATATCAGTCATCTAGTACCCATAACACAAACTATGCTTAGCTTGGGGCTAGATGATGCTGTCTGGACTGTAAGGAATTATTTATTATTATTATTTATTTATTTAGACATCCTGTGCCAGAGGCGGTGTATGAAAGACACGCCAATGGGGGGCCCATTTGCATATCTAGGTTTCCTTCCCAAAGGGAGCTGATTTTGCTTAAAAAGCTAATAGTTCTACTACACAGAGATTTTGCCTTCTAAAAGGTCCGCTAACTGCGAGTAGTTTTAAGGGTATAGAAAGGGAGCCAAAATCTACATTTCTTCACCCTGGGATGGGCATGCCCTCCCCAGAATGGTCTAGAATCATGAATTTATCTTATCTTTATACACGCCAATATTAAATAATAATAATAAACTCATTTATTTCGGACAACATTAGAACAAGTAGACAGATCTTATATAACTTATTTTTCGGCCCGTATCAATACATATCTTAAAGCTAAAATACATATCACAATATATTATACTAAGGGACATCGGAACTTTACCCCTTTCGGCCAGAAGTCAGTGCTCATGAAGGTCTTTAACCAATGCACCCTCTCTTAATTTCCGGTAGTCTTCACACCCTGTATGATTAATTATTTTAACCCTGTATGTAATTCGTTAACAGGAGAAAGTCTGCTGAGACTTGTGGAACCCGAGCTGGAGAGTTTGGGTGAAAACTGGCTGGCAGCGTTGAAAGACCACGCCTTGTTGAGTTTACCTCCCGGTAAGATACCTTACAGTTTATAACCTCCATAGTAAAATATTAATAAACTAGCGACCCGCACCGACTTCGCACTGGTACAATAATAATAATAATTTATTTATTTCAGACTACATAGGTCCATAATTTACATTACATAGTACTTAATTAAGAAATTCACATTAAACATTACATTAAATAGTCACACAAGTTTACAGAAAGCATCAATTAAATCATAAAATACACAAACAAAAACGAACTGAAATATTATTTATAACATTATTTAGATATGTCAAATTTTATATTATTATTATTAGTAAAGGCATGCGTCCTCAAAGAGTGATACATATAGATGCAGTCAAACCTATTAGCGAATACGCTGAGGATGCTGTTGGAGCTGGCCCGGACCCTGCGCACCAGAGATACTCCCCGCTTGCGCATGGTGCTGTAGAAACAGTCCACGCGCGCCTCGGCGAACATCCCTGACGCGCTGCAAAACCGGGGCAGCCCCATCAGCACCCTGAACGCATTATTATACTGCACACGCAGGGCACTATACTGTTTTTGCGTATGGTTCACCCACAGGCTGCATGTGTAAAAACTAGAACAATAGGCTTTAAAAAGCGTTGTTTTTACCTCTCTAGAGCAGCGAGCGAACCTGCGGGCTATCATGTTCGCTCTTACAGACAGCGCCCTCCGTTCTCTCTCAATATCTGCATCGTCTTTCAAGTCAGAGGTAAGGAAATGTCCCAAGTATTTAAATTCTGTAACTCTCTTTAATGGAGTTCCATATAACTTTATAGGCGGTATGTTAGATATGGGACAGCTTCCTCTGGCCTGAAACACCATGTATTCACTCTTTTTTATATTGTATATCAGACCATGTTCTGTAGCATACCTCTCACAAATCTTTAGAAGTTTCGCGAGCCCACACGTGGATGCGCTCAACAGCACCATGTCGTCTGCATAGCTTATACTGTTGATGCAGACACCGTCAATGTGACAACCGACACGAGTACTGCTGAGCTCATCCATCAGTGCGTTTACATACAGGCTGAAGAGCTTCGGAGACGTCAGCCCGCCCTGTCTCACGCCGGCCTCCAGCCTGTATGACTCCGAGTAAGCGCTGGACCATCTCACAACATTGACCTGGTTTTGATACCAAAACTTAAAGATGTCATTAAGCTCTGGTGGCATATCTAGTGCGTTTAGCTTTTTCCAGAGTAATTCATAGCTAACCAGGTCAAATGCTTTAGAAAGGTCGAGGAAGCAGGCATAAATGGGAGTTTTGCGATCGGTGTAGTACTTAACAGTCTGCTTCAGGCCCAAAATAGCCGTATCTGTTGACAGACCTGGTCTAAAGCCGAATTGACTATCATTGAGTGATAGATAACGACCAAGTTGAGCATCAAGCAGACTGTCCAGCACCTTGGCTACAATAGTGGCTAACGAAATCGGCCTATAGTTATTCTTATCACTAGTGTCTCCAGTCTTATTTTTAACGATAGGTACCACCACAGTTTTCATCATTGCATCGGGTATGTATGAGTGTCCTACACATAAGGTATAGAACATAGCAAGCACTCTGGGCAGATGAGGTCCCGCGTTCTGTAGGTGTTCTATGCTGAGACCATCATGGCCAGGAGATTTACCACGTGACATACCTTTTATAACTTTGTGTACATCAATGGCTGTGAAACTAGTTCTTAATTCCTGGCCATTTGATCCCGCACCGATCACCGACTGTGATGGTCCCAAGGGCGAGTGCACGGTAAAGTGATCCCTGAACATTTCAGCTATTGCTTTATTATCCGTGAGGCCAGAAACGCTCACAGGGAGACCTGGTTTACTATTTAGTTTATTAGTGGACTTCCAAAAACTACGAAAATCTTGTTTTAAATGTTGAGCTGTAATTTGATCCATTTTTATTTGTTCGCTATTTGTTTGGCACCACCTCAATTTCGCTTTAAAAATCTTTCTACTTTCTTTCATATCAGTATGCGCACGGCCTGAATTTGGTTTTCCAGAGTTCAGCCAGATCTGAAACTTCAACCTGGCCTCCCTATGTGCATCACAAACATATCTATTCCACCCCGCAATAGGTTTCGTTTTACATTTTCGAGTTATATAGCTTACTTTACTACAGGACGCTGCTTGACATAAAACATTCACAATTTTATCATACAATAAGTCAATAATAAATCTATGTTCTAAATTATTACATTTAAATTTATTACATAATGTCAACTCTCTAGGCAAATCTATTAAACTTAAATCATTATTACACATTTTATAATATTGCTCTATTTGGTCAAACTTTCTTTCTCCCCATATTATTTTACTGCTATTATTATTTCTTTGTTCTACTAATTTTGGCTTAATTAAATTTAAATTACATTCTAAAATTATAGGCAGATGATCCGACCATAAAACATCATACTGTACATATACATTTATTACTGACTGAACAGCCGACTTAGACACAATAAAGTGATCCAACCATCTTCTGGAGCCGTTCGCGTCACTAACAAATGTATACGTGTCCGAGTACAGGCCTAATATATCTACATCTATACATATCCATTCTTGTTCACTGCAAAAACTAGATAATTCTTTAAAAAATTGTGAATAAGGGTGCGCATTAAAGTCTCCAAGTAAGTAAACTGATTCAGTGTTCTCGCTACTTATTATAGCACTCACCAGGCTCAAACAATCCGTAAACTCAACTAGGTTCGTCACTTTGTCGGTGGGCATATACACATTTATCACTATAAACGACTTTTGTCCTGAGAGAACTTTTATAGCACACACACGCGGGTGACCACACTGTACCACTGATACATTTTGGAACACACTTTTATTCCACAGCAGCGCTACTCCTCCATAGGGCCGGCCGACAATCATACCGGCCGATGTATCCATCGCTGACGTCCCAGTGCACGCGAACTCAGGGTGAATAGTGCCTAGGAACGGAATATCCTCGGGCAGCAACCAGGTTTCCTGCAGTCCAATTATGTGCGCACTCTGGCACAGCTCTCGTATGTGCTCAACTGATCTTTTAACATTTTTACAATTGAAGCTGACAAGCTTTACTGATGATGATGATTTATCCATCATTGTACTGAGAAAGGCCAGCTACAGTGCCACCACCGTTCACATTTCTAGGCTTGAAGTGTACAAAGCGACGAAAAATTATTCCCTGAGGCCACAGCTTTTCATCCAAAAATAATGATAATTTTTGTTCCGACACGAAAAACTTGTAAGCTTTGTGATCCTTTTCTCGCCTAAATACTATCTTCTCCAAAGAAATCCGTTCTTTAGTTTTATTATAAACGTACTCAGTTATATCTCTTTCAGACGAATCTTTATGTATTTTTGTGATAAATATCGGTATTTTATTTTCGGCAGCTTTAAATTTTCCCGCGTTATTATCTTGCGAAGAACCCGTCGAACCTAGATAACGATAATTCATTCTAGGCTTACGGCGCTGTACCGTTTTCCATTCGCCTTCATTTGTTATTGTTTGTGAAAACAACATTTTAGATGGAGAGCGTTCCTTATTCTGCGAGTTATTATTTACAGTTGGGCTCGGGCATTTATTTAGAACATCGCCGATCAGCTGGCGAGCACTGTAGGCCGTCTCGCGGTGCATACAAGTACGAGTCGGTTCAGGCTGAGCGTCCGCGACCCGCCCCTCCGCCGCCGCCGCCTCAGTCCCCTGTTGTCCCGACGGTATCAGCTGTGTAGAGCGCACGCTTGGCGGCGACGATGACATAGCAACCGCTCTCTGTGACTGCGCAGTTACAGTTGATTCGGGGTTTTGCGGGTAGATCTGTACTGGTCTTGGTGTACATTGGACATGGGCGTTCGGTGAAGTCAATGAAATGCTTGCATTATCTGTTATTGTCGAATTTATATACGGCGAAAGGCCCATAGGGCCGCTATCCAAACAAGCACCTCTTTTAGTGTTAATGCGAATATTCCTATAAGTATTTTGAGGTGTATCGTTCGGTGTTGTTGAATATTTATTCGAATCATTCCGTGATACCGAAAGTTTGTTGGCCATTTCAGACCTCAATTCGTCCAGTTGCTGGCTTGTGGCATATTTCGTCTTCATTTCCGTCAGCTCCTTCTGCATAATAAGCAGATCCTTAAGAAGCTTTGTCACATCTACGTGATCAAACAAAATAGGTGGTAGTTTTTCCAAATCACGCGCAACAAAGATCGGCATCAGTTCCGGATCCGTCCCTTTGAACAGGGAGATGATATCTTGGACGTCCCGATTCTCTTTTCCCTGCTGCCTACGAGAAATCTTCTTTTCTCCAGTGGGCAACGACTCAAAAAGCAAATCCTTAGACCGCTTTATCACGTCACTCTTGAACGCTGAGACACATATTTTAAGCAAACTGTCCTCATCCACAATCGAAATTTTATTTTGCACGAAGGATAACAATTCGTCTATGACAATATTGCACGAGTTGCACTTAACCGTTGCGGCCATCATAGCGCTCGATACAACCGCTCACGACCGATGCGCGCGCGCGACTGATATATTACGACTGACTGATATATTATGCATGTATTATACATATTAATTTGACTGTACCTTGGTAAACGTTTAATAACTGAGATAGGCACAACATTTCCCGCCATATAAATAAGTATTGGCTTTGACTTTCTGTAAAAAAGTACTAGCCAATCAGTAACCTCGTCCAATGAACAGTTAGCCAATCCGGTGTCTTCCCGCCACCGGCCGCTACGTCAAATGTGCGCTGTAGCGCCGACATCTTGTTTCTTCATTGGCGTTTAGTTTCCCGCCGAGTACAGACGTGCTACCAAATACGTAGCACGCTTTTGAAGAAATGTTCCAGAAAATATTTCAAAGTGCATACATTTCGCAAAGAATTATTGCAAAGTACATATAATATTCTAAAGGTTTGGTGTTAAATTGCATTACTGCGTAAGTACATTTTTCTTTGTCTACACCACTAGATACCCACATTTTTTCAATAAAATGATAATTTGCGAAGTAAGTTTCGTAATTTGTTTTTGGACTAATGAGTCCATTTTATTTATATTTTGTTGGAGAATCACGGGTCGCGCACATATCGCATGGTTAGTACGAAAGCATACGCCTTTTACTACCTTGCACTAAGACCGTGACATTTTTCTTATTATATGTGCTCGCAAGCACGTGGTTATATTTGTTTTAATCACAAAAGCTGAGGCTGTTTACAACTACCTGGCATCCCATGTGCCAGTGACGCTAATAACAGCGGTAATTTTTCTTCTATTACTCCTAAGTAAGATTTTAACGGTTTTTCCGTTCGATTCGTATGAATTTATTTTGAGGTTATATGTTGCTATGTGCTAAAATAATTATTTTTCTAGCAAGGATGTTAACACGATATAATATGCAAAATTCTGACCGATATCGTGAAAACGAGACTTGAAAGACAACTGGAGAAGGAGGTCAATATTGAAGGGTAATGGAATTAACATCGTGAGTACTTTAAAATGTCGTTGTTTTGTGTATTGTGGGCCACGCAGCCACGTGGGCAACGCGTACGATGGCCGTTTGGTTTTCACCTGCCCGTAATTTATACGCGAATATACAAAATATGAAATGTTGAGTTTATTTGCACTGTGCAAATAACACGTGGCCTACACCCAACGTCGGGTGGATTAATCTAATAGGTTGTCTAACCTATTCACTGCCTAACCATTGCACAGAGCAGGTGGTTTTGCAAGGGTACTGAGTGTTAATCTAGGTTGGCAAGAAAGTAACATTTTTTTTTCAGGAGCGGGTAGATACATATTTCATTGCCTATTGTTTTTGTACCAAACAGAAGTGTTGAAAATGCAAATATAAACATGTGTCTCAAGTCCACGATTGACAAGATACATTTCAAGGATAAATACTGATAGGTTTTATGTTCCTATTTTCGAAATGAGCTAAGTTCCTTGATTTTTAAGCAAAACACCTCGTGCATTCTTGCAAGAATAAAAACCCCCGCAGGGTTGTTTTAACGCCCTCGCAGGGTTACAATGGCTGGCGCATTGTCATCTCCTTGCAAGTATATAATTAAACCCTCGCAGGGTTCATAACGCACCCTCGCAGGGCTGCTATAACATATATAAAATTCGGGCGCACCAAATATTTTTCAGCTTAAGATTATCTTGCACAAGGAATAAAAACCCTCGCAGGGTTGTTTTAACGCCCTCGCAGGGCTACATTGGCTGGCGCATTGTCATCTCCTTGCAAGTATATAATAAAACCCTCGCAGGGTTCATAACGCACCCTCGCAGGGCTGCGATGACATAAATAAAAATTCGGGTGCCCCGATTATTTTTTCAGCTTTAGATTATCTTGGACAAGGAATAAAACCCTCGCAGGGTTGTTTTAACGCCCTCGCAGGGCTACAATGGCTGGCGCATTGTCACCTCCTTGCAAGTAAGTATATAATAAAACCCTCGCAGGGTTCATAACGCACCCTCGCAGGGCTGCGATGACATAAATAAAATTCGGGCGCACCGAATATTTTCAGCTATAGATTATTTTGGACACGGAATAAAAACCCTCGCAGGGTTGTTTTAACGCCCTCGCAGGGCTACAATGGCTGCCGCATTGTCAACTCCTTGCAAATATATAATGAAACCCTCGCAGGGTTCATTACGCACCCTCGCAGGGCTGCGATGACAGATAAAATTCGGGCGAACCGAATATTTTTCAGCTTTAAATTGTCTTGGACGTGATATGCATTATTCTCGAATATTCAACGTAAGTATGTGTTCACATAAGCTTCAGAAAGGGTTGCTTGTTTGGATAAAGGAATTCATCGTGGTGGTGTACCTTCACCAGCGATGAATTTCAGGGTATCGCGTACCTACTCACAACAACTTCCAGGAAGGCTAACTATAAAAGCATCGTGGTGCACCTCCAACAGTGATGAAAATAAAAAGTCCAGGGTATCGCGTACCTATTGACAAGAACTTCCGGGAAGGTTTAACTATTATTAAATAGAAGCATCAATCTTGGTGCACCTCCAACTGGGATCAAAATAAAAAGTGCAGGGTATCGCGTACCTATTGACAAATGTCTTACCTACCTAATATATATGATTCGTGTATTGCATACCTATCAACAAAAGATCTGGGAGGTTCGATACCTATATAGACTTATTGTTAGACATTAACATTCAGAAGGAGCCGTTTAGCTGAAGGAATAATAAAATCTTCTGATAAACCGTACTTGTGACAAAAGTCATATAAAGATATCGTAAGAAACTCTTTTTAGCCAACTCGGGCTGATAAGCAGGTTGATAAATTTATCGATGGGCTGATATTTTAATAGGCAAATTATAAATTGCGTATAGCAGCTGGTTTGAGGTGCCATTGTGGATGAAGTGCAAGCCTAAGCCTTCGAGCTGATTTACATTCAACATAGTCTAACCCAGAGTTACTATTTTTCACACTGTATGATATGTGAGCAGATATAAGAACCCTTTTGGATTCATGAGATCGCAGGAAAGACTCTAAGGTTAACATATAAGTTATTCAGTCTACCTACAAAACTTCTCATTGACGAGACAAGTTCTTTAAAATTATTAACAATTGTAGGGAACCACAAATAATTATGGAAATGAATTATAATATAAATGCTGCCCACCCGCATTAAAAATTTAGTGCCTATTATTAGAACTCCTCCATCACGAATTTGAATGTTGCGTGCGTGAGATAGTTGTTAGTATAAATAAGGTAGCTTCTACCAAAAACACAATATCTTGCACAAAGTTGCCTTCAGTATCAAGATACTGTCTGTCAATGGATATGTCCACGCATATGTATGGGTCTAGCTCACTCACTGGCCTGACCGTTTTAAGAGTACATTATATAAAAGATTTTACTTGTCAGACAAAAAGGAGATTTGGTGAAAGTACTGGCGTTGCGTGCGGCACTAACTTAGAGATTTTACTATCTATAAGTGTCTAGCGTATGTCATATAGCTTCCTGTATAGGCTCTGAATTGTACTCAATCCATGTCCGGATTTATGATTGTGGGAACGATAAGGGTGTGAACGATAAGAAACATTCCCGTGTTTATTTACAACTACCCTCTTCATACTTTTTATAACCGGTGGCATTTCTTGGTTATCTGTACAAAGGTGTGTACGGTAATAAATGTTCACGCGTTTATTTACAACTACCCTCATCATACTTTTTATCATAAGTGGCATTTCTGTTATCTGCTTTGTATGATAAATTGTTGAATGTATTCTCAACTGTATTAGACATCGCAAATAACAATACATTTTTAAAATTAAAATTTGAAACTGATGGAAACCTTGGAAAATCGTCATAGTCTTCTTTTTGAACGTCAGTAAAGGACAGGACATAAAGAACTGTTTATATTTTATAAAGTGTTACACTATTCTTTACAAGCAAGCGATCATTGTCAGCTTCTAAACTCTAGCACTCTGTGATCCTTACCTAATGAGAGAATAAAGGTACATCCATATTATCGCTTCGTAAGCGATGACGTCAGAATTATCAGTAATTTGTCGTGAGATGTTTCAACATAACTACTAGTTAAGCGGAAAATGGTTCTTGTTTATTATTATATAAGCATTGTAGTACAACAGCCACTACTGCATCTCGAATGAAGAGCTTGTTTTCGAGGTACATTGACAATGGGTGACAATGGGTGACAATGTGGTATTCATGCACAATTCTAATACCTACAGTGTTACAAATAACGTTGGTTCTCGAAGTAAACTTGGTTTCACTGTCACAAGCTGCTTAGTAATCTAGGGTTTACTAGTTACTAAGTATATCAGTCATCTAGTACCCATAACACAAGCTCTGCTTAACTTGGGGCTAGATGATGCTGTGTGGAATGTCCGGAAATATTTATTATTCATTTATTATTTACCATTATTGTTCTTAATTTTATTGATGTCTCAATAGACCTCTCTATGTTAAGTACCTATATGCTCTCGGGTGAGAATTTGTAAATCTATTCGGTATGATTTTCGAATAACAGAAGGATATCCAGTGCGTATTTAAGAGCAAAACAAGTATAAGAAAAAAGGAATAGATATACCTGTATTTTTAGCTATGTGTATCGGATCTAAGATTTCTTACGCTTCTACAGTGGAAATGTACACAAGTCTTATCGCAAAACTTGTAATCTAGTCCAAACATTGTGGGGAGGAAAAACCAGTTATTCAAATGTATTATAAGAACTTCCCATAACTGGACATTTTAGATGGACATACAAAGCTTCACCATAAAGGTTCATAAAGTACCTACTCAGGTATTACAGCGCACTGCAATAAATTGAAATGTTAATGTAACTGTTTTCCCACATGCTTTAAATTGTTTAAAACGAGTACTATGTTCATAAAGCGGAGTTAAATACCTAGTACCTACTCATATTTTGGAGCAGATATTTTAGTTTTCAGTTGTGCAATGATTTATTGTCACCGAAGGTCGTACACAATGCAAAAGTTGCAAAAACTGTTTCTAAAAGAAGTTAAACTGCTGAAGTCTTATTATACAGCTAGGTATACTGATACAATACGAACATATTTAGCAATTTATTGTTATAAGTTTATCAGTCATCAGTATCCAATCATTCAGAACATAATTCATGCTGAGCTGGGCGGCCCTATTGCATGATACTGTGTGGGGTTTTGTTCAGAATTATTTATTTATTATACTAGGATCGATGGCACATTCTATCATCATCGTGATAGAGTGCGATAAATCTGTTTAAAAATGGTATCTCTATGATATTGATTTCAGAACCAGTCGAAACAAGACATAAATATCTTTTAATTATTTAAGCCATCTGTTTATATGAGGTTATTTTAATTGTGTTTTGGACCATACGTATTTCAGTTTTGAATGTCACAATGACTAATTTGCATTCAAAGCGATGTGGCTTACGATTATAACATTATTTAAAAAATAGTAAGTTCACATTGGCGTTGAGTGTCTTCACCACCACCAGGCGATAACAAACACGTCTCAGTTATTAAACGTTTACCAAGGTACAGTCAAATTAATAGAAGCGTTTTACATAAAATAAAACGCATATTAATTTACTTACCTTGGTAAACGTTTACATTTTAAATTCTGCCTGGTGATATTCGACGCAATGAAGAAACAAGATGTCGGCGCTACAGCGCACATTTGACGTAGCGGCCGGTGGCGGGAAGACACCGGATTGGCTAACTGTTCATTGGACGAGGTTACTGATTGGCTAGTACTTTTTTACAGAAAGTCAAAGCCAATACTTATTTATATGGCGGGAAATGTTGTGCCTATCTCAGTTATTAAACGTTTACCAAGGTAAGTAAATTAATATGCGTTTTATTTTATGTAAAACGCTTCTATTAAAATAGATTCGTCTTGAATGACTCGATTTATTAAAAATCTTGAGTCGAGACCACGCCTCGGCAAACGTAGTGTAGGAAGCCCTCCGGCCAAGTGAGATGACGATCTTCGGAAGACTGCAGGCAGGTGCTGGATGCGGCAAGCTGAAGTCATGGCTCTATGGCGCTCAATAGGGGAGTACTATGTCCAGCAGTGGACTAATATTGGTTGATAATGATGATTATATTTATTATGGAAAACCTATGAAACTACCAATAGGATTATCGGAACATATTCAAACCGATCATTTCAGTCTGACAAATGATCTTCTTACACATTAGTTGCCTAGAAGAAATCGCTTTAAACGATAAAGCCGACAATTGAATATCTATAGAGATATAGGACAAGTTTACATGTTTATTAAGGATTTGTAAAGGTTTAGTATCTACTTACGTACTTTTGAGCTTGATGATGCTGTGTAAATTGTCCAGCATATTCTAAAGATAAACTCTACTAAAAAGAATTTTCCTTGTTTTCCTAAGTAATATTTTGTTTAAGAATTCGCCTCACAACTACCTCACGGCGGCGGCGCGTTCTACTCGGCGGAAACGGCCGAAGCTTCCCGAGCGCATTACGCGAACGCTTGGCCGTCTCTACTGTACGCAGCATCGCTTAGATTCAACGCTTATATCAACACACCTTCAAACAACGGTAAGTAATCATTTACTAAGGCTTATATTATGAAAGATAGCTTAGTTTTTTAAACTGAATACTGAAGCTATTAGGGAAGCTCTATGTCCAGTCGTGGATTGATAGGTTAATGATAAAATTGTTGTAGATAAGAAAAGTCACGACGAAAGTGACAAATTACAACTACAGTCTTACCACAAAACATTAATAAAACAATGTTTAAACACGTGTCTAAGTCGTGACTTTGTTTTTTGTGGTAAGGCTGCTAATGTTTAAATGTCTCTCCTAAAAACCTAAGCTGTCACCAGAGTGCTGGCAGCGATGCCACTTTGAACGGAAATACCAAATCGTTGATTAAAATAGAAGCCATGATAGAAATTCCTATCACCTGAGGACTCTATGAGAAGTCTTCTGGTAAGAAATTTGTAAATTGTTGTGTACCAGGACCCAAAGAATTTGGATTTATTTTACCCAAAAAAATCTCCCTAAAAAGAGAAGGCGATACGTCTTGCTCTTTTTTACTTGTGCATAGAGCAGCCAGTTTGGTACATTTGCGGAAACTGACGAAGCTTCACGACCAAATTACATCGCTAACTATTTATGTTTGTGGTTCCAGAGAATTCTGAAAAGAATGTCGACAACCGATCATCTAAAACAGAGAACGGGAACTTTGAATTTTTCGAACCGGTGGATGAGAGGTTCCACTTACTCTTTGGTAAGTCATGAACAAAATTCAAATATGGAATGTGATAATAGTTATTACAAAAGAAAATTACAATTATAGAATACAAACAAATTAAAGCTAGTATTTACAATCAAGAGGCGCAAATATGCTGCTCTCGACAGAACTTACGCATTTGCTCCCCTTACTGTCGAGACCCTAGGACCGTGGGTACCGAAGCTCTCCGGGTTTAAAAAAAATTATATGTGCGTCTGGTCGATGCGACGCGTGATACTCACCAGCTAGAGGGACACATCGAACACAAGTATATATAATATATTATTTTATAAACCTCGAGAGCCCGTTACCCCATGGACCTAGGGTTTCGACTTCAAGGGGGCAAATAAGAAAATTGGGTTAACCGATCCATAATTTTGACTTATCTCAAAGATCTGGCACATCTTTGATTCAAGATTTTCTTTCAAAATTAAACTACCAACGGACTAAATTGAGGTAGATTGAATATTGGAAACGGCCTTAGGATACCATCATCCATTTTATTTACCTTTCGATGTCCTGGTTATACCTTAGCGCCACACAATAAAAAGGATTAGTGTCTACAAATTTTAACTTTGATAGAAAATGATTCGTTATATTACATAAATTTAAAGGCTATCTTTATTTGTAGGTATCTGTATGGAGGCGCTATGTGCCCAACGGGATATGAGTGTCGAGAACACAATAGCAGTGCTACTGTCTCTAGTCACATTACTGGATGCAGCTGAGAACCGAGCTAGATTGATGAAAGACAGGTAATTATTTAATACTAGCAGCGCCTCGCGATTTCACGTGCGGTAATTCCCGTGGGAATTCGGGATACAATATAGCCTATGTTATTCCAGACTATAATCTATCTCTGTGCCGAATTTCATCCGTTCAGTAGTTTTTGCGTGAAAGAGTAACAAACATCCATACTTACAAACTTTCGCGTTTATAATATTAGTAGGATTATTACTAGCTTTAAGAAAAGATGGATGGATTGTGTGCAAGAGGATATGCTTAAGAAACGTGTGAATACGGAGATGACGGATAACAGAGCAGAATGGTAGATGAATACATGTTGTGCCGACCCTACTTAGCGTGGGATAAGGTCCGAAAGAAGAAGATATTATTACTAGCTTACCGCTCGCGGCTTCGCTGGCGTAGACTATATGATTTGTCCTGATCTTCAATGTAATAGAACCACATACAAATCTGTGTAAGTTCAAAGGTTTTTAGGAATGACTCAAAAACCTCTAACGTGTTGACGTTATTGCGGTAGTTTTAAGGTATTCCCACATTTTACCCCTTACTATGGGTTTTTTGAAATCAATTCACATCTGCTCGTCGCTTGTCGCGGTTTTTTAACAGATTGTAATTTAAAACCAGAATAGTAAAATTCCGCAAATCTTGTCATCACCAACTTGCATTTTAAATATCACTACATAGTAGTATAAAACAAAGTCGCTTTTTCTGTCCCTTTGACTAATTAAATCTTTAAAAGTACACAACGGATTTTGACGCGGTTTTTTTAATATACAGAGTGATTCAAGAGGAAGATTTAGGTTGGATTTCACCGTTGTAAATTGAACGCGATCAAGTGACGTAAAACTCGTTTCCGCATCTAACGGAGTTCAGTTGTCACATTTTGCATTTCACCAGCATGAACTGAACGCGTTCAACGATGAACGCGTTTAAACATTCTGAACGTCCGATATTGGCGGTTTAACGTCTGTAAACGCGTTCAGGGAACTGTCAATCAATCAATGTCATCGCTTATTGCATCGTATATTAGGTAAATTATGAGGATTCTACAATTCCAAACAATGGAAAGAGCATTAGCACTAGCTTTTAAGATAATAGTGATGATGAAGAAGTATTTGTTCATCGTCCAAGGTGGATTCGTGTCAGAGACGAATTTTTTGATACCCTTGATCTTAGAATAATTTGGCTTAGAACCGCAGTAGGCTCACGCGAAGTGAAGCCATTTCAAGTTAGCCTTTAAAGGCTACGTAAGTACATCGCTCGACTCGTCAGTGCATTATATCAAGTCCTACGGGGAAGAGCTCGCTGAATTTCTAATAAAAATTACTTATTGTGCGGTGAAAGGGTGTCACAACTCTTCACATAATCATTATAAACAGTCCAAGATTCCATTTCACGGGTAATAACAACTTGGAATATTTTATTCTTGAGTAAAACATTAGTTTAGGTACAAAAATAAATCGTAAACAAAACAGACGCCATTAAAAAAAAATGTTGTAATAATATTTTATGGCTTCAAGTTAAACCGGAATTTTGTGTAAAATTTCACTCTATGTCTAGTTACTCTAAGCCCTTGATGACAAAGACAGTGATGCCAACTTAGCCCTTTCGGGGCTAGATCTAGCCTTTTTTTGGGCTTATTCAGCCCTTAAAATGATGATTTGGCCCCGAGCCCTATATCTAGCCCCGAAACAGTGTAAGAAAACTATCTGGCACACAGTACAAATTTTTAAAAATTCTACAATGTGATTTGTCGAACCTTGATCAAACGAAATGTGCGGATACACGACACATATTTATCGATAAAAATCGGGATAGTTTGTTTTTCTAAATAAATATTATTTTTCTACGCTTATGTACCGAATTTGTATTTTTTATTTATTTTATTATCTAGGTAAAATATTTAGAATATTTTTTAATTTTAATTTAATTTAAAATATTTTCAAATGAGACTACTTCGAATAAAATACACCATTAACTCAAAAAGAAACGAAGAAAAAACCAGATGTAGTATTCTTCATTTAAAAAAATATTAAAACTGCTTTGGTTTTGAGATAAATAACATATAATTTTTTTTATCCCGATTTTTATCGATAAATGTGTGTCGTGTATCCGCACATTTCGTTTGATCAAGGTTCGACAAATCACATTGTATGTTACAAATACGATTTGGTCTTATAAAATTTGGTCAAACTTGCTACACATATGATATCCCAATAGATGTCATAAAAAAGATTGGATCTAAAGAAAAATATAAGTTAATTCTGAACAAGGCCCCTGCTGGAACTGATAATCAATCTCTTCAACCATCAACTTCGCAAAGTACAAGTGCTTTGTACGGCGAAGAATCCTCCTCCGATGAGATTGAGTTTTAAGGTGTATTTTTAATTAAAAAAGTAGTTTTTTTTAAGTTTTTTGGTTAATATTAAATAAACGATTGTTATAAAATTACTCATTTTATTGGATTCTAATAAAAAAAAACAAATTTTTCCCATTGTAATTTATGTGGCCAAATCTAGCCCCCATCTAGCCCTTTTTAGAACTCCATTTAGCCTCCAAACCTGACACCGGGTCGGTTGATTTCGCCTCACAAAACAAACTGTTATATCATTATTAGCAGCTATTGAAGATAAATTCGAGTTTCATTCAGACATGTAAGCATCAACACGTAATAAGTTAACAAGTAACAATGAGTTCTTAATCTGATCAAAGTCAATAAACAAGCACAAAATCGAAGTCCAGTAAACAAGCAAAGCCAAGTGAAATAGTGAAGAGGATTCGAAGTCCAGGAAACACGCATAAGTTGAAAAATCTCAATTTATCATCCGAAAACACCAAAGCACATTCACGAAACTCTAAAAGTATCGGAATGACCAATAGAATCTATTGGTCATTCCGATACTTTTAGAGTTTCGTGAATGTGCTGATAGATAGTAGGAATGACATAGAAACTGAGAAATCAAAATGCAATCTGTGGTTTTTGTCTATGATTTTATGTCTATCTGTGATAAATCTTCGTTTACGTGAACGCGATCAAAAATTATCTCCATATAGCCGATGAAATCGGTTGGACTTTAATCGAGATTTAGCTCGATATTTGAACTCGTTTACCCGAAAACGCGTTCAGTTGAACGCGTTTTATGATACTTTCGGTGAAATCCTACCTTATACGTATAATAAAACCGTGCTAAGCCGGGGCGGGTCGTAAATAATAAACCTTTCTTGTGTTTACAGGTCGCTAGCCATAGAGCTATGTCAGATGATCCATAGAACTGGCCTGACACAGGAAAGCACTGAGGCGTTGCTATTAGGAGCTGATGTACTGAAACTTATTATCGACGCCGCTAGGGAGCAGCTGCATGCTAATATGCATGCTAAGATCAAAGGTATAAGACTTAAAACACTTGTTTTTTATATGTTCTACTTTCTTGATATTCTTAAACTAAAATAGGAACTTGGCGGTTGAACGATAGGATATACCACCTTAAAAATGTACATAAAAAAACAAAACGTTAGTACAAAAGCGTGAGTCCAGTAAACAATAGTATCGAGACGTGATAGTAAAGTCTCCTTTTTCTATGGGATAAGATATAGCGTCTCCATCGTGCGGAAATGAGTTCACGATCACGTTTCGTCCTATACTATGGTCTTACTTATACTTACAATGAAGATAGATTTACAATCCTGTTTTAAAAAAATAATCATTGGAATATAATAGAATAAAAATAGCCTATATTGGATGACCGTTACCTACATTTATAAAATAGAATTTTTTGTAGGTGTAATTTTTAAACGCTTCTACGCTTCTTTAGCAAATTCTTTAGCAACCATTTTATTGTTCAGGTTGTCCTTCGACATAAGTCTATCTAGTAAAATCTTGACATATGTAGATACGAATCTTCAAGTCTGATCTCTAATGAATGATCCCTGTCCAGAATTGGCCCCAGACAAAGCGACAGAAGACATACCCCAATCGGTTCTCGAAGTGGTCCACACTTTAGGAGAGGGCGGCCCGACCGGCGACTTACCTCCGGGGAAGTCTCTCGTCTTCTCCTGTCTTGAAGTCTGCGTGTGTCTGCTAGTCAGGTAATACTCACTCTTGTAACAAGACATTAAAGTCTACTTTACCGTGTAATAGTTCTCGAAGTGGTCCACACTTTAGGAGAGGGCGGCCCGACCGGCGACTTACCTCCGGGGAAGTCTCTCGTCTTCTCCTGTCTTGAAGTCTGCGTGTGTCTGCTAGTCAGGTAATACTCACTCTTGTAACAAGACATTAAAGTCTACTTTACCGTGTAATAGTTCTCGAAGTGGTGCACACTTTAGGAGAGGGCGGCCCGACCGGCGACTTACCTCCGGGGAAGTCTCTCGTCTTCTCCTGTCTTGAAGTCTGCGTGTGTCTGCTAGTCAGGTAATACTGACTCTTGTAACAAGAGATTAAAGTCTACTTTACCGTGTAATAGTTCTCGAAGTGGTGCACACTTTAGGAGAGGGCGGCCCGACCGGCGACTTACCTCCGGGGAAGTCTCTCGTCTTCTCCTGTCTTGAAGTCTGCGTTTGTCTGCTAGTGAGGTAATATTCACACCTATAACAAGAGATTAAAGTCTACTTTACCGTGTAATAGTTCTCGAAGTGGTCCACACTTTAGGAGAGGCCGGTCCGACCGGCGACTTACCTCCGGGGAAGTCTCTCGTCTTCTCCTGTCTTGAAGTCTGCGTGTGTCTGGTAGTCAGGTAATACTCACTCTTGTAACAAGAGATTAAAGTCTACTTTACCGTGTAATAGTTCTCGAAGTGGTCCACACTTTAGGAGAGGGCGGCCCGGACTTACCTCCGGGGAAGTCTCTCGTCTTCTCCTGTCTTGAAGTCTGCGTGTGTCTGCTAGTCAGGTAATACTCACTCTTATAACAAGAGATTAAAGTCTACTTTACCGTGTAATAGTTCTCGAAGTGGTCCACACTTTAGGAGAGGGCGGCCCGACCGGCGACTTACCTCCGGGGAAGTCTCTCGTCTTCTCCTGTCTTGAAGTCTGCGTGTGTCTGCTAGTCAGGTAATACTCACTCTCATAACAAGAGATTAAAGTCTACTTTACCGTGTAATAGTTCTCGAAGTGGTCCACACTTTAGGAGAGGGCGGCCCGACCGGCGACTTACCTCCGGGGAAGTCTCTCGTCTTCTCCTGTCTTGAAGTCTGCGTGTGTCTGCTAGTCAGGTAATACTCACTCTTATAACAAGAGATTAAAGTCTACTTTACCGTGTAATAGTTCTCGAAGTGGTGCACACTTTAGGAGAGGGCGGCCCGACCGGCGACTTACCTCCGGGCAAGTCTCTCGTCTTCTCCTGTCTTGAAGTCTGCGTGTGTCTGCTAGTCAGGTAATACTCACTCTTATAACAAGAGATTAAAGTCTACTTTACCGTGTAATAGTTCTCGAAGTGGTGCACACTTTAGGAGAGGGCGGCCCGACCGGCGACTTACCTCCGGGCAAGTCTCTCGTCTTCTCCTGTCTTGAAGTCTGCGTGTGTCTGCTAGTCAGGTAATACTCACTCTTATAACAAGAGATTAAAGTCTACTTTACCGTGTAATAGTTCTCGAAGTGGTCCACACTTTAGGAGAGGGCGGCCCGACCGGCGACTTACCTCCGGGCAAGTCTCTCGTCTTCTCCTGTCTTGAAGTCTGCGTGTGTCTGCTAGTCAGGTAATACTCACTCTTATAACAAGAGATTAAAGTCTACTTTACCGTGTAATAGTTCTCGAAGTGGTGCACACTTTAGGAGAGGGCGGCCCGACCGGCGACTTACCTCCGGGCAAGTCTCTCGTCTTCTCCTGTCTTGAAGTCTGCGTGTGTCTGCTAGTCAGGTAATACTCACTCTTATAACAAGAGATTAAAGTCTACTTTACCGTGTAATAGTTCTCGAAGTGGTGCACACTTTAGGAGAGGGCGGCCCGACCGGCGACTTACCTCCGGGCAAGTCTCTCGTCTTCTCCTGTCTTGAAGTCTGCGTGTGTCTGCTAGTCAGGTAATACTCACTCTTATAACAAGAGATTAAAGTCTACTTTACCGTGTAATAGTTCTCGAAGTGGTGCACACTTTAGGAGAGGGCGGCCCAATCGGCGACCTACCTCCTGCATGTTCTGTGTTTGTTCATATTTTTACTCCATAGTTTTAGGAACGTATCATTGTCCATTTCATGTACTATGCGTAGTGAAATTGTTAATATCAATACTATATTCATGTAGAGTTTTTTTCAATGGCTTGATTTGTGTTATCAAAGTTAATTAAAATTACCATGATGATCTTCGATGTAACTCCCGACTATGGTCAAAGAATATTGTCAGAATGGTGGCCTAAAACTCCACAGGTGCTTACAGGCTTACTAGGTAAATAGTATAATAGAAATATAGCTGTATAAAAACAACCAAAAACTTCTAAGGCAGACATGACCAGTCTTTCTAGGCTTACTACTACCTGCTTCGAATACTGTAAATGAAATTAACCAAAAACTAAAAATCCCTTTCTTTGCAGGCGACTACCAGCCCTCAGTCCTCTAAAACAAGAGGGCACGGTGGGCGTCATCGGCGTGCCCAAAGGACTGGGCGTGCACGGAGACACGCTCCTCGTGAAGAGTTTATCTGCCATGTCTGAGCTGCCCTCGCTCACTAGCCCTCAAGGTGAGACCACCATTTCATCATCAGCCTATATTAGTCCACTGCTGGACATAGACCTCCCGTAATGAGCGTCATAGCGCCCTGTCTTCAGCTTGACGCATCCAGCGTCTGCCAGCAGTCTTTAGTAGATCGTCATCCGACCTGGCCGGAGGGCGTCCTACACAACGTTTGCCAAGACGCGGTCTCCACTCAAGAACACGTTTACCCCAACGGTTGTCGGTTCTTCGCGAGATATGGCCGGCCCACTGCCACTTCCACTTTTTGCTTGCTAATTCTTTGAGCTATGTCGATAACTTTGGTTCTCTGTCGGATGTATTCGTTACGAATTCTATCTTTCAGAGAGACTCCGAGCATAGCTCTTTCCATAGCTCGCTGAGCGACTTTGAACTGGTGGACCAGCCATACCGTGAGTGTCCACGTCTCAGCTCCGTAGGTCATTACGAGTAGGACGCACTGATTGAAAACTTTCGTTTTCAAACATTGTGGTATGGATGACGAGAAGACTCGACGTAGCCAAGAGACCACTATTTATTAAGTAATAATAATATATATATATATATATATATATAATAAGCTTAGCTTCGCGGCCGGTGATCCACCGTTTTGATATAAATTTTTACTGTAGATGTATTTTTTAACGATAACGTAAATAAATGAAGTGAAATATATAATAATACTAAGAAAATGGTAATATGTTGGGACTGCTCTATCATTACAGATAGGACTATTCTTGCGAATAAGCCTGATATTGTAATGATTGATCGGTTAGAAAGATGGGCAGTGCTTGCTGATGTCACCATACCACATGATGTTAACCTCGTTAAAGGTCTCCACACACAGAAGTCGGAGGCGAAGCGGGGCTAAGGCGTGCGAGTTGTATCCTATTGAATCATATGAAAGCCTACATACACACACACCGCAGGAGGTGGCGGCGCGGTGCCATAGGTAAAACCGGCACGCCTTCGCCTCCGCTCCGCCTCCGGCTTCTGTGTGTAGAGACTTTAAAGCTGAGAAATATAAAATCAGTAAATATCTTGACTTGGCTAACGAGGTTGTCAGCATGTGGGATGTTGATGCAGCGACCATCGTCCCGTTAGTCCTTTCGGTTAACGGGGTAATAGCCTCAAGAAACCTCTCAGGAGACTCGAGTTTGTACGATCTACATTATTTTATCCCGCGTTCTGTGTGCTTTCTATGTATAATAAAAAATATCTAACTATGTAATGTATATCAGTCATCTAGTACCCATAACACAAGCAGTGCTTGCGGCTTTATGATGCTGTGTGGATTGTCCAGTATTATTTATTATTTAGTAAGAAGAAAGAAAGAAAACACGTTTATTGGTTCACAGTTTCAAAACTAGGTAGGTAGTTATTATCAACATAAAAATTATTATTGTATTTACTTAAAGTAGTTGTAAATACTAGTTTCAATTATTTGATTGATTTTTTTGTTTAAATTCAATTATAAGTCAGTTAGTTAGTCAGTTATAAGTTAACTTATCAATATGGATCAAGAACTAATAACCAAAATATTTCACAGGTGCTCTCTCCATCCTCCCGACGATTCTATTCCTTGCCGTGGAAATTCTGCGTCTCAGCAAAGATTCTCCCACATTGTCTGAGGCTGGCATAGTGGTGTTAGAGCGAGCTGCGGATTGCAAGGTACTCATTAACTCATCTACACCAGCTACATCACTTGCTTATAATGCCAGGATAAAAATCACAATAATATTATATATGAGAATGTTTGGATGGATGGATGTTTCTTACCTCATTTCACGCTAAAACTACTTAAAGGATAGGGCCTTTGGGGGTTAAAGGTGTATTTCCCCCAAATGGTTACAGGGGAAGATCTTCCCTGTACCGGGTCGGCCCAACTGGCCCACATACCCGGGGTCTTTCGACCGACAATTAATGTCGCATAGTTGTATATATGCCAGATGTTGTTGAAACCAGCGTTTGCGCGATCTAGGATTATTGGTCACGTGATCTACTTTTTGCACTCAGAATTTTTGCTGTTTAATTTTTTTTGTAGTTCAGGTCACGTCATGCTAGAGGTCGCTACAGGGCTGAAATTTTTAATAGTAGTTCTAGGCCTGACATAGAGAACTTTTCATCGATTTACACGCGGGCGAAGCTTCGGGGCGCAGCGAGTAAAAGCAATATTTCATTTGTGTTATGTTATGTTTAGGGAGCGCAACTAACGGAGGAAACGCGCACCTCGCACGCTGTTTTACTGCAAAGCGCGTTGCACAGTCTATTGGAGAGAGTCAAGAGCGGTAAGCGATTATTATTTTTATTTATTTAATTCGGATTGCCATCAGCTTAACTAATTACAATAGAATTTAAAATAGACACAGAAAGCTAATCATAGGCATTCACTAATAAAATCATATTATACTAAAAAAGTTATATATACAGTTTTATTTTTCAAAACGTCCGGGTTCGATTCTCGAGCTGAGTAAAGATTTTTTAAATGGATGAATATAGTTTTTCTTGTTACTAAAATCGATGTCATGGTTCCTAAGAAGAGATCTTTGTATGTCTTATAGTTTCAGACTTTGCCATACTGACCAATCTAAATGTGCCTTGTAAATTGACCGCAGTGTAATGTCAAAGGCATTGAATAGAAGACGTTGAAGAATTTCTAAGCTTATTGTTAAACCTGCAAATTAACACTTATGTAAATATCAATAGACCGCAGGGCAAGGACAAGCAAAACAGTGCATTTTTCAAGATTTTAATCGTATTTTTATTTTAAAGTTTCACAATTTGGGAACTATATATAGTATTGAGTATTATGCAATTCCGTTTTTTAAACCCGGGGCTTCTATGACTACCGAGATCGACCTAGTACTCATGGAACTTCAAAAAAGCTAGGGCGCCCTCTTAGGCTGTCTCCAGTAGGCAAACTGTGAGCGGCCGACTGAGTGAGCCGCGAGTTTTTGGCGAACAGCTACAAACTCAAATCAGTTTGCGTGCGTATCGCAAGCACTGGAACCTGCGAGTCGACCGCTAACTGAGACAGTCGGCGCACGTATCGCTGCAAACTGCGTACAGTGAGCGCAAACTAGCAAACTGTGGACACTCAATTTAAATTATATGGAAGGGTGTACTGAACTGATATGCCGCAAACTCAGTCGGCTGCTCACTGTTTGCCTACTGGGGACACAGCCTTAAGTTAAATTAAGACGCTCTCTCGGTCAAAAAAGTTAAACATTTTGTCTGTAAGTTATTATGGCAGACTAAAATAAATTCCTAAACATCACTTCATTAAAATTTTCAAAGCATTTCACTTTCAAATTATATCGCAGCTTCTGAGTACTCTTCTCTTATTCCAGATGATCCAGAGCAACGCATCGAACCCGTGACCGGCGCTCGTGGCATGGCGGTGCTGAGTCGTGCCTCGGCCGCGCCCTCCTTGCACTACCCCTGCATCAACCACTTCAGGCATTGTCTAGAAACTGATGATAATGAGGTAAACTTCTAATATTGAAACTAGATGTCGCTTTTAACCCAAGATAAAGGTTTCTCGTTCGCTTCTTTACTTTACCTTAAAAAGATTGAAGTGAACAAAAATTAAAGTGAGCACTTCATTCCCTAGTTTTAATTATTTTTAACATGAATTTTATGACGTGTCCAAGTGTTCTGTAAGGTCTTAAGGAAATAAAGCACAAACTCAAAGTGAGTTTTATTTTAGAAGGTCGCGTGTTCATCACGTTGTGTAACCACTTTTATATTTATATTAGGTTTTTAATCTAGCTGCTGTGGGTTGTTTTTTATGAAATATGTTTCTGCGATATACTGAGGGTATTCATACACAGAGATACGGGTACAAGAAATTACATATACGATAATCTATAATCCTTAATTGGGGTCTGTGTTTTCTGAGGGAGGTTGGAGTGACTGAAGGGTGACAACGATCGCGGCTTAGCCGATGAAATTGATGAATTAGCGAAAGGTGTTTAGTGTAAAGCTGAATTATATTATTATGATATTTAGTTTATTCTAAAACATTGTCAAGAGTAAGGTCTTTAAGTTATTCGGCAACTTGTTGTAAATTTTACAAATATCTTTCCGTAACAAGTACCTTCCTCTCCAGATATTCGCGTCGTGCTGCTCAGTGCTGCGCAACATCTGGTCTCCGTCGTCTCCGGCGGCGTGCGTGTCGTGGTGGGCGCGCGGGCTGGCGGGGCGCGTGGTGGCGCGCGCGGCGCAGGCGCGGCGGCCGGCGGACGCGGCGCACACGCGCGCCGCCCTCGCCGCCGTCGGCGCGCTCGACGAGCTCGTCAATGCCGCGCCCGATGCCGCACGTGAGTCACTTGTCTCCGTCCTCTCCGCCGTGTCGTGGTGGGCGCGCGGGCTGGCGGGGCGCGTGGTGGCGCGCGCGGCGCAGGCGCGGCGGCCGGCGGACGCGGCGCACACGCGCGCCGCCCTCGCCGCCGTCGGCGCGCTCGACGAGCTCGTCAATGCCGCGCCCGATGCCGCACGTGAGTCACTTGTCTCCGTCCTCTCCGCCGTGTCGTGGTGGGCGCGCGGGCTGGCGGGGCGCGTGGTGGCGCGCGCGGCGCAGGCGCGGCGGCCGGCGGACGCGGCGCACACGCGCGCCGCCCTCGCCGCCGTCGGCGCGCTCGACGAGCTCGTCAATGCCGCGCCCGATGCCGCACGTGAGTCACTTGTCTCCGTCCTCTCCGCCGTGTCGTGGTGGGCGCGCGGGCTGGCGGGGCGCGTGGTGGCGCGCGCGGCGCAGGCGCGGCGGCCGGCGGACGCGGCGCACACGCGCGCCGCCCTCGCCGCCGTCGGCGCGCTCGACGAGCTCGTCAATGCCGCGCCCGATGCCGCACGTGAGTCACTTGTCTCCGTCCTCTCCGCCGTGTCGTGGTGGGCGCGCGGGCTGGCGGGGCGCGTGGTGGCGCGCGCGGCGCAGGCGCGGCGGCCGGCGGACGCGGCGCACACGCGCGCCGCCCTCGCCGCCGTCGGCGCGCTCGACGAGCTCGTCAATGCCGCGCCCGATGCCGCACGTGAGTCACTTGTCTCCGTCCTCTCCGCCGTGTCGTGGTGGGCGCGCGGGCTGGCGGGGCGCGTGGTGGCGCGCGCGGCGCAGGCGCGGCGGCCGGCGGACGCGGCGCACACGCGCGCCGCCCTCGCCGCCGTCGGCGCGCTCGACGAGCTCGTCAATGCCGCGCCCGATGCCGCACGTGAGTCACTTGTCTCCGTCCTCTCCGCCGTGTCGTGGTGGGCGCGCGGGCTGGCGGGGCGCGTGGTGGCGCGCGCGGCGCAGGCGCGGCGGCCGGCGGACGCGGCGCACACGCGCGCCGCCCTCGCCGCCGTCGGCGCGCTCGACGAGCTCGTCAATGCCGCGCCCGATGCCGCACGTGAGTCACTTGTCTCCGTCCTCTCCGCCGTGTCGTGGTGGGCGCGCGGGCTGGCGGGGCGCGTGGTGGCGCGCGCGGCGCAGGCGCGGCGGCCGGCGGACGCGGCGCACACGCGCGCCGCCCTCGCCGCCGTCGGCGCGCTCGACGAGCTCGTCAATGCCGCGCCCGATGCCGCACGTGAGTCACTTGTCTCCGTCCTCTCCGCCGTGTCGTGGTGGGCGCGCGGGCTGGCGGGGCGCGTGGTGGCGCGCGCGGCGCAGGCGCGGCGGCCGGCGGACGCGGCGCACACGCGCGCCGCCCTCGCCGCCGTCGGCGCGCTCGACGAGCTCGTCAATGCCGCGCCCGATGCCGCACGTGAGTCACTTGTCTCCGTCCTCTCCGCCGTGTCGTGGTGGGCGCGCGGGCTGGCGGGGCGCGTGGTGGCGCGCGCGGCGCAGGCGCGGCGGCCGGCGGACGCGGCGCACACGCGCGCCGCCCTCGCCGCCGTCGGCGCGCTCGACGAGCTCGTCAATGCCGCGCCCGATGCCGCACGTGAGTCACTTGTCTCCGTCCTCTCCGCCGTGTCGTGGTGGGCGCGCGGGCTGGCGGGGCGCGTGGTGGCGCGCGCGGCGCAGGCGCGGCGGCCGGCGGACGCGGCGCACACGCGCGCCGCCCTCGCCGCCGTCGGCGCGCTCGACGAGCTCGTCAATGCCGCGCCCGATGCCGCACGTGAGTCACTTGTCTCCGTCCTCTCCGCCGTGTCGTGGTGGGCGCGCGGGCTGGCGGGGCGCGTGGTACAGTAGAGCCTTGCTAATCCGGACCCTCGCTAATTCTGTGATCCCTGTAATCCGGACCCCTGCTAATTCTAATCTCGGTTATCCGGACGCCCCGCTAATTAGGTGATTTCGCTAATTCGGTGATCCCGGTAATCTGGATCACAACTAATTCGGTGATTTCGGTAATTAAAACGCACCGCTAAATCGGTGATCCCAGTCATCCGGACCCCATAATAATTAGGTAGTCCCGGTATTCCGGACCCCCGCTTATTCTGTGATCCCGATAATCCGGACCTCCCGCTTATTCAGTGATCCCCGTAATCCGGACACCGCCTCGCAGACGAAACGAAGATGTTCACGGTGAAATGAAGGTTGAAGGTCTTAAGCATCATAATTTACTTGAAACATGCTTTCTATATCAACATTGTCTATTTTACACGCGGCTTTGCAGAAGATGGCGGACCGAAAGGTAAACCAAGCAGATTTTTAAATAATAACATTTGTTTTTCTTTGCTTTTTTATACTCTGCTGTTATTGTATACAGTAGTGTGAGCTGATCAATCCCTTTCTTCCTCCACTCTTCATCATGGTTTTTAATTTTAAATAGATGTTATATATACTTAGTTATATACAGGTAATGATTATGTTTAGCGGTTGCCAAGGTGTACGTAACCTATGATGTTATTCCAGTGCCAAACTTTATGCGTACAAAATTTTATCGCGATCCGTTCAGTAGTTTTGGCGTGAATAGATGACAAACACAAACTTTCCAATCTAAAATATTAGTGCGATTAGTTAGTTCGTGCCCAAGAGTCCTGTTAAGTCTGGACTTAAATAATAAGTAGCTTCATAGGTCTTAAGGAAATAAAGCACTTTGACTCTGAGTATTATAGCGTTTCTTTATAAGGATTGAAGTGAACAAAAATAAAAGTGATCACTTTATTTCCATGTTTATTAATCACATGTTGCTGTACCACGTCGACTGGTTTAGCGTCCTGCTTTCTGCTTACTGGTGCGCCGTCTGATTCCGCCGTCTCGTTCTGCCTCGGTAGGATCAGCCGGTATTACAAAATTGAAACACTCTCGAAACACTTGTATTGTTTATTGAACAAACATTTGTACAAGTTTGAGTACGTGCAATCCCAAAAAGCCAAAGCAGGGTTCGAACGTCTTTCAGAACCCTGAGTTCTCGTCAGCACGATCTAGCGCTGGGCCATTTTTACTAGCGACATCTAGTTAAGTTTTCAGTCAACACTTTACCGATAGACACATGTATTTAAGGACTCTTGGACACGTGATGACGTATGACGTCATCAAAGTGCTTTATTACCTTCGCGATTCATATGGCGTCCCCTAACGAAACTCAATAAACTTTTCTTTCCTTGACCTTTGGACTGATATGATGAATTTGTTGTTGTTCCAGGCATACAAATGCTATGGCTGCTGGTGCCGATAGTGATATCGTACCTGCGCGAGGGAGCGGAGCTGGCACGCGCTCCGCCGCACGTGCGCGCGCTGCACGAGTTCGCACTGCAGTGGCTCACCAGGATCGGACCCAAGCATCCTCAGGTGACTCACACTGTATATGTACTGTACTACAGGCATACAAATGCTATGGCTGCTGGTGCCGATAGTGATATCGTACCTGCGCGAGGGAGCGGAGCTGGCACGCGCTCCGCCGCACGTGCGCGCGCTGCACGAGTTCGCACTGCAGTGGCTCACCAGGATCGGACCCAAGCATCCTCAGGTGACTCACACTGTATATGTACTGTACTACAGGCATACAAATGCTATGGCTGCTGGTGCCGATAGTGATATCGTACCTGCGCGAGGGAGCGGATATATTATTTCTTCAAGGCAAGAGTGTATACGTGTGTTATATATGTTATATTTCGGCGACATCTTCACTTTCCATCAGGTCAGATTGTGGTCACACGAACATAAGAATACTATAACAAAACATAGAATATTCTTATATAACATAAACCCTTTCGAATCCAAACCATCCAAAAACGTACCCTCCCCATCACTGAATCAAACGTATTTTCTCAGTCTTTGACAACTATATTATTGTTCTCCATTTGACATATAAAATGTACACTGAAACCGCGGGGCGCAGCTAGTTCTTATATATCATCAGCTAGTTATTAACATAATAATTCGTTTCCAGGAGTTCAAGACAATGATGCAGCAGTCATCGGAGCTGCGCACCAAGCTGGCTCTGGCGGTGAAAGCGAGCCAAGCGCACGCGCGCGGCCGCCCCGCCCCGCGCCCCCTCTTCCAGCAGGCCGCGCGCCCCACCATACAGCTCAAGACGGACTTCAGCGACTTCCGATAGAGACCTACTTACGGTGAGAACAATTTAGTGCAGGAAAACCACTTTTCACGTAACTACGTCTTTCAAAAACACGATAGACGTAAAACATCTCAAGACGGACTTCCGCGACCTCCGATAGATATGAGACATACTGTATTGTATGTTCAATCTTTCAACAATAGACCAGTCTGCCGATTATACTACTGAATCCGGAATTTAGCGACCTACGTTAGAGGACAGGGTGTAGTCGCTTTGACAGATCATAGAGTCGCTTTTCCCACAGATCTTTGGACAATAGTCGGAAAGTGAAATTTAGCGACTACATAATAAAATATTAGATTGTATGAGGGTAGTGTATGCAGTGTAGTGTTGTTACTTGCATGATCAATGTACGCTGCAACATCTGTTGTTGAGTTCAACAATTTCAGACTTTAGCAACTATAAAGGAAAAAAGAAAATATATTTCTAATTTATTGCCTCACCACGGAGTCGCGCACAACAATAGACTAAAACAGACATTAGCTACCTACAATAAAACGAAAGACAAGATAAAGCTCCTGTACAACAGTTTGTAAATCTATAAATCTCGGCCGAGACTCGGCCACAATGCAGACTGGATATAGAGTGTATACAGGCATGGAAGTAGCAAAAAATGGAAGAAATAGGCCTATTCAATGAATGTGTGGATGAATATGATAGTAGGAAATTCAGTAAATTAGTAATTTTAGACGGAACAAAAATAGTAAAGTTTTAGAACAAAATGTAGCTCTTCTTGTAACATAACGCGGTGTCCGAAAAACTTCGATGAGCGTTATGATAATTATGTATAAATATCTATTTTTTATTTGTAATATTGCATAAATAAATAACACCCTCGAATAAATAAATAACATTTTAAACCAAGTCTAATAGCTATCAGATAGCGATTGTAATGAAAACATAATTGAGAACTAATAAAAGTAATTAATATGACCATATTTACGCACTTATTATACTAGATTTAAATATATAACAATATAATATAATGTATAAGTTTTATGCACAAAATGTATTTTTATATCATTCCACTGGTTCTTTATTTATTGCTTGCTTTTTGAGCTTTTTTTGTTTCTTTTCATACAAATTATTGATGTTTTTTGAATAAATTATAAATGTTCCTAAATAAATCTGAAATAGTAAAATTATTTAGAAATTAAATTGCTTAGCAAATATTGATGTATTAGAGAAATATCTCATATCTTAGATTTAGATGTACCTTAGACTTGACTATGAGCAATAAGAAGGAATATAAAGTGTTACAGAATGAAATGTTTGTAAACCTATCGAAAGTAAAGTCTGTGATAAAGTTTGAAAAGAACTCTGTTGGCCAAATTTTATATTTTAACTTTTTCACTGCCCTAATCTTCCAAAATGGAGAGGCTAGTTTTTTTAAAAATCTCGGACCCAGTTTACTTTTAGAAATTGACAATATAATTAGTTATAGTTTTACATTTTAGCTTCTAAGTTGAGTCAATAACGTGTATTTAAACGAGTATTTAATAAACTTATTTAGTCTCAATCTTGCCTATTATTTACATAACCCGATAACCTCGTAGAAAGGTATGTAAGAAAAACAACTGTAAATAATTCTCGCTTAGATTTTATTCTTAAAAAATTTATGATTTTTAAATTACATCAATGATCATCTTTGCACCATTGTCGATCGTATTCTTCTCGTCACAAGTTTCAGCGGTTTTCTTAATCTTTCCTGAAAATAAAAACAAGTTTCAATGGATATAAAAATATACTTGGTTTCTAATCATTTTAGCCTAATGCATTATTGAGGCAGGCACTAACACTTAATTTGCCACGAAATGGATGATGAAGTTCAGCTTAATTTCCATTAATATCCATAAACTTTGGCTCCTGAGACACAGTTTTAAACTATACATCAGCCAAACTCGATGTAGAATGTTTGTAAACAAACCGCCCATACTTAACCTAAAATACACTCTGTTGCCGCGACTTTTTATACGCAATTTACATTACTTGTCGATTTAAGATCCTTCCTTCACTAAATATTTCGTACACTCGTATCTAAAATTCGACGCCAAGCAAGTGAATTTTAGTTTTTTGTGTTGTGGTTTGTTAACAAACATTCTACATCGAGTTTGGCTAGTGTACAGTTCAAGAGCTTATGGACTCATTACTGTCTTTGAAAGTATTATAGTCAATAAAAACCTTTTTTATTTTACTTAAGCTGGAGAAAATGGCATTCATATTCCCTAATCGCTGTGTTGTCTGACTACTTCAGTAAACGTAAAAAAGGGTTAGGGTGACAAATCTAAATCGAGCTGTGCTGCGCTGTACTGCGCTGTGCTGTGTCAACGTCAACTCGCTCGTCTAATATTTTAATGAGGATACAAACAAACCATGCTGTGCTGTGCTGCGTCAATGACTTGACCAAACATAGCACAGCGCAGTACAGCGCAGCACAGCTCGATTTAGTTTTGTCACCCTTAAAGTTAGGAAGTTTATCATGAACATGATATTTGCTGGCTATGGAGTGCCGCAAGGCAGTGTGTTGGTCCAACTTTGTTCCTAGTCTACATGCATCATACTCGTCTACGGGTAATGAAAATCAAAGTGCTTTACTTCCTTTTTTAGACCTTACCTCTTGGAAACGTCATAAAATATAGGTTAAAAATAATTGAAATTGAATTGAAATGAATGATTGAAATGCTCACTTTGATTTTTGTTCACTCCAATTTTTGAAGGTAAAGTAAAGAAGCGAACAGGAAACCTATACCTTGTTAGGTTAAAAGAAGAAGAAAGGTTAGGGGAAAAGAACTCACGTCTCGCGAACACAGGCGGCAGCGTGGCTACGGTGAGGTAGCCCGTATGTCCCGGGGTAGTGGAGGGCCAAGCTGCCACGTTGTAACTAGTTTCGCTGTTCGGCTTCTCTTCAACTGGCTTTTCTGAGCTCTACAACAAAGGAATAAGGATCATTTTAAAGTAGTAGAGATCTACTACCCCGTGAGAAGAGGAGATAAGAGACTACGGAAACCTACGAGTGGAAGGGTTGAAACTTCCTTCTGTGTTTTCTTTAACACCTTTACTGTGCTCACCAAGACGACAGCAAAACGAGGTGAATAAGGTAAAACCGTATTGCTCTGGGCAGGTATGTTCACAAGTAGACATATATACTTAAGTAGGTAGGTACAGACAAGTAAGTAGGTGTGTGTTGTCGACTTCTGTGGCGTAGCGGACAAAGGTCCTTCTAAGACTGACCGACTAAAGGTTTCGGGTTCGATTCTCGCCAAGAGACCAATACTTGTCTTTTGTATGTTCTTCAACAGTATCTATCTGGTATCCACAACATGAGGTCTATGAGAGGGTTTCTTTCGTCTATCCGATCATGAAAGGAAGAAGAAATCCGTATGACAAGCAACAGGACAGGGAAGGTAGCTACTAAATTTAAAAGGGAACTAGTTGGGCCCCGCGGCTTCACACGCGTAAACATTTATGAAAAGTAGCCTTTGTTTTATTCTAGGCTCTACGACTAATCCAATTTTAGCCCGATCTATTCTAAGATAAGATTCTGTTTTAGTAACAAACATCCATCCAAACTATAGTATTAGTGTGATTGCATACAACCTTATGTTTTCGTTGTTTTGCTAATATTTGTTACGAGGTGCTAAATCATACACTCATCTTGTCATCAATTAAATCTCACACCTATAATTACCGACTCATTAGGCAGGTACTGTTGTGCTCAAAAGTTAAAAGCTAGCATGACGTCACTTACTGAACGTGCTTGATAAATCAGACTTATGTAAGATACTGAATACGTGCTTGATGGTACCGTACTGTCGCGAACAAAACGTTCTGCAACTTAGAATAGAATAGAAAATCATTTATTTAAAACAACGATACAAACAAGACACATAGGAGAGGTAGGTAATTAATAAATAATGGTGGAAAATCCACACAGCATCTTCGATCCCCAAGCTAAGCGGAGCTTGTATTATAGGTAGGTACTAGATGACTGATAGGTATACTAAATACAATACATTAACCAGATATATAAATAGGTAGTTACATACCCTAATTAAGGGTTGTAGATGTTTATGTGTTTTCTTAGGGAGGTTGCTGGAGTGACTGAGGTGTGTCAGTAAGAGCTCGGCTTAGCCTATGAAATTGCTGACTTAGCGAAATTATATATACTATATTATTATGCTAAACTGTGTCACCACAAGACCAAGCTAGCGCTGGACGGAAGACAAGTTTCAGTAAGGATATTGTATGACCTTTTTTATTGAATAAATAAATCGAAAGTGTTTTTTTTTGTATTATTATTTAGCTTGCATTGCCCAACACCGGGATATAGGATACAGGAGCAGTTAGGAATTCAATTAGTATAAGAACCCTTTAGGGAAATATTAAATTATTGAGATGTTTTTCAATATAATAATCGACTCGACGATACGTCAGAGGTCAGGGCGCGCGCATAGGTAATTATCGATGTCACGGCACGGAACATACCGTACTGTACGTCCTTCAGCAAACATAATCACAAATAATTTAGCCTAACACGAGCTTCATGGGAACTTTAACACCTGCGGCAGTAAGCCACTAGCTTCAGCCTGCAGCTTCTATTCATTCGACGACGAAAGCGAGTTCAAATTTCAGAATATTTATACTGTCTTTATGTTTTACGGTATAATTTATATTGGATTTGACAGGCTATCAAACCTGTTTTAAAATAATTGAAATGTATACCTAAGTTCTGAAAATCGGTTATTATATTAATTGGTAATAGGGCACGTTTCACCACTGAAGCAAGTAGGTATATTCAATTCATTTGATGTAACGCGAAGGTTTGCCTGCGACACAGGAGGTTGCGGGTTCGATTCCCACCTTAGGAACCTTGTTTGTACGATCTTAAAATATTTGATCCGGGGTTCTGGGTGTAAGCTAAGCTCTGCTTAGCTTGGGGCTAGCTAGATGCTATATGGATTGTCCAGCATTATTCATTTATAATTTGAAACTCCGAAACGGATAAATCATTGCTTGTTCTACATTTGAAATGGTCGAAATAAAGTTTGCATTTTATAAGTTTTTATAAGATACCAAGGCAAAGATTTTCTGAATAATTTCGCAATCCAGGTCTAAAGTTTTGAAATAACAGAATAAGCACCTACAGATAGTCGAATTCAGTAAATGACAGAGGTTTGGAACAAATAACACGGCGAGGCGACAGCTCAGCCACTAATAACAGAGCAGAGCGTCCTCTTAACAGATTGCTAAACAAAACATGTCGACACCAATAGATATGAATTTCCTATTTTAGATCACTTGTTTTGTAATAGTGCCCTAGTTTCAACTTTGTTCAAAAAAACTACTAGTAATACATATTTGAATTTAAAATGAGTGTTCTTAAATAGTCATCAGTAATGACTGATCTTTAAAGACCGATGTCAAAAGAGGTAGGTATCTTTGGAGAACAACCTCATGTTTCAAATACAATATTGAAATTTTTATATTATTATTATTGTATTATAAAACCAGTTTGTAAACCCTTCCGAACAAGTTACTAAACTAGACTAGTCATAGGGAAGTAAGTACTTGTGAAGTTTTCTGTGACATCGTACCTTCGAAACTAAAAACTCGGTTTTTAGAAATCGTATTTGTGTCTATTAATAATATTCATAATGTTGCATTCGTAAAAGACCGCGACTCGTTAAACGTAGTGTTGGACACCTTCCGGCCAGGTAGGATGGCGATTTGCGAAAGATCGGGATGAAGTATGGGAGGCTTACGTCCAGCTGTGGGTTGATGATGATGATGAATAATGTTCATACGACAATAGTTTTTGAATCAATAAACCGAACTGCTATGAAACTAACTTGATTTGTATAACTTAGTGATTAGGTTGACGACCGATGTGGCGCGGTGGCCGAAGGTCCGCCTGCGACGCAGGAGGTTGCGGGTTCGATTCCCGCCTCGGAACAAATTTGTGTACGATCTGCAGAAATTTGTTCCGTTGGTCTGGGTGTTTAATATGTATATTAAAAAATATCTATCTATGTATATAATGTATTAAATATATCAGTTATCTAGTACCCATAACACAAGCTTTGAGTAGCTTACTTTGGGGCTAGATAATGCTGTGTGGATTGTCCAGCATTATTTATTTATTTATTTATTTAGGTTCAGTAGGTATTTGGTGATCTGTTTATCTTGTTACTTACATACCTTTGTTTTCAATGGATTTTATCGTATCGCAAATTCTAGGATTTATTTTTGTAAAGTTTTTCTTAAAATACTAAAACCACATCTCCAGTTTCTGTTACTTTTTAATCCATACTACTACAACTACAATGTAAGTTTATTAAGCTTGCAGTCATAATCTCAAAGCTAAGCGTAATTCGTTGATTTCTAAGTCAATTACGCCACGTGAGCCTTATAATTAGGAACCTTGACAGAATTGTGGTGAAGATTACACTAATTTAACCCCAGAGCAGAGATTAAAGATGATAATCTACGGTTGGATTGACGGAGTGGACTATCTGGTAACCGCAATTTGAACTTGAGGGTAGACCTTGACTTCAAGAGACTCATATATTTTGTCAATTTAGAATAAGGTTTAGGTCACGTCTACTTCACAGATGCATAAAATATCAAGTAAAAGTGACGCTTTTAACATAAGAAATAAATAAAACCTCGCTTTAAATAAAAATACATTGTACTTTTTTAAAAAGCATAATTCACTCGTAAAGTAGGGTAACAGAATTAAATAAACTTAATAATTATACCAACCTATTTGTGGATTATACCTAGTAGGTGAGTACTTGCACACACGTCATCTCAAAATAAATATCAGTGCGATTTAAATAAATAGATATCTAGTAATAATAATACTGCTGTAGGTATATTAAAAATAAAACACTCCTTAAGTAAATAGAGTAGGTAGGTGTTATAATATCAAATTGAGATACAAAATGATTATGTATAAATAATTCCGGACAGTCCACACACCATCATCTAGCCCCAAGCTAAGCAGAGCTTGTGTTATGGGTACTAGATGACTGATATACATAGTACAATAACATTACATAGATAGATATTTTTTATTATACATAGAAAACAAAACACCCAGACCAACGGAACAAATTTCTGCAGGTCGTACACAAATTTGTTCCGAGGCGGGAATCGAATCCGCAACCTCCTGCGTCGCAGGCGGACCTTCGCCCACCGCGCCACATCTGTCGTCAAATGTATGTAGGTACCTAACCTATTTATGCATAATACCTAGTAATTACACACAAGTTAACTAAGAAATAAATATCAGGGCGATTTAAATAATAGATAGTGCTAGAACAAAACATTTAAAGAGCCCTTCTGAAGTAAGCAGAATTGATAAGAGATAATGAGTATGAAGGTACCCAATTACCTTAAGAGACTAATTATTACACCTATTTGTGGATAACCCGCTTTTTCAACGTCTTGGGCGGACCTTTGCCCAGTAACCCACAGACCTCTGAGGTTTACTAGGCGAAGGTAAGCTTACGATTTTTGACGACCTCGTCAAAAAAGCGTAAACGTCAAGTACTTACCTACCTACTCTATGCTTATAAAGGCCAATAAGACGAAATATACACGTAAGATTTTCATTGTAATAACAACTACATAGAAATAATTGTTATTCTTCAAATTCTAATACGTTTGCTTAGCTCTTCACTTGTTTTGCAAGTACCTAGCAAAGATCCTCAAAAGAGCAACTGTTTGTTTCTAAGATAAACTTGAACGAAGGTCTAGAACGGTAGAGGTAATCATTTCATTACTACTTACGTCTTTGAAAAAATAAAGAAACATAGGTCTAGTATGAAGTGTAAATGCACGAAATGAGTCAACATAAACCAATCGACTCATCGGCCAGACAAACTGTTTTACTTTCTACTGACCTAAACGTCTTCAAATATTAAAGGTCTTCAGTTTTTAGAAGATTTTGAGACGACGAAAGATGACCTAACCTAGCGAAAGCGCAATAGATATCCCCTCAAAGCGCCACAACACACTTTTCCCACCCAAACAAAATACATTTCGTAAATCATGTCCATATAATTGTTCAATTTGCTGCAATCGCGTGCAATAATAAACATACAATTTCTCGGTGCATTAACAGAGATATCAAGGCATTAACATGAAAAACGTAATGTCGAATGCATTGCTCTCGCATGCGCACACACCGCAATTACGTAACATAAATCCATGGATCGCGGCCCGTGATCGATGGATACTCCATACCAAAGAGTAGATACCCCACCATAACCATCCATGATTTATAATCCAGCCTTTATTTAACCCGCTCTAATAATCCCCTCTATTTCATTACTTTAATGAGTCAATACACATCGGCATCCTAATTTACCTCCCTGAAACAACATAAAAGCGATAAACGTTTTATATCTCAAAATTCGAATTCTCATTTCGATTAAGCGACCATAAAGTTCGGATTAAAACATAAAACCTCCGCGCTGTCAACACAGAATTTAACCTCTACTGGATGACATAAACAAAAAAGGAAATAAAAAAGAACGACGACCAAAGAGGCGCATTAAGAATTGAGATAAGAGAGATGGACGAGCACTCAGCGTGCGGGTTTTATTATTTATTGACACTTAAGGTAATTACCGGAGTTGGCCCGTGCCGAAATGTGCCGCGTGGTGTCGAAGACCTTACACCAATTTTTGAGGCTCTAATAGAGTGGATTGCGGAACTGATTAACAATAAAAATAGACGCAAGTCAAATCACACAGCGGTAAATCTTAGGTTCTTAGATTTTACCAACCAGTGAGAATAAGAAAAGAATCAATTGTTGATATTTTATGAAAACGAAAGGAAACCAGAATACTAGTTGATAGTTACATACATGAATTTTGTAGAGGTAATCTAAGTAAATCCACTTTTGAGAAATTGACTACAGAGAGGAGTTAATAAAACACTTTAGAGTAGATCAGTCCTCGAATGCTATACAGAAACTATACGAAAGAAAACTAAAAATAATAACACTTACATTTATTATACATGCGAAAGTTTGTATATTACTAATTACTAAAATATTATATATAATTTAATATAATATTCTATAATAATGACAAAATATCAAATGGAAGGAGGCTTTCTAAATTGATAAGTCTAACATAAACTTCTTATCTCAGGTCATCAACCACTGGCGTCAAAAATAAGCCATGTCTCTTTCCTTAAACGGTACTTACCTAAACAATTCGCAGAATCGAACAACAAAACGACAATATCTCTGTTGGATACAAGCGTAAAATGCTTTAGGCGTATTTCCAATAGTGTTAGTTTAGTAGTAGTTTTCCATACAATGTTTGGGATCAATCTATGTTGTTGGGAAACTAAGGTTTCAGTTTCACGTAACAGAAACTACTGCATTAGGGGAGCGGGGGGCTAGTTGTAACAATTTTTAGTTTTTTTGATGGGGAAGTCAAGATAACAAGTATTCTAATAATGAAGTTATTTTATAGTAGAGAAAAAATATCCATTTATCCATAAGAATGATAAATGCGCTGGATTTCATAACGATTACTTAAAAATAATTTTTTTTGCAAACTAAGTCGCTTGTTACTATATGCCCCGTCCTTGGGGCAAGTAGTAACAACATAATTAAAACAACATAACTATAGAATTTTAGGCATTTATTGTTTGGTAAGCAGACATAAACCCAATTTTAATTAGGTACATCAACACACATAAATATAATGTTTGATACATACTAATTATAACATTATTTCTTACAAAGTGATGCATCTATAAACTATCCATGTAAGATAATTAATATATCTATAAAGTGACACATGACAAAGGTCAAACATTTTTGCTGCTTGACGAATTTTGGTTCCATTTTTGGAAACTACCTTTGCAGCTAGTTCGTAGACTTCTGACGACTTAGTAGCTTTTTCCGATATTCGCTTATAATTTCTCATCCTAAAACACAGAAGAAAAGAAAATTTATTAGTTCTGTAATATGTAGGGATTTTGCCCAGCTGTGGGATATTGTATAGTTAGGTATTTAAAATGTAAATAACGGCAAGCATAGGTACACACTTGCGTTTAAAAATATGAAGGGTACCATGTTACAACGTGCCCCGAGATTTCGTTACAACTTGCCTCATAGCAATATTTTAGACATTTTTGTTTATTGGAAATAAATGGTATAATGTAGCCAAAAGAAAATACTAACATAAGATAGCTGAATATTTTGACTACACAAACCAATGGAAACTCATTTGAAAAAGACAATGCAAGTAACTAAGAATTAAACTTTACGAACATAAGTTTTTTACATTACCTGGCAAAAATAGACCACCTGCACACTACCACTTACTGCGTGCTCCCGCGCGATACTGACTGTGTTCACATCGTAGGCCATCGTATAAGGACCTAATTAGCGCAAATTCCAACACAAAATATTCAATACCTGCTGAGTAATTAAGCTGTTAATACTTGCCCCCGTTACAACAAGCCCCCCGCTCCCCTACATCCTTATCCTTCGTCCTACTAATATTATAAAAGCGAAAGTTTGTAAGTATGGATGTTTGTTACTCTTTCACGCAAAAACTACTGAATGGATATGGATGAAATTTATTTTGATAAATTTTGAATAGTTATTAAATATAAATTTTATATTTGTATATATAGTCTGGAATAACACATAGGCTATATTTTATCCCGGAATTCATAGAATACTTAGCGAATACAGGAAAAATCGAGTAGGATTAGATTAATTCATCTGAATTGCTCCTGATAATGCTGGCGTGTATGAAAATGACAGTGCAAACTGAAATAAATAACAGGTAGATGATGTGTAATAAAGGAATTTAATTGATTGTATGAATTAATGTATTGCCTACAAATCACACTAAACCTAATCTGTGACTAAATAAACATAACTAAACGAATTTCGTGACGCAGCGAGCGAAAGTACACCTGCGACGCAGGAGCTTACGTGATCGATTCTCGCCTAGGGAAAAATGTTTGTACGACCTGAAAATATTTAAACTGAGTGTTTTCTTTGTTTAATAAATATACCTAACCATGTAGTGACATATTATACAAGCTCTACTTAGGGCTAGATAATGCTGTGTGAATTATCCAGCATTATTACTATAAAAAGGAACCTACTAGTCTGAGTGAGACAGTCACTATCTCCGTCAAAACCGAGCCTAAGCAACAAGCGTTTTTATCACCGACTCGTGTACCCTGTCTCCATAACTGTCTGCTGGTGATAAACCACCGTACACTCGATTTAGACGTTTATAAAGAAATAAAAAGTGAAATAAAAGTGTCGGGAGATATGTGGATGCGTCGGTAGCGCCTCAGGACTTGTTTTAGATATGGCGCACGCGAGTTTTTTTACCAATAAGGTTAGATATATGTTAAATTATAATGCCTAGATAATGTTGGTAACATTTAGAGCCTACAAAAAGTATAAAATTCCGTATGGTATTACTGTAGTGCTTATCTTGAAGTTTTTTTAATTTTAATTTTAATGAGCTACAATTATTTTGTTTCACTGTATCAATACATATTCGATCACAGTCAAACTTTACTTAGGTTAATATGCATAACCAGCACCAAATAAAATGGTACAGTGTTGATCTCATTTACATCAGGCTGTAGTCGTCTCAAGAGTTGAATAGATTTCATCACAATATTGCTTCGGATTTTTTAAATAAGTAATTTACCTCTCTGAATGTCATGGTACTTACTTATCGATTATATTTTGAATGGTTTTGATATTAAATAAGACATCATTACATTTATTATTTTCTACTTATTGAACTTGAGAGCCGCTACTTTATATTGAAAAAGCCGCATGCGGATCGCGAGCCGTAGGTTGGCGACCTCTGCATTAGGACAATTATGTGTAGAAGAACTTTTTATTCGACACACTCACTATTCCTCAAAGTTACGTTCACAACGTAATAAGCCTTTGTAAAGAGCTACTAAGTCTTTATAGATGTCGATCCAGCTCAATAAAGCATCTAGAAGTTAAAACCGTAAGTTTGATGTAACCGCGTGATTCATGCGCTCCCATTACGGACAGCCGGACAGATGACGGTATAATGGCGATGGATTTACGATACTGACCGTTATGCCGTAATCGGAACCTCAGATTGGTGCACTTTTAATTAGGTTTACTTCATTGAATGCAAAGCAGTATCTAACCTACTTATTTCTTAAGGCGCAAACACCACCTAAAGTGGCACCCCCACTTATTTTATCATATAATTCTTTTAAACAAAGGAATATTCAAAATTTTGGTGCTGTTTGCGCCTTAAGTGGATCACAAGGCGTTTTCAAGACGTTTCAAGACGTTTTCAAGAGGCACCTAGTACTACCTAGTTGTAGAACATCTGCTTTGGTTGGTTGGATTATCAGTATTTTTTTAAACTTACATCATTAGGAGACATTATCCCTACCACCTTATAATAGATGTTAAAGTTTGGATGTTTGAATGTTTGCTCCTCTTTCACGCAAAAACTACTGAACGGATCGGCTTGAAATTTGGAACAGACGTAGTTCTAGCCCAGAAATAATGCATAGGCAATCAGTTCCCATGGGTTATAAACATACACCATACATTCCATAGAAACAACGCGTGCGAAGCCGCGGGTATAAACTAGTTACACCATATGGGTATGATAAGATTTGTTGGAAAGCACCTCTATTATGAGTATTAATGTTAAAACCTGTCTGTAAGTAATTTGTAAGCGAATGTCATCAATACAAATGTACATAAAAGCGACCCGTTTGTCGACACTAAAACAACTTTCGAAGACAAATTACATATTCCTTGGCACGGGTGCTGATATATCACGCGTCTCGATCGGACTTACATCGGCTTCCGAACGCATACCTCAAACCGGCTGCTCATTTCGTGATAGGGCTACTGTCTTCATGAAATTAATCGTCATCAGCCCTGACATTTGGCCATAAAGTCAACTCTTTAAAAAATTGGGCCATATTTTAGTTACAATGCTTGGATTGTTAAAGCGAATCACTCCATAGTTTAAAGAAAGTCGCTTCCCGCTGTCTGTCTGTTTGTCTGTCCCTATCTATGCTTTTTGATATTGATGCGGTTTTTTAATAGAGCGAATATTATTTAGTTGTTTCGTAATTAGCAGAAATTTTCTCTTGTTTTATTTTATGAATTTTCCTTTGTTTAGATCTGTGTGAAAATTTTGTCGAAACTTTGTAAAATATAGGGTGTAGGGAAGGAATTAAGACTCTTTTCTAGATGGTATATCTTTCTTCATTATTGATACTTAAACGTTACGTTAGTTAACGTAAACGTATTTTATGGTCATTTCAATCTTATGGCTAAGGAATTATCTAAAGAATCAGATATAATTTAGAAAAGTATATTAAATCAAACCATTTTTGCAATCTAAAAGAAAATAGAACCAGTTCTTATCCTTAACTTGCCCAATTTATCAAACATTAATCAAACCCAACCTAAAACCAACATGTTGCAAAACAATTATGCTTTTTACGGCTTCATCTAATCACAGTGATCTACAAAACAATTAATCAGTACAAATTGTTACAATTTCAATTAACAAACTATCACGTGTCATAAAATCGGAAATAGGACTCCGTCAAAGCTTAGTACATTCAGCTGTGTTACTTACGGCAGAACTTAGATACTAGTAAGTTATTGGTTCCTAAGTTATTAGTTAGTTATTAGTTCCTACTAATAAGTTAAAAGTTATTAGCCAGTTCTGCCGTTATTAGTAATAACATAACGCAACTTTTAACGGCCTCAACCTGCTTCCATAATAAATAGATTAAATGTGTATCTACAGCCTTCTCCCATTGCAACACCCCAAATGGGAACTTAAATCATAATTCGATCTACGAGTATCAATACTAAAAACGAAATTCTATAATCAAAAGGGTAACTGAAGCAAGAAATCAGGCTTCTTTAAATTTGTATGTCTCTATTTGTAGTTAATAAGTTTAAAACAGTTTCTACCTCTGTACTACTACATAGTTTGACACAATAAATAAAAGATAAATTATGTTTGAAGAAAAGCCCATTTCCTGTTATGTCAGTTAATAATAAGAAGTTAATTGATCCTTGGAGGGTGGCAGCAAGTTGAGGGTTATTCAACGCCACCCTCCAAGGATCTGGCAGCATCAAATTCTCCAGGCCGAAAAGACAGCATCTCTGACCTGGTGACACAGACAAAGATGGAGAGTTGACTCACTGGACTACACTCTCTCTAAACGACAGAGAATAGATCAGACAGCAACCTGGATTATTGAAAATCAGATAGCCAAGCAGCATTCAAAAGAAGAATAAAATGTATAGCCCTACTAGCTGCGCTAGTGAAGTCGCTGTCTTCACCCGCGTGAAAAAATAGATAAAGCAGCCTACGTTTTATTCTAGGCGTAGAACTACGTCTATTCAAATTTTCTTTAAAAGACTTGTAAACTTAGTCAGCTATTTACTATTGGCCATGGCATTAATTCAAACATAGCAATTAAATACGTTGCAATTGGATAAACTGTATCTTACGCAATTCCTGACATTGAATTAAATTTAAAGTTAGTAAAAAGTACATTCAAATTCAAACATGTAGCACGTGTGTCCTGCTCTAGGGCTGTCAATTGAAAACAAAGAAAATATGAAACAACTGATGATGGTAATCATCATCATCATCAGCATATTAGTCCACTGCTGGACATAGGCCTCCCCTGATGAGCGCCTTAGCGCCCTGTCTTGACACATCCAGCATCTGCCAGCAGTCTTTCGCTGATCGTCATCCCACCTGGCCGGAGGGCGTCCTACACTACGTTTGCCAAGTCGCGGTCTACACTCAACAACACGTCTACCCGAACGGTTGTCAGTTCTTCGCGAGATATGGCCGGCCCACTGCCACTTCAGCTTGCTAATTCTTTGAGCTATGTCGATAACTTTGGTTCTCTGTCGGATGTATTCTTTACGAATCCTATCCTTCAGAGAAACTCCGAGCATAGCTCTTTCCATACCTCTCTAAGCGACTCCTCTGAGCGATAATGATAATAATACTTGACAATCCACACAGCATTATCTGGATGACTGATGTAGGACAGCGGGCGAAAGTCCACCTGTGACGCAGGAGGCTGCGGCTTCGATTCCCGCCTGTTGTTTGCTCTACACATATATGTTTCGGTTCTGGGTGTTTTCTATGTATATTAAAAAATATCTATCTTTGTAATTTAATGTATTATTTAAGCCTATCAATCATCTAGTACCCAAAACATAAGCTCTGGATTGTCCAGCATTAAATTAAATTAAAGAGAAGGGTATTATAAACAAACGACAGCCCTGAAAGAGTAAGACCCCCCATCGAATCGATAATCGTATTACAGAGCAATTGATCGATTATCACTCGATTCGATTGCTAAGTCCTATACTTTCACCGGGTGTGAATGTCAAACCTCAGTGACATTAAACTTGTATCGATTACGAATGCTTAAAGGTATTTGTATCGTCTTAAAATCCTTTTAGCTACGGTCGTTTGAACCAAAAAAGGCTGTTATGACTTATGAGTTTGACATTAAGCGGTGTTTATCGCTTGAGTTACCTAATATTTTATTTGACACAACTGTATATTGTTTTATGAATTCTTATTTATTATTAATGCGGTAATTCAAAAAAGCGGCACGGTAATTCAAAAATACTGGTCAATCTTGGTTAGATTTTTTTTTAATTTAACATTGTTTTGCTCATTTCAGGTAAACCTTTTCATTTCACTTTGCTAGATAAAAAGTCGAGTTTTACACATCGCTACAACCACCTACGCCAGTGAAAGTCCCTTCAAAATAAGTCATACCGTTTCAGAAATATGCTTAAGCGGACAAACATTTTAAAGTTTGGTATTTTACTTTTTTGTTATTGACATTTAATTGTTTTTTTTATTTTAAATAAACTATTTAACTATCTTCCAGCCTACATTTATTAATTTTAGTGGCCATTCCCTTTTTTACGAGATATCATAAAATAGTTATTTGCTCGTTCCCTAGACTTTTTTGAGTATATTTTAAGCTTTCCGAAATAAAAGTGTTGTGATTGACACCACGGTTGAATGATTACGATTGTCAGAGTTCGGTGGTCAAGCAAGATTCCTCTGGACATCTGGGCAGATCGAATGGTGCAGAAATGCTTGCACGTGGGTTTTCTGAATGTGACTGTTCATCGTCACGAGGGCTTTGTGGAGTTTTTGTCGGTCGTGCCTTCCGTGTCGGAGGTCGTCTCATTGATACTGTGCCCATGATACATGCGAGAACGAGAAACCGAACATATATGTAAGTGGTTACGTCGTAAATAAAAGAAAATATCATTGTGATCTATTGTCAAATGTTGTAAAAGCTTTATTTTTAGGTTTGTAGGTAATTGTGTAGGTATGTCTGACTGTCCTTGATAACCAAACGTTATCTTCGTCTTAGTGTAGGTACTTAATTTTTTTTTATTTTAAATAGTGTTTACTTAATCAAAATGACTGATAGTATTTCCGTAATCAAAATCAGTCATTTTGATTTCGCATCAAAATGATGTGAACTGGATGTTTAACTTATTTTGGCATTGGTTTCGGTGGTATTCGTTAGGAGTAAAATGATTACAACAATAAACAAATACCACTGCAGCAATCTCGGATCTCCACTGATAATGGAGACAGGCCAGGTCAGTCGGAGGCAGATCGTGACCCTTTACCAGTCAAACGATCACGTTGTCAATCCAAATCCTCAATGGACCGAGACCATCCCCTTTTACATTCTACCAACTTATCTTTGCTGGCGGACAAAATAGGAACTAAAGTCGTTGCATTTAATTTTCTCTCCGATAAAACGTAACTATTGAAACTATCATCAAAATCACCCGTGTTTTGTTTTATTTTAAGCTTTCCTCTATTTCACTACTTTTGCATGCAAATCCTGCCAATAAAAATTATAACTGCTTGTATACCTCTGGTTCAGAAATATAAGCAACTCACAAAAGAAATACTCTCTTATTCATAATGGTCTGCTAACTTCAAACAGTTGCTAAACAGTGTTATTTCTCACTCCGACTTTGTGTGAGTAAAAGAAAGCAGAGTGAGAAATAACAATGCTTTAACTTATTACATTATAATGATTAAAGGAGTTATAATTTATAGAGACTCGACACTAGCGCCGATGTGTAGCGATAAGTTTGTAGCATTAAAAAGATGCTTTTACACGAAACCGAGAAAAAAAAACAAAGAATAGAAACGTGGATTTGGATAAGTTGACCGTATAATCACGGATTTCTAAAGTTTCGCTGGGAAATGATTTATTGTTTGTGTTTAAATAGAGAGCTTTTTGTAAACTATGTTGACAAAAACTGTTAGGGGGTAAAAAGTTAAAACTTAAACCTGCTTGCACAAGGATTCTTATGTCTGCTGATTTTAAGTTTTGATGGTTTAGTACCACGGCAGGTTTAAAATATATAGAAAAATAGGGAAGTCGATTTGGACAGAACAACTTCTGTAAGGTCAGCTTCACAGAGCATATACAAAGGGTCAGCTTAGGATTAGCTATACTTGATAATTGAAAACACAAAAAAGAAGACGTATTTATAACCTGAGTTTACCCTAGGAACCTCTATCGATACAATAGAAATAAAACGTACAGATTATACGGACATTAAAGTTATGTAGTCAGGGAACAACTATTATGTTATTGAAGATGTTAAATTATATTGTTACGTTATCTTTCTGCCTTTTAGTATGTACTACCGATTTGTAATAACTTAAATTCCCTGATTGCTATATTACCTTCCACTACTATACCATCAATCTTATCTATTACGAGACAATGGAAGCAAATGAGTTCATTTACGTAATTTGTTTTGTATGAAAGTCTAAGTATAAATCCTATTGATGAAATAATGTTTTGTTTTAGAGGGATTGACGAAATTACGCTTTGTTTCGATAAATTGATTCCACCAAGGTCCCTTGTCAATCATCTAAGTACAGATGTCGGGTTTCTATATGGCATTGCGGCGTTTTACGAATGAGATTTACTATTTAGCTTTGGCAATGTATAGCATTAGCACATATTATAAATTCTAGTTTAAAGAACCAATATACCAACATTCTGTATTGAACAACTTGCGTTGAGTAATAGGGAACTAACAAGTTCAATTAGGATCTACTGAATTGCGCAATTTAAAATATTGACCCACCACTCACCCCGAAGTAGTTTTCTTTTGAAGAGTGAAAACTCGTCAGTTTTTTCGAGACTTAAATTTCATAGATGCTATTAACACTATACTATGTCTGACATATTTATCTAGTTTCTCTTTACGTAGTACCTTAATATTTAGAAAAAACGACAGATAATTTCATAATAGCTTATATAACTGAAGGTAGGTATTTTCTATTATACCTACCTAGAATAACAATAATAATAAAAAAATATTCAAAGAAAGTCGTAAATAGAAAAAACAAAAGTGCTCGAAAATAAATAAATATAGTAAAGTAGGGATAACAGTTTAGCCTCAACTAGGATGTTATATACCCATTACACAAGCTCTGTTTAGCTTGGGGTTGTGTTTGTCTAGAATTATGTATGTACTAATTCTCCTCTCCGCCTTAATCTTAAAAAGAGGGATCAGCATTATTTTATGTTATTATTTAAGAAATGCCACGACAATATCCGAGAACTGTTATTCTAAGGTCAAGTACATTCTTAAATGCATTGTGAAGATCCACGGACTCTAAATTGAGAAATTATAAGTACTAACAATTGACACCAATCAAACTTGTTTTAATGTGAGTGATTCGCTCAAGATTCAAGTCGATAATTATCTATGCAAGGTCTGACAATCAAACAAAAAAAATGTTTAATAATGTGCTTGATCTCTTACTTACTTGATATGGTCAGATTTTATTTTCTGTTACCACGACACATAATAAAACCGATCACGCCAAAACATAATAATGACTTAACAATGTTAAAAAATATCATGGCAAACGCTAAAGGGATAGCAAAGCGTCTAGGGAGGATACAATGGATAGGCAGCATTAGATGGGTTTACCAACAAATCCTATTCTCAAAATTTCCATCATAAAGAAGCTTAACGCATTCCCTGTCCAGTCTGCGGGACCTTAGAAGGAGCGCGCCGCAGCTCAAAAAGACGACATTGAGAAGGAAACGACAAAGGGCAATGAAGGGATTTTCCAAACGCTTTTTTATGTAGGTTTACCCATAAATGGGAAAGTTTAGATGGATAGATGTTTATTACTTTCACGTCAAAATTATAACTTATAAATGATAATATAAATCAACTAATAATCCAGATCGATTCATTATTGAAATTTGAAACCTAGCCTGGACTTCAATTATACCACTGGTTGATGATTTAATTTAACTGATAGTCGATTTCAACTTAGACAATAAGGCAGCGGATAGGGCTAAAATGAGACGTAGTTCTGGAATAAAATGTAGGCTTTTTTTCAATCAATTTTCACACGGGTGAAGCAGGGCGTCCTGTGACTGTGCAATAAAGTATTATTGTTTTCAACTGTCGCCATCAAAATGGATTAAGTAGATAGACAATACTTTTATTGCATCGCTTAAAAAACTGGAAGTACTTAATTAAACATTCGAACGTATAGTTTCAGTTCTTTCTTGGACAACTTTAACATAGGTACTAACTTCTTGCAGCAATAGTAGGTACAAAGACAATGGGTGCAAGCGGTAAGTAGATCGGGGTCAGGGCAGGTCACGAACCGAGCTAGTTTTGGGGTTGCCAGCTCTCAAAAGCTTTGAGTGCGAAATCTGTATGACGTGAGGAATGCCACCGGCTATGTTGGCAATAGGCTTGAAGTGACATTTTGTGAAGCTTAGACGTTGCTTTGTATGTACCTTAGACTAAAAAAAAACAGTTCGGATTGAACCTACATATTATAAAATGAGCGCAGCGTTACAAAGTAAGTACTTTTTATATACAGCTTTGAAAAAATCTAGTTTATCCTCTGAATATTGACCCGCCCCGGCTTCGCAAGGGTGTATTATACACATAAACCTTCCTCTTGAATCACTCTATCTATTAAAATAACCGCATCAAAATTCGTTGCGTAGTTTTAACTACCTATCTAAGCATACATAGGGACAGACAACGGGAAACGACTTTGCTTTTTTATTATGTAGTGATAAGTCTGAAGCGAATCTATAGATCGTGTAGGAAGTCTGAAATTCCAATCCCCGCCCTAAGAAATAATTTTAGTCTATTGTTCCGTACGGACAATCAATCATCATTTACGGATGTAGGTAGAGCTTATTTCCTAGTACCTACAAAATAGACAGGTATAAGTGTAGTATAAGTTACATGATCATATCTGTAATCAAATAAATACATATAATTGTCTGTTTTTAATGTAAAATAACAGAATTTTACTAAATACATATACATAATATACAATTACTAATAATACTAAGGATGTCAGACAGTTTAAAATTAATTAAAAAATACCGAATCAATTTGCCTGACATTCGTCGCGTCGTAGCTACCTACGTTAATAAAATTGCACAGAGAATCAGACAACATCAATTTAATCCTCTTTTCGAAGTCGATTGAAGAAGACCCCTTTTTTGCTTCCTTTCGTACCTGTCCCCGTATCTCTACCAAAAAGCCTCTATTTCGTACCTCTAGCATTGCCGAAAAGCCTCTACATAAATCCCCCTTAACCCCTTGAGTTAGCAAGGTACACCTACGTGTAGGTTGTGTTACGTTCACACTCTCTGGTCGTAACTACTATGTTGCATATTTATGTTACAAGCGCGGGCTGGTCCGTTCAGCAATTACAAGTCTAGGTGGGAGTGTAGGCTGTTAATGAAGTATGAAACTAACGAGCTACCAGTGCTTTGGTGACGGCTCGTAGGTTTGCTAGTGGTAAATGTAAGAATATTTAAGACTAGCTGCGCACCGCGGCTTCACTCCCTTCAAAACTCATGAAAAGTAGCCTTTGTTTTATTTTAGGTCTGGAACTAAGTCTATTCAGAATTTCAGCGCCATTCCGTTTCAAAGTTATGGCGTGAAAAGGTAACAAATATCGATTCATCCAATCTTTTGCATTTATAATATTAGTGTGATAATAATGCCGATCTATTTTTACTGAGGATCATCTGACACATGTATTTTACAGAAATATCTATTTCAGATATTTGACTTAGGCCAAGTAACACGATTGGCTTTTACAATAATTGTCTCTTTTTGTAGTAAGTATCTGTTGCATTAGTATATTATAATAGGGAGTAATGTATCGTAATAAACGACCTTAACAAGGTTTACTTTTTATTAATGAGCATCGTCATCGGCCTATTGAGAACTTCGTCGTAAATCATCATCTCTGTTTCATCAATGTCAAAGTTCATTCCAACTGTGCCAAAGACTGCACATTCAAAAGCAACAATGACGTACAACAACTCTACAAGTGCAGACTGACAGAACACAAAGCCCGTATTGTAAACAACACGTGTGACAGTGACAGCTAACAAAACGTCACAATAAATTGAGAGGGAAAATAAAGCATTTCGCGCCGTTTCTAGGCCGCTTTGGAGACGTTGTTCAGCTAAGGCGTAGCATCTTGATACCGTTCCTATGTTCGTGGGAACACTCCGCTCGCAAGTCTAATTTATTGCCTAGAACTGTGCGAGTGAAGTTACTAACAAGTGGATTCTACAAGTTCTGAACTTTACTTTTTGCTATATGCCAAAATGATTGGTAAAAAGCTAGATGCTGCATGTTTAGATCATTCTGCAGGTTAAGTACCTACCAATGAAGGCTTTTTGCGCTTTGTGAATTCAATTGAGTAAATAGTAAATAGAGGTACAAATTGAGGTTCCGGTAGAGTAAGAGTGAGGTGGATGGTGCTTAAAAAATCAATGCTGCAAAAGCAGGATTATAATGATCTCAGTTCTGAAAAAACTTCAGAAGTCCCTTTGTATTTTGAGCGTCCAAAGTTGTTTAGTCTTCGGGTGCTTGCACATTCTCAATGCAAATTAAAAGAACTTTAATTGATTAACAATTTGAGGTAATTGCCGTTGAAAATCAGAAGAGTCAGATGGACTGTCCTTAAAAAGCAATGCTGCAAAATAAGAGATATGACGCCTTTAAAGCTAAAATAAAGTTCAAAGGGATCCTCTTTGTCGTTTGAGAGTCCAAAAGTTGTTTAGTCTTCGGCTGGACTACATCTTAGTGACGACTCTATACCGTCTGCCGTAATCGTAAATTCAAATAGCAAATGAGAGCGCAAAAATCTTGTGGAGTTGTCAACGAACATTGTCTAGTGTTTTGTAATACGGAACCATGCTTATTTTGCAACGGCTGAGAGCGAAAGGGGTCGGGAATGTCATCAAGATAAAAATATAGAAAGGTGCTGACAAATTCGTGTCTAGACATGACGTATTGCAAAGTACAACCTACTTTAAGGCAGTGGCTGCAAGACCTTCAGAATGAAACGTTACAAAAATAAGGATCAAACTAAACTTTCTTTACAAAAATTTCAAAACTCACGACGCACGACATAAATAGTTAATTTCATTTAGTAAGAAAGACTATTTATATATTAATCATGAGACCACTAATGTAAATATCAGGTTACTAAAAAAGAAACTTATGCCTGATAAGTTTGTTGTTGTTCATTTGCCTGATAAGTTAAACAAGAGACTAAAAAAATCTATACACTCCTAATATTTCTCAGTCCCTACAACAATTCTACACCGGATCTATACAAATGTCAAGACCGTATTGATATTATATTTTTTAAGACAGCACATTATGTAAGAGGCTTGTAGACCGGATTAATCGAAAAGCTTCAGGATTTCCGGCATTCCGATGGCTTGTAGTTAGAGTTCTAAAACGGATTTCATGTCAACAAATAGTGACACATCGGAAATATGCTACATATACCATATACCCATTTGTTTTAAGGTACTATGGTTGAAATTTATAATTCATTAATTTACTTTACGAGAAAATCAAAATGAAATGACTAGACAAATAAACTGCCAATCTTTATCAATCAATCTCAATTTTGATTTTTCCTGGATAAATATATACATTATTAAAATTTTATTTCATTCAGATCCAATGTGTGAGAGTCCGTTTGACGAAACTATCTAGACGTGATCTAAGAGTTATTTTTGTATGATATTTTCGTAGTTCCCTACCCTCATAATAGATTTGCGCTGTACGAAATCCTATAGAAGAAGTAGACATCCGTCACAATCAAGTCTCGAAACTATTGTCAATCGGAATCACACATCAGTTGTAAATAGATATCAAACAGTGGACATTTCGCAATCATAACATAAGTACATGGATTTCGTACATCACCACACGATTAACAATAATTCTTATCCTAATAAATGTGACTAAAACATATTTCGCCTTCGTGATGTTTACTCAGTGTTCATTACCATAGGACATGAAAGCTTTTTCTGTGCTCTTTTATAGACGCGGTTTGAAAACGTTTATGAACCAAGCTGGAACTTATATAATGTGTTTAGTAAAGCTAAGCCAAGACAGCGTAATTTTGAGTTGTGTTGTAAATAGCATAAAACTGAGTCATACAGAAGTCTTGTGGCCGAATTCTGATAGTCAATCTTTACTATGACAATGGTATCGTTGCAGAATCTTTCATAGATGAAAGGAACTCTAGAAAGTGCGAAGTGAGTTGCACGGATATAATGATAGAATGGTAACAAACTTGACACTTTTATTAGCGTCTCTCCATTTGCAGGTTCTTCCATTAAATGACAAAACAAATCATTCGAAGACTATAGAGAATTACAGCCTTGTTATGGTGAAGCGAATAATTTTGTGGAATAAGACATTTTTAACTTATTTTTTATTTGCGACTTGTGTCTCCTTCACTACTTTTGTTCAGTGTCATTCAAGATAAATCTCGAGGGTGTGCAGTTTGTTGCGTTGCATGCAGTTCTTTTCATCTTTAATTGTCGCCATCATCAATAACAGCCTATATTAATCATCATCATCATCAGCCTATATTAGTCCACAGCTGGACATAGGTCTCCCTTAATGAGCGGCATAGCGCCCTACATTTAGTTACTTAAATTAATTGAATTTTATAGTTCGTTAATCAGACAGACATATCATATATTTGCTCCGTATCTACTTATTTCCTAGGAACAGATTTTTCACATCTATGAAAGCGCTTCGTACTCGATTTTCGATCGCTCTTGCGCAACATAAGAAGCCATGCTTCATTTTGTGTATCATCCCAAGCAGTAAATCAGATTAACCGGTAAATTGTAACTATTACCGCAGTAAATAAATAACAAACGTGGCAAATGACGCACGAACTGCATCGCTGGTAACGTTAATCATTTGCACAATACTCGAGAAGTCGAGAAGGTTCTGGATGTGTCTCGTCTCTTGCGACATGGTGAGAGTTGCCTGCAGTTTTGATTTTCACACTCTGTGCTGAATAGTAGGGAGGAAAATTGGATTTTACTCAGCTGTTTCTCTAACAGCGGTCAATATGTGGATATAGAAACGTTGATTAAACATAAAAAAACACATCAAAACATCTTCACAGCCAATAATTTTGTTTTATCACATAAAGCTGCAATTGCTTTTCTTTATGTAACTTCTTAAAGTTTCTGTAATATTTTGTTCATTCGACATGCCAATTTGTCGACACACTATAACTTCTAGTTCAAAGATTTGTTTCCAAAGTTGCAAAGGCCTACGGGTCCTGAAATAGATCTAGGCAGTGCCGTGTAGGGCGCTGTGTAGCGAAATGTACGCTTACATCAATGACACACTCGACATGCGGATCAGACTGGCTGTGTCCATGCTTTTAGAAATTAGAGGTGTGTTCACACTGGACAGAATCTAAAAGAGTTTTAGACTTTTGAAAACTTTACTCTAAACTTTCTGCTAAATCGATAGTCTATAATAATCTGTTCAATCTGTTAAAAATAATGCACTATCATGGATGAGACATGCACGAACAGGGCAGATTAAGCTGGGAAGTAAAATAGGAGGCCTATCCTATTCCTATCCCAACAGTTGGAACCACAATCTAATTGGATGATGATGATAAAAAATATCTACAATAATCCTTCTATTCTATTAATGTTAGAGGTATAAACGCGAAAGTAAGTTTGGATGTTTATTACTCTTTCACACAAAAATACTGAACGTTATCGTTATCACGATGAAATTTGGCACAGAGATAGATTATAGTCTGGAATAACACATAGGCTATATTTTGTCCCGGAATTCCCACGGGGGCGGGAATTATAGCGGGTGAAACCGAGAGGCGCTGCTTTGGCCTTTGATTAAGATCAAATCAATACTTATGACTACACCTAAGGATGGTAAGAAGCTACTCGTGAGTCGAAAATGCTTATGCTTTATCTAACAATCCACCACAATTTAAAGTGCCCCTAATAGTATACATCCGGAAATACAAGTGTCAAGAAATAGTCGCGATCCGATTCGGTACCGATGAAAGCAAATCGATTCTACTATTTGTCCACATTTACATTGTTTGTCTCATTCCTTCGTGCAAATGACATACGAAGTGGTTGATGATTCGATGGGATTGGACATATACATATGTATGTCTTTCTACCGTTAGAGGCAAGCTGAAGACCGCTAGGGCTCTCCTTAGGGGAGCCGTATATCCAGTAGCGGATTAATATAGGCTCATGATGATGAGGAACTTGTTATTGTTAGGTCTTTGTCATTTATGAATGCTTTAGCTAGTAAGTACCCTTCATTTCTGAACAAAGTCCTTGATTTAGAAGGACGGCGAATTAATGAGCTATGCTAATACATAGGGCTTGTGTAAAACGAGTACCAACTAATATGAAAAACTTTATTTCATCTACATCATTTATTGACGACCGATGTGGCGCGGTGGGCGAAGGTCCGCCTGCGACGCAGGAGGTTGCGGGTTCGATTCCCGCCTCGGAACAAATTTGTGCACGATCTGCAGAAATTTGTTTTAGTTGGTCTGGGTGTCTAATGTATAATAAAAAATATCTATCTATGTAGTATATTGTATTAAGTATATCAGTCATCTAGTACCCATAACACAAGCTCTGCTTAGCTTGGGGCTAGATGATGCTGTGTAGACTGTCCGGAATTATTTATTATTATTTCAACTTAGATATAAATAGACTTAGTGGAGAACTAATCATCTAAACTTGTATTTTTGCATTTAAGATTTTTAAAAGGCCAAAACTGTATTTCCTGTCCCGGTCCTGGAACGCTAAATCCAATCACTATGCTATTCGCACAAATCGTTTTCTCAGAGAAATCACTTACTCAATCTTAAATCTACGCAAAACTCAACTCCAACAAAAGGTTCATAATCAATATCGTTGTGTATCGAATTCAATAACCATTACAACAAAACCAAAGGAAAATTTCCACACCCTGCATGATTCATAACTACATTTACTGCCGCACATAGTTATTGCTCCCAAAACGTCACATAAAAATAAATAAAACATTATCAGATCTTTAGAAAACGATTCGAACAGCGAGTTTAATCAACACTACATAAAACTTCTGGAGTCGTTACATGGGATTGTATGCCACAGCCTGATAAAGGAAACATGGGTAAGTATGGTGGAGTTTGAGGATTTAATTAATCGTCATAATCAGAGATGGCTCTGACAACACAGTATTGGTCAAAAAGTTTCAGTTAAGATACATAAGGCAGTAAAAAGATAACATAAGTTAAGATCTGGTGAATATTTTTGACAGTTAATATCACATAGTGAATTTCGCAAAACAAAATAAGAGATCACTACAGTTCCCTGTGTCAACAGACTTAAAAAAGAGGTTCTATGTGGGGCTGTTTGTAATGTTTTTTATGGTTAACGGATTTTGTTAAATTTTGGCAATGTATAGAGAATTATACCAAGATACAGTTGTAACATAAGAACAACCCCATAAAAAATCCAGAGGGAATTCAAATATATTTCGTTTTCTATAATAGTCCTGCCAAACTAGCTAAGTTTTACGGGACTGTTTTAGAAATCGAAGTTTTAGTTTTATCAAACAATTTAAGTAGCTATCATAGTTGCATTTTCGTAAACCTAGTAAGTGTAAATTTTTTTCAGCTTCCGACTCTTTCTTTAGTCAGATTTGTATCTGTAATTTCCGTAGTTGATCTACCGTTATGTATGCTATATGATATCAAAATTGTATTAGCTGTTTCACTATGGGATGTGACGCGACCATGGTCAAACGTAAACAGAGTCTATATTTTACAAATAATGGTACTCATATAAATTTATCATCACAAATAAACATGTCAGGTGTAAATATCCAAGATACAGCCTCTATAATGAAATATACCGTGTTATATTCAATCATACGATATTATTATATATCATTTATTTTTACTGAAATTATAGGTGTTTTGAGATATGTTTTGATTTATGCTTTTGTAGATTGTATAATTTGTAAGTTATTGCTTCTGTGATGTCCTGATTTGATTTGAATGTAGGAATTATACATATGTTATCTAGCACTTAAAATAGTAACAAATCAAATAGAGTTTATTGGTGTATCAATGTTCCATTGGAGTCCCGCCATGCCTCCCAAAGGGCCGCAAAGAAACACTAGTAGTTCCATTTACTAATCCAGATTTTCAATATAGAAAAATTAATGCTTGAAAAACATAACCCCAAACTAACTACATTTAGAATGACTCTATTTTATAAGAATGTACCTCAAATGCAAGAAAAACATGGGTATCAAGTACACATCACAATCTTTGCTTTTTTGGACCTAGATAATGCTATGTGAGTTATTGATAATTCGAAATACACGTTCAGATTTACTTAATAATTTTTTGGTTGATATGTGAACAAAGTTGATTTTAATAGATATCTAATGCTCAAGTATTATAAATTGTTCTGCATTATTGAATTAATTAATATACATATGTATATTTTTTAATATGCTATAAATAATTTATTTTACATACAGACTTGTCTCACTGATAAAATCTAATTTCTACCAAAACTTTGAAAACATCATCAGTAACTGCAACTTTCTTATGTTTTTTTTTATCCCACAAGATCGCAAGATCTCTTTCACAGTTTGAGCCTCTACTCGGTATCTATAGCTAAACGATCACAAATCAGAGTACAATCGCAATCTGAGCCCTTCGCTATAAAACACAGTTCCCTACCGAGGCATCCTTTAATTGTACGAGGAACAACCGCCATACATTACAATTGCTGCCATCAAATTGTTTTGTCTCGGTTCACCTTTACCGCTATCAGCTAATCGGGGAGGACTGATGTGAGAACAAACGCTGACCTAGTAGACTTTATTCTGCCCGCAGCTTCGCATGGGTTTTACCAATATAAAACAGTCTGGCCTAATCCTGGATTTTGTCTACCTCCTTCGGTAATTTCGGTAATAGCCTTTTAGGCATCGACGGTAACAGATAGACAGAGGGACTTAAGAGGGCTCGTTACAGCCATTTGTGCGAATATGATAGAAATAGGATTTTGCGTTAAAATGAGTGAATAGGATAGAATAGAAAAATCATTTATTGACTATAAATTTCTTAACCTAAACTAGAATTAAAAACAATAATAAAAAAACTAATCATAGGCAAAGGGAGTAGATTCAGCTATGAGCTGCATGAAGGAAACATGAAGCGCTGATTTTAAATCTACTCCCCTCGGGTAGGTGGTCACTAGGGCATGTAAAAACCGGGTTATTTTATAAACCGGTTAATTCGGTTTTTTCGGTGATTTCGGTTATTTTCTACAAGACGAATTAAAATGTACTTATATTTATCTAAGGACTCATTAAGAGTCAGTTCATGGTCTTTGAGGTCGGTACAAAGCGAAACAGGGATGTCCCTCCAGTTCGTTTGAACGGTAATGTCTTAAAGAGGGTATACTCTTTTAAGTACTTAGGGCACATAGTCACTACCGACCTCAAGGACAATGATGACATAGAGCGGGAGCGGAGGGCGCTGTCGGTGCGGGCGAATATGATAGCTAGAAGGTTTGCACGAGGCTCGGTGGGGGTAAAACTCACGTTATTTCGAGCCTACTGTACATCCCTGTACACGTGCAGCCTGTGGGCGAAATATTCGCTTGCAACCTACAGCGCAATCCGCGTTCAGTATAATAATGCGCTTAGGGGGGTGTTGGGGCTCCCCCGTTACTGCAGCGCCTCGGGGATGTTCGCGGCGGCGCGCATAGATTGTTTCCACACTACTATGCGCAAGCGCGCCACATCCCTGGTGCGCAGGGTGCGGGGGAGCGCTAACATCGTCCTAGCCATGATGGCGTCCAGAGTGGACTGTGCCTACACGAGGCACTGTTGTGAACGCCATCTGTCCACATACACTGTTAGTTTGTAAGTTTAATTTGTACCTTTTTCCCAATATGAGTCGTGTGCTTGAAATAAATGATTTTTATTTTTATTTTATTTATTTTATTAACTTGACTTAAATCACATTTCTTATAATTAAAACATATAATGTTGTCGATATTAACAGAAATGTACCACGTACAGTATTATTTATACCACCAAGGTAGCAAACAGCATGCGGCCCGCCTGATGGCAAAAGGTTACCGCAGCCTATGGACGCCTGCATATCAGAGACATTACACGCGCGTTGCCTACCCTTGTAAATGTCTTACTCTTTTTTCCATCCTTTTTTTCACCCTTGGGACACAACTTGTCACCATGTTCCATCTGTTCGTCTGGTCGGACCAAAGATCTTACGCAGCACCTTACGCTCAGCCACGAGGAGTTTGTTTTCTTGTTTCAGCGTCAACGTCCAGGCTTCGCACCCGTAGATCAGAATAGGATGTATAACAGTTTAATATATTCGGATTTCGGTGCTTCGACTCAGAAGTCTGGACGTCAACACTTTATGAAGCGCTGCACTGCACCGCAAGGTTCTGGATGCGAATATTGATTTCATCTTCCCTAGAACCTGTATCTGTTATATTGCATCCCAGATATTTAAAGCTTGCAGCACCCTTAGACACCACATGTCCCGCATCTAAGTCTTTACGTTTAACACGGGTGTTTTTGTAGCGCTTCATGTGGATGTATTCAGTTTTGTCGTGGTTGATTGCAAGCCCTACAGTTCTAGCCCTTGTTTCTAACTCCGTAAGCTAGAGATTGATTAAAATACGCTATAGTTCATTCATTTCAATCAATCTGTCAATCGACTATATTTCTTATCAATCGTTAATACCGTTCCTTTATGTCTTTAAATATTTTAAATCCTTTCTCCTGCTTCTACACTTGCGACCTATAAACTGGAATAACTTCATCGCTGGTTTCTGCAGACCATATTTAACAGTTTCCATGGAATAAACTGCAGATTGGTGTATACCATTTGAAAATAAATTTTGTTAGCTTTCGAATGGTATAAAAATATTAGATATTTAAATTTAATTAAGTTTCCTACCTTCATTTAGTGAAATATTACAATAGGTCGAAGTTGTTGATGTTTAAATTTATAAGAAGTAATATGAAAATATCAAATTTTTATTTAAAATCTTTGTTATTTCCCGCTTTATATTTTGTATTGCCCCCTAGCCCTAATGACTGCTTGTAAACAGTTTTTCATTGACCTAATGAGTTTCTTGATGGAATCCTGTGGAATTACCTGCCACTCTTCGATAAGAGCAGTTTTTAGGTCTTCTATTGACGCCGGAGCTGGAGATCTTCCTCGTACCCGCCTTTTCAGCTCGTCCCACAAGTGTTCGATAGAGTTCATGTCAGGGCTGACGGCTGTGTAGACAATTTGGGTCCCGTAGCTGGCCATTTCGGGGTCAAGTTAGCTTCTTTGAGTCTTCGCCTCACTGTCCACTCGCTGACAGTTCTCCCTCGAACTTCTCCGAGCTCCCGCTGGACGTCAACGCCGGTTAGATGTCGATTTCGGAGAGAAGTGCTGACAATAAATCGGTCATCTCTCGCCGAAGTGCATCGCTGTCGTCCAGATCCTGGTCTTCGGACTAAGTTTCCAGTCTCTCTAAACCTCTTGTATACTTTGGAGACACAGGACTGGCTCAGATGAAGCTGTCGAGCGATAGTACGCTGAGAGAACCCTTGCTGGATTAGGGTGACGATTTGAGCGGCTTCTATTGGTGTGATTTCCATTTTCTTGTAATTCCAGTATTTTGAGTGACGTGACTGATTGGACTGATGACAGAATTGCATAAATTCTCAGTTTTTATAGGGATTCAGGAGTTTGAAAAAATTGATGTTTCGTTCCAAAAAATTATGTCTTTTGTTTTCACGTTCCATGACATATGATGAATATTTTTTTCGCTATGACATCGAAAGAGTTTGAAAGCTAATAAAATTATCTTTAAAATAATATACCACAACCTACAGTTTATTGCATGGAAACTGTAAAATATGGTCTGCAAAAACCAGCGATGAAGTGATTCTAGTTTATAGCTCGGAAGTGTAGATGAAAACATTTTTCTAAGATTTCCATATGGCAATCTTAAAATGTTATAAAATAGTTAGATGGATCGTAATATTATATGCATACACTGCATAATAACACTAAATAGTTTTCTTTATGACCCAATTTTAATACAGATGAGGGACAAATTCTTGAGTTTGAAGAAACAATAATAACCGAAAAAACCGGTTTCCCTGACCAAAAAACCCGGTTAAAAACCGAGGTAAAATCAGTCGATTAACCGGTTTTTCGATTAACCGAATAACCGGTTTACATGCCCTAGTGGTCACCGAGAAGTTAGTTGAGTGGGAGAAAGCATACTTTTTCAAAAGGTAAGGCGGATAAAATCCTATATTGTTTATGACAAGAAAACTACACAACCAATAAAGAAGAAGAAACCAAATAAATAGTAATTATTTAGGTACCTATTAATTGGAACATTTACTTTGCACTTCAATGCACCGGCGGCGCCGGATCTCCACCAAATTATGTGTGAAACAGTGCAGTTTTAAGATTGCTTTAAGTTTTTATTAATCGAGTTTTCACATCAAAGAAACAAATGAGATCAAGAGGACGCCCTCTTAAGAAATTATAGAGAAATGGTTTGGTTTCCAATTAATAGAGCAGCATGATGATGCTTTTGAAAAGCCTGAGAAAACTAAGAAAATAACTGGATAAGATTCCATACAAGAAGAAAGCATATGACGGAATACACGCAATAAAATCAAAGTATTTCTGAAAGTCCGTAGTTACATATAAATAAGTAACAGTATTAAGAAAAGACAAGGAACTCAATATTTAAGTGAACTTTACAATACTGAAAGCCTTTTATCTAATGTGTCATAGAGACATGTTTCTCGGTTACATTTGAGACATTAAAGCCACATTATGTAACTTTAAAATAATTAAATGAATTCACATAGTAAATCAAGCGAACTCTTGAGGGCGAACAGTTTCACCGTTATACAGGGCGATCTATAAATTCGCGACTTGACAAAATAATAGGGTGCCCGATAGTTCTACGCTATTAACGCCCAGAGAGATATATTGGGTATGGCGGTCTCAATCAGATACCTTAATATAGGCTGTTGGAGCTTAATCTTTTGTGTTCGGCTTTTGTTGTAGACTAGTATCTGGTCTTAATTGATCAATGTCTTTACTACTTGCGTTTCCCTGATAGCTAGCCATGGAACTTTCGCTACAGCTTTGGACCGATGGAGATAAATGAATACGGCGTTTGGTTTTATTGCGGTAAGAATGATTAGCCTGCTTGTGAATGTCTTCAAAGTGGAACGATCGTGCTAGTATACTATTTCGTCTATGTAAGGATGTAGGTATAGTTTTTAAGGGACTCAAAGACTCTTCAAAAATGCTTAACTATGAAAACTATCTGAGCGTCTGGTCCGAAGTGATGTGTTATCCGGGAGCTGATTAGTACTGGCCCAGGAGATCAGCACTGCCGTATGTAACCAGCAGCGTTTTAGGGACGATTCCAGCATTGGCATAGAGTGGGGCAATGAAGCAAGCGTCTTAGAGACGATTCCGACTGGTATCGATAACGATCAGTTGAGCTGAGTAGATTCATTGGAACAGTCAAGTTAGTTCAATTGGAAATACTACAAAATATTAAAAAGAGTATTTATAATCTTGTTTTAATTTTTTTGTTAAAGGTTCTTAGGGGGAAAAATGCACAGAAAATTGCGTAACTTAGATAATGTCAGAAAACTTATCGACTATATGTACTGAATTCTGATTCATCTAAAGCGCGAAATGTACCTAAAAGTCGCGAAGTTAAAAGAATAAGAATTTAGCACACAGCTGTTTTATTTCTTGTGACAAAAGAGATAGTTATACTTATTATATTGTGATTTATTATTATTATTTTGTTGATTGTGTATGTATCTTTTAAATTTTTCTATGGATGTTATTGTCTAAAAAAACATTAATTTGAAATTATATGAATATGGTTTTCATATCTAAGATTGGAAAACATCTATCGGGTGAGCTACTGCACAATATGCTTCATAACTACTAATATCAAATCTAATAACAACCTACGCTTCCTATCACAGGTCTTTGACCCGACAACATCAAGATCAGGCAACTAGATACATTTTGGGTAGCCGGAGACGCCAAATAAGGCCGCATTGGACCATTTAGTCGGGCAGCCCTAGTATAGTATGCGTGTATTAAATACTCTAGCAAATCACATCTTATTCGAGTATGGTAAGGGACCGCTGGCTGATTTTATTACTGCATGTTCGCCATAGCAGGCCGCAAGGTTTTACTAGTGCCCAAGTTATGTTATGTTAGTCCTAGTACATTCAGTTTAGGAAAAGGAATGATCTCGGGTTAACTTCACTAAATATATAGATATTTTTTAATACATATAGAAAATACTCTAAATACGATTACATTTATGGATTATGGCTCGGCGGGCGAAGGTTCGCCCTGGACGCAGGAGGCTGCGGGTTCGATTCTCGTCTTGGGATAAATGAAAAGTTCTGCAATAAGATCTTTAATTTTTTACCTTTTTCTTCTTTTATCATCTAAGTAAGGTTAGTTTTTGCTTACTTAACTGCTTGCTTTTTGTTTTTTTAACTTAATTAAAACTTCTTTTTCAACTGACTTCGAAAAGGAGACGGTTTTCAATTCCACAGTATTTTTTGATGTGTGTTGTGTTGGTACCTAACTTTTTTCTGGGTGGACCGATGATGTAACATTTTTAGGTGCGTAAAATTTGCTCGGTTGCTAGATTTTGTAAAAAACAAAAAATATGATATAAAAATAATCCTAGTGAAGTCAATCAAAGGAACCAATGACGACACAGCCCGTCAATAGCACTGTTGAATCGATCAGTCATTTCTCTAAGTAATGTGGGAATGGAGGCGAACAAAAGTACGCCGCAGCTGCGCCGGCGCATAAATCATATCGATACTACATTATAGCTTATCTAAATTAGGATGGCCGCTTGTTTAGATCGTAATTAGGATGATCTCTGTGGCATAGCGGCGAAGGTACACCTGCGGGTTTGATTCCCACCTAGGGACATAACTATGTTTATACGCTCTGCAGATATTTGTAGGTGTTTTTTTAGTATAAGAAAAATATTCAAATTGTGCCGAAATATTCTAGCTTTTAAAATATTTCTGTACAATACATTTGAATTGACTTAAAACTGAAAAAAATAGGACAATTAGGTACTTATCGTTGTACGTCTCAGAACCACAAGAACATAAAAAATTTTACTCTACTAGCTGCGATCCGTGGATTTACCAGCATGCAAATTGATGACATGTTTTATGCCAGGCCTAGAAAAACGAGTACAAAATTTCAAACCGATAAATCTAGCGGTTTTGTCGTGATGAGGTAACAAACCTTTATCAATCCATCCAAACTTTCGCATTTATAATACTAGTATCTGCCGGCGCCTTCGCACGCGTTGTTTCTATGAAAACGTTACAAGGATATGTTATTTCTATCCCTTGAGAACTGATTTATGGGACGAAAAGTAGCCAATGTCTTATTCCAGGGCTAGAACTACTTTTTTTCCAAATTACAGCTTGATCAGTTCAATATTTTTGGTGTGAAGATGTAACAAACATCCATCTATCCAAACTGTCGTATTGATAATATTACTATGATATTCCTTTCCGTTTCTAATGAGAAAATAGGTTGTCCCTTTATCCTATCTGACTTCAATACTTCTAATACTCGAATAACATAGTCCCTAAGCCAAACAATTCGATTGCTCCATACCGAAGCATCGCAACAACAGAATCGAGCCTCATAATCGAGTGATACATCACTGGATAAAACCGAATTGACTGTATCTAACAACTGTCAGAGGTTCACAATGAGACGCTATCGCGGTGTCATTGCAGTGCCACAACAAAAACTCTTGTTTCGAACGTCAGTTTCGGGTCTTCTGATGCGTTATCGATTTAATTATGATGTTTGCTTTGTGGTAATTGTTCTGATAAACGATTGCTTTTTTAAGGTGAAGCAATAAGGGTGAAGTTGTTGGTAAAGTTTTCGGCTATTCTAGAATCTAGAAGAAGCCAGGCTGGAAAATAAGTATTAAAGCTATCTGTGGGCATGCTTTTTGATTGGCTCTCAGTTGCCAAGACTGTAGGTAGAATATCAATAAAATAACTTGTTTATTAGACTACACGATACACTACACACGTACAAAATAAAGTACAATAACTTAAACTGAATAGAGTAAATCATACAATATAAACAGGTACACGATAGACGGAGAGACTATTTATGTACGTTCTTCTTAGTAAAACAACCAATCTGAAAGATATATTATAAGAAGATACAAGATAAAAGAAGATTTTAAATTCCTTAATAGGTTTATGTTGACACTGTGTCACCACAATGTGCGATTAAAGTTATTTCCATGATATTCATACCTTGTAATGAAATTCGTTTAATTAATCATTTTTTTGATACGTGATCATTATGCCCTTACAAAAAAATAATAACTATAAACGCCAAAGTTTGTATGGATGTAGGTATGTACCTATGGCTGTTGTTCCACTTACACGCAAAACCGAAGTTAAGCAAAAAAAGGAGTTCCTTAACTTGTCCCTATTACCACTGCGGTTGCTCTTCATCACCTTATCGTAGACACATTCACAGACAGAACCATACTAAAAGTCCGCTAATCAAAGTCTTCCACCCCCATTTCCTCATCAATGAATCCCCGCATTCATTACATAAATCGCGCGAGTTTCACGGCCGAGGCGCGTGCGCACCCGATAGCATCTTATCTGGCGATCGACGCGCATTGTCGCGCGAACTGCGTGTCCAAACACCGGTCACTTGAATCTGACCAATGGATAAAAGAACTTATCTGCAGATCTTTGCTGTAGCTTTCAGATGGTGTGTCTTTTGATGGATGAGGATCTTTCGATCAACGGAATAAACTCGGTTTTTTGATAGTAGATCTTGGATAAAAGTGTGAATCGTTATGACATAGACTGGCACAGGAGTTCACAGGACAGATGAATCGTGAATAATACATAGAACTGGCCAAGATGGAGAAAAACCTAATATTCATCATTAGGTAGATTAAATAATAAGCGAATCTTACTGGTGAAGGTACATATCATCAAAATCGAGTTTCTCTTCAAGGATGTTCGCTTGATCGATCAATGAAGAGTTTACTCTGTTAAGGTTAATCAAATGAAGCGTTCACCACGATCGTTTTAGGAATAAACAGTACCAAAAACAGTAAATAGGCATCACGACAAAGCTGAATAGATACTGCCTTAAGTAAGCTTACAACGAACAGTAACTCATACAGTTCTCAGCTGAATCGAACACAGGTATAGACGAGAACTCGCAAATCAAAGCCCGGAGAGATTTAGGGCAGTGTAACACGATCCACCGTATTGTCGTGCGTGTGATGCAACAAATCTGTCGTATGCGCGAGCGCAGGCTGTATACTAGGGATAGAGATGTTCTTGTATCGATAGATTTGTTAACTTGTGACGATGACTGACGTATACTACTTAATAAAGTCAAGGGAACATGTTAATATAGTATTTATTTTATTCAGCTGTTTTGTCCTGATGTTATACAATAGAAGCCTAATTTATTCTTGTATTCAGTTAGGTAATTAAATATAAGGACAGGAGCATACAAGGGAAAAATGTAATGAAACACTTTTCATGAGTTTTGACTTTATTCTTGATCGAAGGTTTTCACGCTGCACCTTTTTTACGAGTGTTTGAAGACGGTGCATTGTAAGGAGGGCCCGGTTTTGTCTAGAACTCAGTAAATATTTGTGCAGCATGTATTGTATGTAGCTAGATTGTAATTTGAGTAACAAATATATTTTCTAAAGAGTTTTCTATTTTTTCAGAATTCATCGACATATTGTGGCAACACTAGTGAATTGATCTGACAAAGAATTCGTTATGAAGTTTGTAGATGGCAAGTTGACATACGATTAAAAGTGCAATTCGTTTTGTAAAATTCATCGATATGTGTCCAACACTAGTGGATTGATCGGGCGACAGGCGTGGCGAAAGGATGCGCTTGCGCACCGTGAAATCCCTCGTTACGAGCTCTTGTGCGAGTTATAGACTGCGGTCGGTAACAATCACACTGTTTGATTGTGTACAACTAGAGCAGTTGGGTTTCGAAATTTAGAGGAATATTTATCCGAAAGACCATACTGAGCGCCAATTTATATTAAAAAAAAAATTTGAATATTCATACAGCATCTTTAGAGCTCGCAGAACTTTATTTTTACCCGGGGTTGGTGTTTGAATTTAGATTTTTTTTAAATTAATATTTAATTAAATGTTTAAGGAATTTGAAGTCGGTTTATAGTTTTTAAAACACGCCGAATAACCTCTAGTATCACGTTTAATATTTTATACAAAGAGTCGGTCCTTGCTAATGTAAAGCTGATTAATTGTTTATCAATATAAAGTACCTAGAAGTAGGTAATTGTATAGGACGGGCAACACCTGTGGGACCTTGTAGAGCACTTTGTTAAATTATTAGTTACAGAACATTAAACAAATTAGGAACAAGCTTAATTGGAATAGAATGGAAAAATATTCAATGCTTGGTATTATTAAAAATTTAAAATACGAAACAACTACACAAATACAACAAACGAATATTACAAAGTTTACGCTTTCTTTTAAATTTGGAACATTTATCAGAGTAAGAGATTTTATAAATTAAGAGACGAACTTAAAATATTTGTTAAGTCTACATTTCTGTACTTACGGGATCCCCGTAGAAAAATGAATCAGCGATATTTATTTCATTGAGAAAAAATACGATAATCTAATGAAAGTTCACTGTTTCGTACATAATTTGATCGAGATCCAAGAAAACGTGCGATGTATTGAAATGAATTATGTTGGATTCCGAAGTAGGTTGTAGGTACTAATTATTTGGTTCCTCTAAGTCTGTTGCTTAATAACTTGTGTAGTTTTCTTGTCACTACATAGTATAAAACAAAGTCGCTTTTTCTGTCCCTATGTCCTTATGTCCCTTTGAATGCTAAAATCTTTAAAACTACGCAACTGATTTTGATGCGGTTTTTTTTAATAGATAGAGTGATTCAAGAGGATGGTTTATATACTTATAATAAAATCGTGCAAAGCCGGGGCGGGTCGCTAGTACTTAATAAAAACACATTTAACAAAAGGCTACAACGTGGCATCGTAACTTACTAAGGTAGACTAGTTTAACATAATAAAGACCTAGCTTAGTACATATGAATTGCCTAAATATGCCAACACATAATTTAGAAGAAACGCCTACAACAAAATTCAAATACACTACCAGTAAACTTAAACTTTACGTTCCAACACTATCAAGACCGATATTTTGTTAAACGCAGACTTATCGATACCAACATCGATTATCGACAGATGTCGATTACAAGATCGATAATGTCGATGGATTTACCTAATGTGTGCACGGCACTGACTTTGATGTAGGAAAATCGTTTGGTACGCTGACGTGTTGATTTAGAAGTTACGGAATGTACAATTATGACATTTTGGTTTGTACAAGAGAAAATCAACTTTACGGATTGGTGCTAGAAGTTCTAAATTATTTCTAACAAAGAATGGGGGAGTGGGATAATGTAAATTGTTGAAAATAGGGCTAGCCTACGATATATCTAACCTAACAGGTGTAAACTGTGTATAGGTTGGTGAGTCATACAACAAAACTGTAAGTTACAAAAAATATCAGTTAATAAATTCAAACTATGATTTGTCAAAGGGCTAACTAAAAATAACAGATTATCATTAGCATAAAAAACCTTGGGACGAGTTTTATACCACTCGAAAACTAACAATAAAGGTTTCCTTATAGCATCTTTACTTTGCCTTAATAACTAAAAGATTGAAGATTAAATAAATTAAAGCAATTTGTTGTAGAAGCGTATATATTGCCCTTTGAAAGATACATAATATAACCCTGGTTAGCCTAGTTATGTTGGCAAAGCGAGTTTATTTTATATCTAGTGTATAGGTACATATCGATACCTCTGGGCTCACTTGGCGTAAAGGACATTTGGTCGAAATTGAGTTAATAATGCAGTTTTACTCAGTTTTTAATTCTCTATAGAACTGTATATTTAGTTTCCTCAAATTCGCAAAAAAAACGCCTTTACGACCCAGGATTTTTATCGCGTAATCACTATTTTTTGGAAAAAATAGGGTGTAAATGACAAAACATTTGTCAATTGTCTTATACAACCTTGCCAAATGAAATAAGGAAATTGATTTGTCCTTTACGACCTTGCTATTTTAAATTTTAAAAATCAATTGTTCTTTACGACCTTACTAAATCCAGCAATAAACCTAGTATAGTTTCTTTGAAAATTCCTTCTAATCACGAAAATTCACCATTAATACAGCTAAGCTAATAAGAGTTCGAAATTTCTCACCACAGATCTACCCCGGTAAATTTGGTAAAGTTCTAAATTAACCGGGGTAGATGTATTAATTATGAATTTTCTTAACTAGAAGGCATTGCCAACTCCTATACCGTCACTTATTAATGTCCATTCGGTCTGCTACCAGCGTATTCCGCCCTAATCATGTGGGCAAACGATGTGATTACTTAACCAGCATTTGCGAACGCAGTTTTACTAAAAACTACTCCGGGCATCATCGAATTCCAATAGTTATAATAACCTATGTACTTGTTTCGAAAAAAATACTTTGATTTACACCACAAATTCGCCTGCATCTTTGCAATTCTATCCTGATCGCAACGTGACTCCAAAAACAGGTAGACGTTGAATGCCAATGCCTTGAATTAAGGTAAATAAGTGATAAAGGTTTTTTTTGTGTGTTTTGAATTAAGTAAATTAGGTAACTAAAGTGCAAAGTTAAATAACTATCTAGGTACATGTTTTTCCCCCAGCTGTAAAACGGTTCTGAGCAAACTGGACCCAAGCTTAGTAAACAATAAAGATTATGTTCTGTTATGTTTATGATAAATAAGTAAAGTAATTGTTTAAAATACACATTCAAGGATATTTATCGCGTTTATTTACCTATTTTTTCCTAAAGTTTCATCAGGTTTACACTCTGCCCTGGTGACGAGATGTGTGGAGTACTGGAATCTGGAACTACCACCTTGCGTAGCGAATGCTACACATTTTGTGCAAACCTTAGAAATTTTAATTAACCATTTTTATTTGATTCAATCTATGTTCTTTCATTAAACTTAAAAGAAAAGAGCAACCATATAAACACAATACATACAAAAATTACATCATTTATTAATTTATTAGCCTACTAGTTAATCCTTTACGACCTCAAAATTTTTAAATTTGTCAATTACAACTTTGATTTGTACAGTTTTGAACATCAAAAGTAGCTTTACGCCTTAAGGTGCTTGCATACACTGTTTAGTTTTTGGGGCGTATAGGTCATTTCTTTGTAATTTTATGGTAGTATAGGAATTTTATTTCAGTAAATATAACACTAGGATAGTTTATCAACACAGGCTTAGAAAGTACCAGAAATTCTAAGTACTTTCTTCCTAGGTTTCGTCCAAATATCATCAAAAACAAAAAAACTACAGTCGAAATAAACTTTTTGTTTTTGTTTTTTGCGTATCCTGTAAAGTCGCCTTTTGTCCTTTACGCCAAGTGAGCCCAGAGGTATCGATATATGTATTTCGCTATTTCGAGGAGCCGATTGATATTGATTTTTTGGGTGGACAATAAGTTTTTATAAATATATTAACATGGTACTGTCATTATGTTTATTTCCTTGAATTTATCACGTAGGGATTCTCATGGACCCATATTCTAGATTGAAAGAACAGCCCTCTTCTGCACCATAAAATTATAGGTTCCTATTGGTAGGTATATCTATACCTATACCTAATATGTTTTGTTCCGTTTTCTTATATTCGTATTTTTTATTGTTGCCATGACTTAGAGATTAATTCCAGACTAAACAATTAGGTAGGTGCATATAAAGTACTAAATAAACTAAAAACATGGTGTCTGTGTAAGGAAAACACCATAAAAGATTTCATCGCTAGGTAATCTAGGAGCGCTTAATAAACCCTATGAGTATGGGCATATACCCGGCTTTTAAAAAGGTATTTTCCCACGGTCGCTGAAGCCTTTGTTACTAGACATGCCCAACGGGGTATCGATGATAGTTAATAGAAAATAGCAATTTTATGGGTAAGAAAATAGCAATTATATGTTTTAGTTATCGGGGTACGTATTTTAAAAAAATGGTTCGCTGAACAAGGTGTCGTAAATTTTAGAAGGTGTTCTTATGAATAAATAATATGATATTATGAATGCGAAAGTTTGGATGTTTGTTTCTACTTCACGTCAAAATTACTGAATGTATTGGGCTGAAATTTCGCATGGATGTAGTTCTAGACCTTTACGAAATATAGGCTTCTTATTATCCCGGAAATACAAGTGAGAAGCCGCGGGAAGAAGCCACATTAAATATTAAATTCAGTGATTTAACCGAGATTTTAACGAAAATTTATATCAAACAAATTGTTTTGCTGCTATGCTACACTACAAAAATTTTCTCCGTACAAAATTTTCCAGAGTCATTGTATCAATTACATAATATCTTGAATATAAGTCATCGATCATTGTACCAGTTGACAACTCAGTTGGAAAGTCATCGATAAATCGATATCGACACAACATGCACATCACTCAGCTACCGTAAACGTGACCGCTCGCGACAAACTGCGCCGTGACATCGACAACCAGATATATCTCTGACTACTTTTTGCCCACGGCTTTACCTGCTATATTCCAGGATAGCTTAATACAGGGTCCGTTTTCCCATCAATGTATTTAGTTTTTGCGTGACATATATTAATCCCTGGGGAATCAAATTAATATAGGACCACTCTGGGATCATTCTATATTTAAAAGCAAAAGAATCAGCATTTAAGTACATATTATTATGCAAACATAAAGTACATACACATAGCCGATGACAACTGTGAAAGGAGTTCTATAAAACTATTCGACAGCAGGTTAAAAACAGCCGTTAGAAATCTTTAGCTATTTAATGTGAGGATTCACAGCTTTACATTCAGTAAGTATTTTAATTCTAAAAATATAAGTAATCAAAAGCTGAAGTATCATTATTTATTTATTGAAAGCCACATTAATTGAATATCTGAAGACTTCCGACATCCAGTTTTTAAACGAAGTTTATAAAGCCAGTGCAAACGTTTATTTAAATACAATTAGATTTCTTATTTTCATTGCAATACGTATAACGGTAAAGTTTACTTTCCCATACAATTTATATTCAGATCCAGTAAAAGCAACATGGAAATAAATATCCTACAGTTCCGAGAAAACTTCTCACAATCCAGTTTCGTAAATCTATATAACACTACCGGCGAGCGATCAATTTACATCAATCAATCTATAGGGTAACCGTGGGGTAACCTATCCATCGTTAATCTAATTTAATTCGAAACACGAAGACTATGAGCTAGACTGCGATAAGGCGAATACACAAGAATGATTTAGAATATTAATACAAAATGTTAGGTTAATGAGGATGGAAACGTATCTGAAGAAGATAAGAAACTAGTTGAAGGGAACCATAAAAAATCGAATAGAGTTATAAAAACACTTAAATACGCAAGTGTTAGAAGCTACTTTCGATTTAATGATACAACACTAGTCTTAGAGGACTTTATAAATAGTCTTGACATAGAGCATTGTCGATTTATTAGTAAGACTAATCAAAGATTTTTTTCAGATACCTATACCTACTAATATTTTGGTTAAGAAACGTGCAGTTAGTTATTTTGTAGGTAATTACACTAATTACCTAAAGGTAGAACCTTAAGTTTCTCAGTTGGTATACTGAAATTCCAATATAACAGAGGAATCTCTGAAAATGAAATGGTGATTTGGTGATGAAATGATTGTAAATTTTAACTCTATCAGCACGTGTGAAAAACCCTTAGCGTTTGATCCCCATCATTCGTACATTCGATTCAAAGCGCGCAAACTGCCTTTTAATCTGGGCACCAAGCGGAGATGTATGACCTTATTGAATAACGTGAGCATTCACGTATCTTCTACCCAATTATCCGACAAAAAGATGTACTGGCGCGGAGGTTTACCTTAGTTATAGGACCTAGATATGCCAAGCAAAGCTGCGGCTGACTCAGATTGACAAAGGATATCGTTATCTCAAACAAAGAGTTAAAATAATTTAAAGCAAGTTGTTAAATACATAAAATAAATAATTCTGGACAATCCACACAGCATCATCTAGCCCCAAGCTAATCAGAGCTTATTATAGATACTGTATTATGGGTACCAGGTAACTGATATACTTTATATACCATAAATAGATTTTTTTACTAAACTTACATAAAAAACGCCAAAGATGTATGGATGAATGTTTGTTACCTCTTCATGTCAAAACTTATGAACGGATTGGGCTCAAATTTTGAAGACGTGTTCTAGGCCTGGAAAATAGGCTAGGCTACTTTTCATCTATCACGCGGGTAAAGCCGCGGGGCGCAGCTAGTATGCTTATAAAGATGTTGATGCAATTTGTAAATTGGTTAATCTAAAAGCAATCATTCCGCACCCAAGTTAAGAAATTTAGTCAATTGACAAGAAAATTGGCCTAATGAAAGCTGAATTAATATATTATACCTTTAGATGCAGCTGTAAACTTTATGTGTCAATTTAATTAAATTCCTGATTGCTTCTTTTGAAAGTATTTGGTTCTATTTGCTTCAATTTCCACTGGGCAAAAATATTTTACAACAGATTCAACTACTATACAACATAACGTATGTATGTATATGTATGTATGTTATGTTGTATAGAAGTTGTTTCTTTCTAAATTGCAACTTAATTAAAATATACGTTGGTAGCAATTTAGGAAAAAATATATTTAAAACTGAAAAAACGAGTCGTTGCTTTTCTCAGCCACACAAAATATCGCGAACATCGCCAACGTTTGTAATATTTTTTTTAAATAAACGAAACAAAATTTATTTTAAGTTAACTATTCTTACAACTGTTACATGTTAAAATCAGTAGGTGTTAACAGTTTGCGTACGCAAAGTGAAACCAAACCAAACAAGAAATTAATTTAATCTGTACAAGTATTTGCAACCTTAATTAATTGAAACGATGTATCTTGACTTAGTGTATTTAGATGGAGAAGATTTATTTACGGTGAGAGCTTTTAGATATTCATTATTAGTTTAGCGATAAATTTTCAATTTATCAAAAGTGTTATGTATTTATCTGGGAATATAACACTTGAACTGATGAACGGTTTTAACTAGAGGCTTCGACATAGGTCGCATAGAAAATTACTTATAGATAAGGTATACCGAGCTTAATTACCAGATACAAAGTTTATCTAGCTAACCTCAGTGGGGTATAACCGAGTAACTTAACGCGACGACGAAGTTGCAAAACTTTGTTTCAAAGAATATGGATTTTTTTTACAATAAAACAAATAGGAGTATCCCAAGGTCACCAATTAGGTCTCGTTTTATTAAACAGCTGGTATCTTCTTTGTAACTACTTTTTTAGCTTTTGTCTTGATTGTGACTGCGAATGCTTAGCTTTAATCATAAAATCCTGTTACCAAAAGAAACAAACTTCAAATCAGCTGTGCCCTACATATTTTATTTCTAACTCTGTCAATTACATGCACCTATCAGCTTGTTAGCGTGATCGATCTCGAATGAAGCGAGGTACCGTATGTTAGTTAAGTTACTGTGTAAGTTGTTTGGAGTGAGGTCAGTAGATCTAAGGCCCAATTGGACTAAGCAATTGGACTGGATTGTCTGAATAGTCGAAGAATTTATGGACACAGGGCATGGTTTTATAGACCGCGTTGGAAACGAATCCAGGGCTTGAGGTAAATCACAAGGGGTATTTTTTTAATTGACCTTATACCAATTCCTTTCTTTTACTTTGCTTGCCACTTTATGATACGAAGAATATTACGCTGCAAATTTCAACACTGATTTGGTAGCCTTGTCTTATTTCACTGAAAACAATGGCATGACTTAACTTGACTTCTTTGTGAAAACAATATTATGAGCTTTTAGGTCAATTCTTCCTCGGACATGTATATTTATATTTAGCATTTATATTTAGCATATGTATATTTAGCAAGGTAAACCAGCAGCATATCCAAAAAAATAAAAATTAAGAAGATAGAAACAGAAGTTTAGCAAGAGATTTTCACAAGTTTAGAGAGTAGATACAAAAAAGTGTGAACAAGTAAAGTAAAGACATCCTACAACAATATTTAATAAAGTAAGTAAGTTAAGTGTACACACTTCATCACTCGCATGACAAGATCGAGATATCCTCATCATCATCGCCGGATGGTGAGTGAGAAAAAAGTATACAGAATATTATAATTCCTATAAATTTCCATCCTTACCTTATGCTTCAAGAAGGATAGATCCCTCACTGCGACTTTCCTCCTCATCACACTGAGTTCTGTCTGCAGAACCTCCATCGTCGATATATCCGTGAAGCCTTGCTCTTGAAGGGCTAAGCACGTTCGCTGAACTTGCTCTATGCATGGCGAGAAAGAGCAGAATCGTCCACCTAGAAAAAAAACATACGTAACAGATAATAATAAGACTTTGATTATATTCTTGAATTGCTTATGGCTTTGTACTATTCCAGTCCAGGCCTATAATAGAAGTAGAATTTTGTCTTTATTGACGATTGATGTGGCATGGCATGGCGAGCGACTGAACGGCTGCGACGCAGGAGGTTACTGATTCGATTTCCACCTTGGGACAAATATTTGTGCAATCTGCAATAGTTCAGGGTGTTCTGGTTATTTACTAAATGTATAAAATCGTGTAATAAAATTTATTAAGTATATCAGTTATCTCGTACAATAAAGGCTCTGCATAGCATGGGGCTAGCTAGATGATATGTTATTGTCCAGCATTATTATCTTTATATTCTTGAATGGGTTATGCCATGGCTTTTTACTATTCCAGGTCTATAATAGGTTTGAGAGTGGTAAAAATTATCTTCATCACTTAAAGTAGTTTTGGAAATCTTGGGTAAGAAACATTTTCAGATTGGAACATCTTCACAAAATTACGCCTAGTACTTGCAGCCTTTCACATTGAGTTAAAGAAATGAATTAGACTCCTTAATCTGTCAATGACTGGTTTAACCCAGTTATGGTCAGCAACAAAGTTTTTGAAACCTCCCTGACCATTGCGTAGGTAGTAAATGTGTACAGTATTAATCAGATTGTTCGAAAGCCCACGCTATTAAAGTAGGTGGGTCAGAAATACAGCGGTCCACATTAATCTGACCCAACCTTACGGAAAATTCCGTCCACATTTTTGCCACTCCGACCCTTTGCACTTTACATAACAGCTTATCTATTGATACATCGATTCTCAATGGACGGTACTAGTTTGTGCAGTGAGTTGACTGCTATAATTGATTAACTAAGGAAATTAGCTCATAATGTTGCATAGGCATTGGAATATTTGGGTCTTTCCACACTAGCCGATGCTTTCGATCAATGGTGGCAGAATGAGATCATTCAAAATCGATTCTACCAAACCAGAACGTTGCTTGATCGATGACTGAATGCCTCTTATAATAATCGATTGAATTTTATTCGAATCGTATCCGCCAGTCACCTAAAGCTACCATAATAGGGCTATTACCACCAGCGACTTCAATGATAAAAGAATACGTAATACATTACTCCGGTTATATCACACTGGCACGCGATACACATTTAAAATTGGAACAGTTTTTAAATCCGACCCCCGCTGAGCTGCGCCCGCTCCGCTCAGATTGGCAGACTGAGTGACGTTCGCTGTCCTTATTGGTCGATAAGATGTGACAGATAACGAGCCGGTAACATAAAAGAAGTCGCGTCTTTTCCGTAGCGTTTTTGACTTTTCAAAAAAAGGTTCTATCTGACGCGCGGTCATCTATCACGGGGAATGAAAACATCCGTCGACGTTTGTCTTTTTGTGGCGCATTATGAAGAGGCTTGTTTTATTTGGATTGTGTAATAGCGAGGTCGATCGCCCCTGGCGCGATTCAAACATTGTTAGTCGGTCGGTCGGATCCTGACGCGGGCAGTGAAATCCTTTTGGACATTATCGACTCCTACCATTGTGATACGCGGCACAATACACACGATGGCTGATAGTGGCGGTTTGAGGCCAGTTATCTTTCATCTTTGACGCACAAATTGAAATGGTACTGTTATACAGTTAAGGAATTGAAAGAGAACAGAAATGCATTGGTCGATTACAAGTCAATACGACTGTGGAAACTTTCGAAGTGTTTTTAGAAGGAAAATTAATTAATATTTTTGGTTTTACCAAAATTAAATTCAGACATGTAAAAACCCTAACTTATCAGTGAAAAATTAACATGCGTTTTACGAAAATGTCTAATTCAATTAGATCAAAGCCTAAGGAGACTCATAGCCAACTGCAGCTGCGTTATGAATATTCATAATCCCTTGTCAAAATATAATTTTGTTTATTGAGAGTTAAGACTTATATGGGCTCGTTTGCATAAAAACGAAGCGGACGCTGAATACGAAATGAGAGAAATGAAAACTTTGAAAACCTAAAATTATATAAAACTTCGGTGATTTACTCCGATTATAATAACAGTGTCGTAAAATATGCATTTGAATTGCACCAATGTTTATTTAGTTTTGTAACCCTGAAGAAGAATCCTCTTTTCCACAAAGAATTAAGCACTATTAAAAAACTCAGGAACCGACTTCTAACTAAATAAAAAAAGAACTATAATATAAATATAGACTAAATCCAAGTTTCAAGAAGTATCAGTTCAGATAAACTTCTCTTTACTATAAATAAATAAATAATAAATAAATAAATAATTCCGGACAGTCCACACAGCATCATCTAGCCCCAAGCTAAGCAGAGCTTGTGTTATGGGTACTAGATGACTGATATACTTAATACAATATACTACATAGATAGATATTTTTTATTATACATATTAAACACCCAGACCAACGAAACAAATTTCTGCAATTACTATTGTAACATTTTCTCCAATAATAATCCTATAATCTGGTCGTGGAAACAGTCGCTGGTTCGACTCACGCTTCTATTGGTTGGAACGTTATCGTGGAGTTTTAAAAACAGTCTAGTGAAGTCGTTGGAGGTAACGTTATAAAAGCCGGTGTCCGATCGAAACGGTATCAGTCGTGTTTGTAAGCTTCTAGAGGTAACTCTGCCCAATATGTAAATTTGTGGAATTATAAGTCATTAATTACTAGTTGAATGTTTTATTTGCAAAGTCTTTAATTTAACGCCTGGTAGTCTTCGGAGCTGATGGAGGATGATGGGTGCACGTTACATCTCAGAAGTGGGATCGGAGTCACTAGCCCACAAACAGGTACGCAATTACAGTCTATTTTTTTTTCTCTCCTCTCCGTTATATTACCTACTGATTAACTTACCGTAAACACAAAAAAAAAGGATGTTATAAAAATGAAACATGCGCATTGCGTTTCATATTGCCAGGCTACCCTCTAAATAAAAGTAGGTAATAAAGTGATCATTTCTCGGACAATGTTCGGACAAGTGCAGCTCTGCACACAACGTATGTACGTACATGGCCATAGACTTATCTGGGTACACCTTAGAGCGAACACATAGCGAGTATAGCCTCCATTTCTCGAGAGAATTTGGATGGTTAATTTTACATGGTAGGTATACCGACGAAAAAAAATCGTAATTATTAAAATTACACGACATTATTGTGTTTGTTGCCAAGGCAAGGCCTTGGAAATGAAGACAAAACAAGATCTTAAATTCTGTCGAAGAATATCCCGTAGAACTGGATTTAAACGTCATTTTAAACAATAAACTAGTATTGGTTTGTCTTGCCCAAGCTACTCTTTGGAGGCAAAAGTAAGACAATTATTAAAAATCCTTTCATTTATAGAATATCTCGCACCTGAAATGGATGGTTTACTAGAACCTACATTTTGTTATGTTCGAATTAATAAATAAAAAAAAAAGAAGGTGATCGAATAGTAGGTAAAATTGTTGCCGACACACCAATAATAATACATTTACTGTACCTAATTCATTTATTCAGTTAAATTAAAATTTAATTATTATTGCGATTATGTCATTCCTACATTAAAAGTCTTAAATTAGGTAGAAGCTTCGACATGAGCCCGGGTTGGGCAATGCATTTGAAAAATACTGAAGCTAGAGGTTTCCATAAGGTATCGAAACTATATATATTTAACGTTTAGTTTCTTTGTTTAGTTGGATGTACTCCTACTCCGCATTTCGATTCAATTTTATCCTTTATGCGTTGATTTCCATATGAAGCCAACCCAAACTCTGCCATGGAGCTCGAAATTTTCCTGGACTCTTCACGGGTGACCTCTTTTTTGTTAAAAAAAAGGGTAAGTAAAAGTTGAGGATTTCTATAAGATAGATGAGTTAGATAGATACTTACCTACAATGATATATTTTCTCCTGAAACATACTTTACATAATCACAACATAATAACAAAAGTATCTTAAGAATTTAAGAATCAATGGTTAGACTACGGTAGATACTTGGAAAGCATGGATTCTTAAATGTGGGTATGTATGTATAACAAAATGCAATAACTGCTAGCGTATAACATTCATTGTTCTGATATTTAAGTAGTTTTGCCGTTTGAGGAGGCTAGAAAACAAATGTATATGTTTGCGATGTACAATAATTATAATTTAGATTCCTTATTATTTCACGACCGATGTGGCTCGGAGGGCGAAGTTCTGCCTGCGACGCAGGAGGTTGCAGGTTCGATGCCGCCTTGGGACAAATGTGTGTAGGATCTGCACATATTGTTCCGGGGTTCTGGGTTTTTCCTATGCCTATATAAATAAAAAAAAATATCTAGTACCTAATACATTGTATTTAGTATCAAGTACCCATAAAACAAGCTATGCTTAGCTTGGAGCTAGATGATGCTGTGTGGATTGTCAAGCATTATTTATTATATTTTATATTTATATAATGATAAATGTTTGACTGATGTAATGTTCGATCCCATGGGAATAGATATGGGTAAGCGATCGTAGCGGTATAATACAGTCGTGGATATAGTTTAGTCACTATACCTACCTACTAAGCAGAAATTAAAATGTTAAAAGAGTAGAAGTGGCAACTCCAGTGTTACCTACTTCTGACAAACGAAGCATTGGAATACCCTCATTTTGTTTGTGTAAAGCATTAAATATTGAGTCATGGTTTGAAAATGACTTTAGTGTTATGATTCCGTAAGGGTAGAAATACGTTGTTCCAAGACCTTTTGCACAGATATCAAAAACTACCTTGAACATTGTTTTTTTTGTGGCTATGATGAGAGATCTGATTGACGAGTGATATTTGAAAATTCGCAAATATCAGGTATTCGTTGTGCTGATACTCTTTTACATTCCAGAATTACGTGGACAGCCGTTTGTTTCAGTAAGGCATCCTCTGTAGAGAGGACTGTCGATCCGATATTGAACAGGTGCAAAAATAGTGGGAAGTGTTCTGTTAGTGTTCCCACCAGTAAACGCAAGTAATGTAATCGTTTGTTCACTCCACTCTGGCTTGTCCGCAGTCAAGCAGGGGTGTCCAACGTTCGTTATGCATCTATCTAGTTCTGAGGTATTGTAATCGTTTCGATTCCCCCCATGCAAATTCATCAGCGGCGTCATTCCCTTGTGATCAACTATGTCCCTTGATCCATTGAAGGATGATCCTCTTCTTGCTGGATATCCATCCTAATGCAAATTCATATTCGTGCACGAGCTCAGAGTTGCAGCTGTTACCCTCCAGAGTCCTGAGTATCATGACGACACTGTCTTAGATATTTAATACTTATACATTGGTCTATAATTTATATACTATACGGCTGTAGCTGCCAGGTTTGTTGTCACTCATTCACTTGGGATATGGAACTGTGTTTTCTTAGACTTTTTATTGATAGATATACTAATGATGAGGTTCATTAAGTGAATCCCGGCATCCGTGGCTGTATCTTATTGTGTGTGTTTGAAGCCATCTGTATAGATTCTGACTTTACGGTTTCGTGATTCATCTTTATATAGCTGTATCTGATAGTGTTGTTTAACATCGATTTACATGGGTATTCTGTCGGGTGGCTATAAGGGGTTCATATAAGTACCATGACCCTGCCCATGATCTGAGCATATGGTCAACTCATGTTGTGTAATAAAAATGTCATCATTGTCGGCTCATAAAGTATGTACAGGTCTAATGGCGCTAGATTAGATATTATTCCTAGGGCAGCACTGGAAGGTATATACGTATGTACCTACGTAGGTAGTTTTCATGCAGGCTATTATCGCTAAGCATGCCATTTTGGAAGCTCTGCAGTGTTGTTACCACGATGCTCGGGTACATTTTAGTCCACCAAACGATATCTCCATAAGTTAGTGTTGGTCTTATGATAGCAGTGTTGATAGTCAAATGAAGTCAAATCATTTATTTGCCGAATATATTATTACAGGTAAGTACATGTCAGATCGTGTAACTAGAGTGATGACAAATGTATTCAAACCACCTGGGTTGCAAATATTAACGTCAACTAAAATACTCATAAATATAAAAAGTAATCAAGAATCGGAAATTAATAGATGAAACATCAGGTACCTAGTCTAATATAAAACATATAACAAGCATAAACCAATGTTTCTACTTAAAATCAATACAGGTAAGTAGAGGTAGATACCTAATCGTTTCCACTATGTACTTACCTAAGTATAAAAAAAAATCCTATTAAATTACTTTATTAACTGTTTTTATAAATTACCTTTGAGGTCTTCTATATAGGTATATTCTAATAGCTTATTAAAGATAATGATGCGCATAGTATAGTAACTTTTCTGGTACCTAGATCTTCCTGTGGCATATTCAGTGAAATACGTTTTACCCAAACTCAAATTGGAAGTGCTTTATTCCTTTTAGAACTTGCAAAACTCTTGGCTATACGTCAGTAATTCATATTATAATAGGTACTTAGTTAAACTAGGAAAATAAGGGATTACTTTTGTTTTGATCACTTCAATAATAACAATATACGATAAAGTAAAGTAAAGATGTGAACGAGAAACCTTTACCTTGTTAGGATGTAAATTTTGAAAATCTGATGTTTAAAGTAGGTAAGTCTTTTACAAATAATAGTTCCGATAGTTTACCTATTGATAATATTTGTAAGTCACTTGGAGTTTTTTTTGTAGATGTGTCTTTTATTGACTTCTATACATTATCCTTTTTAAGTCTTGTTTCGGGCAAAGCGAAGTTTATTCCTTTTAGATTCTGTAGAGGTATATCGCTACTTTTGGTAACCGATTGATACGAGTGTACAGACAGGTTTTTATTATAAATATTGGAAAACCCTCATACTATTTTATCATTATTTTTATTTCCTGTAATTTATCACGTTCTCTAGCGTCTCTAGTACGATGATTTGGACTGGATACATAATTGGATTTGGTAAATGTGAGATTGCACATTACAGATGTTATTCCACAGCAGCAGTTTGCTGTCTACAAATATGATCAGATGATGATGATCACAAGTGTAGTATGATCCCAAGATACTTGAATGCGGTTCTTAGTTTGATTTCTGTGTTAAATTAGTTTGTTAGTTTAGGTTTGTCAGTAGTTCTGTTTTATTGGATTAACCGAAAATTTATGTTTTAAGACCAATTTCATTAAGTCGCATAGAGTATTCTCGAAGTATCCAGTCACATACCAAACACCGTGATCAAGCCTATGGATTAGCTCGTCAACAACTATGTTCCATATCAGAGGCGAAGAATTGCCGCCCTGGGGGCAGTCTCTGACAACACCTCTTATAACCTCATTGATGGTGACTTGTAGGGCTCTGTTATTAGGTCGGCGCAACACCGTATCTTGTAAGAGCACTGTAACTTCAGTTTCAGTCCCATCATGTCAGTCTCCCTCAATGTCTGAAGGCCGTCATTGTTCTCTGTTTCGACGTTATTTCTGTCTGTCCATTATACGTGAGGACTACGCTGTTTAAAACGGATTTCGTTGATTACATTTGCTCTAGGCAAGTAGTAGCTGTGAGTATGTTGTCTCTTGTTTCTCTGACGCATCGCAGAGCCTAACTAGTGGCTTGTAAGAACTAATGTTGCCTAATGGGCCTAAATGACTTATTTTGGGTACAAATATGCTTCTAGTTTTGATATGAAATCTACTGATTGTCATGGTGAAAAACTTGCACTTGAAACAAACTCAATACGCTTAGTCATTAAATAAATCGTTCATACATCAATAATTTGATCATTAAATTATCCTATTAAATATTAATATTTCAAAGATATGCAGGACTGACTATGTGACTGCATAATCAACTAAATTTTGAGGTTGGTTTTGTTTTGCTCAGATGTCAATAATAAATTATGCACTTGCACTCTATAGTTGTTTACCTACGTTAGCAAATTATCATGATCGTACTTCTCGCATACTCTCTCGAAGTTTCAGATGGATTTCGATGACGATGATGGTGGAAGGGATACGCGAGGTGATCCTTCTAGGAGCACTATTCTGAAGTTGTGCCGATTGCCGCCGAGATACACGGCCTGATGGACTCTATTTACAAGTAACAGCAACACCACAGGGAACAGGAATCTCTTACGCAGAGACTGAGCCTGGAGAAGGACGATGAGGTAAGCTTTCATTCGGAAACGGAATCCCGAAGGAGATGTTGAAGATGGATCGCGGAGAGTTAGAACTCTGCAGTCGGAGTCAGAGACCTGGAAAGGATAAGTGAACTGGGAGGTTCGAAGAACTCCATTATCGGAGACGGAGCCCTGGAAGGGACATGAGAACTAGGAGGTTCATGGAGCTCCAATATCGGAGCCTGAGCCCTGGAAGGGACATGAGACCGGGAGGTCCTCGGGGATTTATTCAACATCCGATTTCTAGTATTTCTAAAAGTTATGAAGGAACGGTTTCGATATTTAAAATATAATAAGTATATAAGTACCTAATAGTTTTGACAATGAGCCGACGAGTTGTAGGCACTTCTAGCAATAACGATTTCACTGAAAAATAAACGGTTTAATTACCGTTCTCTAATTTTATTCGGAATCGATGTTGAATCAATACCTTAACATTAAAACTAGTATACATAATTCAAACAGTTCAGCTTACTACAGACGGTTGCAAACAGTCTAGAAGTAGATCAACTGTTCCATATCAATAAAATACCTTAATTCAAGTTTATACTATCCATTCTTAAGAAATCCTTTGATGCCAATCATCAAACAGATTGATAAAAATAAACAGATGAATAATTATTTTTCTAAAATATCTTGGTTTGGTTCAACATACTATACCTGCATAAAACTAATTACAACTCTTTTGTAACTTTATAATTAATACCAGATAATGTTTGCTATTTCACTGTAAGTAAACTTGGGGATGATGTACATGCTATTTCACTGTAAGTAAACTTGGGGATAATGTATATGCTAATTCACTGTAAGTAAACTTGGGGTGTAAACAAAAAACAAAACTATATGCAGTTCTACATTATAAATACCATCATCATCAGCCTATATTAGTCCACTGCTGGACATAGGCCTCCCCTAATGAGCGCCTCAGCGCCCTGTCTTCAGTTTGCCGTATCCAGCATCTGCCAGAAGTCTTTCGCAAATCGTCATCCCACCTGGCTGCCTGGTATTCTACACTACGTTTGCCCAGACGCGGTCTCCACTCAAGAAAACGGTTGTCGGTTCTTCGCGAGATATGGCCGGCCCACTTCCACTTTAGTTTACTAATTCTTTGAGCTATGTCGATAACTTTGGTTCTCTGGCGTACATTATAAATATAATGTTTCATAAAAAGTATACTAAGCCGTAAGCAATTAATCGACTTAGTATCACTATGACTAACATAACCATTGTGTTGTATCTATTGTTGATAAAATAGTGTAGTTAAATTATTTTTTTATATAAGGTGATTAGTAACTATTGTTAAATACTTTACTAACGAGCGGACTCGTTTTGTATCGGATGGCCGACTGTAACATTTTCTCCAATAATAATCCTATAATCTGGTCGTGGAAACAGTCGCTGGTTCGACTCACGCTTCTATTGGTTGGAACGTTATCGTGGAGTTTTAAAAACAGTCTAGTGAAGTCGTTGGAGGTAACGTTATAAAAGCCGGTGTCCGATCGAAACGGTATCAGTCGTGTTTGTAAGCTTCTAGAGGTAACTCTGCCCAATATGTAAATTTGTGGAATTATAAGTCATTAAGTACTAGTTGAATGTTTTATTTGCAAAGTCTTTAATTTAACGCCTGGTAGTCTTCGGAGCTGATGGAGGATGATGGGTGCACGTTACACTATAGCTTTACAGAAATGCATTGGAGTACTATAGCTTTAGTATAGAGAAGTTTGTACATTTCACATGTTACACTACGGCAAATATTAATACTATAGAAGTACAATGGCGCCTCTAGCAAAACCCTTAGGTCGCAACAAAGAGGTTAGTCATCATATTGGGCGGTTGCAACACGGGGTCAGGGCACAAGAATGCTGGTTAATTGACAGATAGGTGAGGACGCTTGCTTGATTTGTGTCCGGTCCAGTTAGCCCTTGTCTACGGTGAACATATTTGGAGCTTGTTAGGCTTGTCTGCTTTTATTAGGTAAGTGTGGGTAGACTTCGAGTATGCCACGTCTGAAAAATTTACTCGCGGCATTGTGTGGGATATTTCTATGATAAACAAACATAAAAATATAATATAATATCACAACAATTTAACATATTATAATAATATGGTCTCTTAAATATTTTTTTTTAATATTATCGAAAGGTCGTGAAGAATAGCTCTTTAATGATATTGAAATGTTATTTTTACAGCTTCAGAGAATTTATTAAAAACTTTATTCAAGCGTACAGAGGGTGGATAGATATTTGACGACCGATGTGGCGCGGCGGGCGAAGATCTGCCTGCGACGTAGGAGGTTGCGGGTTTGATTCTAAGTAATTAGGTCCCTATAGTTACTTATATTTAAGCGAAACTTTGTGTTTTTTATCTCACTGAACAGTTTTATGTTCTCTGAGAAATAAAACCTTTCAATCGAAAATAATTCTATGTACAGATCACTTAAGCTTAGTAAGTAAAGGTCCTGAGCTGAACTTAAGTGGTGCAACTTACATTAAGTTCCGAGAAAGATTGCAAGAAGAACTTATAAAGGTTGACCTACAGATTGCTCCATTTTGAAACGTATAACTGAACGTTATGTAACAAAGGTTTTGTGCTGTAAATACTCCCATTCAATCACTGCGTACCAACGAGTATCAGAATTAGTGATGGGAAGACTTAATGATAAAGTTATCGATAGTTTTTATGACAAACTTAGCCAGTAAGACTGAAGTTTGGAGGAAGAAGAGAAATAAGAAAGTTATTAAAATATTGTGTAGCTGCAAGAATCATAATACCTTAATTAAGCAGTATAAGTAAAACAAAACAGCCTGAAAATAATATTTTCCACAAAACCAAATACAAGCGAATGTTTCATACGAAGTAATATATTAAAAAGTAACAATACCTTTTATTACACAGTGTTTGGCAGCAACAAAAAAGGAAAATATGGTATCCCGCAAAAGGGCAGGACAAAATTATAATAAATTCAAAACACAGTTACAATACAAGTTGTACAAAAATGTATAAATTAATAAATAATTAATAATAACTATGCTGGACTATCCACACAGCACCATCTAGCCCCAAGCTAAGCAGAGCTTGTGTTATGGATATCTGGATGACTGATTATATGGAAGTAAGGAAATCCAAATCGATAACTCCAATCAGAAACGACAGGCAACACTACAGCAAAGGTATGACAATAGCTCTTACCGCGTCACTAACAATACTGGACAAGTCATTGATGTATCAGCGTAGATAACGCGGTGAAATCATATGTGCCCTCCAAGTAATGAGGTCGACTTACAAACGGTATTGTTCTTTAGATTAACCGATTAATTATTGAATGTTGAACGCAGCTGCACCGCCTGATGGTATTGATTTGGAAACATACCTACTTATGTTAATTAAATCCTAGACGTAATAGTTATATTACTTATGAATTATAATAGTATCAGCTCACACACGGTTTCGCACACGTTTCCATAGAGGAAACGTTTAAAGACTATTTAATTCCATGGGAATTGATGAATGATATAAAAAGTATTCCGTAAAAAGTATGCTGTAAAAAGTAAGCCTATTTGTTATTCCATGGCTAGAACTACGTGTGTTCAAAATTTCAGACCGATCCGATTGGTAGTTTTTGCGTGAAAGAGGAACAAATACCTATACATTCATACATCTATACAAACTTTGACGTTTATTTTACCTAATGAGGATTATTATTTATACTCTTAAGAAAACAGCATTTGCTTCTATATATTTATTTTATTCTTATTATATTTTAAAACTAGATCATAAAATCCGCGACAAAAGTCGATGATATTTTAAAATAAAAATAATTTCACAAATTAATCACACTCTGTTTTCGAGCTAAGCTGAAACTAAGCTTGAACTTCGCAAACATCGTGAGACCTAACTTTCCTTAACATATACCCTCATATTTGTAGAATGAAAGACACTTTCTACATGTATCCCTCATGCCCGCGTGTGGTGCTGGGCGTCTTCACCAGGGTGGCCGCACTGCGTCCGCCCCGCCCCGGCCGCAGGCGCGCGCCTTTCCAGGCGACTCATAGCTGATAGGGCTACCCGGCCCTAACGCAACATTGTACGATATACTTGATAAGAAAAATATAAATTCTGAATTTCAGAACGAACGAGCAGTTGGCTCAGAATCAGAAGAAGAAATCAGAAGGTCTAACCAACCCGCACTCGCAACGAAGCGTTTATATGTATTTTTAAAATTGTCATAGCTCAAATTGACAGCGGAGTTCGATTACTAACAATAGACTTAGCGAAATCGCACACTTGTCTAGGTGTTTGCAGAAGTAAAATCATGCGATGTTATAAATTCGCATGATGGTATTGAAATGTAGAATTATCTACCAATGATCTATTCACTTCTCATGACATATCTATGGCATAAGTCAAAGCCATATGTTATTGGACTTTTCTACTATCGGTACCTATCGATAATCAAGCGTAACGTTGTCTAGGCAGCCTTTCGACAAGACCGATATCACCGATAAAGAAGATCATACGAACACAATTTGGGGAAGAACTTTACGTAGCAGAGGCACGACAGGACAATCCACACAGGATCATCTAGCCCCACGCTAAACAGAGCTTGTGTTATAGTACTAGATGACTGCTTTATTTAATATATTATACTTATACAGATAAATATTTTAGACTATACTATAAAATGAAAATAACAATGAAACGAAACAACCAATTATTAATGAAAAACAATGCGAAGATTTAAAGAAGTTGGACATTTGTATTTGCAGTCACATACTGGCAACCCTGATGCAACTATTACGAACACACCACCTATAAACCGAATGTTGTAATTTAATGTAAACAATCCTGGGAAATGGCGCGGATTGTGCTGTCAAACAAACAAACATAATTTCAATTTAATATTATTTGCATTAGAGAATTATCTCTGCGAAGTTATGTATTCAGAGCCTGTAGATATCGCTTATCCACGATGAATAACTTAACATTACTTTATAGATGGCTGTCCCATAAGTAGAGCTTAGGTTAGGTTATGTTAGTAAGCCAGCAGATCAAAATATGCCGAAAGGAATTCCGGTTCAGGTATCCATAGTAGGTACCTATAATAACTTATTGTATTATAAAATGGGGTAAATCTTATATATTAATTTTATTTGCAAGACCATAAATCAAAATGGCGTTTTATTCGTGCAATTCAGGTGAAAGTCTCCAGGACCAAATTTATTTCAGCTGTTTATTCAATCACCACACTTACATTTTAAATAGAGACACGACAATTATATTTCAAATAGAGCAAAAGGTTTTGAATGATATCAATAAATTGCATTGCATGTAACCCATAAGCGGAATGTAATAAAATTTAACGTAAAAGTGTAACCACAAGCGCCCTTAGTGAGAAAACTCATATCAGACATAATAAACTTAGAAATACCCAGAAGGTTTCAGGATAGCGCAGTTCCCCGTACAGGTTCAATTAATTTAAACTGCATTCGTTAATTTTATTAATGCGACGTTCCCTGAATCTACCATCGTAGATGCCATCGCGAGGGTCTTCTCATTTTCGAAATTAGCAAATGGATAAAAAAAGGCCAACCGCCAAGAGAGTGGACAAGATAAAGAAATATACGGAGAGGTGGCTGCGTTCGAGGCTGCAGATAACACCATTAACGCCGGGAAGGCTTGCTGAGCAAAACAATAGAAAGGGACACTGATACCTTTAGGACTTATGAATGACCCAAGCCGGCGAAACCGACACAGTAAAACTGACCTTGTTAACTTCAATGTAAGGTCCGCTTGGCAATGAAAAGGAACGACGTAAGTCTCATTAGAGGACGAAAAGGTTTTGATACTTAAGCGAAAGAGAGAAAAGGACAGCGCTTGATGACAACGATAGCAAAATGAGTGGAGTAGGTTTTTCTCAGCCACCCAGTCAGCAACATAATTAATGATTCTCGTGTCTCAGACGAATTTATAAATTGGCTTTTATTCCGTTTTAACAAACTCTGAACACGCGTGATAGTGCCGATATCATATCTACTCAAACGCTAAATAATTATGGGAATGTGCAGGCATAGATGATACGATTGCAGGTTAGTATTGGAGATTGCGAATCTTCGATGGTTCCAAGTTCCTATTTTAATTTTATTTGTAGACCTAACGTACGTACTTTTTTATTGGCCTTATTACCTTATTTCATACTTATCTTTGTTTCTCTGTTATTGTTCTTGAAATTATATTTGAACTGGTACCATTTTAACTCCACCATAACCATTTAGATAATTAGCTTTTATTTAGCTTTAGATAATGCACTTTTTAGTAAGGTTTTTTTACGAGTAAAATGTTTACTTGGTTTTAATTTTATTTCGGTTTAATTTACGTTTGCAATTCTACATGAAACTAGGCGTAACAATATCCCAAAGATTACTCATCCAAATACCATTCTCACTGGTATAAATCAAGCAATATAAAATCTCGTATTTGCCCGCATATAATAATGGCATATTTAGTGTTCGATAAGGTTTAATGTGTAGAGGTTGGCATAAATCGACGCGCGCGCAATCTAACATCGCACCTCGCCCCGCCCTGAAAGTAACTCACTGCTATCTACCCCGAATATTGTTAATCAGTGCATCATTAGCTGTGAGCTTCACTATGCGAGCATTTCAGTCACTATTTTACCTTTATTAGCTTTGGGCTTTTGGTTGTTGGATAAGTTCAAAGATTTCTGTAGTCAGGTTGAACTCTATGATATAAACCTCTAATCAAATATAACACATTATGTACACTTAGTAAGTGTGCATAAGAGTTCCTGAAAAGGAAATACTTAAGTGTCACTGACTTCTCTTTTAAAAACTCTTTCTAAATCGTATAATATGCGTCTATTCTTTCAAAATTAGTGATTATTTTTGATCATTGCATTGGTTTCCGAATTATAAATTTCTCCTTTTTACCAATTTGCGTCGGATATTATCAGCGAAATCCTCTGTGTGTGCCAATAGTGTACTAAAGCATATATACATAAAGCATAAGCATAGATACCTGATAATAAATACAGTATGGATTATTTATTTTAGGAAAAATTACGGCTAAACACTGTAACAGAAAAAAATAAATTTAGGGAAGGCCGATTACAAGTTTACCTATTAGATAAAGCGAACGGGGAGGCGCAGCTATAAATCCAAAATTTAACCATACCTACTTCTGTCTTGCTCTGTTAAGCCCCTAATCTGGCATTCCTTTCCTTCTAGTTGGATTAAAATGTTTTGGTATTTTAATCATTAAATCTTAATATTTTTGTAGTTTTTCTTTTAGTTATCTTTCACTTGTCTCTTCGTGTGATTAAATATTAATATCTAGGTATATAGAGTTTATAAGTAAATAAAAAGTCTGAATAATTTACACAACATCATGTAGCCCCAAGCAAAGCAGAGCTTGTGTTATAGGTACTAGAGATAACCGAAATAGGTACTTAATAAATAAAATCTCTTTATTTCGGATAACTAGGATCCTTACTTAATGCAATACACTACACACATATATATTTTTTACTATACATAGAAAGCACCATGAACCCCGGAACAAATAATTTTATATTATCTAATTGTAATTGAGCATAGTTGGTATGCATCCCTGAAAATTATTATACATTTCTCAGATAAGAATTACTCTAATACCACCTGAAATCTTTCAAAGGATTTTTAAGATAGCACAAATTCTTACCCATACAGTACAGAGTCTTGAAATAAAAAAACATTTAAATTGGACCGAGATCAACCTAAACCAATGCAAGTACAGAGTACAGACCAATAAAGTATTTTACAAGTGATACAAGAATGTAGCCCAATCAGCCGGGCAGATCGCCCGCTGCCTTAGCTTTATAAATACTTTGCTATTTATTTCTGGGAATCGCCCGATCAATGTGTTGGCCCGGCTGAAGATAGGCATCCGGGCCTTAATACGAGAAAAAGCCTAATCTAAGGTCATCGGCCGGGGAGCAATTAAATTATGGGCTTGGTACTTCGCAGAGTTATGTTTTGAACAGTTGTTCCTTGTTCAGACTGTGACCTCTTTGGCATTTATCAAACGCTTTTTAGCATTCTGTTTTTGAATCTATTGCTTGTTTTGTATTGGTTGTTCGATGTGAGCAACTGCTACAATTTTTGGTGGTTCTGGAAAGTCGCTCAACATGCATTTAGCTTTAGAGTCTATAGTTAAGTAAGTCGATTTTAGACAGATGCGTTTACTGATATTCTACTTAGGTCACCGTCATCATCATCATCAACGTCCGATGTGGCGCGACGGATGAAGTCCCACATGCTATACTGGATTATTGTCCTGGTGTTCTGAGTTTTCTATGTTAACTAAAAATATCTATCTATGATATGTATTTTAGTAGTAAATCATAAATCATACCTACAATACAAGCTTATAGGTATAATGTACGTACATAGCTGAGGGCCTGGTAGATGATGCTGTGTGGATTGTCCAGAAATATTAACTTACTTGTATCAAACATTTTATTTATGAATTTTTAGTGTTCTAATTAAAAATAAATCTGTTACTTATTCAGTGGACTACTTACTATAATTTGCTAATGCAAGTGGTCGGGTCACACAGTAGCGACAACGCGACACAGCGGCTTGTCGCGCGACAACGCACCATATACGCACTGAACATGCGCGTGCGCCTATCCCGAGCCACAGTAATTAGGTGTACTTCGGTCACGATTGGAAACCGATTAAATTATATTTAGGAAATGAGGTAAAACGAGAGAAATTCGAAATTTAAACGTACTTTACTTTTTATCGTTAAAAGTAAAGTTGTTTGAACAGTTGTTTTGTGTCCTGCATTTCAAGTGATAGGTCTTAGCATCTTTGTACATATCACAAAAATACTAGGTGCTTAATAGCAATGCTACCGAAATACTACTGCACTGCTAACTAAAAGTAGTCCTTCAAAAGTAGTTTCCAAGAGAGGGTTTACCAAAACTGATTCAACACATGAAGACCCGTATTATGAAAGCTTGGTTAGTATGCTGAGTGACGTTAATGCCTTCGAAAAGCGTAACTCAAGCGTAAATCGATGATTGAATCAAATAAATAAATAATCAATAAGGTTATCAAGAAGGTATGCCTGTGTATGTAAAACTATTGTACAGTTAAAATATTATTATTAATTAAGCAGAACTTGAACTTAATCTTTTAAAGTCAAGGTGACTCCTGGTTCTAACTTGTTTATGTTAAGTTCATAAGGAAGGGCCAAAGACATTTTCCACATGTCTTTGGGAAGGGCTCATACTTGCGGCCTCGTGCTTCATAAAATATGCCAAAGATAACTGAAACAGATATTGCTGTCTTTTTTGTAAATAAAAGGCCTGAATGCCTGATTCATATTTGCTAATTCGCCTTGTCTCTCAGATTTTATGACTAGAAATCATAACTGTTTCTGTTGATTTCCGTCGATTGCAAGACTCCCCAATTAGGTACTCTAAATACCCACGCCCACGCAACAAAGCCTAATGAATCAAATCCATAACAACATCATTATACAAGGAATCCAATCGCTCCAGGATAAATGGTCTCAAACTGAGATTGCGCTATTTTCGTGATATTATAGACGTCTGTGCATACGAGAAACGTTCATAAATTAAATCGTTGCCGTTTGTAATATTGTCTTGGCCCACAATGGGGTATTAGCCTCGAAATCGCTTGAAATATGGACTGTTAGTTAAACTAAATACTCCGTGGTGAGGTAAAACACCCAGTAAATCATTAAGGGACGTGCCAATGCTTCTCTCGGAACGGATAAGGCAATAAAACTCATTCACACGTTCGTCAACTAAACAGGTGCCTTATTAAAAACCCACCGCTCTTGATACCGGAATCGATTCCATGTTCCAAACTCGATTCAATCGACACGCGAATAGCCACAGTGTAGTAACTTAGCAGTAAGATCAGAGAGGAAAGAAACTTGTACCTCCCAGGATCGTTATTGCCTTCTGGGCCCCATTCTGCAAACCAATCCCTTTAATATGACAATGAATTGAATGGGAATTTTGCAGTATAATTAACTTACTAGCTAGTACCCGCGTGAAAATTAAAAAAGTAGCCTATGTCTAAAACTACGTCTATTCGAAATTTCAGCCCGATTCGTTCGTTAGTTTTAGCGTGAAGAGGTAACAAACATCCATCCACCCAAACACACTTATAATATTAGTGTGATTTTATTGAATCGTCGCAGAAACGTCGCGTATAATTTTCAACTAAAAGAAACTATAGCTAGGGCATGCCATTTCCACAGAGAGAGCCATTCCAGTTTCAACTTTGTCATGTTTGACGCGCATCAATTCATCTGAAGATATTTTCATCAAAGATTATAGGCCAGATTAGTTGGAAACGATCCTCTTTTAGCATATATTATTATGCTGAAAGAGGATCGTTTCCAACATATAATAGTTGGGTATTTTTATTGACTTACTTGGGTAAAATGCTAATATATGTTATTCTAGGACGATACTTGTCATAGCAAAGCGATTCGATTAGCAGAATAAGGCCCCAGGTGTTCTATTCGATGTTGAACTGTTGTGTCGGCCAACCTCTGAATTCAAATTAATATAGGCATCGTTGTTGCGTACACGTCGGTTGTATATTTAAATTTATTCGTGTCCTATTTTGTGACTTATTTCTTATGTTATGCTTCAGTAGCTATGATTTATTTCGCGCTATTGGGCTATTAATTGATTATTAATAGGTCTGTGTCGACGTTTACATGTTTATATGAAATTCCTGGCGATACAGTTTTATAAGGCTGATTCTATTTTAAATGAACGGACATGACAGTTTGTTAACTAATAGCTGTTTTGACTTTGTAATTCTTACTAATTATTCACGGAGGTACATCATATAAATAGAAGTTATAGTATTGCATTAGGCTACTATAAAATGTCGGGTTTATCGAATAAACAGAGCTATTTATTATAATTAGCAGGGTGACTGAAAACTTTTCTGTTGCGAGTGCCATAAATTTAAAGACCGCGTATATAAAGTACTAGACAGTTTAATTTAAACAATTGCTAGTCACGCAGAAAAAGACATCATCATACTTATAAACCTTTATAGAGCAAGAGCCAAGGACAGCCAGACCTTCGTTATTTTATAAAAGCTGAAAGTTTCTCTGTGGCTGTCTCCAACACAGGTAAGAACTACCCCCGACTATGGAGTTTCGATTGTGGTTACTTTGGCAGGTAACAGTAGTAAAAAGTGTATTAAATAGTACCTTAAAATTCGTTAAAGTATAAAGACTCATTTTTGTATATTTTCTTCAGGAATCTTTAGAATTCACGTTATCCATTGCCGGACACTTTTGACAGTTGCTACCCCCTGCCAGACACCCCGAAACTGTATACATAAATCATAATTGTTCTTTCGTTATAGTATAAAAGCTAAATTTGACCTATATAAAAGACTTACCTCAAAAGCCAGACATTTTCATTTAAACTTTGGTTGTAGGCGTAACAGTTCAATACATAATACACAATACCCCATCATGTTTTAATAATTAAAATTAGGAAATAAAGTACACACTTTGATTTTTGTTAACTTCGAACTTTTTATTAAAGAAAAGGAGAGAACACTAAAAATTTTTTTTGTTTAACAGAGTTTGGTCACCAAGAGCTTTTAGCTTCGTATCTCTTCCTAAACTAGAAAAAATAAAACTACTACAGATGCATTAAAAATGCTTATGTTAGGTTTAACAACAACAACGCGTGAATTTTGGAAATTCCTTTAACGTAATCACTACATAGTATAAAACAAAGTCACTTTCTCTGTCCCTATGTCCCTTTGTATACTTAAATCTTTCAAACTACGCAACGGATTTTGATTAGTTTTTTTTATAGATAAAGTGATTCAGGAGGAAGGTTTATACGTATTATAAAACCGTGCGAAGTCGGGGCGGGTCGATAGTTATATGATAAAATAAGTGGTAGCGCCACTTTAGGTCCTGTTTGCGCTGTAAGTGAACTAGAAAGTTGAAATGAACAATAAAAAAAAGTTGCTGTTTCTATTAAGGATTATAGAATCATCACCCATATCACTAAGATCTAAGCCTGACTTCACACCCCACCTGTCCGTGGGAACGTTCCCTATTCCCTAATTACCCGCGGCAGATAACGAGTCTAATTCGCGGGCTGCGTGCGCCAGCGCAGCTCTCACGCACGCATTGTCTTCGGTAATTGCCGATCCTGTTCAATTGGAGGTCCTGTTCAATTTGTTGCCTTCCCCGCACTGTGATTCCTTTAAGTGGGCACTTTCAATTGCTAAATAAATCGTATGCGTGCTTAGGCGCCTATTTCACGGGTACGAAGCTGGGCTGTATAAGGCGCAATTAAAAAGGTTTCTTGGAATGTCGCGGCTGAACTTGATCATGAGGTTCTTGGCACAAACAGTTTCGTGATAAAACTTAGTCCAGTTAGAAGCAAAAAGATTTTATTAATTATACATATTTTTTCATTATTGCTAGCCAAATTAAAAACAGCAAATGTTGTACTTGAGTTGTACTCAAGTACATGTGTTGTACTCAGGTTCTTACTGACAGTGCAGTCTTCAGAAGGTCCAGTCGTGAGAAGTCAAAGTACTTACGTAAAGACCAAAGATATTTTATTGATTTTGTTCATAAATCTTTCTTGCCGTACAGTAACAGCAAATGTATCACACACATCACGTGTCACACTAACATTTTACCGGCTAAATTAGAATTATTTGGGTCTTCCGATGCATGTTAGTTTCTCATCTTCACGCCAATATTGGAATAACTTAAAAAAAAATATAAGGTCCAACTTTTATCCCTGGTAAATCCCGTGTGAAGCTACGGACATAAGCTAGTCTAAAATATTGTAAGCAAAACAAACTATTGAAACTGGAGTCGGACCAAAGTAACCTTATTTGGAGAGACCCGAAGACTGCAAAAGATTTACGCTCAACAAAATGGACTAGATTATAAATAAAGGTAAAATAAATTATTCAAATTCAACATATGGGTAAAATTACAATAGAACCACAACATTGGCGTAGAAAGGCGAATAGGTGCGCAAGCGCAGGGCGTAACCCCCCCGAGCGGCTGATGAAGACATCACGCGACCGCGCCAATTGATTAGTCGCGCGACGGCCGCCGAGGTGAGCGTACATGTTATTATGCGACTTTAGACACGCGTCTTACTCGTAACGCTGCTCTGAATAGACACGTGCAAATGCGTGTTATAATCAACGCTAGAACTATGAACTTTACAAGACCCCTTTCCCTCTGCAAGCAAAAAGCTTTGGTCATTTAATTTAAAAATCAAATGTTGGGTGAAATTCGATGATAAAAAATTGGTCTTGGTAGCTTTCAAATGTCGAATTTTCGTAAAAGCGTCTTTTAAAATAGTGGCTAAATAAAAATTTACTTCTTCCTTTTCAATTAATGGCTTTGAAAAATGCCAATAGCTTATTAAAATCTTTCTCTAAACATACACACGTTCACTAAAATGCATTTAACAGTAGCCAACCAGGGAATTTACGCCTATCTCCAGCAATCTAATTTAACCGACTAAAGCGGACAGTTAGTTATTGCACAAATTAACTCCTCTAATCGCTGAAGGCACGCATTATTGGATAGCCAAAGAACCATCGTCCTTAGCGGGCGTGTAACAGGATAATCCATCGTGTAATTAAGGCCTTAAGACCAGCATAAATTGAACAGCTGGGAAAATCATCGCAACTTGTACAAAATTCTGTTACACATGCAATGTTTTACATAATCACTTTGAAGATGTGGAAAGTGGAGACGAGACAAACAGACTCCACCATTAGACGGACTAGGTTAATTGCAATATTTGTGATATTGCTTTAAAAAATTTATTGTATTATTGTAATTTTCTTATTCTTGTAGATTTACAAATCAATTTGTGACAATCCCGGAATGGTGACCCAAAGACATTCAATGAAAACGACCACGTCATCGACTAAATTTCGATCTGTCGTCTTGTTGAGAAAAAGTAGTGCGCTTAGAGTCTATAACCAGCATTGAAAATTCAGATACTGAAATGAGTTCTTTTTCTAACAGTGCCTCTGCATTACTAAAGGTAGGTTAGACTCATCAGGGGAGGCCTATGTCCAGCAGTGGATTAATATAGGTTGTTGTTGATGATGATGATGATTACTAATGGTTGGCGGTCATCCTCTTGATAGTTTCCTTTTCCAAGGCAAGCCTAAATAGGTCTTCTGCTTTCATGCTAGTCCATTGCCTTATAATGCGCAGCGAGTAAGTCTTCCTCCGTCCAACCGCTCTTTTACCCTTTATCTTCCCCATCACAATCACTTTCAGCATTTGAGTTGATGCGTTGAGTAATCAGATCGATTTTTGGATAGACTAGAGTTTTCTTCGATCATTTCATTTGGAATTTCGTATGGAAATAGTTCCTAAGGAGGCGAGGTTTTGTACCAAATATTTTACGAAAGTATAGATCTTGCCAAGTAACCATACGAAGGGGTCAAGTGTAACTTAGAATATCAGACCATGGACTTTGTATCCTATAGTATTAGCCAGCTGGATTTGAGATATATCCAATGCTCAGCTGTTTTATATAGGATGCCAACTATTTTACCCAAGCTACAGACAGAGTAGTGTGATGGTAAGCATCGTGTTCTACGATTAAGGTTGAAATAGGTTCTTTATTTCAATCTTCATTGATTTAAAGGTTACGTATTTCATGGCAGCAGAAGTTGTCTGTGTAAATATTTGATAGATGGTGATGATGTTTACATATAATTACGTGATAATGTATTCATCAAGCATTCACCGAGCTTCAGCATCCGCAGTTGTTAGCTACCGTACCAATAACCACCAGGTGAGATGGTAGCCAAACGAAATTGTAAATAATAATGGAAAAATTCTCAACTGTAAAATTGAATGGTGAAAACCAAATTGAGGTGCAAAAAGAAGTCACAAAAATGTTAAAGGAATACGTCATGGATATAGTACATTTCATTGTGTACTAAAAAAGTTACCTTTTGCTTAATTTCTCGAAATATAAATTGACTAAATGCAAATCAAAACTAATAATTTTTATTATATTGTTCCAAGATGTCTTTTGTCAATTAATTGCGCGTGAAGGAAAAAGTGACTCTTTAGTACGGTTAATATTTGAAATGGAACATAGTCCCTGTGATCTTGAAACAGTCAGGCTTTTAGGGTTCCGTACCCAAAGGGTAAAACGGGACCCTATAACTAAGACCTATCTATCATCAGCACAGAAATCAGAAAAGTACCATAGTACCATATTACTCATAATTCTCTGATCATCAGGCTTTATCTCATCCAGTCATATCATTAACACCCAGGAGGAGTTAAAATGCTAGTAGTCATTATGTAAGGGATTTCTCTTATAAAACGTTTTTGTATACAAGATGTTTTGTGGCAGTTGACTCCGTTGAAAACCAATCATGTGCGTGTAGAGCCTGCATGGCTGTACTTTACCCATAATTGGTACCGGTTAGACATAATTTACCATAACATCATACGAACACAAAGCTCCTCTATTTAGCAATTTACCTACAACCTTTTAACTTACGATACAACAGCTTAGCGCGATAGTCTAGTGAGTAATTCATTTTAAATGAGCTGCGACCTATATGTTTGCCTGTCGTTGTGAAATTTGAGTTGAAATTGCAAGGAAAATATTTGTTATTGTGTATTATTGTCACAAAATTTAGTTATAGTTCATTATAATTATTCTTATGGTCAAAGTGTAAATTTTAGCTATAATGATAGAAATAATGTAGAAAAATATACCTGCAGGCCAATAACAGAGAACCGTCTTAAGAATTTTCAAAGTAGAGTGGAACTAACAGTATCAAATATACCTTGCTCTGATGACCCCAATGAATTTTTTTCCAAACTTTTGAATGTCCTACACAAGGAACACAGTGAAGTATTCAAACTTAAAACATGCATAGTGAGAGACAGGGTCGGGTTTATTGATTGGGCCACCCCGGGTATTTATAGAAGTAGGAATAGACTATATGACCTTTATGCTTCTCGAGAAACTATGTTACACGATCCTGCGTTTCTATTGTATGTAACCAACTATTCTAAAACATTTAAGAAAGTCTGCAACACAGCAAAATGCCTGTTTTTAAAGAATATTATAATAAGATCATCTAATAAAGTAAAAGCAACATGGAGACTAATAAATAACGAAACAGGTAAATCAAAGCCACGTTATAAGGAAATAAGGTTAAAAATTAATAATTCAATTCTTACCTATACATGATAAAGATATTGCCAATGCTTTTGATGCATTCTTTTCTGCTATTCCTAAAGTTGTTACCCAGTCTCTAAACTCCTCAGCATTAATGGCTGTTAAATTTTTAGAATCTTCAGTTGCTAAATGTAACGAGAGGTTTAACTTTAGTTATGTAAATGCTAATTATGTAGTGAAAACCTTTAAGTCAATTAACATTAAAAATACTGAGGATCTCTGGGGTATATCCACCAAAGTATTAAGTTCAATTATTAAGGAAATGGCTCCTTGTTTGGCCTATATTTTCAATAGCTGTGTCGACGCAGGAATTTTTCCTGATCTCATGAAATATAGTAAGCTGGTTCCTCTTTATAAATCTGGCTACCAGATTTATAAAGAGATCTCTGATCCGGCCAACTACAGACCAATTTCAATACTTCCTGCTATGAGTAAAATTTTTGAAAAAATTATTCTCATCCAGTTGACTTCTCACTTCAACCTTAATAGGTTATTCCATGAAAACCAATTCGGCTTCACCAAGGGTAGATCAACAACCGATGCTGGTTCAGTTCTGTTAAGGCATATATTGGAGGCCTGGGATAAAGCCAAAAACGCTATTGGTGTATTCTGTGACCTTTCTAAGGCTTTTGACTGTGTGGATCACAGTACATTAATTGAGAAACTAAAACATTATGGAATTAAGAAAAAGGCACTGGATCTTATGAAATCATATTTATCTGATAGAGTTCAAAAAGTAGAAGTTGGTAAAGAAAGATCTACGGGCTCAAATATTGAATTAGGCGTACCTCAAGGTTCAATATTAGGTCCCTTTTTATTTTTAGTTTATGTAAATGATCTTCGCTTTCTAGCAAAAGATCTTTGTGATATAGTCTTATTTGCTGATGATACTTCACTAATTTTTAAAGTAGACAGAAATAAATATAATTTTGACGATGTAAATAATTCGCTGTCACAAATACTAAATTGGTTTACCGCCAATAACCTGTTACTTAATGCTAAAAAAACAAAATGTATAAAATTCATGTTACCAAATGTTAGAGAACTCCCAACTCAAATCATGTTAAATAATGAGATGATTCACTTCGTAGACTCTACTGTATTCTTGGGGTTGCATATTGATTCATCTCTTCAATGGCAACCGCAAATTGATGCTCTCGCGGGTAGGCTTAGTTCAGCAGCATATGCAGTGAGAACAATTAGATATCTCACTGATCAGGACACAACTAGGTTAGTTTATTATAGTTACTTCCATAGTATTATGTCTTATGGTATTTTGCTGTGGGGACAGGCAGCTGATATTCAGACTATCTTTGTTCTTCAAAAAAGGGCGGTGCGTGCAATTTATAAATTAAAGCCACGTGACTCCTTGAGGGAATTATTTAAAGAAATAAATATTCTAACTGTAATTTCGCAATATATTTATGAAAATTTAATGTATACACACAAAAACAAGAGCAACTTTTTGAAAAACTGTGATGTTCACAATAGAAATACAAGAAACAAGGACAAACTACACATCCCTTCATTTAGATTACGAAAACTGGGGAAATCATTTATGGGTAATTGTGTGCGCTTCTATAATAAGCTTCCATCTGAAGCAACTGAACTTTCTATTCGTAAATTTAAACAGTACATAAAACTAAATCTTATCAAGAAGGCATATTACTCCATAAATGATTACATCAATGACGTTAGTGCTTGGCCAGATGTCGCTCAGTTCCACATCGACAATAGTATGTAATTATTTATAAGGCAAACATGTATTAGACACATAAGTTATATAGTTAAGTTATATAGTTATATAAGTTATACACATGCTAGTGGTTTCTATTTCGCCTCTTCCACTAGTGGTCAAAAAATTGAGGCGACTTAAATTTGACTTGTCTAAGTGCTTATTTTGTAAGAAAGAAATAAAGATATTGATTGTTGATTATTGATTATTATAGATATATAGGGTCTTTGGAACCCTACAAAATCCTCATAACGACTTCCTTTGCTCGACAAGTTGTATTTCAGTTGTGTGAGCTTTTGTAGCGTTTTAAGTTTTTGATCATAAAATTGAGTAATGGTAGTTTATGGGAGAGACAAATCTTGTACTATGTCTTGAAATCTTCAATTTGGGCCGGTATGATACCTACTACTAAATATCAATGTGAAATAAAATAAATAATGCTGAACAAACCTCACAGCATCATCTAGCCCCAAGCTAAGCAGAGCTTGTGTTATGGGTACTAGATAGATCATATACTTAATACAATACATTACATAGACATATATTTTTGTATTGTACATAGAAAATGAACACCCAGAACCCCAGAACAAATATTAGCCGACCGTATAAACATTTGTACCGAGGAGGGAATCGAACGCGCAACCTCCTGTGACGCAGGCGGACCTTCCCTCGCCGCGCCACATCGCTCCGTCTTATAAAAAAACTAGCGACCCGCCCGGCTACGCACGGTTTTATTATACGTATAAACCTTCCTCTTGAATCACTCTATCTATTAAAAAAACCGCATCAAAATCCGTTGCGTAGTTTTAAAGATTTAAGCATTCAAAGGGACATAGGGACCGAGAAACCGACTTTGTTTTAAACTATGTAGTGATAATAGAAAATAACTTATTAAATCAGTAAAGCTGTGTGTAAAACCTAGTAAACCCCATTATTAGATACTGCATGTGGTACATTCCCAGCTATTCATAACAAGTAACCCGCAAGTCATAGCGTGCCTAGACGCATTTGTTGGGAAACCGCCTCGAGCCTCTCAAGAGCATCGTTTAAAACATTCACATCCGAATTAATTGCTGGCATAAATGAATTTAATGCGATAACATTAGTCGTACGTGATAGTTTTTTGTCGTATTCAATTTGTTGAGGCTTGGCGGTGATGGATTATTATGATGTAGTCAATGAAGCTGGATGGTCAAAAGGTTTTATAGCTATAATATATAAGCTTTTATTGTTTAAGCTGCACTTATAGCTGTAATCATTGCGTTATGGTTAAAATACAGTCTAATTCACAATCTAAGAATATACCTATCTGACTGTTGATCAAAAGGTTCCATAAGCATTTTAAGGTTCCGATCAATTTCGAAATCCTTACGATCTCGCTCAGACACCTTTTTTCGGTCTTAAATATCGGCAGTAAAAATTAAAGCTATAAACTTGAAATTAGAAGTAACAATAAATATCCTGTTTGTACCAATTAAAATAATAAGAAAAAAATCATTATTTTCGGCATTTTTTCAATAATTTAAAATAATGTCCAATTTTACCGCATAAGCTTTGAAGGTTGCAGAACAATCCATATAAAATGAATGTATATACCAACCGAGTTAGACATTCATTATGATAGAGGACTATAAACTGGTAAGTACCTTAAGTATCTATTTGTATAATTGACAATACAAAGTCCGAAACACTTGAAGAATTTTGTTTCAATAATGTTCTGTCCATGGCTTCGCATGCATTGTATGTTTGGAAACATTTAAAGGATAAGTACCTATTTCTATAGCTTGGGAACTCAGCTATGGGATAAAAAGTAGTCTACATTATGTCTACGTCTTGATATATGCAAAATTTCAGGATCCGTCAGTCCCAGTCTTGAGCCTTGGCGTGGAGAAGTAGCAAACACACATCTATCCATCCATTCAAACTTTCGCATTTATTATTGTGATAGTTGAAAATACAATTAAAGTTATCAATGATTAAGATAGCTAAGAAAAAATCATAATGAAACTCTACTTCTCATTGAAGATTAGTGGAGTAACTTGCAACTTCAATAAAGCTTTTATCGCTCAGATCGATTCGTAATCAGAAAGGCATTTCGATAGACCGATTGGTTGAATGAATCGAAATTAGATTTTAGTATCTGCATAGTTATAAATGCAGTTACCGGTGCAAGCGCCGGTAAACCACTGACCACTTAATTTTCAAAATATTTTTCGGCGATAATGTGTTTGAATGTACATTTTAGAAGAAATACCTGTATTCTATACATTTATCTTATCCATCATCATCATCATCAAACTATACTAGTCCACTGCTGAACATAGACACTGGACATATGCCTCACCTAATGAGCTCCATAGCGCTCTGTCTTCAGTTTCCCGCATCCAGCATCTGCCAGCAGTATTTAGCAGATCGTCATCCCACCTGGCCATATTTATCTTATTTACAACACAAAATATAGTTGAGCAAGAAAAAACATTTACAGTTGAAATCAAAAGCATATTTAAGTAATTTAGTAAATAGTTCCCAATATTTGGACGACATATTCCTCTCTTAAATACTTACAACTCTAAATCTCAAAGGCACTTTTCCAGCACACGCTCTGAACAGAAAGGTAATTCTATTTCTATCCCATAGACGCATTATAAAAAGCTTAGAATCAAAACATAATGTTGAATCTTGTATCATAAGGCAGCCTAGGTTCTCGGAGTAAAGCATTACTCAGCCCAGCCAAACTGGTCTCTAAGTAGATCAAAGCACAATGTCATTTAGACCGAACTTTGAGCTTGCTAACCGCAGCTGATTACCTTCGTAATGAACTGAACTATGGTCGTTAGAAACATTAATCGGTAGACATGGACGCGAGTTCACAAGAACTTTTGGTGTTTTCAAAGATTTTAAAACTTTCTTCTTGGCCTTCTTAATGAAAAAGGTTGACTCGCCTAACTGTGACACTTGTGGAGTTGTGGAGGATGTATACCACTTATTAATAGAATGTTCACGTTTTCAACAAGAAAGACAAACCTTACTCCCTGAGTCTAAATCAATATGATGTAGGAGTATTTAACTAAATTTTAGCAGAACCGACATCCGACGCAGCGAAACAGTTATTCACAGCGGTGAGTCATTTCGAGTGATAAGTCTTGTTTTTGTAAATATTTAACTTAATTTTCTTTTACTTAATTTGTTTTTTTTAGCTGTAATGTTAATGATTAGTTTATTTTTTGTGTGTGTTGTGTGTTTACATTATAGGACCGCCATGTATTAATTATAAAGGTTCTTACAATAAATATGATTAAAAAAAAAAAAAAACTTTCTATATTTATCACACTAATTATTATAAATGCGTTTAAAGTTTGGTTTGATGGATGATACCTCTTCATGCTTAAATTACTAAAGGGATCGGGCTAACATTTTTAATAGACATATGTAGTTCTAGGCATAAAATAAAGGCTAAGTAGGTACTTTTCATCCCAGAAATCAGATATAGCCTTGATGCGTTTCCATAGAACCAACGCGTGCGAAAACGCGGGCAGATACTAGTATTTTATAATTTAATAACGTTTGATGTACTAAAAAACATGTGTATGTATTTAGTGCATCAAGTCGAAAAGCTTCGATCACATTTTTATAATTATGGTTCAATTCTGAATCAGAAATACTTTTTTCAACGTAAAGAAAGTAAAAAGGGTTTTTGATTTGGTTGTATAGGAATATTTTTAGATCGTTGTTACACTAAAGATAAATTAGTAGGTAACTCAAAGTTAGTTCTTGCAATGGCTTTTGACACAGTAGAGAGGCAATAAGCTCGCAACTGAAAGTACACACGTGTCCAAACTGGTCCATTTCACGGCCACTAAATACATTAGCTAATTGCTATTAATATCTGTAAAATTTACTTGGACAGGCGTTCCTTTCTCTCTGACCTCTCGCCTTGACTCGCCGCCGCGCCCTGAGGCATTCCACACCACGTCACATACTACGTCATAGTCGTATTTGTTTAGCTTATCTCGGGGCTATTGTAAAATGAGTTATGTTAATAGGGAACTACAGGCTTTCTAGGCAGCTGAGAATGCTGACAGGTCGGGAATCAAGATAGGTTGACTATTGAATTGAAGATCGGCTGAGCATTTCGAAGCTTTTGGGTTACGATGTGATGAATGTGGTTCAATGGTTCATTTATTGGTAATAGAAAAAATATGATTACACCTCAACTTAAACGTACTTAACTATAAATCTAAAATATACTTAGGTATACCTAACTAATGTAACTATGTATAGATTGTATATTTAAATAAAATAAAATAGTAAATTATAAAAATTAAATAATTAAAATTGAGTGGTCTCAAATAACAAAATTAATCAATTGTGTCATTGGGATTGATAATTTTCTTTAAAGTTTTACAATTAGATTATTTTACGGTGACAGAGGTGATAGAGGTCGAACCTAAGAATTTAAAAAGACTTATTTTCATATGAGATTGGCAATAAAAAACAACAAACGGGACGGGGAATACTCGTAAAACTAAATAATAATGGTGGACAGCATCATTAAGACTCAAGCTAAGCAGAGCTTGTGTTATGGGTACTAGATGACTGATATCCTTAATACAATACATTGCACATACCTATACCCCATACTATTCCCTTTCAAATATCAAATTTGCATGATATATGTATACGTTTTAGAAAGCAATCATAGTAAAAATATCTATCTATGTAATGTATTGTATTAAGTATATCAGTCATCTAGTACCCATAACACAAGCTCTGCTTAGTTTGGGGCTAGATGATGCTGTGTGGATTGTCTGGAATTATTTATTTATTATTTATTATTTATATGCAAAAAAGCAACAACTTAGGCCACCAAGGTAGATTCTCTCAAAAAGCACGATTCAAAAGCTTACCGCCGCTATACTTACCGTAGAAGTATTATTTACATTAACAAATACCTTTTGAACTCTATTTCGACTGACAAAAGGACAAATCATTTCATCATATGATATGATTGGGAGTATTGTTATCGTAAGAGGGTTACGTAATAAGCCGAGGGCTTTTGCTGATCGAGAGCAGGTTTTAGAGCAACAACACTATTTTCTAATAGTGTATAACTACTACACTATTTTCTAATTTTCTATAGTATATAAATCACTAATATTATAAATGCGAAAGTATGGATGTATGTTTGATACCTCTTTATAATGTGAGAACAGAAATTTAGAATAGACGTAAGTAGTTATAGGCATGTAATAAAACAACGTATTTTTTTCCCATAAATCAGTTCCCATGGGAAAGAAATAACCTGTAGTCTTTACCAAAGAAACCCTTGCCTATAAACGTTTTCATTGAAACAACGCGTAAGAAGCTGTGGGCAGAAACTAGTATACACATAGTATGTACTTCTCAGAAGAACTTAAGCTATCCATAGTGGTGATATTTGTTTCAGATGTTCTGGGAGTTTTCTAAATCAATAAATATTAATGCATTTTATCTAGTACCTATAAATACATCATATAGCCCCGAATTAAGCATAGCTTATGCTTGATTTGAGGCTAGATGATGCTGATGCTGTTGCAGTGTCCAGCATTTTTCTTAACTAAAAGTAAATATAAATTCTAGTTTTCTCAGGGGAAAGCAGCAATATTAAGTGAAAGGCGAAATGCATAAAAAACCAAATGTAACTTTTGCAAACACCATAGTAATATGGTTACTGATTTGATAAATTAAATTATAATTTATTGGCAATCAAAGTAGCCATTGTGTTATTAAAATTAAATCCTGCCAACAAAATGCGTAGGTGATTCAAAGTCAAAATATTTCACAGCAGGAATTCAAACTAATTAATGCAATCAGCTAACGCACAAAGGTTAGTACAGAAGCCGTAAATTTGTTGATCGTAAATAAATCAATGATCCGTATTGTAACGAAACTAGGTAGAGATACTTGGTTTAGTATTCTGGAATTTGCACTGTAAAGATTAAGTTGGAAAATTCTCGCGCAGGTGGCTTGTTTGTTAGATTATTTGTCGCGTAAAGCAGGCTTAGAGGTGAAAATTTTAATCATTTGCAATGATATGATGAAGTCTGACGTCAAACACAGTTTGAATGAGTAGTTACTGAATTCTAATGAAGCATTCTTTATTTATTTAATACACAAATAAAAAATACAAGAAAATCTTAAAACTAGATAAATTATGGCACAGGCGAGCTCAACCCTAAAAAGAGTTTTCTTCCAGCAACCGAGAAAACAGAAGTAATGCAATGCTTGGAAGATCTAAATGCTTCGTTTGTTATAGGAAGCAGCATTGCTAATTCTTCTACTTGTAGAGTATTTGCCTTCTGCTGTTATAAATACATCGGACCAAGTTGAATACAAAACACGTTTTTTTTCAAGCACGGCAAGAGTCAATCAATTTCTTATCGTTAAAATGACAATTTACTTTTTAGGTACTATGAACAAAAACAACAAATCGACAATTTGCAACTGCATTTTACATTTATATCACATTCTTACAAACTAAGGCTTTACCAGAAGGAAGAGTGCCTAGAATGTTGGCAGCTTTGCCACGTTGAATGGCAGAGCTAATTCGATGACTGAAATAGAAGCTCTGAATACCGATGAGAAGTTATAAACAACTTAGACTTTTACTTTATTAACTCAAAACTAGCTTTTACTAACTTTATCTTTATTAACTTTTACTAACTTAGATTTGTATTTCGAGTGTTGGTATCTCGTTATTTAAGAGGGTAATCCTGTAAAACATTTATTTTTAATCATTAAGATTTACTTAGATATAAAACCTATGTGCTGAGTTATCAGTCAAATATTAAAAAAAATATCCGACCACCGACCGAAAGGGTCATTCATACAAAATAATATCTTATCAAAAATATATTTTCTTCTTTAATGGCAGCCTCTTTTTGTTTCCAAAAGCTTATGTTTAATTTAATTATTTTACGCAACTAATTAACTGATATACCGATATGAATTCAATTCACTCAATCCGTTGTTTCTAATTCGGTTAGCTAAACAAAACGCTGTATTAGTCATACGCACTATTGTCCATAGCTGTCGTTCTTGGCGCTTTATCTTAATTGAGTCCAATTTGATTTAGTTGCACAAGTACTTACCAAATTAATCTTACTATAGAATTATCTCCATATATACTAACTATATCATCGAACTATGTTTAGTCAACTGCATTTGTAATTTTGTATTCAGGTAGCACGCGCCGATCTTCTGGGTTTACTGTGCTTGTATATTCTGCTCAAAAGTTATTCTTATCACAATTGGTTAAGGTTTAAAGATATTTGAGATTTGGTATATCAAAGTTGGTTTGATACCTTTGTATGAGACGCCTGAGGGGACAGATTGTGTCATACAACTATTTCATGTCCAAGTCTGCGAAAGTAACAAGGATATGAGATCTATATCATTGCGTATGCGCATAATTTCATTGGATTTCTGTTATTGTTATTGAATTAAAACAATTATATTCCAGTAATTTGTATTGTAGGTTTAGGTAATATATGCAATGGCTCAGTTCTGAATGTTCAGATCATTATCAGCAGTTGGTTAGCAAATGAAACATGTCAGCGTATAAATTTATCAACATTGATTTGATAAGATTTGTATCCTTGTTTGTGTGGATTTGTATATTATGAACAATGTAAATACGATTCTTGGTTTTGTTGATAAATCATTGATGTGTCGACATTGAGTCTGAGTAAGATATTGAGTAGGTTATAGTAAAAGAACGGATTTATAACGAGATGTAAGCTCATCTGTATGCGATGCTTGTTAAAACTGAAATATTGCGTCCATCGAAAAATGGAAATAACATACAAACATAACTAAAATATATATAAATAACAGGAAGCAATCACTCAATCACAGGATTTGTATTGTATATGTATGATACGTCTACTTTGTAAAGATTGTTTGTTCTGAAGTTTTTATAAAAGAAACAGTGCGTACTTGTTGTAACAAGTTATTCAATGTAAGGTCATGGTTTAAATTTAACCTAAGCCTTTGATTAAATACCTGTAATTCCATACACGATGTAACCATTAATCAATCCATCGTCAGTGTTAATGCTAATCAAATTAAATGCTTCGTTAAGATTTAAGATACTGTGTGTGATCCCCAAGCCTTATTGGGTGTTGATGACGGAGTTCTTGAGATGAATACTGCTATACAATTAACTGATTATTGTGATAGATAGGACGTTATGGTCAGAAGGGTGGCTGAGTAATGTTATTATATTAATATCCATTTAATGGGAAATAAGTAAACACTTTAGGAATGTTTTATGAATAATATAGCCAGTAAATCAATGTTAAATGGTATAATGTAGTGGTAAATAATAAATTTATTCATGATGGCAAAATCAAAGCCACTCTATGCTCATGTGTTATTAAATCGCTGCATAATAATTAATTAATTATTGAACTCGTACTACAATCCTCATTTTTGGATGTCGGTGAAAGTTTTAGGGTGAAAACTTGTTTTTATCTTTATTACCTACGTGAATTATTGTGTATTATTTATTATAGTACGTTAATAATCCCTACCTACTGAGATACCGACATCACACTAACTATAAAAGCGAAAGTCTGGATGCATGGATGGATGGATGGATTTTTGTTACCTATTCACGTCAAAACTACTGAACAGATCAGGCTGAAATTTTGCACATACGAAGGAATAAAACATAGGGGTACTCGTCATCCCATATATTAGTTCTCATGGGAAAAATGAACCTCGAAACGTTTCCATAGAAAAACGCGTGTCAAGCCGCGGACAGATACTAGTAAGATATATTGTAAATACTTGACATATATACTTAAGTGTAAAGCACCATTGTGATACTAAGGCCAATGAATAAATGTGAATCTATCTAGCCCGATTGTAAGCAGAGCTTATGTTAGGAAGCTCGAACACATCTGGAGAAATCTACAAAGGATTCCCACGTTAAATTGAAAACATATAAATCCGAAAAGGTCAGAGGCAAATTTTGCCAGCACCATTGCAGTGAGTGGCCACAATCTAGCCATTAACAAACGTCAGACTAAACATGACATATCTAAGAAACAAGAGCCTCTCCCATGGTGGTCTTGAGAGAAACTGTAATAGGACAGCCCTTTTGCTCAACTGTCTTAGGTTAGACGTTATCTTTCGGTGAAAAATATCGCCCTTTGTGCATTTGCTGTGCCATCCTAATGGGCCATGTTTAAAAGACTTTTACGAAACAATATGTTAGAGAGCATCACGTTCTGGTCTGGTCTAATCAAAATGGTATCACGACATCAAACTGATTTAGTATTTGCGGTCCCTACTGGTTAGCAATAAATAAAAATTAATAAAACCTCAAAAAACTTTAAAAACATTATTTTAGAACTTAATCAAATGCATTTTCAATCTTAATAACTTACTCTTTTTTTTGAAATCACACAACAATAAAATCTATTGTAAAGCTACGACAGCCAAAAATTTAAATCCCTAACACATCTTCAAAATATGATTTTTGAATACCATATTCATTCTTCTTCAATATTGCCGACCATTGTACCACGCAAGGGCCGAGAAACCATTTATAAAAGCGACATATTTGGACAAGGAACTACAGAAGACGTATGGGACCGGAACGTCCAGAACGATCTATAATTACGGTGTGAAGGGGTTTTTGAAAGAGAGGTATAGATAGAAGAGTACGTATAAAAATATTAGCTGGACAATTCACACAGCATCATCAAGCCTCAAGCTAAGCAGAGCTTGTGTTACGGGTACTAGATGACTGATATACTTCATACATTGTATATAATATTCTTTATTATACATAGAAAACACCATAGGTACTAGATAACTGATATATTTAATACATTTCTACATACATAGTTTTTTTAAATGGAAAACCTCCAAAATTTCGTGAATCAATTCTGCAGATTGTTTAAACATCTATTTTTATCCCATGGAAACTGAATAGTACTGAAAAGTAGTATCTATGTGTTTTGTAACAACTCTGTCTATAAAAAAAATTCAATCTGATCCGTTTAGTAAATTTTGCGTGAAAGCGTAACAAACATCCATACGTAAAAACTTTTTCGTTTATAATATTGGTAAGGATAAGCAAAATCCAACAAAAATGTTGTTGCCTCATAGGTTTCCTCCATAGAATATGTAGGTAATTCGTTGGTAATATGTTTGAAATACAGCGATTAGGTACATTATCCGTTATTGACCACATAATAGCGTAGTTATGTTGTATTAACTGACGACCATGGACTAATACCGATGTAACTATTACACTATCTTTGCTTATATGGCAAACTAAGAGGCTGCAGAGTATTGTATTTGGATTGAGCAAGCTATGGGAACTAAAGCATGAAAGATTAAAGGTAAATAAATAAATATTGATGGACGAAAATCCACACAGCATATATCCCAATCTAAGCAGAGCTTGTGTTATGGGTACTAAATGATCTATTTCATAATAGTTACTAATCGTATTTTATCTTCTACATAACACCACCTTAAAATATAAGTCACTTACTAAACTCTGGTTTACTTGGTTCGTATTTGTTTCAGGAGTAATGGAAACAAAGAAATGATTTGTATTGTATGTACACCTATCAATATTTTTAATAAAAAGAAGTGTTCAGCCGGATACTCCGGTAAGTATATTACTGTGCATATTTTGATTGGCTAGTTCAGAAGTAGGTCGTACTAAAGAAAATCCAAGCTAGATTTGTTTTAAATCAAATTTTGAACAGATGCTCAAATTTTGAGTAGGTAAGGTGCTTATTTATTATTCTAAAGACTTAAAGATGTTTGAGGAGAAAGGAAAATTAACTTTAGGAAATATTTACCAAACGGTCCGTAGGCATTTGAAGGCCATTTGCTTCAGCAATAAGGAAGATGCATTTTATGTAAGTATCGTTACTTACTCGTAGATCAATTTCATATTATGTAATGTCAGCGTCCGATTTGGCTGAGGATCTCAAGACGCGCAAATATGGACCTCTCGACAGAACCTACGCATTTGCTCCCCTTGGAGTCGAGACCCTAGGTCCGTGGGGAGACGAGGCTATCCGGTTTTTTTTAAAATATATCTGAGCGTCTGGTCGATGCGACGCGTGACCCGAGAGCTGTTGAGTATCTGGCGCAGCGCATCAGCAGTGGCATGCAGCGTGGTAATGCTGCCAGTGTATTGGGGACGCTTCCGACTGGTGGATGATATGGGGGGGAAAGCTACCAGCCTGTAACCACCCATAAATACACCGAGTTGACAATGGAGCCATACTTTCAAGATCTGAAAGGTACAACTGTAACAATGGTAGGTGATGCTGATGATATCTAACACTGCTAGTTATTAGCTACCAATTAGGCAAATGATTTAGTGTTTCCGTGATTTAGATAAACGGTTTTATTATTAATTGATTTAAAGTTGTGTTTGGTATTATTTTATCTGGGGTTTCGTATAACAATGACTTATTGATTACCTATCGCGCCGTTATTATTGGTAACAAACAGCTGAATATAAAATGAGATTGTAGGATTTAAATTTGTTGAAATTGTTGAAACTGTTGATGTTGTTTCCAAAGTTGAAAAAAAAAACTACATACAGTTTTTACAAACGTACAGTGACGAAATAGTTGTTATTGAATCCATGTAACTTATCACTACATAGTATAAAACAAAGTCGCTTTTTCTGTCCCTATGTCCCTTTGAATGCTTAAATCTTTAAAACTACGCAACGGATTTTGATGCGGTTTTTTTTACTAGATAGAGTGATTCAAGTGGAAGGTTTATATACTTATAATACAACCGTGCGAAGCCGGGGCGGGTCGCTAGTTCAAAAATATTTAAAACTACACCTGCCCGCGGATTCGCACGCGTTCTTTCTATGGAATCGTCTCAAGACTATATCTATCTCATGAGAATTGATTTATCGGATGAAAAGCAGCCTGTGGTATTCCAGGGCAAAGACTACGTCTATTCCCAATTTCAGATCGATCCGTTCAGCAGTTTTCGCGTGAAAGAGGAGCAAACAGCCATTCATTCATGCCTCCACAGATCCATACAAACTTTCGCAAGAATATAACTAGTAAGAATTTACTGTAGAATAGCTTTTAAAAAACTTAGCTTTTACGAATCTAGTCAATGGATCGCACTGATCTGTTCTAGGCCTGGCATAAAACATAGGCTTCTTGCATCGATTCTCAAGCGGGTGAAGCCACCGGGCGCAGCTAGTAATCACATAAACCTTAGTTTTGTTCAACACTTTTACTTTACAGGTAACGAGTTTATTATTCATTTTTATAACGTGTATATCTCTGTTATTATAACTAAATCCTATATAGTATTTACTTTACTTAAATAATAAGACTTGAACTTTCAAATCAGCGTTCGATACAATCGTATCAAGAGCCGATTAATGAATAGAACCGAATAATTTACAAGGGGATCTGAATAATCGTCGCGGCTATCCGATTGCAATCGATTTATTGATTATTTGTCTAACATAGACTTAGGAGAATGTAGAAATGCCAAGCCAGTTTTGACCCTGACTCAAAAAAAGTATTGGATTGATTATGAGAGAATCTGTGTGGATATCTATGTCGTAGCTCCCAAACGGAACCAGATAAGGATTTTTTTGTATAGAAGGCAACTTTACGTCATAACAGTTTCATTGAACATCGAAAGGAAGAGGGTTCTACCATACAATTTTTTTGTGTTACTTCAGAACAATTTTTCTAGGTAGCCTACAAAAAAGTTTGATGGTTCTTTTTATTTGAAAGCTGTATACTACTACTTGCTATTATGCATGTGTTCCCATATAATTTTTTTTCATTATCTGATCTGACCATTAGTTTATGGGCCATCCTTAATAATGAGTATTTTAGAACCAAAATAATGTTCTGAATTTGAAGTCGGTTTTTACATACTGTAAAAAAAAATCTAGCCTAGAATGCGTCTAGGCAAAATATTAAATTATGTTCTAGCATAGAAAGGGTCTAGGCAAAAAGGGGTATAGGGGCAAAAAAAAAACAAGAAGAAGAGAATCTAGAATCTGGAAAACCAGTCTACAATTTTCTAGTTCTTCGCCAAGATCCTTGGCTTAAACTTAGCATTCTACTAACTACCTATACCTTGCAATAAGATAATGAGCAGTAAATCCTGGTTTACCTCATGTGTTACCAGTTAGTTTATTTGACATAGAATGGATTTGTTTAGCATGGTTCGGACATAGTAATCGTTCGTAATTAGATTTATTATAAGATAGTATACGTAGGTAATGAGCGAAGCGGTTGTTAAACGATGTTGGATTGAGGCTGGTTTGTAGAAAAAAAAACTATGATATACTAGTATATACCCGCAGCTTCGCACGTGTTTTTTTTATGGAAACGTTTCAAGGTTATTTCTAACCCATGAGAACTGATTTATTTTATGAAAAGTAGCCTATTTTATTCTAGACTTACTCTATTCAAAAGATCAGCCTGATCCGTTCAGTAGTTTCGGCGTGAAGACGTAACAAACATCCATTTATCTATACATCCATCCACTCAAACCTTTGGCATTCATAATTAGTGTGACAAATCGAAAAAGAGGTTTTAAGTTCAGCTATCCGAACACAGAACAACCTCCTTTATTCGAACCTATTTAAAAGAAGTCTACAAAGTCTACATACCAGCATCTTTCAAAGCGACCACAGCGTGGTTGACGCCGATCCATGGGCTAGGCAGGTCCAGGAATACCGCATCCGCTTTGCCTTCCAGTTCACAACTGAAGCCGTCTTGGAGGACGTCTCTGTGCTTTGCCTGTTCATTATTAATGTTTTTTAAACTTACGCGATCAGAACACATCACTATCACTACATACTATAAAACAAATTCGCTTTCTCTGTCCCTATATCCCTATGTCCCTTTGTATGCTTAAATCTTTAAAACTACGCAACGGATTTTGATGCGGTTTTTTTAAATAGTGATTGAAAAGGAAGGTATATACGTATAATAAAACCGTGCGAAGCCGGGGCGGTCGGATATTATTGATAATATTCACGATTATTAATCGCGTTGATTTACTTGAAATCTGCTGAGACGTCGGGAATAAAAGGTAATTAACGCAATCAATACACGTGAATATTTTTAATAATCTTTTAATTATAACTACTTGAATATAATAAATAATTTAATTGTAAGTACTTAATTATGGTTACAAAAAAAATAGTAAGAAAAGTAAAGTAAATAGTAATTAGACGACCGATGTGGCGTGGCGGGTGAAGGTCTGCCTGCACGCAGGAGGTTGCGGCACAGGTTCCGGGTTCGATTCCCGCCTTGGGACAAGTTTTAGTAGATTTTACAGAATTTATTAGGTGTACAAGTGATGATAAGTACTCACAGTAACAAATTCACCTATTCCATGTTCAGTGAACTCTTGTTGTGCGAGTTTAGATCTATGTTCATGGAAGTCGAAGGTGTGGACGTGTCCATGAGGCTTCACTCGACGGACCAATGCATGTGTAAGGGACCCGCTACCTGTGCCTATAAGATAAGTACACACAATAAAGTTTAAATTTTTAAATGCTCAATAGGAATTGTAAAGTAAACTACATAATTCCACATTCAGATCTATTGTTGTAGCATACACATCCTGATACTATCGACAGCCGGATCTTGGGTGCAGCTGGTTCAGAAGTCAAGTAGCTACTCAGTGATATAATAATAAATGAGGATAAGTTGAATCTTAAAGGTAAGCTAGTGAGATAGTTGAGCTACCTCTAGATGATTTTCACTGCTGGCAATTGGCCAAACTGTTGCAATTGTGTTCCAATTTGTTTCTTTTAATTAACAGTAATTTTCTTTGTTGATAATGTTCTATCTTAGATATTACATACCTGCTTCGATGACAATAGAACCCGGAACCAAGTCAAGTTGTAGGAGTATCATGCTTATATCCGGTGAGTAGATAATCTGAGTGCGATGGGGAAGTGTCAGCGACCATAGTTCAGGAGTCGGTTGTAGAACATGACCCCAACCTTTTGATAGCTCCACCTTCACAAACAAAAGAAAAAATTCTAGGTGTAAAGGCTGTCTTTACGTCTTGAAATAAAAAATTGTGACTGAAAAGTAGAATTATATGCGAATTTTCAGTATTATTTAGGCTATGGAGTTTCAGAAATACTTACACGGCTTCCGAATTCAGTGCCAATTAAGTTTTTTACTTTCAAAGCACCGTAAGTTGTCTGAAAAACATGCTCAACCATTTCCCCTTTCTTGTTTTTAATTTCATTGGTTACGTCCAGAGCGTAGAGGTTGTTGCTGATGTAAAGAATCACTGTATCACCCTCTTCTATTAAGGTCCTGTAAGTTTTGAAACTCATTTTAGATTTTTTGAAACTTCCGCAACAAGAAAAGAACCAACCACAATGTTTGTAAACAAATATTGAGGTTATGTTTTTTGACGTTTTATTTTGATAGTAGCACTGATGTTGAAAAAGCTACGATTCGTTTTACGATGCCTGTGAAACCATCCAGCATTCAAGAAATCAAATGAATTTTAGGCATCTTTTAAGATTTAAAATTAAACAAAATAGCCTGAAAAACAATTAAAATTTTATATTAAAAAATTTCATAACTAAGGCCATAAGCTAAAGCTATGTATTGCTAAATTTAAATAATACTAATCTCATTCCAATTTTTATGTAACGGAGCGTAAAAAGTCTGTTTTTCTTTACATAATTTTCTCTTACAAGCCAAACCCAATCAATAGGCGTAATTTTGACATTAAATCAGAAATAGAAAATGTGCGTTGAAAACAGTATTGTTTATTGACGTGACGCGGATGAAAGACGATTTTTCGTGAAATTTTGTAAAAAGTGATACCCAATTACATTAACTGCAAAGTAAATCAAAAACATTGTTGTAATGTGTCGTGAGAACTCTGTAATGATGTGTTACTGAACTATCCTTGATTTCCAACTACATGCTACGGAGAGGCCAACCATGGACGCATCAAAGATCACCAGTAAAACCAGCTCTCTGAAGGCGCTCATCCTGAAAGCTTGGAGAGAGCGATGGACTGATATTCAATGGGGTATCAACATCAAGACTATACTACCGAGAGGAGTGAGCGGCGACTTGTATAACCTCGCAGATTGTATCCTCCAGCAAGCCATGGTAGGCTGTGGCGCAAACCAGTTAGTAATCTCTTACCTAAAGCATTCGCTAGCTTCTCACCTGGTCTCTTATGCAGCCGTCCTTCAGAGAATCGCGAAATTCGACGCATTTCACAAACCTCACTGCGTGAGTAGCCTCTTAGAGTTCCTGGAGAGCTTTTTAGACAGCATCACTTGCCGAGGAAAACTTGAGGAAGAAACTCTCACTTACGCAGTCTCCTCAATCATCTTATGGCTATTACAAGTCTACCATCATTGCATTAGCAAGCCATCACCAAATCCTATTCAAAGTCAGGAGATCTTAGAAAAGTCAACTATTCTACTCAATCAGATAGTGAGCTCAGATTTCCTCCTGGCCATGTTTTATCTAGCTAAGCAGAATGATCCTGAAGAGTATATTGAAGTGAACAAGAAATGTAAAGAGATCCAGGCTTTTATGATGATGAATACTCAGTTCAAAGCTCCAGTCACCATCCATGAGACTATACAGAAGATATGCCTTATGGACATTGACAAAGTTGCTCCCTTGAATAATGTAGCAGAGCCGGTGACACACTGCTTACAAGCACTTATTACAGTCAATGTTCTGTCGAATCCTAGTGCTGACATGCAGCAACTATCCAGCCAGTTGCTTATGGTCCTGAGAATAAAAAACTACTCACTACCTCGTTTATATTGTGAGTTAATCCGATCATGCTTCATTTCCCTCAATGACTCTAGTAAAGATGCATCAAAGCAAGCACTATGGGCTGCATTCACCTTTCTTAAAATACCCCAAGTTCTGCACTACATTCACAACACTTGCGGGATAGCTAACAAGGAAGCCGAATACTCAGTTGAGATAGTTGAAGCCTTTGAGAAACTCTTACAGGCAACTCCGTTACTTGATGTGGTTGACACTAAGAACTCTTGCAATAGCATTGTGTCACTACTAGAACCACTGCTGAAACTCAACATAGTTTCTGAAACTCACCTGGCATATTTCCAACAGAAAAGAGAAACCAAAAACCAAATTAAGCTGCAGAAGTTAGAACCTACTGGTCTACAAGGGTCAGTGCCCTCATTCATCACTAGAGCTGAACCTACCCTGACAGGAATCTTGAAAACTATGGGAGGAGACTTCCATAAAACGCAGGAATCCTTGTATGCTATGCTCTGTCAGATAGTTGGAGGAACAACTTTAGATACCATCCTAGCCGTTGCTACAGTTGAAGGCAAATTAAAACTGTTTGTCTCAAGACTAATCAAGTTCAACGACTTTGCTCTGATTGCTGCAAGTGAAAAAGGTGCTTCCCCTACAAAGGCTTATATTTTTGATATCTCATTTTTGATCCTATGCTCAATAGTTCAAGACTATGGTCCTGATGCAGTACTAGAGGAAAATGGAGATTCATTCTTTGATAAGTGGGTGCGAGAGTGCATGCCCCACAAGGGTGTTTACAAGTCTCCTGAACAAATCCTGCAAAAGTGTGAACCCCAAGTCATAGACTACATTATCCACACATTAAGCTCTCCCGAGTTCGACTTCAAAAATTTAAGCATGAAACCCCAAGATCTCTGCATGAATGTAAGTGGTGCTATCAAAGAAATCTTATACGCTTGGGAACAAGGTTCACTTTCGGCTGTAGACGTAAAGCGTATGCTGGATTCCTTGCGCCAAAAAATGGCTTCTTTGAGTGTCTGTGCTTCTGTGTGGCTCTGCTCTTACGTCAATGTAGTGCACCAAGATGCTGTTATGAAACCTATGAACATGGTCCAGCAATTTTTGAACCCTCTCACTGAACTTGAGATCCAGATCGACAATTTCAAAGAGCGCGCGGCTCTCATGTATCAGATTATAAGAAAAATGCAGAGAGACATTCATCCACCGTCTGTACCCAAATTCAAACCTATCATTCTATCTCATAGCATTATTTCTCGTCAACCTATCTTAGAGCAACTGCATACTGTCTGGGATGACATAAAAAGCCGCGGTTACTTACACATTGACGCCACACATATCATTGAAAGTCTTCTCAATACAACTGGACCAGTTTGGTTCGTCACGAATCTGGTGAAAGAAACTCTAAAGTACCGCTATCAAGAGGATCTTGACAGAACTGTCGACATAGTCCTAGCGATGTTCCATTTGGACATAGAAAAATGCACAGAAGCGTTGATATCACATGTGCTTCCACAGTATTTGTACAATGCCAAGCTATGTGAAGAACTGGTAGAGCCACAGTGTGCGACATTAGCTAAGCTATCCGTGTACTGTATCTACGCTGCTCTTGAAGCCAGCAACTGCAATCGAGCTCCGTCTACCAGGAAAAGAAGGCACGATGACGCTGATGATTTAGATAACATAACAAGTAACAAGCTTCGACGATTGAACGATAACTCTTCAGATGGAAGCAGTTATTACTCCCAAAGTTCAAATGCCACAGGGGTTGTGTTGAAAGAACCACTCCTATCAGCTTTAGAAACACTTTTCATTTCGTTTTCCCAATTAGCTGGCAAAAATGGTGACGTTACACCGCAGACTCAGTTCATACTTGAATTCCTGGTGTACGTGGTGCGTTGTGGACACGAAAGATCGCAAGTGATTCTACAGAAGATGTCAAATGAACTGGTTCCTACTTTGATAAAGGCTCTCCCTCATAGTTTTAACATCAGCTTGATACTCAGATTGTATGATTTGTCAAATCCTTACGGCAGAAAGGATACTGCTAGAGATCTATGTCTTCTGAGAAACATGAGACTGAGGCCAGACTAATTTTAAGTAAATGTAATTACGTATAAGTACCCAGAACTTGATGTATAAGAGACCTAGAAGTATAATAAAAACATAAGATTTACTTCGCTAACTTTTTAATTGAATCTTGTTACGAGAACAGAGGCGACCCGTAGTTTTAAATCCGTTGATGATGATGATGAGAATGGGAAAATATAAACTACAAAATTCAAGACCATTAATTTTTACTTTCAAAATTAATCAACAAAATCATAAATAATACTATAGTAGGCATGTGCACCTAATGTGACCTAATATTTCTCAAAATTATTATAATGCTACACAGCAACATAGGTAATATTATTTAAATAGGACTCAATTGGATGGAATAGTTTATTTTAAAAGATACAAGACAATTACTTATAACCAATTTGCGAGAAAAGGTTGCCTTTTCCATATATTTATATCTATTGGACGGAATAAAAAGTTAGACTGAACTCCAGCTTCGTAATTTTATAATTTAAAATCATATTTACACAAAATACACTTCATATTCACAACAGATTACATCTGTATGTTACCTATGTTAATACTAGGATCTTTCGTAACAAATACGTTTTGTACAACATTAACTTAGAGAATACCTATTAACAAGCATTTACAAAATTCTTACAAACATCACAGGAGAGTTCCAGAGCTCTTATATTATCTAAGATCTATACACATTTTATTAAAAACTCAATTAAAAGGTAACAAGATTGATTATGCTGTAGTTATAATGCAGGCTTTTTGGCGTCCGGAGAATCGGGATGAGGATGATCTGTAAAGAAAAGCCTCGATTAGACAACTATATACAAGACAACTAGAACAGTTAATGGATCTAAAACAGGTACTTTCGATCAAAATATAGAGATACCAGTTATCAAGACAGAAAAGGGCCATAAATTGAAGTGTACTGTAGATATGATCGCACTAACTTACCAATTTGCCTTCGGAGCGCCGCCTCCCCTTCTCTCGCGCTATACGCTGGCGGTGGATTACTGACTCTCATCGATAAACTTAATCTATTAGGATTGCAATTCTCGTCCAAGCTCTCTGTACCAACAGCGAACGTCCTCTGACTTCTATTCCACGTTTGCTGATAGGAACTTTCTGTGCTTACAGTGTTACATCTATTGTTAGTATGAGGAACATATTGCTCTGGTGACCAGTCGAAAACAAATGAATGACTATAGTTCTGCGTGTAAGCAGACGGCGTTCCGGAAGGCGTCGGAGGGGTTGTGGTCACGTAAGGACTCAGATCTTGCTGACACACATCTGGGACTTTTTGTAGCGCTGATTCTGACCACGTAGGACTAGGATTCCACTGGTCTATTTCTGTTTCTGATATATTAAAGGTTTTTGATCCTGGTCTTCTGCTTGCGATTGACCCCGCTGATACGGCCACTAAAGTATCTCCTGACGTCACTGTCGATGGAGTGCATCGTGGAGACATTGTTGCAGTAGGTGTCTTATCGTCTGAGAGTTTCCCTTTCCGCTTTGCATTTGGTTGGACCCTCGTGTCTTCTATCCGAATATTGTGGTACCTAAAACAGAAATCTGAAGTTAACATGCGGAATAACTCACAGTCTATTTGGATGGTCATGTACAAAAACTGGACAAAAGGCCTAAGTGTAGGTATGTCCGCATTCCATTACATTCATTGATCGACACTACAAGGTTTATTTAAATGGCATTGCTCATCTGCAGTTTAATTACGCTGTAGGTAATTGGTATGATTGAACCGGAATAAGATTTTTATGTTCTAGTTAGGTACCTGTTATCCTGCAACGAGACGGAGTAGTCCACTGGTCCAGGGACGTTCTCTGGTCTTTCGTAGGCGTAGTGCATGGGAGCCAAGTGTGGAGGCACGTGTGGTATGTGCGACTGGAGTCCAGCGTTGGGCATCATGACTGGCTGGTTCCCGTTCAGACATACTGGCGGAGTCGGCGTATATTGCATGGTTGGTGGGTAAACTTGGATGTCTGGAGGCGGTGGCCCATACATTCTCGTAGCCGCTTCGTACGCTAATCCGTAGTGGAGCTTTGACTGAACTGCGTAGTAGTGGTAGAGCCATGGGTTCGCTTTCATAACTTCGGCTTCTTGTTCACTGTTATCAAAAAAAACTTGTTAGTTAGTGAAGCTTTGGTACAGTTTTGTCTTGTGGGCAGATAAGATCTACTTATAACGAATTGATTAAGTCATAAAACCAAGATTAACAGTCAGACTGACTGCCAAGCCAGGTCATAGTTATAAATCCGGTACCTGAGTGGGTTTTATTTAGTGCTTTATAATTTAGTTCAATGCTCTTTAACAAGTTGTTTTTATAAGACTTATTTGTACCAGGATGTGGTAGAGATTGTGATCATTTAAAATAGCTTAAAGCTTTTACATCGCAATGCAGTTTGGATTCAAAATGGTTAGGTATTTTCATGCGACAAAACGAGACAACCATCGATGTTACTTGCTATTAGCAAGTGCTTAGCTATTTGTGAGAATCAATTTATTACCGAGATACGCAGTTAAAATAACTTTTAATGGGTGATGGCATGTTATTGCTTGGAATCCGCGACATTGTTACAAGCTTTCCCCATTACCTAACTACAATATGAAACAAAAGATTGGATGGGAATGCTTTAAGTTTGATGTTTATGGTTAAACACTTCTGTATAAGTAAGTAGGGATTCAATTAAACAGTCCGCATACAAGACTTGCGTCCACTTTATCGGGACTTTTCTTTTTTCTCGTGTTATGTTAGTGTTTGTTTACCTGCTAAATCAAAGCAAAGCTGTTCTCCAGCCTGTGAATTTTAAACGCGTTTTAAAATCCTGTACGCAAAACCTTAACAGGCAAGTTCATCTACAGTTCAAGTTCATTAATGCAGAACGTGTGTTTACATCGGCTGGGTTTATCCTCTCGCCCTTTGATTTGCCACCAGTTATCTTGGTTTCCTAATGCGAATGCTAAACCGATTTGTCGACGTCCAAGACATATCTAAACTTTTGACGTACACTCGTTGAGAGAGGCTTTAGAGCTTTCAAATTTTTTGGGTCATCAGTATCTGTAGGTACCATTTTGTTTCCATGACATGTTTTGTGCCTACCTGAACGTATCTTAGGATAAGGAAGGATGCTCTAAACCTCCCAAGTTACAAAAACATACGTATTTATTTTGAGTAACTTATTCGTGCTGGTATTGTTGGAATTTATACTTTTTTCTGGCGCGTATATTCTTATAAAGAAAACGTTTGCTAACGTCTTGTGTTCAATAAATTTTTAGTAAAATAAAATTATGTGTGTCCGGTCCGGTACGGTAATTCTTTCTTTTAAATCTCACTGTACCTATAGGTCCAGGGCTTTGTCCAACTATGTGACATTTCCCTATCCTTTCTAAAGGTAACGTTAGCTGCGAAAGGTTAGTGAGTACAAACTACAAATTCAATAGGTACTGCGAACAGCACCTTGCGATTAAATCCCACCTTTGTTGAGATCTGGCATAATTCTCAGCCTTTGGGTAAGCTTGTATGTTTCTTTAGTAGGTAGGTTACTTTTAAGTCTACCTAGATTTAGTGAAATTGTTATCAAATAATTAAATTAGCATAACTTAATAGTTAATTATTTGATTATGCTGGACGGTTCTTACAGCATCATCTAGTCCCTAGCTAAGTAGAGGTGGTCTACTAAATAGATAATTTATATATCTACAATAAACTATAATGAATGATAAATAAAATTATATCACTGCATAGTATAAAACAAAGTCGCTTTTTCTGTCCCTATGTCCCTTACTACGCGACGGATTTTGAAGCGGTTTTTTTAATTAATAAAGTGATTCAAGAGGAAGGTTTATAAGTATAATAAAACCGTGCGAAGCCGGGGTGGGTCGCTAGTTTTTATTATAAATAGAAAACACCCAAGAGATCTACAGATGTTTCAACATTTAAATAAAGGCGAATCGAACCCGCAACCTAGTGCGTCGCAGGCGGACCTTTCACCGCTGCGCCATGCGCCATAGTGGTCTTCAGATGCTATCACAGAAATCTAAATAGTGCTGTGCTAGATTAATTGAATTGAAACTAATGTGGCTTTTTGCATTGGGTCTTTGAGAATATCTAAGAATATCTTACGTAACTTTTGATACCTATATATTAGTAATATATACTTAAAATTGATTTTTAAACGAAGAGCCACATTTCAGCACATAAAGTACCGGTTATTAAGAGGTTACGGTTACAATTTTCATCAAAATATCTACAAAAAAATTAACAATAGATCATGCTAGTATGTTTGCTTTATGTATAAGTTCTTCAATACGTGCACCTAAGTTCATGTTGCTATATAAAGTCAAAACCAGCTAATATTTATTCAACGAGGCATTTAAGCCTTCGAAATAGAAGCTGCATTCGAGCAAATCGAATCTAAATGGCAATAAGGCTGAGCATCTTAATCTCAAACCGGATTCGTACTCAGCTGAGTGGTCTTTGTATCGTGCTTATTAATTTAACACATGCATGATACAGTGAACGACAACAAATTGTCAACGTGTATCCCGCCTACACGTCATGTCCGTGAGATTTATGCGTTTGGCGTAGGGCTGGCAGATCATGCCTCTCTTTTCTGATCTGCCAAATTTTCTTCTCATAACGTGTGCCAAGGTTCCAAGACTGACTAGGTATATACGCTAAGGATTATGTAATTATAGTACGTAAGCCCTCGCACTGTGGGTTATATTTAAGAAATTAAGTAACTATCGCAAATATTTTCGACTTCAAGTCCTATCGAATTCGAATTTTTTTGCTATTTTTTTTTTTTAACGGATATAAACGGTTTCTAATTGATTGATTGAATTCTTATTCTGTCCCCAAACTGCTGTGCCTAACCATACATGACATAGATATGAACATTAATGTAGAAAGCTAACGGTATTGGCTTTGTAAAAGTAGTGAGACCACTTTTTATTTTATGGTCTCAGTAAAGCCGAATCAGCAGTATTTCAAAAGATAGAGTCAGCCCTAGCTAACCTGCGCGGACGCACAAATTGGCGTCTTGGTGGGAAACTACGAACGTACGGATACGATATTTCCATTAAGTCTGTTATGCATAACAAGCGAAGGATTATGGAGCAAAAAACAAACTGAGAATGCTAGGGAGCCTTGAAAATTATCTACATCTAGGATACAGCGCGTGCGCAATCTGGGACGCAATGCTAATACGTGTTCCTTCTGAGGTCAATTAATAGATAGGCTTCACTGTTTCTGTCTGTTTGTGAATAGCTAATGTATAGCAACTAGGGTTTAATGTTCATGTTTGTTATACGGTAAGGTACTTGTAACCTAAGTTGTACTAACTACATAGGTACTGCTAAGTAGTTAGGTACTAAGTTTTTTTCAATGATTGATGAAAAGCACCGGACATCAATCAATGGGGACAGTTACTTTTCGGAGATTTACTTCAATACCCAGTAGGTACCTACAAAAATAAAGTTAGAGAAAATTCAGATACTTAACTCAATGATGACTTTATTCAAATCACTTCAAAGAAACCTAACTGAAGCTGTTGGTAACATCAACTGGCTTATGATTCAATTGTTACGAAGTTTACGACTCTGCCCACATACTTCAGCGTAATTTGAGACCATTTAAGTTTCACATTTAAATTTTATTGACGATTATAATCAAATCAAACTGATAGATTGCATCTATGCAAATCAAAGTGTGGCAGAGATTGGACCGAATCATAAACATGCTTTTAATCAATAAATATGTTTAAATTGATCTTAACAAATATTTATTGATCGGTTTTGCATGGGATTAGATAAATCTAAAGCGTTTATTGCTCACATATTAAATTTAATGATCCCACTATAAACCCATTGAGCTAACGATACCTGTCCTAATGTCTCGAGGTCTATTCACCGACAATTGCAAATGTAGGACTTAATTTTCACCGTATTTAATTTTTATTTGTATAATAAATATGCTTTAATTATTAAAGTTAGGTTAACCTATCGTTAAAGTCTAGTATGTGGGTAGTATTATATTTTTTATTTGTTTTTTTGACACGCCCAAAACGTAAATTAATCACATAATGTAAAAGCTTAAAGGAATGACTATGGGTTAAGAAATTTATTATTGCACAAATGTATGTGCACACAGAGAATAATGCGAGGAAAAACAGAAAAAAATAAAATGTACAAAATACATAGGTATAGGATAGGTATCAATAATTAAATAGACAATAATTTCAGGTATCAGGAACATAATTTAAAATTAATTAGTACCGATGTTTATCCGATTTTCAAGTACCTTACCTACGCCTACCTAATAACTATTAACCTAAGCTTCGGTCACTATTTAAGCTAGTGCGATATTCTTTTTTAGTATGCATCAGAAGAAAATTTCTAACTAAATCATACCATTAAATACCTAAACAGTCCATTGGCATCTAATTGGCTCAAAGCCGTACCATTAAACCTCTCGATAAACCACTGGACCCACGGCGCGCTGGACTTTGAAAAATGACCGGCCATAACTTAACGCGGTCACTTACAGACTTCCCTATTGAGATATCAATGGTAGATGAGCGACGTACGCCTCGCGTAAACACGGGAATAACCATGGGAAATAGTACAAGTCGAACGATAGTCACTTTTTCTATAGACATGTCAATAAACAAAGATAGCTAACGTAGTCATAGGAACTTTGTCAATGAAGGACTTAGATACCATGTCACTTAAGAGGCCTCGAAATACAATTTTTTTTGTCAAAATACTTTTATAGGTGAAAGCGAATCCCATGTTGCAACTTTTTACGGCAAGAAATAGGAATGTTTTTAATACGAAAAAATTTGATAAAAACAATCAAAATTTTTCGTATTAAAAACATGCATTACGTGTGTCTTACATTGTCGTTGTAGAAATGTTCTGAAATTGAACCCCGCTCTATCAGAGAAAAAACTCTGAAGATGGAATTTGTACACTGAAGCAAAATGGTGTAGAACTACACAAGGTGCTAAGCTGGTAAACAAAGCTCGAGTAAGTAAGGGATAACTCGAAAGTAGAATTTCCTCGATCACGTAACACCTCACTAAGCCCATAGTGACGTTGCCTCGAATAAATATTGTAAAGGGTGATTTATTGAACAAGAGCGGTGTTCCGAAGCGATCTGCCGACCGATGTAGCTATCTGGATAGCTTGAAATATGCCTGCAGAGCTATTGTTGTTATGTGAGAAACGGTGTTTAACAAGCGCCGCTGTTGATCGATGGTGTTGGCAACACCGCTTTACGGCGGGAAATGCGAAAAGTTCGCTTTTTGAAAGTTCAGTGACGGTAAATCAAGTAATTTTAGATAGACTAGGCCTGAGAATGTTTGGTTTCTTTAAGGGATCAAAGATGCTGTGTTTATTTTCCAAACTCTGTGTTATTACAATAATTCCAGCTCTGCTTAACTATCTCTACTTTGGGATTCCCCTAAGTAGACAGCAACGATTTCATAAAACATCGTAGATGATTCTAATTGTAGTTATTAGCATCATCTATGCTGCTGTGTGAAATTACTTTTTTTTCATTTTGTAGAGCCTTGAAGACTCCTCAGAATTCTTCCTCAGAATAGTCTTGAAATGGTTGTGTTACTTTAGTTTTGATCAATTCTTTGTGACTAAATAACTTTACTTCTAAATTATTAATTTCCCAATCTGTAACCTACTATAATTACCTAAGAAAGCATTGCCACATTTCGGTCTTACTTCATTTTATTTTATTTCACCATTTGACCCTATCTCTCACTCCCATTTACATATTCAGCGCTTTGCGGACAACAAATGGGTTGTGTTCCACCTATTCTACTTTACTTTCTATTGTTCAAGTCTTTGAATTGAATAGGTACTGAGGTAGGTCAGTTTAGTTCAGGTTTCGTCTGTTACTATGGCCTTTAAACCAGCACTGAAGGATCCTATTTGAGACTGCTGTTATAAAGCTTCAGTTCAGTCTGTGTATCTGGGATAAAGGCATTACCTGAGAGTGTCTGTCCCATCTTAGCTCCTAAACGGATGAACAAATATTAGCTAGCAATAACAAATGTCTAATTACAGCGATTTTCTACAGTGATAACAAACTCCTAAAAATCTAAGCCGTCACCAGAAGGCAGAGTGCCCAGAATACTACTCTATGTAAAGTTTAGTAAGATAGAGTAAATAGTGTGCACCATTGATAGTTAACTGAGTAAGATATAGGATAAGTAAAGATTCAAAATGAAATCATAGAAGAAGATATCAATATTTTGTGAACTGTGCCTAAGCAAGGGCAGAGAGTTGTTTAACATTCAGGTGGTTAAGATTAGGGGCAGTTGGATGGCAATCGGTGCTAACAAAATCATTAGGAACAGTTGTTGGGAATGAAAGGCAACTACGCTATCTGTTTTAAGGCAATTTGTTAGGAATATTGCTTGAGTAAAGGTTTGTGCGATTGACCAGATAAGTACCGTTCTTTCGTCACAAGGTTGCAATTATTAGGGAACATTGTATCATTTCATTATAGGTAACTACATATTTTATCTGATATCTATTAGCTGCAAAAATCTCCAATACCTTTATTTTGTTTTTTTTTATTTATTTTATGTTATACAAATAAGCACTTATTTCATTGAAAACCGTGATTCGGTTTGTCTGAAAGCCTCTTAGACCAGTGTTCACAAAAGGTCAGTCGGACAGTTATCACATATAAGCTTCATTGATTTAGATCTTATTTATAAAATATTATTTACTTTAGTAATAATTTGAGTCCGACTGAACTCCGGAGAACACTGACCCTAGTCTCTATTTGATACTTGGTGAGTAGGTAGCTAGGTACCTACTTTACAGAAATATTTTTGAAGATCCTTGCTAGCAATTTAACTTCAACTAAATAAAAAATTAAACAGGTAGGTATGCATCAAAAGTAACCAGCTGCTAGCGACGAGCGAACGCATTCAACGTTCGCACGTCGCATCGTCAGCGAAAAGACCAAACTGATAACGCTATACAGAATGATTTTAAGTATCTAATACAGATTTCAAGTTTTTGATGATTTTAATTTTTGGTTATTTATAGATTTTCTTATAACTCGTAGAATTTTTTAATTTTACTTTATAGTACCCTTAGAGGAGTACCTACCTATATACGATAGAGTTATATAAATTATCTAGAACAGTGTGATGACAGAACGCCTAAGTAAGTTGAGTATGGGCTCAAACACAAAACTGCGAGCTCGCATCGCATCGCAAATATCTGCTAGCTCGCACGATAACGTCCGATCTCATTTGCATCGCGCATTCCTGTCATATTACGTCATACTTGGTGACCCCCCTTTTAGTCCGCTCTGAGACAACTTTAGCGAAAGATGCGCGGCGCCTGAGCCGCCTTCTTTGTGTTGTAAAAAAAACTGCTTCAGTTCTCAACTCTACTTCTAACTAGTAATTTCGAGTAAAATAGTTCCCTTCAGAGTTCATAATCGTATTAAATGGATGAATCCAGAATCTTCTTTTTCTTTTATATCTATTTAACAATAACAGCAGTGCAATTGGACCGATTTATGCAAAAATGATCCAACCCACAACCTAGTCAATTTCGAGTTTTTTTAACCTATGTAATCAGTATAAGGTATATTTTAACATATCAAAGACTCACACCTCTATGTTCACAAATGTGGAAAATCCATATGATCCAACCCACAACTGTCATGTCGAAGACCATTTTTTAAAATGTATAAGTGTTTCATGCCACTTGAATCATTTTTGTGTTGCTTTGGTTACCCTAACATATAACCGTTAGATTTTGCTACAATGATTCAAACTATAATATTAAGCTGGTCCATCAGTTCAAAGAGCTCAGAAAGCCATAGAAAGAGCTATGCTCGTAGTTTCTCTGAAGGATAGGATTCGTAAAGAATACATCCGAAAGAGAACCAAAGTTATCGACATAGCTCAAATAATTAGCAAGCTGAAGTGGTGGCAGTGGGCCGGCTATATCTCGCGAAGAACCGACAACCGTTGGGGTAAACGTGTTCTTGAGTGGAGACCGAGACTTGGCAAACGTAGTACGCCCTCCGGCCAGGTGGGATGACGATCTGCGAAAGACTGCTGGCAGATGCTGGATGCGTCAAGCTGAAGACAGGGAGCTATGGCGCTCATTAAGGGAGGCCTATGTCCAGCAGTGGACTAATATAGGTTGATTATGATGATGATGATATAAAACAAGTTAAGCTTTGACAAGTTAATATTTGAAATCGCTATTCCATCTAAGTACGTAAACGAAATAAACCATAAAGTTCAAAACACACAGAAGCCGGAGGCGTGGCGGAGGCGAAGGCGTGCCGGTTTTTCCTATGGCACCGCGTTCGCCACGGCCTGCGGTGTGTGTGTAGGCTTTCATAGGATTCCATAGAATACAACTCGCACGCCTTCGCCTCCGCCTCGCCTCCGGCTTCTGTGTGTTTCGTACTTTAACGAAAAATAAATAAATAAAATAAAATAAGTACAGGGCCAGCAGATCTAATATTAGATACCAGATGATTGCATTGATTAATTTAAGAAACCGAAGGGAAGCTGCAATAATAGACGATGTAGATGGTTTATGTGATGAACCTTATTCTGATTTGGACGAGGAGTAGGGCCAATTTTTTTTGTTTTGTCTTTTAAAACACAAAAATAATTACAAATTTTATCACACTTTGAATCATTTTTGCATTTTAATTTTTGCAATCTACATAGCTCTTTCCATACAAAATTAATTTTGTAATAATGATCCAGGCACAAGTTTTCCCAATTATCTACTAAACTATTACAATTTATTCTTTATATTATTTATAGCAAAAAAGTTGAGTTTACATAGCATTAAATTAAATTAAAATAACAACATTTTGTATTACAAAGCTAGAGAAATACCGCCACAAACTTAAATATCGATTATCTCGAAATGAGGTTTGTGTGGGTTGGATCATTTTTGCTTAAATCGGTTCAATTATGTTTTTGGGATCCATCTTACGCTTCCTAAAAACACGTCCAATACGGCTGACTAAACTTGAAGGTATGGTTACCCTACAAAACGGTTCGCCGCACAAATTCGCATCGCAGAAATTCGCAAATCAAGTTCGTGTGACATCGCATCACATCGCATCGCATCGCATCGCATCGCACCAAATCGCAGTTTTGTGTGGGAGCCCTAAGACACTATATCTCAAAGGATTTTTTTTAGGTTTGAGATTCTCTAAAAAGAAATTAAAATTTTATTTAGCAATTATTTTGTGAAGTGTAAACATTTGTAAAATAAAATAAAGTTGTTTGGCCTGTCAATCCTCTGTTACTGACAAAAGTTTGTATAGGTCCTCAAGTTTATAGATCTGGTGAGATATGCATAAAGTGATTGGTTTATCTGAGCTATTTTACTATTTTACTGTTTCTACGACGACTGTAACGAAGAGTCTCTAAAAGTCGTGTTGTATAGGTAGGTACCTACTATTTATGTTTTACTAGGGATTATAGATTCCCGAGTTCTCACAACCCTTTTTGTCATCGGTAGAAAGGCCACTGAATCACAAGGCCTTAAGTGATAAAAGATCTCAAGTCGCAACTCTTACCTTAGAACCTGGTTAGTGCAGACGATGACAGGCCGCTGTGAGTTCTCCAGGTTGTCTTTAAGCTGCATAACGGAGTGGACCCAGAGGAACTGCCCGCAGCGCTTTTGTAGCCGTAGGAGGGCGATGCAGGACCGCTCTTGTTCTGATTGGGTTACTGTTGGAAGAAGATTATTCATTTAGATACGTATTTAATCACAGCACAGACAACTGGAGTCTTCAAAATGCCATGGGGTAAGGCTAAAGCCTATAGTTCTGCTGCAGAACCAATGCGCCCTTTTTCATTGGAAACGTTTCATGTCTGTTTCTCTCAAATAGGAACTGATTTATGGGACGAAATGTAGTATGTTTTACTTTTGGCCTAGCATTATGCCTCTTCATAATTTTAGCTCAATCCTTGCTATAGTTTCATCAACATCCATCCAAACTTTCGCATTTACAATGGTGCCAGGGCAAATCAGCGAAATGAGGTCAATATCACATTGACCTTATTTCGACGACAGACAATCTTCGTCCACTGTTCGTCTGATATACCTAACCACACACAGTAACTACATATGTTTAGCCCAGCTTCACATCAGCTTTTGGGTTCCATTAGCAACGGTGGCTATAAGTCAATCAAGGGGGAGTGTTTTAAACATAGGTTGAAATATAGTTTCTGAATTATATTAAAAAAATTTAATTATGAGATTTTTTGTAGTGGAATTAAATCTGCTTATAGCCGGATTCTGCCCAAACGAAATGTCCTAAAAGTCCTTTACGTGTTGTGTATCCTCTATTTAGGAGTTCAAACAATGCTTTTCGATATCGGTAAAAATAAATGATGAAAAAAAAAGAAAACCTTTGTAAAATGTGAAAAACTAAACTACTTCCTAAACTTACTCGGCCTTATTATAAAACGAAGTTTAGAGCCATTCTAGGTTTAAACCTCGAAAAAAACCATGGTTTTACGTAATCGTTATTATAAAACGAAGTTTTAGCACCAAACCATAGTTTTTCTATGGTTTAAAGATAAACCTCCGAGACCCCTAGTTTATCTAAGGTACTAACCTCAAAATTCAACAAACGTCAATCAATGATTTGTTTTGTGAAGGTTTTATGACAAGACATAGCCTTCGAATCTCTGACTACAGAAACCATGGAGTCGGCCTAAGTGAAATCATAACAATGCATGTTTGAGGCTGGTTTGCCGTTTTAGGTTCTCATTGTAATAGGTAATGTCAGCTGTCCACGCGAGTTGTATTTGCAGTATTTTGTGAAAAAAATATTAGAATTGGTGACTTTTTCTTGTGTAATACTTATTTAATATGTGAAAGAAAGCAAAAATATCGTCACAAAAATACCGTCACAAAAATACTTGTTGATCTTGTCGATAAAAATAGGGCAGTTCTATGGAAGGGAGCCATTTTTGTTTCCTAGTAAGTTTAGGTATACACGTTTATTTCGTAGTTATGCCATCTCCATGGTTTCTGTGGTTTGTGTAGCTTCGAATCGAAATGAATGAACTTTTTAAACAATGTTTTTGTTATAATCTGTGGATATCATTCAAACCATGGACGATCTCTGATTTAAAAAAATCTTGGTAAGACCACGTTTTGTAATAAGACACAGTTTAAACGGTGTACTAACTTTAGAACCTAGACCAAAAAGTTCTGGTTTCATCCATGGTCTAAGTCGTTTTTTATAATAAGACTGACTGAGTCAAATTTTCCCCCCTAATGTTGTCAGAGATAGGCCACGGCACACAGTCAAGAGAGCCACAATAACAGACTCATCCTTATCATTACCGATTATCGAATCATTCGAATGATGTCTCGAATGCCAGCTCTATTCCAATCCCACAGATTATTGACTTTCCGATCAAACCATAATGAGTTTTATTTGTGTAATTTCAAGGTTTGTTTTGAGGAATCGGGACGGTGGAGAAGTAATGAGGCTTAATACCAGGCGGTTATTTGTGCAATCCATACTGTTGGTTTTAGAATGACACAGGCTATTAAGAATAGCTGGGAAACCTCCATGGTTGAAAAACCCTTCCATAAAATTTTAAACCATCGCTTATAACTCTACACTCATATAATGTAAAACAGAAATGCTTGATCTTAGACCAGAAAAATAACAATACATAGAGACACTACATAAGGCACTACAATGAGCGGACTTATAGCTTAGAAGTGATCTTTTGCAGGCATGGTTTGGAAATGCACTGTACGTACAGTACAATAGGCGACCTTATCGCTTGGAAGTGATTAACAAGCAGCATTTGGAAAGAATTACGCGAATTTTAGAAACGCTTGGGGTTCCTATACTACCTATTTTAGTTTCTCAGGATTTTGATAATTTGTATCTTTTGAAAGGTAAAAATAAGAATTAATCCGCCAATAATCTCTAAGAAGCTTTATTATGTGCTTACTGTGGAAGCGTAGATAAAAATCAGAAATAAATAACTTTTTTCTTTAAATTTATTGATTTCTTATTGCACGTAGGTACATAGGTACCTGACCTTAAAAGTGAGTGAGCTGTTTCTCCAGTGTTGGCGACGAGATTGACTAGCTGTGATTGCGGTAACTTATCTCAGTTTTGCGAGTGTGTTCGAGTAAAGTAGAGCTAAAGTGGGATCAGTAAAGTGGGTTTGATTTGCGACGGTCCACCTACGCACGGATAAATCAAATAATGTAGTCTTCGGTTAGTGTGATTAATTAAAGCGAGAGACATCTATTTAAATACGCTTAGAACATAAATAAAATTCTTAATAACAACGAAAGTAAAAATCAAGGAATGGAAACAAATTAAAACTAGTGTATATAATTGAAAAAATTGAGCTAACTGCAGATGGTTGAAAATAGTCTAAAGATAGCTAAACTGATTCTTATCAATACCAGTCGGAAACGTCCCCAAGCCATTACTGGCTGAGTTGCCATGCTGTATGGCAATGGCAATGCTGATACGCTGCGCGGAAACTCGCCAAATCTCGGGTCACGCGTGGCAAAAATAAAAAAAATACAGACAGATTTAATTTTTAACCTGCCGATTGTAATTAGCAGTAAAAATGATAAATCATAACTTAATTGTAACATATCCGAATGATCGCAATGAAAGAGAATGTTATTCCTAGAACAGAGAATTGCCCTCGTATCTTGTAAAACGGCGGCGGCGGTAATATGTATTGGTTAATGTTGTGTGTGGGGCGATCATAAACAGAAGTATTTGACAAGAGAGTCAAGGACTTGCCTCATATATGTATGGTTACCTATAGTATGATCTTACGTATCTCGTATAGAAAATACTTCAATAATAGATATTATCAGTTTCGGTATCGTTAATTATGCCCGTAAAGAAGTACCTACCGTAAAAAATGCCTTCCTGGGCTGTAAGGTTAGGAGGTCTACATCCAAGTTAGGCATCTAAGAGTAGGTACATTCTATGATTTAACAGAGTTAACCAAAGAAAACACCACCCCCACAATGCAACGTGGTTCATACCTAAGAATATACATATTATAGGTAATATGTACCCTACCTATGTTAGCGGGAAGTTTCAGATTAGGTAGACATGATAATTTACTTAAGACAATTAAAATAGGGTCACATATGAAAGAGTGACGCATCATCAAAATATTGCAAAGCACTGCGTCATTATCATTATAATCTTGATCCGGCGATAACCCTTCAGTTAAGCGACATTATACATCTTCACACGTTAGAGAAAGTCGCGACGTGTGTGAGCGGCCTAATACGTGAGCGATTACATCGAGTTAGCTGAGACATGTCGCGAAAATACATACCTACGTAGGTATTAACTTACATATTCTTACGTAGGTATGGTACAGTAACTGTTTCTACTGGGATAGTGAATTTACTATAGCTTTCGATGCAGAGGTCATGGTCCAAGCCAAAGCTTTGCAAGAAAAGAGATTTCTAACATACAATACTTGGTATTCTGAAATCTTCGAATAATTTTAAAGACTCTTTGAATCAGAAAGACCGTCTTCAACTTTACCCTCTTTTTCATGGGAAAATAAATATTTTGAGCCTGACCCCGTTAACTGTAGGGGTATTTTAATTCATTCGATTTGCTTCCATAACGGAAACGTATAATTTGAATTTGATTCCATTTCTGTCAGATCTTTAGAACGCTCTTTTGATTCATACCCAAACTAAGGATCTAAATTCAAATGGCAAAATTTTTCATTCGAATTCGATTCCATTTCCGTCAGATCTTTAGAATGCTATTTTCATTTCATATCCAAACTAAGGATCCAAATTCAAATGGCAAAACTTTTCGAATACGCCCTTTTAAAATAACAATCATAGTATCCCCTCCACTTCAATATGGTACGATGAAACTGAAGGAAGGTATTTAATTTTAATAATCATTCACGCAGAGTCCCTCTTATCATGTCCCCACTTTAGAACCTGCCGAAACATTTCTATACCATTAAACTTTATTATAAAATTACCACTTAGTTACCCCACAATTCACCTTTTGCACATCCAATTTTGATTTTACTTAAATCTATAATAACTAAATTAAATTTATAATAACTTTACGTCACTAAAAACGATTATTTAGTGCTCTATTGACACAAGTGCTTAGTTTGGGTTTCACTAGAAATTTCCAAGATTTGTTTAGTACCTAGATGATTTGATAGGAAACTAAGAATGATGGTAAGACATTGGTACTCACTTAACCTGTGTTTGGTCTGCGCCTCCTTGCAGCAGTCAGGGTGGAGAAGGTGGTACCAGCTCACGCCGTGCAGGGACGTCCGCTCCCAGCCCAGGTGCCATTCACTACTGGACACACAGAACTAGGATTAGGTTGATTTTAGGGTTCTCAAAGGGTTTTAAAGGTTCTCAAAGGGTTTTAAAAGTACCCAAAGGGTAAAACGAGATTCTATCAATAAGGCTGTGTCCCCAGTAGGCAAACTGTGATAGATCTAGTGGTATCTACGGTAACACAATTAATACCTATTGCGATATCTTAAAAAACTGACATCAGTGAAGGTCTGGTCAAATTTCGGGTTAGGGTACATCTCGTCCGAATTTCTGGTTAAGTATTTTAAATGTTACTTAAACATTCCACTCAGCAGTAGGTATCAAAATCGAAACACAAGTTCTGGCAACTTTGAGGATTGCTTCAAAGTCAGCAGAACATAATGTTTTGATCTTGTATTAGATAAACTCGGTCCTTCTTTGACTCACAAATCCAACTTAAATCGAGAAAAAAATCAAAGTCTACTACTCATACTCAATCTCATTACTAGAACAAACTAATCCATTTAATTACAACCACAAAAGACATAATCAATATAAACTTCGACACCAAACAAACAGTCTGATGGGGTCAAAGCGAAGATTAATCATGTGTCGACCTTGTCTGCGTGATTTGAAAGCGACTTTTTACTTTTTATTTTTCGACTATTCCACTGCTGAATTGTCTTTCATTCATAATAAGCCGTATACACTATACCTACCTACCTAATAGTCTAGGTTAAGATTAATTATTTAATAAAATCGATATAAACACATATTTCAAAGCAGACCGGTTGTTTCAATTTATTATTTTAATCAATAAATTATTATTTACCTACTTACCTAAATAAATAGAAAAAGGTTTTAATCCTCATTGTTTTGATTGCTGTTTTCTATTGAAATATTCCATTTCAAAAAAAAAAACTCAGCAACTTCTAGGATTCTGATTTTATACATTTATAGAATTTAAACGAAAATGAAGAATTTTACGGATTTAAAATTCTTTGACTGATTAACTCATATAAAATCAGAAACAGAAGCCAGTTCAACGCACACCTATAACTCGTAAATAATAAACAATAGTTATAGATGCGTAACCCACAGCCAGCCGATGACAACATCTCTATTGAGCGCTTCATATTCATGCACTCGCTGAGATAATGTTGCTCGAAATAATATGCAGGTGAGCAGTCAGTTTGTCACTCGGGACAGGTTATTTGTAAATGCTTAACTAGCTAGGTGTCGTAGGAAACAGCGTTCGGTTGCTCCATAGTAGCTACTGTCTCGATGACCTTGATTTTAAGGGTTTCGTACCCAAAGATTAAAAAGGACCCTATTTAAAAGCCTTAGTAGACTTCATTATAAGTCCGTCTGGTACCAGGCTGCATCTAATGAACAAGTTGAACAACGTGATAGTTAGACGGTCGAAATTTTCACATACTTACATGATGTATTTCTGTTGCCGCTTTTTTTAACGCGACTATTACTGCGCATTTTAGTATTTTAGCTTTTCGCCTGAAGCGCTGCAGCAGTTTTTAATATTTTTTTAACTGTAGTCGCTAGCGAGAATAGATTGTGAAAACTTATTGTAGACCTACTGAGCAATGAGCATCTCGCTCTTCCCTCCGTGACGTTCACACCGTTTGTAAATAACACTGGTCAAGTTACAGACCAGTTTGGATCCGCTTTTCGTTGAATTTATGGAAAAGTTCGGATGTTTTATTTATGGCCGAGGAGTTGGACATTAATCTTTAAAACTTCAGTATAAAATAGAAACTGTCGAATATAAAGAATATAATTCCTTTCATGAAAATAACCAGTTTCTTGAATAGGTATGTGGAAAGGAAGGTGCAATCAGCATTGGATGGATGGATACACTTTAGTGCATCCCTTGATATCTAGAACAAATCTAGAAGCATTGAACCTGAACGTATTTTCCTAAAGCAACATGATGTTGATGATGCAGGATGACATGATGTTGATGATCTTAGTGATTCTTCTGACATGGGAATCCAGTGAACAAAAAAAAAACAGGGTAATGCTTGTCAGTCTCAAAACAAAAAGTTATTATTTCAAGATAGTCTGAGATTTCATTAAACTCAGTCATATATTAGCTAAGACACAAATCTATGTGGAATAAGAAATCAATCTGTGTCATGTATTGTATTAAGTAGATATATCAGTCATCGGGTACCTACCTACCTATAAAATAATCTCTGCTTAGCTTGAGGCTAGATGATGCTGTGTGGATAGTCCACATTATTGTATGAAAAACTTACTTAGCATCAATATGCAGTATCTTCATATCCATAGCGTGCACTGTAGTGAACACATTGGTGGCGCCGTGCACTACGCACTCGCGGGTTTCAGGCATGGCGAGCGGAGTGCACGCGCACAGAAACACTGGCTCGTTGCGACTGCAGAGGGGGAGGTAAGACACGTAGTGCCCTCGGACTAAGACAACCTGGAAGAGAAGATAGAATTTAGGAACAGAGAAATGTTGCAGTTTTGTTTTTTAGAAATGTTGCATTTTGTTTTTCAGAAAGGTTGCATTTTTTTGAGAAACCTTGAAAGAAGAACCCTAGAAGAAGAAAGAAGAAGTACCTATGTAAGTACCACGACAAACCTCCTAGGTTTAGGTTTATGGTACATATTATATTACTTTAGAATTTCACTACAATATAATATAAAACAAAGTTGCTTTCTCTGTCCCTATGTAACTATGTATGCTTAAATCTTTAAAACTACGCAACGGATTTTCATGCGGTTTTTTTTAATAGATAGAATGATTCAAGAAGAAGGTTTATACGTATAATAAAACCGTGCGAGGCCGGGGCGGGTCGCTAGTGTTTGTATAAGATAAAATAAAAAAAAAATTGTTTGCGTGTGTATTACATGCATTAGAAGTAGAGAGCTAAACACTAAATTTCGCATCTAAACTAGACTCCATTGGCGAAATCTGCAATAAAAGACTGGCATTTTCAAATATTCTGTAACCGAATCAATAGCACGCCATATCTCATATCAGGAACATTTATAGCATTGCAATAGTTGAATACCATCTGGCGTTGAACTTTGAACCAAAATTCAAAGGAGGTGTGTCACTAAGGTGTCTCTATGGCATTCTTTGAAAGTTTAACGCGCACTCTACATTGCGAATAACACAAATGGTTACTAGTTTTAAAAGTTGTAAAAGACCAAAAGGGCCAAAAACCAAAAGGGTTATAGGCACGAGTAGTTGTAGTAGTAAGTTATTGAGTAGTTTGTAGCCAAAATTTGCGAGCGGATTTTTTGTAATAGTAGTTATAGTTGTTTGTTTTGTGTTTATATAATATATTATTTATTCATCTACTCCTCCTTTTCCAATTCCTGCTCATCTCATCAAAAAAGACATGTTTTGGGCCATGGCATAATCAGCCTTATTATGCCAATAAAGCGTGCGGCCTAATTTTGTCAGACGACCGATGTGGTGAGGTGGGCGAAGGTGTGCCTGCGATGCAGCGGTTGCAGGTTCGATTCTCGCTTTGGGACAAATGTTCGACGATCTGCAAATATTTGTTTTGAGGTTCTGGGTGTTGTCTATGTAACATAAAAAATCTGTCTATGTAATGTATTCTATTAAGTATATTAGTCATCTAGTACCCATTGCTTGGGTCTAGATGATGCTGTGTTGATTATCCAGTATTTTTTTATTGAAATTTGAGTGACTAAGGAAAACAGGGCTTCTTACTGCAACATTATAAAAAGATGTATCAGGTATATATATACTACTACATATTTATAGAAGACCACCATCTGCCCGCGACTTTGACCACGTTGTTTCTATGGAAACGTCTCAAGGCTATTTCTTTCTCACTGTAACTAATTTATGGGATGAAAAGTAGCCTATGTGATATTCCAGGGCTAGAACTAAGTCTAATTTTAGCCCGATCCGTTCAGTAGTCGTTTTCCGTGAAAGAGGAACTAAAATCCACACATATACAAAATTTCTCACACATATACAAAATTTCAAATTTATAATATTAGACGGATTAATAGGTATGTAACTTACAACCTTAAATATAGTTTAAAGAACGATGCTTTTATATAAATATTTTATTTCTAGATATTCCTTTTCTTGGCGCTAATGTCAACGTGCAACGTTCTTTTAGGTTTTTTCCGAAAAAGACAAAATTCTCATTTTCCTTAGATATCCAAAATTTGAAGGAATGTATATGAATATACAATGTCATTAGTAAGGTATCAATTGCAATAGTATCGACACAATAGTTCACAGTTCAGCACTGGTTCACCACTCACCGATCTTCGATCCGGATACGACTGCCCTTGGACCATATTTTATTGTTGACTGTCGTGATATTCTTGAATGTGGGTATCATTTGTTTTAATTTAAATATACAAGCTAGTTCTGCTGTTTGGTATAAGTATACCTATATACGCTGGTATACCTTAATAGGTATACAAGTTGGATGTCATTTAGGTACTTTTATAAATTTAATTATTTTTATTTATTTCTGGTAGAAATGGCACATTAGCGATAAGACCGCCAATTGTCGCTTAGTTTAGTTTATTGTGCAATATAGTATTTTCTATTCTATTGTTTTTATGAAATTAAGATTAGAACTGCTTAAGTGGTGGATACTTTGCTGAAAAAAATGGTGCTTTGTGCTAGCCCATTTTGTTTCCTAGAGTTTTCCTACATCGATTTTGTAGAGGAAGAACACACTTATTTCCTAAAATATTTATAACAATAATCTTCATTCAATAAAAATAGATTCGCATCAATTTGCTAAATTTAAAATATTAACACCATAACCAAATTTCAACATCAATTTTAAATTAAAAACCAACTCATTGATAACCTCGAGTTAAAAGTTTCCTAATTTGATAACTTCACATTTTTAGGGTCAGATCCAATAGCATATATCTCAGATCCTATTGAAAGAGATATCTAGATAGAACGGATAAACCATAATGATTCAAGTTCCTGGGTACTCATTCTTTGGGTGTTATAATAAATCAAATCCTTTCCACGTCATAAATTACGAGTACTTTGCCAAACCACATAGATTTTCTCACGGTTTAGTAACTCGATAATTTATTAGATTCTCTTGGAATAAGCAGTAGGTTTAGGTATTCAATAAGTAAATCGATTTTCCTTAGTATATGTAAAACTGATTTGACCGCAGTGTTATTTGCTACGATTTTGAAAGAACAGAGAGCGCGTTGAAATCTTTTGTATGGAAGTTTAGAACAAACAGTGTTTATAAAAGACTAAGAAAAGATTGAATTTTCGGTTTCTTCTTTCTATATTAGACTTTTGATTTTTAAAAGATAAACAAAAAGTGCGAAAAAGCATACTTCATGTGTTAATAATGTCCCATGTTTATTAAGAAATATCTATTTCAGTTATCTAAGTAACACCCATAACACGAGCTCTGCTTAGCTTGGGGCTAGATGATGGATGGATGCTGAGTGGATTTTCCTGCATTACTTATTAATAAGACCTGACGGTATGACTCTGATTCCCTGGAAGATGGGTCGGCCTTTAGTTTCGGATGCCACGTGTGTAGATACTTTAGCGCCTTCACATCTGGCAGGGACATCAGCAAGGGCTGGCTCCGCAGCTTCATCAGCGGAGTCGTTCAAACGGCGAAAATATACTAATCTTGACCGAGGTTACCTATTTGAGCCATTTGGGGTGGAAACCCTTGGTCCTTGGGGTCCTGGGGCACACACAATTTTTAAAGATCTTTCGAAACTTCTCATAGAGTCCACAGGAGATCAGAATGCTGGCTTCTATTTTGGTCAACGAATTAGCATTGCCATTCAACGTGGCAATGCTGCCAGCATTCTGGGTACTCTGCCTTCTGGTTACGGCTTAGATTTTTAATAGTTTGCTATAATTGTATATACTAGTGAGTTATGGAATTATTAAGGTACCTTTGCACGTAGAAATTTTATTTAATTATTTTTTAATAAGTGAAGATAAGTAAATTTTATTTCCTGATATTACAGTCCTAGATGACTGACCCTACTATAATATTAGAAACGCGAAAGTTTGTAAGTATGGATGGATGTTTGTTACTCTTTCACGCAAAAACTACGGAACGGATATGGATGAAATTCGGCACAGAGATAGATTATAGTCTAGAATTGGCATTGACATTGGCTATATTTAATCCCGGCATTCACAAGCGAACGAGAATTACGCGGGTGAAACCGCGAGGCGGCTAGTATACAATAAGGCAATACATGCATGGATAGATATTTTTACTTAGAAACATCATTTGTCCTAAGGCGGGAAACGAACCCGCAACCTCCTGCGTCGCAGGCGAATCTTCGCCACCCATATAGGTCGTCAAACGACTTCATGCTAATAATCTTTGATACTTTTAATATTAATAGGATCTCTATTTTGTTCTCATTCTATTGACACGTAGATCAAATACCTCCGATGTAGTGTAGACTGTCACCAACGGCGTCCACCCACGAAGCTGTTCCTAATGATGATGGAACAACCGGATATAGCTCGTAATGCGAATAGCTGATACGCCCAAACAAATCACTGGTCTGTCTCAAACTGATACACACGTACAGAATAAGAAGTCTATAAGTTTACAATTACCTTTACGCTTATAGTTAAACTAGCGACCCGCCCCGGCTTCGCACGTTTTTATTATACGTATAAACCTTGCTCTTGAATCACTCCATCTATTAAAAAAAACCGCATCAAAATCCGTTGCGTAGTTTTAAAAATTTAAGAGTACAAAGGGACATAGGGACATAGGGATAGAGAAAGTGACTTTGTGTTATACTATGTAGTGATTATAAAATACTAGCAGTGCCTCGCGGTTTCATCCGCGTAATTACCGTTTCCGTGGGAATCTCGGGATAAAATATAGCCTATGTGTAATTCCAGATTATAATCTATGTCTGTGCCAAATTTCTTCCATTTCCGTCAGTAGTTTTTGCGTGAAAGAGTAACAAACATCCATCCATCATAATATTAGTAGGATAGTTAAATTTAAACACCAGAAAGTAAATTAAAATTCAAAGCGCTTTATTTCCTTAAGACCTTAGGCGACGTTAGAATTCCGATGCTATATTTTTGACAAAAACTAACAATTTAATTTTAAATTCGAATTCATATTTAGAAACTTTAATTTGAGGTATCGTTTATCAAAAACTACTGGTCACCTTGTTCATCTCGAGATCATTCTCATTACAAAAAATATGCATTATTACTGATAAATCAAAAATTACTTGCCAATTCTTGATCAAATATTTATTAAATCATCATCATCATCATCATCAAATTGGTCCACCCAAAATAAAGTTTTGGCATCACTTTATACACTATACTAGCGACCCGCCCCTGCTTCGCACGGTTTTATTATACGTATAAACCTTCCTCTTGAATCATTCTATCTATTTAAAAAAACCGCATCAAAATCCATTGCGTAGTTTTAAAGATTTAAGCAGTCAAAGGGACATAGGGAAATAGGGACAGAAAAAGCGACTTTGTTTTATACTATGTAGTGATTATAAAACACTACACTACACTACAGTTGGATTGCGAATCTCCTATTTAGAAGCTAGTTGATTACTATATTACTGACTAAGGTTTATTGAAATTATCATTTATAAGTTTTAAAACTAGCTCAACGAAGACTGTTTTTATTTAAATGGTTATGTAGGTAAATACCTACCTAATACCAATAATTACATAAGTAGGTACATATATGTGCCAAATGTCTTATCTAAAGTGAATGCCAATTGACGAATGAGTCGAATGACCAATCGTGACTTAATATCCCCCTCCCGCACTATAAGCTTCCAAACCGAAGCTTAGGTGAACAATGAACCACTTTCTAAGATACCTACTATTTGTCGTGACTTTGCAGTGTGACAGAATTAAAGGTACCTTTGGTAAAGTTGATCAAAGATCAACCATATATAAGCTGGGAACTTATTTATTAACACAGATAATTACGATCAAGGAAAAGAAACAAATTGAAACTATTATTTACATCTGAAAAACTGAGTGAACTTCAGACAGTCGTAAACAGTCTAGAAGTAGCTCAACTGATCCATATCATATAAGTGGGAAGCCTCCCTAAGACGCTGATTGGATTACCCCGCTATACGGCAGTCCTGATGCGCTGCGCCAGATACTCAGCTCTCGGATCACGTGTCGCATCGACCAGACGCTCAGATAGACGTATGTCTAATATATACCTCTATAATAATATAATATATCCCTACGTATATTTAATCTAGCCCTTCCATTTTCTATAAATGTAACATACGAAATTTTGTTATTTGATAGATATTTAAGTAAATACCCTGAAGTAACACTACCGTAAGCTTTCCTCGCTTCGATTATCAGAATTATTGGAGTAACGTTCAGTTTCCTTAAAAATATGTTTAGATAACAAAAATAGGGATTGCATTATCATAATACTCATTTGATGGAATAACTGCCGCAGGGTCTCTCTAGGTACAAGTATAAAAGATCTGACTGCTCTTTTTAGTAAAAAGAATTAGGTACTAGTCTCTAGAACCTTCAATTCGTGTGGCACTGTAGCTATGATTCGCTTTTGTAATTAATTAAGCAATAGTAGGTATGTTCCTACTATCAGCTGTACGATATGCTCTGAGATGTCAATTACAGAGATTATAATAAATGTGCACCCACGTGTTAAAGGTACACGCAAATACTACACAAGTAAATTAAGAGAAGCGATGTAGAGTATCTATTATTAGAAAAGTAGGTAGGTATCAATAGTCAGAACGGTTCGAAAAAGGGAGGTCCCTATGTCCTTATATCCGTATATTCCTTTGTCCCTTTGAATTCTTAAATCTTTAAAATTACGCAACGGATTTTTATCCGGTTTTTTTAATCGATAGAGTGATTCAAGAGGAAAGTTTATACGTATAATAAAACCGTGCGAAGCCGGGGCGGGTCGCTAGTCTATAATAAAATTAAGTGTTTACTATATTGCTGTATTTTTTGGTACAGTGCTCGAGTTTTGTACTATTATGTTGGTAGGTAGATAATACCGGCATTTTGTCAACCTTTTGTATGCTTTTGTTGACAGTGCTGCAGTGTGCAAGAAAGTATAAAAATAAATATCGTTAAATAGAGTAAAGAGTGTTAGGTCATCATAAAAAACAAATCATGCTTAAAAAACATTAAGATAAAACTAAATAGGTATTATAAAAATAATATGCATATGTCGCAAAAAAAAACTGGTGTAATACGATAAGACGCGCATTAGTTATAAAAACTTTGAAGCGAGCATTGACGCTTTTAATATTTTTATTTTCGTATGGCGAAATTTAACGTTCACTGTTAAAGTTATACTAATCGTAAATATATAAATGTTAACTATATTACACTGTATTACATTGAATTATGTATAAAATACTCTGTATGCCGAAAAATTCTAATATGCAAATTGGTCAATTTATAAACTAGCGCGCGGTTCAAAAGAAATCCGTGTAAAGGCATGGAACCACTTCGCTAGGGTCTCTTTGATTATTTAAATTACATATATACCTCGGTAGGTTGGTAGCTTAGCTTATTACACCTTTATCCTAACCTTTCAATATAAACAAGAGAGTTTAGACCCTGCCGAGGTAGCAGTTATGCTAAGTGAGATACGAACAATGAACTGACTGGTAGATTTTAGTAAAGTCATTATGTCATGATAGCGAGGCTTTTAGTGTAGGCCTGGTTTACATGAGGCGAGTGACTGTTTAGTGCTGGTTGGTTAAAAGGATATGATCAACCTAGAGCTCAAGACTCGAGTGAATATATTTATACGGTTATATAAGCCACTATCAGCTATATGTGATTGTTTTGGTACAATTTCTACTTTGTAAGATTACACAAGGGAACATATTTAGACTTTTTTCTGTTGCATGGAATTTTATGGCTGTTGTTTACTAATTCAAGGTCGCTTATTTCAAATCTACTCTCATTTTTTCTCCAACAGCTCTAGTTTTTGAGATACAGCTATTGGCCATATTTTAGTACTAGTTACACTTATCTTTCACAAAATCAAGCATTTTTTTTTAGATTTTTTTTTATACAATGTCCTCGTCTAGTCTTAGTTGTAAAAGCGATCCCAACTATTTCTGATACATTTGTGGTGAACATACCTTCAAAAATTGTAGATTAAGTGTGTCGGAGTCCATAAGACAGGTGTATTTTGAATACTTTGGATTTTCTTTGGAAACCCGTGACAGTTAGGTACTGGGTGCCTAATATTGGTGTCTAAAACATGCACAGAGTATTTGAGATTATGGGCGACAAAGAAAAGACCCCATTTCTAGTAGGTATCAAAACCCAAAGATCTGGCGAGAACCTTCAAATCATCAGGATGTCTGTTATTTTTTGGTTGTTGATATAAACGGGATTAACAAAATAAATCGGTCCACTTGGATTTACCCTGACTTGTTATCTATTGCTCAACCAGTCCTGTACCACAGCGATGCGTCAGCACCACAACCATCATCATCTACACTAAATGATCAAGGCTTAGAAGAAAAAAAACTCTTCTTCAAGTGATGAAAGCGGGACTGCTGATTTTAACTGTGATATTTCTTCGGAGCCTCAGCCTTTCAATCAGGAATAGCTTAGAACATTAGTCAGAGACCTTGGCCTGTCTAAAAAATCATCGGAGATTCTAGCTTCTCGATTAAAGGAAAGAAATCTTTTACCCAAAGGATTGCACATAACTTTCTAGGAAATAAAAACGATCAAAGCTATTCAGACCACATTCATGAGATGTTGTCGTACTTCCAACAGCTTGTTTGTAATATGAGCATCAAGGTACACTTCCCCCCCACAGCCATTTAGACCGTTTTCCTGAAAATCTTGGTGATCTGAGTGAAGAACAAGGGGAACGGTTACATCAAGATATTCGAACTATGGAGGAGCAGTACCAGGGTCACTGGAATGCCCACATGATGGCGGACTGCTGTTGTAGCATTTAAAACAGCCCCTGTGAACCAATACAAGCAAGAAAATCTTATAAAAGTTTTTTTTTTGATAAGCAGTTGTTGTTTTTCTAATGTTTATTTTTTATTTTAATACTTTTTCTTTGAAAATCGCGTTTTCATTAGATCTCAAAAACTAAAGCTGCTACAATAAATCTGACTTCAGATCTAAAACCAGCACCCCGAAAATATATAATATTAGTCACAATATTTAATGCAACAAAAATGCTGTTCCCTTGTGTTATAGGTTAAAACAAAAAAATATGAGGAACTTTTTGAATTTGAGCTCTTCGATAACACTTACTGACTAGATTCGTGTAAAACTACCCTAAACACAATTTCTTGTGGAATATCGTAAACATTTTTACATATCGTGTTGACACATAATAAACTCCGCGAAATATAAAGGCTCTTAGATTATAACAAAACTTGTGGTCATTTCATGTAAATGTGAACCACCAACAAAGAGACTAGGATTTATCTGAGGCGGAGGTACTTTGGTATCTAATCTAATAGAAAATAGTCCAGCTTGGGTGGTATTAAATGTTTTAGAAACTATTATAGTTTCTGCCCGCGGCTTCGCATGCGTTGTTTCTATGGAAACGTTTCAAGGCTTTTTCTATCCCATGGGAACAGATGAAAAGTAGCCAAAGAACATGGATAGAATTTCGTCCAGAAAATTTTTGTTGTCTCCGATTCTGTACGGTTGGCTTTAACACTTTTAGTGCCAATAAAGCACATGGTCCCTCTGAAGGTCATTGATGCGGTGGCGACGCCAATGTCTCGATAGAACTGCTGAGGCTGGACAGTGAATGCGTTATAGGCACCTAAATATTTCGTTATGTTTTTGTTATGTTTTGTATTTTTTCTATTGCTTAAGGCACAAACTGCACCTAAAGTGGCGCCCCCACTTATTTTATCATACCTATAACTCCGTTAAACAAAGGAATCTTCAAAATTCACACATACAGTTTGTTAAACCTATCATAAGCTTTTTTTAATGCATCTGTGAATTTTGAAAATTCCTTTGTTTAACGGAGTTATAGATATGATAAAATAAGTGGGGACGCCACTTAAGGTGCTGTTCTTTACGATTGAAAACACATGGCACTGCATGGCATGCATTTCCTTTGAAGTGTCAACCAGCACAAATAAGGTTGTATTTATTACAACTGGTCTGTATCGATTCAAATTACGAATGATTACCTTCCTAAATTAAATCCTCACTTAAAAAACCGGTACGAGAATTAAATATCCGTTAAGGTACGAAACCAATTAATCGGATCCCAGACAAACAAAAAAGAAGCGACTAAAACGTTCCGTTTTCATAATTACTGGGCAATAGAACAATTTATTTGAATACCCCTGCGGCTGTTTGCTACCCAAACAGCCCATCGTCAACTCGTGGTCAAGGGAGTCACGCGTAGTGTAGTCACGAGTCATGACGTCAGAACACACCTCCACCTTTTTTATTCCCCCTGTTATCCTTTATAACGGAACGGCACGTGCCTTCAATCACGACGCTCGGTTTGACCACGACGCGACGTGTTAAAGACCTTTGGGTTAACAGGTACAATGCCCTGGGCTGGGATTTTTTTTTTGATTTTTGCAGTAGAAATATCAATACTATTTAGCTACTCAGGGAACTCGAATTGGGCGCTTGTTTCTTATAGCATTGACCCCTGAACCATATCGACTCTATTTTGCTGCTCAGGGAACTCAAATTTGGTATTTGTTTCTTATAGCTTGGACCTCTACCTACACTACACCATATTGATGTTATTTAGCTATTCAGGGAACTCTAGAATTATTTTTTCTTGAATCATGGAGCTTAATCGAATGGATATTAATTTACATGATTGTGGTATTTCTTAATCCTATCCAGGACATAATATTTCAGTAGCCATCCAATTATGGGGGTCAGCATGCAATTCCAACATGTCTGTTATACCTACAATGAGCTAAACGTCATAACTAAGACATTACAAACGCTCCATGGTTTATATGGAACATTGAACTTCAAGATAAATTCGAAATCAACCAATTAATTTATAATTTACCAACTTTACCTAATTCCTAAACTATTGTTTAATTACATAATTTAATTTATGATTTGCTAACGTTATTCTTATATAACTAAATAGCAAAATAAATAAAAAAAACTCTGTACCCACTTTGTTCAACTAGGCAAAACTAGACGTACCTAGACAAAGGTTCTCAAAGCAAGAGGAAAAAACATTTTCTACGCTGCATTCACTTTCAAGGTTACTTCGAAGACACTCACATGTTGACAATGCAGAATGCAAATACTCCATCTTAATATAGAGAGCGGTTTTGTTATTACAATCAGGTGTATTTACATTTCATAAATAAATGCAGCTTGCTCTAACGACGCATAACGTTTTTGCAGTAAACAAACTCTAGTTTGAGTGCAGTTGGTGTAATATATGTGGAAATGGCCCAAGAACTCACTATCTCAGAGTTGGAAGCAAAAGTTTATTTCGTCTCCAACATAACATATTGTTATTTATGTAGAATGTATGTCATGTTATGGCGTTATTTTTATGGAAACGGTTCAAGGCTATTTATATCGCGTGGGAACTGATTTATGGGATGAAAAGTAGCCTATGTGTTATTCCAGGGCTAGAACTACGTCTATTCAAAATTTCAGCCCGATCCGTTAAGTAAATAGTTTTGTGTAAAGAGGAACAAACATCCATCGATACATTTTTATAAACTTTCGCGTTTATAATAATTTGCAAGGTAAAGGATGACGAACGACGACGTGGCGCGGTGGGCAAGCCTGTGACGCAGGAGGTAGAGGGTTCGATTCCCGCCTTGTGCCAAAAATTTGTACGATTCGCAAATTTGTTCCGAAGTTCTAGGTTACAGAAATTGTCGATTATTGCAAGACGTCTGTCCCATGGTTGTCATCTTAAAAATCTTATGGGATTCATGAATATACGAAAATTGAGGGAAATTATCATTTGAGTAAAAAAACTGTCAGTTCATAACATGTGCAATCGCATGTCGCTTGGGCCAACCAATGTCCTCGACTTTATTCTAAGGAGCTAGGTGTGAAATTACTTGTTTTTGTTGCACTGTCCTATGTCTACCTTTACCTTGTTCAGTTTCGTTTTGCATTTGAGTAAACGTCGCAGACTTAGCATAGCTTAAGTTGAGATTGGTGACCTCTGGTCACAGGAGCACTGGAGCAGGGGATTTCAGATATTCAGGGGCCGAATTCCACTAATTTCAAAACAAAGGTCTCAAAAGCGTCATACTATTAAGATGGCTAAAATTACGTTTTTGCATTTAGTATTCTACTATTTTTCGCGCTTGAAGAGACTTTCACGCCAAAACTATTGAACGGATCGGTCTCAAAAAATTAAATAGGCTTGGTATAAAACATAGTCTACTTTTGATCAATTTTCTCGCGGGTTAAGCCTGGGGCGCAGCTAGTTTGATATTAAACCGTTAAAAATGGATAATATATTCAAGTTTTTAAAATTTTTTAAATTTAAGACAATTGAACAAAAAAATCCCCTGCCTGTTCTAACCTCACGATGGCTGTGTGAATTATTAATGTTGAGAAACTAAACTTACGCATCTTCGCCGAAATTGCACTTCAATTACGGAACAGATAATTGATAATTAACTCGCTATTCAGATCATAAAGGTGAACGAGATCTACTTATGATTTCATGAGTCAGACCATATTAATTAGAGTTCATTTGGGTTTATGCTCATAATAAAAATTAATAACTTGTACCTGTACAAATGGGTACAGTCATGAACATAATATAATCTAGAATTAAAAACACAAAAATACACAGATAATCGTATATGCATTGTGTATTAAAAGAAAATACATTTTTTGTTCAAGAAGAAGTAAACGTATTCCATGGTTATTTTTAGCAGCTGTATTTATAAATGTAAGTATAGGATTTATAACTATATAAAAGTTTAAGTAAGAGTGATTTTTCGGCTGATACAGGAAGAGAATTTTGGCCGCTTTTAAAGTAAATATCGTGGCCGAGCTGAAAATCTGCCCCAGTCATCCTTTCAAGCAATAACGCACCTAAAAAAGTACTTTACTAGTTTTACTGTTTAGCCTCTTCAGAGCGACCTCTGAGGCATATGGCTCCGTAGCTATATGGTATAGAACAGCGTATGTATCGTGGATAATGACATTGCTAACGTTAGCGTAAAGCTATCTGCAGGGTTTATTTTAATTCATGGGCCTTCGGATTCGACATCGGAAACTTTAGAGCATGAACGCTTTTTTAAACAAGCGGATTCGAAAACTTTTACTATTTGAATTGGGATCCGTTCCTTAGTTTCGATATGAAATCATAGCGTTTTATAGATCTAACGGAAACGGAATCTAATTCAAATTTGACGTTTCCGTTACGGAAACGAATCGAATGAATTAAATTACAAAATTTTATAAAATTTGTACGTAGGCCACCAACGATTGCAAATCCCAGTGATTACCGACCACACATTCTTTATGGCTTGCAAGTGGCATAGGTATTCAGTAATTAGAACTTTCTAATTTGAGTTGATTGAGCTACCCTGTGATTTTAAATATTAATTTATACCATAACCACCTTCAATTTACTCTTCGGTTCATAGTTCATGGTTTATGCAATGTTTTGAGCAATTTTTTTTAATTGGCCGCTTGTAAATCAGTAAATTGATGGGCATGATAATTTCTGTGGTCTTGTGCATGATCGATTGAGAGTTTCTAGCTGACACGGTGGGTTGTACGAAATATGAGACTCATCCGTCAAAAAAGGTGTTGTAAATGGTAGGTTAGATATTTGAGTGTTGTACTATGAATAATTAGAAAAGCTACCAGCTAATCACTCTTTTTTGGTAGAGCATCCGTAACGTGTTGATATCTTGTTGAATGTATTTCACAGTAAGTCGGTTTTTAATGCTTGGTATTGTTATATCCGTGGTTTTTACCTAGATCTTTATGTGTGCATTATAAATTTCAGGTTTTTAGATCGATTGTTTTGTTCCTATCATCACTCCAATGATTTAATGCGAAAATTTGGATGGATGGATGTTTCTTACCTATTTACGCCAAAACTAAAGAACAAATCAGGCTTCAGTAGACGTATATCTAGGCCTGGAATTAAACAAAGCTACGTTCATCGATTTCCATGGGGGTCAATCCGCGGGGGCCTGCTTTGTCTTTTATAATTGTACTGCTAGATTAAGATGCGCGCCGTGACCATATTTTTCGAATGTTTTGTTTCGCTCTTTTTTGTGCTAATACTAAACACATGGCAAACAAACGACAAAATGGACGAGAAATAGTCATTGCAGTGCCTATCCTAGAGGGAAACACAAATTTCAAGCAGTATGTATCCTAGCACGGTTAGTCATAGACAAGGCATAAAGAGCCCTAATATCATTAGCATAAAGAAATACATTGTATTTAGGTATTTTCTAAATTTTCAGACCCTACCGCAAATTTTACATTTTACTTTATCTTCATTTTCTTTTACTTAAGATATCTAATTTCCTTACAAATATCGGCCTTCATAATTAAAGAATACGGTCCACAATTTATACCTGTAATTATGTATACTTGTTTTGTAGTCTGTGACGAAAGAATCATCTTTCATTGGTCATTATAGATTAATATACCTACGTGCCAGTTCAATAGGTTCCGTAATTATCGAACCGACATATATTCAATACTGTATTTGTGTCCGTGAGAAAACAAATGATAGTCCGTTTTTTCTTAACCTAGAAGATACCGTTTTTTCGATATTGTGTTGAAAGTAGGTGGGTATTTGATTTGTGACCTCATAAGTCCTTGCTGATATTATAAACGTGAAAGTTTGTTTGTGTGGATGTATAGATGTTTGGATGCTTGTTACTCTTTCACGCAAAAACTTTTGAACGAATCAGGCTGAATTTTGAATAGTCGTAGTTCTAGTGCTGGAATAAAAATAGGCTTTTCATTCATAAATCAGTGCCTAAGCGATAGACATGTTTCGTTTACATCATTTTAAAAGGAAAAAAAAATCAATAATAGTTTAAGAAAAAGATAATTAATTAATAATAATGACGCTAGTCAATCCACACAGCATTATTTAGCCCAGCTAAGCAGAGCTTGTGTTATGGGTACTAGATGAATGATATATCTATGTATTTAATACATAGATATTTCGATATTTATTAACATACATATACAACACCAGAACTCCGGAAAAAACAATCCGGAAAAACAGTGATGATAAAAACATAAAACAATCCGGAAAAAACAGTGATGATAATGAATACACAGCTGGTGTGCTTTACACTTTAAATTATGTAAGCACTAGCGACCCGCCCCGGCTTCGCGAGGTTTTATTATACGTATAAACCTTCCTCTTGAATCCGCATCCGCAAACGGCATCAAAATTCGTTGTGTAGTTTAAAAGATTTAAGCATTCAAAGAGACATAGGGACATGGGGACAGAAAAAGCGACTTTGTTTTATACTATGTTGATTTATAAGTAATTGGGACCCAAGGGAAGGCCTTTGTCAGCAGTGGGATATACCAGGCTAAAAGTAAATGTAATTACGTAAGTACTACCCGACCAAATATCTGCTATCGTACAAATAGTCCCTAGGCCTAACTCCTGTGTCTCAAAGGCTGACCTTTGCCCGTTGCGCCACAAAGATTGCCCCACTAGTCTACAAAATAATAACCTTGAAATAAGATGAGCTTTCTGAGTAGCTCAGTATTATATTATTTTCTCAATCGCCTTGAGTGGTCCCAAAGATCGATTACCAAACTCGGAATCACAACACTATTGTCAATTTAACATTCAATAGCCCTATTACACTGACGAACCTTTACAAAGATTATTTGCTTTACGTTCAAGACCATACAAACTAATTTTTCTATCAATAAAAATAAACTGACTCATAACTTCTGAATGGTAGAGTTCAGAGTTGTTGAGCTTTAGATAGAAGTAAGGTTGTAAAATGCAACAAAGAAGTAGGTATGTGTAGAAAAAATTGTAAAAGATTCTTTGATCTTTGAATGAATGTTACACGTATGATGACTTCTTGATGACTTGTAGTATATGAACGAAAATAATGTGTTGAGTCTGTTAGAAGACAGAATGGAAGTTGGTATCTTAACTATAGGAAGATAATCTACGCTTCAGAGACGCCCAAGATATTATGTTGCTGACTCTTTGTACATTAGGAGCGTCGAAAAAACAAACTTCGTGTGAAAAAAAATGTTTTTTTTTGAAAATCTTTTGTAATTTGACGTCCTATATTTGGAATAGTACAACAAAGATTTAGCAAGCTGAAGTGGCAATGTACGCTCGGCAGAACCATGGGACATACGCGACACTGGGCAGCGCGCACTCGTACGCCACGCGCAGCCGCGACAAGCTCGCCGCTGTGCAGCGCTCATTGACGAAGTCGTCCAAGCAGTTAACACATGTCATGGGCCCAGAAGTTTACAACCGGCTTCCCCATTCCGTTACAGAAGCCCACAGTCTAACTGCTTTCAAAAACAAACTTAAACGCTGGCTTGTTGAGAAAACTTTCTATAGCTACGACGAGTTCGTAGAACATAAGTTTTAATATAATTTAATATAATGTACTTAACATGCAATTACTTAATGACTCATTAATTCTATATTAATTAATTAATTTATTTATTTTTTAACAATAACTATACCTACTTTGAATGTTACAATTATAATACTTTGAATGTTATTGTTATATTTTACATAGTAAAATATGTTTACAATTTTTGACATGTAATAATTATTACTAAATAAAGACTATTATGACTATATTTTGAATGCTGTGAGATGAAAATTAATTGACAATTTATTGAACTGTACATTAATTTAATAAGATAATTATAATGTTTAATAATTTTAATTATTTTAATGTTAATGTTAATTAGAAGGCCTAGTTTAAGAAGTATTAATAATTATAATATTCACGTGCCTGTACTCAGGCGAAATATGCAGAACCTATTCCACCTATTCCACCTATGTAATGTACCATGTTTTGTGTGAATAAATATTACTGAATTACTGAATTACTGAATTACTATTATGACTATTATGACTATTATGTGGCAATGGGCCGGCCATATCTTGCGAAGAACCGACAATCGTTGAGGTAAACGTGTTATTGAGTGGAGACCGCGACTCAGTAAACGTGGTGTATGACGCCCTTCGGCCAGGCGGGATGACGATCGCCGAAAGACTTCAGGCAGATGCCGGATGCGGTAATTTGGAGACAGGGCGCTATGGTGCTCATAAAGGGAGGCCTATGCCCAGCAGTGGACTAGTATAGGTTGATGATGATTTGGAACAGTTAGACTATGAACCGCTTGTGTGCTCTTAAGTTGACGTATTTCAAAAAACTATAAACTGACATCGTTACGCCTTACCATGGTAGGTTGGTTAGTTAATGGGATAACATTTGAAACAAAAAAAAGATATTTTTAAATCAATTCAGGCATCTTCGAGAAATCAAAAAAAAATTATAAAAAATATTCCGTCGAATTGAAAACCTCTTTATATAAATAACAAACAAAATGGCATTCTCGTTACGATGTAATAACTGTCAAAATTCAAACACAAACTGTACAAGAATTTCCAATGAAATGTAATGCGTCATATATAAATGACAGATTAACTGTTTTGTAATGCGCAAGAGTAGGAATGTACGAGCTATCTCAACCATTATTGTAATGTGGAATAAGGTTACATACTGGAACAGATCTGTAGCGTTGGCAAAACAATTTGGAGTAACCTTCCTAATTCTAAATTCCGAATTCAAATTCAAAGTACTTTATTTCCTTTAGACCTTACATGACTCTTAAGTAAGTCTGAAATTTAAATTGTATCTACTTATTAGTACTTATTACTTAAATTAAACTAGGAAATAAAGTGATCGCTTTGATTTTGTTAACTTCAATCTTTTTACAGCTAAGTAAAGAAGCAAAAAAGAAACCTTTGTTAGATTGTTTTTTTTCAGTTGGAACAAAACTCTTTTCAAGCTTTTATATCTTTTAATGTCAGATTATATTTTTGATATAAGAATAGTTTCGACTATTTGGAGTTTTATAACCTACTTGTATTATGCTCGCGGCTTTGTACGCTATCGAATAAGTTTCATTTAAAAAAAAGCTTATCATAGGTTTATCAAACTAAACGTTTGATGTTTGCAAACTCCTTTGTTTAACGTAATCACTACATAGTATAAAACAAAGTCGCTTTCTCTGTTCCTATGTCCCTATGTATGCTTAAATCTTTAAAACTACGCAACGGATATCGATGCGGTTTTTTTAATAGATTGAGTGATTCAAGAAGGTTTATACGTTTAATAAAACCGTGCGAAGCTGGGGCGGGTCGCTCGTAATATGATAAAAAGTGTTGGCGCTAGTGTATCTTCTGTTTGGGTCTTAAGGTTTAATCATCAATATCTTAATCCAACTTTTCTTCCAACCGTACATAGCAGAACACATATTTTAAGTAGAGTTGCACAAGTTTCTTTTGTCATTGTATACCTAATGATGGCATACGCTTGTGATGTTTTGTCTATCGGAATGTTACAATTAGGCCCACTTGTACCAAGCTAGGGTAATACGGCTCACTTGAAGTCAGATACTACTACTTTGGAGTTGAACTCTATGTCTTGTACCACCAAGATTTAGGAGTTAAACTTGAGTTAAATTTAGGAATACTGAACCCGCCGTTGTGAGAGATTTTTGGTGACTAACTCTCTCACTAGAAAAGTTAAGAGTGTGTAAAAGAATAACAAAGTACTTTGGAGCAACAGTCTGCATTTAAATAATTAAAAAAAAAAGTATATACTATTCATACTTAGTATGAATGAGGATGACATAAAAATGAGCTTGAAATCTATTTTCGTTATCAAACTGGTAAAACTCACACAGGTTGCAATTTCCAAAATCGCCGAAACGTTTTCATCAATAACAAAATAAATAAAATTGCCGTCAGAAAATCGACAGTTTATTAGAAAATTGTGGGTATTTATGAAATAATAAGACCATTAGAACGATATCAGGGGCCTATATGTCGGATTCGTGACTTAGGAAACATTAACGGTGCTTGCAAAACGTTTAGTAAAGCGCTGGATTGGAAAACGCGCTTTTGTTTCCACTAAGCCTCCACCCCATTGCGCGAATTTGAAGTCGTTTGTGTCGCAGTACATTTTGTACGCATGCCATCTTTCACAAAGTCTAGTCTTTTGAGATTTGGCGGGTGCGCGTTGTTACCTCTTCCCGCCAAAATTACAGATCGGATCAGGCTCAGCTTTTGGGTCCAAAATCAACCTCTTTCGGTTTAAGGGGCCGGCGATGGCTGCACAAAACTCTAATTCGAGGCGTTCCGATGTTCCGTAATAGGTACCAAAAATTATGCCTGATAACTTTTACAATTTCGGACAAAGTGTTGTTAATTTGTAACTATAAGCAATGTCGAAAAGTAATTTTATTGTAATTTAATTTAATTTTGATAAAAAAACTACTTAGGAGCATAAATAAATACTATTCAAATACAAAAAAAAACACCAAAATTATGTGGAAATATGCTCGACTAACAAATCATTTTGGTATTCCGTTTCTATGGGGAGTTCATCATCCGCTGGCCCCTTAATACATATGTTCCGTGACACCTTGTACTTAAAATAAAAGCTAGGAAGGCTATACGTTACAATAAAACCTTCAGCAAATCACTTCTGTTCACTTGCCCGAAAACTTCTGACAGGAAATCAATTTTGACATCATTATAAAATCGACAAGTAATAAATAAAAAAAAACAATAAAAAGTGATAAAAATATGAAAAAATTTGCACAAATACAATGCATTTTTGCAATTCTGTTCATCCAAAACACGCTATGCACGATCGATATCGACATTCCCGAATACAAATACTTAGCCCAGCGACTGACCCCTGAAGAATGCAGAAAACTGTTTGCCTCTTTGCATTTCGCAAACTTCGACCTTCCTACATACCTACCCATTGCTGAGAAAGTGGTCGCAAAACTCCCTTGTTTCCAACTACTCACTAGATGGGATAAAGGCACCAAAAGGTCCCAAGGAAAAGATAAATCCCACACAGACGTCGCTCGACGTCTCAAGCAAATCGGAAGAGACGACTTAGCTGATTGGCTCAGGAAATCTGTGCTGATGAAATTAGTTGCAGATGTTAATAAAGCTCTAGATACGAAATTCGTAAATGTGACTGAGAAACGAAAATCGAATGCATGCGAGGATGTTCGAAGGATAGATTACATTTGGCATACGTACGATTCAGTAATGCTTGCTATTCTTACCGTTCTGACACTAGCAACGATGTTTTTTATCATCAGGATAATTGTTATATGTTATAAAAGAAGCAATAAGAAGGCAAAAAAGGATGAAGTACTGGAGCTTCTTACATATGGTACAGTAGACAGTGATCAGGAAACTCTTTATAACTTTGTTGTGCGTAAACATAATTCGTTGATAGATAAAGTTGAAAAATAAAGATGATTAAGTATGTCAATAACACTAGAATCATTCAAATATTTCGTATTGAAAACCGTCTTTAGGAAGAGGTTCTCAATGTGATTTATCTGATTTTTTTTCAAGGAGAATTAATTTTGATTATTCTTTTATTTGATGGTTTCACACGTGGATCCATAAACATATGATCAAGATCTGACCTGTAGTTTTTGAGATATCCTTCAGGAATAGTATTTCACGTTCATAAGAGCAGGACAGAGAATACCTTGTTGGAGGGGTGTTACGTAGGTAGCGTTAAATTTCAAATGATTGTTTATCAAAAAAAATCAACAACTAAATAAGAATGTGCCTAAGAAAAAAACAAATTAACCATTAAACAGATTAGGCTGAAACTTTGAAAAGACGTATGTAAGGCCTAGAATAAAACACAGGCTATTTTTCATCTACTACCACGCGGGTGGAAATGAAATTACTTACGGGTCGCTTGATGGCCGGTAATTCGGGGAATTTTTCGTCTTGTCCCGTGTCCAGTAACAATAAGATAAGAGCTTATTGTCCCGGATTACGAAATACTACTAGAAATTTAGATTTTTAGAACAGGCGGTCGGTTTTTTGGAAGGCGCCTATAACACAAGCTTCGAGTAGCTTACTTTGGGGCTAGATAGTGCTGTGTGGATTGTCCAGCATTATTTATTTATTTATGGTAAGTTTCGATCTGGAAACCCTATACATACGAGTACATCTGTTATGGGTGTGGAACTGAGCGACATCTGGCTTATGTAGGTATGTCTCTAGTCTTAAGAGTGCAATCTACCTACGGACCCTACTAATGAGGCTTATCAACTGAATGACACGGCCGATGTCTGTGCGTACTGTCCGACTGTTGCAGAAATAGCTGAGTGTCTTTAGTTTTTATAGCTGCTACTTTGTTGTAGCACTATTAGCTGAAATCTACATGGATGGAACATGCTTTATAGTCAGATGTGGCTTAGATGGTCTTTAGCTGTTATAATTATTATTTTCATTTGTAGTATTAGTATTGTCTTTTTCTCCATATCAAGTTAGCCTGAAAAAATCGCTCTCGGCGGTAGGCCGCTCCTTGTACAGTTTAATTTTTTGTGTCTTAAAATTTGTCCTTAAGCAACTAATTCTCAACCGCTTGGTTTTCTCATTGTTAAATAAACACACATATATAAATATATAATTTTCTGGACTCGTTTCAGTCTAGATATGTAGTTTACCCCAGTTTTTGATCAGATACTTACCGCTAACCTAATATACATTATGTCTAAATAGCTACAAATTCACACAGCATCATCTAGCCCCAAGCCAAGCAGAGCTTGTGTTATAGTTAGATTACTGGTATTTTATTGCAGATATATTTTATCATACATTGAAAATACTCAAAACACTCATAATAAAACCTGCATATCACACAAACATCGAACCTGCGTCGCAGGCGTACCCATTAAAGTCTTCTGAGTTTATCAGTTCTTTGCAGTCCTTGGCTTGCCTTGATTTGCACAGAATTGTAATTAAACACTGTGATTGCTCTCGGATGGCTCAGCCGATAGTCTAAATGATGCTTACAAGTAGTAAATGTACTTACTATGCTTGAGATGGCTTATGTGATTGTAACTTTACGATTGGAGTTAACAGGTAAGCTTTTAAAACCAACAGATCTTGTTTAACTACCTATTTAAATGATCACAATTTTTAACATAAAAATCGATGGAAATCGAAGGGAAGATGGGGAAATATAAATACACTAGCAGCGCTTTGCGGTTTCACCCGCGTAATTCCCGTTCCCATGGTAATTCCGGTCAAAATGTAGCCTATGTGTTATTCCAGACTATATAATCTATCTCTGTGCCAAATTTAATCCAGAACCGTCCAGTAGTTTTTGCGTGAAAGAGTAACAAACCCATCCATCTATCCATCCATACTTACAAACTTTCGCGTTTATAACATTAGTAGAATAGTACGCGATAAATATCCGAGTTGAATATTTGGACATAATGCTTTGGTATCTTCGGCTTATTTCAATATTCATTCTGTAATTGTACCTTTAAGCTACTAGGTACAAACATATGTTACTCAGAAAAAAATTACAATAGAGCCTTTTGATCTGTACCTATCAATAAATAAAAAAGAAACTGATTTACAATTTGGTGGGTTTTACTCCCCGTTGAGACAAGCGATTTTTCAAAAGTCTGCCTTTAAAATTTTATTTAAATCAAAATGAAGTCATTTTTCAGTTAACTTTTCTATCTACAATATTTAAGGTTCTTTTCCTTTATGTGGCATGGATGTGGGACACACTTTATAATACATGAAACTACTGAATCTGTTATTATTTATAAGGTGAATTATTACGCGCAAATTGTCAATATTTTATGACTAGGTAAATCACTAAATCAGTGCCAATACTGTGTGACCAAAGATTGTTGCTATTAATTATTGTACAGCAAATATAACCGAGATTTATTGGGTGATCTATATTTTATCGAAACGACTTGAACATAATAACTTATCCTTTCCTACAACTATAAAATATGCATTAAAATTATTCAAAGTGCGACACTCTCAGCGCAAAACTAATAATTGAAGTAAATAGAAGTGAAACTAGAAATTTCAACTACCTGTGTAGGTTTTTCTTGTTCGGTTCAAGTTAGATTCTGGTGACGACTGATTTGTCTTTGATGACGGTTTAAGACAGAAGTTCAGTAAAACGAAAATGTTGGTAGTTTACTTATTTAGCTTAAAAAACATGAATATTAAAATGTGATCAAGCGCTGACAGGTTTTTTATATGTATACCTTTCGTTAGTTAACCTATCTTCGATGGATAGGTCTTTCTTTGAGTGTTAATAGTACGATAATTATTGTGATCATGGAAAATAGATAAATATTACTTACCCCTGCCCCGATAGCCACATGATTTCGGCCAGCTTGTATAACGCAAAGCATAATGTGTCAAATAGCGTTACTACCATTTGTCACTACGAGACACGAGATTCACATCTCCTTTTAAATTTTAAACCTTTTCTAACTTATATGCGCAATCAAGACGGACATTGAGAGAATTGTGTCAAATCTTACAATATGTTGGAAGCAAGCCATTTAAAAAAATTGAGATTCACATCTCTGCCCCAGTCTGCATAATTCAGACACCCACAGTAAGTGGTATACCGATAGTGTAGTGGCGTTAAAACACTCTAAAATAACTAATGTTAGCAATTACCGAGTCACTGTATGCGATTAATAAAGGGTGCACGTGCGTTCTTGCAAAATATCACTGGTCGCTTTTATCTTCGGTTAGTTTGACTGACTAAGAGAAACTATGAGATAATAATACGAGGGCGAATGTAATGTATTCTTAATCGGACTTGGAATAAGAACTAAAATAAATAAAAGGTAATTCACAGAATATGTACGTAAATCTCTACGTGAAAAATTCAAAGAAATGACAGTATCAGTATTGTTGTACCCTATAATAGATTCTGGATGTGATAATACTAGAAATAAGAATAAACTTGCATTACCAACAACTATGCTAGGTAATTTTTTAAAGGGAAATGTACCCGCTTTTTCAACAGAATTCCAAGTGAGTTGCAACAATTATAAACAAAAATTAAACAAAATGTCAAAACTTAGATTTTATTAAAACCGCTCGACCGAATTCGATAAAATACCTTAAAATTAAAAACACTGGAAAATAATATTCCAAATTCTTCCAAAATCCAAAAAGAAAGATTCTGACCAATTGAGATCCTCTCCTTCTTCTTCTTAGTCGGTTAATAGTTTCATCTCACTAAAAAAATATTACAGACTGTAAATAAAGAAATTGGATTAAAAAAGAAGAATCTTTATAACTTGATTCTAAAGCTGCTTAATAATTATGTTCATGTTTCACTTTGATGTTACCGTAAAACCGGTGTGATCCTAATAGTAAAAGCGGATAAATCAGGCAAAATTACTCTTAACACTTCCGGTCAAGGTTTGGATTCCCACGAAGGTAGTCAAACTAAAACCCGGTTTAGTTAATTTAACATAGCTGGGATAGTTCATTCTGTAGTTAGGAACCAAACCAAAGCGACTGCGAAGCGGGAGCGTCAGCCGCGCTGCGGACGCTACCCATACTTTATCCTCAGACTAAATATGGTAGTCTGAGACTTTATCTATGGCGCTTTGCACACCTACGCGACCGTTGCGTCGGAGTCGCGCAGGTGTTCACGTTGAGTTTCGCGTTGCGGACGCTCCGGCATCGCATCCCGCTTCCCGCATTACTGACGCGCAGGTTTGGCCTAACCTTATGACGACCGATGTGGCATGAAGGTCCGCCTGCGACACAGGAGGTTGCGGGTTTCATTCACGATAATTCACACAAATTCAATGCTTGTATGATATGCAAATATTTGTACCGGGGTTCTGGGTATTTACTATGTAAAAAATATATTTATCTACGTAATTTATTGTAAATTATTGTCCCGTAATATAAAAAAGGTTACTTTTTATCCCACAAATCAGTTTCCATGGGATAGAATTAGCCTTGGAACGTTTCCATAGGAACAACACGTGCGAAGTAGTGAAGATACTAGTCTATAAATTCGACTGATACAGTTGACTAGATATTTCCAACTTAGCTACACCATTGATAACCCTCATTGATCTGATGTTTTTACAGCCAAGGTTCTTTAATTACTATCATTCAAAGCATTGGGATTGTAAAACCCAACTTCATCATTTAGTAAATTGATTTATGCCTGTGAAAAGACAGTGAGGGCGTGAAATCAGAATAAATACACGGATTCTGGTTGCCTCATCATATTCTAATTAAATATTGGAATTATTAATTGGTAATTTTCACTGTCGGTATGAAATTGACAGGTTTATTTAGAACCCATAACCTTGTAGCCTCGAAAGTGATCGAATCACTTTTAATAGAGTTAAAAGTGTTATTACTTGAAATGGTAGCGTCAATCAAAGTGATGTAAGTTTAAACGAGTGTGTAATTAATGAGGAACGTTACTTTCAAATTTGAGTAAAAGTTAAGATGGTACAGGTCCCTTCTAAGTGGATGAATCAATAAATATTATAAAGTAATTGACTGACTGACAGACTACGCAAATCCTAAACAGCCTATCAGACGCAGAGTTGAAATTTGTTTTAAGTTCGGTTTAAATTATTGGTATTTCAGAGACCTTTAGAAGTTAGATCGTAAAATTTTAAGAAGCATAAGGTTTCCGTTACAAAATAAACAAACACAATGTCTCAGCATTTTATGAAAAAAAAAAATTAAACTAAAAAATTAACTAACATCTCTGCAAAATTAAACTACTGTTTTTTTTCAACTATAAATAAGAGGGAATGTTAAACGACAGATAAACAGTCACCTTATATTGTACGTCTTGTTGTGTAGATAGTTTAGAATTATTTATTTATTATTATTACTTATAATTTCCCAAAAAGGCTGACAAATGATTTGTATAAAATTACCAGAAGTACCGAAAAAAGATGAACTTTTCCTTCCAAACATGACCATGTGTGCCATGACTATTTCAACATCAAAAAAAAACATAAGGATAGTAGATCCTTATAATTACTACATCTGATAAAAAATCAATAGCGTCGTAGAGGTATGCGGTGGAAGTAAATGAAATAAAATGAAGTAAGAGTGTGAGGGAGACATTCTGTTCATTTTTTATTAATTTCATATATACTTTCGGATCCCCGAATCGAATCTACAACCTTGCGTTTCTAGATTAGTTTATGCGGCATAGAAACACTTACAGCCTGTCCAGATAGGGCGCTTTACGCGCGAGTGCCCTCGCGCGTTTCAATTTATATTGCGTCCAGATACGGCGTTTTACGCGCGCTCCTACGCGCGATTTGTATGGGAGGGACCCAGGGACAGTTATAAACATGGAGCGAGACAAAGCAGTCGTGTTGTGGCTTGCATACCAAAATTGTCAAAATCTGTCAAAATTATCAGTCTCCATTTTTGTTCCAAATACGTCCACTCGCGTTGGAATCGCGCGTACCACTGGACGCAGCAATGGCGCCCGAGTATCTCGACTCGCGCGCAAAACGCGCGAGTCGAGAGTCCAGCGCGTTGCTCGCGTTTTACGCGCGAGCAAGGAATCGCGCAGCAGCATCTGGACGGAATGTATAGCGCTCTAGTATTTGGAGAACGCGCGAGTGGTTACGCGCGAGGGCACTCGCGCGTAAAGCGCCCTATCTGGACAGGCTGCTTGTCTTAGCAGTCGCTCGCCGCTCGGGGAGCTTGTTTCTCCCTCACCGCCTGCTGGTTGCGGGCGTACTAACAAAAGCTTACTATGAGTTACCGTAGCTTCTGATCCCCGAATCGCATCCATAGCCTTGCGTTTCTACCTAAGTTCATGCGGCATGGAAACACTTAGTTTTCTCAGTCACTCAGTGTTCGGGAGACCTCGGTCCTCCCTCATCGCCTGCTTGTAGATGACTTACACTCAAAAGCTTAAAATGAGCTAGAAAGAGACGTCTTACCTTCTGATCCCCGAACCGCATCTGCCTCCGCGCGTTTCTAGCCACGTTCATGCGGCATAGAAACACTCGATCTTCTCCGTCGCTCGGCGCTCGGGAGAGCTCGGTTCTTACTGCTTGCTGATCTTGTTTATCGATGACGTCATAGACACTGTCGCCGTGGATTAGCAGGTCTTCCTGTGGGCAATGGGATGAAATTAGCCAAATTAATAAAACTGGCAATTGAGTGTCTGACACCACGTAAAGGGTGTATTAGGAATACTAATTTCTCAGATAATTTCGTTCACTAAGAGTTTTATACTTTTAAACGTGTAGTAATGGTAAAGTTTATATTTTGAAACGACTTCAAAACAAGGAATGAGTTCTCAATTCGATTGTTTTTTGTTTGTCAATATCAAAACTTTCAGAACTAGGTGAACTGATTAGATTGATATTTTTTTATTCTCATGCTTCACAGCTGGGGCTAGTAAGACTAAGCCGAGGCTGTTTGAAAGAAAAATAACTAACAATTTACTTGAGAGTTACAGGTATTTATCCCTGCAATCTTAAAAACAACACTAATAAGTATTCTGAAAAGTGAAGTCGTTTTTTAGGTTTTTGGAAAAAAAGCAAATTATTGTATTGTATTAACATCAGGTCGTCAAGTCATCATTGACGAACTTTTATGGTAGTAACAATTCTCCAAATTCATCTTCTAGTTGTTTAGCGCCACTTGCTTTTAGCAATTATTCAGCCAAGCAGAAGCAACTAGAATTTACAAAGTAACCTGTAGCAACACCCGGCAGTTCTAAGCCTCGAAGCCAAACAAAGCTAAACGTAGGAAGCGTTAGACAAAGGTGCCGCACCTGCGATTAAAATAATATGTCTTGCGGTTACAGAACTGATGAAAACTCCTGCGCAATCTCGCAAAGTATAGCTCTGTTTAAAAATAAAAAGGCAAATGGTGACGGAACCCGCTAGGGCAATTAGCATTCTATCTTTTGTGTAGGTAAGTATTGTTTCGTTTGTGGTGATTTGTTTTCGAAAGGATTGAGTTTTACTAAATAATCTTCGTACCTATTAAGCAGTTGACCTGTAGAAACTGTAATAAACTTGATCATCCTGTATATCACTTAATAAATACCTGGACTTAATTTCGTATGAATTACCGTCACTCAATATGTCCCTATAGGGATTAGAGTTAGTACTAATAATACTATAGTACGAGTATTAAAGTATTAATTCGCTAGTAGATATTGGAACAGGAAGTACGTTTTTTTTCTTAAAAAATAGTGAAAGTGACTTTATGACGAATAATGACGACGTTCACCAATCTAAGTAATATTTACAATGTTCTCAATGCTTTAAAATGTCTCGGCGATAATTCAAATAAGTAATGCAGACAGGGCGCTATGGCGCTCATTAGGGGAGGCCTATGTCCAGCAGTAGACTAAAATGGGCTGATGATGATGATGAATGCAGGAAAATCCACACAGCATCATCTAGCCCCAACCTTAACAGAGCTTGTGATATGGGTACTAGATAACTGATACACTTTATACATAAAAAACACCCAGAACAAATATCAACAGATCGTACATACATTTGCTCCAGAAGATTATCAAACCCGCATATGGACTTTCCCCCGCTCTGCCACTGACGACGTTAAATATTGACAGAGCCAGAAAATCACGTAATTCATAATGTAGTAATATAGATAGATCATAATAACATTTGTCTAGCTCCAAGTACTACTTACATTCTATTGTACCGATAGGAACTCTATAATCAACATGATTACCTTGTAACAACATTGAATTTAAACCTAATAATTATGATTTAACCCTTCCACTCCCGACCTCGGGTCGACGGGGTCAATTTTGTAGTTCAATTTTCTCTATCCGCATAAAATTTCAATTAGCCTGACTCTGGTTTAATAACTTTAATTAAATCATATTCCTAGAGTAAACTTAGGTTTACCCGGAGATTGTAATATTTAGCTAGGGTTGGCACACTGAGCACTATTTATAAGTACGCTGGAGTGAAAATTATAAAAGAAATTTGAATATTCGGCAATCTCTAGCAAAAAATAATTTTCACTTTGTCATAATATTAGTTTCATGGACGATCACGCCGCTCAAGTAAATGCTCAGCGCCAAAATAGTGAAAATAAATTGGATAATCAGTATCCTCCAATAGTAAATCTGACCTATAATGTGTGAAAATACAGTTGGCATATTGTTAGATCAGGAAAAAGTCTGAAGTATTTCCCTAAATCACACCACCATAAATGCTCTAGTTTTTATGGATTACAACAAACCAGGCTGAAATTTTGAATAAAACATAAGCTTCTTTTCATCAAATTTCACGATGAACCTGCGGGTCACAGCTAGTAAATGTACAAGCAATAAATTCGGGCCATAAAAATCATAACAGTCAAGTAAAAAGACGTTCTCTGAATCAATAAACCATCCATCCTACTTATCATAAACACCTTCACACATCGACAGCCCTGAATTACGTCACTCGTCACTTCGCCCCGCCCACCTGTCGCTCGCCCTCCGTTAAGACATAATTACGCTCGCCGCCCGCCCACGTATGCGCCCGGGGGGCTACGGAAATATGAGGAAAGGAACAATATTACCTACCAGTATTTGTATGGTATGGTGAAAAATTACGCTCCTTTTAAGGGTTAAGATTATATTGGTAATAAACTTTACCTACAGTGCCTGACCTCACACTATGTTGTCGGTGTTGTGGTTAAGAGTTACCTACCGCACCGTAAAGCCAAGCTGTTTGTAGTCCATGAAAGTGAAGTCATTGAGGAGTAAAATCTATTGCTGTAATCTGGCATCGAACATTTCTATTCAGGGTCTACCTCTACGTCCGAAACGGCTCAAGCGACAAAGTAATAAACAAAAATGTAGAGGTATGTCTAAGCTGTCAAAACCAATATCTTGTACTTTTAGTGCTGTCTGAGCTTTAATAACCTTAAAGCCTGTAGACCACCCACCGAAATGCTGGCTCCATAGACGAAAGTGAAATTTGTTCTGAGTAATAATTCTGTAGGCATTCCCGCCCTGTCTGGGTCGACTATAGATCTCAGTCTTCTTAGTCTGTTAATACTACAGACACCTAAGTATTTTACTCACAGTGCACAAATAAATGATAACGTCACGTATAAAATATGCATTAGGTGAAAGTTTTTGAAAAGCCATACAGTGTGGCAATGCAGTCAACCTCACGGGGACGCTTCAGATTGGTATTGATATGGATCAGTTTAGCTAAATCTAGACTATTTCTATGATTGTTAAATGAAATAAGAATGTTTCAAATTATTTCAATTGTAGATACTAGTTTTAATTTGTTTCTATTCCTTATTAATAATTTTTAAAAGAAAATACTTACTGTTATACTAAGAGTACAGTTTTATTATAAACTAGCAGCGCCTCGCGGTTTCACAAGAGTAATTCCTGTTCCCGTGAGTATTCCGGGATAAAATATAGCCTGTTTTATTTTAGACTATAATCTATATCTGTGTCAAATCATCCAGATCCGTTCAAAAGTTCTTGCGTGAAAGAGTAACAAACATCCATCCATCTATCCATCCATACTTACAAACTTTCGCGTTTATAATATTAGTAGTTCTCTTGTCACTAAACAAATCTTGAATTACCACGAGCGAACGAAATCTTCAGATTAAATACTCTTGAGATCGATAAATCAATTCCAACAACCTGACAAAACTAACTGAACCTGTTATTTTCCGTATCTGCTATCTGTAATAACGGTGCGAATACAATGGTCCATAGAATCAATCGAAATATCGAAACTGATTTTCATTGAATGCCTGCAAACACTGGTTTTAAAACTATGGAGTTATACTTTAGTGCCTTAAAGAACTTTCATCAAAGCTCTAAATAAAATTTGACATAGAGATATTCCAAATATAACCTAAAAGGCTTTTTCTATCAAGTAGGTAATAGGATTAAATTTATGTACAGATGATTTAAAATGTTGCTAATTCCTAAGTCCTTCTTTATAACAATAAAAAAGCCTAAATAAAAAGGGAAAAAGTATAGACTTCGCATAATGTGACATTTCATAAGTCAGTTCAAAAGAGTTTGTAGAAACGTTTGTCCCAAGGCGGGAATCAAACCTTCCAGCGACATTGGCGGACCTTCGTCCACTGCGCCATTGACGTCGTCAAATAGGTACATCTACTCAGGCAATACACACGTTTAAAAATAACTATTTACCTCAAAATCTAAATCCTTGAACACAATATTTCATTACAACTATCGTTTAATGTAAAACATGTACAGTATATACCAACACCACTAATCACTTGAGTAGCTAGTACGAGTTTGCACAATACTAAAACAGTTTAATACTGCTAACTAATTCAAATGAGATCGCTTTTAGCGATTGCTCTTTATACTTAGTCTTAGTATGCTGTATTTTAATGTATTTATTTCCCTTGTGTGATTTAAGTTATTCTATTCTATCGTTTAGTACTGCTGAATTGCCTAATTTGTACCTACTGCTAAAAATCATCATATTACTCCAAATCATTCTATAACTTTATTAACAACAAAAATTACAATCAAGTCATAGAAAAAATTAAAACTTGTTTATACAATTGAAACCATTGAGCTAACTGTAGACGGTTGCAAACAGTCCAAAGGTGGCTCAATTGATCCATGTCAATACCAAATTCTAAAACTAATTAAAACGTATGAAACTATTAGAACGCTGTCATGCTATGAAAAATAATTTCTCACGTTATATGGTAGGGGCAGTGCATGCCGCCAAATAAGGAAGGATACGAAAACTTGCAAAAGTCATACTAAGGCCCCTGGTAATACACTTAGCAGATGCAAAATAGAGCGAATAGAGCTCCTAAATGCTTATATGAGTGTCATTTATATAGTTATTTGTAAGAAACTGCGGTTATACCTTTAGCCAACAATTTGATGTCGCTTTTGTAATGTAATTTATAGATAGACGAGTATAAACCATCGGTTTGTATGGAATGTAAGACAATGACGTTAAATTATTATATAGTAGGTTATATTATTGTTATTGTTTTTAGAGGTGAATTTATTATTGTCTTATTAGCCTTAGAACCGTACCCTGGAGTCCAAATGATAAAAAATAAAATAAAATTGTCAATAACTTTTTTACTATTTGACGGTATCGCGCATTCATGTATTTACGTAGGGCAGGGGGACGCGCTGATACTATAGTCTATCTAGGTATATATATATATACAGGTTCCATTGAGGTAGTGGTCTTCTGGGTTGAGCAACTTTTAAACTGCTAGAGGTTGCTCCAACTCTGCATACGTGCAAAATCAACAAACACTTGGATTCAACTTAAAAACTAAAATTAAATAATCATCTAGCCCTAAGCAGAGCTTGTGTTATGTGTACTGGATGACGATATAACACATTGCATATACTATTTTTTACTCAACATAGAAAACACACAGAACCCCAGAACATTTACTTGCAGATCGTACAAACTTTTATCCCAAGACGGGAATCGAACCCGCAACTTCTTGCGTCTCAATCGATTGCAAGTACAATACGATAAAAATAGATGCTCTAAACAAAAAACTCTTGACCATGACCACCAGAAAACACATTTCAACAGTCAATAAATCATAACCTGCATTATTTACACTCCACCAATCTCAGAAGTAAAGCTAATGTTAGACAAACACACAGTATGTAGATTAATGATATATCCAGTGTATCGCATATAATTGTATTACAAATGATTCTGAGTCGTAGAGATTGATTGAGGCTGAAATTAAACAGTGTAAACGCCTTGTAAGTAGAAATATAGATGAATGATTTATTTGCTACCGCCACACAATACAATATTACAGCAAAAACAGCAGTAACTTTAGAATTGTTGGCGGAAAAACGTTTGGTAAGAAAATTTTCGACTTCAGTGGAACTGGAATTTGTGACCTTCCTTCCTACGGACCTTTCTACGGACTCAAGTGCCGTTGTTGATGTCCAGCATTGGACATAAGTGAGCTGTTAAATACAAAATTCCACCCTGTATCATCATCGTCATCACTAGCCCATATTAGTCCACTCCTGGACCACCCTGTATATAAAACATAAAATTACATAAGGGGTCAAAAATGTCCCTATCTCTACATTATGCCATTACAAGCCAAGCTAGAAGCGGCACTATTTTTCTAATTGACGAACACAAAGGAATGCATTCTAATACACAAATCAAACCAGACAAACTATATTTGCTAGCCCCTATGTTGCTAGCCCCTATCTTGCTAGACCATATCTTGCTAGATGCCAAATCAACTTGCCAGATCGAAGTAAGCTATACATTCTCATAATATTCGCTCATCATCATCATCATCATCATCAACCTATATTAGTCCACTGCTGGACATAGGCCTCCCCCAATGAGCGCCATAGCGCCCTGACTTCAGCTTGACGCATCCAGCATCTGCCAGCAGTCTTTCGCAGATCGTCATCCCACCTGGCCGGAGGGCGTCCTACGCTACGTTTACCGAGTCGCGGTCTCCACTCAAGAACACGTTTACCCCAACAATATTCGCTCATAACGCACAAATATTCACCACATCGTAAATCTAGCTTCAACATTAGCATATCAGCTATTATTGAATGGAACAATCGGCTTGCAACAATAACGACACATCATCAAGAGGAAAGGGCAGCCACAATGTATTGATATGCAATTGCCTTGTAGGAAGAGCAATTGGCATGAGTCTGGGACGGGGAAGACACGGGAGATTACTTTAGTTTACAAACGTAGTATAAAAACTATTTTGAAGTCGAGCATATTTACATCATGTTATGATTTTTTATTTGAATTGTGTTCCGAATTTGTTTTTTTTACCAAAATAATATGCGAAAAAACCTTATATGTACGCGAAAGTATTAAATAAATAAAACCTAAAATGTAAGCGAATCGCATTTTTATCTTTTTACGACTTATGACAAGTTTTCTTTCTGTATGTATCTTCCGTGTCGTTTGATTCAGAATGTAGCATTTATTGTCCATTTACTGAATAATAACACTTTGTGCAAAATGCAAAGTGTTTTATTTTTTTTATAAATTCCTTAGCGACCCGCTCCGGCTTTGCACAGTTTTATTATACGTATAAACCTACCTCTTGAATCATTCTATCTATTAAAAAAACCGCATCAAAATCAGTTACGTAGTTTTAAAGATTTAAGCGTACATAGGGACATAGGTAAATAGGGATATAGGGACAGAGAAACCGACTTTGTTTTATACTATATAGTGATAAAACGCACGCACTCGTCACGCCTGCATCAACTAAACAGAGATAGCGATACACGGGCAGTTCTTTTCACGAGCCTCGAATTGTGCATTGTGGCATTTCCATATTTTCCATATAACGGAGTCATGTTGCCAGCGTCTTCAGGACGCGACGACTGGTGACATGACTGATATGAATCAGTTAAGGACCTTTAGATTTTCTTTACATGATTGAACTGAATCGTAAGATTCTAAGAAAAAATCAAAGCCAGTTAAACTCTTTACGGAAGGAATAAATTCACAGCTTGCTGTGACGTAGTCGTCAGGTTCCGAGCTAAATGAATCAAAATATTCTGACTACAGACCGTTTCTTACTCCACCAAATAACTAGAACCCTAAACCCTTCAAGATCAAAGGAGTAATACACAAATATGGAGTTTTGGCTTCGATTTAGTAGGTCTTGTTTCGCTGGTTATATTGCCATCAATAAATCCGTACAGTGGTTAGCGCAGCATTGTCTATGGATTGGATTATCATTACATTGTTCGGTTTGCATATTGAATGCGTTCTCTATTGTCTGTACTCTATGGTTCGTTTCGACGTGTGTGGTTTATTACGGGTACGATTTTCAAAATTAATTTATTTTTCAAATTAAGAATTAGAGACTAGTAGAATTTGTGAGTAAATTGAAAACTATCAATTTAGAAATAAATTGACATTTTAGTTATTTGTTCCAAACTTCTTTGATTATAATTAACTGAGAAATTGGAAAATATCCGATATTAATAATTATATATACTGTAAATAGGGATTTATAGATGTTTGAATGCTTGCTACTCTTTCACGCATTATCTACGGATCGGAACGGGCTGAAATAAAAAAAAAAAATTCAAGCAAATATTACAAGAACTTAACCTAGTAAAAACTTTTACAGAAAAAGACGAAATTGTGAATCAGGTGAGCGAAATTTCAAAGAAATTTACTTGGCTTCCTCACTAGGCTGAGCCTGTATCGAGAAAGCCAGACTACAATGTTTCGGTTTACACACAGACAGAAGAAAAAAAAAACGCTAATAAATGTAGACGTAATTCTAGCTGTGCAATAAAAATACCCTAAATCAACACTTTACAGGCAAATATAGAATTTCTTCTTTCTCGAAATCGCTTAAAATAACTGGTAAGTTCAAGAATAATTGGAAACAAATGTTGCACAAAAATGTAGAGTCGACATAATTTGTTGTATTATTATACCATAAATAAATAATGCTGAACAGTTCACATAGCATTATCTAGCTCCAAGCTATGCAAAAGGTAAATAAGTAGGTAAAAGCTTGTGCTGAACCTTAAAAAAATTAACTAGTTTAAATCTAAGACATACATCATCATGTTAAAGATTTTCATTGATAATTTTTATTTAACAATTAAAGAAGGGAATTAGCGGCCTAAATGTAGTACCTACTAGATAAACCATATAGTTAATAAGTAAATTAAAATCAAGGAATCTAATAAATTACAACTTGTATAGGTATACAATTGAAACCATTGAGCTAACTGCAGACGGTTGCAAACAGTCTGAAGGAAGCTCAATTGATCCATGTCAATACCAGTCGGAAGCGTCCCCAAGACATTGGCTGCATACCACGCTGTATGGAAATGCTGATGCGCTGAGTCAGGTACTCACCAGCTCTCGGTTATTTTTTTTAAATAAATACAATACCTATATATACGAATAAATAAATATAGAGATAGATATTTTTATCGCGATAGAAAACACCCAGAACTCCCTGAAATAATATCTCCTTTCTATTTCTCATAATATTATTTTATACTCTATTTTAATGTCTGCGTAGTTATGCGACACTATAAAACTATAATTCTATTACTTTGTATTATATTACTCGTGATATCTTAATTTTGAAATATATTTTCCAAAATATTGTGACATGATTACGACTTTATTATCAACTAGCTGGTACCCGCGACTTCGTCTGCGCATGATTAGTATTTCGAGTACTCGCGATTTTATTTGCGTAATTCCCTTTCCCGTGAGATTTTCGGGATAAAATAAGCCTATGTGTTATTCCAGCTTATAATCTATCTCTGTGCTAAATTTCATACAGATCCGTTCAGCAGTTTTTGCGTGAAAGAGTAACAAACATCCATCCATCTATCAATCTATCCATCCATCTATCCATTCATACTTACAAACTTTCGCGTTTATCAGTTTAATTCAGCTTGGTTCCCCTGGGCTATACGGGTTTTCAAAAATTTCTCACAGCATCTGAACGACGCGCGCGCGTCGTTCAAATGCTGTGAGAAATTTTTGAAAACCCGTATAGCCCAGGGGAACCAAACTGAATTCCGGGATAAAAGGTATCCCATGTCCAATCGTCCCGAGTTCCATTCGAATTCATTCACTTCCGTCGTGATGCGTGGTTTAAGAATTTTTCTTTCACCCTCTCTCCCAGGGGAACCTTACCGAATTCCGGGATAAAAAGTATCCCATGTCCTTCCTTGTAGTATGAACTCAAATCGTCCCGAGTTTCATTCCAACTCATTCAGCAGTTTCGGCGTGATGCGCGGTAAAGGAATTTTACTTTCATACCCTCTCCCATGGGAACCTTACTGAAATCCGGGATAAAAAGTATCCTATGTCCTTCCTCGTAGTATGACCTATAATCATGCCGAGTTTCATTTCAATCCATCAAGTAGTTTCGGCGTGATGCGCGTTTACGATACAGACAGACAGACAGACAGACAGACAGACAGACAGACAGACAGACAGACATGAAAGAAAAAAATTACAGTTTTGGCTTGAGTATCGATAATAGAGTGCCCTCCAAAAAAAATTTTCAAAATATCTTCAATGTACAGAATTGGACCTGTTACAGTTTTATTATAAGTATAGATAAACGTTTTACGACAAGTTAAGAGGTTAAGTTAATCCATAACTTAACTAGATAATATTGTCCAGGTGTGAACCGACCCATTATCTTGTAACGTTCAACATTATCATCATCATTAACTTAGTCCACAGCTGGACGTAGGCCTCCCCTACTGAGCGCCATAGCGCCCTGTCTTTAGCTTGCCGCATCCAGCATCTGCCTGCAGTCTTTCATAGATCGTCATCCCATCTGGCCAGAGTGCATCCTACATTTCATTTGCCGAGTCGCAGTCTGCATTCAGGAACACTTTTACCCCAAGCGGTTATTCGTTCCGTGAGATATGGCCGGCCCACTGTCACTACAGCTTGCTAATTTTTTAAGCTATGTCGATAGCTTTGCTTCTCTGTCGAATATAACTGTTATGAATTTCCTTCAGAGAAACTTCGAGCTCTTTCCATAGCTCGTAAAGTGACTTTGACATTCTTGTAACATTACCTACATCTAACTTAAATAAACACCTACTTAAAATGTTTAGTAAAACGTATATGCCTATCCTGGACAATTGACGCAGTATAATTTAGTCCCAAGCTAAGCAGAACTTGCGTACGTGATAAATACATAGATAGTCTTTTTCTTGTAAATACATATAAAACAAGATATAGATCACACATAGTTGCAGCCTTTACTCTAGTTTACAATAAATTATGAACTAAACTACAGTTAGGCACACCCACGCACCAATTTGATCTTATAAACGGTGTATTAACTATTTCGGCATTGTTTTTAACGAGATATTTGGATTAAGTACTTAGTACCTTATCATTAATCTTAATTGCAGAATACAATAAAATATTGGCTGGGAGGTTTCGATGCCTCACTCGAAACTAAGCTTTGGGTCTAAGATTTATGGTTTGTTTTAGTTATTTTTGGGAGATAATAATAGATGGTATGGATCATTACGCCGTGGCTTATAAGAAGTAAATCGTGGGAACTGGCGATGTTTGAGTTATGGCATGATGGTACAGATGGGACTGTTATACTTATACCTACTTATACTATTATATCTAGACTAGTAAGACTAGTATTGCCAGCGGCTTCGCAGGCAATACTTTCTATGTAAAAGTCTAAAGGGTATTTTTATTCCTGATTCCTGAACTGATCTATTAGGTAAAAAGTAGCCTATGTGTGATTTCAGGGCTAAGTTTACACAATTTCTACCCGATCCGTACAGTAGTTTTTGCATAAAAGAGGAACAAACATCTACACCCATACAAACTTTCGCGTTTTTTATTTATGTATAGTAAGACTAGTATCTGCACGTGGCTTCGCACTACTTTGAACTACAGCTATTCAAAATTTCAGCCCGACCCATTCAGTTGTTTTTGCGAACCATCTATACAAAGTTTCGCGTTTTTTTAGTAAAGGCCGTACCCGGATGCGATGAACAGTTTGAAAAAAGAATAATCAATGGTTCGATTTTTGAATGATTGCCGTAGCATAGTCCCAACAGCCAGTCGCATTCTATTTTCAATAAGAACAAGACAGACATTTGAAAAAGTTTGTCATAATATAAACTTCTGCAAACAAAGAAGTCATAACACCATACTAGATATATTTATATCTGGGAATTATTTAATAACGATTCAATGAAGATTGGTTAGCAGAATTACGACCCTGTAGAAACATATACATAAGTGAATATTTATTTTGTTACTTTTGTAAGGATGAGTTAGGAATGTTTGGACAATTTCATAAGACAATATGATACGCTTTTTGAAAAAATAATTGTATTCAAACTCAAACTCAAAGTGCTACTTTAATTATTAGGTTCTTTAGACCTAATAAGTAGGTTTTTTGATCCGTCTGAAATTCAAATTAAACCTACTACTAAATTAAAACTAGAAAACAAAGTAATCACTTTGATTTTTGTTGACTACAATCTTTTTAACCTTCACCTTGATAGATTGTTAGTTTTTGAGTTGAACAAAACTCGTCCCAAGCTTTTTTATCTTTTGATAGAACAAAGCATTTCTATAAATATATCTACCCAATCAAAACAAGAACATTTTGATCCAATCAGAAGTCTTCGGTGCGTTTGAGCGAAAACATTACGAATGTGCGCTCAGATTAGATAAGAAACTAGTTCAATCATATTTTCGACTAATTTATCATTGGTAGCTTGCGGGACTATTCCAGTTCTATACAGGGTTAGCTAGCACAAGTACTTAGTCTATAATTTTCAAATGACTTAAAAAAGGAGGTGGTTTGGAAATTGGATTTTTTTCAATGTGTCGTAATAAATGTTTCTAGGTTAACTGCTTTTGATCTTTCTTTTGGGGTCCCATATAAATTAGATTGGTAGTTTTAGAGTTATCTTTAATCATGTGTGAAATTTGAAGTACTTAGTTTGTTAGTTTTTGTAAAAAAACATAAACATAGGATATGATACTCTATTTTATTCTTTTAGATCTTTAATTCATGTCAACTTAGATAATAATTTATAACCATCTAGTGTAATGTATTAAGTCTTATAACATAAGCTTGGGACTAGATGATGCTGTGTAAATTGTAAAGCTGTTGGCCGATTATTGGAATTTATAAGACTTTATTTTTAAGACTTAGTATTATTTACTTTAGTTTTTTGTGGGGTTAATTCAATATTATTTTTTTATTTAACATTAAGATTAATTATTAGACCTTTATTTTTCTTTGTTAATAAATAGTTATAATACAAGAAGTACTACAAACTGTAGTGCCCGGTGTGGTCCGGATACAAACGCCCGCCTGACCCCGAATGGTGGCTCGTTATTGCGCCCGCGCAGAGAATTAATCACTGCGTTTTATTGTACGCCGACTTATACAGGCTGTTTACTATTCTATCATAATAATGATATCAGCGTCATCTAGCCCGAATCTAAGCAGATTTGTGTTATGAGTACTAGTACCTATAATAACAGAGTGGATAGTATCTGGCGTAGCATCTTGGGGACGCTTCCGACACTCTATATTGTCTGCTCAACATTTTCAATAGTAAATACCTACTAATTTTAACTTGTGTCTATTCTTTGATTGTTATTTTAATAAAAGTCTTAACATAGTTTTTCTTAATCTTTCAGCCTTGACCCTTTACCTGCCCGATTTTATACCAGATATCGTGTCCTCAGCGCCCAGCAAAGTCTTAACTTCACCATAGCGAAATAGACACGAACATATTTTTCGGAAAAAACTGACGTAACCGCTTAAAGGGTTAAGTTACATCGATTACAAACACCCTGTATTTGAATTTTGGCGGTACCGCTGTGTGAAACATCACTACCTACTAGAGAGGGACCTAAATAATGATAGCCAGTCAATATCATCAAATTATGATTAATAAGCACAGCTGGGCGAACAATGGAGGAATGTCTACAGAGATGGTCTGCCGACGGCTTTTAATGCTCTCTTAATGGTATGTTTGATAGTTTGATTCCAAATTCAAATACATTTATTGCATGAAATACATGTTATAAAAGTTATTTTAATATACTGGAATGTCACAATGTATTCTGCCCTATTGGGCGTGCAATGCACTAAAAATTACATACCTAACTAATATAATTCTAAACAATTGAAGAAATAAAAATAATAATACAGTGATTCAAAAAAAAGGGAAGTCAAGCTACAATTTATCGGTCATATATTCCTTTTGCTTTTCCTTTTGCTGAAAGTTTGAATTTTCCGCAGAGAAACATGTAAAAAAGTAGAGTTTCAGTATGTGTCTCCTTTGAAACAAACACACTGATTTCAGTAGAGTTTTTCATATTGCAGAAAAAACTTTTTTCACTAGATATGGCCGGACCACTGCAACTTCAGCTTGCTAATTCTCAGAGATAGCCGATAACTTCGTTTGACCACAATCTCACCTAATGGTAAGTGACGACGTGGCCGAAGATGTATCACGAAAGTCTAGAAGACATCTATTCACTCCGTTTTGAAGAGACATTCTATCCTGTACTTGACTTATGTTGCCTGAAATAAATGATTTATTATTATATATTATTATTAAGGGTGCAGACTCACCATAGAATGTCCCAGGTATTCAGCCGCGTTGTCGGATATGTACAATAGTTTGCCGTTTTGAGTCATCATCATCAGGAATCCGGTTAAAGCCTGTCAACAGAAACAGAACAATCAGATAGGGCCTGAATTACACTAAATAAATCGCTTAACCATTTCAGTAGTATCGTGTCAAAATTACAGTGTTAAACTCTTTTGGTATTCTACTAACATAATTTTTTTGAGGTTCATTCATAGCTGGGACGATTGCGTTGATGACTACCAATTTGACATTCTATTAATGAATGTCTCTTCAAGCAAAAAAATAGTAGAATAACAAATGCAAAAACGTCATTTTAGCCCAGAAGGTAGGTAATTAACTATAATGGCTTAGTCTCACATTATTAGGTAAAGTTCTGACGACCTATGTGGCACGACGGGCGAAGCTGCGATGCAGGAGATTGCGGATTCGATTCACGCCTTGGGAGAAATGTTAGTACGATCTGCAAATACCTATTTGTTCAAAGATTCTGGTGGTTTTCTATGACCTATAATAAAATACCTATCTTAGTAATGTAATTGTATTAAGTAGGTATATTAGTCATCTATTGCCAAGTCATATGCAAGAACGAAAATACACTTTACCTACTATTGTGTATTTTCAGTCTTGCTAACACAGCTTCAACTTCTTGATTATAGCTCTGCGTCTGGTTTGACACAATTTTGCCGTGTTAATAAAAAAAGAGTCGTGTATCTGACAACGTCAGACATCTATCAAATCCATCAGACAGCCCTTAAATTTAACCTGTAAACTGAGTCAGCTCTAAGCTTACTTCCATGATTTATCAAACTATCCTACTATACTTCATAGTTTATGTTGTATTGTATCTTGAATTGAATGTTTTGTATAGCGTTTCAGCATTGTGGCTGAGAAATATGTGCTCTGTTGGTGAAATTAGAGTGTATTTAAAGCTTAACTAGCTGTAGGTGGCCCATAAACTCTTAGGATAGGAATTCTTGATATTTATGTGTACTAAGCTCTACTGTGGCTTTAATAATAGACTCTAGGCTTTTGATTTATACGTCAGCCACTTTCTTTTTAGGCGGGAATCGAGCCCGCGACCTCCTGCGTCAAAGTTCGTCATCTAGGTATGTCATTCTTAATTAATCATAAGTATATCATACTTCTAAAACAAAGTAACAATTAAAAACCCTTTCCATAATCTGTAATCTTAAATTAAGAACCCTTAAAAAAGAACGCTTAAACATTACTACAAACTAAGAAAACCGTATCATTAAAACCTCTAAGATTACGTTAATTAGCGGTTACATGACCACACCCATTAGCAACCAATCAAATTACATCTGTCCTTGTTACTCGTAAGCTATCATAACATGTGTGAAAGGGACAGGAGCTGTAACATGCGTGTGAGTAAACTTGATCGTGGGAATGAAGAACAATAAGAAGGCGGTGAAATTTTTGATGAGTTAGAATTTGTTTATTGCATTTAATTAGAAGTAAAGTACGGTAAATTACGTTACGTGCTGTAAACAAAGTCTAGAGAATATGAGAATCGTTACAATCAATACAATCTATAATCTAATTTATAGTATCTAATAAATAATACTGGACAATACACAGAAACATCATCTAGCCCCAAGCTTAGATCCGGTTTGTAATGGATACTAGATGACTGATATAAAACAATACATTACCTACATAGATATAGGTAAATGTTTTTCATATAATTAGAAATCACACAGAAATCCGTAAAAAATATTTATTGATCATACATTTATCCCAAGGTGGGAATCGAATCCACAACCTCCTGATACATCGGTCGTCAACATTATTAAATGTCGGAAGGAATTTGAAATTGGAATCAATCAAAACCTCTTTTAAAATATTCAGTGAAGAGAAAAACTGATCTTAGCTTGTTTTGCTTCTGTTTTCAAGAGATACCAAAAAGCTATAGGATCTTGGTGGTAATTTACCATCCTACTTAAAAAAAGGAAATGAATCAATTAGGTACCTTAGAAAATCCAAAGTTAGGTGCGTTTGTCTGTTGTTGATTGATGTCAAAGCGCTTGAAAACTGAAACAAAAAAATACAAATTGAAGCTCACATTGTTACACAAATTAAAACTAATAATAATTTGTTATTATGCCACAATTGACCATACATTAAGGTAGCAATTGACCTCTATTTAAAAAGATTTATTGGACAGTCACGGATCTATCGAAATTGATTTGTCTTTTATTAAAATCCTATAATGACTGGCCTAAAAGAATAATCAAATTATAGATTGCGACTTAAAACCTCATAAATCAAAATAAGATTGAAAAGATCGATAACTTATCACGCATTAATTGTTGTGACACATCACTAAATACGCCCACATTGCTCTAATGTAGACTTATCAAAACGGTGTAGTAAAACCACTGAATTTTATGACCAGAAGCATACTACCTAATGTGGTATGCTTTTTTTGATTGTTTCAATAAAATCAGCGCATATCATTCTTTTTAAGATTATAAAAAATGAAATTAACAATTAGACTCTATTTTTTTATGTCGTATCAAAGTTATTTTTTGTAGGAAACTAAGTGAACCGATTTAAATATCTTTTTATTATTTATAAGCTGCACCAGCTTCTTGTGTGAAAATTAAGGTCAGTCAGCAGTTTTTGAAAAAAAAATACAATTAACTAGGTAACAATATTTTCGTCTTGTTAGCGTTCTTGTTAGAAATCAAAACCTTGCGGTATAACTACACTTTTTTGATATATTATTCGATGTCATTGCGCACTTAGGGGACAAACATAGTTCGTAATTAATCGATAATATCTATCGATACTTTCTCGTCGATAAACAATAACCAAGAGCGGGCAGTCGATAGTATCGATAAGATATGGAATAATTCCCAACTCTAATGGGCCCGCCACGGTGCGAGTACAGATTTTATACTAACAGAAGCAAATCTCTTCAGAAAATGTACAGGAAAACTTTTTTAAAGTAAGTAAAGCTATGGAAAAAAATGTTCACATACGAAGTTGTGTGTGTAATTGTGGCATAATAAAAAATGTTCACATACGTGAAAAACTGTTGTACTTCAATAAATTAAGTTCCATTATAAAAAATTTAAACTCATTCAATGCATTTAAATTAAAATTGATGGCAGATGATTATTTTTAGATGCATTGGGGATTGGAAAATACCTACTATACGTGCGAAAACGACCTACCTACTCAATTTGTAAGTACTTTAGTATAACTTTTTTCTCATCTTATTGACATTGTGTCTATTTGTAAATAAATTTCTCTAAACCAAAACCAGAACAAAACTATCCTGATAAGCTGAACTACACCGGCCTGTAAAACTAAGTATCAAAATTGCAATAATTTTTTAAATAACATTATCTTTCCAAATAAGAAGGACTCGAAAAGAGTTTAATTTTGTTTACTAAAACATCAAAGTCGGTAAATTTTGATTACTGATTGAACTAGACATCAGTATGCGTACTTATTTAAAAGTTTTGCAGGATTTTAAATGTGAAGCTCTCTCTCTGTAGAGTTGTCATACTGTGGCAAAGGATTTACACTTTCTAAAGTGTATCAAAATGGGTTATATCGATGGATTAGAATAAAGATAAGTTATGGGTGGTTTCACGGCAAATAAACAATGCGGTACGGGCCTTATTTTGACAAGCTTTCATGATTAGATTAGGGAACGATAGTAGTAATACAAGTTTAATCTACATCAGGAGTTTAACTACTGACTAAAAAGGGAACAAGCCGCATTTACTTTTGAGTATCAGTTATTTGTTACTCTAGTCTCTGAAGAATAGGGTTCGTAATGATTACATCCGACAGAGAACAAAGTTATAGACATAGCTCGAAGAATTAGCACGCTGAACGCTGAACCGACAAACGATTCGGTTAACGTGTTGTTGAATGGAGACGTCGATTCGGCAAACGTAGTGAAGGAAGCCTTCTGGGCATGTGGGATGATGATCTGCGAAAGACTACTGGAAGATGCTGGATGCGGCAAGCTGAAGACATGACGCTAAGGCGCTCATTAGGGGAGACCTATGTAGGTACATCAGTGAAGTGATATGGGTTGATAATGATGATGGTGAAATTATAGGTTTAGATTGAAAGAGTTATTTGAACGACATGAAAGAGCGTTAATCAAATAACCCTCATGAAATGTCTACCTCTTAATAAAATTAATAATATCACATAATAATGAAACCTTAGGACTCGCTAATATAAATATAATAGTCGCTCGAGGCATTAGAATAATATCAGCTGAGTAAATGTCTCACGAAGCGTGTTAACTGATTCTAATGCTGGAAGCATTTGTATTATCTGTTCTACGGGAAACCATTTAAATATAAAAATACAGTATATGCAAAGGAAATAGTTACCCCCTTCGTTGTTATGATAAGTGTCATACTGATTATGATGTGTCATTTATCTCTCTAATATTATAAATGCGGAAGTTTCAATGGACGATATCTCTTGTTAAATTTTGAATATGAAAGGGATGTGTTTTAGGCCTGGAAAAACACATAGGATTTTCATAAATTTTCTAGCGGTTGATGCCGCAGGGCACAGCTAGTAAATAAATAAATAATACTGGATTATTCGCACAACATCCACTAGCCCCAAATTAAGGGTACTATATAACTGATATGGGTACTTAAAAAATACACTAAATATTCTAGTATAGATATCTGCTACTATTTTAATCAAAAACTACTATACAGATCGTGCTGAAATTTTGAATATCCGTAGTTCTATCCGTGGAATAAAAGTAATTCACACCATAAACTAGTTCAAATGAGATATAAATTACGTTGCAACTTTCCATAGAATCAACGCATGCGAAGCTATAGGCGGATACTAGTACCTATAACTACATAGTTTAAAACAATGTCGCTTTATCTGTCCCTATGTATGCTTAAGTCTTTAAAACTACGCAACGGATTTTGAAGCGGTTTTTATAATTGATTGATTGATTCAAGAGGAAGGTTTATACATATAATAAAAACGTGCATAGCCGGGGCGGGTCGCTAGTATTATATAAAACACCTGAACAAATATCTGACACGACTTGCTCCACGAAATATTTCGTCTCATTATAGTAAATGCTAACATGGAAAACATTGGTGTAGGTAATTAACAAGAAACGTGACTTCGGCGGTACATTACATCTGTTTGCTTGGTTAGGTATTTTATCTGGGGTTTGCGTTAGGTCAGTTACCTGGTCTTAAAATGAATGAATCCCGTGATGGATCGTGTTGATTTCACTTAATCTTTAGCCATTGAAGTTTGTGTCCTACCAATTTCAAGATCCATACCAAAAGCTCTGCTTAGCTTGGGCCAATATGAAGCTGTATGAATTGTTCAGATTTTTTTTTTGTATTTTAGCTAACTCGTACTCGCAAATACTACAATTATTTATCGCCCAGGCGCTTAAGGTCGAACCGCACTAGCGCGGCACTGCAGTAGAGAGGCTGCACGACAGCGGAGCGGCAGCGGCCGCTGTACTGCGTTCACATTCATTTGAAATAATATTTTTCTGACCGCGCCACGCCTCTCTGCTGCATTGCCACGTTAGTGCGGTTCCACCTTTAAACGTCCACTGCCGTCTAGTCTATCCCAAAGAACTTTGTCTTTTGTCGTGAGCTTTTGTTATAACCAAAACGCTTGGCAGGCGGACTGGTGATCAGAGCTTGAACTACTAGAATTTCTTTCCGGCCCTTCCGGATCTCGAGTTTGGGCCTCATTACCCTGGCATCTACTCTACATCTACATCTACTCTACCCGGGCTGAAGACCCCTTGGTCCTTGAGTTCTTGCGAAGAAGGCTCATATTTCGATAGTTTTAGCAGCAACACCAGTCTGTATGGTAAAAGGGCCTTGAAACTAATAATTTTCCTCACACTTTGCTATTTACTAGGGCACGTGTATCGCGAGGCGTACGCTTCTATTGGTTAGTTCTATTAATTAGCAGGTTCCGTTTGCGCGCGCGCAGGTAATCAACTCTACCTCAACTCTACCATACAATTATTTATGCCAACTTGTTTGTTTTTGTATTACATGATGAAATATCTGAAAGACGAGTGTTGTGAAAAATATGTCGTATTTGATTTGTGCTTATTTGATACTATAAGCAGTACTGAGGGACAGTAAACTTTTGGATCTAATCTTCCCAACAGAAATAAATTTCAAGTTAGTTAAAAAAATAAATGGTTTTCAATTCTTACGCGATTTCAAACCAACGTTTGAAAATTTTATAGATAGTGATTCATTTATTTCAATCTTATACTTATCATTATTATACTTATAATATGATTATTATTATATTTTATTATGTATTTTACACAAAATCAAAAGTTTGGCTGCAGTTTTAGTATATTTAATAAGTAGGTAACTAAAAAATTATGAAAGTAATATATAGAACTAATTAAATATGGAAGTACCAATTTTTTCATCACACTGACAAAGCTAGAGGTTGTGTTTCTTGACCATCAAGCTCTACAAGATCCATTGCACAATACATAAAAACTATATTTAGTATATTTTAAAATCCAATAATACGTTTATTCTAGCTAATCTCTAGTTTGATTTTCACCAGCCGCATCAAACCAGCCAATCCCTCCAACTGACAGCTGTCAATCGTAAAGTAGGGTTCACACGCTCGTGACAGGGTAATTTGGATGACCCGTGTGAATGGGTCAGCGAGCATGCGCATGCGCCGGCCTTAGTTGCGTAATGCTTCGGTTAACTGGCTTTTGGGACTTCGATGAATTCTTCGATGATGAACGGAATTATATGATAAAATAAATGGTGGCGCCACTTTAGGTCCTGTTTGCGCCTTAAACATACAAACTGCTATCAAAATACATTAATTAATAAATTAGTTTAGGAAAAAGGGATTTGCATGTTAATAAGCTAAAAAGTAGCCTGTACAGCCTGTACTATGCAATTAAGAATCTTGATACCCGATTTTTCTTATAAATTTTCGCATCGCCTTCCTTAGTACTGCTGAATATTCCCTCTTTTGTAGATATCTTTTTAAGTTTTTAGAGTTATTTCTAGTTATTACATTGTGGTATTGATTATGAGATAATAGTGACACGATCACACAAAAGATGCAAATATAAAAGAGGTCCTTGGGATAGGATCTCTTTTATATAATTTTATTGATATGTTATAATAATTATAAATATACGTTAAACATTATTCATCGGCCATTTGACAATCAGTTTTTATTCTTCCCCAAAAAGGATTCGCACGATCTAAAGTTCTAAACCTACAAAGGTACCTACATTGCTAGTGAACCTAGGTTCGAATCTTCTTTTAAATTGGCCGTGAATTTGCATAGCCTCGTTTCACGGATTCCTTATAAGGGCTATGTGAACTGTAGAGATAATTTGAAATAATAAGGCAGAAACCGTTTCTAAGTTCAAACTTAGTTTGAATCTATAGAAAACAAGTGGAGTATATTTGGTTCTAGTTTTTGTTATTAAGTAATATATATCTACCCGATACAGTTTAGCTTGAGATCAACCGATGTTTACCGAAGTCGCTCACTCCGGGCCTCGTAAAATGATTTTCTTAAATTCTGCTTCGCACAATAAAACTGTTAAATGTCCCTAGTTTATTTATCTTTTCATTCCTAATTTGGTAATTAGACGTTTTTAAGCAAATAAAAACATTTCTCTCTCTCTCTCTCTCTCCCATATGGCCCGGTTCATAATCAGAGCTACGGTGGCATAGGACAAAACCTGCCTACTTACGTTTGCTATTCTTTGCTGTTTATACTTTTGCTTTGACAATACCTAAAAACGCTGGTGATTTTATTTTAGGTCGAAATTAAACATTTTCTATACAAAAGATCTCAACGCGCTCGCCGAATTTCCTTTTCATGAATTTGGTGTTTTATAAAGGTATGAATATTTATACTGTTTAACGGGATAAATAGTAATTAATAAATTTGCCTAGGAATATTCTTTATACAAAAGCTTTAATATCTAAGATCTAGCATTACTACGTTTAATATCATCAAAATCAGCGACGACAATTGGCAAAGATATCGAGTACCTAATTAACATTACACACTAAAAACATTCAGCCGAAAAGAGAAAAGCGTCATTCTATTTTTGTCAAAAGCCTTTTCGTTTTAGTGTTGATTAACAAAAATACCATTCTCTCACAACAAAGGAACCTCATACTAGTGACAAACACAATGCATAATGTAAGGAATCAACACTCCTTGTATTAAAGGTGACTGTCCACCGTATTAGAAATGTTTCAAGCTCAGTAAGTGACTCGAAACGGACTACTATGCCCACTAAAACGCATTTTCGACGTATCAAACTTTTGTAGTGACTGTTTAATATCCGTAAAGACAGTTCTTTCAGTAGTTGTAGTTCAACAGTTTTCGTTCTCGATGTCTCGGGTAGAACCGACTTATCGATGTCTGTTATAAAATTATCCCTGAGACAATTGAATCCCGTTTCGATACTGTAATCTCGGTTTGAAAGTACCAAACCGTAACGTGGTATGAACCCTACTGTCACCAGTAAAGTATTCTCCCGGTAGTCGTTGACGGTCCGTGTAAGATGACGGAATGGGCAAAGTGGGCCATAAAAAGAATATTTTTATATCTGACACGTTCCTAGTTCCTACCATGACCGTGGTTGTAGTGGGCAGAATCCTTAAGGTGGACGACAGACGTGGTGGCCAGATGGACCGATACATACATTAGACTAACGAACATCTCAATTTCACTAACCAGTAACCACCAGCTCACCTGCCTTCTGCTAGGATGCAAGGTGATAAATCATTTTATTTACTTAGTGGGTTTTGAAAGGATGAACGGATTTTGTTTGAAAGATGTTTTGAGGAAACTCAATGACCTGTTTTCTCATGTTTTGGGAAAACTAATCAAATTAAACCTGTTTATTTATGGCTCTCGGCAAAACATATTAATTTATTTCTAAAAAAATAATGAAAATAATCCTTTATAGATATTTTCATGATTATAATAATAACAATGCTGGACACAACATTATGACAAAAGTAAGTAGAGCTTGTGTTTCGGGTACAGATAATTTATATAATTAATACGAAGATAAAGAAATATATTACTGTAAATACGTATAAATTTATAAAATATCTAGAACATCCAGAACAAATGTTTGTACGATCTTCAAATAATATTTTTTTTCCGGGGCGGGAGTCGAACCCTCAACCTGCGTTACAGACAGACCTTTGCCCGCCTCGTCACAGTAGTCATCGTAAAATATGGTGAAGCCCATATCCAAATACAAGAACCACACGCGTATTATTAAATTCTGGTGAAACCACTAAAGTGTATAATGTAGAGCATGTCCTAAGGAAAACATTACTCTTGCGTATATAGGAAGAGATAATTCTCTTATAAACTAATCGTAACAATCCACCTAAAATCCACGTGATGTAAGTATAAAATCTCTGGAGACACCGGTTTATTGAAGTTATCTAAACGCATTCACTGCCCAGGCAGCTGATGGATGAATACTTTCATGTACATCGTAGGCCCTGAAAGTGGTAGTATTCCCAACTTACACCAGAATAAGGGCCTAACCAATGCTCAAATCGATCTATCGATTGGCCACATAAATACAGGTCATTCGATTTATGAATCACTTTGGAAATCGATTTGGACAACTGGCTATTAATTAAGTTGTTGTTAGATTGGAAATTAGATAGGGTTACCGCTGGGCGGCGATGGCTTTTATATATGGAAGCTTTACGGGTAAAGGTAGCTGTACACTAAACCATGACGTACATACCAAGCACAGCGACTGTTCTTGGTTCTAGAACGGACAAAAGTGGACATGAAACAACATCGAATTGTAATTGAATGCGTAATTAAAGTCATTTCTCCAACTTCATAACATTTTCTACACTCTAGCTCTTAAGCTCTAGCTCTTAAGAAATTCCTATTATATGTTCGGAGGGCAAATTGAGGTGATTTTCTGATTGATGTAAGATCTACTATGCTTGTAAAGAGAAAGTGGTTAAGTTTGTGCTATGTTATGGCTAATCTTCGGTCCGGCCTACGGGCTCTACAAACTCTTTGGCCAATAAAATCGAATTAAATAATATCACACTTTCTTGCGATATAAATTATAAACGCGAAAGTTGTATTGCAGTATCAGATGAATGTCTGTTCCTATTTCACGCGAAACTACTGAACGGATTGGGGCTTTAATTCGATTTTCAATATACGCTAGGCTTGGAATAAAACTCAGGCTACTTTTAATTCCATAAATCAGTTCCCATGGGATAGTAATAACTTGTTAGTGTCCATAGAAACATCTGCAGAAACTACTTATGTCCATAAACACCTAAGACTACAGTGGGCATCTACCTTTACACATCTTCACGTACCTTCGGTACCTACAAAACCAGAGGTGCTAAGAGGTGAAGCACCATGCCTTATGGTAATCTTTCAAAATATAATTACTGGTTAGATATTGTACTAGTTTCTAAGAAAAAGAACTTGGTGATTAAAAGCTATGTGCAACACCTGTGTCTCAATTAAATGTTGTTTATGCTTGTGCTTAACTAGCTTTTTTCAGTGACTTTCTTCGTTTCTTAGATTATATTTTGTACATTCAAAACTCACATTAGGTATTTTTACAATTTATATCGTCACAAAATAAGAAAAGTTTTTCGCAGTATTTAAAAATAATATTTACAGGACCTATGTACTCGTATTATGTATTCTCGCAAAACTTTTATTTTGACCACATATTACTAGAAACACAATTTCATTAATTTTATTTTAAAAATGAATTTGTTTTTAATGTATTTTTTTCTTTTATTATTCCATACGTTTTCTATAAAATATTCTTTAAAAAAAGTGTCGACTTAAGTATCACCGTGCATTAAAAAAATCGGAAATCCGTGTATCCTTTGAAGCACATTTAACTAAATAAATGTTCATTTAACTTCTATCTTATTAGCTCTGTTATATGAACTTACGTTAGCAATTTGTAATATTGGCAATATTTGAATAATAAAAACTGACGGCTCTATGAATCCACACTTCATTCATATTCTTGCAACACTTTATTTGTAGATTTTGACAGTTCATTTCTGTGACTGACATGAGATGATTTATTGAAAGTCTTGAGTGGCCATGATCATACGTTTGTTTGTAGAAAACCATTGAAATTGATGCAATACGAAATTAATAATTGCCTTACGTAAACTGTTACCAGAAAAAAAAAATTGAGAATTGAAATTGAGTTTGTTTTAAGTATATTTCTACGTTTTCGGATAACATCTCATAAATGAAAAAACATTCAATCACAACACAGTCTGACAAATATAAACAAAGTCTGAAAAATTAATAACTTTTGAACAAATTTTACTATGATTTTTAGATACGTCTCCGTTCCAAATAGCAAAATAATTAAAGGGCAAGGGTTCAAAACAAAAAAAATCTACACGTGCAAAGCCGTAGGCACAGCTAGTAATATATCAATCGGAAAAGTTGTACGTATGGATGTTTATTACCTGCGTCTTCACGCGAAAGCTACTGCACAGATCGGGTTGAATATTGCGTACACTTATAGCCCTAATTACTATCTACCTAACGCATTTTCGATAAAATGCAAATAAATTAAACTAAATCACTATGCTAAATTTAAATTTTGGTGCTAAACTTTCTTTCCAACATTTTTCCTTCTCCCCTGACGCTCGATAATATAAATTAGAAATTCAGTTTATTTTAGTTAGTACTGTTAGTTTATTCATGTATGATGAATATAGCTAGTCTTTAATAGTGCAATTATAATAGTAACTTCCTTTCTAACAGCTATTCATACATTTTCCCTGATCCCGCACAATCACTACATAGTATAAAACAAAGTCGCTTTCTCTGTCCCATGTCCCATGTCCCATGTCCCATGTCCCTATGTCCCTTTGTATGCTTAAATCTTTAAAACTACGCAACGAATTTGATGCGGTTTTTTTAATAGATAGAGTTATTCAAGAGCAAGGTTTAAACGTTAAATAAAACCGTGCGTAGCCGGGGCGGGTCGCTAATACCTACTATAAATTCGAAATTAAGTTTATTTTACTAAGTAGGTACTGATAGTTTATTCATCTTACATCTAGGGTCTGTAATAGTGCAATTACTATACTATAGGCATGTAATCCTGGCTATAGTAACTGTAGGATTACATGTAACAGTGTGTGGGTCAAGGTCCCGCACAAGCTCGACTGGTACGATAAGGGCTATCGACCACTGATAGCGAAAAGAAAACATTATATTTTCTTCGCCACAATATATTATATATAATATTACTTTACTACTATTATACAAGCAGTGCCTCGATGTGTCACACGCGTAATTCCCGTTCCCTTGGGAATTCTGGGATTAAATATAGTCTATGTGTTATTCCAGACTATAATCTATTTCTGTGCCAAATTTCATCCAGATCCGTTCTGTAGTTTTTGCGTGAAAGAGTAACAAACATCCATCCATCTATCCACCCATACAAACTTTCGCGTTTATAATATTATTAGGATATGTGGCGTAAAGCGGCGTCTCATTTTGCGTGAATCTTATGTCTTATAGAGATAATATAGAGTCTAAGCGCTAAGATTGGCGGGCAAACGATAATTTGACGAAACAGTGTTTCGTACAATATTCAAACATGACCGCAGTGGCGCAGGGGCAAAAGCTCAACTGCGCCACTGAAAGTTGCGGGTTCAATCAAATCAATATCTTTATTTCTTAAGGCTTACAAAATTAGCACTTAGACAGTCAAATTTAATACTATAGGTACATAATTATCAAAATAATATAAGAAATAAAATGGTTATAGATTTTCCCTTCGCTTCAATCTTTTGTCCACTAGTGGAATAAGCGAAACAGAGTTAAGTAGAGCTTGAGATATGTTTATTAAACATATAAAACACCATGAACATGTATTTGCAGATGGTACCTACTAACATTTGTCCCAAGGCAGGAATCGAAACCGCAACCTCCTGCATCGCAGGCGGACCTTCGCACACCATATCGGTCGTATTAAATAAACGTATTAAACTAATCATAAATAAAGTCTAAGTTGCAAATCTTGTAGTGGAAACCAACCTTTACCCCCGTACCGTACGCACGAGAAAAGATTTATGGTTCCGACTGTTCACTATTATTACACATAATGTTTAACAATTGAATATTATTTTAATAAACATGTAGTACTACGTCTATATTTCACTGGGCCTTGGAATGTTGAGAAATGATAGTAAAATAAACGCAGAATTTAACTTTGCTAGTAGGCATTCTGAACAAATTATAGAAACATTGAAAATTTATTATATGATGTAGTTTATATGAAGTAGTTTTATTTTTTCTATTTTAGTAAGAGATACGAAATTTTTTTGATGGCCACCAAACCCTGTTTTCTTATTATTTCGTGTTTTCGTATTACTTCTTAGAAAGCCAAAATAAAACTACTACAGATGCATTAAAAAAAGGTTTTGATATGACGATTTTATTTTCTTCCTATCCAGCACTCATTTTCGCCAATTTAAAAAATTAAGACAAAAAAGACGAATATAAAGCGAAATGTAATAAGTATGAATTTGTTAATCAATTCGGTAGTCTCATAAATTCTCAAATATTTACAACCAAATAACTCTTTTACAATCCATAATTAAGTTAATTGTTAAGTTACTATAACAATTAACACCGCTAAGGTCAGATATTACTATTCACGATTATTACAATCGATTTACGCGTTCACGATTCTATTGAATGACCGATTCGAATCGAAAGATGTTACGTGTGCGTGTAACCTTAAATCATAGTTTGGTGGATAAATCTAAACCAAAAGTAAAGGTTTTTTTAACCGAAGATAATACAATTTGTAAAATACGTACAATTATTAGTACATAACGGGTATTTATCGCCAATAATGATGCTCTACTTAGTGACCACGGCAGTATGTAATAATCCTGTCGAAACGTCTGGAATAAGAGGTAAATAAACATCATCGGCATCTCTTTACAACAGATACTTTGTTCAAAGATATTGTTATTAAAATTAGAATAACCAATTATTTAAAGAGCAAAAAAAATTCATAAAAACCCAAATAGTCGCTAGAAGTGTGAGATGTATTTTCTTTTAAGAAACAATTTCTAAAATTCGCAACCTTAGAAATTGAATGTGAAACGAAAGTGCTCAGGAAGAACAGTAGTAGACCTTTAAAATTTTACAATTTAGAGTATTCTCCAAATTTCCTGAAAAAAAAACAGCTGTAAATTAAGATCCGATATTATAATCATACGATTAGCGATTATTATAATCGGTTTATGGGTTCACGATTCTATGCAATGACCGATTCGAATCGAAAGATGTTATGTGAATCTAATTATATGCGGATGAAGTAGCGGGTCCTGCTAGTTTACAATTTTATTAACTATCTTCTTTACCATCTTAAAATAATATTAGAATGTTAACAAATAAAAACACTTCGAAAACCACGGAGGTTTTGATGGAATGTTGATTGAGTCATCCGAGTGACTATAAAAGAGGTTTAACAAAAGAGGTTTATATAATAATAGCATAATTTCTAAATACACTATATTTTGTGCTAATTATTTTTAAATAAATGAACATCTTTATTAACAACGAAAATTACAAGCAAAGGAATAGAAAAATTACAACGAGTATTTACAATTGAAACCATTGAGCTAACTGCAGACGGTTGCAAACAGTCTAAAGGTAGCTCAATTGATCCATGTCAATACCAGTCGGAAGCGTCCCCAAGACACTGGCTGCATTACCACGCTGTATGGCAATGCTGATGCGCTGAGCCTAGATAGAGATATTCACCAGCTCTCGGGTCGGTTAAATAAATTGGAAGTAGGTGGGTATCCATTTTAAACTCTTTACTATTCTAACAACTATTCTAACCTGACCTAACATTTAATGCTTGTAATACGTACATAATCATAGATTTTATTCTACAAACAGGAACTCAGCAGCTGTCGTTCCATTGATTTATTGACTAAACGTTCGTAATTGTAAATAATGACACAGTAAATAAATAATTCTATCAACTCTCAAGGTAACTGAATACAGTACGGTCGACCGTTAACTTTCTTTGTGAGATAGTTTTCAAAATAAACAAAATACACAAAGATATATGTTTCGTATAGGATATAAAATGTACTGCATCTTATTATCGTTACACCTACATGTAATATATGCAATCACTTAATGTAAAACATTATAGTAAATTATTTGTATGGAAATATTAAGGTTATTTCTATCCCAAGGGAACTGCTTCATGGGATAAATAATAGTCCATGACTGTGTTATTCCAGGGCTAGAACTACGTCAATTATAAATTTCAGCCCGATCCCTTTAGTAGTTTTTGCGTGAAAGAGGAACAAACATAAAATAGCTATTCATCCATACATCGATCCAAACTTTTACACTTACACTTAGAACTTTTACACTTAGCGTTATGGATATAGGCAGAATTATGTCGACGAGAAACAGACCCATTACACCAAGAATTGAATTGAAAATGATGTAGATAACTTTCGTATCATGTCACATTTTTAAACTGTACAGAAGAACAAAACATTTAGCACCAAACAAAAACTTAATCCATCAATCGCTCATGACGTGACCTTAACTTAAGTACCAGTATCACTTTCAATTGTTTTATAAAAAATAAGTTTAGTACCAAAGGTCATTGTAACCGGCAGTGGTGATTTCATCAATACCTTTACAATAGGATATGATATGGAGTAATATAGAAATACTAGTTATTGTTTTTGTGGAGTTTCGTAAGGTTTTTCCAGTTGTTAATACATTATAATAGTACCTGTTTGTCAATATATAACAGAATGTACTAGAACGGAACGGACGTGGCTAATAATTATGTAATTTATAGATAGATAACTACCTTATTTAATGATTTCATTGACGTTAGAAAGGCAATTTCCAAGCTACTTTTTGGTAACTTTACAGTCTAGCGTTTTCAAGTGGAATAAATAAACAATTAACATAGTTTATTATTTACATGTAGCTTAAACTGTATGCTTTTATTACCAAGTTATATGTTGGCAACTTTACATGAGCTCTTTTTAAAGTAAAAAAGAACATTACGCACTAATGATGAATGTTTGGATGGACGGAGGGATGTTTGTTACCTCTTCCTAAACTATTAAACATATCGGGCTGAAATTTTGAAAACACGTAGTTTTAGGTCTGAAATAAAACATATACCTACTACTTTCATCATTTTTCACGCCACTGAAGCCGCTGTAAGTAAATAATATATCAACATCATTATCCGCAACCGACTTTAACCATTGCTGGTTAGTTAATGTGTTTATTGTGTATAATCTTGTCAAGTTTTAGCCCTATCCATCATGTTCATGTTAAAATCATCCTATTCATAATAAACAGATAATATAAATCAAAACATTTCATTTTACCACTCAAACCGCAGGTGCGAAATTTCGAAGTACCTACCTATTCAAATCAAAGTTCGCAATATTTTGCATAAACTAAATTTGAAATTGACGTATTTCAGCCACCTGGTAGCGATCATTAATCACTCACTTATCTAAATTATTTGGTAAAAGGGTAAAGCAAGAATTATTACACCAACCCACACGTGTTATTCTGATGACGTCACGACATGACAGGCATTGAAAAAAAAAACAGCACATTAAGAGAGTCTCCTAGACTTTGTAAAGTTTAATATTAATCACTACATAGTATAAAGTAATGTCGCTTTTTCTGTCCCTATGTCCTTATGTCCCTTTGAATGCCTAAATCTTTAAAACTACGCAACGGATTTTGATGCGGTTTTTTTTAATAGATAGAAAGATTCAAGAGAAATGTTTATATACTTATAATACAACCGTGCAAAGCCGGGGCGGGTCGCTAGTAATATATAAATGAGTAATTTTAACTATGTTTATAGCAAAGAAATAAACTTAATTAACAACGAAAATTACAATCAAAGAATAAAAACAAATTAAAACATGTATATGCGATTGAAACAATTGAGCTAACTGTAGAAGGTTGCAAGCAGTCTAGAGGTAGCTCACGCGATGTCAATACCAGCCAAATTATGTTTGTATATAAAGCTGTAGTAGGTATCTATATTGAAATAATCATCAAATTTCTTCTTCTTCTTTATCTTCAAATAGATCGATTTTAAACTGATAAAGCGATTCTAAACATGTGTGTATTTCTGTTCTGATCCAATTAGCGTTGCGTTAGCTCCATGGTATTAGCATCGATTAGACTTTTAGATCCGGGCAGAAATTACTTAGTAACTTGTTGTGGGATTAGCGGACAGGTGAAGTTAGACGTTGGATTGAAATATTTACCTCTTTTCATTTGGTCCTAATTAACTGTAACTATAGCAGTGGATAAAATATAGGCAGATGATGATGAACTGGAACTAATAACGGTTTTGGTACCAGCCCTTACTGACCAGTCTCAAATCTACCCTGCAAATAGTCTGTTAGTTTAGTCTTTTTAGTTTTTTGTAGTTTTTTTTATAATACACTTAGGAAACTGAAATTATTTGGTTAGTACAATAGTTTTTATTAAAAGCACAGAAAAATATCAACAATTACAAGATTGAAAACCCAAATTACAAGATAGAAATGTCTAAAATAATGATGAAAGTAGAGATCATTTTCTGATGTTACTTCAAAATCCTTTTCGTATTAAATAAATTAAAATACTAGTTTCATTTTCAGTTGACTATTGGCCAAACTCAGCCTTTGTTGTCTAAGGTAGAATAGTAAAAAATTACGTCACATCGTCATCAAGAACGTACAAAGTTAGAAATTCAATCAACTTCAAAAATAATATGTACGCAATATCAGATTATCTAGCTAGATGATAAAAAGTTAGGATGGGTGCAACTCCAACTCAAAACATCCAAAAAAACATCTCACAACCTAACAAGCTAAAGGTCTCTTGTTCACTTCATTACTTAATTTTAAAAAGATTTCAGTGAACAAGGAATCAAAGTTATCACTTTATTTCCTAGTTTAACTTACTTATGTAGTGAATAAATTCAATATTCTGAATTAACATTACCAAGAGTCCCTTAAGATCTAAATCTATAGGAAATAAAGCACTGAAATTTGAATGTATGACGATGTGTTCCCATTTTTATCCATTCTACCCTTTAAATCTCCTACGATCTATAACAGCATATTCATCGAACTATCGAGTACAGTGCAACATACTACAGCATACCACACAGTAATTATTTCTAATTATAGTGCGATTGCCAAGGAACAAACGATTGCGATATGTTGATAATGACGTGCTAAGTGTTGCCGCCGCTCCCACTGTGCTTCTGATGGGTTTCAGACGCGACTTTTTGTCGTAACTGTACATCTACAGTCTATGACAGTCCAGACTGGACAAACGCCTCCTCTATCGCCTTATGGCTCCTAATCCCTTCTTTATCCTTTACTCTTTAACTTAACTTAACTTTATCCTTTGCTCTTATTCGAGTCTCATTAGGGAAAAATGCTGATATCGCCTGGGGGATGCGGGTTTGGGATTGCAGTTTGGTCTGCCCGTCGCTGTTAAAGATGAATATCGCTTGCAAGAGTTGAGACTGCAACACTCTCGTTGGAGTGTTGCTGATTCTAATGCCAGCACCAGAGGTGGTATCGCGATTACTCTATACATTATAATATTCATTATAAATACAATACATGCCAATAATTCAACGTTTTAAGAGTAATTGCAAATTTCGCTTAAAAGACATCAACGCGCTTCATTTCTCTTCTTACTTTGGTCGTTGTTATTTTAGCCAAAAAATAATATAAAACTCAAATTTCATGTCTGATCAATAATGGAATACGAACAAACTAGAAGAAGTTTTTATAATTGAAACAGTTGATCTAACTTTAGACTATTGCAAACAATATACTCTGTAGTTCAACTAATTCATATCAATACTAGTTGGGAGTGACCCTAAGACAAGACGCTAGTACGACACGTCATCCTCTGATATGAGTTATAAGCATTTATTGCGACTTAAAGTCTCGTCTGAGACCATATTTCTAGTTTTCCCCTGCAACCGTAATGATACCTTGATGTGCGCGATCACGAATGATGCGCATGCATTATGTTTTGCTTGTTTACAATAAAATGTTTGTAGAAATTGGAACGTTTGATTCACGACATTCTTATCCGTAATGTACTACAGCATTGGAATTCCTTACTTGGTAAGTATTCTAGAAAGGTGAAGTAAATTTAGACTTCGAATCTATCCTATAGAGAATCTACTAGATTTTATGAACTAAACTATATTTTTGTACCAAGTGAACCTATAAAACTTTTAAAACTATCTTAGTTTCTAACACTAAAGTCATTTAACACGGGACATTTACTATGATCTGATTTCTTTAAGTTTTTAGATATTTCAACACAGTTTCAAACGCCATGATCACGAAAGAACTAAACTCAGGATCGAATCTGATTAGGTATATAAAAACTTAGATATGAAAAATGTATGGCATCAAATGAAATGGTGATAAAATCTGAGGAGCTATTTGGGTTTAACATAATATGTTAATCCAGTGTTTAGACTATAAACTGCACAAACACCATTACAGAGTTCAAGATAATTAAAACAACAATCAAAACAGGCCTTGATTTATTCCAGATTCTACCAAATTGTTCCTACTAAATTAGGGATAAATTAACTTTAAACCGATCATTCAATCCATAAAAAATCTTTAAAAATAGGTCAACTAACAATTCAAAGTCATAACCCCAGTATTAACAAAGAGCTGAACTGAAATGCACCATACTCCCTACTTACAGTAATTACCCATTTTATGCAAACCTGTAAGGTACACGTAAGTAGGTACTGTAAGATTCCCACGTAAGGTATGCAAAAATTGTTGAGAAAATTCCTCAGGGAGAGATGCGTGTAGGTAATTCCTCAGTTTAGGGTAACACTGGGTAAGGTATGGGTAATTTGTGTCAATTCTTTTTGTGCGGTTATGGGTGCATTTGGGTCGGAGTTACATGAGTCATTGTCGTAAAGTTTAAGTATTCTAGATAGTAATAATGTTGGTGTTTTCAAAATTAATCCTTGAAAATTATGCAGTTTAAAACATTTTATTTGGTCTTAGAGGTAACTGACCTAAATGTTAGTCAGGTACCGGTAAAAATAAAGAATATATTTTTAAACTACTTTAATCACAATTTAGGGGTTGATATAATGATGAACTGAAAAGCTTCATGCCCTAACTAAGCAACCATTCGACAATCGACCAAAACAATTGATTTTTGTCATAGAGTTAGTTCACCAGGCTTCTTTTTCATAGTTTACTTTTTGTCCTATAGTGAAACATCATATTCCGATTGGAGATAAAATTATGAAATTAAAGAAGGTGAAACTGTCGGGAAAAACTAGTAAAAAACTAAAGTACGCTGGACAATGGACGCTGCATTATCTCACCCCAAACTATACGAGCTTGTGTTAGGTTTACTAGAAATAACACTACTTAATAAAACAAATATCTTCAGATCGTAAAGAGTTGATAGCTACTTAAAAACTACATGAACTGCTTTTTATTTTCTTAGGCATCATAATAAATTTTTATATCACAAACAAATAAACTAAATAAAGAATCGTGTTGCCCTAATTCAGTCAAAACCATCCGATTCAAAGTTATAGGCTAACATTTCAAATTGTATGCAAACTGGCATTCCCACGATCCTATCGCTCGATTATCGACTCCTTATTCTTTGCCAATTGATTATTTGATTCTTGTAACCTTTTGTCGAATAACTCTTAAGTTATTAACTCTACTGTTCGTAATTTCATAAAAAGGGTTAGTCATTTTTAGAATTGATCTTTTTGAAATGTTCTTGAATGGAGACCGCGACTTGGCAAACATAGTGTAGGACGCCCACCAACCAGGTGATGCTGCAAGCTAGAAGGTAAAAAGGTGCCATGGGAGGTCTATGTCCAGCAGAATGTTGATAATGATGATGATGATTGGAAAATTATTAAAAAAATCAACATAAAAAGTCCCACAAAACATGCAAATTATGTTTTTAACAATAATTTTATATGCAAATCCAAAGATAAAGATTGTATCCGTTTTGTAAACTATTCAGTTTATTTATGACATTATAAATATACATTTATAAGTTATCAAGCTCAATTACAGCTTGGCAAAAAAGTCTTGAAACGGAACTAATTTTTTTGTTTAATGGCAACATTCATAAAACAATGACGTTTGATGTAAAATTGTAAACAAAGATTACGAATTCTCGGATTTTTTACTTGGATCGTTCAAGCGGTGGTGATAGAGTGACGAAAAGTGAAAAATAATGAATAAAACAGTTAGAAGTGCTGCCAGGGAGGTTATTTATAAGGTATACAGGCGATGTCTGGCAGAATTTGAGGCCAGAACTATTCTTTCAGATCTCAACAATGTTTTTCAAAGAACCGCTGATATGACAGGTTTGTGAGAGTTTGTTTTATAATTTTAAGTTGAATCAAAGGTAACTTGATGGTCCTAAAGCAGGATTAAATTAAAGTTCCACGGAACAAGTGAAATATTCATCAATAAACATCGGGCAGTTAGGTTATGTTTACGTTTGTTCTGCGTACTCTGCTATAGCGCGGGCATAGAATTTGATACTTGAGCTACACTAGCTAATATGTAAATCTATTTCTACATAATATAAATGTTGTGTTATTTCTTTGTAATAAAGTTACTATAGCGTTTGTATTTTAAATGGTCTAGAAATTAGGTGCCTAAATAATAAACTGAAAAAGGTAAGATAAAGGTATCATAAAAAGTTTCTTCTTTATAGGAAGCAGCTGAGCGTGCTAAAACGGAACGGTTCCAAGCTATTACGGAGAAGGATTGGAAGAATTCGTGCCAGCACGTAATAAAAATAGAAAAGGAATACTGTGAGAGAGAACTTACAATGTATTAATAACAATGTATTAAATTTTAATTTACTTTATATTTTTTTCTTTATATACTTACATAACGAGAACCTTGCTCAATTAAACAATATTTACTGATACTAGTATACTATGTGTGGATATAAATGTACGTATAACAGAAATATACACCTAAGTATCAAGACTAGCTTGGTGCGCTATAGGTGTTGCCATAAGGACCTACAGTGGCGCCCCCATTATTTTCTACTCTTTTTTGCCAAGCTATAACTTATCTTTTAGTTCACACTTTATATGTTTTAATATTTATAAATCAAATCTATCTTTTAGTTGCAAATTTAGCATTATTATCTTAAACTATAAACTTTTGGTTCTTAATTTATCCGACCATGATGTTAAGTGCAGTTTTATGGCTATAAATTATCGGATAAACTGTTTCTCATGTGTGAAAACATCAATAATTTGTCTGCAGTAGATAATTGTGTTTTATTTATGACGATATATATATCGAAATATTTAGTTAAACTTTCAACATTTTAAAAGCCTGGCTAGGTCATTCAATTTTTCTCAGAGGTTTTGAAAAGGGTTTATTAAACTTCACTCTTAATATTTTTTCAGCTTTTTGCAATAAATTCTTATTTCACGCACTATGAAGAATAATCAAAAAACTAGGTCAAAGCTCTATCAAAATTAAATACTACAACCGCTGTCAATTATAAAGAATCATCAAAACGAACCAGAACCCACAAAAAAATAGTGCAACGCAAGAAAAAGGTATTTTTAAGGTCTGATGAAAATTACCACTTTTAGCAATGCTTCATCACCAAATAATAAAAAAATGCTCACTTTAAAAAAAAAATTACGAGGAACCAGCTTTGAGAATAAGGCTGTAGAAAGGGAAGTATAGATCCAATAGATCCATACCCTAATTCGCAAGTTAGTGGGTAATTACGAATTACCTAATCCCTAGGGAAGAATGCTGGAAGGAATGAGATTGGTTTACATGGCGCATTTACATTTTCTTGAGTTGTTTTGCTTGTATGATGCTGGCCAAGTTTAGGCGAGTCTTATAAATATCAGTAGGAAAGCAAATAATTTGCTGAATTCGGCAAGTCGACGTAATCAAAATTCAACATTTCAAGGATTCCACTTTTTGAAAAGTCAATGTATTGATCCGAAAACGCATTTTTGGTCCATCTGTCTATTCAAACGTTTTTAGACTCGTCCCGCAGGTTATCAAAAATATGAGTTATTCATATGGAATAATGGTTTTAAGTAAAGTAAATTAAACTTGAAAAAGTATGATCAGCTTTCGTCTACTTTTTACAATTTAGAACTATATCTACCTTCCTCCTCAAATCAAATTTTAAAAGTATCAATTTTACCAATCGTAGACTATCTACGTTCATTACAATCCTTTTTCAAAAAGCTACAACGCATTTGCAGTGCAACGCAAACAACGCAACGCAATTTGAGTCAGCATTCCATCTGGTAACATCTCCATAAAATCCAGCATTGAGCTCCATGTGAACCTGGCGGGCGTGACAGGGTGCGGGTTCGATTCCCGCCGGGCACCATTAGCTAACCATCAGTCGGTAGCTGCTCGGACCGCTAATTTTCTCTAATTTTCCTATCAAAACCGATACGCCATTGTTTTTTAAACAGAAGCAAAATAACTGTTCCGATCGTGAGAACAAAATTTGTTATGTAATTATTGGGGTTTTATGGTGGCCGATACGATGCCTGCGGTTCTCGGGACTCGACGTAGGTATCGCCGTTGAATGGGTAGAAAGGTTGGGAGAAACGACACTACACCAATATTTGTTGGATATTTCATGTGCAAAGAGCTGGCATGTATTTAAAAAAAAAGTAGTTTACTGAGAGATAGTTCCCATAATATTATTGACTTAACAGATTTTGAAGGCTATTTTGAAATAATTTTTTACAATTTTATGTTGAAGGAACACTAACGTTAGTAAAATAAATTAAAACTTTTTTTATGTTACATCAATAAATATTTGTGTTTTAATGAACAAAGGAATCCATCTCAATCCTCTAAACTTATATAAAAAAAGTTAAATACGAATCGAGCGCGATTGTGTTAGTATGCCAATTTGCATTGTTCATTTGATCGATCGCCGTAAACTAGTGATGTCCAGTTATCGTATCGTTGAATATCAAACGTCGATAAAATTCAAGCTTTTTATTCAAGGCTGTTGTAAACTATGCCTTATTCTATAGTTTTGGCTTGCGTGCGTGTGTTTCGGCCTTGCCTAATGCGGTAAATTGGGCTTGAAGGATGCCATGCGTATTTTAAGTGTTTTAGGTCTGTGCAAGCAAGCAACGTGTAAGTGCATTTACATATCATTTATTTTCACTGCATATTTATTTATACAATCATGTTAAACAATAGTTTGTTTCATTCGTTCGTTTCATATTCATGATCGAATAATATCACATCACTCATTGTTTTGAGGTACAACTCAATTTCCACTTTTCTAGAATTCATTGTTAATTAATTATCTTTTGCTCATCCACATAAGTATTTCACGTATTTTTTGCTGCCACTTCTTTGGCTGATAAAGCTTTTGCTTTTACACTGACGGAAGTGGAATAAAAGATCTCACCAGGGCCGCACCACACAACACAAAAATTAACATTGAGCTAACTGCAGACGGTTGCAAACAGTCTAAAGATGTCAATACCAGTCGGAAGCGTCTCCAAGACACTGGCTGCATTACCACGCTGTATGGCAATGCTGATGCGCTGAGCCAGATACTCACCAGCTCTCGGGTCGCGCGTCGCATCGACCAAACGCTTGCTCAAGCTCGCTTGAAGAGTCGTATAACGTACGGCTTTTTGCCGACTTTTTGCGTTGACTTCTGATACGCGTAGTTGCTAATTGCGTTAATCGCTTAGCGGTGTTGGAAAAGCTCATATTTTTATTGACAGTTCGTTTGAAACAAGTGATCGATGGCTCGTTTACACCAACATGAAGGTAGGTACGTATTACAGGTATTTATAGTTATTTAAGAATTTGATGTACAGAATAGTTACAAGGTCGCAGCGTGAAGTTTAAGGTAATAGTTATTGCCTATTGCACATTGATTACGATTGATTCTCATGGCCGTGGTGTAAGATTGTTCTGATAGGTATCTACGTATTTGTAGTTTATGATATTTCTGAATATCTGCTTGGTATTATATTTATTATTTATTCACGTAAGCGGGTCAGGTTGGAATCTGAATTGTACGAATTTGTATGATATATTTTTTGTGACGACCTGTCTGGCACAGAGGGCGAAGATTCGACTGCGATGTGGGATTCCCGCCTCGGGAAAAATATTTCTTGCTGCAGACCGATATTTATTCCGGACTAGCGACTATTGGACTATTAAAAAAACTGCATCAAAATCCGTTGCGTAGTTTTAAAGATTTAAGCATACATAGGGAGGGACATAGGGACAGAGAAAGCGACTTTGTTTTATACTATGTAGTGATTTACATAGTACACAATCTGCTTACTTTGGTTACTCTTTATCTACCAACCAAAAATTTTAAGGTAACCTATTAGTTAAGGTAAAACTTAGCACTTTTTCATAACCCTATAACTAAATACTAAATCGACACCGTTTAAGAGGTTAAAGACGCAGGTAGTTTCTCATTACTGGCTTACTGACAGGCATACACGTGTTAAATAATTTATGCATGGTTAGTTGCATGAGTTGGCATGGTGGCAATGATGTGTCGGATAGGCTAGCTGGTAAGTTGAACTTTTAACCGGGTATAGAGGCTGGATTCTACTAATGAAGTGAAGTTTTAAAGCATGCAAAATATAAGTATCTATAAAGATAATATGTAATTTTTTTAAAATACAATTGTAAACACGAATGGAAAGAAAAATCGAAAGTGAAGGAAATTTTAAATTATACAGAGGTGAAGGCCAGTTTTTTGAATTATTATATTAGTCGATATTTTATTTTTATCTAAACGTTTGCGTTTTTTTAGAAAATGCTGAAATTAATAAAAGTAGGATGCTGTACTCTAGTAAAATTATAATTACTATAGTGGGCCTGATAAATAAACAATTAGAAAATTCAGAAATCCCCAAACAAACTATGCCGTATCCAGCATCTGCTTGCAGTTTTTCATAGATCGCCATACCACCTGGCTGTAGAGTGTCTTACTCTACGTTAACCGATTCGCGGTCACCACATAGAACACGTTTACCCCAACAGTTGTCAATTCTTCGCGAGATACGGCTGGCCCACTGCCACTTCAGCTTGCTAATTCTTTGAGCTCTAAGACTGTCTTACCTTGTTGGAAGTAGTTGCTCTTCCTCACGTAGACGCAGACCAGGGCCATCAACTGCAGCTGCGACAGCCTTTGCCTGGTGGAGGGAGGGAGTGGCAGCAGGTCTCGAAGGTTGGCTATCTCTGCGTTGATCAGGTCTCGGCGGAGTTTGCTCGCGCCTTTTGTTGACTTTCCCTGGTCGAACCTGGAAGTAAACAGTGATTTAGTTTAGAAAGAACACTACGAGAACTCAACAACCTCAGTGAGCGTAATGTAATTCACCTAGGTTTCTTTTCAGGATATCTTCGAATATCAAAAAAATCAGGGCAAAAATTTCACTAGACGCGCGACGGTAGAAACCTTGAACGGTAAGGAATGGGTTGAGATAACAGTCAAAATTATAGACAGGAAGGCTTGTAAGAGAAAAATTTGCAAACGGTTAGTCTACTTTTTTTCAGTTTTTTATTTAAAACATATTTTAAAAAAATATAAGCATCTGGTAGATGCGACGCATGATCCGAGAGCTGGTGAGTATCTGGCGCAGTGCATCAGCATTGCCATACAGCGTGGTAATGCAGCCATGTCTTGGGGACTGGTATTGACATGGATCAGTAGAGGTAGAATGTTTGCAACCGCCTGCAGTTAGCTCAATTGTTTCAATTTTATATGTCTACGAATTTGAATGTGTTTCTATTCCTTGATTGTAACTTTCGTTTTTAATAAAGACTTTATTTAGACTCAGGTACTTATGTAAAAAAGTATTTAAAACAGTATAATATGGAAATAAATAACAGAAAAACACCCTTTAGCCTCAAACTCAGGCTTTAGGCGTGACGACTAAGGTGGTAAATATTAAGTGGCCTCCATGACTTTGCGCCGAAATAGGGGTTGGCTCAACTTGTTGTGAAAATTTCATGTCCAGCGCTGTTTTTCAGACGAATGACGTTGCGGGCGGCTTAGTGGATTTCTAAGGAGTTTCACTGACCTGTTAGAAACGTGTCTCCAAAGTAGAAAGTAGGATCTCAACACGCAAAATCAAGAACGATAAGATTCATTACTTTTCTCAAATTGAATAACTACTCTATAATTAAGTCCTAGATCTCAAAACATATCAATTACACTAGTTAACACAGAAACTAATAAATGTTACGATATTCAATTACGTTGTTAGGCAGTATTTACGTTCTAATAAAAATTAGTTCCACAGTCTATTTCCTAGTTTGGAGTGTTGAATCATTAGTATGGTTGTAGTTAGTTGAATTAATTCAGAATGCAATATTTTGCAGATTTTACGAAAACTTTGAAATGAAGACTTCTTAAAAATGGTCGGTCCATCAATTTTGAAGAGTCATAGTGAGTTTCAGATTTTAAAACTGTCAATTCTGATATCAAAAAGAGTTAAGTTTGCAAAGTCGACAAAATGTGGACAGGCCATGAATCAACAAAAAATAATGTTCTTTGCATAACATCATCATCATCAGCTTAGATCGTACTTGGCTGGTTTTTATTTTATATTCTATGTCAAACTTAACCAACGAACTTGCCAATCGTTCGATCACACATTTGGTAAAGAATGATAAATAGATTATTTAATACACTAGTCTATGTATTAAAACAATGTGACCTAATTTAAGAAAAATTCCGACACAATTCATCTTGAGATTATATGAAATGAACTAAACGTACCATAAAAGTTATCTGTATTAGTCTGTTTTTCTAAATAACGTACCGGTATCATTTTGGAAAACTACAATTTTATTATTTATTATTTAGTACACTAGTTTCAGTTTTAAAACAATGTTAAATTTGATTTATCGTCGCACTGACATTGGAACGATAGGGGTCTATACCTTGTCAAAACATTTGTAAAACTAAATTAGTAAATAAAACCTGGATTAACCTGGAACTATTATTTTCCTACTCAACATAACTTGAGGATAAATGAAATGAACTAAACGTACCGAGTTTTCTGTGTCAGTCTGTATTTTCTAAATAACGTACTGACTGGTAATATTTAGATAAACTTTGAACAATTACCTAGCTATTCCTCACAGTAAAGTCTATTGAAAGGCTCGAGACGGCGAGTGAAGTGAACTTGATGGGAAGATATTAATAATGTTAATATAACCATTCGTCAAGTGCTTCGGTTGGAGCCGCCTTCGCAGCTTACGAGATATATCGCGAATTGGTCTTGTCAGTTTTAGTTTGACTTCCCGATTCTTGGTTAAAGTTAATGAGCTATAAAATGTCCATTATTAGATTCATTATTGGTGTCCAGAACTATTTATATAAGTTATTATTAAGAAAGGTAAATCTGGTAATATTTATTATATCAATTAATGTAATAAATATAACATAATTAGATCACATAGCTCACTAGTATATACAATTATAACAAACTCTTAAAAATCTAAGTTATTATTATAATTAGTACACATTATTTTATGTAAATATGGGAAGTTTTTATAGTACTACAATCTTTTGAAACAGTAATGCATAGAGATAAAAATTGGTGACAAAATAAATTGGTTGGAGTGTCCAGCACCATTTATTTATTGTATTATTCACTACATAGTATAAAACAAAGTCGCTTTTTCTGTCCTTATTTCCCCATGTCCCTTTGACTGCTTAAATCTTTAAAACTACGCAATGGATTTTGATGCGCTTTTTTTTAATAGGTAGAGTGAATCAAGAGGAAGGTTTATACGTATAATAAAACCGTGCGAAGCCGGGGTGGGTCGGTAGTTTATAATAAATTAATGATTCTGGAAAATCCACACCGCATCATCTAGCCCCAAACTAGATGAGATGACTGATATAGTACTTAATCCATCATAGACTTTTTTTTATGATACGCGGTATAGGACGGGGTTCTCCCGACACTAATATTTGCAGATCTTATAAAACATTTGTTGGCGGGAATTGAACCCGCTCCTACATCGCAACCCTCGACCCCGGCAATAGTTGACTGAAGAGTTACGGTGGTGTTGATGAGAGATAGGCTACCTATTTCTTCTTCTTCCAAATCTCTCGCTAAGAGGGGTTCGCACAACATGTAGTTTTTTTCCATTTTCTTCTGTTATCCGTGATCTCCATATTCACACCTTTCTTAAGCATAATATCTTCACACAATCCATCCATCTTTACTTCGGTCTTCCTCTCCCCATATATCCCTCCACATTCAAATCAATCACTCTTTTCGTAACATGATTTCCTCTCTCCTCATAACATGCCCATACCACGCTAGCCTATTACTCCTCATCTTTTCCGTCACTGGCGCTACTTTCAAACTTCCTCTGGTGTACTCGTTCCTTATCTTATCCATGCTTGTCACTCCACACATCCATCTCAACATTCGCATTTCTGATGTATTTGATCCTACAGAGAGGTATTTCATCATCATCATCATCATCATCATCAACCTATATTAGTCCACTGCTGGACATAGGCCTCCCCCAATGAGCGCCATAGCGCCCTGTCTTCAGCGTGACGCATCCAGCATCTGCCAGCAGTCTTTTTTTGTTAGAGAGGTATTTATATTGGTAAAATTAATTAAATATGATATTAAATGAAACATTTATTCAAATATAAACGATGACGTGATGCATGTAAAGTTAAATATGATCTCAAGATTGATTGTAACGATAAAATCAACTTTGCATTTTTAATTGAACACAATGAAACGCATAAAAATAAAAAAAAACATCGCATTTTACGCTTTAATCGAGGCATCGGAAAACGTTCGTAATAAATTATCAATCAATAATATTTTATGATGGTTTTATTTGTAATTAACTATCAATAAATCATATTTATAATGTCAACGGCTTTATCAATTTGTTACTAATAAATAGATTGGCATTTAGGGAAAATCAATATAAGAGATTTGAACAGATATATAAAACATAAGCAAATTAAAGAGTATGGAACAATTGTCGGTCTTATCGCTCAAAATCGATCTCTACCAGACAACCGTGCTAGTAAAACTTAAAGCAATAAGCTTGCCCAGCTACCAACCATAACCACACCGTCTTTAAACTTCCACCAGCGACATATTATGAGCTGTACATTTCCATACTGTTCGGTCTTTTTAACTGCGGGTTCGATTCCCACCTTGGGACAAACGTTTGTACGATGTGAACATTTTTGTTCTGGTGTTCTGGTACTATTAAAATATATCTATGTATTGTTTTAAGTATATTAGTCATCAAGTACCCATAACACAAGCTCTTGGGGCTAGATAATGCTGTCTGGATTGTCCAGAATTATTTATTTTTAAGTTTCCTCATTGACTTCTATATTTCACACGGATTGTAAAGACCATCAAAAATTGTTAATTTAATAACGTGCCTTTCAATAAACATGACAACATAAAATTGGCATTTAGCCCAGATTTTGACGTTTTGATGGGAAGGTGGGAAAAAGTCGGCTTTCGAAAAGGAACAAAACCTTTCGCAAAGTACAAAGGAGTATATTCAATGATCCTGGGATATATTATTTGGCTAATAAAGCTGCGCACGCGATCGTTAAGATCAGTTGGGAATTGGCGTGAAAGGTTGAAAGTCGAGCAATGTTCACTACAATAATTCAAGACATTCTGACAATAAAGTAACAAGAACAATAATGGTTGAGATTCGGTTGAATTCAGCTATGATTTATTAAAAAAGAAAATTACAATCAAGGAATTCAGTTGTTACGATTTTATATACTAGTTGTAGAGGTATATTAAATCAAAACATCTGAATTGTAGACAGTTGAAAACCATTCAGGGGCTTGATTCACTATGACAGGAGATTCCACGCTCAAATCGTGTGACGTCACAATGTGTTCGAAATACGATTTTGTCCGATTCCACGCTCTCACGTCTCAATCTTGTCTTAGGTGTGTTAGAAGCTTTGATTGGCCATAGTGAATAGCAGAAATAGCAACTGATCCATAGCAATATCAGTCAGAAGCTTCTTCAAAACGCTGTCTGCATCGCCACGCTGCAATAAAGTGAAGGCTTGTTTAATAATATCGAAATCTGTGAAATATAGATTTTTTTGGTCTATCCATTTTTTTTTTTTTTATTCATCGGGAAGCCCATCGGATTCGATATCGGAAACTTTTGACAATAATAGCTATTTTAAAAGAGCCTATGCGAAAACTTTTGCTATTTGATTTTGGATCCTTAGTTCCTTATTTTTGATATGAAATCAAAATATCATTCTAAAGATCTGACGGAAGTGGATACGAATTGGAAGTTGAAGATTCCGTTACGGAAACGAATCAAATGAACTAAAATACCCCTACAGGATTTCTAATTGGGCATTTTTTCGGCAGTTTTCAAATCAATATGAAAGAAGACTGAGTAAGAAATAACAATATTTTAACTGAGCAGACTAAAAAGCGAAAAATGAACTCACATAAAATATTGTTATTTCTTACTCAGTCTTCTTCTATTGACATAAGTCAGAGGGAGAAGAAACACTGCTTAGTAGTTTAAGTTAACCAATCAAGATTGTTAAAATATATAATATTAGAATATCATTATAAATAAGGGTAAAAAAAACCTAATTCAAAAATCTGTATACGTCAAATTGACAGCCAATAGCGGAAACTAGCAGCAAGGATTACAAAGTCTTGATCCGTGGGAACGAAATGCATTGTCGGCTTGCTGTGCTGAGGTCTATCCATTTTAAGGGCGTCTTCACGAGTTAGCAAGAACAAAGCCTAATTTAGACTAGACAGAGTCTCGGAGAGATGCTCCGCTTTTTATTGGCTTAGTTGCTATTTAATTACGTAAATAAATACAGTACAATCCTTACTAATATTATAGACGCAAAATTTAGTAAGTTTGTAAAATAATCTAGATGAAATTTGGTATTTAGATAGTGATATAGAATAACACAAAGGTTTTTCTAAATTCTCATTTAAAAATATAAGATCTGAGGGGAAAAGTTGGTGAAGTTTTTTTTGGAAAATTGTTATTCCTTCGTTCGCTCAAAACTCGGTATAAATCTATTAAATACAAAGTAAATAATTGATCATATATTATTATTTTTACCAAACTCACCCTAGGAGATGCGCAATTAGTTCTATTGTTCTCCAAAATTACCACGCAGGCCAAGTCACGCGGCGCAACTTGTAGCTCTATAATAGGTATCTCAATACTAGCGACCCGCCCCAGCTTCGCACGTACGTATAAAATTTCGTCTTGAATCACTCTATCTATTAAAATAAACCGCATCAAAATCCGTTGCGTAGTTTTAAAGATTTAAGCATACAGAGGGACATAGGGACAGAGAAAGCGACTTTGTTTTAAAAAGATTGAGGAGCGTGATGAATTAGCGTCACAGCAGCGAAAAATACGAGGTTGAATTTATTAAATATCCCCGCAGTGATGATAAAATTCGAGGTTGAATTTATTAAATATCCCCGCAGTGTTCTTTACAACTACTGCCTACTGCCTAGCAGGCTATTTTAGACATGCAAATAATTATAGAGCTCCCACATACAGCCCATCCCGCATTATTTCCGAGTGGGAGTGAAAACTGTTGTTTTCCCACGCCGAGAGACGGCTGATAATTTAGACAATTTTCCAATATCAGTTAGGATGCGGTTTGGGTGAGAGGAATTAGCGGAAATGTTATAGAGATCCAAGGTAGAACAAAGTGATTTTGGTAATAATTTTAAAAAAATATCTGAGCGTCTGGTCGATGCGACGCGTGACCCGAGAGCTGGTGAATATCTGGCTCAGCGCATCAGCATTGCCATACAGCGTGGTAATGCAGCCAGTGTCTTGGGGACGCTTCCGACTGGTATTGACATGGATCAATTGAGCTACCTTTAGACTGTTTGCAACCGTCTGCGGTTAGCTCAATGGTTTCAATTGTAAATACTAGTTGTAATTTTTCCATTCTTTTGGTATGATTTAACAAAAATAATATCTATGGTTTTGCTAAATAATGACATTATAATATTAATATAATAATAATATTTCCAGACAGTCCACACGGCATCATCTAGCCCCAAGCTAAGCAGAGTTTGTGTTATGGGTACTAGATGACTGATATACTTAATACAATACATTACATAGATAGATATTTTTTATTATACATAGAAAACACCCAGACCTACGGAACAAATTTCTGCAGATCGTACACAAATTTGTTCCGAGGCGGGAATCGAACCCGCAACCTCCTGCGTCGCAGGCGGACCTTCGCCCATCGCGCTACATTGGTCGTCATGATGAATAAGTCCTGGATAAAGAAAATAAAAAAATCATTTTCAGCATTATTACAGTTTAAACATGACATGTCGGGTAGATCTAGTAGTAGTAGAGATGTACTTACTAAATTCATCCAAATTCTCAGAAATTTCATTTTTTGTCAAAATTTCAATTTAAATTTATGTCAAATGATATAAAATAAAAAATTAAGCTCATCGCGTCTCCTCTGAACTCACACCAGCCACCAGAGGGAGCTTTAGAAACCGCAACAGCGTATCGGTTGCAGTCGAACACTGCACCGACCTTTAAGGCATTCCAAACTGCATTGTATCGGCTTCGATTACCTACTGTGTGTTTATGCTATCCTGGTATTCTGCGATTTTTAGATAAAAGTTAGGTAAGTAATAACTATCATAGAGTGATGAACATTAATATGTTTTTGGTGTTTGTAATAGGTATATTATTTTCAATTTACAAAGAAAGTATCAGAGTTTTAAAGTTCTCTTCATAAGAAATGTTATTTATACTTTTTACTAATTTAAGATTTATAGATCGATTAATCCTCCTTCACACATACTTGCTATCACTTTTTTTATATTGAGAATACAAGAATATAAAGAACCTTTTCTCTGTTTTGTTCGCAAAAGCGCAATCCGAAACGAACTTGGCAATTTTTTCAAACCAGACCCAGAGCCAAAAAGAAGAAGTTGAAGTTTGGTATTGCGTAGGATCTCGTTGGTCTAATGCGTTAAAATGCCAAAGTATCCCGACAAGCCTCCTAACAGGTTGTTTAAGAACTATCGTCCACAATCAAGAGGAAAGTGGCTCCTGGGGCTACAACCATTTCACCTCATATCACACTGGTGCGTTTTGTCTTATAAGGTTAACGTAATGGCACACGTGGAAACTATAGCTTGGCAAAAAAGAGTAGAAAATAATGGGGGCGCCACTGTAGGTCCTTATGGCAACACCTATAGCGCACCAAGCTAGTTTTGATACTTAGGTGTATATTTCTGTTATACGTACATTTATATCCACACATAGTATACTAGTATCAGTAAATATTGTTTAATTGAGCAAGGTTCTCGTTATGTAAGTATACAAAGAAAAAAATATAAAGTAAATTAAAATTTAATACATTGTTATTAATACATTGTGAGTTCTCTCTCACAGAATTCCTTTTCTATTTTTATTACGTGCTGGCACGAATTCTTCCAATCCTCCTCCGTAATAGCTTGGAACCGTTCCGTTTTAGCACGCTCAGCTGCTTCCTATAAAGAAGAAACTTTTTATGATACCTTTATCTTACCTTTTTCAGTTTATTATTTAGGCACCTAATTTCTAGACCATTTAAAATACAAACGCTATAGTAACTTTATTACAAAGATATAACACAACATTAAAATAATGTAGAAATAGATTTACATATTAGCTAGTCTAGCTCAAGTATCAAATTCTATGCCCGCGCTACAGCAGAGTACGCAGAACAAACGTAAACATAACCTAACTGCCCGATGTTTATTGTTGAATATTTCACTTGTTTCGTGGAACTTTAATTTAATCCTGCTTTAGGACCATCAAGTTACCTTTGATTCAACTTAAAATTACAAAACAAACTCTCACAAACCTGTCATGTCAGCGGTTCTTTGAAAATAATTGTTGAGATCTGAAAGAATAGTTCTGGCCTTAAATTCTGCCAGACATCGCCTGTATACCTTATAAATAACCTCCCTGGCAGCACTTCTAACTGTTTTATTTATTATTTTTCACTTTTCGTCACTTTATCACCACCGCTTGACCGATCCAAGTAAAAAATCCGAGAATTCGTAATCTTTGTTTACAATTTTACATCAAACGTCATTGTTTTAAGAATGTTGCCATTAAACAAAAAAATTAGTTCCGTTTCAAGACTTTTTTGCCAAGCTGTAGACGCATTTATGGACAATTTCAGAGCTTTGTTCTCATGACCTGATAGGTTTTTTTCTAAACTAGCTTCGCCTCATGGTTTTTTCAATTGATACAAAGTAGCCTATATTTTATTCCAGGAACTCTACCGCGATTTAAAATAGAGATATTTTTTGTTAACAAAAGAGTTATAAAACCAAAGGAATATTGGTGGAACATATTTTACGACACTGGTATCATCAGAGCAAGTTGCAAGAGCCCCAAACAAATCGTGACTACGACAGTTTGCTTTCATCATTCCATTGGTCTATCATTCGTTATTGAACTCGAACTTGCAACTTTTTTGCTGTGCTTGAGCAATTAGGAGTTCTTTAAGTTCTTTTTTTGGTTTTAGTAGTTAGCTTGCTGTTACCCTGCTGTTGTTTATTAATCTTATCAGTTTTTTTTTAATTTTCATTAATTAATCTCATTGTTTACAAAAATATCTGTTTCCAAATCAGAGTACCTAAACTTACGATTATTCAAAATTTCAACCCAATCCGTTTAGTGGTTTTTACGTCAAAGTGTATTATACTATACATCCAAACATTTACGTTTATAATATTATGAAAGGATCTACCTATAGCTTAACCTGTGTATGTCCAAGTCCCCTGACAGACAAGTAAGCATGGATTCCTACCGGTCAACGCTCGCCTTAGGACAATAGTACACTCATTAGCTTTTACATTTGCATGCACTAATTACGAGACTTTGTCCATTACTACTTTACCCGACTGTGTTTATTTTCCTTTAGTCACAAACGAACTTTAATGACAAAAGAAATGGATGAATGTTTGGCGTATAAAATAAATCAAAGCGCATTTGATGAATATTGTCAGGTTAAGGCCTAGTACAAACATACATAGGTACACGTTATCTCTTTCTATGTAATTTACCAAAACTTATGACTTTTCCTAATATGTACATTCAGTCGATCTATAAGCTACAATTGGTGTTATTTTAGCTAATTATAAGTATGTTTTTGTAAATCGTTTATTAGTTTTAAGTGTGCAGTATTTTTTATCAATCTATCTCCAAGTATCTTTCATTCATCGGTCACCCATTTCATTCATTCAGACGTTCATTTTTATCCAACAATTGAGAACGTTCCATTCCATATTTAATCATCAACATTTAGAAGCCAAGTACAGAAAATAACATCCATAAATATGAAAGCTGAACATAAAACATTCAAACTCATCCTAATGACTTCCTCCTTCCTCATATTCAAGGCGAAGGCATACAAAACGTTGTGATGGTAATTATGGTATTCATACATACTGGAATGACAATTTACTGACGATTTCCTATGTGAAGTTTGCTATTGGTACTTTAAAATCTACCGGGAAAAATGTTTAGGTACCTAATGTAAAACTGAAAACATGGCTTCAAGTAAATGAAATTATTATAAGTTTCAATATTTTCATAACAGGGATGAAGACGAATTTGAGTGTGTACGATTTTATATTTGTTTCCAGTTAATTCACTTGTAAATGAAAATTTATCCTATTTACAATTTAATAATTTATTATTTGCATGCCTAAGATAGTTGAAATTTGTATAACTGGATGTATATTCATTTTAGGTCTTATATTATGATTCCTAAACACCAAGTAAACATCAGAATCCATCAATTGTAGGTAGGTGTGCCTTATAGTGTGCATGCCTAAAATATCGCCGTGATTTGCCCCACATGCGGATGAGCCATTAGATTATCTCGGTATCTAAAACAATTCCCAGCAAAAACCAAAAGAACATTGCTGCAACAAATCAATACACATTCGTGCAAAAAAACAAAAACCATCAAATCAGCGTGAAAAACAATTATAATCCAATTGGTATAGTACTCTGTTGGTGTTTAAATAACCGGCCGACCGCAGCGGTGTTCATTACTTGACAGCTAATTTTAATTCTCGATTAAACGCTAGGTATCTGTCAAAGTGCTGTCAAAGTTAAATGAGAATAATGAGGTGGTGTAGTTTATGTGGACAGGAGTGTAAGCAAAGGGTTTCCTTGTGATTTACCTACTACTGATTTATGATCTAGAATTTCATCGCACGAAGGCGCTTGTAAAGAGGTCTTTATATGGGAACTTCCAAATTTTGACATAGGCCTCCCCTAGAGCACCATAGCACCCGTCTTTTAGATTGCCGGATCCAGCGTCTGGCTGCAATCTTTTGCAGATTATAATCCCACTTGGCCGGTAGTAGACTAATATGTTGATGATAATGATGGTAATTTGTTGCCATACAACGGGTAATGCAATCAGTGTCTTAGGCACGTTTCCGATTGGTATTGATATGGATCAGATAAAGTTACAGCCACCTATATCATATTGTTTGCAACAGTCTGCAATAAACTCATTTATTTCAGTCTCATATTAGGTTAATATTGATTGATTGTTCCAGATTCAGCAAAAAAAATCCGACACTTGTGTGGAATTTTCAATGAACAATATTTTAGAACTTTCATTTTTGGATGGAACCTACTTAGTGCTTTGCCTACAGCCAAAATATCTTACATCCTCTTTTCAATATCAAAATTTATTTTCAACAACTCAATAAAAGAGGGATGCTCGAAATTCAAATGCATTCTTTGTTTAAAACACAAACTCAATCCAACTGAAGACCATGTTTATTTAGTGGTTTAGTTGTGGCACTGGTTAGTTTTTACACCAATTAGTGCATAATGTGATAATGTCAAATACAGACCTTTAGATTAGGAATATAAAGGTTGACAGATTACTGTCCCAGCCATGACTAAATCGACCATAAAAAATAACCTCAGATTAACTTACGTAAGCGTTTGACATTATACTTTATAAAGGACGGCTTTACAATGAGGTTTCATTAAGTAGATCATCGTAAGGTGATGATTTGTAAAAACAGAATTTGACATTGAAAAGAGGATCTTAATTTAGCTGTGAGAAGAATTTAACATGATCTTTTATCCCACTACAAATAATGGAAAAATTGAATAGAATAAGCAAAAATTAAGGACTAGCATCTGCCCGCGGCTTCGCACGCTTTATTCCTATGGAAACGCTTCAAGGCTATGTCATCCCGTGGGAACTGATTTATGGGATAAAAAGTAGCCTATGTAATATTACAGGGATAGAACTACGTCTATTCAGCCAAATTTCAGCTAGATCCGTTCAGTAGTTTTTACGTGAAAGAGAAACAAACATCCATCCATTCATCTATTACATCCATACAAACGTTTGTGTTCAATGTGTTCATACCATTAGTAAGAGTAACCCCAGATCAGACCTTGATTAAATTTATACGACTGGAGAAGCACTAGCTTTGAAACAAAAAATATTAAACAACAAATTCGGCTAATCTACATAGAAAAAATTCTGTTCTAATGCAAAAGAAAAATACTATTGCATTGAGAGCCACCTTTCTTAAGGGGCCGGCGATGGCTGTACAAAACTCTAATTTCAGGCGTTCCGGTGTTCCGTAATACCAAAAATTATGACTGAAAACTTTTATAATTTCAGACAAAGTATTATTAATTTGTAACTAGACAATATAAGCTATGTCGAAAAGTAATTTTATTGTTATTTATTTTATTTGACAAAAAAATACTTAGGAGCATAGATAAACACTATTCAAATACAAAAAACATCAAAATTTTGTGGATATATGCTCGACTTACAAATAATTTTTTGCGTTTGTATGGGGAGTTCATCATCCGCTGGCCCCTTAAAGTTGGTTTATAAAAGCTTTCGTAATTATTAAATATCAATGTGAAGATAAGTGATTTACATAATATTTTAAAAGAATATCTCTCATCTCCCAACTGGTTGTAAGGTAATGCATAAATACCGTTACTAATTCACCAGACGTATTAATTACATCAAACTATTGCGCAAAGTTAAAACTAAAAGTCATACATTTCATATTATTTCAAAGTGATTGTCAATCACTTTGAAATGTGCATTAGTTAATGTTTCTTTTTAGTTTTTAACATACCTAAACTTTATGAAGGAATCCTTCGATATTTATGTAGAGAGGATAAAATACAGAAAAGGCACATTACATTTGTATTAAACGAAATATTTTTTCAAATGGCGCGATAAAATAAATAACATTCTATCGGCAGTTTAATTTATGACGGTATTATTTTTCAACCGATTTAGACCTACATATCTGTGTATAGGTATTGTCAGACGTTCTAATATAACATACCTACTACATTAAGATAAATGCAGACAAAATAAACTTTTACATTAAATAAGTCACAGAAAATAAACATCCAGAAGATTATTTAGTGGATGTTTCTCGTTGAAAAACAGTGCAGTATTTAATCCCGATCTAAGTAGCATAAATTAACGAAGATATACTGAGTCATCGTATCGTATCTCCGCTGATTTAGATTCCGCTTACAACGTGCGATACCTACCTGTACAAGATATTGAATAGCACATAGTTGCTTGTTGATGAGGAAGAATCGAGTTGGATTCGAATCTTCCGAATGAAGAAAATGAGTTTTATTTCAAGAACTAGCGACCCGCCCCGGCTTCGCACGGTTTTATTATACGTATAAACCTTCCTCTTGAATTACTCTATCTATTAAATAAGCATCAAAATCGTAATTTTAAAGATTTAATCATACATAGGGCTCAACATAGGGACAGAGTAGTTACAGTTAATATAGGTTGAAATTTTCACAGCTTTTTTCTGTTACTTTAACAACTAATACTAAAAACAGAAAATAATAAATATTTAATTAAATACGGAACCCTTCGTTCGCTAATCCGAATCGCACTTAGCTGGTTTTTTTAATCAAGCTTTAGTTACCTATTAATACACTGTTCCGTTCCGTTTTAGTCGAAACTCGCCTTAAAGATGCATAGCCATCGAATATGACGTAGATGGTATGCCGGAACCTTGATTTAATATACTCAGTAGGTACTTAATATTAGACGCTGTGATTTATTGAGTTTAGCATTTCCAGTCGTGGGAATCTTCTGATAAAATTGCATTTGGACTGAGCCTAAGGCTACTAAGGCCAAGTGCATCTTGAATCATCGGCAGTTAATATATAAAATACCTATACCTATAAGAAAAACTTACAAAAAAAATTACCGCTGAAACTGTTTATAGTAAAAATTATAAATCACTATTAATTTAACTAACTAAGGTTATTTATAGAACGCAACCTAAGTAGATAATTTTGTAATTATTTTGAGTTAAATATTAACCTTAATACTTAACTAAGTTCTTAAACTAATTTAGGTAACTAAGTTTTTTTATTACAAATTTTAATAAAAGTTTTTTTAGAGTGTAAAAATTGTATTTGTAGAGCCTATGGTGTTGAATCGATGTATATGTTTCAGACGTCTATGATGCATCGTCGGTTAAATCCTCACTTTTTAAATGACTGGAAAAAACGAAGAGGTTCTATGTTCGGCTGTTTGGATTTTTTTATACACCGTATGGCTTCACCAGCACGAAAATTTATGATAAAAAATTCATTCGTTTAGTGTTTTGGCGGTAAATGGCGTCAATATAGCTCAAATTGTCAGCAGAAGCCAACAACACTCGGATAAATAGATTGATCGAAAGAAAAGAAACTAAAATAGCTAAAACAACTTGTTTTGGTTGTCCCATACGACAAACTAAGCAATTAATTGTTCATATCTTGAACAATAAGAAACATACGTTGCATTTACGTCATATTTGTGCATTTATCAGCTATGTTATTTGTTACAATGCTCTGTCATGGCATAAATAATGTATGACAGAATTATCTATTTAATTTATTCTATTATTAGAAGTGTACCTATAGATTTATACCTGCTACCTTGCTATTAAGGTATTGTTACGTAATATATACGAAAGCCTGCGTTTTTAAAACTATGAAATACTTAGGTATTTTAGCTTGAGTATTATTTATTTCGTAGGTATAATGGTGTATGTATATGTACTTACTTATTTTTTAGGAAAATTATTAGAATACGCAAAAAGGAAACAAAAAAGAGAGATCGTTTGTGCTGAATTTTTAGACGCCTTCTTGTTTTATCATAGGTATAAATTATATAAAACAATAAATCTCAAAGAAGTCTTTAAAATTGTTTTCAAACGTAATGTTCCATTTTTAAACTCGACTGACAACCTCATTCCACCGCCAAAGCTCTACAAAAAACATTTCCACCACATCAAAACAATCGCTACAAAAAGACCTGCACTAGAAACGATTCAATTAAAAGGCTTCAGTGAGTACTCAGAGGTTTACTCAATGATTGATCCGTCAATAAGTACATAAATCCATTAAGGTTGTACGCATGTTAATTGTGCTTTTCTGCGGCTGTCGGAGTTGTAACTTTATAAGTGATAGGTGGTAGCTATGTTCCGGGTTTAAAGTGCTTTGGATAATCCGTAAAATGCTATCTATAGGCGTATATGTAGGTACCTGTTTATTACGACGAACGTACTGTGACATAGGTTTTCACGATATCAGGATCTTGCGAGTTAAATTATTTCTGAAGACAAATTTTTCTACGATCTGCATATGGTATGTTTAGTTAAATATGTTTAGTTCATGGTAATATTTTTCTGTATTTTTATTTCATACTAGCTGGTGCCCGCGACTTCGTCTGCGCATGATTAGTATTTCGAGTACTCGCTATTTTACTTGTGTAATTCCCTTTCTCGTGGGATTTTCGGGATAAAATAAAGCCTATGTGTGATTCCAGCTTATAATCTATCTCTGTGCCAAATTTCATCCAGATCCGATCAGCAGTTTTTGTGTGAAAGAGTAACAAACATCCATCCATCTATCAATCTATCCATCCATCTATCCATTCATACTTACAAACTTACGCGTTTATCAGTTCAATTCAGTTTGGTTCTCCTGGGCTATACGGGTTTTCAAAAATTTCTCACAGCTCTGAACGACGCGTACACACGCGTCGTTCAGATGCTGTGAGAAATTTTTGAATACCCGTATAGCCCAGGGGAACTAAACTGAATTCCGGGATAAAATGTATCCCATGTCCAATCGTCCCGAGTTCCATTCGAATTCATTCACTTCCGTCGTGATGCGTGGTTAAAGAATTTTTCACCCTCTCTCCCAGGGGAACCTTACCGAATTCCGGGATAAAAAGTATCCCATGTCCTTCCTTGTAGTATGAACTCAAATCGTCCCGAGTTTCATTCCAACTCATTCAGCAGTTTCGGCGTGATGCGCGGTAAAGGATTTTTACTTTCATACCCTCTCCCATGAGAACCTTACTGAATTCCGGGATAAAAAGTATCCTATGTCCTTCCTCGTAGTATGACCTATAATCATGCCTAGTTTCATTATAATCCATCAAATAGTTTCGGCGTGATGCGCGTTTACGATACAGACAGACAGACAGACAGACAGACAGACAGACAGACAGACATGAATGAAAAAAATTACAGTTTTGGCTTGAGTATCGATAATAGAGTCCCCTCCAAAAAAAAATTTCAAAATATCTTCAATGTACAGATTTGGACCTGTTACAGTTTTATTATAAGTATAGATTGTCAGTTATCTTGTTATTTATCCAAGTAGCTTTGCTTAGCTTGGTGCTAGATACCGTGTAAATTGTTCAGCATTATTTACTAGAGGAGGCCTATGTAGAGAAGTAAACTGATATTGTTGATTGATTATGATTAGTCACTAATATTTGATATACTTTTTTGAATAACAACTGTTCTTATTTCGATAAAAATCGGCAAGGATTGTGTCTTGTGTAGGAAACCTAGGGTGATATAAATATAATATAATATATAAATACGTAAGCAAAGATACGTTATAACAATAAATAGTTAAAAAATAGAGAAAATTTCACAATAACTTATTTATGTAATTTGTCAGTACTTTGATCAGATTTCCATGCTGTAAATTTAAATAAAAAATTAATGCAGTCCAAAGATTTAATATTCTGGGTCATTCACGCTTTATAAATCCAATATTTATTCAATACTACTTACCTATCTTCTATTTCTCAATGCGATGTTCCAATCCAATAATAGATTATCGTAATGAATGTTCTTAGTTCCCTTAAATTTTAATGAGTTTAGCTCAAACACAAAGGTTTAATTAGAGCAGCCTTCATTAACATAGGCTGGTGTCAAAACACGCGGTCTGACGTTTGCTGTCATCTAAATGTCAGGGATGTCACGTGTCAATGAACTGATTGTGTAAGGTAGGTTGGGGCTCGAAAGTGTTTTGGGAATTCAATAGTTAATCGGTCAATTAAACAAATCCTTATTTTATAATCTGTTGTAGGTGTATGTATATCTTATTGTTGAAAAACAATAACTTAATTATTACATTTTTCAATACAAGGATGTTTCTTACCTCATCAAGGCAAAACTACTGAACGGATCGGACTGAAATTTTGAATAGACGTAGTTCTAGGCCTGGAATTAGACATATAATAAAAATATAAATTAATCAATTTCCACGCAGCTGAAGCCGCAGGGTGCAGTTAGTTAATAAATAAAGAAATAATGCTGGATAATCCACATAGCATCATTTTGCCTCTAGCTAAGCAGGGCTTATTTAGCTAGCTTAGCTTAGCTATTATGTGTACTAGATGACTGATATTCCTATTCCTTCTAATATTATAAAAGCGAAAGATTGTATGGATGTTTAGATGGATGTTTGTTACTCTTTCACGCAAAAAACTACACAATGGATAAGGATGAGATTCGGTACAGAGATAGATAAGAATACATAAGTTATATTTTATCTTGGAATTCCCACGGGAACGGGAATTACACGGGTGAAACCACGAGGTGCTGCTAGTACTTAATATACATTATACTTACATAGATATTTTTACAATCCATAATCCTTAGAGATAAAGAACTAGGTACTAGGCCACTACAACATGCATATTCTCGAAAGCAAGGAGTTCGCTATCGACAAACCTCCGTGGCTCTACACTTGTGACCATTGCACCTTTGTAACTGCTTGTACTGAACTTCAAATTCTTCTAGATCGTGTACACTTGCGGACAAACAGAGTTGATCGGCTTAATGTCGCTATCCTCTATCCGATGCCCACGTGCCTGATTAAAGTATGTGGACTGTCGAGGAAATCGGTATCTAATAATAAATGTATGTATGTATTTATAATTGGTGTTACCAAAGTTTGAAAACATTTCAGAAAATATTATGCAAAATTAAATCATGAAATTTGATTTAATGAGAATTATTTTAAAAGAGGTTGATCAACTTTTGCACGTCAAAATAAATAATAATATTATGTTGTGTCTAGTATGGGTCTGAAAAGAAAAAGAAACAATACACTTAGGTGTATACATGCTAGATGCTGGTCTCTAAGACCTTGAGCTTTTTTAGTTCACAGTTGGGACCCTTATTATTAATAATTTTTATTTTTAAAACTATTTTAATTATTATTATTATAATTTCTTTAAATTAACCGATTTCTAAGGTCTTAATGGTTCATCTTATGAACCCTTTTATGTTAAGCGAGTACAACACATTAAACTTATAACTGAATTCAACTATTCCTATTGAAAGTTAATTAAGTAAAATGTTATAAGATGGTAAGAAAAGTTTTGTACCAATGTACTTAAAATAGGGAAATCGTAGCATAGTTGTTCTGAGAAATTATTCAAGGCATTATTTCCCTACAAGTACCGTGTGACATCTAAGCTTAGCCATATTTATTTGTAACTCAAGGTGTATGATTAATGATGCACTGATGTAGCCATGAGCCTAACGGGGCTTAGTGGACGAATTTGGAAGGTTAAACTACAAGTAACAAAGGTGTAGTTTTTTATAAATACTATCTGATTTTTTTAATTTCGACTCTACTTTTCGACTAGTGAATACTCAAAATGTCTTTTTAACGGCTAACGCCAAGAATGTGAATACACACGCAATTTTTTATTCCAATTTTATTTCTTTTCTTTTGAAAGCAGACCCATTTTCGAGCATAAATATAATTTATAAATGCGACAGTAACAATTACAATGAATACGAAAATAGCAGTATGTCAGTTTGTTTATAATATATTCATCATCACCAACTTATATTAGTCCACTGCTAGGTCTCATAGCATAGGTCTCATGCATAGGTCTCCCATAATAAGCTAGCTAGCTAATCCCCAACTAAAAATACTCATAACAACATACTGAAAGGAAATAGGTAAATGGACCAAATTCTTGGAAAGATCATAAGGTGGCAGAATATCGTCAGAATACAACGCTGGAATAGCACTTTTTCTTACAATCAAATTTAAAAAAAATCGTGTTAGCTACACCACTAATTCAAGAATGGCTGAACCAATTTTTGTGATCGATGTTTTTTTCGATTTCCTTCCCGAAAGAAAAACAATCAAACATTTAGGTGTCTAAAAGCATTTAGGTTTCTGCGCAAAAAAATAATACAATAAAATATATAATAAAAAATAATAATATAATAATAATAATAAAAATAATAATACTAAAAAGGCAAAGCCATGAGCACAGGTAGTTATAAACTAATCCACATCATCGGAATATATTTATCCAAAATTGGTAAAATCACTTTAAAACTAAAAGCAAAAATACAACAACCAAAATGTCGTCTGCATCAAAATTGGTACTATTATAAGAATAAGAACAAGTCATCTCTAATGGTGGTACGAGCATTAGGTAGGTACTTATTGAGGTTAAAAACAAAAAAGTACGTATATCAAAAGGCATTTGGGTTATGCTGAGAACTTCAACACATATTTGGATAACGATGTAAAAGCTTTGATGCTTAGTTATATTTTTGAACGCGCTGGACTTTCTTTAGGTTTTTACTTTTGATAGCTCAGTCTTGCCCCTTTTTCAGTCAGTTTTCCAGAAGGGAGTCGTTAAAAAAATTAAAGAATCTCGTACATATTCAAAACATTAGTGTATTTAAATAAATAAATATAGCTAAGCAATAAAAGTTTAGCCTGGACTATGTACTCCTGCGTTTCAGGCGACAATAAATTAATAATGCTGAACATTTCACACTGCATCCCCAAGCTAAACAAATTAAATATGAAAGTATTTTTTTCGGAACGAGTTAGAGTATCTTTTTGTTCATTCATTTACTAGCTTTGTCTTGGCCATTTTTTATTTTTACTTCAATATTCTAGAAGGAAGTCAGTCAGAAGTCAGTCTTTACTAAATAATGATGGACATTTCACACTGCATCATCAAATCCCACGCTAAACAAATGAAATATTAAAGTAAGAAAGTATTTTTTTCAGAACGAGTTAGACTATCTTAAGGTTCCTACTTTACTTTACTTTTGTCTTGGCCATTTTTACTTTTAGTTCGATATTGTAGAAGTGAGTTAGTCTTTAGCAGATAATACGTAATACACCGGAACACTGATAGTAACTTATAATAATTATTATAGTATAGAGGTCAACCAAGAAAATAAGAATAGCAACTTCCACAACTGATAATAATTAACAGTTAAACCATATACAGATTCCTCACTAACTTATAAATGCGAAAATTTGTATGGATGGAAATTTGTTCCTCTTTCACTTAAAAATTACAGGACGGATTGGGCTAAAATTTTAAATGGATGTAGTTCTAGCTCTAGATATGGAGTAAGAAGTAGGCTACTTTTCATGCCATAAATTGAGACGTTTCCATAAAAACAACGCGTGCGAAATCGCCAGATACTGGAAAAAATATAAAACTGATTTTGTAAAGTTATATTACTTGTTACACACGTCACGTAAAGTTACCTATGGTTTATAGGAATGACCCATTTTTGTTTACATATAAAATAAACTAACATAATTTGAACTCTATCTACGTCATTTTCTGGCGCCAAATAACCTACTTCGCACTTTTTTTTGTATTTCACATGTCATATATTAAATATGACGTTTTGCCTACGTTATATCCGCTAATAAGATCTAATTGGTCAAAGCAGCGCGGTGTTGACCCACTTTTGACCAAAGTACATAGTGATATTTGAAATTGGTTAACATGTAGCGTCACAGGTGTGAATTTTATTTATCGTCATTGAAAATTACTTTTATTTCTTAAGGTATCTAGACGTAGGTACTTAAACAATTACAAGCTATTTTGTCCCTATGCGAGTGACATTGTCAGTTTGACAAATTCCTATAAAATAAATAAAGAAAAGAAAAAAAAGTCAGTAAACAGATTATTTATATTTTATATGAAATATAACATAACAAACATCCATACATACCAACAACCTTTCGCGTTTATAATATTAGTAGGATATTTGATAGTATATTATATATATTAGTTTATTATATATTATATGAGCGAGCACTAAACACCCTGAATCTTATAGGCCATAGGGCCATAGCCTTTCTAACAGTAGTATCTAACTAACAACATTTAACAAAACATAAAATAATTTCTACGGTCAAAGACAGCTTCGACGTCAAAGGATAAGAGTATATTTACATTGCTTATTATCCGTTTCACCCGGTTTTCAAATTTATGGAGGACGTTTCAATTGAAACAATTGAACAGCAGGACAAATTCTTTGAGTGACCTATTTAAAAATTTGTAGCTATGTAAGTTCACAATCTGACAATCTGTTCAAGACTGCTGGCAGATGCTGGATGCGGCAAGACAGGGCACTATGGTGCTTATTAGGGGAGGCCTGTGGTCTTGTTCTGCAGCGCGGATATCTTAAAGAAATTACGATCTAAAGAACTCATTTGAACTAGCCAGTAAGTTTACGTGAACAAATCATAATGAGAACTTTACAACACAGAAATTATTCTAGAATAGAATTTTAATCCTAAATTGATAACTTCATCATGATCATCATCATCAACGTTTACTCGTCTTAATTAACCTAGACTACTAGCTGGATGTATCCAGTATAACTTACTGGCTAGTTCAAAATAAATAAATTCTTTGAGATATCCGCGCTGCAGAGCAAGACCCTATAGCACTGGTATTACATTACATAAAAAACAGTCCCATAGGCACCACGGAAATGTATAAGATTAAGTCAAAGAAATAGGTAAATACATTTTTATTATCTATGATTTCTGAAACAAAACTCAGGTCAATACAAAGCTTTCAAGTACATTCCCTCATGAGAACACGGGTGAATGTAGGCATAGTTTGTACCAACGGCACGTGCTAAACGACGGTGACGTTTCAGTTCGAATAGGCAAGTCACGAGGGTCGGCGTCGTCATCATCAGAACCAGTTTCAAGTTAATTTGGACGACTTTACTGGAAATTGACGTTTAATAAGTCAATATAGTGTGTTTTACGAACGTTAACGTCAGACTACTACAGATAATAAAAGACTTTTTAGTCTAATATTTATAAAAAGCAAAAACGGTGTTTTACCTTTTCCTTTTTCTTTCCTTTCTTCTTCGATTACAGATTCAGACAGTTTTCTTCGACTCTGACCAGGACTGGTAATTCATGTTCCGTCACCAGGAACAATCGTTTGAACTTTTTTTTTATTGAAGATGGTCGAGCGTTTGGCCATTATGGCCAATACATGAAGATGTTGCCTATGATGGATCACACTTTCCCAGAAAGGACATATTCACGCTGGATTTGAAGACTTCGAGATCGTACTCTGGCGGGAAAATAGACGCAGGAAGCTCATTCCACTCTCTGGCCGTGCTTATGTACTGTACTGTATTATGTAGAACTACTGTATTATAAACTACAACTATATTACGTAATACTGCTGTATTATGTATTACTTAAATAGTTATGTCTTTACCTGGTGAACATGGTGGCACAGTGGCGGTACAACGCACAGGTTGGCGTTCCCTCGCGCCGGAGCCGTTGTCATCATTGGCACGAGACCCCTTTGACTCCTCACTCACAACCTGTCAAACAAATATCAAAGTTATCAAGAACAAGTTAATGTGTCTAATAATCCAGATAGAAAGCTCGCCACGGCCACATTGGCAGAAGTTGGCGGATAGGTTGATGAATTGCTCAGGCGTGCGGATTCGAAATTTGAAGACAGAGGGCCTAGACTACGTAATATTCTTCGAATCGATAACGATATCATAAAAGTCCAGAAATGTATAGATTTGACTTAAGACCATAGATATTTCACGTGTTTTGTTGTTAACGAATAGATCATGGTAGACAATTTAGGTAGGTACTACATTGTAAACATTTTGATACCATCATGCGAAGATTTTACTCCCATCAAATGAACAGCCAAGTGGCACTTTTGACAAGCGATTTCGATTAGTCGCTGGTTTACCAATTGAATCGCTAGCGTTTGAGCGACGACATATTTGTTTCCTATCGATCGAAATCAAAATTTAATTTTTGAGCCATCTCAATTGATACCAATACTTTTAATGGGAAGCAACTTTTTTCTCTCACTGCGATGGTTATGTGCTCTACAAATCTATAAATACCTTATTTCCTTGAAAATATCCTTATACCTACATCTACATTTCCCACTACCATGCATAGTACACTGTGTAGCAACAAAAACAGTAACCTCTTGTTATTGGTCAAACCACTGTATTTGTCTGTCCTAAAACAGTGAGTACAAACACTCATTTGAGCCAAAAATGGAACGCTAACCGCTCCATCATTAGCATTTAGCGCTCGCCAATCATGAGGCATTATCCAAATGTGCCCAATATGGCCCGGGGAGGGGTTTTTAGTTCACACTCTCGTATATGGAGTGTCAAATTCTGGTGGTCATAAAACACTAATGAGTTACGACCTTTGTCGACGAATCAACGAGCAGTAGGCATTGGGCAGTTTTTATCGACGGAATAATCTAATTGAATTTAGAACTTTACTTTTTTGTATATTTTGCAACTGGTTGTGTTAAACACAGTTAAACACCTACTCAGTTGTGAATAGATACAATTATTGTTCGTCTTACCTTACTCACTTACTACAAGATTTTTTGTTATGAAACAAACTTTATAATTACAATGGCTTACTATAGGCTAAAAATTAAGCATATTTTAAACTATAAATAATGATCAAATAAAAAATAAAGTACTATTTGATTTTCTCCTCACTTCATTTTTTATCCACGAGTAGACTAATGTGGTACCTACTGTAGAGAAAACTCAGAAAGCATATTATGTACCTTCTTGATCTTAATCGTCATACAAACATGTTGTAAAATTACAATTATTGACCAATAATGCCAGTACTTTACGTACGCTCGCTCATAAGACAAAATTACAGTTTTCAATGTACCAATAATTTTGGCCCAAAGTGTATAAGGACCCGATTAAAATGATTGCGTCCACTTTCGGATCAATAAATTGGACATCTCTTGGTGTATAATTTTAATACCATTATTTGTAAAAGCGGTGTAATTGGGATAAGTAAAGATGTCGATGACCATTTATCAAATACTTGTGATGAAATGCTGGAAACCGCTAAAAATACTGAGAATCTACTAGTGAGAATCTACTGCTCATAAAACTCAAATTGTTGTAGGTGGGTACCAAACCAACCTATCCAAAAAAACATTTTATGAATTTTCCAAGTTTTCAAGAAACCCGACAAAAATGTCGTCCTCGCTTTGCGGTTCGTATTTCAAAAAGCATGAACACAAAAGTCCTGGGTTCAATTCAAGAAGCCAGCTTTGAGTAATGCTATCACAATCCTGTGGGAACCTATCATACAAACAAAAAGCAAACCATAGACAACAGCACTAAAGAAACAATATGAGAGAGTACTGGCCACTAGCAAATCGAACAAAACAAATACGGTCGTATTCTATTATGGGTTTAGCCTGTCTCCTTCCATCGCACAGAGACGGTAAAGGACAGACACAGCGGTTGAAATGTCGTAGGTCATTAGGTCCTTGCCTTGTAGGGTTCGTAATATGCCAATAAGGTAGCAAACCGTGACTTTAAAGGGATAGCAACAATAGGTTAGGATTTAAGTAATGCGTATGCGATGACTTTGATAAACTTAGAAAATGCAAGTGAGTAAATTATTTTGGCCTAGAAAATAAAGTCCGTCTCACCTTAAAGGTAATAATATACTTTTTAAACTTTTGCGGTTGGATTTTAACCCTATAATCTTTAATATAGTATTTTAGCGACCATGTGGAAACTTATAGAAAAATGGTGACAAGCGAAAGTGTAGGAAAGATGGTAGAACTTTTGAGAGATAGATGCGAATTTCGCAGATTTTCATTCAAAACTCTAGAATTTTTAGTGATGAAACTTTAGAAGGAGGCTCTACATCTTTGGTGACTCCATCAGATACCTAGTCAGATATATTTAAAATTATGCTATTATATAGCATATTTTATCTGATATTTTTTATAGTATCTGATGGAGTCACCAAAGTCACAGGAGACTCCATCAGATACCTAGTCAGATATATTTAAAATTATGCTATAATATAGCATATTTTATCTGATATTTTTTATAGTATCAATAATCAATAATCAATATCTTTATTTCTTTAGGCTTACAAAATAAGCACTTAGACAAGTCAAATTTAATTCGCCTCAATTTTTTGTCCACTAGTGGAAGAGGCGAAATAGAATAGTATCTGATGGAGTCACCAAAGTCACCGTCGGCGGACGCGACGTCAAGTTAAATACGTATAAGTTAAATATATACGTACATATATAAATAATGAAGTTGACTAACACTCTCGCGCCTATACTATTTATACCTATACAAAAATGTCGCTCCAACTTGCCGAGTTGTATCACCGAATTTGATGTCTAGATTGGCGGCATACTTAGTAAGTTTTACTTATTTTGCTTAAATTTAACAGTAACGATACAAAGTTGAGTGAACTTAGTTTTAACTACCTAATGAGTACAAAACTTATAGACCCACAGAGGAATTAATAACCGTAAGAAAACTCCGGTTTGTCATACAAAAGTCATACGAAATGTCGATTCAAATTATGATAAGGCCCAGTGAATTAGTTCTGGTAGAACATAATGGCCTACGATTAGGTTTTGGATGGATATAGGAAGAGAGAACTTTTGGAGAAGGCATTTTTGCAGCCTGTAAAATATGTAAAAAAAGTCAAATAAAAAAAAACAATAATTTAAGGCCAACATTGCATGTGTATGTACCTAAAGCTAAAATAATTTGTAAAGTCATATTTACTTAGCTATTTAAGAGAATAGGTTCATAAAGTATTGATGGACAGCTTCGACGCCGTCTACTTAGAAAGTGACGTATTTAGAAGTAAACAGAACCTGTAATCGGACTCAAAGCCGGGTAACAGGCCATCATACGCAAGGCCAAATTTTAAGTGCCGCATCTAAACTTAAATAGCATTTACTTTATAGCTCTACGTTAGTAGAAGGTCGGTGAATGATGCGGTGTATCTCAGATGAGGGCCACAAATCGAGTCATTCTGATAAGCACAACTAGAGCGATCTCAGGCAAAGCTGCTTAAGACTATTGTACACTATAGCAATGAAGCTAACGACGAATCTTTGTCTAACTAAAGCTTCCCGACGACCTCAGTGACGCAGTGGGCGAAGCTCCACCTGCGACGCAGGAGATTGCGGGTTTGATTTCCGCCTCCGGATAAACGTTTGTACAATATGCTGATATTTGTTAAGGGTGTTCTGTTTTGTTTAATAAATACCTTGGACTACATTTTTTACAAAAGCTTGTTTATGAAAAACTTTTGGAATGATAAATGTTATTTATTGATATTCCATTCTATGAGAGTTTTATACTAGCACATGTTCCACCAACAAAGATAAAGCTACTTGAACGTAACCACAGAAGTTTAAACAAATGGGCATTTAATACCTTTTAAAGTGCCTTTAAAAAAACAAATCAGGTGTGCCTTAAACAAAGACCACCTGCACCCCATGGTAAGTAACCGCTAAATGGTGTTAATTTCAACAGCACCAGACTTCACCAATCTAAACCTTAAAGTCACAGCTTTAGGTATCAAGTTGGTGTAACAAGTTTTTCGGGATGGTACACATAAAAAAAGTGTGGACATTACTGTCAGGGTTCAAAACTACATGCTAATGTGGGTGTTAAAAATGGGGGGTCAATATTTGTAGGTAGGTACTCCGTTACGAAGTTTTGAAGGTTAATTAAAAGTACAACAAGGAAAGGAGCAAGGAATTTGTATCTTTGTTTCGTTCTAACGAGAGTAGTCTTTGGTAACTTTTTTTACAATGTTCTTAAGACGAACGATATGGCGCGGTGGGCGAAGTTCCGCTATAGCGACGCATGTGGTTTTGTGGATTCGATTCCTGCCCGGGCCAATTATTTTAACGATATGCAAGTATTTGTTCCAGGGTTCTGAGTGTTTTCTATTTATAATAAAAAATATCTATCTATGTAATGTATTGCTTTAATGTATATCAGTCATCTAGGACCATAATGCAAGCTCTGCTTAGCTTAGGGCTATATGATATGTGTACATATGTACATATACGTGGGTTGTCCGTCATTATTAATTTACTAAGGGTAAGCTCTTCGAAAATTCTTGCAATTTCTAGCAAAATTATATATCTACATATGGTATTTTTTTATTTTACAGAGCCATGTATTTTTTTATTTTACAGAGCCATTCTTTCGTAAATAAAATGTAGGTCTTCGTGCTTATTATTTTTATTACTATTACTATTTATTTATTTTAATTGATCTTATTCTCTACCTTAGGTATTATATACTAAAAGGGTATGAGATAATAAAGAAAAAATAAACTGCATAAAGGTTTTACAAACCTCCTTAGAACGTTGGTACTTAAATGATTCATCTCCAAGTCCTAAAGTAAAACAAATTTAACCTTCCTATAAATAAAGTATGAATTTGCTTACGTCGCTTATTACTCACTGATGAGTAAACATCCTAGAAGGGATCAAATCCTGTTTCCAAAGCTTCCCAGACGTAAATATAAATGGCAATGATCTAACCATTGATACCTCACTGATATTATCGTAATTATAGTAATTACTCATTATGAATTGAGATAAATGTTAGGTACAGTCAAATTCGTTAAAATAACACCTCATTTTCATTTTAACGAAGTCAGAATATACAGGTTATGGCTAACGTTAGGTAATTATGTTTAAAATAAATATAAAAGAAACCTTTGCCCCACCTGTGTGCTAATAATCGTTATAGATAATAATATTTAAATATTGGTATGTTTATCCTAAATACCAATATTTATATTTATTAATAAAAGTAATGTAACTTCCTTGCTAATTTTCTTACGTTCAGTAGAAACTCTTTTGAACATTTAAATGTTGGTGCTGATTGTAAGTCGAAAACGAAGCTAATTTTAAACTACTATTCATATTTTGAAATAAAGAATTCATACTTTTTGGTGCTACTATAATTTGACACTGGCTGATAAAGAAACAAACGAGGTGCTAGATTTATAAAGAAAACGTTCTTTTTTTGAACAGAACTTTTTAAAAATATGGATGACCGCTTTTAAAAAAGGAACACGCTTACCGTAAGGAGACGTAAGTAAGCATATCGTAATTTTGGAAAAATGGCTACTGACATGTAAAAGACCTTCTCATTGTGATGCATCAAGAAAAGAAATCAACGTTAAAAAAAGAAAAAAGAAATCGAAATGCGCCCGCGTACAGATCTCGGTCAGGCAGAAGCAGAGTTCTTTTGTTTCCAACTTCGAATCAGCCAAGTCTTGAATCTAGATGCTGTTTTTACTTTTTTCTCTTTTTCCCCTATGCCTTTTTCTTTATTGTCTCAGTGCGGCGAATAAAAAAAGTCGGTGGCTTATGCCTCTCCATTGATATGCGTCGAAATTTAAATATTTGCTTGGTATTCGACGAGTTTCATCTTGGTATTCAGTGTTTTGTTTTGAGCATCTGTGTTTTCATTGTAACGTTTTTATATTGAAGGTGGAATAAGTTGCTAAATTCCGATGCGTATATTTTGGTTCCTGATATTTATGGGCAGGTTTTGACTTTGTAATTTTTTGCCGACGAACCGTCATTTTATATTTAAACGTATGCTCATGCTTTTAACTTTTTTCATCATCATCATCATCAGCAACCTATATTAGTCCACAGGTGGACATAGGCCTCCTGTATTGATCGCCATAGAGCAAGTCTTCAGCTTGCAGCATCTGCTCTGCAATCTTTCTCAGATCATTCAGATCTGGTCATTCCATGACCATACGACCTACGACCTACGACCTACGGTCTCCAATTAAGAACACGTATAAACCTTATTATAAAAGTACTGTTAGTTAAGTTATCAAGAAAAAATATGATAGGTTGACTAACTGAAATATCAAGTAAGTACCTACTTACCTATAATACAAACCCAACAATAAATGTACTCTGGTGCTCATTAGGGGAGGCCTATGCCCAGCTATGGACTAATATCCTTAGTAATATTATAAAAGTGAAAGTTTATATGAGTATATAGAATATGTATGAATGTATGGTAGTTTGTTCCTCTTTCATGCAAAAACTTCTTAACAGATTAGGCTGAAATTGATTAAACGTAGTTCTAGCCCTGGAATAACACAACGGCTACGTTTGATCCCATAAGTCAGTTCCCATGAGATAGATACAAAACCTTGGAACCTTTCTTTAGAATCAACGTGCGGGAAGCCGCGGGCAGATGCTAGTAGGTTTATGATGAAGGCTTGACCAACTGACTTAAGCTAGGTTCATATTGCTGTGTCGGGGTGTGTTGTGGCGCGACAGAAAGCTATCGGTCTCATAGATTTAGTATGACTAGATTCACATTAGCGACAGATAGCGCCACACCTCAACACAAGCTACTAATGTGAATCTAGTCATACTAAATCTATGAGACCGATAGCGTTCTGTCGCGCCACAACACACCCCGACACAGCAATATGAACCTAGCTTTAAACTGACCGTTCATAAGACGTAGTCAAAGATGACAAAACACTTCTAAGTCTGATTATAATCGACCCTACTATAGAGTTTGTATACTTAGAGGGATTTTAAGCTAATTCTTCACGTACTTTGTCCTTCAGATGTCAAAAGTCATGTTAGATGTTTCTATTCAAAGTTTTCTTTCGTCACCCGTCCACAAAAACACTTTGATCATTATTTATGGCTGGCATTCGTCAAAACCAAATAGTGGTGACATATTTTTAATGTTTATAGACTGGAACTTAAACACGATTTTACTAAGGAAAAAACTTTTATGAAGGGTACAAATAAATAAAAATAATTTTGGATAATAATTCACAGAATATAATTGGGCCGAGTAGATTTTATGTTATGGATATTAGATACCTAAATAATATATTTTTTAAATTTCTAACATTTTAGATATTTTTTATGATAGCTGTTCCCCGCGGTTTCTTCCATTTCATTTTATAATTTGATCTCCCATGGGAACTTGATGATTTACCAATACAAAAGTAAACCAGGATGAGGCCTTTGTCACTCTTCATCATATCAACAACCTTTGTGCTAAATTCAATTAGATTGATGGCTGATGGCTTGATTAGGGCGTGAAGACAAACAAACCAACAAACACACTTTCGCATTTATTATTATAATAATAATAATAAAGTTTTATATTAACTTTTCTCTTGAATCACTCCATCTATTAAAAAAAACCGCTTCAAAATCCGTTGCGTAGTTTTAAAGATTTAAGCAGACATAGGGACATAGGGACAGAGAAAGTGACTTTGTTTTATACAATGTAGTGATGAGGATTAGAATTTTAAATACCTGGAAGACCTGAATATAGTATCTACATGTCGTTAAAACAAATACTTACTCCAAGGCAGGAATCGAACCCTTAACCTCCTGCATTTCAGGGAAGTTTTGCCCTATATACCACTGAGATATTTAATAAAAAAAGTTTAGTTTTAAAGTCCGATTTCTTTGTCCACCAGTGGACTAATATGGGTTGATGATGATGATTTAAACGATTTCTTTATTACATTTTTAGTTTCTGATTTGGAAAAGATAAACTGCGTATCACTAGTATTTTTCCACGGTTTTGCACGCTTTGTTTCTATGGAAACTTTTCAGTACAAAGCCGGGCAGCCGATACTAGTGAGAAATATAACAACTATTCAAATCATTTATGGTGACAGTTTTAAAGTCCAATTTTTTAGCCCAGCTGTGGACTAGATTGTATAGAGGTTGTTGAGTAGAATGCCGAATTTTCTTGTAAAGTTCTCACTCGATATTCCTTCTAAATACCCTTGCAGCCTCTATCATCATCATCATCACTTTAACTACATTTATAGCTGATAATATTCTTTCTTTAATTTTTTATAGCCTCCTTTGTCATTTTGTTGAAAATAAATTTACAGTGACGAAAAATGATTTCTAAAATGTCTTTCCAGGATTTGGTGTTTTACCTCTACCGAATAGAGATCAATTTTTGTAGTTTGATAGCAGCTGAATAGTTTTATTCTCAAAGGACTTTGAGACTAAACTTACACAGACTGACATTGAAACGAGTAAGTTGATTCGATTCATACGTTTATTTTCAGGTATTTAACAAAGGTTATTTTCACAAGGTATAACATAATTTGTCTGATTCATTTTATACACGTGTAAGTGAAATAAAACAAAACTCAAAAATCAAACTTCACTATGCGTATATTTGTTCTCAGTGATTTTAAATTAGTAGGTAAGTACACCAAATTATTTATATTTAATGCCATTGTTTTCTTGTCTACAAATCTAACGAATAAAAGACTAACCCATTCTCTTCCAAGGTTGTACTAAAATGTCAAATAACAATGACAACTCTGAAAAAATGCGAACGCAATCCGGGCTAAATTCTGTGCTTTACTGATTTGCCTACCGATATAGCTTAACTAGAAATGACAGAGCAATGCAAGTCAAAGGTCATGAGCGCTGTCATGTCATGTTCTATGTTTCGAAAGATTAATTTGAAATACTGGACTAGTTTAGTAACCTCAGAAAATATCATAAATGTAGGACATACCTGACCAAAATGAGACATTTCAATATATCCCTAACCCAAAAATATAATGAAATTCTTTTAACCATGACTTAACAAAATATATGATCTAGATACTTAATTGGTAACTTTAACATTTTAGTACTTAGTAGTAGTTTAATTCAATTTTTAAATCATGAGGCGTTAGCGATTGACCTTGTTCTATTTTCAAATCTCTTCCTATTTATTTACGACATAGTTTTTGGTTTGACACTGATCGGAACCGTTTCGTTTAAACTGCAGACGTCTGACCTTTCTGCAGCGAAACTAAATTTCAGTGGACCCAGTGGTCCGAATTAGTAATGAGAATTCGGGTTCAACATAGTATAGTTGTATTTTAGTTGTCTAATAATAGTCTAAGTCAAAGTCAAAGTAATTTATATTTTGCGGACATGAGCAATAGAGATGTATAGTTATTATAGAGGCACAACATGTTCTATCTTAATCTAAGGCATGCAATATAAGCCAGGTATGGTTAAAATTAACAAAATTTAGGTTAAATCCAACCTTAATTTTGCATTTTATTTCGCCTTAATTTAATAATAATAATAATGCTGGACAATCCACACAGTACCATCTGGCCCCAAAGTAAGCTACTCAAAGCTTGTGTTATGGGTACTAGATAACTGATATATTTAATACATTATTTACATAGATAGATATTTTTTATTATACATATTAAACACCCAGACCAACGAAACAAATTTCTGCAGATCGTGCACTTATTTGTTTCGAGGCGGGAATCGAACCCGCAACCTCCTGCGTCGCAGGCAGACCTTCTCCCATCGCGCCACATCGGTCATCACGTCACTTAATTAGTCTTCTATCAGCGCCAGTGGGTCCAGATTTAAACAAAATCTGTGTAGAGATTTTTCTTAAGATTCTATAATAAACTCTTCATGTTTGTTGATTTGAACTTTGAGATCCTAAATAATATTGAATAACATTATTGATTGCCTACACTAAGATCAAAATACTATTTTCTCAATTAGAGGTACGTATCGAATACGGATCAGTCCTAAAAAACTCAACGTAGGTAAGGTACAGGAAGAGTGATCTACCGAAAATATTGAATGGCCAAAAAATATAGGTATTGAATCGATGCGTCATATGACCCATAAAGACGAACAAAAACTAAGAATGGAATAGGTACCTATAGTTAATTGGCATTGTGAGCGTACTAAGGAGTTGTGCTTTTTTACATCAATTAGTAGGAAGGTAAATCTTTTATTGTCTTGTTATAAAAAAGACGAATTATGTGGAGTTATTGAACAAAATTTTGGTGATTGAATAAGAATTATAGTAGAATCTAAGCTATCTTCTAACTTTTTTCACATTTTTTATATTTCAGCCGTAGAGCACCAGGTGTAAGCAAGGATAATTAATCTTATAAGAAAATAATATGCAAGGTGAGACTTGTGAAGTTTCAGAATTAAGTATGGGTAAATAGTTTTGAGGGAAAATAAACTAGATTACCTACTTCTAGACTTCTCTCGAAGATTAACAAAAACAAACTCAAACTTACCGTTTGAAGTCCTAACTAATCCGAATAGTCAATTGTCTACAAATCAATGGATGAAAATTACAGCTCAAACACTACAATTTCTGGTCAAATCCAGTATTTCACACCTTCAGTTCACACTTCTTACGAGTCAAATTCACGCCCTTGTAAGCTGTAACCACTAAATGAAAATTAAGCAGACCTAGAGAAACGTTTAGCACTGAAATCGGAACACTGTAAGCAAATATGCTTCGAACCGAATGTCACTTCCAAAGAGCAAGTGTCCGTGTAAAAAGTTTACATCAATTCGAGGTTTGAAATCTACCGTTCCATTTTTTTAAAGGATTCAAACAGGTTAAGGGGCGTTCCGAATGTGGTTCGGCTGTCAACGCGGTTTTGACAGGTCGCGTGTCGCGCACGCGCGGTCGTGTGAGCGTGCTATGCGCGCGAGCATCGGCGCCACACTGCGTTCGCGCGCTTTTGGACCTATGAAACCTCTACAGCCTCCAACTCTCTACGTCTTAGAACTGTCGATTATTCTAAAAGATTTTCTCACGGAAAGGATTCAATCGATATGTAGATCTGTCGACGGAGTAATAACGGTTTGAAGCGTCTTTGACTGATGTTAATGCGCTAAGAGCCTTTTTAATTTAAACTGGTCGGATAGTTTTATTTTTAAGCTGGATTATTTGATACATGAATGCTCGTGTTATGGACCGAGGTTAATTGTATGAGCTTTTTGTGTTGATGTGTGAATAGATCTGTCTATGGAAAGTGAAATCAGTTTTGTTAGGGCTACGGTAGTGCTTACAAGATATGAATATTGTTCAGTACAAAATTAGATTGACATAGACATGCTTCATCGCATTTTAATGTTATTAAGTACCTAATTCGAAAATATGTGAGTACAAGAAAAGATAAATAATACATAAATTGTAAAAAGTGTAAAACTTTGAAAAAAAAACAGCAGAAAATGACAAATTTAAAACCGCCGAACTAAAGACATCAACGCGCTTCAGCGTAAATTTATTTAATGTTCAATACATTTTTGTAATTTTAGTGTCGTTTTTGATCTGAGCTTGTAAATTTAAAATTACTAATAAATATTTATCGTTGATAAATGACCTTTAGAAGTTTATTTGAGGAAGACAAATAAATACACGTTTAATGATTTTTTATTGACGGATTTTTTTTAATGATTTTTAAGTAATAATGAATTTATGCTATTTAATTAATTAGATACTTGGTTTGTTAAGCACTGCTTAGGGTTACCTACTTACTCCGGGTAGGTAGAAACGTAATATTCGACTAAAATAAATGATAATTTGTGTTTTATTTCTTCAATAAAGGTAAACTATTAAGTTAACAAACAATCCATGGAAAAATCACTTTTAATATAAATATCTCAAAATAGGTGAAATAAATTTTTAGGGATTTTAAATTACTTATTTAAGTAAAAAATTAAGCTGATTGGTTATCTACATAGTTAAAATAAATGTTACGAAACTTTTAAAAATGTATGTCTAATCTAAAAAGTCAACGTGTGAAACGTAAGCAACTACGTAAAAATTAGTAGACTTATACTAATCAGACCCAATAACTTTACACTGTTACATCAAAATGTCAACATTCAAATGAAGAAAAAAACAGCCAGAGAGAGACAACAAGCATTCACTCACTTCCTCGAATAGAACAGGCGTCATGCATCACCGCGAAACTCTGCCCACAACCGTGGCACACTCACAAACAAGCCTTGTCTCGCTCCCTCCCACGACTTTGGTGACACTATGTACGTAAAGAATGAGACAGTAGTATCAATATTTTTGAATTTGTAGTCGTAAAGATTTTTTGTGAAATATAGATCAACATTGAAATAATGTGTCATTGACCCGACGACGTTTCGGTGAATTGAGACCAATTTGCGGAAAAGATTGAAAAAGCAAGTAAACATTGCTGTTTCGTCGTATTTGTTATTTCATCGAGACCAGTCGCTGATTTATAAGAATAGAATAGAATAACATTTATTTCTATACACACATCACTACATAGTAGGTCTAAAACAAAGTCGCTCACCGCTGTCTGTCTGTCTGTACCTATGCTTAAAACCACGCAACGGATTTTGATGCATTGTAACAGTTTATTTAATAGGTAGAGTGATTTAAGGGGAATGTTTATCACTACATAGTAGTCCCTATGTCCCTTTGTATGCTAAAATCTTTAAAACTACGCAACGAATTTTGATGCGGTTTTTATAATAGGTAAAGTGATTCAAGTTGAATGTCTATATTGTAATAAACCCGTGCAAAGCCGAGGCTGGTCGGTATTTAAATAAAGTGATACAAAATCAAACAAAGTATACAGAGGTCTTAATAAGATAGGCGACATAAATGATAGTTGTCAAATCGAGTTCAGCCTCTATGACTCTGTGCTGAAATAGGTGTTAGCTAACGTGTAGTGAACGAAGACAGCAAGTATTTGTCATAATTACTAGATACGAAGGCATAATAAGTGTACGAAATATACAAAATAGTTATTGTTGATCAATTTTGGTTGACCTCAAATGAGCATTGATGTAGAATGCGCGCGCTTAGAATTATCCTGAAGAAGTCTCTGTTTCGGTATGAAACGTTGGAATTCTTCCAACACAAGGTTCGTAGGCAACCCGCTTGTATTTATTTATTTATTCAACAAAATTTACAATCTTTAATAGCGCCGCGACGATCTTCTGCATCAATTCGCTAAATTTATATTTGGAATCATGAACGTATGAATTATTTTTTCCATTTATGTATTTTCGGCCAGTGTATCGTACAGATGCCGTAAAGATGTTCATTCTTTAAAAATAGAACGCCGACGACGACGCTCTGAATTAAAAGATGAAAAAAATTATCGAGCTTGTCCTATAGCAGCTGACGAATGAGACCTGTTGCTAATTGGTTTTCTGACCTGGCTTCAGAGAAGTTAGCTTCAATGTTAGTATTGTATTCTCGCTACGGGTTGCTAGAGTCGCCTGCCTCACAAAGGGAGCTCCGTTCCAGGGAAAGGTAGAAGGTAAAACTTAGAACTAAAATTAGGTAACGGACTTATTCATGAAACATAATAAGTAGAGAATGGTTTTTAATGTAACTAACACTATTAAACATGTTTGTTGTATAATTACAAATATCATACTTAAATCTCATCTTAACGTTCATAAATCACACTATATACCACTTGTTATACTGTTTTTCTATATAAAATTAAGTTGTTTTGTGGGTTAGGGTACAATAATGAGTTTATTCATTATATCTACTTAAACTTTTTATTATATCTCCGACGTTAATTTTAATATTTTATTTGACATCAAATTATTCGTCTATCTCATACATGTATAAAAAAACTTACGACCAAAAATAATGTATGCAACCAGTATGTTGCTATCGTAAGTTCTTACGTTCTTAGTTCTTAAGTTTGTACGTACGTGTTATTTTAAAAACTTTATAAGAGATTTATTTAAAAATAATAGAATTAACTTAGCCTAGTTTCTTGCTAATTATCTATACCTAAATACCTACCTAAACACTAGGATTGTTAGTGTTTGTCTGATGGTGAATTCATCACCATTTCATCTACCTACAGTTCATTTCTACACAAAGCACGTCAGGAATCCCAAACATTTTGTCACAGTTCACTGATGGTCCGAAATGCGTTTCTTTGGTACTTAATTAATTTACCGGTGCATTCTATACAGTTTTTACTGACGATGGATTAATTGAGACGATTTGTTCGGAATTTCGATGGCAAATAAAAGGGTCTATTTCTGTATCTGTTGTTTATATTTATTTCAGTGTCAATGAGAATTTGTAAAGCTATTTAATCTTCTAAGACACACGAGAGACAAAATTAAAAAAGTACATTATTTTTAAGTAAAAAGTCTTTATTGACGTATTTAAGTAAATAATTTACTCAAAAAAGTCAACAAAGACTTTTTACTCGTGTGTCTCAGAAGATTAAATAGCTTTACAAATATTGCATTAAGATAGCAGGCAAAAAAACTACCATTCCATCTACTATATATTATTATATGAAAATGAATGGTTTATTTTTCACACTTTTATTACTATACAAGAGGCAAAAAAAAATTTTGAGTAAAGAGAAAATCAATAGTCGCTTTATTTCTTAATTTATAATAATTTAAGGTTTAAAATTTGACTTGTCTACGTGCTTATTTGATAAGATTATAGAAATAAAATTTTTGAATACTTTATTCTAGTTATATAATTTAAATAAATATGTCCATCAGTGAACAGTAATAGGTTTCTGGCGAAGCCACGTGCAATCTCACACTTTTTATTCCACACTTTCATGACTCACCGTTGGTGTTAAAGTATACCTTTTTTACCCAATTATACTAAATTCCGAAACAAACCTACAAAAAACACAGCTTCCGAAATTCCATTCATTCTCACGCGTTCCGAATAAATCGATACGATGCGACTATTCCGTGTTCATCAAACAACCAGAATACTAAGACTCTACATTCTTCTAGATCTTCCATTGATTAATTCCTAACGTACAGGCCTTTGAACACTGGTTCTGACATTATAAAGTCCATGAAACGTAGAGCTTTATATTCGAAACATTTCGAAAGAAATTCTTCATACGACGAAGGTCTTTTGTCATTGGTAATTGAGAAACGAAAAAGGGCAGCCAATTTCTAAGAGACTGATAGATATCCAGCCCGTTACAGTTTTTAAAGAATTTAAGGAATTTCAATGGACTTTATAATAAGTAGGAACGGTCCTATAACGGAAGAAATAAAAAAGTATCATGAGTTTTTATTATTAAAAAGCATTCTATTTTATTCGTCAGCAAAAGAATAATCTATTTATTATATCAAAATGAATTACTGCTTCGGATTTCAGCGATTTCATTCTTTTTTTTTAGTTTTCTTATATTTTGTAGAAGCCACTTATTGCGCATAAAATTGTATAATTACAGTAAAATAATGACCATTTCTTCTTTTTTATTTGTATTAAAAAACATGTCTATTGTTTTAATTTTTAAGACAGAAGGACAGCGACGTCTGCTGGGTTATCAAATTTAGGTATTATGAATGTAAGCCAGTTAACTTAAACATATGAGAAATAAATAAGTTTTTAAATAATGGTTAACAATTAACCAACATCCAGCCCTAGTCTAAGCAGAGCTTGTGTTATGGCTACTAGATAACTGATTACTTATTATTTACACATAAAAATATATTGATTATTACAGATAGAAAACAAGCAAAGCACCCTTAACAAACATCTGCAGCTACAAATATTTGTACTGAGGCAGGAATTGAACCCACAATCTTCTGCGTCGCTGGCGGATCTTCACTTGCTGTGCAATAGAAGTCGTCAATCAAACAAACTTTAAACTAGAGTTTGATGACAAACCGCCCAACTAACATTTTGGTGTCAGTTACAGGTATTATTATTACTTTTAACTGTTTAACGGAGTAATAATGATCTCAGTTGAACTTCTCGGTGCCCGCCATGATTTGGATTGGATTTGGTCGGAGCGTGGACTTCATCAGACGGTGCCCAACTAACATTTTGGTGTCAGTTACAGGTATTATTATTACTTTTAACTGTTTAACCCGGCGCCAATGACGTGAAAATAATTTCAAAGACAATGACCCTGGGTCATAATGACCCAAATTTCATCGATCGATTTTCAGGAAATTTAACAAGTCAGCTTAATTTTAATTATTGTTTATGAATAAAGGATTATTTACTGAGCTAATGAAACAAAAATAAAACTATTGTATTACATAAATCAAATCTTTATTAATTGTTTAACAACACATGCAAATCATCTATAAAAAAACACAATGTGTCTTTATTTTTAATTTTTGGCAAATATTTCTTAGTAATAATAGGAATTATTTATCTTGTCTAGTAAAAAAGAGATCAAATCAACTTCTTATCATGTAAATACAATAAGATCAGTCTTCTATTTCACAACTCACAGTCATGGAACTGCTGTAATTATTACAGTATGAAATCAAATGTTCTGGGCATATGTAAATGTGGCATGCCTGACAAGTATGTGATGTTTTCTTATCTTGATGCAAGATCGAGATTATTGGATGATTATTGGAGTCCACATCACTTGAGAATTGCTCACTTTCGCTGTCATTACTACGTTCTGATAAGTCCTCATTGTCAATATCTGAAGCAGTCTGGGATTTTTCACTATCGGAATCCGACTCTTCTAGCAACGCCAAAATTCTTGCTGGGTCGTTTGACAAAGCCATTTTGACTAAAAACTTTAAAAGGAACAACATAAATTAACACTAAACACTAAATAAGCGAATAAAAGTAAGCCACAAATTCACCGCGCCACCGATGACGCTGGGTCATATTTACCCGTTTTAATTTCACACACGTGTATCTCGCTGCGCAGGCGGCGTCGCACTGAGCGGGTCAACGAGGCGGGTAGAGGGGAGCTGTATCTCCAGCTACACTAACGCTCGAATCATGAAATGGACGCGAAAAAAAAATATGAACGTTTAAAACTGCCTCGGGTCATTATGACCCAGCGTCAATGACGCCGGGTTAACTGAGTAATAATGATCTCAGTTGTAACTATAAACTTTATAAGGTAGTTAAAATATAAATTGAGCTCGAAAAGTGTTAGTAGTATTATAATGAACGACGTTAAACAACTTTTAGAGTTACAATAGTGCTAACTGCAACAAGTATACTTAAGATGTTATAGGTTTAACCTGTTTATAACACCCAAATCTATACAACGGTGCTCGCTGACTCTCGTTAACACTTATTGTTGTTTAGTTATTTCCGTAAAGTGCCTTATAAGTATTTTGGTGTTATATTGATTATAAGGTGCAGACATTACTTTTAAAACAGAGTTTGTCAAGGGTATAAGTTCATTTTATGCTTAGCCGGTAGTATTGTCTTGGCTATAGTAATTGTAGTTACTTAAGACTATTAATACACTGTAAAGAGTACTAAAGACTGACAACATTCTTGACTAAAGATGTTGTATCTCGAAATGTGTAATAGAACACTTAACAAAGACATAAAGCTTTAATGTTCGGTCGCCATTGTTTTGGTCAATTAACTTATATATATTGAATAGGTTATTCAATATTTGACAACAAAATACTTCATTATTTATGTAACTTCTGTCATTCTACTGAAACCACTTAATTTAACATGCTACTGGCTAATGAGGAAAAAAATAAAAAAATAAAAATTTGAAATTTCTTTATTATTCTTCATAATTTTTATTTAAAATCTTAATTTAATCCAGGGCGCGTTAAAATTGAGATGAGAAACATGGTATACATTTACAGTAAAATTACCGCGGCAGATTATGTTCACTTCACAATGAAAACTTTAACTCCTTAGTGTTTGTATATTCTCCTCTGTCAATTCTGTTACGCCATTCACTGATAGTCACATAATTTTATTAAGTAACAAAGTTCATAGACTTCCCGTCGTAAGATACAAAATACCTACGCTTGAGAATATTCTAACTAACTACTAAGCGATTAAGTGTCAAACAAGTATTTTAAATAGGTCTTGTAATATCTTAGGTGATATTTCATTCTTAACCGAAATGATTCTAACACCTATAGTATTAACCAACTCATCTACAAGACATTTATACCGGTTAAGGTATTAGCTGAGAATGAATAAACACTCTTGTGCAGGTACTTAACACCCTTATACCACCCTTATACAGGCTTTATAACACCTTTACCTGCAAAATCGTGGGCCTCTTTCGTGGTTATATGTGAGTTAGAGCATGCTCTAACTCCATTCTTACAGGTATTTTTAACACTAAGATACTCGATTGGAACCGTTATAAGTATAATATACAGGTTATTTTAACGCCAACGTGCTAGTTGGGCGCAATCTCGTTAAACTACGAAACTTTTAAAGCAAACCTAAGAATAAGTTTGCCTAAATACTTTCAATCAAGCTCCCTTATATTTGCGGTTTTATCAACAATCTTAAATTGCAGAACGCACCCAGATCCTTTAAACCAATTTCACGAAATTGGTTATATACGTTTACCATAATCATAAATTATATTCCCAAGCCAATATCCCAAAGTAATCGGGTAATCTCAAAAATAGGCGAATGATAAAGGCACGTGTACATTGAATTGTTTTATCCAGCACAAAGGCTTTCGAAGTTTCGACGCACATTGCACACTCCAATAAAACATATGAGAGTACCTGCTTTTGATAGTGAGGTACGTGCTTTATCGATAAAAGTTTGAGTGAGTATAAAACTGTTTGATGTACTCTAATAAATTTGGTGGTTTAGTGGCTATTTTCAATGTTTAAGGCCAGCTGAATGACTAAAAACTAAAGTTATCTAACTTCCATCGAAAAAAAAAGATAACAGGAATAACGGGAATAACCATCAATCGACATCTTATTTCGATATTACCCTCCCTAGTACATCGAATGGAACTGCATATCACCGCGTGCGTTGGAATATCGCGTTACGAAGCCTATCACACTTATAAAACAACTAAGAAATAAAGGATAACGGAAATAACCATCGATCAACATCTTATTTCGATATTCCCCTCCCTAGCAAATCGAATGAAACTGCATAACACCGTGTGCGTTGGAATCTCGCGTTACGCAGCCTATCCCACTCATAAAATAACAGAAATAAAGGATATTGGATATAACCCTCGATCGACATCTTATTTCGCCATTCCCCTCCCTAGTACATCGAATGGAACTGCATATCACCGCGTGCGTTGGAATCTCGCGTTACGCAGCCTATCCCACTCATAAAATAAATGAGAAATAAAGGATATTGGATATAACCCTCGATCGACATCTTATTTCGATATTCCCCTCCCTAGCACATCGAATGAACTGCATAACACCGCGTGCGTTGGAATCTCGCGTTACGCGGCCTATCCCACTTTCCATTTCCTCACTGCATTACTACAAAACCTTTTTATACGTAAGCTATACCTTTTTATATAATTATGGAGACCTTTTTATGTGTGGTACCTTTTTTGAAATGTTACTCGAAAACAATATGGTGGAGTGGACCTGAGGGAATTTATCATCATTTTAAAGTTCTTTCGAAGACGTATTCTATTTAAAACTGTAAGGTATTTAACTACAAAATAAGGTTTTTTTAAATATTAATTAGGTAGCAACTTACCATATTTATTTTTGTCCCCACTCGTAAACTGGAAACCTTGGGTGGTATAGGAGTATCAAGAAAAAATACTGGCTGCTTTAAACAGCTTATAACAAACTCTCTCTGCTCGTAACCAGTTAAAAATTTTACACATAGGACCTGACAAATCTTCGTTTTAGTACTCAGTATATGCATATATTGAATTGAAATTGGAATTCTCTTATAGCACTTTTGTGCAATTTAAGCACATTTAATTTAATTTATAGTCTAACTTTTCTCGTACAGGAATAAGGACTTTATGTAGAGTCCATAAACTGAACATTATTGAAAGAACGGGACCTTTTGAACGTTAAATTCCGTTCAGTTTTTACAAACATTGAACTGGCGACCCATGCTTCTGAATGTCAGTTGGAGTTATGGTCTCCATACAATAACATTGCATTACATGTAGTGTATTGATGCATTTGAGTGCGCACTTAAGGGTTAAGTCGTTGAAAATTAAAATAGATAAATATTATAAAACTTAGATTAGTTTGTTATGAATCTGATTGTAAGCTAACTCTGTATTAGAATAAAGTTCTTCAACCTAATTACATAATGATAAATTTGAAATGAAAATCTAGGAATAAAAATAAATAAAAACTAGTGCTAACTATTTAAACAATTGAGCTAACTGCAGTAATTAAAAACAGTGTAGATAGAGGTACCTACCTATTTGAGCAGATCCATATCAATACCAGGCGTCGCGTCCCCAAGACGCTGACTGCATTGCCCCACTGTATGGCAAAGTTTTATTTATAGGTTTAGAAATTATATTAACACATTCACTGCCCTGCATCTGATGTGAGACCCACAGGGGCTCACTGCGATGCTAATGAAAAATTGTCATCTGCTTTATAGGACATGAATGTGTTATATGGTTATGGTTGGTGTACTCCTATGTCCGCATTTAGACTCTGTTCGGTCCATGAAAGTGTTAATAATCAGCCTATAAATAATTAATTGATATTTAGTAGTAATTTTTTTTTTAAGGAGTGTATATCTCACTATTAACCTAGTCTATTAGTAAAATAACAGATGATGCGCTGCGCCAGATACTCACCAGCTCTCGTTTTCTTATCTAATACTTATATTATGTCAAAAATACCATGCACTTTCTCATTAACATCACCATCAACCTATTAGTCCACAGCTAGACATAAGCCTCCCCTAATGAGCGCCATAGCGCCCTGTCTTCAACTCACCGTATCCAGCATCTGCCAGCAGTCTTTCGCAGATCGTCATCCCATCTGGCCGGAAAACTTTCTAATCACTTTGCATCTATTTACTTTTAAGAACGTTCAAGTTCTACTTAAGGAAGGATAAAATGATAATTGAAATTCATTTAAACTTTCAGATTTTGTAAACGTAGATACATGATCAATATCTATTAGTATACAATATACATCAAAAGAAAATTACAGCTAGTATTTACAATTATAACTCTTAAAAATCTAAGCTGTCACCAGAAGGCAGAGTACCTAGAATGCTGGCAGCATTCCCACGTTGAATGGCAATGCTAATTCGTTGACCGAAATAGAAGTCAGGATTAAATAAGAATCTTCAGGTTGCCCCTTAAGACCACCGAAGCCGGCACGGTAGCCAAAAGGTCGCGGGTTCGTTCCTGGCCGTGCATAAATAACTTGCCTACAATAATACCGATCATTTTTGTCCTCATCTCATTGTTTTAGTATTTATTGTATGCAGTATTGTTCATTTCTGTTTTGTCAAAATATATTCTGTAATCAATATATTCAATACTAGCTGCGACTCGCGTAACAATGTTGAAAAACGAAAAATGTTATATAAACGTGTTCCAGGCATAGAATAAGACGACTTTTCATAAATTTTCTCGCGGGTCAAGCCGCAGGGAGCTGCTAGTTTATATATAAAGGCTGAATGAACCTTTAATGGCATACTAAGCACTCCATACTCATAAAAAATAGGGCCCCCTTACTTTTAGCACCATTCAATAAAACTGCACTGTTTTTGCCGCCTTGAAATCCGTTACGGTCTGCACTTGTTCTTGATTTTATTGACATGTGGAAACCAACAATACCCAACAATAAAACAATGAAAAATAAGCTTTAAACACTTCCTTTTTAAGGTGTTTCCCACCTTCAGCAACCGCAAACACTACTGGTTTTCCCACAAAGAAGAAAAACTTCGATAGTAATTTGAAGCTTTGAGTCGAGGCGGTAAGATTGAGGTTGGTAAGTTTGCAGAACTAGTGATGTGGTAAAGTTAGTGATATTTTACGCGTATGGAGTGACGAAGTGACGTGGCGGCATCGTCTGACGAGGCCAATCAATTTGTTGAGCGACAATACGCAATACATCGTCTCCAAACGAACTCGCTAACACCGGGGAAGGGGGTATTCTGAAAGCTTTGCTGTAATTCTCAGTCTTTTTGTACGTGGGTGATTCTCCCGGGCTTCAAAAATACATGTCCGGCTCGAAAAATCATACAAAAAGTATCCCTAGCCCTTTGATTTTTTTTATGATAGTAGATTAGACAAACATAATAGGGGAGGCCTTTTTTAGTTTTTTAATATTCTTATTTTAAATAAGTAAAAATAAATAAAATCCTTGGAAATTATGACTTCCGTGGTGCGTCCGGACCTCATGTTCCGGTGTTAATAAATTTTTATATCATTTCCTAAAAACTCTGGTACTAATTTACATAGGTTCACAATAACCCAGATAGTTACTTGCTTATTTGACGCTATTTCTACGCAAAACTAAGCTTTAGTTGACAAGTTACAACGAGATAACTTCGCGTCCGTCGTTTAGCTCTGATTTCCCTGGTGCGCACTAAATTATTCATAAATACTGTACTTTAATATCTGCGTAAATAGTTGTTAGATTGAGAGAAACTATCAGTCACGCCCCATCAGTGGTGTGTACAACCAAAGGTGTATGTCTTTACGTCACTCTGTTATTTCGGTACGTAATCACTTTCCGTGGCTTGGTATCTAGAAATTCTGATTACCATGTTGACTATAAATTTGTTTATGCTAATCCTATTGTTTTATTAATGATGATAATTCATGCCTTTTGTGTTCCTAATTTCGACTGCATATTTCAATGTAAAATAAACCAGCAAATTAAGAAAATTTCTAAGATTTTGTTATTTTTTTTGATTTCCGTGGTGTGATTTCCGTGGATTTTGCGGGTTCATTAACATCTCAATAATATTTTTTTACATTTTGTATGATGTTTTTTAGGATAAAAGTTTATAATAAATACAAAATGAATAATTATAATATTTTTAATACAAAGATAAACATTGTTAGTGTGATTTTTGTAAAAAGTTACTTGTATTTACAGTAATGATTTAAAGGTGTTTTTGTAAAAACTGATTAAAACTACAAACGTCAAATAATTGGTATTTAGCTTAATAATCTACTTACTACCGAAAACACATATTTTTATCGATAAACCAACCCATATTTGATTTTGGTGATATAAATTCTGATTTCCGTGGACACCATATTTTTAAAATTGAATAACTCCGTAACCATAAAGCCAATAAAGTTCCCTTCACTACCAAAAAATTCAAAATTAAATCTTTATTTAGAATATACTATCACGATGTGCAATTTCAACAAAAAAAAATGTGCCACAGAAGTCAGACAAAAAACGAGTTTTCGTAGAATCACCCACGTTAATTATCTTGAGTTTGTTTGTAGACAAAAGTAGTATTAGTGGGCAAAACATTGAAATAAAGAGAAAATGCTTTTTTGTAAACATAAAAAAGAGTTATTGAGTTCTGAAATCTGTCTTCTGTAGAAATTACAATCGATATTTAGTACAATCGATATGTGTTAATGGAGGAAAGTTAACTGGTTTAAGAATTATTCAGGTATGTTTTTGTTTAGATTATTATAATAACGGTATGTTTCCCAAATCAATATAAAAATATGGCTCAACGCATCAGCAACCTAACATAGGATTTAAGATACTACTAACCAAAACATGTATTCTTTTGTGTCAATAAATGATATCTATCTATCTATCTATCTATCATTGCCATACAGCGTGGTAATGCAGCCAGTGTCTTGGGGACGCTTCCGACTGGTATTGACATGGATCAATTGAGCTACTTTTAGACTGTTTGCAACCGTCTGCAGTTAGCTCAATAGTTTCAATTGTAAATACCAGTTGTAATTTTCTATTCCTTGCTTGTAATTACTTATATAAAAATTAAACATATCACAAATACGTATAATTTTTATCTTACAAATAGGTTTAGTTGTCGATTGGCTTATTTTACAGAAGTCTGCGAACTCCACCACAACTATGATTTATGATGACTAAACTAAGAAGGTCTTTAATTGTTGGTTTGCCTTCTAAAACTATGTACTTACTTGCAACTGTAAAGAAAACTGCCACTGGTCTTCCACTCAGTGATCCGTCCACACAAGTAGGTACATGATAAATAATAATAATAAATATTTCTGGACAGTCCACACAGCATCAGCCCGTATCATGATGAGCCCGTATCACGTGGGAAAACATTAGTGCATTAATAAAGGCCAGATTTCACAGAATATTTGATCCATGAGATGAAGTTGAAGCGAAAAGAAAATCAATTGACACCTTACTTCTATTCTATTTTGATAATTATTATAGTTTAAAATTTTACTTGTCTAAGTGCTTATTTTACTTCTCGAAGTGCTTTTTTTCCGAATTTTAATTTTGTATTTATTGAATAGTTTTTTTAATTTGTATCTTTTTTCAATTGTGATTTGGCTTTTTGATTTCTGATCCAAGTTAACGCAGTTTTCTAGTTAGTAAGAACGTTGGCGACATCTTAGTCGACCTTTAAAAGTAAAAAAATCGCAAATCCTTTAGAATAAGCCCGCGCGGCGGGTGTCTCATACAAGATGCATGGTGCGCAGGAGTCGCGACGTTGTTTTTGCACAGCTAATGAAGTGGGCGCTCACTCATTAGACCGTAACGAGGCTTCCTTGCTGTAGACCTTACGGCCAGAGGAAAGAGTTAAGGGATCATCTTGGTCTAGAGTCTAGGTTGATCAACTTTCGAGTCAATCAAGGGTTAAAAGTTTAAATGTATTTATTGCAAAAAAGTATACACAAATAATACCAAAAACAATCATTTTTCTAAATCAACAATAAGTACTTTGTTATAAAAAAGAGCAATGGCTAAAATAAGCTGGACAATTCACACAGCATAATAGTCCCAAAGCTATGCAGAGCTTGTGTTATGGGTACCAACTGCATGACTGTTTTACTTAATAAAATGCATAACATGGGTAGATATTTTTACAATACATAGAAAGCGCCCAGAACCTCAGAACAAATATTTGCAGATTGTACAAACATATACCTAACACAAGACAGGGATCGAATAAGCAACCTCCTAGTCGTCAAGGCCAGAGTGAAGAGTTAAGGGATCATCTTGCTCTAGTCTCTAGATTCTAGGTTGATCAACTATCGATCTAGATATAAGGGAACTATCAATCAACTTGAAATTAATTGTATTTATTACAAGTAGATAAGTAATTCCAAATGCCTCTGGTCGATGCGACGCGTGACCCGAGAGCTGGTGAATATCTGGCTCAGCGCATCAGCATTGCCATACAGCGTGGTAATGCAGCCAGTGTCTTGGGGACGCTTCCGACTGGTATTGACATGTATCAATTGAGCTACCTTTAGACTGTTTGCAACCGTCTGCAGTTAGCTCAATGGTTTCAATTGTAAATACTAGTTGTGATATTTCTATTCCTTTGCTTGTAATTTTCGTTGTTAATAAAGATGATTGTAAGCAGTTTAAAAAAAAAAAAAAGTAATTCCAAAAACAATCTTTTTTTTTTACATTGATCTAATAAGTTGGTACTTAGTTACTGAAAAAAAGTTATCGTGTCCCGAAATTCGGAAGCTTTGTTAATTTTGCTATTGATGAATGAAAACTTGTGTCAAAAACGTCCAAACAACTTTAAACCAACGTGATAAAATTCTGATTGAATATTAACCTTCGTAGTTGAACGATTCATAATGAATCTAGGCTAATTAATTACGAACCTAGTTATAACATACCCCATCATCGGATCATCTTCTAGGTTAGGTATTTAATTTACGTCTAGGTAAGATGAAAATAAATAAAAATCAGACTTAATTCGTAAACTATAACTCCCTATTTGAATAAAGACAAATCCAACTTAATAAAATCATTTATAAACAACCAATAACCAGTCGTTTTAATCACGAACTGCCATTAATTGGCTTTTAATAATGGGTTCTTAGATTTGAAACGGGAATTAATAATTATTCAATGCGATAGGCCATCGTATCGACCACGGGGATCTATTGTTTCTGTTAACATTTTCTTGCAATAAAATAATGAGTATTCAAAGGTTTTTCTTAGAGAACTAGAAGAGGCATGCTAAGTAATAATCAAATTATAGTTTTATCTAATGTAAAAATAACACTAATATTATAGATGCGAAAATAAGGATAGATGTTTGTTACATCTTCACGCTAGGGCTAAAACTTTTAAGAGAGTCCTAATTCTAAGCTGGTATAAAAAATAGGCTTTTTTTAAATAATTTTCCGAATCCGCAGGGTGCAGCTAAATATCGAATGTTAAGAAATATATACTATACTTAGAACTCGAAAGTTATTAGTGACCAAGAATAATTTAGTATAGAAACTTCATAAACAAATCTGAAGGCATCATGTCTTCAGTTGAATTTGCATGAAGTATGTAAAGTAGTACCTACCCTTATTTAAGTCAAGTGGCATCTAAATTCTACGAACGAGAAATTCCGACTCATTATACACTTTTTTATTAATTAAAAAAAGTATATAAAATGAGACTTATTATGTCGTCATTAAAAATGCATACATTAAAACTTTTCGTACGTAGGTATATACGTTGAAACGTTTCCATTCCACCATAAAGCCGTACAAACTTGAACCACATGAACCTGCTTTGAGTTATGAAGTCCAGCGTCGATAGCACGCATGTTTCCCGTTGATTTATGACAAGAAGCCGAAGGAATTGCTAATTTATTATTGTTTTGTCATCGATGCAAATGAGGCCTAACAGTCTGCACGTTCAAGCCTTTTTCATACAAATGTCCCAAAAACAGAATCCTTTGGTCTAGCTAACTTAAATCCACCGATCTGCAGAGTGCTCGGGATTTTTTCTTTTTATGTATAAACATATACCCTTCGATGTAGTATAATGTATAAGTATATAATCATCAGTTATCTAATACCTATAATATAACACAATTCTGGTTATATTGGATAAGATGATGCTGTGTGAATTGTCCTGCGTTATTTATGTATTATGTATGATCTTATGGCCTGTTCACCGCCGAACCTGTAGTGAACACAATGCTGTGTCAAACTGTTACAGGATATCTACCAAGCCTGCATCTTTCTTTTCACCAATGACCCGAATGAATTAAAATCCCAATACAAAAGAAATGTCAGAATTAATTTGTCGTTTGTATGAAATATGAACGAACTAGTTTTCGAGACGTATAAACAATGACGTTATTTCAACTAATAGGGATATCTTATTGCAAAATCTTGCTTCATTTTATATGCGAGTTTCGATTATTATCTTTCCCGGATTATTTATAGTTTTAAGTTCCTAGATCCTTTTATAGTTGGCAAGAACTTCTTATATTCTAATCAATACTTGTAAATGGTTTTTCAGGGTCATAATTATGACTATTCACCAAGGGAATAAAGCTGTGTCTTACATCAGAGAGAAAGACACTATTTTTGAGAACATACCGGGATTTTAACTACAAAATCATTTATAGCTGCATTTCAGCAAATAATTCCGCCGCAAAAGCACCTTGTACGCCTAATGCAATGCCAAACTAGTTTTCATTCCAATCAGAGAACTAACGCATAACTTTGTGCGTATTTATTATCTGTGCAAGCCATAGATTAGATTACCTACTTGCGCGTGCGCAGCGCCGCGTATCGCACACATGCCCTGAGGCGTATTGATATAAATTGGCAATCTTTGTTGCCATTGAAGTAATGCACATGATTGTAGGAGGATAAAAATAAAGCATGTGAGCGCTGGTGTTTTTACACAAGGAACAATAAATTTCATGACCTCTGTATGAGATAAGTTTTTTGTCATAGGACTACTTTAGGCCGAAGCCAGGGAAAGGAGTGTGGAATAACTCATTAGATAATTTAGATATGTCAAATAATGTATTCACAATGCTGGATAACGCACACAGAATCATCTAGACCCAAGATAAGCAGAGCTTGAATGGGTACTAGACATCCGATAAAGTTACTTAGTACATTCATATAGGTATAGATTTATTGTTATAAACTTCAAAAACATAGATCATACAAACATAATATTTTGTCTAGAGGCGGGAAGCGAACCCTCAACCTCATACGCCACACAGGTCGTCATGATAGACGTTGTTAGAAGCGGATCTGTGTGCGCTATAACTTAATAATTATTAGGTAGCTATTGATAAATACTGTAAAGGAAAATCTCGAAGAAGATATTGCAGTTAGTGCATGCCATAATGATTGACGTCATAAGAAAAATCCATAGAATTGTGACTTGTGGTATACTGACAAACCAGGGGAGTTGGGGAGATCTCTTTGTGTGGTATGTCACATGCGTCGACACACTTACACCTTTCATCTTCAAAGAACATCTACAAGGGTGATGCGGCGGCAGATTTGGCTGAGGCTCTCAAGAGCATAGATGCAGGTCTGCATATAGAGCCTACGCATTTGCTCCCCTTGGAATCGAGGCCCTAGGTCCGTGGATTACCGAGTCTATGGATTTTTAAAAAAATATCTGAGCGTCTGGTCTATGCGACGCGTGACCCGAGAGCTGGTGAGTATCTGGCGCAAGTGCGCAACGCATCAGCTTTGCCATACAGCATGGTAATACAGCTAGCATTTTGGGAACGCTGATATGGATCAGTTGAGCTACCTTTAGTCTGTCTGCAGTAAGATCAACTGTTTCAACTTAATATACTAGATTCAATTTCTTTCAATTCCTTTATTGCCATTTTTCTACAAACCTAGTTTGTATTTTTTTAACACAACTCAATTCTTTCAACACAGGAATTCTTTGTTTTGAGATACCTATTTTGATTCACACCGGTCGTCAAAACTTGTGGACCAGAGAACATTACACGTTACACTACTCTTCGAAGTTTAGGTATTGGAAATTTGCCGATGACTAGATTCTGTGAAATTTATAACAAACAATTGGAATAAATAGTAGGAAAATCATTTTATCATTTTATGATCTGCATAATAAAATTAATTCGTAAAATCCGAGTTATAAATCACAAAGTTATAAAGTAACTAGTAATTTATTATAGGGGGAAACATATTATTGGTTAGGTTAAGGAAACAAAAATAGTTTTTTTATAACTAAATCTGCAATCTGGTTTACGCATTTGATTAAGTATAAAAAAAAATTAAGTATTTACTTCATGTTTGTATTATATATGTTCATGTTTTAGCTAGATTTTCTAGTTACATGGTTTTTATTCCATAGATATCATCATAATCATCATCGCCTGTTTTTTTAGATATTTGCCTACACCGTTTACCTTTTTAAAAATGATATGTTGTATAGGTGTGTTAAACAGCGGAGTAATAATTTTATCCCCCATAAATAAATATCTGTTTGCAAACTAGCTCAAAATCTGGATAAAGTTACAAAGACCGTGCTTAAATCATTTTTGACTTTCAAATTCAAACATTCCTTCTGATACACATAACTTAAGACTTCTAAATTAAGACATAAAGGAGTAGGCTTTGTCTCAGTCCAGAAACGTGACCTAGCAGGACCCTATAACTATGGTGTACGCTCGTAAACATAACGCAATAGGTTTTTCTTTTGACAGGGTAAGGTCTCGATTGTCGATCCAGTAAGGATTCGTATTTCCTGCCAAAAAAACAACTTCAGAAAACTGCAATCAAGTTTTGATAGGCTAAATACGTAGTTATTGAATCAATACTTAATTTCATGTGCCATTAAGGTGACTATTCCATTATGGGTTTTACCAATATGGGTTTTCTATTTCGCTTCTTCCACTCGTGGACAAAAGAATGAAGCGAACTGAAAATCAATTATTACTTTATTTCTTATATTATTTTGATAATTATGTACCTATAGTATTAAATTTGACTTGTCTGAGTGCTTATTTTGTAAGCCTAAAGAAATAAAGATATTGATTTACTGATTTACTGATTAACCGTAACAATCAACAAATAACAATGCTAAAACTATTAGGGAAAGAAAAACATGTAATAAGTATAGCTGTTTATAACCGTATCCCAAATTTGATCACCAGCCCAACATCCATGTCATCCTTCAAAACTAGATTGAGAAAGTGGTTGATGTTGTCGATTTAGGGCCAAGTTATAACATCTGCGCATGTTACTATCTTGTTTTTTTTTTCCTGATACTAACATTTTAATAATTCACCAGAAGTCTTTCGCAGATCGTCACTCCTCAACACCTCACTTGAATACACCAAGAAGTAGATACCAATATTCAGTAACATTTATGTTATTCAAGAAAACAATGGAAAATGTAAGGTGTAGTAGAATAAATAATAACAATTTCCAATCGCAATTGCAATAAATATCGGACACAACGGACACTGTCGACGACTGTCCAGTGGATATGAAGGCAGCCATTCCGGACCCCAGCCGAACGATTTTATGTCACAATGACGATGTTATCGAATGTGCAAATGTGCCTCAAACTGGGGGTCCAGGGGGACGCAACATTTTCAAAGAAAAACAGAGACTAAAAACTCGGATAAGGTATTCATTGCGTCCGTATAGGTTGACTTCGTAAGACGTGTACTACGTGTATATTGTGATTTGTGGGATTTTATGAAGATGATGCTTACCTTTAAAAGCTACTTAGATGATGATGACGATGATTACGCATTTCATTTCAATGTTATTAAAATGATTTGCATACCTTCAACTAAGGAAAAGAATAATTAATTATCATTTTGCAAATAAAAGGTTTATCATCATCAATAACCTATACTAGTCCATAGCTGAACATAGAGCTCCCCTAATAATTTATATTTAGTCGATAAAAAGCTACTGATCCAGTTGTAACGAAAATGTTGATTACCAATGAATCCACAACAACACACTATTAAAATAACGAAACAGAATACATGCTCTAGTAGCGCGAGAGAAAGATAGCGAGAATAATAGTGCTTCATCTTAAAATGTTTAATTAAGACGTCCACTGGCATAAGGAGGAATAAAAAAGGATAAAAGTGAGGTACAGTGTAAAAACAAACTAAGAAATAAAAGTGTAAGAGCTAACGTGTGAAGTGGCTATTATTAAATTTTATTGCACGGGAGCACGGTGTGCTTTATGCGACTCATAATTTATTGATGGTAGCTAGTAAATAAGGACATTGATACTTATACTTTTTATTTACAACTAGCGACCATCCCCGGTTTTGCCCGGTTTTATTATACATATATAAACCTTCCTCTTGAATCATTCTATCTATTAAAAAAAACCGCATCAAAATCCGTAGCGTAGTTTTAAAGATTTAAGAATTCAAAGGGACATAAGGACATAGGGACAGTAAAAGCGACTTTATTTTATACTATGTAGTGATTTACAATTAGGAGAATTAGGCCGAACGCTTAATGATGTGACAGGTGACTCCCGCTCCGGTTCGTTCTTGGTGCAAAGGATTGGCATCGCTATTCAGCGAGGTAATGCTGCAAGCATTATGGGCACCTTTGCGCCGGGAATGGTCAGGGGCGGGTTACTTATTGACTAAATATTCATTGTAATGTTTATTGTATGATATGATATTAAGATTGAAGAATTAACAATTACATCTAACCTTTTTTGTCATTACACTAGTCCGAAGCTCTACTATGTTCAGTTAGCCGCATCTGCCTATAGTCTTTCGCGTGACATCAACCCAGGGGCCGAATTCCATTAATTTCAAAACAAAGGTCTCAATAGTGTCATTCAATCAAGACGATGACGTTTGTGCATTTGGTATTCTACTATTTTTTGCGCTTGAAGAGACTTTCATCATTAGAATGTCAAATTGGTAGTTACAAAGGTAATCGTCACAGCTATGAATGAACCTCAAAAAGTTTGTGCTAATAGAATACCAAAATGAGTTTAACACTGACATTTTGACACGATACTATTTAAATGGTGAAGCGATTTGAAATCTGAATTAGATACCTACTTAAAATCATTCCGTATAGCGTTATCAGTTTGGTCTTTTCGCTGACGGTGCGACGTGCGAACGTTGAATGCGTTCGCTCGTCGCTAGCAGCTGGTTACTTTTGATGCATACCTACCTGTTTAATTTTTATTTAGTTGAAGTTAAATTGCTAGCAAGGATCTTCACAAATAATTCTGTAAAATAGGTACCTAGCTACTTAATCATCAAGTATCAAATAGAGACTAGGGTCAGTGTTCTCCGGAGTTCAGTCGGACTCAAATTATTACTAAAGTAAATAATATTTTATTAATAGCTAAATAATAATAATAATAAATAATTCCGGACAGTCCACACAGCATCATCTAGCCCCAAGCTAAGCAAAGTAAATCAATGAAGCTTATAAGTGATAACTGTCCGACTGTCCTTTGGTGAACACTGGTCTAAGAGGCTTTCAGACAAACCGAATCACGGTTTTAGTTAAGCTTTTTGAATAAAATAAGTGCTTATTTGTATAACATAAAATAAAAAAAAAAAAAAAAAAATTAGTGGAATTCGGTCCCTGGTCGATGGACGTCCTACGTTACGTATAACGAGTCAGTTTAGTTCAGATATTTTCTTACATGTCAAGCACATTGGTATATTAATCTTCAGTCTTGTGGAAAAAGAACAGCAATATCCCATGTTGAAACCTCCTAAGTACCAAAATAGCATCAAAGAAAATACTGTTTAGACCCAATAGAGCCTACGGAAGATCGTAAAATTTTATAATACGGGACCACTTATCCAGTGACGTGTACAGTTGGCCCTTACCTTTAATTGTATTGTTATTGCAAATACCTACTGGATTGATTTTATTCCTTTGCAGTAGCAGTAGTGTATCAGTAGATCTAAAATTGAAGTTGGTATAAATATACCAACTTCAATTATAGACACAATTCAATTCAATTTTACACTGTTTAAGAGTAAAGCATAAAAATACTGAACTAGCAGTACCTACCTCGCGGTTAAACCCGCGTAATTCCCGTTCCTGTGGGATTTCCGGGATATAATTTAGCCCATGTGTTATTCTAGATTCTATCTCTGTGCCAAATTTCATCCATATCCGTTCAGTAGTTTTTGCGTGAAAGAGTAACAGAGAATCCATACTTACAAACTATCACGTTTTTAGTAGGATTGCAATAATTATAAATATGCAAGTAATTTTTATTTTGTTTATTTCTTTATCCTAGGAATAAAAAAAACACTATATTATAATAGTTTTTTTACATCTGTATTTACCTGTCTGTGTTTACCTTAAATATTATTAAATTTATAAGATATTCTTAATGTTGTTCATTGCGCTATCCAATTAAAAAGTATAATTAAAAATAGAGGATTTGCACATCCAAACATGAAATAAGTCTTGGTAGAGCTATATTCCTCAGTTATAGGTACAATAAGATAGTAAAAACCTTAGCCTCTATTAAATAAAAAATAGATACAAATTGAAACTATTAAGTAAATACAATTGAAGCTAAAAAGCTAACTGCAGATTTTTGCAAAAAATCTAGAGGTATTATTGACGACCGATGTGGCGCGGTGGGCGAAGATCCGCCTGCGACGCAGGAGGTTGCGGGTTCGATTCCCGCCTCGGAACAAATTTGTGTACGATCTGCAGATTTCTTTTCCGTTGGTCCGGGTGTTTAATATGTATAATTATTCTAAGTGTAAAATAAAAAATATCTATCTATGTATATAATGTATTAAATATATCAGTTATCTAGTACACATAACACAAGGTTTGAGTAGCTTACTTTGGGGCTAGATGACGCTGTGTGGATTGTCCAGCATTATTTATTTATTTATTATAGCACTACACATACTGTACATATCACCAGTCGTCGCTTCCCGAAGACGCTGTCCGCATTACCACGCTGTATGGCAATGCTGATGCGCTGCGCCAGATACTCACCAGTTAGACCAGCTAGGTTTCAAATTGTATATGAACCGCCGCGTTTCAAAACGACCCTGTTTTTGAATACAGCTAGCCGTAAACCGTATGTAATACGGCGGCTTATACAATCCGACTGCGATATAATATACTAGTTGTATTTTTTCTATTCCTTGATTGTAATTTTCGTTGTTAATAAAGATATTTATATCCAGCTAGAGGGTCTTTAAGTATTACAACTGTAGTTATAGCTTAAGCCATTGCTAAAATCCGACCATTAAAATCTTAATCGATATAAATAATTACAGTAATTTAATTTAACTATTAAATGCTGTTTTCGAGAGAGAACAATTTAATTTCGTTATGTTTTAATACAGCGAAACGGTCCTTTAAAATTTTATTGCTACGGACTATACAATTAATAAATATCAGAACAGACAACCAAATCTATTCATTGTCTTGTTTAAGATTCTAATGAACAATAATGTAAACTTTCAAGTACAGCTGTGGAAATTGTTAATTAACCAGCTATAAATGGCTTAGGCTTTAGCTTAGCACCGAGCCTAATTACCTAGGTACCTATTTAAGATGTCTCATGACTGATGACAGCTAAGTTTGTTACCGAGTACAATATCACTACATAGTATAAAACAAACTCGTTTTCTCTGTCCCTATGTATGCTTAAATCTTTAAAACTACGCAACGGATTTTAAAGCGTTTTTTTTAACAAATAGAGTGATTCAAGAGGAAGGTCTATACGTATAATAAAACCGTGCAAAGAGTTCTTTTATAGTTAAAAATCACATAGAAATTGGGTTTAAAAAACTGTTGTAAGGTTCTATTAGGGTTCCGTACTCAAAGGGTAAAACGGTACACTATTACTAAGACTTCGTTGTCTGTCCGTCTGTCCTTGCGTGTGTCTGTCACCAGGCTGTATCTCAAGGATCGCGATAGCTAGACGGTTGAAATTTTCACTAATTTTGTATTTCTGTTGGAGTTTCTCTGAAGGATAGCATTCGTTATGAATACATCCGACAGAGAACCAAAGTTATCGACATAGCAAGTATAACATACAATTTGACATTCTAGTTATGAAAGTCTCTTCAAGCGCAAAAAAATAGTAGAATACCAAATGCACAAACGTCATTTTAATCATCTTGATTGAATGACACTATTGAGACCTTTGGATTGTCGAATTCGGCCCCAGTTTCCTCGTTTATAATTAAAACGCGTTCTAATTGCGTGATATAAAATGTACTATGCACCTAGGCTTATTTAGGTGTCCTATCTAAACGGATATAAAACAGTACTAATCCTTGTAAGAGCTATAAGTACGATATCATTAACTTGGATTTTATTGTCATTGGTACGGAATGTCCAATGATCAGAAAATGTTTTCATTCGCACACGATTTCCGTTCCGTTTTTCATTTGTTTTCTAACTGCTATTTTCATTATGACGTACAGCATATGCTTCTATAGATCCCTACTTCCTTATCACTACATAGTATAAAACAAAGTCGCTTTTTCTGTCCCTATGTCCCTATATCCTTATGTCCCTTTGACTGCTTAAATCTTTAAAAGTACGCAACGGATTTTGATGCGGTTTTTTTTAATAGATAGAGTGATTCAAGAGGAAGGTTTGAACGTATAATAAAACCGCGATAAGCCGGGGCGGGTCGCTAGTATACTAATATAATAATCGCGAAAGTTTGTATGGATGGATGTTTGTTCCTCTTTCCTGCAAAAACTGCTGAACGGATCGGGGTGAAATTTTAAATAGACGTTGTTCTATCTCTATACAATATTAAAACAATAATACATATTAAGATTCCAAATTTAATATAAATGAAGTTAAATAACAATAATTATTTATTTCAAACAACTAAGATCAGTTAAAGATCTTATATGTTATGTGTGTGTGTTAATGTATTTTTCATTACTCACTCGGAAAGTAGGTCTGAAGTTGCCTAAAGAGCGGGTTGAAAGTGATACTTTTCAGCCCTAGGGAGAATCGTTTTCAATTGACATCTATCACGTTACAAATGAACCATGATAATGGCAGAAAAAATTTTCCCTATAAAAAAATACGCCTGTGTTAGATGGAAAAAATATTTTAAAAAATTAGCGGCAATTTGATTAATTTGTTTTCTTATGTTTTTATTTATATTTCCTTGTATTCGTAATGAAAAGCAGTGTTTACCTCGGGTGAAAGTAACTTATTTCGTCCCTCCAACTATTGGCCAAACCCCGTCTCGGGACTAAATAAACTTTCAAACCTTGGGTAACAATGTACAATTACGCCCCATCGTAATTTATGCCTAAAATAATTAGAAGAAAACCTTTATTATAAGATGTGTTATGGAAACAAAACAAAACACTCAGTGATCAATAATCCCAGGTGTTTAATTAGCAGCTCAAGCATTGTTCTTGTCCTAATTTGCAATGTCCAATCTATTTAGGTAGGTATTAGTGTAGGTATCTCTTGTTGTGATATCAGTATTCAATTATAAGACTGACAGAAGTTGAGGCTTGATAATGTGGCTTGATGTATTTTATGTTTTGGTGAAGTCGTAGAAACAGTTAATATTTAGACCTTTAAAATGCAAGAAAATATGATTACACTTGTAGAGTCTATCAGAGAACCAAGCAATAAAAGGGTTTAATAAACCTACACACCTTAGTAAAATGTAAATTATAAAAGCAGAGGTAAAGTCATATCCTTAGATCTAAAAAAGCCTTTTCAAAATTCTCTAAAGAAAGCAGAATTACAAGCCGCAGACATAAGCAAATAGAAAATTGTTACAATAAGGCAACAACCGCAAGATCACACAGATTGAACCGTTCATAAATCCACCACATGGCTTAAAAGGCAATGTAAAAACACCGCCTTAAGCCATAAATTATAACAACATAAACGCCATATCGAAAATGAACTTGCAAAAAAAGAACAACCACAACAATATAAATTTAAACTTAAAGAGGTGTTATAATTGATGTTTTAAAGGGAAAGGGATGACCTTAAATGGCTGGCTAATTCCTGTAAGCTTGTGCGGGCCAATGTCATAATTTGTAAGGGACGAAAGCAAATAACTCGTGCTACAAACAGCTAAGGGCTAGTTATGGTTTATTGATCCTGTGAAGCTTGCTTTGAATTCAAGTTAATGCGTCAAGGAAGTTATAACATTTAAAATTGCTTATATTATGATGGTCTTTTATTTAAATAAGTTCCTGACCTATCTAAGATTTTTTTATATTAGATTTAACCATGCCTTTAGTAGAAGTAGTAGTAGACCCATAGTGTAATTTTTTTTATAATTATTGTTTAAAAATATAATTTATGTGACACACCCTCGGCTTCGCAAGCATTGTTTCTATGGAAACGTTTCAAGGCCATTTATATCCCATGGGAACTGATTAATGGCATGAATATCATTCCAACAGAGCCCATGTATCATTACTGCAGAGCACACATAATCGTATCTAAGGCTTTCTTGCTCCTTCTGATGGAAATGCAAAAAATCTTAATTAAGATCTAAGACTATTTAAGCTCCGTAGTTTCCTTTTAGGTGAGACTATAGTTGATTCAATACTTAGTTTGATCTTAGTAGCAAGGCTCTGTAAAATAATTAACTTACATGTTTATGAAGTAAAAGCAAACCCCACTAACGCCTTTTATAAAGAAGCCCGCGTGTTGCATTCATAACTATAAAGCATAACGTTCCTCTAGTGAATCGGGAAACTGTAAACTCTGCCGCGAACACTATAAAGTCGGGACCGATGTCTTAGTTAGCAGTTAGTTTATGTTGCTCTAACGTGCGAAATTATGACCGTGCTCATTTATTTTAAGAGTGAACTTTCTGCTAAAGTTACATTATGGAAGAAGATACACCTATAGGAGATCAAGTTGCTCATCACTTCATCGTGTTCTTTTTCCATTTGGGATCTTACAGAAATCATTTAATGCTTGACAGCTTTTCTACGGCATAAGCGGAAACTTGAATGTGGAGGGATAAAAGGGAAAAGAATGAGGAAGAAAAAATGGATGGATTGTGTGAAAGAGGACATGGTTAAGAAAGGTGTTAAAACGGAGATGACGGATTATTGAGGAGAAAGGAAGAAAAACATATATTGAGCTATCCCACTTCTGATATTTGTTGAGCAACTCTATTCCACACTTAGACCTGACAAAGGGCCTAGAAGGTCTAAGGTGCCTGCGAAAAGCCTCATGTCCGTCCCACCTTCTGCATCATCTTTTTTTGCCTTCTCTGGGGATCTTATTATTAATTTCCAATTGTCTTTACTTCTATTTTGTCATTTTAGTTTTCTTACATAGTCCTCTCCATCCTGAGTTCATCCATCCATCCAATAATACGTATTTATAATTGAAATCTAAAATACTGCAAAAGCTAAGCCTAAGCAGATTAAATGTACTAGTGTTAAAAGCTTACATCCTAGGCTTAAAAGCGATACTGTAGCTCTAGATTCCAGCTGCAGGGGCAGAAGCTAAAGCAAATATAATTACCAATGCGTAAATCCACACCTATTGCGTGTAGCAGTTAATTTAACAACATGCAGAGGCCATACTTGGTTCTGAGACGCTGTATTCATTCGGCCCGAAAATGTAGGTACCATAAGCTTACCGTATCACAGTAATCTATTTAGCGTATTTTAAACACTATAAACCGATTTTAAATTATTTAAAGCAAATAATGTACTAACACTTTTGCCTTCTCTGCTTCCGGATCTTATTATCAGTTTGCTCCACTTGTTTTTACGTCTGATCAAATGTACATTTGAGACTTCTGATTTTAGATGTTATATCTTTCATTTCATGTTTCAAACTATCAATAAATAAATATATAGCAGCATTTTCCAAATTAATTACTGGGCTAATTTGGGGGGGTTCACTACCAAAGTTCACTAACAATTAGCTAAAACAGCAAGAACTATAATATACAAGACCTTCTCTTAAACTGGAATTTTTTTTTATGGTATTTGAATAGAGCATTATTTATAATAAAATATAATACAATCGCATTACAGTATCGATTGCAATTCTCCCATAACTGGCGCTCAATCTCCTCAACCTCTACAATAACATAGATTTGAAATTGATACACAATCCGATACAAATAGATCTCAGTTGTTGAAGATAACGAGATATTACAACCATTATGTATTGATCAGAGAAATTCAATTCACTAAATGAAATGTCATTATAAATCTATTTTTTTGAGCAGCTTAACGTTTTAACGATTCATTTATTTTGTATGAGTAAGTTTCATGAATACATTTTCTCAAGAGGGAAAACAGTACAGTGATAGAATACGTTGAGAGGAATTCTGGAATTTTAAATAAGGTTTCCCTTCATCCAGCTTTCCCTGTTGAAAGGGAATTGTCAAAGGGAAAAACTGGGATCAGCCAGGTCTTCGTAGCGCAAGTCCTTTTGTACATTTTACTTTAAAGATAATGTAAAGACCTCAACTTCCCTAAACATTTTCAATCTCTTAGCCACACATTACCTTTCATCCTTGGCACGTAATAAAAGACGTAAAGTCCATGATTACGTCAGTGCAGGCCCTCAACGGCGGTGGTTCTGATTAGAGAGAGGGTAGAACACCTCGTTATGTCCTAACGTAATAATCCCAATTTGCTGATACCTACGGGCCACACTGAGGGACCACGGTTTGACAGGACGCGGGTTGCCAAAATTACCAACTGGTTTGTAAAACCAACAGTGGTTTGATGAGTTTGTTGAACCACTTCAGTAAAAGAAAATTATAACCTTTGTTATTGTATATTAATTTGTCCAAGTATGCCTTGTGGTCTCACTACGAATAAATGAGAAAATAAATAGAGCCAACAAAATTCAGCAGCAGATTACATATACCTTTACCAACGGGAATCGAATAAGTTAACATACATAATAATATACCCACCAGTGAATGATGTCAATTTGCAGATTAAGTGTGGCAGGCCACAGTTGACCAAGTCGGGTATCTTAAATTTCATTAGGTTGGCGACTTCATCTACAGATATATTTTTTTCTTTCTATTTCCATTATAATATTATCTATCTATATAATGCGATTTTCGCATTATCAGTTATCTACTACTGAAAGCACAAGCTCGGTTTTCTATGATGCTAGATTATGCTGTGATCCAGCATTATTATTATTTATTACCCTCAGCAACACCAAGTCTTAACAATACCCACATCAACCAAGAAAACCGGATTCCGGTGTAAATGCATCCTGACAGGCACTTGGGAAGAGTAACCGTGAAAATAATGACCTAGGCCGCGATCGGACGGAGATTGTTTGAAATGAATCTTCATTTTGCAAAACATGTGTATGAGACCATCATTTACAATTAAGGTGAAACTGTACATGATTCTAGAGGGAAAGTTTCTATGAAACTTCACATTAAGGTACTGTGACAGTATCATCAAAACATTAGACTAAAACCTAACTGTGGCTCACACCTACCTACCAGTCTTCAATAAAACAAACCAGAAAAAGTTATAAAACCGGTGACTTACTTGTGATAGACTTGGTAGGTACACTCATAGATATACGACAAAAATTTAGACTCGATGAAAGATAACAAACTTCTAAATATACAGGATCTACAGATATTATTTAGGTATCACTACACTACATAGATCCCTATCATTATGTCCCTTTGAATGCTTAAATCTTTAAAACTACGCAACGGATTTTGATGAGGTTTTTTTTTATAGATATTGTGATTCAAGAGGAAGGTTTATACGTATTATAAAACCTTGCGAAGCCGGGGCGGGTCGCTAGTATAGTATAAACCAATCATTGATTTTACTTGTACCAAAATTTTACAGAAGCTGATGGCTTAATCCCTTTATCAAAATCGATGTATTTTGTATTTGTATTTATTTATTCCAGGTCAACAAAATGCATTGTGTGCGGAAACTTAAAATTAATTAATTAAACATAATCATAACATAGGAAAAATAACTTTACATACCTGATGATGACACTTCAAATAAAAAAAGAAATGTCTGCAAGTTAAGATACCTACAAAATGTGAGAGTTGCGTGGGGCCAGTAAAGAAAAACATTATAATGCAACATTGCGATCTAACCTTATTATACCATACAACAAATTGCCTGAAATTCATCACCTTGAGAATGTGATCCAGTTAAAATAAACTTAAAATAAAAAAAAGAACTTTATCCTCTAAACAATTACTTTTCAATTGCCTTCCAAGAGTTCTTCAAGAGCTATCACCTGAAGAGGTTTCGATCAGAGATCAACCTCTGGACTTCACAATGAAGGTACAGGGGTTTTTCTGCTATTCAAAACATAGTTACAATTTTTTTAAGAAAAGAATTTAAAAAAACGTTTTGTTTAATTAACACATTTCATAAAGTTAATGTGAAAATGACTTTTAGAATCATTATTTACTCCACAAGCAGTTCTCAGTATGTATTTGATCAAAGCAAAATATATAAAGCCGTTTGCTCTAGATGTAATCTATCACTAGCTATGGTAAAAATCCGCCCATTTACCAAAATTGTAGTAAAGCTACGCTAAAACAAGAGTCCAACAGTTAAAAACTCCATCCATAGACTATAGTTTTGCCTGTTTTGCGCGGAACAGCATATAAAGTGATGCAAAAATGGAGTGCGAACACGATATTCCGTTCGGCAGACAGTCAATTAGCCACGCGGTGGGAACTGTCCGCGAAAACAAAGCGTGTTCAGTTACATACAGTGCAACAGTTCTTGAATTGCATGAGAGTACGCATGGTTCTCGAATGTGAAAGGCTTTGCGTTTGAGAAATTTGGTTCTAGCCTCACTCTGCAAGTCATACTTTACGATTCTAAATCCAAATGCAGGGTACGAAAGGTCAAGATTCCAGGGGCGAGGAGGTAGGCAGATGAAATTGTAAAACTACGAAAGTCATTTAATCAAAGGAGTAGAATTAGGATCCCATATCCCTATATTCATCGTTAGGTATTAAGTTGGACTCAGCAAATCAACTTGTTGGTTATTGATGCTGTTGACTTATATGAAGTGAACAGTTTTGGCAATTTATTGGACAAATTCATATATGGATTCATATTTTCTTCCAGAAAGCCTTTGACGCTGTGGATAATGATGTCCTACTTTCCAAGTTTTCTGCCATAGGATTCACGCCGCACCTACTAAAATTTTTTGCTAGCTACCTTGGCGAACGCCGGCAGTATGTGGAGTACGGGGGGTATCAATCGGCACCTTATTACACTTTTTCAGGCGTAAGTCAGGGCAGCAATCTTGGTCCTCTGGAATTTGTTATAATGATAAATGATCTCCCGGAGGTAATTCAGGATGCAGGTTGCTTGCTGTTTGCGGACGACCTGAAAGTGTTTTTAACGGTAGCGGACACTTCTGATTGTGAGCGGCTCCAGGGCGACATAGATAGGGTGGTTGAATGGAGCAGATCCAATAAGTTACTGTTTAATGTAGCTAAGTGCTCCGTGATGAGCTACACCCGCGGACGCGCGCCGCTGCAGTACCAATACGAGGTGGAGGGGGCACGTATGCTGAGAACCTCGCATGTTCGAGACCTGGGTCTCGAGATGGTGCCTGACTTGAAGTTCCGCCGCCACATTGTAAATGTGTGCGCCAAATCGTTTAGAAACCTAGGATTTATTCTTAGGCAAACTGTAGATTTTAAGAACGTCAATGTAATAAAAATATTATATAACGCCCTGGTACGGAGTCACCTAGAAACAAATGCTATCATTTGGAATCCCCACGAAGCTAAGTACAAGCTAATGATAGACAAAATACAAAATAAATTTGCACGCTTTGTTTATTTAAAAGAGTATGGTGTTTATCCGTACTACCCATTGATGTACCCGAGTCTGTTTGTACTAGGCATGGTAGGGTACTGCAGGCTGTCGGTACGGAGAGACGTGGCGCTGGTCAAATACATGGTGCGCGTGCTGCGCGGGGAGCTGCACCAGCCGGCGGTGCTGGCGGCGCTGCGGCTGCGTGCGCCCAACGACTACTTGGGCGCGCGCCGCCGCCCCGCCATGCTGGAGGCGCCCAGCTGTAGGACCAACCTACTTAAGTTTGCCCCCATGTCACTCGCTATCTATCTACTCAATATCCTGTCCAGTAGCAGCGTGGATATATTTCACCAAAACCTGCCGAAAGTCATGGAAATGGCACAGCTAGTAATAGAAAACAAAATATGTATTTTAGATTAGTTTATTTATGTATTGAAATTTGTAATTTGTAACTTGTAACTGTATTTAATAGCTTACATAAAAATATTGTTTATTGTATACTGTAGTGTAGCATCGCTTTAGGGTTAAAAAAAGAAACCTGTAATGATGTTATGATTAATGAATAAATAAATAAATAAATAAATAAATAAATATGTGTTACAAACGAACTTTATTGTCTCACATTAAAGCACCGAGCTGATCCACGTTAAAGAAATTTAGAATACCTAAGAGCTAAATTGCAATAACAAACATTACACATCAATCACAAATGATGGTTGATAAGGATGGTTATAAGCTCATTGGTGATGATGATAAGTACCATAGTAGGGCCAAGGATCATAAAGCTCGTAGATCTAAAAGAGTCGGCTCGCAGATATTGAATTTAGAGGGCACTGCGAGCATTATTTAATTGCTTGTCAAGTTGTGAAGCGGGAGAGAGTGGAATGATACGATAGGTGTTGATTCTGATGTGTTAAATGGTTTGTTTTGTAGTACTTGAGAATTGTTTGAATGATAAATGCATCCTGCCTTGCTATGTCTTACATGCTGTTCATATTTTATAGATGAAAGTGATGGTGGATGTTAAGTTGTTTACTAAGTAACTTAAAGCGAAACTGGATACAACTTATTTGATCTTCTATAAAAGATCCGTGTTGGTTCATTATCATGCCTGAAACATTCATAGAAAATCAATGTCCACAAAATCAATGATCAACGAGGGTGGAACGTATTTCTACATAGCTAAGTTTCAAAACATCAGAAACGCATGAATTTAGTACAACCTCGTGTATTTTTAATTGAACCCTATTTTGCGCCAAACATTCGTTCACTCCAAATGACAGAAGCGCATAATTCACGTCAAACAGGCCATTAGATCAAAATGGCGGGCAAATATCAAAGAGAAAGCTCTATGCTCTCACATCATTCTCTATGGTATTAAACGCTTGCGAAAACTACCATAGACAACATTGCTAGATAACTTCGCACCTTATTCGGTACCTGTAAGGTTTTTAATGCAGTGTTGTGTAGGTGTTGAATATGGCAGGCAGAATTTATCAATTTACGAAGATTGTTCCATGTAAAGCGGTATTAACACGTTAGCTTCGTGTCGATGGCGTTGCTAAATGTTAAATATGGTGGTTCTAGGCGATTGATGTCGACCCAGTGGCTCGGGTGAACTCATCTTGTGATTCAGATGGTTTAGCAACATCTTCATCGCAGAATTTCATCAGCCGAAAGAGTTCTTTATTAACAACTAGCGACCCTCCCTGGCTTCGCACGGTTTTATTAAACGTACCTATAAACCTTCCTCTTGAATCACTCTACCTATTAAAAAAAACCGCATCAAAATCCGTTGCGTAGTTTTAAAGTTTTAAGCATACAAAGGGACATAAGGATATAGGGACAGAGAAAGCGACTTTGTTTTATACCATGTAGTGATATTTATAAAAGACAATTTTGAAGATTCGTTCCAGGGTGTTGTAACTGAAAAACTTGAGATTGAGATCACATTTATTTGACAGTAAATTTTTTCACATAATTTATACATCTAACAGAATTTAAACTCGACTATTATGACAAAAGTACTCGGACTATCGTTTCATAAGAATTTCTTAATTATTCGTTGAATTTATTATATTAATTATCATGGCACGAAATAATATAATAACTATTTATTTAACTACATAATTCATGTTTTAAAAGTATTAATACATTATATAGGTATTTGTTACATTACAATTACAGTTTTCATTCATTGAATAGTTAAATTTCAATAAGTTAAATATTCACCTAACTAAACAATAGAATTGACTTGAATAAGTATAACATTTCATGTGTTAAGGGGCTCTCATTGGCTAAAATCGAGGCAGAAACTACCAGCAAAGTTGACATGGACAGCCTAATAGATGGCGCAAGCCTACCGTTAATAAATATAAAATAGTTTTTAGAAGATCGCGTTTCTGGTACCTGTGTAGGTAGGGGAAGACCGGGTAATAGGAATCAGTGGGTAATGGTGGTCACCCTCCTATCTCCAAATGTACAACTAATAGAAACGTTTAGAAATTTTTTTCTTCGTAAAATACTTGTGGGTAATGAGAATCGGGTGACCCCCATTACCCGCTAGTGAACACGATGATAAAGTCATAATAATATGTTGATATTTTTTTAAGTTCATTATAAAAATTTGACAATCGTGTCAAAATTCTTCTTCTTTTTTTTATTAAATTATTGATAATGATAAATGATAAATGAATTTATTGTTGCATAAACTAGGTGGTAACATTACATTGATCTTATTTTATATTTTATAAGTATCTCTAGTCTGCCATGGTCAGGCGTACAACATTAATTAACATGCATTTACAAAATGGTTAATAATTAACAAATTTTTGGCGATAATCTACACTGAACACATAACAAATAATAATAATTAAATAATAAAAAATAAAAACTATTGTAAATTAAAAGTAACTGATTAATTAAAGCTTGTCATTCAGGAATTCGTCAATGGTATAATAAACTTTTTCTTCCAGTAGTTTATTTAACTTGTTTTTAAATGCATTCAAATTGTTTTCGGAACGTATTGACGAAGGGATTTTGTTGTAGATAATCGGAGCCATGCAGAAAATACTCTTTCTAAGTAATGCGGTTTTGCATGAATGGTGGTGTAGAGTACCCTCTCGACGGGTGCCTAGCGGGTACGGATCAAATCGATCAAGATTATTTTTAACGAAAATCGCTACTTCATATATATACAGGGAAGGTAGAGTTAAGATTTTCCATTGTTTAAAAGCACCCTTGCACGTGTCGGTTTGCTTTAAACCGAACATTGCTCTGATGCATCGTTTTTGTGCTTTGAAAACTATTGTTTTATTTGTTGAGTTGCCCCAGAATATAACTCCATACCTTAACAGTGCTGCAGTATGTCCATAGTATGCCGCAAGTAAGGCTGTTGTGTTAGCTATCTGACTAAGTTTATAAAGTGCATAAGAGTACTGGAACAGTCGGTTACAAAGTGTTTCTGTATGAATTTTCCAGTTCAATCTACTGTCTATCTGTAAGCCTAAAAATCTAGTTGATTCAATAAAATGTATCTCGTGATTCAGATACTGTATATGCAAATTCGGTAGTTTACAGAGCATTTGCTTAAAGTTCATAAGATAGGTTTTAGATATGTTAATGTGTAAATTATTATATTCAAGCCAATTTATTATTGATGTCAATGATTTATTTATGTCAATTTCCATATCATTATGTTGGTCATTAGTAAAGAGTATCGTGCTATCATCAGCAAACAATGTCATATAGTTATTAGTAATCATGGGGAGGTCGTTTATATATATAATAAAAAGTAGAGGTCCCAGGACACTTCCCTGAGGTACTCCATATCTTACTGTTCTCAGCTTAGAAGTATAAGAAGTCTCAAATGTGGTTGACGTACAAATTCTAGTGATTTTAGTAGCTTGTTGTCTATTACTCAAATATGATTCAATGAGATCTTTTACATTGCCCCGTAAACCATATCTCTCCATTTTGTTCAAAAGAATTTTGTGGTCGACGTGGTCAAAGGCTTTTGTCATGTCCATGTAGAGTCCAATAGCTGTTTGTCTTTTATCAATAGCTGTTGCTACTCTATACATAAAATCGTAGACAGCCATATTTATAGTTTTATTTTTCCTAAAGCCGTATTGATGTCTTGTAAATAGATTATTATTTTCAAGGAAATCATTAATTTTGCTATAAATTATCCGCTCGAAGACCTTCGACATAACTGGTATTAACGCTACAGGGCGATAGTTATTAATATCTTCCTTTTTACCTTTTTTGAATAGAGGCTTTATAATAGATAATTTTAATTTATCCGGAAAAACGCCATACTCTAAACTAATGTTTATGATATGAGTTAAAACAGGTGCCACAATAACCGCGACTTCTTTGAGCATTTTTGTAGAAACTCCATCGTATCCTACACTGTTTTTGTTTTTCAAGGAGATAATAGTCTTAATAGTATCGAAGGGAGTTATTGGAGTCAGGAAAAGTGATTTGTTAAAAAAGTCTATGTTCTTATTATAGTTTTTACCATCACCATTTTTATTACCAATGTCAGTGAAATTATTAATAATGTCAGTTTTTCTATTACCAATGTCAGTATTTTGATTACATATATTATTGCCCATATTACTCATGTCATTATTAATACTATTTCTACTAGTGATGTCATTTGTTATATAGTTAGTTTCAATGTCATTGTCATTTCTCGTATTTTCGATGTCAACTCTAGTGTTATTGTCTATCTCAGCTATATTAATAAAATAGTCATTAAAAATATTTACTAGTTTATCGGGGTCAGTGATTATTTCATCATTAACAACTAATTTAGTTATACCCTCTTTGGGTTCATTATAACCAATTTTATTGATAATATTCCACATAGCCTTTGTTTTATTATCCGATGTCTTTATAATGTTATCATTTTGAGCTTTCTGGGTGAGTTTTATAATTTTTTTATATCGCTGAGAATAGGTTTTAAACTTATTCTTGCTTTCAGAACTTTTTGTATGTCTATATTGCCACAGTAGAACTCGTTTTATTTTACTACATTTTTTAATTCCTTTCGAAATCCATTTCGGTTTCTGGTGTACACTAACTTTGATTCTGTTGATTGGAAAGCATAAATTGTAAAATAGCAAAAACAAGTCATAAAATGTGTTAAAGGCATCGTTTGGGTCATCACTTTGGAAAGCAGTTTGGAATGATATAGCTGCCAAAGCATCTTTAAATTTTTTTATATTATCACTGCAGTAATCTCTGACCTCAATAAACCAGAATTTAAGTTTACAAAATTTCTTTACGGGTACCTTCACTAGTTGTGCCGTATGATCTGATATAGCAAAATCTGAAATTTCTCCTACGACACCCCTTATATTATGTAATATATTATCAATGCCCGTATTGCTGCTTAATCTAGTAGCCTGATTGAATTGTATTTTAAGATTGTATTCAGTCACAAGAGATTTAAATTGGATGGAATGTGTTTTGCCTTTTAAAACGTCAATATTAAAATCGCCACAGATAATAAGTTTGTAATTATTTCTCTTCCTACATATTTTTGCTAAAATTATTTCAAGTTGATCAAAAAACATTTTAATATTCTGGGCTCTTGCTCGTGGGGGTCTATAGACACATATTACGTAAACGTTTTGTTTCAATAATTTAATAGCTGAACATTCGAAAATGCCCGGGACAGACAGATCGACAATGGCTTGTGTGTTTTCATATTCATGTCCACTTCCAACAAGAATACATGATCCTCCATGTCGAGAATCTCTACAATATGAGGACGCCAAATTGAAGTTAGAAATAGCAAGACGTTTTAAATCATCCTTTATCATATTATGTTCTGTAATACATAATATATCAACTGCTTTACCTTCATTACTAAGATTATCTAGAATTACCATCAACTGATCCGATTTACCAATAAGTCCGTCAATATTTTGATGCATGACAAACAAATGTTTAAACACGAAAAAGATTATTATCATTATTACTAGTATTCCTAAGCGGAGCCTCAGCCTCAGGGGCATCGTCAGTTTGCGTTTCCTGATGAGAATAACATTTTGTTCCACATCCTGATCCACTGATATTTGTGTAGTATAAAATACGTATAGTATAGTAGTTAAAATACGGGACTGGCATAGTCTATTAAACATAAAAGTCCCTAAATATTAAGAATATAATAACTTTTCTATATTATTAAATAGTACTTAAATAACAGTTATAATCTACTATATATATATACCATGTGATTTTTCGAACCTTGATCAAACGAAATTTGCGGATACACGACACATATTTATCGATAAAAACCGAGATAAAAAAAAATTAATGTTATTTTTTTTAAACACAAGTCAAGTACAGATATCAACAGGAATCTCAACTGATTTAATCTAAATGGCAGAAAGTACCTAATTTAAATGGTGAATAACATGACAACGGAAAGAGATAGACCCCCAGTTTTTGAAGGATTTGTAGAATAAATTATGAAGTTTAATACAACATGCAAAAAAGTACACCTTAATTACCCAGTTTTAAAGTTACAGAGAAAAAATAAAATAAAAATCGTTTTTTTTTGTCTTATTTCTAAAAAAATACTGTGTTTACTACGCTTATGTATCGTATTTATATTTTTTATTTATTTTATTAGCTAGGTAAACTATCTAGCTTTCAAATGAGACTACTTTGAATAAAATACACCATTTACTCAAAAAGAAACGAAGAAAAAACCAGATGAAGTAGTCTTCATTTTAAAAATTAATAAAACTGCTTTGTTTTTGAGATAAATAACATATAATTTTTTTTATCCCGATTTTTACCGATAAATATGTGTCGTGTATCCGCACATTTCTTTTGATCAAGGTTCGAAGAATCACATTGTATAGTTACAATTTAAAGTTTTACAAATCAATCTCTCCTTTTATCCGTCAAATGCGTCTAATGAGAGCTCATTTATTGCTAGAGCAAATAAATTTAATTTTTAATAAAAAAATGGCAAAACTAACAGTAACACAAAACATAAAATTTTGAAAATCAAAATTAAACAATTAATTTTGCAAACAAAAAGAAGAAATAAATATGAAATTATTGATGGAAAACAAAAGATCCAGACTTTATGGATCCAAACAAAATGTACAAAATAAGAATCTGGACTTTTACTGCCAGAACACTTTTTAAGGGCCCAGTTTCTACATCATCGGTACCACATATCTCTACTTTATCTACTACTTCTATCTAAACAAATTGCATAATTTATCTTCTTTTTTTATTTTCTTTTTCAATTTTACCATTTCACTCATTGCCCGGCCGCTTTCATTAGCCTACGTTCCCCTATGCCCGTCATTCTTTAGCATAGAGCTTATGCTAAATAATGACGTAGCTCGGTCACTAGAGTGGATTCGAGTTCAAATTCGAGATTTTACAGATTGAGTCTGCAGATAATAGATAAATATATAAAATAAGGAAATTTCATTTGCACTTTAGGTTATTTCAAGTAAAATAAAACACATTGGGAAATATAACAAATATGAGGTATAAAATCCCGTGATCCTCTATTTTTAATAAAAAGAAAAAAAAACAAAATCCAAATTCGTTTATTCCTTATTTTCAAATTTGATGAAAGCTAACTGTCTGCTGCAAAATAAAAATGCTAACTAACATACCTTATACCGCTAAGGTATGAATATATCCGAAATGCTACAAGATGATGGAATAGATAAAGTTTTGTTTGAGAAATAATGTACAATTACCAGGTTTTGAAATCGTCCAGAAATTTCGGGAAATTCCGGGAAATTTAGAACCTGGAATTCCCGGGAGCAAATCCTAATTTATAGATATTTCCATCATAATATTTTTATGTGCTATCTCTATTACGTTCCAGTTCCACTCTATGCAAAACGATATCATATCTCTGGATGCTAAATGAAATTAAGTTTTGAAAATTTGTGTAGCGTACTGGTATTCTATATTCAAAAATTTGATTTGCCTAAATCCTAATTGTCAATCGAAATGAAACATAGTCAATCTGTCAGGGAACGCTAGCTAAGAGCCTGTCCAGGTGGAGCGTTTTACTCGCGAGTGCTTTCGCGTTTAAACATTCCTGTTCTCCAGATACTAGAGCACTATACCTACATCCCGTCCAGATGCTGGTGCGCGATTCCTCGTCCAGCCAGTGGTACGCGCGACGCGAGTGGACGTATTTCTTATACCGTACATATATTACCGTACTTTTCATAGACGCAATTGAAAAAAGAGTTGCAGTATGGAAAAATTGAATCAATCAGAGATAATCCAATAGAACCATGAAACGTTACAATTAACTAATAACGGAAGAATTAGTAGAATTTGATGTTTGTTAAATCTTTGTAGTGCTTTTTGCTTCCGACGTTTCCAGAACTATTTTATTTGTGTTATATGTTTATAATAACTGTCCCCGAGTCCCTCCCTAACGCACCGCGCATAGGAGCGCACGTAAAACGCCCCATCTGGACAGGCTCTAACAGAATATTCACGATAAATATTACGTATGGATTGTCATTGATATCTGAGACGACATCAAGCACACGTCCAGCCTTGACAGTGGTCACGGCGGTACTGATGCATGGGCGGCGGGCTCAGCGCCTGCTGTTAATCGAATAAGTTAATATTTAAATTTAATGAGAATCTTCATCAAAAGACTAAGCTAACCGGATTCTAGATAAAAATGTTAACTAACTTTAACAATAACTCCCTAGTTGATGTTTATCGTTGCTATTAATATATTTTGATTTTAAATTCTGAAACGTATCATTTTGAAAACATATATTTATTAAGAAAAGTTTCTGCTGTTATGTTTTCGGATTAGCTATTGATCTAGGTATGAACATGAAGTAATATAGATATACAAATTTGAAATGTAGCTTGCTCAGAAGTATTATCTGTTTCTGCTTAAAAATGACCAAATGTCGACACACAGCGTCTTAAGTGCGATAAAGATTAAATTATACAAAGCTAGAATATACATGAATATTTCTTACTTAGAACAGTCAAAACAGTCACATTTATTATCAACATTTAAGAAAGCTTTTCTTTCGAGAAATTCATAGATCAATTTCGGCATCAACACTTACAATATAATCTAAGAAAATTAAGTTTAAAATTGGCTACTTAAAGCTCAAAATTACATTGTTTTTCAGTAATTATTCAATTTGGGGCCAATTGGATTTAATGTCATAGAAAATTGTTAAAATCCTTTATTTTTAGATCCATTACATTCAAGGCACGCAAATGAAATTATTTACTTTAAAACAAATTTTAATATCACAATAATAGACAACTTATTGCCACTTTTATTAATATCCAAGAGTAGAAGTTGGAAGAGCTTATAGACTTGTAGTAAATTCTATAAGTTATTTAATATATAAGATTTTACATTACTTTTTCAAAAGTTCTACTTAAAATGCCGCATTATGTGCCATATAAGTATATTTAGGCCATTTTTAAGTCAAATTAATTTCCACAATTCTCATTTTTATTCATTTAAATTAATATTATTCAAGTCAAGAAATAACACCAATCATTTGTCAATATAATCTAAGACATCTAACTAATTTACATGATTATTATCATTTGTCTTTGACACAACCAAAATCTAAGTTTCAATATTTTTCTATTACTTAGTGTTTGGTGATGAAATTTTATGTAGTTATGTATTAAATATTATAAATTGAATAGATAACTAACGTTTATAATATAATTATAGACACCTCCGAATCCATTGGTGAATAGTGAAGTTAAAGGTATTTTCCTGAAAATAAAAAACATTAATTAGTACTTGTAGGATTTACACTATTTCTTGTTAAGATTTAGTTATATATGAATGTAGATTTGAAGGTATATTGCATTTTTTTTTTGTAATGATTTACTGTTTAAATTTTGAGACGGTGGTGTTGAGTCCGAAATAACTTACTTGAAATAACTTACTTCGATTCAAAACAATTATGTTTCTCCTAAGTGCAAGAAATGTACATAATACAATTAGTTAATTTATGATTCACAGTATAATTGTAGAAAAATAAATTCGATTAAATATATAATATAATATAGTAGTAGGTACGAATAAATTAAATTTAAGTATAAGAAAAATAAAAAGTAAAATGTATAAAAATGTGAAAATGTAAGAATGTTAAAACTAACTATAGTGTTGTGCTGATAATGTTGAAAAAATATGTTTAATTATTTTTATCTAAGGTTGTAGTATGATTTCATATGTTGACAGTATAGAAATGTAAGTATAGGTGAAGTAGTTAGAAATAGTATGAGTATAGCAATATGTGTTTTATGCATTTGTTTTGATAAGAACACAGTAATAAATCACTTAGTTTATGATGAATAAAAACCTTACCCTTTTTACCTGTGAAGTAATGTCACCTTTTCAAACTTAATGATACATTCACACAAGAGAAGCATCAATTGACTCAAGTATAAATGAAGTAAAAGCATTCAGGGAAGAAACAAGCACATATGAAGATAAAGCATTAAAGAAAGAAAGCACAGGTTAAGCATTCGCTCAGATAGATCAAAAGGACAGTGACTTACAAGGGTTAGCAACCACTGCTGGCAAGGTATGATTGCCCACAGCTGGTAAAGCCGGCACGGCGGGCGCCGGCGATCGGTACCGAACTAATTAAACATTGCCTTAATGTTATCACCTGCAAATGCCAAGCAGAAATATGCCCGAAGCCACTCTGCGCTACCCTTGTGGTTTAATTTCAATTTGGATAGGTTCTAGCCAGATTCATATAGGACTCTAGGAGAGTTGAGCGATTCTTAAGTAAGAATTTGCATTATTTTATAAAAAATAAACATTCTTATACAATCGACACCATAATATTCTTTTGATCTACTTAGGACAGTAATAGAGTCCAAATAAAAAATGCAAATTCCCTTAAAAATAGCTACAGAAATTTGGAAGTCTGTATCTACTAATAGAAAGCATAGGACAGTATTTTTTCAATAGATCGTTATGCAGCCAATGGAAGAGTAGCGTGTCTTGTAGACGGGGAGCATTTCATTATATCTATACACACACATATCACATAGACAGACAATATCCAGGCAAATATAATTTCTAAACATAAGGCAAGTCTCAACTTCCAGAGATGTGATATTTTTTTAAATTTAGAAAATAATATTTACACATAAAACTATTGTATAAGTATGTCATCTTTAAACTGTCTTAAAATATATATGTTGCATGTAACTGAAAATGGTAGATTCAGTGAAATCATTTCACCGGTATTTTCTTTATTTTGTGTTGTCGATTCAAGCTGTATATGCTCATTATGAATTGAATTTTGTATCTATTTAGTCTTTGGTCACATTTCTGGTAGTTTTTTTGAGACAATTACCGAAATTATGACTTCTTTTTGGGTGAATTTAACTTTTTAAATGTTATTTTCTTTAGTCTCTAATATTGCTATTAGCTTTCACGTTACAACATCAATAAGTGAGTTGTGGATTAACTTACCAAACAGCAGTCCAATTATCACGATTCCAATCACTCCCATTATTATCATCATCTGGAACATTATTGAAACAATTTTTATTATTTTGTTAGTTAGGACATTATATTATCATAACTGATCGTCGAAGTATCATCTTAGTCTTCTTTAGTTACCTTCTTTCACATTTAGTTCGGTGATGGTTTTAATGCTTCTGGTGTGTTTTACATCAACATAATAATTCGCTGTTGTACCTTATATTTTTTCTACTAGATGAAGTTTATACCTTACGAGAGGTCAATAAATATACAGTACATTACAGACTTAGTTAATACCATAAGTTTTCATCGTATAAAGTAGTAGTTTTGTCAATAGACATATTTTTATTTCCACATACCTTAAGGTTTTGTAACCAGAACTTGTTCTTCAAACTCTTTGCTTGCTGCTCAAACTGTGAAGCACCTTGCTGAAGTGCATCTGCAAAACAGTGTAATAGGTAGGTATATAGTAAATAAGAGATTGGCTGTGTTCCCTTACGTCACCAAATGTTGATCGTCATTAAGTCAAATGACCTCTAGATTGCTCCTGTAAGGTTACTTTTACTTTTCTTGCATTAATTGCCTTCAATTAAATATTAATTTATCCAACGTACCTGCTCTGTCATCCAGTTCTGATAACTTCTCGTCCCTCACGAGAACTTTCTCCACATTTGTCTTCATAATGTCCACCACCTGCAAAACAGAATTGACGTATGTGAAATCATCATAATTTTTACCCTTCTTTTCGCATTGACATACTTCATCGTTTATGCTTAGCTTATTTTAAAATCTATTTATTGCATGTGTTTTGTTTTTTCAAGACCTAACGGATTTCATCGAAACGTGACTTTAGTATGAACCTACATACTTACTGTTTTCGATCCTTTACTCTTCATTTATAGAGACAATCCACGGACCTCGTTAACTTGTTGCCTATGCATTTAATAAAGTACATTTTGTATATTTGTTATTTGTATACCTATTGACAATAAATAATTCTTATCTTATCTTGAGCCTGTATCTCTTACAGCCGCCTCTGGGCAATCTGCTGCATAGTACGTGGTCCTCCTATGGTATCTCCATCAGGTCCGGTCTGTAATCTGCTTGTGGGGTATTTCATTTACTTTACATGATTAACAACATACCTCATCTAGTTGAACCAGTGTCTGCTGCAGCCGCCTCTGGGCTGCGATCTGTTGCATGGTGAGCGAGCCTCCGATGACCTCTCCATCTGGTCCAATTTCTGGTCAGGTCTGTGGGTGACAGTGACCTTTGATGAAGAACAACTTACCTCATCCACTTGAGCCTGTGTCTGCTGCAGCCGCCTCTGGGCTGCGATCTGTTGTATGGTGCGCGGTCCTCCGATGACCTCTCCATCTGATCCAATTTCTGTTCAGGTCTGTGGGTGTCATTGACCTTAGATGATGAACAACGTACCTCATCCACTTGAGCCTGTGTCTGCTGCAGCCGCCTCTGGGCTGCGATCTGTTGCATGGTGCGCGGTCCTCCGATGACCTCTCCATCTGGTCCAATTTCTGGCTCAGCAGGCGCTGGGATACCGTTGGGATTACCTTCCGCCCTGAAATTATAGAAGGTTCATCTTTGACGTTCTATTGCATGATGTCATTACTGCTATTGTTGTAAGTGCTGTAGATATCACGCTAGGTTAATGCTTAATTGATATTAAAGTGAAGTGTTATCTAAGATGGAAATCGCTTTCTCAGAAAAAACTTATTCCCTCGGAATTCGAAGACTCCGAGATTCTGAAGGCAGACGCAAGAAGTTTGTTCCTGTTGTTTTACAGTTCTATAATGTTTAAGTCTTCTTTTTCGCTCGCACTAAGCGTTCTTCTCCTGCCTTCAAGCTTCATCATTAAAATTTGTTCCGCAAAAGTTTGAAAATTGCTGCCTGTCTATGTTGTTTCGCAAACTATTACCTGGGTCTTCTTGGACAACCAAATATCTTAAAGAAACGAGCAAATGGGAATCTTCTAGCTATGCCATTGGCACTTAAATCAGCTGAGATTTCAGTTTACGATATAAAAAAGGTTTTAAAAACATAAAATATCACATTTAAACTCATTAAAACCTGACAAACCAATAATCACAACGTTGCCTTCACCTTTGTCCGTGGGAACTATCGATCGAATGCAATCTGCCATTTAATACCGTTGCCTAACGCCATAGCTATGGAAAAACTATGGCAAACTGCCAAATGGCTGGAACAGCCTACTTGTCTACATAATTTAAGGGTCTCTAAGGCTAGACTTTTGCCAAAGTTCTATTCAATCAGATGTTAAGATGACATGGATCAGTTGATCTACCTCTAGACTGTTTTCAACCGTCTGCAGTTAGCTGAATTATTTCAATTTTATGCACAATTTTAAATGTCTTCCTATTCCTTGATTCTATTTTTCTTTGATAATAATGATGATAAAAATTAACTCTAATATTATAAATGTGAAAGTTTAGAAATCTGAACTTCGTATTCTATAACTTATAAATCTTAACTTTTTATGACTAAAAGCGGATTAACTACGAACCTAAACTGTGTTGGAAGAACACAAACACATTATCTCTTAACGAGGGACTTCATTAGGGTGAGAGCGGTTCTAAACGGGCATCTTCCGTATCCCTGCGAGATAGAATAGAATAAGAATAGAATAGAAAATCATTTATTGCCTATAAATTTCTTAACCTAAACTAGAATTAAAAACAAAATAAAAAAACTAATCATAGGCATAGGGAGTAGATTCAGCTATGTGCTGCATGCAGAAAACATGCGGCGATTTTAAATCTACTCCCCTCGGATAAATCAGTTTCCTCCTATGTGATAAAATGAAAAGGTAACCTTTAAACGTCTCCATCGAAAAAACGCGTGCGAAGCCGCATAGAGAAACTAGTAACCACTAAATAGTTTAAAACAAAGTTGCTTTCTCTGTACCTATATGCGTATGTCCCTTTTTATGCTAAAATCTTTAAAACCACGCAACGTATTTTGATGCCTTTTTTTATAGATAGAGTGATTCAAGAGGAAGGTTTACGTATAATAAAACCGTGCGATGCCGGGGCGGGTATCTAGTCCACCATAAAATGGAAATACAGTTAGAAATGTTAAGACAAATGTACGGAGGAAGCTGAAGGAACCGCTTTGAAATGAGAAAACTATGTCAATTTTTCCAAGGAGAAGTCTGCTAGGTTTTCCGAACGTTCAATACAACAAATTGTAAAATTAATTTCAATCAGCATGCGTGGATTGAATTTTTTCAGGCCTGAAGGTGGTATTGGTGATGTTCCCACGACTGGTCAATAACTTAGTAACCTTCGTATTTAGTGAAACCTTTGGCATTTTGCCAAAAAGCTGGGAAAACTCCCTGTTACATGAATTCGAATATCCTATATCAATCGCCATTTCTATCTTTTTTCTTTGAGTTTTTACATAAAACGTACAGTTTTATCCTATTCTTGCTATCAGAATCCCAAAATCTATTCTTCTATCTCAAGGGCGTCTGCCTTTAAAGCCTCTTTAAAAAATCCACACTGTAATGTGAGATTTTATTTAACTATCTTTACTTTTGTCAACGACATTACAAAAACCTACACAGATATCTGTAAAAAACAATTTACAACTATAATTACACAAAAATACAAACAATACATAAAACCTACTGCTTTTTTTCCTCACTATCCCAAAATTTATTCTACTTTCTCGATAACTACCTACTCTACGTACTACCTTAAAAATCCAATTTAAAAAATTTCACTGTATTAGATACAGATAGGTACGAATGTCAACGACATAACAAAATCTACAAAGACAAACATATCTGCAGAAAACAATTTACAACTAACCACTCAGTTTCATTCTCAATTAGCGCTCGACAGCTTACTACTAAGCAAACCTATTAGGTATCTAATCTACTCCCACATACACAAACACAGGTTTGCCGCATAATCTCTACTGCATAACAAAACAACCCACTCATCTGAGCACTGCGCAAAATACCATCTGATTTAATTATTCTAGGACACACCTTCACATTAACATTGCAGTTTCCACCACAAAAATCAAGAAGTAGTTTTCCAACTCAAAAGAGGTTTCTTATGATTAAAACTTACATTGTTTCCGATTCCGTACGCACTCACTCGAATAAAGAAATTCAAAATTTGAATTTGTGTTCCGAATGCAGCCTTTTGGGAGCTTTTCTCGCTTCTGCGGCAAAGCGACTGGTCTGGCCGCAGTAATGTCGCGTAGAAAAGATTTCGCGGAGCTTTCGGCGAGCTTTTTGGAGTGGAAAACTTGGCAGCTTTTCAAAAAGAGTTCTCACACATACTTGAAGCCATAAAAATTTATTAAAAAATCTCATAGTCGTGTCTGTTTTCATAAAATTCTCAAAATAATATTAAAACCTGAAATTCAAGTATATATATATGCATTAAATATTTTAGAGACACAAACTAAGGTCGATTATTTGGACAAAAAAATTAGGATTGTTTTGTAAAATTTTCAAGCTTATCGATTTTATCAACTAAACTTTTTCCTTCAAATAAATACTACCCAAGCTTCCGCAAAACACTTGTGCACACACCAGTCCAACGAGCGAAGTCGTACGCATGCGCAACGCGACGCTACGCGCGCGTGCACCCCATCGATTCGCTCACTCGTGGGGTAGGTCCGGGCCGCAGCGCACGTCTCAATGAATCTCTACTTGAATGTACATTCAATTACGAGCTTGAATGTACAGTCTATGCACTAGAATAGTTTTTATAGGCTGTGTCTGCGTATGCGTTTATTTTAGGATTTGTATTGATTTATAGGGACCCGTGGCTTTATCTACGTGAAAATTAATGAAAATTTTCCTTATGCATGTTTTATTCCAGGTCTATAACTTTGTATATTCAATATTTTAGCCCAGTATTTTTTGCTTTAAGAGGTTACAAACATCCATTCATCTAACCATCAAATTTTGCCTGAAAAAGATCGCTTCTAGGCGATAAGACCGTTTTACGAGTACTTTTCTTTTGTAAAGTTTTTCTGAAATTATCTTGTTCTGATGTTCAATTAATCACTTTGTATTGTATTGTACAGAGATACATGTCATAAAGTTTAGTATTGTAAATATAATTGAAAGCCACCTAGTGACTAGTGGCTTGTAAGTACAAGAGAACAAACGCTAATGCTTGTTCTACATGAGAACAGACAATAAAACAAGAGTTATAAACACTGCTGAAAGAAGAGTGTGGATACGCTCTTACATTTAATAAAAGTTGTTACCAGTATGTACCTACATCATGTGTACATAGACTGCAGACAGAAAGACATTTAATTTAAATAAGTAACAAGTAAATAAGGTACGATTTTTCAAAAAACGTCATAGCAAATTGCATAATAGAAAACTTCGCTTTTGGAGGGAAATGTCTCCTTTTAGCTTATGTGTGGAAAACCTAATCTACCTAGGTAAATTCCTACGTAATAAATAATATATCTCGGTAACCATAAAACTTATTAAGGTAATTTGGCTTTTACATACAATCACAAAGACTTTTAAATTGAGTATAATAGTATGATGGCTCAGTTGAACTATCATACGTTCGTATGTCTGCAGTTATCTCAACTGCTTCAAGTGTAAATACAACATTAAAGTGTTCCTATTTTTTTGTTTTAATTTTATTTGTTAGTAAATATGTTTAATGATGTGGTTCTAAAAACCAATACCTCAGAATACGCACAAATCCTATAGAGCAAACCAAATCTCGTTACATTTGTAAACGTCTTCATGCGTAAAATAGAAAGAAACATCCACCTTTTTCATTAATATGATACATCAATCATATACTCTATCTGCAACCAGGAGGTCATTCAATCTGACCCGACATCCACACAACTCAAACTCAATAAATACATTAAATATATATTTTATAAGCCATTAAAATTAGGGCGGTCAGGCCGCGAGCAAATTGTTGTGAGCATCGGCGCGCGCGCACAAAGGGCGCCGACTAATCAATTGCCTTTAGATCGGCCCGGGACTCTTGCGCTTACTGAAGGAAGTAGGGTAACCGAAAAAGCTGGGTTTTTGGTTTATTTAGCCAAAAATCAGCTTATTTCAGATTCATCATTAAAACTACTGAATGGATCGGGCTGAAAATTTGAATAGACTTTGTTCTAGGGTTGGAATGTATAGAATTCTTATTATCTCTTCAATAAGTTAATAATCAACGTAATCCGTAGGATAATTAATGAATAAAGTAATTAAGAATAATTAGACTTCTAGGCTTGGAACAAAACACTATTATCCCATATGTCAGGTCCCATGGCCTTTTAAGCCCCGGATTAAAGTAATAAGTATATGATAATCGCTACTATCCCCTGTTGTGACACCTGATGAAACTTGAAAATGTCGCTAATTTTGATTAATCTTATCTAAAAACAAGTAATTAAGTAAGTTTATTTCTTATAACACTGGCACTTTATTGAATCCCGCTACTTTCCGTATCACAACATGTATTCGGTTGGGTGCAAGGTGTTGTGCGCCTCATCAATGCCAGTGCGGTACTGCAGTCGAACAGCTTGGTCATCACGGATTATCGTGTACTAGGGCCGCTGGTCGGATATCTCGTCACGCCAGACTTAATGACATCATCCGGCGGGCCTTTGTCAGCGCTAACGTACCAGCTATTCTCGAACCGAATGGTCTGTTCCGTGACGATGGCAAGAGGCCCGACGGTATGACACTAGTCCCATGGGAGTTGGGGAGGCCCATTGTGTGGGACGCTACATGCGTCGACACACTTGCACCTTCCCATCTTTCAAGGACATCCACTAGGGCTGGTGCGGCGGCAGATCTGGCCGAGGATCTCAAGAGGCGCAAATATGCAGGTCTCGACAGAACCTACGCATTTGCTCCCCTTGGATTCGAGACTCCTAGGTCCGTGGGGTACCGAGGCTCTCCGGGTTTTTTAAAAAATTATCTGAGCGTCTGGTCGATGCGACGCGTGACCCGAGAGCTGGTGAATATCTGGCTCAACGCATCAGCATTGCCATACAGCGTGGTAATGCAGCCAGTGTCTTGGGGACGCTTCCGACTGGTATTGACATGAATCAATTGAGCTACCTTTAGACTGTTTGCAACCATCTGCAGTTAGCTCAATGGTTTCAATTGTAAATACTAGTTGTAATTTTTCTATTCTTTTGCTTGTAATTTTCGTTGTTAATAAAGGTTTATTAAGTAAGAAATAATGCTGGAGAATCCACACAGTATCATCTAGTCCAAGCTAAGCAGAGCTACTATTATGGATACTAGATGCCTAAAATACATAACATAGATACATTGTACGGTTTTATTACACAATAAAAACACCCAGAACCTTGGAACAACTATTTGCAGATCTAACACACATTTGTGCCATGGCGGTAATTAAACCTAGGAGGGGTTGAAAAATTTCTCAAGTTATACCGTTCTCCTCTCCACGGCCCGGTCACACAGCACTGTGGCACAGCCTACAGGCCAACTCTTCATTTATTTTACTAGCGAGTACCGCACCGTCGTATTTCTCTCATCTAATACGTTTATTTATCTCAGCCTTTAATTACTTAGTTCACAATTAATGAGCATTGAGACTACGACCCCGGCCGGGTGGGGATAGCATTGATGGTTCGAGATTTACCTTCTTTCTATCCTTATTTCACTATCACTAAAGTAAATAGTAAACAAAGTCGCTTTTTCTGTCCCTATTTCCTTAAGTCCCTTTGAATGCTTAAATATTTAGAACTACGCAACGGATTTTGATGTAGTTTTTTTTTGGATAGAGAGAATCAAGAGAAAGGTTTACATGTATAACTAGCTGCGCCCCGCAGCGTCGCCCGCGGGGAAATTTATTTATTTGTCAAATGTCATATTTTTATACATAATATGCTATTCCCGACGAAGACAAATCCAAAAACACAAAAATCATAAAAATCGGTCCAGCTGTTCTCGAGTTATAAGTGTTGTAACAAACACGACTTTCTTTTATATATATAGATAAATGCGTGCGAAGCCGGGGTGGGTCGCTAGTATAATATAAATGCGAATGTATGAATGTATGGATATTTAATCCTGTTTGACGTAAATACTACTGAACTGATTGGAATAAACGTAGTTCTAGCCTTGGAATAACACACAGGCCACTCATCCCATAAATAAAGAAATAGTCTTGAGACGTTTCCATAGAAACAACATGTGCGAAGCCGCGGGCAGATGCTAGCGTATAATAATCTACGTAGTATAATGTGTATTACTGTGTTTAAAGTACCAACAAAGACAATTACAACCAAGGAATAAAAACAAATTAAAACTGGTAAATACAATAGAAACAATTGAGCTAACTGCAGACGGTTGGAAAACAGTCTAGGTAGGTCAACTGCTCCATATCAATACCAATCGGAAGCGTCCCCAAGACGCTAGCTCAGATCTGTAAATATTTATCGGGGTTCTAGGTGTTTTCTATAAGTAATAAAAATATAAATCCGTGTAACGTATTAGTATATCAGTCATCTAGTACCCATACCACAAGCTCTACTTAACTTGGGGCTAGATGATGCTGTGTGAATTGTCCAGCATTATTTATTTAAGGTTCGGTGATAAATTTGAGGTCTACATACCAGCAAAATTTTGTTATATAAACAAAAACTTGCTTCAGTTTCGTAGCCCCAATGTTTGTCTGTTTGTCAACCGGCGCGCGCCGCTGACATTTAACATCCTCGTGATAATGCAGCTTTAGGGAAAGCCGAATTCTCTAAAATATGTGACAAACTTTTGGTTAAACCTTACTTGCTGAGTTATCAACTAAAAGGTGCTGTGTATCCGACGCGGAGCATCAGCATTGATGTACAGTAGAACAATGCTGCCAGCGTCTTGGGGACTTTTCCATTGGTACACCTAATATGGATCAGTTGAGCTACGCTAGATTGTTTATAACAGTCTGCAGTTAGCTTATTGCAATAGCAATTGTAATGCTAGTCCTAATTTATAATTGTTAGTTTCTTTGTTTATTTACTTATTATCCGTAAAATCGAGATAATTTAGTTTTAAAGTCATAAAGGTTACCTAGGGCAATCCAGGCTACAGGTTCGCTCTTAAACAAATTCTAGTTTGTCAAGCTTCTAGGTATACCTAGGGTTCAGATTCAGAAAAACCTATCTACCTATAGGTACGAGATCTTCTCCCTTTACAAGATCTTTGGATATTTACTTTGGTGTGCCTTTTTAACTTCTGATTTCATCTAAACTCTTAGCTGGTTGATCGAAGCCATAGAACAATCATCATTTCATCAAAATTTCAAAATCCAGCAATATTTTCCAGTTCTAATGTAAAGAAAAAGCCAAGATATACAGCCTTAGACATAATGTCACGTAGTAACCGGATGGGTCAAACACAGATTTGTAAATATTGACACAACAAAATGGAAAGGTTATGTCAAAAAATACACAGTAGCAAAAGAATAAACAGTTCAAAGAGAGCAAATCACTCTGATCAGCTGCACAAATAGAGTGAGGGTTTAAGGAAAAAATATTACAATCCATGACAAATAAACAGGTTTTTATGTTTATTCTAATACCTAACAGTTTTCCAGTATATATTAAACCATAGTAAAAATTTTCAAATCCAATATCTATTTCACAGTATTTGTAAGGATTTGAAGGAAAGTTTATTACAATTAATTATAAGAACCTTAGTATATAGTTATTCACATATTTTCCGCTAATACAGACGACCAAAATGAGGTCAAATAAACTAAAATTTGGCAAATTCGTGACTACACTAACACTACAAACTAACTACTACAAAGGTTTGTAATTTACAAAAAAAGCCTACTCAAATCTTAATTTTTTAAAATTATTTCACTGGAGATAAATTTCAATCATTCTAGCATAACTTCCAAGAACACCCTTCTACTTTTCTCAAAATAAACTATGTAACCTTTAAAAAACAGCACAGAGCATTACCAACAACCGGCGAAGACATACAGACATACCTACTGCCTTGTTAACCTTAAAAGTTAACAAGGATCGAGAAGCACTTAGCTGGACGGTACTAACTCGCAGGACAAAGCTAGGATGTGTTTGTGTGTGCCTAGTTGTGGGTTAAGTGAACTAATTGTTGATAGAATGCGGGCACCTGGGCTTCAATGTATCAGTTTGACCTTGGTTGACATCTTATGAAAGGTTAGATCTTTACAGACAGACAGATAAGGGGATTTGGGGCGGTTTAATTTGGTTTTGAACGCATTTCTAGAATAAGGAAGAAGAGACGACCTAAAGGATTCTCAAAAAATCAGATATAAGTAAAAAAAATAATTTGAAGAAATCTTTTGCCTGGTCAAGACGTCAGGGTACGTTAAAATCATTTTTAATATTACTCTATACTACTTGCATATACTTGCACTTATGAAATAATTATGACTTTTCCTTTGAAAAAAGTGGTTACATAAAACTCTAGGCTTCTGTACGCTTAGTAGCAGTGTACATAGTTAGATCACGAAAAAAGTATTTGAGAACTTGATAAACTATATATCCAATTTCAACACGAACAAAACAGAACGATACAAACACACACACTGTGAAAATAACCTCCATTCTTCTTCTAATTTCCCAAAACAATTTGAAAACTTGAATCAAGTTCTTATGAAACAAACAAACTAGACCTATGAGCATAAAACTATTCAATTGCTGTCAAACAACATAACTAGTCTATCCAGTAAACGCACTGCAAGACGCCAAACGTATGTAATGAAACAGAAACTTTTTGCGGCATCTTAAACTAATTCACAACCGGTACCTATTCTGAACAACAAATGAATACAGTCCAAGAAACCACCCCGTAAAAACAGAACTATCTTATCAAATACACTGAAAGTCAGAGTTAATGCGTAAAAGACAAATGAATAGAAACAAATTGATGCAGTTTAGATATCTCCAGATTATAAGCTGCTTGTAGATAACCCACGTAGATCATGATGTGCCCTGCAGTTTGTTTAGAAGGCGTTATCAATGGGTTAGTGCTCTGATAGGATTCTAATTATTTTACTAGTTACTTGAAAATATAAATTCGATGCAGGCTTTTCTATTTGGTTAAACGTTCCTACTAAATTTTGCAGATATTCTATAAGGTTTTTGTTGCGTCAAAAAAGCTTTGAAAGCCCCAAAACTCATGGATTTTTCTTTGTTATAAGATCTAGGTATTAGCTATTTAGAAAATAACATAGAACAGCTTAAATAAATTGGCTATAAAATGTATTTCATTTTAAATTTCTAACTTAGACCAAATTAAAATTTTTATGTGTGATACTTTGAAGTGTTATTTTTTAGTTTTTCAGACCATTTTGGAACATATATTTCTTTAGATCACATTAACATCATTTTTTATGAATTCCAATCCAGTGATTTCTTTAGCTGCCTCCGAGTTCATTTCAGAGAGACATGAGCTCAACTTTATGATACTAGTTGTTTTAGACTCGTTCCACGCGTCTCAATAAAGATAGCATAGCGCACGAGCCAACAATGGTCAATTAACATGAGCTGATAGCTGGATAGCTCATTGTCCAGCTTAATAAGCTCATTTTGCTGGTGATTATAAAGTCTTGTGTTCTAATGTGCAGGGTAATATCATTTGCTTTTAAGCAAAATCATGAAAACGACAAATTACAATAAAACATATCAATATCCCAAAAATCTAAGCTCCAGAATGTAGAGTGCCTAGAATGTTGACGTCATTGCCACAATGAAAGCCAGCATTCCGATCACCTTTATTAAGTATACATAAGAGATCTCCTCGAATATTTTAGTTATTACAGTTGTCCATAATTCTATTTTCTGAATACATTTAAGCTACATAATTTTGTGACCTTTCCTTTATTCCCTTATAATTGCACTTCACAGTCATTATACTAATAGCTTAGGTCAATGTAAAGTAAAAAATTTCCTCTACGAGAGGCGGAATCCATTTAAGGTTACATCTTCACTTACTTTAGTGAGATGAAGACTCTCTACCAGTTCCATAAAAAAATATGTCCTACTACACCCACGTGAAAATTTATGAAAAATAGCCTAAGTGATAATACCAGGCCTAGAACTAGGTCTATTCAAAAACAGCTCGATCCGTTCAGTAGTTTTGGCTTATACCTACCTCTAGAGGTGACAAAATATATCCATCCATCCATCCATCCATCTAAACTTTGTAATTATGTATGTACATTGTGATAGTCACTAACTCTACCAGTAGGTATAAGCTTCGCTTCTGAATGTTCCGACATAGATATTCAAAACATTGCTACTAGTCTAGTAAACAACATTTACTTGCGTATAAAATCCATAGGATGTATTTGCTCAAATAATTCTTGGAATATGTAACAACTGTGATGTACTAGAAGTGATATATTTGCCTTGCCGCGCTCAAGTGATTTATGTAGGCGCTCCTGTTTGTTCAGATATTTGTAGTTTTGCTTAGAGGCTGTTTTGAGAATACAGTAAGCTGTCTTTTGACCTCAACTTCTGCTGTTCTTGGTAGCAAATGTCATAGGTTTTTTTATTGAAAATGGTCGAGCGTTTGACCAATTTCTCACGTAAGTCTGTGCGTAAGTGAAGATGTGGCCTAAGATGGAGCACGCTTTCCCAGAACGAACTTATTCACTCTTGATTTAAAAAGTCCGAGATCGTATTCTGGCCGGAAAACAGACGCAGGAAGCTCATTCCACTTCCTGGCCGTGCTAGTATAGTGATGCCATCATAATAAATAATTATAAATAACTGGACAATCTATACAGCATCCTCTAGCCCCAAGCTAAGCATAGATATATATCTTTTATTAAACCCCCAGAATCCCGGAACAAATATTTGCAGATCTTACAAGCATTTATTCTATGGCGGGAATCGAACCCGCAACCTTCTGCGTCGCATGCGGACTTTTGCCCGAGTTGCCACTTCGGTCGTCAGAATCATCATCAATTATCTCAGTCTTGGCTATAGGTCTTCCCTTATGAGCGCCATAGCGCCCTGTCTTCAGCTTGCCGCACCCAGCATCTGCCTGCAGTCTTTTACAGATTTTCATGCTACCTGATTGGGGTCACCCTACACGTTTGCGAGTCGGGCTCTAGTAACATTATGTCTGGAAATTATACGTTTTTGTTTATTGTATTGTAGTCAATCTAGAACTTATTAATGACTGTGTACCCACCTCTATTTTTTGATTATCTGTGTGACATTTACCTACTACTCTTATCTATGGATCTATGTGTCTGAATAAATGAATGAATTGAATTGAATTATATACGATTTTTAATTATGTTTAGAAATAATAAAGACCATTTAAAATAAATACTTTAATATTAATTTATTCGGCTTCCATCTGGGCTGCAGCCGCGGCCTCGTAGTTACAAACGTCCATTTTTACGTGACGATATTCTGTAACATAGAACACAAAGATATAAAACCAACTTATGTATATCCTCTGACTGATTGCTACACTTGGCCTCCAATAGGTGGAAAATACAGCAAAAGCTGAATGTTATCCCTTACTATTTATTTCAAGAGTACTAGAACTACGTTTATTCCAAATTTCAGGCCGATCCATCTAGTGTTTTTTTCGTGAAAGTCATACAAACATATGTACATTGTACATACATTCACACATCCATACATACAAACAAACTTTCGCATTTAAATATTAATAAGGATTCTTCAAATGAAATGGCACGAAACTTTGATTACACACCTTTGCGGACGAAACATGAAAGATCATTAAATGATCTTTAAAGTCGAGTAAAAGAGGTACAAAATTTGTTCCTCTTTAACTGACTAGGACGGACGAGGAGAAGTCAGTTTTATCGAGGAGAAGTATTTTTTTTAACTGTTTGCAACTGTCTGCAGTTAGCTCAATGGTTTCAATTATACTAGTTTTAATTTTTTCTTTCCTTGATTGTAATAAAAAAAAAGTTTTTAAAACAATTCAACTTGGTGAAATCGTCAAATAGATCAAGGTCCCAGGTAAATCTCGCGAAGGATAGCTAGTCGAACACTTACGTTTCTTTTCATCGCAGTTGTATTCGTAGAGATCACAGTTGTCATTGAACATCCTAGTGATACCGAGGGAATCCTGCCCACAGATCGGTACGAAGTCGTGTTGGCACTGGTCCGCCATTTTGCAGAAGTTTATCACCTAAAATGGCGGATATTATTACTAAAAAGAACTGACAAAGAAATAATTATTCATGCAATTGCTGCTTAGTTTAAGATGTTTTGTTGTTATATTTTTTGCATTGCTTTTAAGTGTGCAATAAAATATTTTCTTTGTACTATCTATCTTTGCATAGTTATTTCTCTGTAATCGGGGATTTGATAAATCCTCTATTTGTCTATAAAAAACATTAAATGTTTTTTAACTAAAAAAAACTAAAGATTACTTCACGGAACAGGCTTCCATTTGCTATGCTTCCATGCTATTTTTCTTTATTTTAAGCTGTAATTACTTCTACTTACGGGTTCTAGAGGGAAAAAGTAGTCTTCAGCTTCTATTTCCACGTGTGCCCAAACTTCTGTGGCTAAACCAACTAATATTAAACCTGAAAATCATTAGACTATATGTGAAATGTCCAAATGCATGCCTCGAGTGGGGATCAAAACGCTAAAAGGTGCTTATCTATCATAAGAGACCTGCATCTAACAATGCACCAGTTGTGGATAAAGATAGAACACGTTTTCTAAGAAGAAAACCTAGAGAGTAAGTAAAAAACAGTCTTAATTAAATATTCTCATTAAAAACACAAAAAAATATTTTATTTCGATTTATTTTTATACTAACTGACCCGCTGATTATTTCATTCGCGTGGACTTTAGTAAAACCCCAGTTTAAAAACCTTAGAATACGAATTTCCAAAGATTTCTGAATTTCTTCGACCCAAAGGAACATTCATAAAATTTCAGCTTCGTAGCTCATGTTGTTACAGAGATATAAAATCACCCAGTTGGTGACTCATCAAGAGATCTCTGAGATTATTTTTTATAGACTTTACTTGGACAGCACTACCAGTTGGGAAGACCAGATTACAGGTTGTCATTTTAATAAAAAAATATCTGAATAAAGATGAGTCCTATGTTTGTACGGAATGTAGTATGAAAACTTACTAGTAAAAACTTTCCTAAGCACCATGTCGCCAGCACACAACCAATCGCCCGGAATGTTCCAGTTTAGCTAAACGACCATTGTTTGCCCGAATAAATCTAAACTATGCTTGTGGACCAGGAAATTATGACATAACACCAGCTTTGTTGAGCGCTATCTAGACCACGGATGGGCAGCGGTGCTCAAACTTTTACAACTTTAAAAGATTATAGAGATGTTATTGAGGCTGCTCGAGCCGTTAATACCTTTATTGTGCAGAGCTTTTTGATAAATTTTGGTAGGTAGGTACATTAAGATTGAAACAGTTTTTCAAAATAAATAAATTATGGTAGAAAATCCACACAGCATATCTAGCCCCAAAACAAGCAGAGCTTTTGTTATGGGTACAAGATAAATCATGTATCTACTTTACATATGTATATTACATTTCATTGCAATAAATGATAACTAAATTCCGAAAAAGAAATCTTTTTTTTTTATTTAATTTCCTAAGCATTGACTGCAATGAGAATACTTATGCAATTGGTCCCATTATTTATTGATTCGTACATCGTTGACTGACTTACAGTTACTATTCCAAAGCGTCAGACAGTATAAAATTATATCCAAATGAACCAATGCCTAAAAGCAATCGAAGTTTTTAAATTGATTACGACAATTTTTAGAATTTTGAACATCGATATTTATGTCACTATCGCCAAAATGTTGGGAACCACAGACCAATAAGTCTATAGCAAGCTAACAACAACATGGGTTCTAGCCGCAAACATATCACAGCACAACTGTGTCACCTGCTACGTTAACATGGTTTTCATATTACTCATCTGTGAGTATTTTGATTTAATTCATAAAATGGGTAAATGATAAATCCTGACTATTATTATAAACGCGAAAGTTTACATGGATCTAGGTTTATTCAAAATTTTAGCCCGATCTGTTCAGTAGATTTGGCTTGAAGAGGTAACAAACATCCGTTCATCCATCCAAACTTTGGCATTTATAGTACTCTAATTGTGATTGTTCCGTGACGGAATAGTTTCTTTTATTTTTATATGTAAATCGTTGTTTTGTTCATGATGATGATGAGTGGTCGATATTTATTTCTTTCACGTTTACGTCGTCGTTTCTTTAGGGTAGTTTGTTAATTTCAAAGTATGCACAATTTTGAGGGTAGGATCTTGATATTGCTTTACTGCTCTCTAATTGGCTAATTGGTGGATAAGCCCCTCACGTGACCCTCGGTCGTCGAGCGGGCTACCTCGGAGTCCTCGGAGATACACAGAGACGCGTAGACGCATGCACCCGACATTGCCGTCCGCTCCTGACTTTGCTCGCGCCCTACCGATAATACTGTCGAGTCGCGGTGTGAATTACGGTCCTTCGTTTCAACCCTTGTGTCCCTACATACACCAACCAGAGAATCAGGCCAAACCAGTACCTGTGGAAGCTCCAGTGTCTAGGCAAACCATCAGTGGATCCATCTGAGTTGGAAGGTGCCGACCTGTCTTCGTGAGGTAGATGACTCCCCAATTCAGCCAACTGATTTTCCCTAACAGAGATATTTTACAATATCGTAACGAAAAATAGACTACGAAACGTTTTTAGTGGTGTGGTTGCATTAGGAAAGAACTAACAACCACAATATAAAAATTGCTTGATTGTGTTTTTTTTAAGTCGATTAAAAAAAACACAGCATTTGCCGTTTAAAATAAGAATACGTTTTTACTTTCTTTTCCAATTATTTGGATATTCTCAATACAAACTTCATTTGTTTCAGTTTTTCTCGTTTTGATTCAAGTTTCTACAATAATTTGCCATGTTCCAGACTACGCGTCTACGCCTTCGGTAAGTATATTTTATTATCTTAAATAAAAAATTCTTTTATGTTGCATAAAAACCAAACTTTATGAGTTAAATTATTACAAACTTTAAAAGTCATACGTATAAATCAAACAAGCTTCAAAAATGACGAAACTTCCATACAAATTTTCAACAACTATTTCAATCCCTTACAACTACAACCTTTTGGGGTAAACGTGTTCTTGAGTAAAGACCGCAACTTGGCAAACGTATTGTAGGACGCCTTCCGATCCTTCCATCGATCTGCAAAAGACTGCGGGCAGATGCTGGATGCGGGAAGCTGAAGACAGGGCGCTATGGTTCTCATTAAGGGAGTCTTGTATCCAGCAGTGGACTATTACAGGCTGATGATCTAGTGATAATGATTTAAGGATTTATTGTTTACACTCTGCTACTCTGTTTACAGAACAAAGTGGAGCAATACTGCATCCTAGCAGAGACCTGCGTCCACGACACTATCCCGGTCTGCGGGTCCATGGGAGACGAGAAGAGATCCTTCTTGGACCTGTGTGACCTGCTCGAGTATGTCTGTGACACCATGCAGAGTGAGTTCTTTACTGTCACCTATAGTAGAACAAAGTGGAGCAATACTGCATCCTAGCAGAGACCTGCGTCCACGACACTATCCCGGTCTGCGGGTCCATGGGAGAGGAGAAGAGATCCTTCCTGGACCTGTGTGACCTGCTCGAGTATGTCTGTGACACCATGCAGAGTGATTTCTTTACTGTCACCTATAGTAGAACAAAGTGGAGCAGATTGCATCCTAGCAGAGACCTGCGTCCACGACACTATCCCGGTCTGCGGGTCCATGGGAGAGAAATAGAGATCCTTCCTGGACCTGTGTGACCTGCTCCAGTATGTCTGTGACACCATGCAGAGTGAGTTCTATACTATCTATTTCGTTTATGGAATAGAATACAACTATTTTCGTGGCCAGCAGCCAGTATCTTGAGAGAAACATTGACAGATTATATAAACCCCAATATTACAAAAATAAAAAGGAGAGTCTACAAATTTGACTAATAAGCTTTACAAGAAAATAACATAACGAAATGAACATAAAATTTAGTTATTTTTAGAAAAAAGACTTTTTATAGCAGTCATGAATTTTTAAACTCGTACTACACTCCTCGTTTTTGACTGACGGAGTTTTTAGGAAATAAACTTATTTTTTCGTATTTTTTGTGTTTTTAATTAGTAATGTAATTAATAATGTATTTAAATTAAAAATTAATTGACTGACCTAACTTACCTAGTAGGTATATCACCACCAATGTTAATGAAGTCTGAGATTTCTGATTTCATAGTACCTATGTAAATGAAAAAACTGTATTTTTTCTTTTGCAGTTTTTAGTCACATCGAAGACGTACCAGGGTGTCCTGAAGTAAAAAAAACAATGTGACAGACTGAAGACCGTTGCGAAAATCCACTACAAAATTACTACCTTCTATAAATATCTTGTAAACCATCGCAGACGCATGTCTTTTAAAAAAAAGAATCTTAACTTAAATATGTGTTTAAGTATCATTACGGTGATGCCAGTCTGACCTGGGATCGTGGGAGGGGGATGGTGTGATGAGGAATTGGGGGAGAGAAAGAGACGGGGGAAGGTTGACCGGGTAACAGGTTGTAGCAGACAGAATAAGTATAGCTAGGGTTGGTATAATGGGATTGAAAAGCCGGACTTGACCACTGGAAATAGAATTTAGAATTTCATAATTCAACAGGACTAAAACAACCCTGTGATACAAATGGCGAACAATACTTGAAAACGCTGCTTTTTTTTCAATGAATTTATCTCTTCTTTTTTCACTCCGTATGCTACGTACGGTTGGTATTATATTAGAAGCCTTGTAAAATATAGCAAGCCTTGTAATTTTTAACTAATACGAGCTCTTAAGTCACTTGATCAACTTGATTAGTTTAAGTCTGCTGTTTTAACTAGGAGTTTTCTTTTGAAAATTGTAAAAGACCAGAGTAATAAAAGCAAAAAGATTCTTTGTTAATTCGACTACGGTTACTTTGTAGGTGTTGATCAACAATTTTAGTAAAGTGCCCTAAAACAAAGAGTAATTAATAAAACAACAATCATAATTGTTTTACTCAAGTAGAGCTAAAATTTTCACATAGGTATTAAAAATGCCGTGTTTTTGTGTCATATAATTCCACTAGCGACCCGCCCCGGCTTCGCATGGTTTTTATACGTATAAGCCTTCCTCTTCAATCACTCTATCTATAAAAAAACCGCATCAAAATCCGTTGCTTAGTTTTAAAGATTAACGCATTCAAAGGGATATAGGGACAGAGAAAGCGACTTTGTTTTATACCTACTATGTAGTTATTCACTTTCACATTTCCTCGGCCTTAATAAAAGCTATAATAAAAAAGTTAGGTCAAACATCACAGATGATGAATCTTCTTAGCATTCAATCAAAACATTTTGACTAGTTCATAGTAATAGATCGAAATCGCCAAGCCAATTGGAAATTATGCATTCCATGTCCGGCCAAACCAAAAAGGTCGGATGTCCCCACACTACGTAGAAAATGCAGTAACGTACCGGGCGGTTGGCGCATCTAGATACGGCGCTAACAAAATGTTGATCGCCGATTAATCTCTGGTTAAATAAAGGTTTCGATTCTTCTGAGCAGGCGCAAGCGCGCGAATATTTCTTGAATTTGCAGACGGGAATTTAAAAGTGGCGTAAAAGTTTATGTGGAATTATGCTGTGAATTGAAATTTTGTACTGATTTTATAAGCACAACAATATTAGGCTAGTTTTTTTTTAGTAAGATTTATTTTTAATTCTGAGATACCTAATAATAGGTCTTATATGCCAAAATGATCATATGGACTTTAGACCTAGACTTTGTCCTGTGAAACAAATTTTTAAAAAGGTCAATCATTTTGGTTTGAAAACTTAATCCACACATGATCTTTAAAAACCTAGTGCGAGGGACAGATATCTACTTAGTAGGTACTTAAATAGTAAAAGTAGGATAAAAATACCTACTGTTTATAAGTATGTAAATAGATAAAAGCTTGAATTCAGATATTTCTTTTTTCGTTTTTCTAATAACTTAAAGTCTAGCTAGGTCATTGATTTTCCAATTTACTATTTTCGTAAAACAAAGATCTCAAATAAAATACAGCTCGTCTTAGTTTTTCAATCAGTATAAACTAAGCCCTTACTTAAGCTTTAACAAAGATCGACGTAACCTTTCCAATTCCATGAGAAAGGTACAATTTGAGCAAGCCATAATTAGCGAGTAGGGCATTAAATCACGGGCAGTTCCCCCTTCTCCCCTTCCCTTGTGCCCTTTGCAGTGATCAGATCAGAGGTCGGATCGGAACAGGTGGAATTGTAGGGTCAAGGGCTTTTAGAACGGAATTCTTCGGATCTTGGATACTGGTCTGGTAAGTGGTTTAGGGTTAAATTATACGTTGGGAGAATTGTTGAGATCAAGAGTGCATAAGATTTGTTTTAAAATTTCTGGTTACGGAATTAGAAGATGCATATTTTTTTTACTCGGAGGTATTTTAATTATTCTGGTTAATTATAATTTGTCAACATTTGTTGAGATGTTAGTTATGGCTTCTCTTTTTAGTTTTTTCTTTATTACAGAAATGATATCGTTGTCTTGTAAAAATGCTAAAGAATAAATAAATAATAAAAAAAGAATCCACACAGCATCATCCACGCTAAGCAGAGCTTGTGTTAAGGGTACTAGATGACTGATATAACTAATGTAGTTAGTTAATACAACATATTGGAAACACAGATAAATATTTTTTACTATACATAGAAAGCACCCCGAACCCCGGAACAAATATCTGCAGATCGTACACACATTTGTGCTTCAAAAGAAGCTCAGAAGCTTCAAGGTGCTTCACTATTTTATGTTACAACTCAGGCCTCTAATTAGACTTAACCGGCCATCATCCATTTATTCACAAATCATATAGCTGCACAGTTCCCATGAGATCTGATAATATGGAAATTAGGGATATCCTTAGTCTTCTGAAAACAGTGAGTCATCTAAACGGAGATTATTCTCTGAAATCTGCATGCTTATTGTTTACTTGAATGGTAATGGCTTTCATGTGATTTCAAATTATTTTCTAACTACATTTCCTCTCTTATTTGGATTTAGGAGTCTTCTTCCTCCATAGAGAAGGGGATAATATTGTTTTATTGCGTTGTTTTTCCGATAATATCGTTTAGTTATCACGTTTTTGCCGTGACTTATCAATTACATAATATAGCTAACACGTTAACACAATTTTATTAAAGATCATCAAAAAATTAAGAAAATACGTTTGAAGTTTGACACTTACAAATAAATAAACATTGTCAAAATTATGAATAGAATCAGCAAATTCCTGCGTGAGCCTTGTTGCAACTTTTGTAGCATTCTCATCCTAGATTTTTCATCGATGATCTTCACCTTCAACACACATAGTCAGTTTTATCCCGGTAAAAGTGCAGTGGGAGGATCAAATACTTTTTTTTTAACCTTTTAGATTTGTATGATACAAATTTAGTTTGTAATATTAAAAGTATTGCGTTCGTGATGAATAAGTAACCACCTCCGCGGTATGCAGCTAGTTTTAAAAAAAATCCCATACCCATCAGATTTTAAATTTTATGTATTATTTGAGGGCAGTAATCGGTCATATGAGATGAAGTCGAAGAATCATAATCCTAATTCTTGCTTTAATATCTTTCAATTTAGGCTCAACAAATAAATTGCAGGTCAAACCCAATTTATTCCACCAATTCTACGTTATTAATAAAAAAATTACTCTCTACATTTTTATGTCTTGCATATTTTAACTCAACGATCTTGCAAATGAACAATAAATTACAAGTTATTGCAGCCGAATTCATGGCGCTATGTAGGTACACATGGCGCTCATTCAGACTCGCCTAGTCCAGAAATGGACTGGTATATAGGTTGATGATGATAATGATGATTCTTTTTATGTAGCAGAACAGAAATTTATACATTTTATTTTAGAACAGAGCTAAAACATGACTTAAACCGTCCTTAAACTGATTTACTGACACGAATATAACCATAACCCTATCTTTAAAAACGCATCGAAAACAAAACATTTGTTAAAACTACAAAACAAGTTACAAAAATCTTTAAAAGGACCAAAAGAGGGTTTACTGAAAAATGGTAGACGAGATTTTTAATAACAAAATTGTAGGTTTGGTTAATTTAGTCAGGGTTAATGTTTAAGGTTGATAAATGACCTTTTTTTGGTGAGACTCTGGGAGTGAAAGTGAATCGGTTTTGGTGAGATTTTGAAAGGAGCTTTATTATTTAATCAAAAAGTGCTTATGTTTTTTATTCATCGGAAAATAATGGTGTTCTTAGGTAAGCTTTAAGGTTTCAATTAGTTTTATACCGTATATCTTAGACCAATACAGTGAGCCAATCACAGCTATTGTCGTTTAGGGAATCTCAAATAGAGAAAAAATAATACTTAACGTTTTCTGTATGTAATTATACAAAAAAAAATCTGGGAAATTCATAATCTTTATCTAGCCCTACCTAACCCTTGATTTTTCAAGCAAATACAGAATGAGATTTATCTGGCTATGTACTAAAATTTATTAAGTTTATCTATCAGTTATCTAGTACTCATAACACAAGTTTTGCTTAGCTTGGGGCTAGGCAATGGTGTGGATTGACCTTCATTTTCCATTTACAAAACATGCCAAGTGTGAGTCGGTACTTGCGCACGAAGAGTTCCGTACTACCATCGATAAAAGCGGCAAAAACGTCATGTCTATTGTATCGGAGCCCCCTTAAATATTTATATTATTCTGTTTATTTATTATTGTAGTATAATGGCATTTGTTGTTATAGCGACAACAGAAATATGATGCATTTCTGTTGCCGCTATAACATGGAAATGGAACTATGGAAATTTCAACTTACTATCACGGTTCATGAGATACAGCCTGGTGACAGACGGATGAACAGTGGAGTCTTAGTAATAGCGTCCCGCTTTACCCTTTTGGTACGGAACCCTAAAAAAATACCATTGAACAGCTACAAAAGTATGAGTACACTGACGAATATACCAGAACAAACTAGCTCTTGTCAAAGCTTAAAAAAATTCTCACGTAGCAGGTCAAAAAGGTTTATCAATTAATCAATGACCAACTAAAACAATACCGTTTGATAATCCCGCAGATGGAGCCACCTGCGCGGCGGATCAAACGCAACGCGCATGTCCGGTGACGTCATTAGCGCGCTGCTCACGCGCACCCTAAACTGCGACGCGTGCGCACCCTTTTGATTATACAGGGTGTCGGTAGATTGACATTCAACAGGATGTCGATACTGTTGGTAGATTGATATTCTGAAACTTTATTTGATAGAAAAAGAGTCAAAGCTTGCTTAAGGTTTGTCTAGTTTAGGACGACACGAAGTTGCTCTTGGTGGCTACCAAATTCTGTTGTCGTATCTTTTCCTGAAATAGACAAAAGGAAACTATTACAGATGCATTAAAAAAGGCTTAAAATATTCATTAAGACCAGGTCAATGGAGAAAACGCAGGATGAACAACTAATTAGATAAATAGCCTATAAGATAAATAGCCTATAAGATAAATAGCCTATAAGATAAATAGCATCCTTACTAATTTTATAAACATGAAAGTTTGTATGGATGTTTGTTTCTCTTTCACGCAAAAACTTCTGAACGGATCGAGATGAAATTTTAAATAGACGCAGTGCTAGTCCTGGAATAACACATAGCAGTTTCTATGGGATAGAAATAGCCTTGAGACGTTTCCATAGAAACAAGTCGCCGCACATACTAGTAATATATCAAACTTGATGAGGTACAAGTTTAAAATACCTAAACTTTTGTAACGCACAGTATCAAATAACAACGAAACAAAAAGTATGCAAGTGAAGTTCCCCTATCATGAAGAAGCCAAGAGAACACCCTGTAGATCCACGTCTACCGCCACAATGACGACGTAGTTACTGGTACCAGCAGGGAGGTCTGAAGTCGGCACGATGAAGACACGTACCTACCCTAATGTAAACAATAGACAAAGGCACCGCGTTATTAGGCTGATACTATCGGGGCCCGTACGCTCGGTACCGTAAATGAAGTGGATTGACGAAATACCAAAGACATGCTGAATATAGGCTCTATCTCCCTTATACCTGATTTTCACTTTGTTTAGTATTAAGTGCAAGTGATATTAGGATTTGAGATAATTGTCACGGAACATTTTGAACTAAGACGCTAGCCATCTTTCACGCAGCTGCAAATTCGAAAACAAATTCGAACAGATGAATAAAATTAGGAATCAAAACTAATATACCTAATAAAATATTCAAACCCTCATCTATTCCAAAACTTGTTACGATTCTGCGATTTGCTGACATATTTTCAATAAAATATGATTGTCTGGACAATCTAGATAATTATACCTTAATCTTGTACATTTTGCATTAAAATATGATTCAAAAATCTAGTGTATAGTAGTTTCGGTGGTTGACTGTACCGTTCTAGGAATCTGGCGACGGTATCTATAAGGGGTGCTCTCATTCCGACCTCATTTTGGGCTAAACAGGTCGTTTTAGATCTTATCTCTATCAGTGGTGAGTTGAAGTTTACTAAGCACGTACTGTTTTCAGATCAGAGGCATTTCAGTATTTCCATCATCATCTACAAACATAATAATAATATGTATCTTTTAAATTGGTCTTCATACACATTGACGAACAATTTGATCAGGACTTGGTGGGAGAAAGAACAACAAAAATACCCATCCAACAAATTAAGGATTGCATCAAGCCAGGGACCGAATTCCACTAAATAAATCGCATCACCATTACAATAGTGTCAAAATGAGTTTTAACTCTCGTTTTGGCATTCTACTAAATAGAAGAAACTTTTTGAGGTTCATTCATAGCTATATAAGGATTACTTTTATGACTACCAATTTGACAGTTTTCGTATTCTATTAATGAAATTCTCTTCAATTGCAAAAATAGAATACCAAATAAACAAATATCATTCTAGTTATCTTGATAGTATGGCGCTATTGAGACCTTTGTTTTGAAATTAGTAGAATTCCGCCCCAGTCCAAGAGTCATTATACAAGATGTTGAAGTTGATTACAATAAAATAAAAGAATTTATGGGATATAGAACCTTAATAAATTGAATCAATGCCAAAAAGAAACTGTTAATAATATCTAAATCTTCTCCCTTTCCCACATTAGCGAGTGATGCTCAGATTACAGTGGTAATCGTGCGTAGCACGGCAGCCGCCCTGAGGGTCTTTGTACATCTCTCACTAAATCTGCGGCGGCGTGAGCCAGACTTTTTATTTGGGTATCAGAATCATATAGACTTTTATTTGGGTCTCAAAATCATATATACTTTTATTTGAGTCTCAGAATCAAATAGACATTTATTAAGGTCTCAACGAGATAGATGGTATTAAAAATGCTGGAAAACCCACACAGCATGATCTAGTCCCAAACTAAGCAGAGCCTGTGGTAGGTGATGACTGATATACTTAATACATTACATAGATAGATAGATAGAAAATTATTATCTAATTGCAAACTTAATTTAAAAAGATGCTGTGTGGACTGTCGGGAATTATTAAAAAAAACAGCTTAGACTAAGTTTTTAAATGATTAAAAAAAACAGTTAAGACCGCCAATTATGACTTAGACTAAGTCACAATTGGCGGTCTTATCGTTCAAGAGCGATCTCTACCAGATAACCTTGGATAGATAGTATATATTTAACTACACATAGAAAACACCCAGAAACCCGGAAATATTTGCAGTCGTAAAACGTTTGTCCCGATGCTGGAATCGAAACCGCAACCGCCTGCGTCGACCATTTTTCAGACAGTTCAATGTCCATAATATTTATGAAACTTGTATCCTCAGACAAATATCAATGGGTTCCCTAAAAATAGCGATATACTTAATATAAAATAACAGACATAAGAATAAACTCGCTTTGCCCACAACTTTGCTAATGAATACGCTTCTTCAGCAAAACTCCAAGTGAGTTGCAAAACTATTACCAGTAGGTAAATAAAATCAAACACATTTTCAGGAGGCAACCAAAACGTATGATGAAAATTAAATCACTTTTTGTGCAAAATCTCCACCTTTATCATTTTATAAAAGCCGGGGAACACGTTTCTTCAAAGTAATTTTGTCTAACTGTCCTAAAATAAATACCTAACAAAGAAGCATCACGTTTCTCTTTTGTTATTTTAAGCCATCTTTTTTAAATAGGAATCAACGACCTTTTTTATTTGATTTGTTTTGGAATTTTTACCTTAAAAAATACAATCAAAAATGAGTCTTTCATTCACATCACTTTAACCCAGATAAAGCGTCCGGCCTTTTAAATGCCCAAAAAATGCATTAAATGTACCCGCATTTATCTCTGTTTTTTTCTATGTGGACGTGATTTTTTTAATAGTCATGTTAACCAGTACATATTGATACTTGATTAATGATAGTAGTATTGACAATCAGATGCATTTTTTTTAAAGATTTTGATGTTTCAAAACATGCCTGTGATATTTTATCGCTGTGGCTGTAAAAAGGTAAGATTTTTTTATATTTGTAAGAAGAATTTGAGAATATTTCACTTTAGTATTTGATGTTGGATGTCTTATTTCTAGGATTTGGTCATTATTTCGATTCTTTAGTTAACTTTTTTGAACCATTTTTACAATTTAAGTTTATGGCCTTTTAAAAGCCCTGTAGAATGTATCAAGGCACTTTTGTTGTAGACTGGCACACGCATTCTGAATGAGATTCTTGGCGAGTTGGAGCGTGGTGATGAAGAAAGTTTATTCCCAAGCTATATAACAATTTTTCTTCTGCCTCTTTAGTAACAGATAAAGATGCTGGTAACGAAGAATTTATTACTTTCCTAAAAGTCAGAATCGCAACTTAGAGATCTAGCTGAGTTAAATTTTGGTGACAGTTTGAAGATTATGATTCTTTATCAAGCTACGCTATAAGAGACGGGCAACAGGTACAATTACTGATAATAGCGAAGTAGTGGACATCGACAGCTGCTTCTCCTGAAACTGTAAAGTCCGAGTTTGTTCCAGTTGCATTCAGACAACAGTTGTGAGAAATCAAAGTTATTTAGCAATGAAAGATGAGCATTCACTCCCGTCAAACTAGGACTTCAGAAAGACAGACAGAGGTACCTATCAGTACAAAAATCTAATGTACCGGAACATAAACTAGTTTGCTAATGCTTGTCTGTCAGTCTAGATATGACTGAACCCAACGCATCAGTTGTATACAAACGAGGTGGAAGACCGTATGATCTTTTTGGTTTTCGAAGAGCTTTAGCAAGAGGAAGAAGTAGGAGAGGCTTTGTTCGTTCAGCTAGATCACATCAGGAAGTATCTCGATATGATGGAATGAATCATCTGATAGAATACAGAGCATCGCAGCTAAGGTGCAATTTTATTTGCAAACAATGTGACATAAATTTACACCCTAAGCACTGTTTTTTTTTTTGCAAACCGTGTTGAGGATTAAAAAACCATTTTTTTAGTGTTTCAAGCTAATTTGATAAATAAAAATAGAAATTTCGATGTTTTGTTTGAATTTTAGGATTGCATATAATCGACCCCCCATGTTACTACAGGCCTTTTAAAAGGCCACCATTTTCCGACTTTCCTAGAAAAGTAAGATTTTTTTTACTTCTTTCCCTAACTCTATTAGGGCATTTTAAACAACATATTAAAAAATCACTATGATCGAAGATTAAAAATAGTTTCAGTAATATCTGGGTTAATTTCCAAATGTATTAAAATTTCAACAATTCTCTGACGTGACCAAGAAAATAGAGCAATTTGATTTTGAAGTGCGAACCTCGGCTTGGTCTGTTGCAAGATGATAATTTGATTTTAAATTTCTCTAAACTTTGTCAGGCGTCGACAAGACCTTAAAAAATATAAACAAAAATCAGCCTTTCACATCACTTTATTTCCTAATTTTAATAAAATTTCAAGACTTCTCTAACGTGACCAAGAAAACCAACTTATGTAAGTACCTACCAGAATTGAGAGGTCTGAAGTGAATCGCTTAAAACAGGACTTGGAATTATATTAGCTAGTCTCAGATAGGAAAGGGTAGTAGCTAGTACACAAAGACAGAAATACAGTCTAGACTCTATGGAAACTTTTCAAGGCTATTTCTATCCAATGGAAATAGATTTATGGTATGAAAAGTAGCCTATGTTTTATTTCAGGGCTATAATAGCGTCTATTCTAAATATCAGCCTGATCTGTTCAGTGGTTTTTGTCAGAAAGACTTAGAAACGTCTATACATACAAACTTTCAAGGTTATAGGAAATATTGGTAATTATAAACTTATCTAAATATTTAGTAAAGATTAGTAAGATAAGAATTTGTAAAGTAGGATGTAAAAAGGATAAAATCAGACCTCAAAAGGTGGAACTAGAAGCACGCAGCATCTGCCAACATTTGTGGTGTTAGTATACTTTAATAGAATATGAGGTTCCATACATACTAGCAAAGCAAATCCCAACTCAATTGCTCATCATTAAAATCTAATTAGCGTTGCGTTACATGCGCAAGCGCAGACCCAACCAAAACACACCGCTCAGCGCAAATCGCCGCTTATTACGACAATATCAATAACTGTCATTGCCACGATCATCATACTTTTGTCTCGTTTACGCGAACAACTCATAATTATACCGCATTACCGTCATCTCCCTCGAACTCATTACCTTGAACGTCCGAACGCTGCAATAGCATTCCATTTCTTTCACGCAAACAACAAGGCTCTCACGGAAAAATGAAAAGTCTATCCGTCTCGCTTCCACGCGGTTTCATTACCCTCCAAATGAAGCCGTTTTCCAGTTTTTACTTTTAAACTAAACGATTCCAGTTTTAAAAATGACAGTTTTAAAGTTACGTTTTGAAATTGGAGCGGTCGGGAGTAGGGATTCGTTAGGGCGCGAGCGCTTGTTTTTTCGAGCAAAAAGAAACTGTAGGCTCGAGGGAAAGAGAGGCTTAGTGGCTTTTTATAGTCGGTGCCCTGTTGCGGGCGCGCACGGAAGTATCCGAGCTTCAGGATCGAGCCTAATCTCATTCTAATAAAAAGCTCACGCATAAATTGACGCGTTCGACTTTGACGTTTATTTTTTTTTATTGTGATGTGCCTGCCGTGTTGTGAGGTTGTATAGGTGTTGAGTATGTGCGACACGTGCGGTTTATGGTTATTTTTATGTTCGCCGTTGGACATTAGTTTTGTTTGCGAAGGGTTGTTATTAAGTTATCATCAGTTTTGTTGATCCGCCGTACTGTGTGGTCGTGTTTGGTTTATTTATAATGGACTGATCATTTGTGTTTAAGTTTAGTGGCCAGTTTTTATTTCTGGTTTTATTCAAGATGTTCTTACGGTGAGTGCTTATTTTTCATTGTCATTTTTGGTATTCTGTTTAAGTTTCTTTATATATAACTACAACCAGGAGTTTTCTCCTGCTTTCTCCAACAGGATTTTCCTCCTGATTTACCTCTTATTTCACAAATAATTAAGTGTATAGATAAACATTCAATTATTTTTAGACAAAATAAGAACTTAAAAAAAAAAGCAAGTATCCCTATTATTCTTATTGGATTCTGTTAGACAAGTCAAACTTTCATAACATTTCAAATTTCATTTGAATGTCTAACAGAGTCATATAAGAAAAAAAAACGTTAACGGTTAATTATTCTTCTTATTTTTTTTAGTATTTAGGTATAATAAGTAAGCTTAAAAATAAAACTTTTGATGTCTGTTTTTTTAGAACTTATAACTTACGCGTAAATAATCTGGACAAATTGCATTCGTGGGCCTTTGCTGGTCCATTTGCGATGGCAGTCAAGTAATCACTGACTATGTTTATTATAATGCTTATTTTATTACTATGTGGTCTATCAAAATCTGTTTATTGAATAGGTACTAACGAATTCAATTCAAATTCATTTCGGAAATCCAATAAAAGAATCACAAAAAAACTCAACACAACTTGGTTTTAAATCTATGTTGTATATAACTTAAAGGAATTCCAGTATGCATTACTTAACTAAAGGCATAGGTAAAGTAATACATTATTATCCAAGATCAGTTTATTTTACTCTCTGTTTATTTTCTTCCGCCTGAAAAAACCCTACTCAGAAATAACCTAATCTCAATTCATGATGTTTTGTCATTTTTCAATGAAAATGTGTCAAAATTCAACTTTTTCGAAATTCAGACGTCTTTTAAATATCTAAGTCGTGCATAAATCTGAATTTCGTTTAAATATTCCGGAATAAGTGAAGTGAGTAAGTAAGTATATACCTACCTACATAGTGAAGTTAAATGTTGCTTTCAGAAATTTACTTTACAATATTTATAAGTAAGTTGTACATATTTATTTTTTAAAAGTAACATCCGATTCGTATGTTTTGAGCGCTTTCAGACATTTTGTGGCGTACGTGCTAATCATTTCAGGTGGCAGAAAATGCGCAATAACGTAGATAAACAATCAATTATCAACTTTATGCCTTTGACATTACGAAAATCTATTTTTCTTTGGACATTATTAAACGAAAGTTTTCAATCAGTGCGTCCTACCCGTAATGACCTACGGAGCTGAGACGTGGACACTCACGGTAGGGCTGGTCCACCAGTTCAAAGTCGCTCAGCGAGCTATGGAAAGAGCTATGCTCGGAGTTTCTCTGAAGGATAGGATTCGTAATGAATACATCCGACAGAGAACCAAAATCATCGACATAGCTCAAAGAATTAGCAAGTTGAAGTGGCAGTGGGCCGGCCATATCGCGCGAAGAACCGACAACCGTTGGGGTAAACGTGTTCTTGAGTGGAGACCGCGACTCGGCAAACGTAGTGTAGGACGCCCTCCGGCCAGGTGGGATGACGATCTGCGAAGGACTGCTGGCAGATGCTGGATGCGGCAAGCTGAAGACAGGGCGCTATGGCGCTCATTAGGGGAGGCCTATGTCCAGCAGTGGACTAATATAGGCTGATGATGATGATGATAATGATGATTTTTCTTTGCCCTGTCAACTTTGAGTTTAACCTTGTATTAAAATGAAAATTTGTAGTCGTGTTGACATGATACAATACGTCAATTACGACTACAAAATTTTAATATGTTTTCTAAAATATGAAGCTGCTGATGAAAAGAAAATTACACTTTAGCATGTTTTTAAAACTATAAACTAATTTCAAATTCAGTAAAGCAAAACATCCTCAACGTAATCAAAAAAATACGCATTAAGGTGCCAGCGGATGATGAACTCCCGATACAAACGGAATACCAAAATGATTTGTAAGTCGAGCATATTTCCACAAAATTCTAGGTGTTTTTTGTATTTGAATAGTTTGTATCTATGCTCGTTAGTAGTTTCTTGTTTAAAAAAATAAATTAAATTACAATAAAATTACTTTTCAACATAGCTTATACTGTCTAGTTAAAAATTTACGACACTTTGTCCGAAATTATAAAAGTTTTCAGTCATAATTTTTGGTATTACGGAACACCGGAACGCCTCGTATTAGAGTTTTGTGTATCCATCGCGGACTCAACTAACTCAAAGTACCTATTCGTCCTTGATCAAATTTATATGGGATCATATGAGAAATACCAGTTTCAAAACTAAATAATAAAATCCAAATCGGTTGATTCATCTAGAAAAAGTTCTGGAAAAACACCTCTTCTTTTAGGAATGACGTTTCATTAAATATTTTTGAACAATCCTATTATTTTATTATATGAAAGAAAGATTATTTTTAACTCCAATCTATCATTTAGAAAAATACTTAAAATAGGTAAATTTGTAGGTAAAACATTAGGTAGGTATAGTATGAGAATTGTTGTTATAAATTAGGAAGCGGCTCAGCATAAATGCTACGTGTAGATTTAAGGAGACCAAGACATAACGCTGATCTTCCGCCGCGCCGCCGTTTCAACAATAAGTAAGGCTTAATGAACCTATAATAAATAAATGATTGAAACTTTAAGCACGTGTCCAGTACCCAACAGTTAATCAACCCACCCTAAATTACCTTACGTATTCCGGAAGAATTTTAACGCTTCAATAGGATTCACCGTGAAATGGTCTCGTCGTATGTACGGAATGTCGGTTTTGTGCTCGACAGTCCCTTTAACATTCTCGATTTGATATCAGAGAAAAAAACTCAATCAGAGAGCGGTTTGACCTTTGTGGACGTTTGGAACGAAAGGTTGTAGCGGTTGGTGGAGGTTCGGTTCTGTTTGCGAGTAAAACTATTCAAAAGATTGTGAATTTCGGCTTTGAAAAGCTTGTTCTGTTTATTTAAATATTGATCTATCTTAAAGTAAACTAATTTGGGTTACTTGTTCTCACTACATAGTATAAAACAAAGTCGCTTTTTCTGTCCCTATATCCCTATTTTTGCTTAAATCTTTAAAACTACGCAACTGATTTTGACGCGCTTTTTTAGATAGAGAGATTCAAGAGGAAGGTTTATACGTATAATAAAACCGTGCGAAGCCGGGGCAGATCGCTAGTCATTTATAATTCAAGAACAACGGTGACTATTTAATGTTCTTTGTTGAATTTTCACGTGTCCGTTGTTCCCCGTTTTGAAAAGAATATAATCAAACAAAAACATAAATTGTACACGGACGAAGTCTAGCTTTTTTCAAAAAAGATGTGCCGTCACATCTAGTTATGAATAAAGCAAACATTTATTCTGTAAAATGCACAAAAAATATTAATTTGGAACATAAACAATTATGTTGAAAATATGAAAAAAACTCACTTCTGCTTAGCCAGGCAAAAAATTGCACAACTGAAATTAAATTGGAAGTCATTAACTATTTATTTTCTTTAGACTTACAAAATAAGCAACAAAATTAGAAAGCAAATTAGACAACTAGACTAGTAAAATTTAAAATATTAAATTATTACAAAACTAATAAAATAAATAAAGTGTTAAGTCCAATGGTACAAAGAATAAACCAATTTGAATAAAATTATCACCAAATCCCACCCACCCAATCATAACCAATTAGCATCAAAACATTAGGAACCCATAAAATCTCAATAAACCCTTTAAAAATAATCAAAACACCAATAAAATTCAAAAAACGAAGGAAGCGTCTTTCCGTCACCGTTTGAATGATAAAACGCATGTCCAACATGCGTCCGCGCACCCGTGCCGTCGGCATCTTTGATCTCCAAGGCAGTCCTTTAAAACCTTCTTCTTTTTTCTGACTGATTAGATTTTTTTTCGATCGTTAGCCTTTATTGTGGGAACGATGGGTACTTTGTTATTAATTTGATTGAATTGGTATTGAGTGATTGTTTGTTTTCGGGTTATTGATGGGGAAAGCTTTGTTTTAGCGTCTGTTTATCGATTGAGGGTTTTAATAATGTTATTTTTTTATTTTAAATACTCATTTAAAATAAAAAAAGACCTACCTAAGAGTACCTACTCTTGTGAAAGTATATTTATGTGCAGTGTGTCGTGATGAATTGTATGGTTTATTAATTTAAAATGTTTAAAATTTAAACAATTAATAAATATATAATCTTATAAGTGTATATAGAGGTGTGTATGGTGTAAAATGAATGGCCTTCATAATGTTTATATTTTAATAATGTTTTATTGCATCAATATTATTGACCGCATGCATTTGGTTTAATTTTTAGAATATAGATGTAAAATTAAACTTAGCTCTGAGTGGTAAGTCCGCTGGGTTTTTTATGTATCATCATCATCATTAGAATAGTCGAATGATAAACACTGCTGGTCTTTTATGTGTTTAAGACATATTTTACATAAGTTAAGTAGTAGCTATCGTAAAATACGGGATTTGGACCCCTGTTTTAGACATGGGAACACCTCACATTATCTTGCATTTTTTTCGTTTTGTATTTGTAACTAATGTGTATAATGTGTAACTTCTGTTCAACCCTATATTCTTTCTTTTCATCAAATGACCCTTAAAGAGGAGGAGAAGGAAGTTGCTTTTGGTTTCCACCAAACTCTTTTCGTATCGCTGCCCTAAAATAGTCAAAATAAAACTATCTACCACAAATACATTTAAAAAAATTGATGATATTATAGATTTAACAAACTGAACGAATGAATTGGAAATTCCTTTGTTTAACGTAATTATATGATAAAATAAGTGAAGGCGCTACTTAAGCTCTTGTTTGCGCCATAATGCAAAATCAATCAATAAAATTCTAATCGCCAATTTCCGCCTTAATTCCGGTAAAGCTCAGCAAATCGCTGGCCGGCGTTAAAACAGAGATCCTTATGTTAATGTCAAAGCCGCCGCTCTCCGGAACCCCATATCCGCACATTGTGTGGATCCTAGAAACATTTACTAACGTTTAGAAATAGACAGTTTGTGGGAAAGTTAAGTTTTTCCTGTTGAGGGCTTAGTGAGGGAACTTGAATGGACAAAACATGAGTTTATTGTTTATAATAATTAAGGTGGGTTTCTTTTATTTACAAGACCTCTTTACAGCCGCTAATAGTTAATTATACTTATTTTTAATTTGTATCCTCATTCTGTGACTGTGATCTCTATTATTTTCTCAAAATGCCTGTTTAGAGACGATAATTTGGTTTTATGTACTTGATTAATTCACCTTTTTTACAAAGTTATTAAAATAAATAATATCAACGCTGGGTATTGTGATGACATGGCAATAAAATGACTGAAGTTAGTTTTAAATGTCATTTAGTTTAATTTATGTATAGTCATTTCATAAGGTACTCAAAGACTTCATATTAAGAATGAAACTTGAAACTGTCATTGAACATTTAGCAATATTAAGAATGAAACTTGAAACTGTCATTGAACATTTAGCATGCTCTTAGAAGATATAAATAAAATAAAAATACTGGATAATTCACACAGCATCATCAAGGCCAATATAGCAGAGCTTGTGTTATGGTTACTTTAGACCAAAACACTCAGAACCCCGAAATAAATATGTGTAGAACGTACAAACATTGTCCCAAAATTTGCGAACCTCCTACGTCACAGGAGGATTTTTTTCCGCCACGGGACATCGGTCATCATTCAAATGTTATAAGAATTATACTCATTATCTTCCAAACAGATTCGAGCCAACGAAGTCCACGAAAGGGGCGAGCAAGATGCGCCGAGACCTGATCAACGCAGAAATCTCCAACCTTCGAGACCTGCTGCCGCTTCCTCCCTCCACCAGGCAAAGGCTGTCGCAGCTGCAGCTGATGGCCCTGGTCTGTGTCTACGTGAGGAAAATGAACTACTTCCAACAAGGTTTGTTTCTTGATCCACCCTCCCCTTACATAAATTCCACGCATAAAACAACATGTAAACAAGTGAAAGAACTAGAAACTGAATTCGAACTCCTTTATACATTGTTAACGTTTTTGTTCCTATTACTAAGACTCCGCTGTCCGTCTATCTGTCACCAGGACCAGAATTCCACAAAATAAATCGCTTCATAGTATCGTGTCAAAATGACAGAGTTAAACTCTGTTTGGTATTCTAATAGCATAAACTTTTTGAGGTTCATTCATAGCTGTGACGATTACCTTTATATCTACCAGCTTTGTGACCCTTGTTTGCAAATAAATGATTGTATTTAATTTGTATCAACCAATTTGACATTCTAATTATGAAAGTCTCTTCAAGCGCAAAAAAATAGTAGAATCGCAAATGCATAAACGTCATTGAAATCATCTTGTTTGAATGGCACTATTGAGACCATAGTTTTGAAAATAGTTTAATTCGGCTCCAGACTGTACCTCATGAACCGTGATATTAAGACAGTTGAAATTTTCACAGATGATGTATTTCTGTTGCCGTTAAAAGACAGAATAAATAGATATTTCAGGGGGCTCCTATACAAAACCTTTGGAAGCCTGCAAGAGTTTTGATACTACTTTCACGTACTCAGAACACTATATTTATTTTACAGAATTATCACTTAGACAAGTCAAATTTAAACTATATTATAAATAATTATCAAATGAAAAATAAAGCGTTACGTAATTGTTTTCTCATCACTTCAATAAGGTGGAGAAATGAATGAAATAAAATAATTATTTCATGAAAACGTCTTACTTAACGATGAAATAAATGTAGAAAACGTAAAAAAGAAACTACAAGCACGTTTACATGTCACTTAATGTGTCTTGTACATATTTGTTTTATTACACAATTGTCGGTGTGAAACTGAACGACAGTTATCATGTATGGAATATAATACACCTTGATAGGATTTGTTTTATTTACTGTTTAAATATCCTATTAAGGAGCTTCGTACTAACATATATCAGATATATGCCTGCTTGAGGATTTTAATTTATGTACTGTTTTTAAATGTACTAATAGGGAGCTTCATACTAACAGATATCTAGCTCTGAGGTACATGCCTTCTTGATAGTATTTTTTTCTGTACTGTTTTAATCTAGAAATAGGAACATTTATTATAATTATATGCCTTCTTGATAAGATTATGTTTTATGTTATGTTTAAATCTACTAATAGGAAACTTCGTACTAACAGATATAAATCTCTATGTAATATAAGGTATATTTTACCTTATTGATGGGTTTTGTTTTATGTTCTGTTTAAATCTGCTAAAAGTAAGCTTCGGACTAACAGATATCAAGTTCTACATCGATAAAACGTGCACATAAACACCTTTATCTGTTGTTTAGATCTACACTACACCCTGTGCTCATCTTCGTTGTCAGACAAAGCCTTTTCACCATCATTTCCGTGTTTTCCCATGTCCACGCTCCGAATCTTCAAAACTCATCACGTTCATCCTTTATCCTAAATCTGTGCTCTCAAAAGTTTTTGTCAGCTCACCTTTGGTCACGAAAACGCGTATTAAGACGTTTAAAATGCATTTAGCTTGCTATCTTATCGTCTCTTGCTATAACTTCACCCATAACTTGGTGTTTCTTTCCGTTTTAGTGTCCAAGAGTCACGACTTCAGTTATCAGTATCAGGAACAAGCAAGCCCTACGCCCAATATCGGATTTTCTAAGGTTAGTATATTTTTCATGTTTATTATCCGTTCGGAAAATTAATGAAGATACTTTTTCAGAGAGAAATGTTGGGAAGTTTCGTGGAAGCTATTTTTTTCTGATTACGGTCTTCGATCGACTACAGGAGTACCTACATAAATTTTTAAAATGCCTTCAAAAGCTTACGAGGTTTTGATGTTATAAATACCCTATTGACTTGATTTATTCAAATGATATAAATTTGAAAGTTACATCAGTTTTATCTGATGTTTATTATTCCTTTAGTTACGCTTTCATTTCATCATATCTTATGATTGAATAAAAGAGTGAATGGACACTTTAATAAAAAGACAATACAATTAAATACTTATGTATAAAAAATTCATAGCACAAAATGCGGTCATTTTGCTTAGAGCAATTTATCTCACGCAACCTTGGTGTGGAGAAAAATTGAACTGAGTAGTGTACTGATAGTAAAAAACAAATAAAACATTTTTGTATTATCATTTGGTATTTTAATTTTTAAAAACAAAGATATTTTGTTCATGTATATTCAAAACTAGCACCGCTTCGCGATTTCACCCGCGGTAATTTCCGTTCCCGTGGGAATTCCGGGATAACATACAGCCTATGTGTTATTCCAGACTATAAATCTATATCAGTGCTAAATTTCATCCATATGTGTTCAGTAATTTTTGCGTGAAAGAGTAGCAAACATCCATACTTGCAAACTTTCGCATATAATATAATATTAGTAGGACTATACGTCAAAACTAATTTCATATACCAATAGGTATCTAGATACTAAACCTAGGTACCTACCGAGTGTAAAACTAAAGCAATAAAACATGTTACTGACATTTACTTTGTTTTCAGGCAATGAATGGTTTTATGATGATGATGACACAGAACGGGAAGCTACTATACATTTCAGAAAATGCTGCCGAGTACTTAGGACATTCTATGGTAAGATAAGCGACATAACTTTGTATGATACCCTAGTATACTTGAAGTTTTTCGTATTTAAGTTAACAATTTTTTTAATAGTATTAGAACCCGCTCTGCATGCACAAGCTAAGCAGAGCTTGTGCTATGTGTAGGTACTAGATGACTGTTATACTTAGTACATTGTATGACATTAATTAAAAGTTATCATGCATTTGTAGAAGCTGAATACAAGGCACTATGCCTCTCATTATGGGAGGCCTATGTCCAGCAATGAACTAATAATAGATTGATGATGATGATGATGCATTTGTTATCTGTAATGTGTATTTTGTATGTAAATTTCGTACGTAGGTATATCAGTTTATTTATAATGAGTAAGTAGTTAGCTTAGCTTAGACATTACATTACAATTCAGTTTAATATATATGCACGAGACCTACTGCCGACAAAATGTAGAAATTGGCAGAAAATCTGTCACGTAATGCACCTACTTTAACTTGTAAATATATAAAATACAAAAACACAAATCCTTAGATTGAATTTTTATATAGAAAACACCTACCCATAAAAAAATCACCAGGAATTTGTTTCAAGACGGGAAAACTCGTTACCTCCTGAGTCGCAGGCAGACTAATGGAAATTTTAATACAGCACGCTTTTCTAGGAGGACCTGCTAATCCACGGAGACAGCGTTTACGACATAATAGACCGGCTGGACCACCAGACAGTTCAGATGGAGCTGAACCGAGGAAACGGAGAGACTGACAACCTACCAAAGAACAGGCATTTCTTCTGCCGGATGAATGTCTCCAGGAACGCGCGGAGGCAGATGCGATTTGGCGACCAAAAAGTAACTTTAAAGTTTTTTTAAATCAGCTTTTGAGATATTGTTTTGTAGAATTTCTACCTTAGTTTTTGAATCCCTTTTCTAAAACAGTTGTGGGTTAAAAGGTATTTTGGTATTACTGTTCTAAAATAAATAACAAAGTAGCATCACGTTTTTCTTTTGTTCTCAAAATAGGAATCAGTCGGCAGCCTTTTTTAATTTTATTTATTCTTAACTTTAAAAATATTGGAGAAACAAAAAACAAAGTGACAATCAAAAATGAAAATGATCGAATAAATTACTAGAATTATCCGACGTGGGATTCGAATCCGAGGATAATCTCTAATAAAACTCAGGGAAACTATAATGAAGTAGAGTAGAACATTGTATTTTCTCTCCGCTCTGTATTCAATAACAGCTCTGGTGTTTCACGCTAAGCTAGTACCAAAAAGTCCACAATTTGTACCAAAGAATCCAGTATGTTTCTATTATCTTCTAATATCGAGACTAAGAAGTAGTTATTTTCAGGTAGTTCTTGTAAGAGGGCACTACGTGTCCTACCTCCCCCTCTGCAGTCGCAACGAGCCAGTATTCCTGGCACAGTGCACTCCGCTCGCCATGCCTGAAACCCGCGAGTGTGTAGTGCACGGCGCCACCAATGTGTTCACTACAGTGCATGCTATGGATATGAAGATACTGCATATTGATGCGAAGTAAGTGTACAGCCAAATATTTATTTATAAAACAAAAAAGTATAGCTATAGCTTATAATCAGGAGTCTCAGATCTTGACAAAAGTTATATGTATGGGGCAACTTTTGCTATTAGCTAGCAACACTCACTTGTTGCTTTTTATTTCATTTCATTCGGAGAACTAAAAATATAAAAATAAATATCTTAAAAAAACTACCCTTAACCATTAAAATGTCTTCGCATATTAGAAACTTGCATGGAAATGTATTTAAAACTACCAGAAAAATATTAAAGTCTTACATAAAACTAAAATTAATATTTAAGTTCTTTTACTTAAATAAAGAACATAATGAACTAAATTAAACAATTAAAGAAATAAATCTTAATTAATAATTTTTACTTTTAAAGACCTTAAATTATGATGCTGGCACATCAAACCACCGCTTTGTCATTTCAGATAATACGTCTGCTATTGCGATCTATTTAAAACCTGTAGTAAATAATAGTGAAAATTTGTGCAACAGCCTGCATTTAGCTCAACAGTTTCAATTGTAAATTCTATTTCTTATTTTCAACTATTCTTTAATATTTATTAACGTTTTTAATAAATATCTAAGTTAGAAATAAGTTCAACAATAACTAAAAACCTATCTTGTAACCTTACGTTAATCGCCTGTTGTTAGGTTTATTGTCTTTATACTCAAAAAGTAATTTCACCAATCATTTTATTCATATTTCTATTATAATTTACTAACTATGAGACCCGTAGTCTTTGGTATCTCTAATATTAATTATTTAGACATCATCCAATAACGGTTATCTAATTAATTTTTTGGACTAAGATTAATTGGTTTACCTTCTGAAAAGAGTCTTAACGATAATATGAACAAGTTAATGATTTACATCAATTTCTAAAGTGAACTTGATATAATATCGAGTAAAAGTGAATAATATTATTTTAGAATACGTAGGTACACTCTATTTACCTATCTGTAACTTATAAACTGTTTTAACTATTGTTCCATTATTCTGATCCAAATTGTTGGTTTTATAGATACCTACTATATTACTTAATCCATTACAATAAACATATAATAGATTTTAAGAAACACCAGGCAGTTATATATAGAAAGTCGTTCAATCATTTGTCCCTAGGCGGAATTCGAACCCACAACCTCCTGCGTCGCGGGGACCTTTGCCCACTGCGCCACATAGGTCGTCTGATCTATTTCTTTTAATTGTAAAAATAGGTAGTTCTTATTAGTTTCTATTTTTAATTGTAATTTTCTTTGTTAACAACAATGCTTCGTAGCATTATGCATGCTGAGTAAATTTGTTACATGTACATATACATACACACACACATACATAGCTAAATAGTGCGGATAGACTAAATCTACTGCGTACTCTTGTGTAGATTTATCTCATATCTTTACCATAGAATATCTTATGCATGCGTTAGGTCTATAAATAATTTATCTAGGCTTCTCGCTTTCCTAAAGAAATCTATGTGTTATAGTCGAAGTCCGAAATATGTATTATCCAATATTAGATTTACTTAAACTCTTGAATCCGGTTTGATTTTTCTGATATATATACGACAGAAACGAGGCTGACAAATCGAACATCACCAAAATCGGTTCGGCCGTTTTTGGGTTATTATAAGTGGTAGGTATAACTAAACAGACTTTGAGCACCTATATATATGATATCAAGGTATCAATTCGGAAAGACGTGGAAATAGAGAGGTATTAATTTATACGGGTGAGGTTAGCACGCGATGCAGGAGCTTGCGGGTTCGATTCCCGTTTTCCAAATATACCTCTATGTAAGATCTGTAAAATTTTGTTCCGGGTTTTCTGGGTGTTTTCTAAGATTATTAAAAAAATGTCTATCTATAAAGTGTAAAGACTTAATCAGTTATCTAGTACCCATAAAACAATATCTACTTAGCTTGGGGCTCTATGGCTGTGCAAATTGTCTTGTTTTAAACAGTATTTATTTATACAGTGTAAGTATAAACATTCCTCTTGAATCACTCTATCGATTAAAAATCCACATCAAAATCCGTTGCGTAGTTTTAAAGAGCAAAGCATACATAGGGACACTCACACAGTTGAAAGAGACTTTGTGTTACTATGTAGTGTGTACTATGTTACTATGTAGTGTTCGTTGACACTACATAGTAACATAGTACACACTACATAGTAACACAGAAGCAGAAATAAAATCACTAAAAATTCCCTAAAATACAGACTTGCTCTGTAACATTTCAATAAGTAAAACCTTTTTGTTATAGTGGCGAATGGTACCTCGGTTGGAAGAGATCGGAGCTAGCGGATGTCTCCTGGTATCAATTAATGCACTGGGATAGTCTGAGAGAAGCCCAGAGCAAACATAGACTAAGTAAGTATAGTCTAAGAGAAGCCCAGAGCAAGCATAGACTAAGTAATTGTAGCTTGAAACACAGAAAAAGATGGACACTTTTGAGGGTGTGCGTGCAATATGCAAATTTGTGCTTAGATAATCGTTATCTATTTCAGAATCTGTGAAAGTTACTTGGGTAAAATTTACTAAAATTAGTACTAATAGTTAAGTATATACAGGAAATAATGTGTGTTTAAAATACAAGATTGGTTTCTCTAAGAACATTTTCTCTTAGAACTTTTTTTTGATAAATTACGTATTTTGCTTATGTAGGTATATGTTACTTTAATTATATTTTAAATAAGTATTTTTTTTATGTTCTTTACTTAAGTTTTTTAATTTTTCGGTTGGTTGTTTTATACAAGATACATATAACATTTTTTTGACGTTTCGAGATGATTCATACCAAAAATTACGTGTAACTGATCACGTAGGTTTTATAATTAATTTATGAATATTTGTTTTACACAGTAACCCAATCAGAGCAAGACAAATGCTGCATATTGCTGGTGAAGCTTCAACAAAGAAGCGGTGAATTCATCTGGATACACATGGTGCTACAAGTGAAGGACGCGGCCGATGCGCCTAGACAGTTTATTGTAGCAACCAATCAAGTGCTAAGGTAAGGATTTTGTCAGGCCTTAGAATCATAATCAGAATATTGTTAGTATAGTATAGAACTATCCATAAATCTCGCATTTATAATGATAACAAAGACGATAATTATTATGACTTCTAACTCATTCATTACATTAATTGGAGCCTTTTCAAAGTTAAATCCTGAAACGAATTCATTTTTTTTTAGAACATGATCATATCCTGATTTTGTTCCGTGTTGCTAGAAATAACTATATCCATGTAAGTTTTTTCATAAACCAGGTGTATTGATTTTATTCCGATCTATTCTTTTTCTTAAAGCAGATACATGTGGATGTTAAAACAATCTATGATTGTTTAACAACTAAATCAAAATGGATTTTCGAAGTGTATATTTTTCTAACAGTACAACTCTTTCATAAACTAAGTTTTTTAATAAACAGTGAAGAAGACGCTCAAATAATGCTGGCCAATTCCTGGCTTTACCAATACTACGGATACCAGAACCAGCCATGCGGGATGCTGGACCCTCGATGCCAGAAGTTCTTCAGGCGAGACCAGTACCAGGAGTACCAGGAGTATTACGTGGAGAACCAGGAGGTGGATTACACTGGATACCACGTGTCTTCGTATGTGCAGAAGGATGAGTTTGGCTGTGAACGGGTTTATGAAAGAGCGGTGGATTATTCGACGCATTCGCCTGGTTCTACAATAAGTGAAGAAAGGTGAGAAATATGGAATTATAGGATATTAGATAGTTTCTTTCCCCGTCTGCACGTTATTATGGAATTATTTGTTGTTATTGTCTTCCCATAAATCGATTCCCATGGTATTTAAATGATTTAATCCGATGAGCAATGACTTATGGTATAAAAACTAGCCTCTATTTTATTTCAGTTCTATTTAGAATTAATTTTAACCCAAAATTTCAACTCGAGTCGATCAGTATTTTTGACGGGAAGAGGTAACTTCCAAACATATTTTTTTATGAATGTGGAACTGAAAATATTGATCTATTTTTGAAACAATTGAACATATCTTTCTCTGATTATAATATATCTTGAACTGTTTAAAATATATTATAGGGACTGAAAACATTTAGACCGATCTGTGTTTTAGTAATGCTTATGCATATGATTGATATGAAGTATAGACTTGAAAGTTTGGCAAGCATAGCTTTCAAAATACGGGCCTCAAATTCAACATCAAGATCTCTATCATCATAATTCGTTTTCAGTATATTAGATATGACACGAAACTTCTTCATGAAACCAGATCTATCCAGTTTCATCTCAATACTGCATCAATATTGCTATATCTTCGGATTCCTCATCACGAAGGCACTCAATTTTTCTCATCCGAATCAACAAAACTAAAAGCAACAGCATGCATGCGATTACCATACAATTCACACAATTATCTCGGTGAATTCGTTGCCTCAAATAAACTTACGACAAGGTCGTACGATTTGTTTTATGTCACGCATACAAATTGTATTCATGATAATATTCAAATGATTGTTTTGAGTGAAAGCCCTGTTACAAGGATCCATAGATGAATGCTGCGTGGATTGTCTAGTAATTTTCATTAATTATTATTTTTATAAAACATAGCTACTCAAATATCTGTATTTATAAAAGCGAAAACTGGATGACTCATCAATAGAACTCTGAAACTAAAAAGCTATAAAGCTGAAATTTTGCATTTATTTCGCTCGTAATTTGACGAAAACGCGTGACACCTCATTTGGCTGTGTAAACAAATATGCTGATAGATATTTTGTATGCCAGTGTCTTGGGGACGCTTCCGACTGTTATTGACATGGATCAATTGAGCTATCTTTAGACTGTTTGCAACCGTCTGCAGTTAGCTCAATGGTTCCAATTGTAAATACAATTTGTAATTTTCGTTGTTAAAGTATTATCTGTATGTTGGTTTTGTATGTTGTATTTTATATTTGTACCTAGTTGACACTTTTTTGTTTATCTATAATTTCAACATGTTATAAAACAGAATGAAAAAACTGAAAACATTTTTCATTTATTTTTTTATGATTACAAACTGACATTTCCCGACTTCTTTTTGCATAAGCTATCCAGTTTTATATATTTTCAAGGTATTTTCCGACTTGTTTTTTGCGTAAGCTATCTCTATAATCTATTTTTTCAAGGATACAGTACATTACTTTAATGTCCACTATTTATAATCACTACATAGTATAAAATAAAGTCGCTATGTCTGTCCCTATGTCATTATGTCCCTTTGAACGCTTAAATCTTTAAAACTTCGCAACGGATTTTGATGCGGTTTTTTTTAATAGATAGAGTGATTCAAGAGGAAGGTTTATACGTATAATAAAACCGTGCGAAGCCGGGCGGGTCGTTATTTGATTTATGATTACTGAAATCATTCGTGTTTGTCCCCAGATCTCCTCACCACTACGAAGCCCCTCCAGAAGTGGTGGTGAACAGCAGTTTGTACATGTACCCCTACCACGGCAAGAGGGAGTACTATGAGCAGTATCCTCGAGTCAACTACCATCAGGAACCTTGTACAAGTTCGGCTGTTGAAGGTACGTTTTAGGTTACATTTTAGAGCTGGATACATTTTTAAACTGATCGCTTCGAGTGAGCCGATGAAATGAATTTATTATATGAAATATAGTAGTAGTTTTAGGGCTCCGTACTCGAAGATCCATCAAGATCTCTAAGACCTCCAAGATCTCTAAGACTCCGCTGTCTGTCCATCTATCTGTCCGTCTGTCACCAGGGTGTATCTCACAACTGTGATAGTTAGACAGTTAAAATTTTCACAGATGATGTAAAATTTTGCCACTATAACAAAAATTAACGCCTAAAAACAAAAATGAAATAAATATTAAATATTTAAACAGACATGGTTTTCTTGATGTTTTATATAGATAATGGCACGGAACCCTTCATGCGCGAGTTCGACTCGCACTTAGCCGGTTTTTTTTCAATGTATTATTTATTTCCTTTATGGTGAGCAATGTCTGTCTGTGGACAAATTGTTAAAACAATAAATTGTAATTAAATCTACCTGCTGACGATACTATTGAAAATTAAATTTTAACTCATTTTGGATACGTACTTAATGATAACTTAAAAATAACGAATGTCATAAAACAGAAAAAACTTTGTCAATCAAAATTAACAAAAATTATTATTATACTCTCTTATTTATGCTTTCTGTTCACCAGCTCTAGAATACCCCAGTGCAAAACGCATGCGGCTGGGTCCGGAGGATACAGACGGCATCGACCGGTGGAACCCCAGTCCTCCGTGGTCCGACACCACCTTGAAGATGCCTGACTACAACCAACGGTTCGCTTACATGGTCCCTATACCACCTGGTGATAGAGCTATGGTTACTTAGTATTAAGTTATCGTTAAAGTAGTTTATTAAGGTTTATGTTTCAGTTAAAGTTATTCAGTTTTCAGTTACATATCGAGTTTTCTCCAGCCTTGTACTTAAAACATTTCTTATTTATATTATTTAGTTTTAAAATGATATGAATAATTCTACATATTTACATATTCGTCTGATTCCATGACTGGCATTGGTACGTCAAATCTGTCATGATGACGTACGGCATTTGTGAAAACTCGGGTAGTGTGTAACTGCATTGATAGGGTATGTTCTTTTTATTGAAGTCGGTAAATTATGATCGATGTGTATGTATTTATATAAATTATTTATACACTTCTCGTTATAAGAACTATGTTATTGTGGCATTTTCTTCCTATTTCTATGCATTTATATTTTTTTATTTATAGTTATGTAACTTTTAAGTTGTGCTCTGAGCTCAAATTTAAGAATTTACAGTATTTTATGTAAGTTTGTACTTAGAATAATTTTATATATAAATAAAAGGGAAACAATTCCGTCCAAATATAAAATGCATTGCATTCCAAAGGAATAGTTTAATGTTCTGTAAATATATTATTTAATGTAATAATGTAAATAGTACATTTGCATAATAGGTACATTTAAGGTTATACGAAAAATAAAAGTATGATTACCTACTTGGTGTATTTTGTTTTATTGAAATCACTAGTAAATTCACTTTTAACAGGCTTCAATTCTAGATGAATCACGCTTATAGTATAAATGGGAAAGTTAGGATGGATGGATAGATATTTGATACCTCTTCAGGCCAACAATACTGAAAACTTAAAAACACGTAGTTCTAGGCCTGGAATAAAGCAAAAGCTAACATAGGCTTTTCAACAATTTCCACGCGGTTGAAGCCACGGGGCGCATCTAGTAGATCAAAAAACAGAGTACCTAAATACACTTGTTCAATTAAGACCCCAATTCTTATAAAGTAGAATGGATTCTAGCAGCAATTTTCCCCAAGCTACACCTAAATTCTAAGACCTTCCTCCAAACAACTCAATCGATAATGAAATAGGTTATTTTATACTCTACTATTTATAGGCTTGAGTTTAACGCTAAATAAGTTTTAAAATTTTTGGCCGATCTAGATTTGTTTTGTCAAAACATTTAATTTAATGAGACGTATATTTTTTATTTGAGTGATGTGTCTTTCGTGTCACTGCGGCCAAGAAAGGCCTATTGTGGCTGCCACTTTATGTGTTAACCCTTAAAAATGCGCTGTTCGTAATTCGCCACTTACCCTTGCAGCTACTAAGAACTGTAGAATTGTCTTCAGGTTGATATTGATAACTCTTAGCTCTTCTGGGCTTAGTAGGTGTTTGCCCATATGAATGCTACTTTTTTGCATTTGAGATCCGCACTCACCTAGCAGATCATCTAGCAGACCTAGCGTTTGCACGCCTCTTCACCCCAATTCTTCCACGTAAAAATTATTTTTGTCAAAAAAGCTATTTAGTTATAGATAAACACTATTCAAACAAAAAAAAACGCACATATGATGCAAATATTCTCAACTTACAAACAATTTTGGTATTACGTATATATGGAAAATTCATCCTTCGGATACCCAACGATTATCGAGAATTCTCAGAAAATCACTATTCTATCTATGTATTTACATTATTCATGACTTTAGGTCATCATCCTGAGGTGAATCCATGTTTGACGTCACCTGCATTCGCTAAGACGCTGCATAACATCATCCGAACATGTAAATAACATTATGTAAGTTTAATTATATAACAGTATCACACCGGTGTAGTACAGTGCTACAAAGCTATGGGACTAACTTTTATGTTTTTTCCTGTTATTCGTAACTCAGTAGCGTTGCGGGTGAAGTTCCGCCTATGACAGGAGATCGCATTTTCGATTGCCCTGGGACAAACATTGTTTTCGAACTACAATAGTAAACAATGCATAAATTACCAGGTGACTGATAGGTACATCATATATTTTTTTACCATTAGGTACCTGCCCGCGGCTTCGCACGCATTGTTTCTATGGAAACTCTATTTCTATCCATTTTCATTCATTTCAATTCAATTTCTATCCCTTGGGAACTGACTGATTTAAGGGATAAAAAAGCAGCCTACGTTTTATTCCAGGGCTAAAACTACGTCTATTCATAATTTCAGTCCGGTCAGTTCAGTAGTTTTAGCGTCAAATATTATTAAACATCCAAACATACAAACTTTCACATTTATAATATTAGTAAAGATGCTTGAGGGTCAACAAAGCCTGTAGCACTGTAGCAAGCACCACCGGGACTAATAAGGATCAAGAGATGCAAACGAATACGGGACAAGGCCATACATACAAATTCCAAATTAAAAGCTGTGCGAATAAATGTAATGACACACATTAGCTACAAATACAATTGCATAAGTTTCACGAATCATATTTAAATGTCTAATTTTGATAGAGGTGGCCTTTCCGGCTTTTCATTGATATTAAAAGATTCATTTTGAGATCCCTTTCTAACCCATTTAAGTCATAGCTGGAAGAAGGTGTCTTAAAATAATTCTTAATCACGGACTCTACCATCTGGCTAATAACTGGACTTTTTGCGGAACTACAGATAGGTGGTAAGTGGTGGGTACCTGAACCTGAAATAAATGTCAGTCTTTGATCAAGAAAACATTGGTCAAGAAAAACAGATAAATGATCCGGAAAGAATATGAAACAATGATATGATATGAATATTACAAATTCTGATGTCAGACAAACTTTGATAATTACAAAATTTTGTCTAATTGCCTTTCACTCAACAAAATAAAAGCCCTCCGGCCAGATAGGATGACAATCTGCGAAAGACTGCTGGCAGATGCTGGATGCGGCAAGCTGAAGACAGGGCGCTATGGTGCTCATTACGGGAGGCCTATGTCCAGCCGTGGACTGATGATGATGATCATGAACCAGAAGATTATCTAAGTGGCAAGTTTTCGATTAATTTGTAGAGGAACCCAACATCTCCCAACCCTAACCTCAGTATTAACATTAGGAAGCAACTATCGACGTTTAATAGTTGTTGCTCAACCAGGCCATTCTAGGAAAAGCTCCGTGGTGGCGAGGAGCTACTCCTGTTGGGTATGAAAGAGGAAGGTTTCGAGGGAGGAGGAAGGTCTAATAATGCTGGTGGCGCTTCGGCTGTCAATCAGGGCAAAGCTTAGCTTAATATGTTGGGGAAAAGGTATAGAAACTTTGCCCGCTTTGGCCTTTGTTTATAGAACGAATAGTTTTAGGAATAATTTAGATTTATTTAAGCGTTCTTAATGCTTCTTTTTATTCTGATTCAGAATGAATAGAACGACATTTTCTAGATAGAGAGTCTTGGAAGAGACAAATAAAATTGATTCCAAAACATACCCTTGTGCTACTCCTTATTTTATTTTATCTAACTAGTTAAAGAAAATTTCTAGTACCATAACATTGTTAATATAATTTCGTCATGTAGGTACATCAAATTTCATGATTTTACAAATAATACAGTAGATTTTACCAATAGTACGGTACAATACATTTCACAATATTTTTCGCCGTTAAACCATTTTTGCTGTCTTTAATACTTTACTTATTACTAATTGGCAGGTTGGTACGCATCTTGCCTTTAACATATTATTATATACAACAACTAATCCGTTGGATGCCGCACCCAAATCCAAAACTGAAACCAAAATATAATATTTTTTTAATTCGCTCGTTTCTTGAATCTTGCGGCCAAAAAGCCATAGTAATAGTTCGATCAATTGTTATTTCAATGATGTCCACCTGCCTGCCAGTATAATGCATTATTGATGTTCGGGATATACGTGATTTTCTATCTTATTTCACTCTGCTCTATTCAAACTTAGCGACTCATATTTGAGGACACCGACAATAAAATTTAAAAGTTCTGTTTCTTAACAAAATTTTATCTGCAGATTTTTATTAAAAGTTATCAATGTATCAGATATCTAATTTTTGTCATGTTGATTGTCATAGTTCTGCATTTTTACTTTCATAAATATGACCCTTCAATACGAAGGGATAAAAGTTTGACAACTATTCTAGTTGTAGGTATTTAAAACCGACTTTATGAAACGAGAAGGTTCCATTTTCAGATATTTTTATTATTTTGCTCTATAGGAAATGAGATTAAGAGGGCCTGTACAAATTTTATCCCATAAAGATTAATATAAAGTCCCGCAAAAAAAATATGAAAATATGAGGGAATTTGAAGTGGTTTTAAGTGGTTTCAAAACTATATCTACTTCTAAAGCGTTCTCAGGCTCATGACTCTCACAAAGCAGTTTAAATTAATCTATCACAATCTTGTCAACATAACTTTTTTCTATGTCGCACTATCCCTTGTGAAACAAAATATTTGACTTATTAATTGAAATATGTTCATCTACATTTCCGGTATCTTCATTGTCTGTTCCATGTCATATTGTTTTGATCATGAAGATCTGGGTGACATGTTCACATTTCAATATTAGAATAAATAATAAGCTGGTGTAAATATGGACCGTGTTGCTAATATTAACCATTCTCTTGATTTCTGTTTGGATAAGATTCTATTGTTCTATTTATCGACTGTTTGTTATTGTTTGTATAAATTTGCCTAGCTTTCATTTGTCGTGCTTGAATTTCATGTAGATATTATGTTTATCCCTTCTCCATAAAAACGTATTATTTTGCTTTTCGTCTTAAAATTTTTGTTAAATTTAGAAACCAAGTATATTGGTAATTAAATGATGCTAATAAATCAATCCTATTATGTGAACCGACTTGACAAATTGCAATTGTTTTTTAAATTTGTTTTTCTACCACTTTTTTTTCTTTAGGTACCTTACCAGATTTTCTATTAAAGAATTCATATAAAATCAATAAGCCTATAAAATTAATTACGCAACAAAGACTGTTCATTACAACGCATTACAAATGCAGGTTGCATCTCACATTAGTACCGCTCGTTAGAAGAAAACAAATTAATATATTACACTGACCACATCGTGGGAATGAAAGATTTGCACATCATTTATTTTAGCCTGTCGATTAATTATACTAAGGGACTTATAGTAAGATAAACTAGTACTAAACTAACTGAAGTAAACGTGAGAAAATTGTGAAATTTAGAGCTTACAATTGTCAAAATTAAAAATCGCTGGAATTCCCCCCTCTTGGTCAAAAAACGTTTGTTAAGGAGTAAATTAACGAAATGAATACACAAACGAAGGAAAATCAAGAAACTAAATAAAATTAGAAAAAATAACCCTGTAGAAACCAAAAACCTAACCGTAAACCTTTTGAATGGTACAAAAATAAACAAAATCAAATAGTAGAGAGCAGAAAGGGAATCAAAAAGGATTCAAAAGAAAACAAGTTTTAAAAGCTGTCTGAAAATTCTCCTTTTACTTGGTAAAACCTTAGAATCCTTCTAAGCAAGAGAATCGTAATTTAATATAAAGCATTCAAAAGAAGAGTAAAAATTGAAGCACTTATGTAATATTATTTAGGACTATGGTCAGTGAAGAGTAAATAAGGAGCACTTTAATAATATTTAGAACTCGGGTCAAAGCCTCTGGGTTTGGACTCTAAAAGTCAGAAAACCACTAAATCGCACTGCAGTTAGACACAGAATAAATAAGAGATAAACAATCGACTGCACTAACATAAAAATGTTAAATTATCGGCTTGCACGTAAATGTTTGAAGTATTTATTGTTGAACGATCGCTGGGTCTCTAATTCGATGAATTTGGTGATTCTAAATGATGGACTAGAATTTTGAGCATTTGAGCCTCTATGAATTTTGGATTAGTTCTCAAAATTGTATGAAACTAAAGAATGATAACGACATTATTCTATCAATTTTATAGCACAATCGCGACACTGTGACAAAAAACGAGATCGACTTCACCATGACGGATCAACAGGTTCAATACTGTATACATAGTTATGCAACACACAAGTGATTTTACTTAAAACTAGCTGAGCCCCGCGGTTTTATAAAATTGATGGAAAATGTAGCATAATGTTCTATTCCAGGCCTATTTTTATTCAAAATTTCAGTCAAATTCGTTCAGTAGTTTTGGAGTAAAGAGGTTACAAGCATACATCCATCCAAAGTTTAGCATATATAATATAAATTTCAGTGTAAAAACTCTAAGGGAAAAAACCCTTTTTAACTCTTTACAGAAAAAAGTAGATACTAGGACTTCCGGAATTTAGAGGCCTCATTTGACTCTGGGCTTCGAAGCCTTAAAACGGCTTTAGTGCTTTTGTAAATCAAGTCCCTATTGGTGTTAGTAAATAAAATAAATAGGAAGCTTCCAGGATACTTAGACAGAGTGTCCGCCACTTTAAAACATTTGAACAACATAAGCCTAGTCTCGCCTGTAGATAAATAAAAAATAAAAACATCGGAAAAGCTCGATAAATGCGAAACAATCACGAGTTCATTTTCAATCGAAATTCCAAATTCAAAAATGTTTTCCTAATGCATCCAACGTTGTGAACCTTTTTTGAGACCATAATTTTTAATTTCTTTGAACATCCAAAATCATTTGGCGTGTTTAAAAAAAAGGACAGGTAAAACGATTTCAAACAATTCTGCTAGAAGTTAGGTGAAAAATAAATTAATTCCGTAAAAATAATCAACACAAAACAGTTCACCTAGAAAAAAGTTTTTAGGTTTTACATGACAATACAGTCCAATTGGGAACCTCTCTTTTTTAGAAGTTCATTGAAATTGACTAACTGCATTTGCCTCAAAGTGTTGCTTGAAAAGTACGTGCGTATAATGTGACAGATAAAAATCCATTAAAATGCGGTTTACGGCAAAACGGACGATATCGCGATAAATATTCATGCGTTCAAACATCCTGGATTCCGATTAAAAAGGAAAATATCAACGCGGATCCCATACAATGCTCGACGCTTTCGCTAAAACGTGCGAACTTATTTCCTAGATGCAATAAATGAGCGCTCTTCCTGTCTTTTTATTCGTATGTTATTTTCATAATGTTTTCTATAATTGCTAATACAAAATGCCATTGCATTTCTTTATATTTCTAGTCGAGAACTGCTGCGGAATTTATTTTCCCTTCTAAGTTAAGTAAATATATAGACTTGGTTTGTTTTTAATGGCTTATATATAGTTAGAATAGTTAGACAACTTACATAAAGTTTTAACTTACACAGAATTAAGAGAGATGAACCAAAACTAAAATATTTTTTAAGATAGTCATAAATATGCTAGTTTTTCTTGACTTGTAAAAAAACTTAATTTCTAATTTTTGCGGTACAAAATTTGGATATTTGTAGATGCATATTTGATCCTTCAAGTGTATTCAAAAAGCTAGAAACTTGCGGCTTTATCTTTTGAAGTCCAAGCCGTTAACCCGAATTTTATTATCGATACAATCCTTTGTCTTAAAAAGTGTTTTAAAATTCAACAAAGGTAGCAAACACGTGCGTAAACAATTAGAAATGATTATTGGAAAGGGCAAAAGTGAACTAATCTCAAATTCAGGGTGGACGAGTCAGTCGTGTAGCCGGGGCACACGTGGCAAAAGACATGGCAATCGTGCATGCTTATAAATATCTAGGGATGGGTTTTATCGATATCGATAAAACAGTTAGGTACCAAGATTACCTGCTGCACTAGTGTTCTCAAAGACAAAACTTGGATTAAAGTTTTTTCTATTAGTAAGGAAGATGTTAGATGTTGGTCTTTGTTAGAAGAAGGAAAAGTTATAGTAAAATGGGAAAGTAAAAGGTGACTAGTAACACAGGTTTTAAAACCTATCACTCGCACAAGTTTCACACAAACTGGAATACGTATTATCTTCCTTATACCTAACTTCACCAATATACTGTAAAAGACCTTTTGTAAAGAGAAAAAAAAAGATTTATAAGTATTTTTTAATGAACATGAATAGGTACTATTTTGAATAATATTTGAAAAACATTTATTAATGAATTTAAAAGTAATAATAACAAAACATGCAAACTCTTCTCAAAAAAGTTTTTCAAGGTTTGCCGATTTAGAAAGCGAAATACCTAATCCACTTTCAATTATTTATCAGAGCATCATCATTGTCATAGAGCATGGTAATGCAGCCAGCGTCTCGGGGATGCTTCCGACTGGTATTAATATGGATCAGTTGAGCTCTAGACCTCTAGACTGTTTGAAACGATCTGCAGTAAGCTCTATTATTTTAACTGAATATACTATTTTTTTATTTGATTCCATTCTTTCATTACAATTATCTTTGTTAATACTTAAACTTTTTATCGATAACTTTCCACATAACTTACCCTCTGACCCATCCCTAAGCCATAGAGTCGTGCATTACCCTGTCGATTGTTTTGAATATCGAGACAATTCGATTTACACGAATAAAGCCATCGCCACTTTGACGGTAATCCACTTAGTATTCCATTTAACCGTAATGTGTTGACGGGTGGCATACGGCGGTCACATTATAATAATTAACACGGTGGCGTCTTGTCGTCCCAGTGCTTAGGTATATACGAGCTTTATAAAAGTTTAATTTTGTAGTAAAATAATTTCGGCTTCAAATTCTTTAAAACAAGACTTTGAAAATCACACTTACCTCCATATATCGAAAATGTATATATGAATTTATAATACATCATCACTATCACTACATAGTATAAAACAAAGTCCCTTCTCTGTCCCTATTTTTCTATGTCCCTTTGAATGCTTAAAACTTTAAAACTACGCAACGGATTTTGATGGGGTTTGTTCTAATAGATAGAGTGATTCAAGGGTAGGTTTATACATATAATAAAACCGTGCGAAGCCGGGGCGGGTCGCTAGTTATAAATATGTTATATTTATGACTCCTAAATGTTTCTCATAAAGGTTCTTTAAATTTTGAAATAATTCTTTAGTAAATGTTTAACTTAATGTTTAGGTTAGATCTTCGAAATAACATTCTTTTGGTTTCAGTACTCAGAGCTTTTTACTGACTCTATGGAAACAAAAAATCTAGCTTAGGGGCCGAAACGTAAATCTTCTTTATTTCCATCCAATAATTCCGCTAACGAAACCTAACATAGCCTTCTAGTTACTGTTTAACTCGCTCTCAGTACCTAAGTACCTACTCAACTGTTTGTAATGTGAGTCTAGAACAAAAGGCCGTGGGAAAGGCCACGCGTGGGCGCCCTATCTTATCGCATCTATGCGACAATAAAGTGACAATTTCACTTGAAATGGCATCGCGAATTTCACTTCCTTATGTCAATGAGTGCAAAAATCTTTGTGATCTACATCAATTTAAATAAGATGCATGGTTTTTCTTTTTTTAGCTGTAAATTAAAGATGTTCTACTCGGAAAGCGTGCTCCATCTTAGGCCACATCATCACTTACCTGAGATAGTGGCAAAACGCTCGACCATTTCCGATAAAAAAAAAGATGTTTATGAAATGTTATAAATACCTATAGACTCAAAAGCGATCTGACATTATTACTATATTATTATGTTTTATCAATTAGTTTATACTCGCTTCAAAAAAACGAGGAAGGTCTTAATTCCAATGTACATTTTAGTCGTGTTATATACCGTATCTCTGAATTTTATTCTAGCTGAACCAACTCTGATAATTCTTTGATTATTATTAGAAAGCTGGTGTTTCTGTTATGTTCCTTCCCATATAGAGGGAATCAAAATCTGACTAGTAGTTTATCAGTTACCTATTTTTAATTTATTAACATATACTACATTGATGAGGTTCTCAGTTTTGGAATTCGGTTTTTTTTAATCACGCCAAATTAGTTTTCACTGATTGTTGCTAGTAGGTAAAGCCAATGTAGTCTTCTAAACGAAATAAGAGTAGATAAAAATATACATAGTTTTTTTTAGGTAAGTATATTACTTTCATGATTTATAGAAACTTAAGCAAAACAAGAACTTAGTACCTACTCGAGTTTTAACTTTTACACTCTCCTTAAAAAGACTGAGTACCAACCTAAACAATTTTTACAATAGGTGTTATGCAGGTTTTTAATACCTTTGTTAGTACTCCTAGCGCCATCTACCGTACTTAAGCAACATAAAGTGCCGTAGAGGTAGAGCCTATGAGCAAGCCTTTCGCTTGAACAATTTGAATGCCGCGATAGAACAAGTTTATGAACCAAAGATCTCTTGAATTAGTTATGTTTCTTCATAGATGGCGTAACGGGTAGGTACAGTACACGGGTACAGTACCTACCTACAAATGTAATATCTAAGGTTGGCTATTTAACTTTATATATATCATAATAAAAGGGAATCTATTCATCAAAATATACGTTTTATTTTTGGCTAGGAATATTTCGATACTATGGACAAATAAAAAACAAAGTACCTACCATATTTACGTAAAACGTACAAAGTATCTGTACCTACCTACTCATTATTATTTCAATCTATCAAATATATAAGTATTATTTTTTTCAAATATGTATTAGTAAATAATTATGTAAGTATGAATAATAAAGGTGCAACAATAACAGTTAAATCTTTTATTATAAATTCCCATCTTCATTAACCTGTTTAGTTTCTTCTGCACTTTCTTTACCTAAAGTCTTCCTTCCCCCCTTCGCTAACAAAGCAATTCTTTTATGAATGTACAACATATCTTTGGCATAGGCACTATTCCCAATGTCTACTTTAGTTTCTTTCTCTTTTTCAACTCTTACGTTTCCCTTAACTTCAAACGACTTCTTTTCTTCAACTACTTTCGTATTATTTGCAGTTCTCAGTGTCTCATCTAAAACTTCTTTTGAGGCATCAATAATACCATTGATTGGTTGAGTAGGTCTGATAATTTTCACGAATTCCAATTCATCTTTAAAAGAGGTTTGGTAATCATTTTTTGTATCACAAACATGCATAGCAACTTCTTCGTAAACTGAAATAATTGTTTCTTAAATTATATCCTACTAATATTATAAACAGCAGAATTTGTAGGTATAGATGGATGGATGGATGTTTGTCACGCAAAAACTACTGAACGGATATGGATGAGATTTGGCTTTATTTTAACCCGGAATTCCCACGGAAAAGGGAACTACGCGGGTGAAACTGCGAGGCGCTGCTAGTACTTCCATAAATCAATAAATGCATGACGACCATTTTTATTTGTACTAAATAGTAACTTATACAGGGGTAAAGGTATTTAATGATTAACCTCGAAAAGGCGGCTTAGGTAAATCAAGACTAACAACTTTTGTAAGTTCAACTGACACCTGATATTATCATCCCTGCGATTGGGACTTAGAAGACTTAGTGACTTAGTGCGTCTATAATATGCAGTGCCATGCATCATCATCATGACAGAATTTGTAATTCCTAAGATTTCTTCATATTGGACATACATTTTCATATATATTGTAGTTTAGTCGTTTGCTTTCAAATATTACCCCCAGAGATAACTAGTGCGCAGGGCTAACAGTTTGACGTGCTATCCAAGGGTTGTAACATCGCAAAACTGACTCTGGACGGACTGGGAACTTTTCTGCCTTGAAAAATCCCAATGATAGTTCTTGGTCCGACCCAGGATATGAGCCTGCGACTTCATTATATGCAGTTGAACACAAGACCGAAGACCATCGAAAATTGAATGATGAAGGTAACTTTGAGGTGATCATTTCAAAAGCTTCGGATGTTAACATAAGAATTGGTATACATAAAATACATACGTCAAAATTAATTTGAAAGAATACACAATAAGAGAGGAAAGTAGCAAACGTGCCACGCGGCAGGAAATGATGCTAGAGCCGATTCACCATAGACTGATGAGTGATGGCAAAACAGCTCCCTGAAATATTGGGCCAAAAGTTATAAAACAAGTTTAAACAAACTTATTAAAAGTGAAAATAGGTCGATTTTTGAATTAAAAAATCTTTTGCTTGACAAGACGCTACGTAGTATTAAAGAGCTTTAGATAACGAGTACAGCAAGTATGAAATAAAATCAACTAAACTAGTACCTGATGGGAAAGGAGAGTCCTTGTCTTAAGAAATTATATTATTATTATAATCGCCTCCTTTCATATATATGTTTTAAAATTCTGACGAGTCATAGCCTTATATAGCTTTAATAGCTCATTTAATTTTAATTATATACTTTCATTTTATGTAGGTATGTGACAATAAATTATCTGAATCTGCTGTGTTTTAGGTATGGTATATACTGACTGCCAGCTGATTTGCAATTCGCTTTGAACATAGTGCAGATGCTATCGAAATACGCCAAATGACTGACTTCTTCATCGAACCCACATACTTTAGGACCTCCTGATTCACAAAGATCGTATTCCTTACAGTAGAAATCGACATCACGCCTTTTCTTTTCTTTCTGAAAATAACAACGAGCTAAATATTATGCTTTATTACATATTAGGGTATTTTTTAATCATAAGGCCGTATTTTTAGAGCTAGTGTATGTTTTGTGTTATTTATTTTATCCTTAACATTGTCGAGTTACAATTAAAGCAAGATCCTTTCAGTATTTTATCTATCCATCTTACTTTCGCAACTTTAATATTAATGCTAGAGTATGATGCAACTAACGCACAACATAGAGCCAGCTAGGAACAATATCTTCGACCTCGCATGAACTAACGCGATGTCTCACCATAGTAATAGCAATTTTACAACCATTTTAACCATTGTGGTCTGGGCATTTTGACATGTTATTTTATTATTATTTTTAGAGCTAGAGCGCACTAGTGACTTTTGTCAGCGTGACTGTTTTGTCTTTCTTATCAAGTCCGTGGATATGTATGGAGATGCGCGCATGTTACGACGTGACAACTGGGTGATATTTCACACATCTCCATACATTTGATAAGAGTGACAAAAAAATCACGCTGACAAAAGTCACCAGTGCGCTAGTTACCGCTGCTTCTGGTACGATAGCTTAAAAAATACATAAATACATTTTTTACAGGTTTTTAAATTTGCTAAATTGTAGCCATTGAACTTGATCCATTCAATAATTTTGTGTTGTCTTCGGACAAAAATCTACATTTATTATGACTATTATTAATGTAAATAGGAATAATCAGAGCACCTGGTCAAAGAGACGCGTTACTTAGAGCTGGTGAGTATCTTTGACATGATGATTTGAGCGGGGCAATGCAGCCAGTATTGGGGATGGTTCTATTGGTAATGGTAAGGATCTGTAGCGCAACAGTTAGATACATTTTTCAATTTTCATTACTAGTTGTACTATGTTTATATTCTATAGTTGAATATCCTTTATTATAACGTACAGTAGGATTATCACTGCACCTACTTATAGCATACTAAGTATAATAAATACTACTAAGTATAATAAATTATCAAACACAAAACTCTTGAATGATTTGAAAGAACATAATTTTATTCTGTTGTCAAAATTGCCATCATGTAGACTTACCGAATCCAGAGTGTATGAACTGATCAGATGAACAAAAGCTGATAAATGCAAGGTATCATTTAAATTTGGTTCAGCAAATAATTTTTGTTCATTTATTCTGCATTTCTTCTCAAAAAACTATCTTACCAACACCGAAGATTATTTTAGCAATCATTTTATGTGATGTGTGAATTATGTGAGCACATGGAAATTGAAATGAAAACAAATTACACGCTACGAGTCTTTAGCTTTTCATGGCTCTTTTATTTAACATTTTACATACAATTTCATTTGTAGCCATAAAATCTGAAAACAGAAAAATCAACAGCTTGTTAAATCTTCAGAGTCACAGGCTGCGAAGGTTGAGACAGTGTTCACAAAACAGCATCACCCAGCCCCAAAAAATGCAGAGCCTGTGTTATGAAAACCAGATAAATGGCTTCATTTTGAAGATGGAATTTCTACATGTTTTTCGACTGCATAATTTTCATTAGAAAACACAAACACTCATCCTCGATTCTTATATTTTCAGGCTAAGCGTAGCGTTTAGAATATGCAAAAATGAAACAAAAACGATCATAAAGTCAAACATTATTGAAGTGAAGAGAAATTATTTCAAACATTTTACGTATTCTACCCAAGACAGCAAATACTGCGTATGGCCACTGAGATTATACAAACATTTTTGCCACCGCAGCAAGAAACATAAATATTCAATAGAAAAAGCAGTCCTTCAAAACAGTGATTCTGATTCTGAATGATTGGAGTTTCTATTCAATAGTTAGCAATAATCGCTTACCAGCCCGATGTTCACAATTATATTTAAATACATCGCATTGATCAGCGAACATTCCTATGCTATTTGTGTGGCGGTCTCTTGCGCAGATTCTTTTACTGCCTCCTCTACAGGTCTCACTCTTTGCTCTCCAGCACCAGTAATTATGGATAGTGGGATGCTGCTTGTACTTCCGTGGCTGACTTCGACGCATGCCTATAAAATAAAGGCCTAGAAGATTATCGTAGTGGTCCATCCTTATATTATGTATTAAATAAACCATTAGGCTCCGTTGAAACTTCTTAATTAACAGACAATGTAAAACGATCAATAAGAATTTTGCCTAAACTAAACTGGACTAATTTGAAAGCACTGAAACTAAAGCAATACTTTTTATTTCTAATAGAATCCTTTTGTTCTCATTTTAGCCTAATCCTGAGATCCTCTGACTTTAGCCTTATTGTCTTATGGCCCATCATGACTCCGCAAGACACCTTCAACATAATTGTTACAGAACATAAAATCCCCTTCAACCTCCAGCAAATGAAAAAAGCAACCAATTTCCAACAATATATTTTCAATAAAAGCTATTATTGTTATTCCCTTTGCCTTAACGTTTTATCTTCCATGGTAGTTTTGAATTTCACCAGTTTAGCCCTTTTAACAGGGATCTTAGATACATTTATAGGTTTCTTAGTCTTTTTACCGTGGTTGCTGTTCTCGTTAAAACCACTACGGACTCCATTTAGGATTACGGTTCCATTATACATCTCCGTCTCTTCATGTTTTAATAATTCTTTGCTTTCAGGTAGGTCAAGATCCTGGGGAACTTCTGCTGCATCAGTGAATTCAATAGAATTATGACCCATGTTGAGTTTATTAGGATTGTTTTCATCCTCGAGTTTTTCTGGGATGTTTCTCCGATGTTCACCGTCCTCACTTCTTGATCTTCCCTCTTGGCCGTAAAGAGATGGTAGATCTTTGCAGGTGTTCATTGTAACTTTTTTGTAATCTGTAATGATATAAAAGTACTTTGATACACGTAATAAAGTAATAAATTAAATAGGACAATTGACGCGTTATCATTAAACCCCAGCCTATTAGAGCTTTTGTTATGGGCACTAGATACATTATACTGCCTAGAAACACGTATATTTTTTATAATTCAAAAAACCTAAATAAACCTTTCTTTAGTTACGGTGTAGTTTACCATAGGTACGACGCTATACTGTTCATAAACCCAGAACTATTGGCCATCGATCTTGAGCGATGAGTGGAGTACAAGTTTTTTCAACAGGACGGATCTAAAACAGGGCTTTATGCTTATCAATTCTGACGGCACCTTGACTGATATCATTTTCTCGACTCGCCAAAAAATTCTAATTCAGTAAATAAGCTTAATTAATAATCAGAATAATGTTTTTCATTACTAAATTACAGCAATACTACATTGGGTGATTACTTTTGCCCCACTTTTTTGGATTTTAGAATTTTGGTAAATAAATTTGTTGAGTACCGTTTTGGTTCCATGTATTTGTTGTTTCGTCGTTTTAAATATAGCTTAACCTGTATGTTTAGTGAAAACCAAACAAACTTTTACTCTTATCTTATGTTACCTTTGTCATAAAGACAGTTGAATTCTTCAATATCACAGGAGTCAAGGAATCGGCGCCGTTCACGGTTTCCATTGATGCCGCACTTCTCGTGATTATTGTGAACACACGTCTTCGCTTTGTAACATTTCTAAAAAGATTCGTAGTTTGACGAATGCTTCATCAATGCTACCGGGTTAACTACGAACCTAGTTTTTGTTGAACGAACAAGAACTTTTGTGAGGATGCACAACCCTGAAGAAGGCATTGGTGTTCAACAAAAACTAGACTCGTAATGTAGTTAGAGACCGCAGAATAAAATGATAATGTCCCAATTCAGTCTTTATCTATTTTTATCTGTCTACGTACGTTTATTTCGTAAGGTATGAAATTAGTTAGATACCTTTCAATTAAGTTTATTATCCATGTCCACGAGAGCTTCTGCTGACAAACTGTTGTACAGTTTGGCAAAAACTCTACGCCATAAGTTTTTTTCCCCACTTTAACTCATCTCGTTTATGCTTAATAAATATATTATTTACTAGTACATACAAGCGGTTTTACTCGCGTTGTTTCTATGGAAACATTTCAAGGCTATTTCTATCCCATGGTAACTGATTTATGGGATGAAAAGTAGCCTTTTTTTTATTCCAGGGATACAACTACGTTTATTCAAAGTTTAAGCCCGATCCATTCAGTAGTTTTTACGTGAAAGAGTTACAAAAATCCATACATGCAACTTTCTTTTATAATATTAGTGAGGATTTGTTTATTGAATTAACCCGCTTCGTACTATAATAATTCATTAAAGTACGAAACACACAGAAGCCGGAGGCGGAGCGGAGGCGAAGGCGTGCGAGTTGTATTCTGTTGAATCATATGAAAGCCTACACACACACCGCAGGCGGTGGCGTCGCGGTGCCATAGAAAAAACCGCCACGCCTTCGCCTCCGCTCCGCCTCCGGCTTCTGTGTGTTTCGAACTTAGAAGATTAAAATTTTTAGTTACAGATCATTGCAATTTTGGTGACCTGCAATGGCGTGCGTGGTGATTATTTTTTTCATCTCTATAAGGAAGAATCTATTTTGACTGCTGAACATGCTTCCCCAGATGAACATGGTATTGATAACAAATAAAATCAATAAACAAATGGTTAGGTAACAAAGTTGATGAAATGATTTTTATTATATATTATTTTATACTCACCTTTTGAATACTATCAGGTTTAACCTGTGCTTCTGATTTATATAAAACACTCAACAAAACCAGTAATCCTAGAAAGGACAAAAATAAGTCCATAGTTTCAAGGAAAATTCTCAGAAATCCCTTAAAAACCTGAAAATTTTAAACAACGTTGCACGTACGGAGCGATGTATCAAAAATCATGTTGAAATATTTAACATTAAAACTTTTTATAGCAGTTCAAAGAATAAAACAGTGTACTATTTATTTATTCCAGCATACAAATTGAAACATTGTAAAGGCATGATAAGGTTGAAATTTTCGAACTTTTTGCTACAATTTCATTTCAGAATGAAATTGCAAACAAACTCTTTATACAAAGGTTGTGGTAGAGAGGGTTGTGGTACATTTTATTTATTAAGTTACTTTAATTACACGTGTTTCGGTCTCATTTCGTTTTACGAAACCAACACAATAGCTTTATTTAAACTTAAAAATGGGCTTCATTCAATTCCTAAGTTATGATTAAGCATTTTATATTAATTTTTCAAACAAATTGCAAGGTTTGGCAAGTTCTTTAGATCAGAAATTAGTGATTTTTACGGAGTTAACCTTATGGATACCTACTGATATTATTAAAATCATTGAGTGATGTTGAGGATACCTTGAGACATAATTAAGTTCTGATTAAAACTTATAGTTCTTTATGTTAAAATAAGGTTTTGGCCTACTGTTTGCAACCGTCTGCAGTTAGCTCTTTATATAATTTTTAATTTGTTATTAAATGTCTATTCCTTGATTGTAATTTTATTTTCTAAGAACTGAAAAAACTAATACTTAATATAAATTTTAAGAGATGCTTGCATATAAAAAAAAAGGTTTAGAATTCAAGGCATAAGAAGAGATAAATATTCTTATGGTCAAGGTTACTAGGAACCTTAGTTGAGGCCTACCTTTGAGAAAGAGTTAAAAGTCAAAGATATAAATATAAAATATAATTCGAAAGGGTATGAAGTCAAATAGAATTATTTGAAAAAGGTTCTAAGAACTAGACGCTATAAATAAAAAAACCTAGCGAGCGACGAAATGATATAAAACATCCTTACTATAAAAACGTGAAAGTTTATCTGGATGTATACAGGATGTAAGATTTAAATCAGTCACCTAAAGTTGTTGAATGTTGTATTGAAAAGATAAAATGGATGGTCATTTCGAAAATTGAATAAATTAAAGGTTATGAAAACAAGGCATTTCATTAATTTTAGACATCACGTTTTATAGTAACATTTACTCCTTAAGACCTATACAATCGATATCTAAATATAAATAATGTTAGTTTTATTTTTCAAAACATCCGGATTCGATTACCGGGCTGATTACAATTTTTTATTAAATGCATGATGTAATTTTTCTTGTCACTAAAATCGATGACATGGTTCCTAAGAAGAGATCTTCGTAAGTCTTATAGTTTCCGACTTTCCCATACTGAACCATTTAAATGTTACACCCTTTATATGTTTCCATAAAAGTATGGTTGTTTGTTCTTTTAATAAACATTGTTCTAGCCCTAGAATAACATATTTAGGCTAATTTTTATCCCATAAATCAGTTCCCACGCGATATAAATAGCCTTGAAACGTTTTTATAGAAATAACGCTTGCGAAACCGCGGGTAAATGCTAGTCATTGTATAAATAGTGACCACCAATACATGCCAATAATGCCAAACTATTGGTTATCATCTAGGTACATACTAATAAAGTTTACAATGTCTAACCTACGAATTGCCACTTGGTAGGTATAAACATTGATTTTATCAGCCCACATATTGCTATTGAAAGCGAACAATGGATAACGAATCAAATACCTACAAAGAACAGTTTTCTCGAAACGGCCTAGAATGAACGCTGTATTTTTCGGTATTTTTATTTGTTTTGTTATTTTGTGTGACGGTAAAAAGCCGAGGGTAAGTTCTATAAAAGGTATAAATCTGAGTGATTCTATATTTTACCCAACAAGTTGTGTAACAATTATGTCATCATCATCATCATCAGCCCATATTAGTCTACTGCTGACATAGGCCTCCCCTAATGAGCGCCATAGCGCCCTGTCTTCAGCTTGACGCATCCAGCATCTGCCAGCAGTCTTGCGCAGATCGTCATCCCACCTGGCCGTCCTACACTACGTTTGCCAAGTCGCGGTCTCCACTCAAGAACACGTTTACCCCAACGGTTGTCGGTTCTTCGCGAGATACGGCCGGCCCACTGCCACTTCAGCTTACTAATTCTTTGAGCTATGTCGATAACTTTAGTTCTCTGTCGGATGTATTCATTACGAATTATGTTCTTACTAGTATATGCCCGCGGCTTCGCACGTAATTTTTCTATTGAAACATTTCAAGGCTATTTCTATCCTGAACTGAAACTGATATTTGTGATGAAAAGTTTTAAATGTAAAGATATTTCGTTACTAATTATTAATGCGAAAGCTTGTTTGGATGTATAGATGTAGTATGGATGGATGCATGTTCCTCTTTCACGCAAAAACTACTGAACGGATCGGGCTTAAATTTAATATAGACGTAGTTCTAGCCCTGGAATAACTAATATCAGTTCCCATGGGAAAGAAATAGCCTTTAGACGTTTCAATAGAAAGAATGCGTATGAAGCCACCAGCGGAGACATGTAAAGAAATAGTGCTGGACAATCCAAACAGCATCATCTAGCCACCAAACTTAACTGATAAGAAATAGTACTTTATTTATAACTAGCGACCCACCCCGGCTTCGCACGGTTTTATTATACGTATAATAAAACCGTGCGAACCCTTCCTCTTGAATCACTCTATCTATTAAAAAAAGCCGCAACAAAATCCGTTGCGTAGTTTTAAAGATTTAGATAAGCATACATAGGGACAGAGAAAGCGACTTTGTTCTATACTATGTAGTGAATCTGTGCTTATGAATTAACAACGAATCAATTTCCTTTTCAGTCAACGTGTATGGAAGCTCACATTTGCATGCACACCAAGAAAAGAGTTTGTGGATTAAACCCATCGACAAGAGAAGTCAGGTGGTTCATAGACAAATGCGACGTCTTGGAGTTTAATTGTGAATACAGAACAAGTAGGTTACTAATTTCATAATCAACCTATATTAGTGCAAACCTGGGCAGTGGGCATGGCTTACCCTAATGAGCACCATAGTGCCATCTCTTCAGCTTGACGCATCCAGCATCTGCCTGCAGTCCTACGCAGATAGTCATCCCACGACGCAAATGCTACTAAATAAATCGCTTCACCATTTCAATAGTAGTGTCAAAATGACAGTGTTAAACTCTTTTTGGTATTCTACTATCACAAACTTTTTGAGGTTCATTCATAACTGTACCAAATGCAGAGACGTCATTTTAGCCATCTTGATTATATGACGCTATTGAGACCTTTGTGTTGAAATTAGTGGAATGCGGTCCCTGGCCGGAGGGCGTACTACCTACTCTTTCTTTGCTGATTCACCGTCTCTACTCAAGAACATGTTCTTCGCTAGATATAGCCGGCCCACTGCCACTTCAGCTTGCTATTTTCAGCTTATAATGTAACATGGCAATTCTGCTCGGCGATTGGTATTGGTATTTTGAAAGGCGCTATTTAAACGTTGTTGAACATAAAATAATTCCAATATGTCCGACACAGATAAGAATACTAATTGTAGGTACTTTTTAATGGGTGGTTGGTTGTGAAGAAAAAGTTTTATAAGCTAACTCTAACAGCGGCTTCGCATGCATTTTTTCAGGATAGTAATAATAATGCTCGACAATCCACACAGCACCATCTAGCCCCAAAGTAAGCTACTCAAAGTTTGTGTTATGGGTAACTACTAGATAACTGAGATGAAAATGATGAATGAAAATAAATATCAATCCAGACCTAAATCAACATCTATGCAAAGGTTTAACTCCGACCCTAGTTTTTATTGGACGAACTAGGAACTAGGCTCATATTCAACTCGCTTATCAATGGCCTAAAATCATAATGGATTCGTCAATCTACGAAATTTTATAATAAAACATTTCACAACAATTTCACAGCATGTTGACGTGAAGAGAAAATACTAGGGTCGGAGTTAAGTCGGAGAACAATAATCTTAACATCCAAACTTTCGCAAATTTAATATTATTGTGGTTATCTACACATTTCTTATAAGTACACGAATGTTTCTAAGCTATTATTTGACGGCGATTGCGTGGGTGATGTAAAATAATATTAAACTTGATTCTAGCTGAAGTTTTTCGTATTTACGTGGAATTTCGGTCACTTAATTTACAAAAACAAATTAATTTACACCCACGCGGTATTGTTTAGGAGTTTTTAAGCGTGGTTTCTATTTTCGACTTGAGGCATTATATTCACTTATTTCAGTTTAATACTATTAAGAGTATTTTAAAGGGCTGGCATTATCCGAAAGGTCAATTTTGAAAGGGCAGTCAGCAGCACTTTTAGCTAACTTTACGACGTTTATTGAAAAAAAATGTATGTTCAAAATGTCAATGCAAACGTATTTCGATATCTTCTTTAAAATCAGCCTTCGAGCTAAATTTTATTAGTTGGAGAGGTTACTATTGACTAAGACTAATGATGTTTTAAAGGCCTATTACACTTCACGGTTTACCGGAACGGTGCGCCGTGACGGCGGAAAGGACGTTCTGATTACACTGCACGGTCGCCGCCTTCCTAACTCAGTTGCCTGTCGAACGTAGTAGGAGTATGGCGCCTGTGCTCTCAAAATTTCAAAAAATTGGAATCGCCCTTGCCGCAACTGCGGCTGTAAATGTGAGAAGAAATAAAAAAAGAAAATGTTGGACCAAGCAATATCTTCTTTTATGAAACAAAATGTGTAATATGAACCTCTTGCATTCGTTCCATAAGTTAGGCATGTCTTTATACAGTTCTAGAACATTGGACAATACATCCTTTTCCTTTTAGGAAGTCATTTTTGCACGCAAGGCTCGCTGATGCACGTCCGCTCACAATGAACGCCTCGCGCGACTGAGCGGCCGGTCTCTCTGAACGCGATTACATTTGCCGGCGCACCGGTAGTTAGGAAGTTAGGACGGCCGGGAGCGCACGGTGTTCCGGTGTCGGCTTCCTTTCTTCCTAACAGCGATTACACCTTCCGTTTTAAGCTTCCTAACTCTTACCGTCGACGGTGCACCGTAAAGTGTAATCGAGCTTTTAATAACCTTTTTAACGTTGATGGTCATAGAGATCCAATTGCTGACTCGTCATATAATTAGCAAAGACAAAGCTTACCTAGCTTAACACTTTAGGCCTTGGGCCGAATTCCACTAATTTAAAAACAAAGGTCTCAATGGTGCCATCTACCTAATCAAGATGATTAAAATGACGTTTGTGCATTCGCTTCTATTTTTTGCGCTTGATGAGACTTTCATAATTATAATGTCAAAATGGTAGTTATCATAAAGTTAGGATGTAGTGAAATTTTTTTAAGTCTATGGTTATAAACGTAATCGTCACAGCTAGAATGAATGAACTTCAAAAAATTTGTGCTAGTCACTGACCTCTATCTATACAAGTACGCTGGACCTCTGATATGCCGGGCTTTAGTGAGCCGATTTGATTTTCGCCATTTTGGCGCTGATCGTAGAAGTGGTCGGGAAAGGAACTAATAATAGAGATGGGACAATGAGATAAAATACATCGATAAAAGACATTTCCGACGAGTTGTATAATTAATATTATAAATTATATGGGTAATATTATAAAGCTGACTAGTTTGTTTGTTAGGTTGAACGCGCAAGTCTCAGAAACTGCTAGTCTTAGGATAAGCCGAAGCCGGACTAACGGGTACTTAGTATGTGGCTAGCTAGATCCAAAAAATAATAGGGAACGTTTTTTAAATAGAAATGTGTTTTATTCGGGATTCAGTGGAATAGGTCAGGTATTTATAGAAAATAAAAATATATGTACAAATCTTTAACATTTTTATTAGTTTTCGTCATCATTTTCATAGTTACATAGGTTACATCAAAAAAACTTCATACTTTGCGTTTAACAGGGAAATTTTAATTATTTTTGTAAATTTTATACATCACAACAAAATTACACTAAACATATCATTAAATAGAAGAATAATAGGTCAGGTATTTATAGAAAATAAAAATATATGTACAAATCTTTAACATTTTTATTAGTTTTCGTCATCATTTTCATAGTTACATAGGTTACATCAAAAAAACTTCATACTTTGCGTTTAACAGGGAAATTTTAATTATTTTTGTAAATTTTATACATCACAACAAAATTACACTAAACATATCATTAAATAGAAGAATAATTTTTGTCAGACACTGTGACTAAATAACATAATCTTCGAATAGACTTTATTACTTAGGGTAATACAATTCATTTTTCCTCCATACAAACGTAGAAAGCTAATTTAAAAGTGTAAACCGCTAAATTAAAAGTGTAAACCGTTCTAAGTATCCACCAGAGTTAAGATCCTTTGCGATTACTCATTATAGCATTTATTGATTCAAGAAAAATACATATTTTGGTTAGTAGTATCTTAAATCCTATGTTAGGTTTATCTAGATACTAGGGTTCTCTAAAACTGTTGAAAAATGCTCCGGCGGCCCATCTAAAGTTAATGAGCATATTTCAACCGAAACATCATGTAAGCGCATTAGAGCCTGACGAACAAGGGCACTTTTTGTATCGGCAGATAACCCATTGATAAAAAAATAGGCGATTGGTATTTTCCAATTGCCTTTTAAGGGAACAATCATAAAAACCAATGCGTCTTTACAATCAGATAAATCATTACTTTCAGAATCGATACCAAAATCAACATGACCACGCGTTACACCATCGCGACTACGAGTGCAACTTTTCTTTAAACTCATTTCATCCATAATTAAAGCACATATTAGTTTTTCACCTTTTTGTTATGCTCGGTCACTTTTAAGTTTCAAAGCATTAAAACATTCAACAGAGAACCCAGGATTCGCGTCGACAGAACTGTACCATGAACGTATTACACTCGGATGTGGTAATGCTAATTTGAATTTTTTTCGAACAAAGTTGTACGCTTTTGGCGAGTAAAAATTGAGAGTAATCGCAAAGGATCTTAACTCTGGTGGATACTTAGAACGGTTTACACTTCCGCCAGTATTTGCTGACATCCTTCTAAGCAACTGTGGCTTAAAATCATCATACTGATATAGCATATCCGCACAATCATCACCAATCAATTTTTTTTTCTTTAGTTCCCTAATTATAGTGCGTAAATTAGCGACGCTGACCTTTAAACGTTTCACGTTTTGTGACAAGGCTTTTACACGAGCTCTTGATTTTATCAAAGAGTTTTTAATTCTCTGCAATGATTTTTTGGATGACTTAGGAGAGTTTTCATAATGATGATCATGCTTGATACTATCGCAGATTTCGGAGAGAGACCTAACCTTCTTTGGAGGAGTACTCTGTTGCGGGTCGCAACTTGTGCTTCGGCGCTTTCGACCTAGAAACAAAATTTTTGTTAATCAACAACTAAACCACAAATCAAAAGTAAAAATATATCAATATACTGTTTTATAGCGCATTCTTGAAATAATCTACATACAAGGTGACATGACGTGGTCCTAATTTTATTGATTAAGTCCTTACCGCTCAAGTTGGTATTATTCTGATCCATAATTAATGTTCTTTTTACATCAACAGTTATTGTCGTAGGTACAGGGGGTGCGGGGGTAACCATCCTTGTTTCAGATACAGAAGGTGTAGGTAAATCCATACTTTCATGCGTTGAAGATACGTTTTCTACAAAAACATGATATTTTAATTTGAAATAAAACAGCCTTTTTCGTAATCTTAACCAATCAGAAGTTTTAACACATGGTGTAAGAACAGCTTCCCAAAGAACTGGAAGGGAGTATAGCCCATCATTCAAAATCAATATCTACGGAATTTTCATCAGAATAAAAATTTTATGTATGACCTATCTATCTATACATTTTAGAAATAATACGGTATTTTTATACTAACCGGCACTGCTACAGAAAATTGTTGGAGTACTGCACTTTTTCAAAGTAGTGCATGAGTTATGTTTAATAAAACAGTCATCAGAGAAGTGCTTTGAACAGATGTAATCATATTTTTTCAGACGCCAACTAGGTTGATTAATGTTTTTCAGCCATAATTCCAGTCTTATGTCTGTCGGAAACCTGTGAAGTATTTAAAAATTATATGTATTTGATAATAAAAATCGGTCATCGGCGATTTCCGTTCTTGAAAGTACATAGATATCTATAGGAAAAATATCGATAAGTTTTATCGACAGGTAACTTTGCAAGCACTATTAAACTTTATTGTTTATAAAAAACCGGTAATATGAAGATAAATATGTTATTATTACGTATAATAATGAAGATAGGATGAATTTGTTGAATATTAGCCGAAGATTAGCCGTAAATTCACTTACTTGTGGAATGTAACTCCACTTCCCTTCTGATAACGAGTTTTGCATAACACACACTCTTTCATAGTTTACCTATGAATGCCCACCACTTATTTATGTATGAACTAAATAAATAAGACATAACAAACAAGCTAAATCGCGTTAAACCACCAAAAACACTTTAAAAACACGGGAGATAATACAAACGAGACAACGGCCATTTGTCAGTTACGTCAGATTTAGCTGTCTTCCCTCGCATTGGGAAGCTTCAAATAGGCACATTCAAGAGCTGTCATTTCAAAGGGTATCAGAGGTCCAGCGTACTTGTATAAATAGAGGTCAGTGGTGCTAGTACTAAGATCAATAACTACGTTCCGTAGGGTAGATGGAGCAGAAGGTCACTGCCATCTTACATGTCGATGTAGCCGTTTTGATATTGTTTCGGTTTGTTTATATCACCAAGCGGCGACATGTCAAACCGCCGTGAATGTCAAATTGAGAAAATGAAAATTTGTGTTTTACATATTATGTTTTATTATGAGTTGTGTGCTGAAATATATCGAATAGAGAGCCTAATTTATAATTGCTGGTGTACATGTGGGTTGCAAAAGCTGTGTGGTTTCTTTATGTGAAAATATCCATAAGATAGTTTACCATCGTTCAGAACAGTAAGTCTATAGCCGTGGTTTTAGAGGATATATCATGTAATTTCTTTGCAATATGTTGAATTATTTGTAGTATATAGAATATTGTAACTGTTGCGTATTATTTTTCAAAGCTTATTAGCCTCATAATTCGATAATTTACTAAAATGTTAGTACGATACGAAAAAATGACATCTGATGTACCATTTTCATACCACCTAGTGAAGTACTGTTGTTGTCGATAGTTTATTGTCGATGAATGTCTAATACTGGTTGACAAAATGATGATTCAAAAGTAAATTGTCGTAGTTTGAGAATTATACCTACTTACCGAGATAGTGCTACGCTACCTACATGGACCGTCTAAGTTGGAGTTAGAAATCAAAACTTGATTATGGTGTCGCTCGCTAGTAAGATCTAGGAGACTAAAGATTGCAATGTAGCTAGAAGTTCACAACTAATTCTTATTTTTCACTTCTAGATATACAAAATTTCCAATAACAAAAGAAAAATAGAAACAAAACTTGAGAAGACATGTCTGGGAGCCATCATAGAATTCTCGTTAGTGTATTTTACATTTCCATGTTTCGTGTCACAGAATTGGATATTAAAGGAATTTTAAAACAAAACTGCTAAATAATACACGTGTAATTCTTGAGACATTTATTCTGACAATCCTGGAGTTGCCATCTTGTACAAAACATTTGTGTCAGACGTGGTGTTGCCACCTATACATAACACCTCCACCCTTATTAAACAACTAACATACCGAGATGATTACACAAAGAAAATAAACTTACAACTATTACTCACAGCAACTATCTTAACTTTAAGTATAGGATTACATCATAGGAAACTTAGTCTAAATGAAAAGTAAAGTTAATCTACATTACAGAATTAATTATTATATATATAGCTATGTATTTAAGTGTAAGTCTTATTTCCTAATCTATTTCTTCAAATCCAAATCGCTTAGGTGGTTGCCGTTTTCTTTTAGTATTATTATCTACAATGTCCTTATCACCTGTGCTAACACAAGTTGCCTTGTTCGATGACACATTGGTATTACTGGGAAGCGTACAAGATGACACTGGTTCGAAGTCAGCCTGCTCTTCAGATAAAGTGGGTGACATTACTATTTTTTCAGAACTACTCCTTCCCGAAATCCCTGCCTCACCCACTGAATCCTCGCCTCTGGTCGCAGGTATTGCCAAAGATTTCCTCGAATGCTTCCGAAGTTCGAGTTTTTGTGCCACTATATCAAATCCAACCATCTTATCAACATTACTGTTGTCGTTGTTGGCTGAACTTTTTTGTCTTATCTGATCGATATGCCTATGAATTTCGGTTCCAGATTCTGATTGTACACTATAGTTACTACTACCTAACCGCCTAACAACAGTACCTGGTAACCATTTATCCGAGCCCCTATATTCGCGGTACCAAACTAGTGCGCCCGGTGGGAGCTGACGCTGCGAACCCCCGGCATACTGCTCACTACGCTCTTGGCGCACGGCAACGCGAGTGTCCCGTTCTGGTTTTAGGTTATCTAACCGCATTCGTAGGTTACGGCCTTGTAAGAGATAGGCAGGGCTTTCGCCAGTAGTGGCGTGACTTGTGTTTCTGTAAGCTAGCAAAAATCGACATAAAGCTATATCTACACTAATGTTCTGTTTTAACGCCTTTTTTATTACTCGTTTACATAGTTTAACCGCGTTTTCGGCAGCTCCATTAGATGCTGGGTGATACGGTGCCGAAAAAATGTGTTCTATGCCATTATGCTTTAAGAAAGATTGAAATTCGGAACTAGAGAAGGGGGGCCCGTTGTCGCTCACTGTTTGCTTGGGAAGACCGAATTTTGACCATAAGTCCCGCAAGATCGACCACCACCAAATAGGTCAACCCTTCTATTGGTCCTAAAAAATCTAAATGAAGTCGCGACCATGGGCGTGACGGCCAGTGCCAGGAGCGGGGCGCCTGCGTCGGTGGAGCGTCGGCCACGGCGGCGCAGACGGAGCAGGCTCGGCATTCTGCTTCTACTGCCTCGTCGATGCCTGGCCACCACACATAACTACGGGCTAATGATTTTGTTTTAACTATGCCCATGTGTGGGTCATGAAGTTCAGCAATAATTTTTTTTCTGCACGAAGATGGAACTACTATTCGATGACCCCACATGATGCATCCCAACTCTGAGTATAGTTCATTTCTTCTGGTATAAAACGGTTTCAGTTCCTTAATATCGATATCTGCAGGCCAGCCGTCCCCTATATAGCTCAAAACTCGACTTAAAATTGGATCGCGTCTAGTTTCTTTTTTTAACACGTTGAAGTCTAACAACATTGCCTCTGTTGCGAAATGTAAATATGTTTGCTCTGGTATGTCTACCTCTTCGCTAGCAACCTCGTTCTTTTGTGATCCAATTAAGCGTGACAGAGCATCAGCCGTGTTCTTGTCCGTCCTAACATATTCGATATCAAAATCGTAGGCTGCTAATTTGATCGCCCAACGCTGCAGTCGACTGGCTGCCGCAGTCGGAATGCCTACATTTGGTCCGAAAATGCTAACCAGAGGCTTATGGTCGGTACGTAATACGAACTTCCGGCCATATAAGTACTTATGGAATTTTTCAACAGCAAAAACAATTGCCAGAGCTTCTTTATGAATTTGACTGTAGTGTATCTCATGACAGGTAAGTGAACGCGAGGCGTACGCCACGACGCGTTCCGTACCGCCTCCAGCCGCGCGCTGTGCCAGCACTGCGCCCAGCCCGCGCCCGCTCGCATCCACCGTCAACACAGATTCGCACTTCAAATCAAAATGAGTTAGAGCCTTTGTGCTACACAAGAAACGTTTGACCTGATTAAACGCAGTTTTTTGTTCATTTCCCCAAGCCCAATGTTTTCCTTTTTTTAAGAGGTCATACAATGGTGTTAAGTGAGCACTTAAATTCTTTATAAATTTGCCATAGAAGTTAACCATTCCTATGAATGATTTGAAAATAAAGGTTAAATGATAGCATCCAAGTGGTATCTAAGCACAAAATATTTCAGTTAAGTATAGTGGTTTTTTGAAGAGCATACGTGAAAATACTTTAAAAATAATTTCATTTATGATAATGTAACTAAGTACCTACCTAAGTTTTCTCACTGCTCATATCTTAAATAACGACGGCAACCAACCATCACCGCTTAACCCCATTTTAAATAAAAACATAATTATTATCAAGAAGATTTATCAAGTTTATGTAAGTTTTATACACCTTGCCTTAGTAGGTCTATAATTATATGCCTACAGGGTCAGGTACAGGTTAAGTAGATCCTTGAGGGGGTTGTAGTTTCAATCATTACCAGTTAATTGATTTAATCATTATTGACTCACATACTCCAAACTTAATATAAAACCCCACAAACACCCAAAAAATATAGGTGATTAATGAATATTGGTATATCTTTTCAAGTAAAAATACAGCTTGTGGATTTTAAACATAACTGAATTTATTATAATAATATATCATAATTTTATAATAATACATATACATATAATAATGCTGGACAATCCACAAAGCACCATCTAGCCCCAAAGTAAGCTACTCAAAGCTCGTGGTATGGGTACTAGATAACTGATATATTAAATACATTATTATACATAGAGGTAGATATACATTTTTTATAGTACATTGAAAACACCCAGACCAACGGAACATATATCTGCAGATCGTTCACAAATTAGTTCTGAGGGGTTCGATTCCCGAACCCGTAACCTCCTGCGTTGCAGGCGCTCCTTCGCCCACCGCGCTACATCGGTCGCCATGATCAACATACAATGCAGCGGTTACAACAAACCTGCTTACTGAAATCATAATTTAATCGATAAGTACAGAATTTCACGTCACTATTTTCACATTTCAGTAGAATGTCAGACAAGAATCATATTGACCACATACGTATTTGAATGTAACTGAAACTGAACTGAAGAATTATATCTATCTTTTTTTTTCATATGGCATACTCCCAAAGAGCAAGAAGGCAAAACAGTGTCAAATGTTCGTTTTTATAATGTTACATCTTTGTGCTAGTAGAATACCAAAAAGAGTTTAACACTGACATTTTGACACGATACTATTTATATAGTGAAGCGAAATATTTAGTGGAATTCGGGCCCAGAACCCTAGCGTGAGGATGGCATTAATAAAATGCTAGACAATACACACAGCTCATTAAGCCTCTAGGAAAACTGAGTTTGTATGTACTTATTTATGTAAAATGTATTTAGATACAATCAATAAGCATTTCCATTCAACTTATTGGAATAAATTCAATTCATTACGAGTGTATGCGAACAAACAAGCCCTTTCCTCTGATAAGGGAGCGGAGTTGGCCTAATACAGAAATACAATTTATGTATTGGAAAAATCAATTAACATGTGTTTACATGTAAGATTTTTCTTAAATTATCTACAAATTGTAATTTTCACCTTGATAAAATAAATAAAACCAATTTGATTTTGAAGCATCATAGATTTCAATCTGCGGCATGGCAGAATGGGAAACCTTCGGTGCTTTAACAAGTTTATTTACCTTTCTGTTCCAGAATTCAAGTCAGTTTCCAAGTCCAAGTGTAAACATGTTCCGCCTCTATAATGTTTACATAACAGGATCCTCGGAGTAAACGGGATGTTTACGAAACATAGAGTATCATAGACAATAGAGCAAAGGTTGAGAATTTCCACAAATTTAAGGTGAGCCTCATTTGTGGCGAATCTGTTGAGGTTAAAAGACATGGCGTTTAGTAAAATTTTAACAGGTAATGGTTTTTATGAAATTGTAAACTAAATGCACTTTTCGAGAAAACTTAATATGTGTATAATTTTTATTCTATCCGTTCAGTACCTAAACATACAATACCGACAAAATGTGTAAAACATTAATATCCATTGAGATATAATGCAGTGATTATTCTAAGCTTAGAATAAATTCTAAGATGCAGTGCATCAGCATTGCCATACAGCGTGGTAAAGCAGCCAGCGTCTTCGGGACGCTTCCGACTGGTATTGATATGGATCAGTTGAGCTACCTCTGGACTGTTTGTAAACGTCTGCAGTTAGCTCAATTGTACTACTTTTAGTTTGTTTGTGTTTATTCCTTGAGTGTTATTTTCTTTATTTAAGTATAAAGATTGAGTTGCACAATTAGTTTCAGTTTGTGTATATCTTCTCGCGGAAGACAGAGGCAACTATTTTTTCTACCTTATTCTGTAATTTTCAGTTTTTCTATTGGTCTGCGTCATATCAGTAGCGACGCATGGACCGCCGCGGGAAAGGGATAACGAAGACATTGCCATGGGGCGGAAGGTAAAAAAAGTAATGTCATCAAATCTTCTTTTCAAAATTGATCTTCTGCTTGTAACTCATACGCTTTGATCCCTAAAATTAATTAAACAGTCACTCAATGGTAGTATCTAGAGATGAGTAGAAATCATCCCTTTTTTATATTCAACTAGATGCGCCCCGCGGCTTCGCCCGCGAATATGAACTTTATACCATAGCAATAAAGCTCAAATTGACTACGTTTTAGTTACAAATCATTTGTATGGGAAAAAGAAAAGGGCTATTTTTAGGGTTTTTCCAGCAATAATTCTTATTTTTCTCGCCGTAAAAACCATCCTTGAACTTCAACGAACATTTTAAAAAAAGATTTGGCCAAATTGGTCCAGGCGTTGTTGAGTTATGCGCTTACCAACACATTTTGCGATTCATTTTTATATTATAGACTAGCAACCTGCCCCGGCTTCGCACGGTTTTATTATACGTATAAACCTTCCTCTTGAATCACTCTATCTATTAAAACCGCATCAAAATCCGTTGCGAAGTTTTAATGATTTAAGTCTTTGAATAATTATTTAATCATACATAGGGACATAGGGACAGAGAAATCGACTTTGTTTTATACTATGTAGTGATGTGACTAGCTGACCCGCTCGCTACTTCATTCGCGTGGATTTTAGTAATACCACATTGACTCTATTTTAGTTACTTTAGAATAAGAATTTCCAGAAATTCATTAGCGGGTGCTTGCGTTCTAAAAGGAACATATATGCAAAATTTGATCTTCGTAGTTCTAGTTGTTTCAGCGATCACTTGATGAGTCACCCAGTTTTCTCTTTTATAATATACTAGCGACCCGCCCCGGCTTCGCACGATATATCTATTAAAACCGCATCAAAATCCGTTGCGTAGTCTTAAAGATTTAAGAATACAAAGGGACAAAAGGATATAGGGACATAGGGACAGAGAAAGCCACTTTGTTTTTTACTATGTAGTGAAACCGCATCAAAATCCGTTGCGTAGTTTTAAAGATTTAAGCATACAAAGGAACATAGGGATAGAGGGACAGAGATAGCGACTTTGTTTTTTCTATGTAGTGCTATTAAATTATTTGGATATTCATCCTACTGAGATAAAAAAAACAAACAGCCCTGAAGTGAAGAGGCCTAAGTAATTCAGGGATACCTTCCTTATCACCATAATAATAATATTATTTTTAAAATCTCTTCACTATACTTTCACTGAAGGGGAATCCCTTCCTAAACGGGGATTTCCTTCTCTCAGGACACTTTATAATCTAGTAGTCTCGCAAACCAATATTTTTTTAGCAAATCAATAGTTTGCTATAATTTCTATTGATGCACTATGACTGTCATAGTGCAACTAAACCTAACTAATATATGTCTGAAATGTATTTTATAATTGTACTTAGAATCTAAGAAATAAAATTATCTTCTTTTTTATCTTCTTTATCTTCACATGGATCTTCATGTTATTTGCGAAATACAGTTGATAAATCACTACATAGTATAAAATCGCTTTTTCTGTCCCTATGTCCCTATATCCCTATGTCCCTTTGAATGCTTAAATCTTTAAAACTACCCAACGGATTTTGATGCGGTTTTTTTATGTACAGAGTGATTCAAGACGAAGGTTTATATAATACTACGTATAATAAACCTGTGCGAAGCCGGGGCGGGTCGCTAGTAAGTTAATATATTAAATTCAATTTATTAATGTCATGGTTTCTCAGATGGGTCCAAAATGGTGCAGCATGGCCAAGGTGTGCAATCACGACCGTGTCCCCATCTGCGGGATCAGCCACGCCGGGGATGTCATGGGATTCAGGGACCTTTGTGACATGTTCGACTTCAACTGCATCCGACGAAGGAGTTAGTATAAACATGGTTACGATTATTTATCGGAAATTTCAACTTCACTTGAGATAATTTATCGCTTACTTAGTGTACCTTGGGAAACTACACAAATTATAGGGCTTCAGAGACTTGTGACATGTTTGACAAACTGCATAAATCAAACATAACTACGACTATTTATCGGAAATTTAAATATACTTAAGGGAATTTATCGCGTACATTGTGTATCTTGGGAAACGTAGGGTACACATACAAAATACGAAATGTTTATTTTATTACAGAATTTTACAATATATAGGTATTATTATGAGCCCGAAACGTCCTCTATGTATAAGATAGGTAACTGTATGATGAGGCAACGCTATTCCATATCATTTCACTATACTTTGAGATAATGTAGTTACAACGAAACTTATAACCAACATAACCTCCCTTTACATATTTTCAGATTACAAACAAACCGGTTGTCCTGAAGACAAGTCCCTCCTGACTGTTTCTCGTCGCCCTACTAGCAACTACTATGACGACTAACACACTTTAAGTCGATGACTCCAAACTAGCTGAGTTTCTACGCACCTTTTAGCAATTAGTTGTCTAAACTAGCATTATTATGTAGCAAGTTTATTATTATGTTATTAGTAGTACTGTAGGTTATTGAATGATCATTTAGGCAGGATATATAAATATATATAACCTAATTATCTTTCTCAAGTACTTACTCAAGAAGTAATTAGTGTAAATAAGTTGATATCAATGTGACTTTAATAAATGCATTTAGCACAGATTTGTTGACATTGGTTTTATTATATTTACCAACTAGCCCCGGCTTCGCATGGTTTTATTATACGTATAAACCTTCCCTTTGAATCACTCTATCTATTAAAAAAACCGCTACAAAATCCGTTGCGTAGTTTTAAAGATTTAAGCATACCTGCATAGGGACAGGGATATAGGGATAGAGAAAGCGCTTTTAAACTATGTAGTGATGATGATAAACGAAAATAGAATGATTATGACGAGCAATATGGTGCGGTGGGCGAAGGTCCGCCTGGTTGCGGGTTCGATTTCCGCCTTGGGAGAAATGTTTGGAACATCTGTACTCGCTAATATTATTTACTGGGTTCTGGTTGTTTTCACACAGAAATTAATTCCCTCGAGGTACAGAATTACTGCCTTTCGGCTTATTACAAATGTTAAGAAAAAAACAATGACAGTTCCTGCATGTGATGATGTCTCTGATCTAACAATATACCTAATGTTATGGTGTGTCCAGCCTGACCAAACGAACGAAAGCGAGCGAAGGCTAAAAACCTAAAGCTAACGTACCAGCGCTGCAGCGTGGACGTCGTCGCCATGGCGAAAGCAATCCTTAGGCAGGCCTCCGTTCACCATCGGACGTGCTCTATCACCTGCTATCGCTGGGTTTCACTCACATGCGTTTATCTAAAGAGCACACATCGTCGAATCCCATTTGTTCGCTTTCGATCGCTCTCGTTCGCTTAGTCTAGATAGACCCACGATTAATAATAATAATAATAATCTTCCTGGCCGATTTCGGCTATGGAGACTCGGTTTTGTGTATTTTTTGTATTTTTATTTTACCCACGATTACATGTAGGTATAACCAACACCAGCAGTTAGTAGATAATATTCGGAAATAGAGATAAATCCAAGCCTACCTCAAGTAAATTAGGGATAGATGCCTCTCTTGTGTAAAAATTTGGCACTTCAAAATTTACCCTGTAAACACTTAACACAACACTTAAATATGGTTTTATGAAAACAGTTACTAATTATTTATTTAAAGAGTATAAAAACTTAAGTTTATGTTTCATGAATAATAAATTGTTTCAGTTCTACAAATAAGTGCTGTTATCGTGAACTCTTTTGCAAGACCCTCCCATTCCGACGCTTTCCTATTGTTGTAGCAAAACAAGTGACTTCGCTGAATTCGGGACACACAACACTATTGTTCTGGAAAATAGAAACGTGGAGAACAGCGATGTACTCAGAACTTGATTCAAATCAACTGGAATTAATAAGTAAAACGATGTCATGAAATCATTCACTCAAACTTCTGTCTACCTGGAAACGGATGAGCTGTTTAATACCCACTGTTCATCTATGTTTTTGTTGTTTTGTTGAGTTTATCGTACTTAAGAACTCTCCGTGTTGTTTAACTACCTGTTTATATTGTATGTTTTATCTTAAATTAGTTATAGTTTTTAATCTTTATTAAGATATGAATAATTATAATTTTACAAAAAAGAGTACAACAGTAAGAAGATAGGTACCTACAACAGATACGTTAACCTTATAACGCGCTTTGGTTGGTGCGTTGTGGATTTAAAAAATGACCCTACTACGTATCAATTTCTTATCTGAATATACCTAGAACGTGTTCATACTAGGTATATTCAGTTGTAAATTGATTTAATAACACATACACTGGATTTTGTTTATCATAAATTGTTCTAATAAATTCTCTTTCAGCCAGTGGTCGGGGTATCTAAGTTTCCCCCTATTCAGACCTAAAATACGAGTCTGTGTTAATAACTCAGACAAAGACTTGCTTTACCAATCAATTCATTTCGTCCTCCGAACAGAATCATCATGACGCTGAGAAATATCTTAAAAGGGATTTGTGTCGTTTTACTCCTTATATCAAATGTGGACTGCCATATCCTCGGAGATAAAATATATGTGGTAAGTTTAAGTTCTCTTAACCAAATTTTTATTGTTATTATTAGAGTAAAAAAATACCTGTTTTTGTGAGACTAGCGTTTGCAAATCAATAACTGTTTTAAATAAATCCTAAATATACATTATCGTCAAGATATCTTAATATAGATTTTACGTGACAATCACTTTCAAATAGGAAATTATTTTTTACTTTTAGGCATTAAAAAATATAATTTATTATAGATATCAATCAACAGGCCGTAAAGTGAAAATAAAAAAATTTAAAACTATTTTTCAGTAGAGAATACTTTTAACTTTCTTACAAATGCCAAATATTATGATTGACACAATATTATATATTTTTCATTACTCACTCATCATCATCAGCTATTATATAAACCATACATACTTTTAATGAAGTGAACAATTAACTTGTGTGATTATTTCAGAACGAACTGAAGAAAATGTGTGAGCACGCGTACATGTGCTTCCACGACACTGTGATAGTTTGTGGCAAGTCTGTAAATGAAGCCAGGACGTTCCTGGACCTATGCGACCTTTATGAATACTCCTGCGAATTGAACATGGGTAATACATACTTCCTACTTCTTAAATGAGTATCATATCGTCTAGTAGGGCTTAGCTTGGGGCTAGATGATGCTGTGTTGTGTCCAGCAGTTTTTATTAAGGCTCAAACAGAATAAGAATTTCCAAAATTCATACGTACCAAAACCCACCACAAGAATCACTAATCTGCCTGCTTAGCGTAGTATAGATGCTGACACCGTGATTGCGTAATTAAAAGTCACGGTAGTTAAAATATAATTTTTTATATTTCAGTTTTCAGACACGTGAAAGAAGATGAAACATGCCCAAACGCGAAGGAATTGGCTGGTGGCGTGGGATAAATATAAGAAGCAATATAATATAATTAAGTATTTGTTTATCCTTCACTGTACTTATCCGCAAGACGTAACGTGAAAATCTGTAAAAGAACACAAACATTCGATCAGGAATATAATCGAACTATGACATACTAGAAAACTGTTTTTATGACACTAAAGATTTTAAGGACTTTTGTGACCAGAATCATTTAGAAACAAAAAGGTTTTTTTAATAATTATCTCTTTAAATTTTTTTTTTATAAATTTAAATTAGACGTCAGTCTCAGTTTGCATACCTACATTTATAAATTAAATTAAATTATTGATAACCTTACAAATCTAAGAGACGAGTGAACATTTTGTATCATCTTTTTCGGTTCCTTGATTGAAATTCGTTAATAAACATTAAGTATGGAAACAATTTTGTTGAAAATAAAAATAAGATTTCGAATGCAAAGAAAAGTTCTACTGTTGAAATACTCACTGTAGTTCATATAGCAGTTGATACTAAGCATATGACACATGTCTTCGAATAAAGATAATCCGTAAGTATCATCGAAGCCACATATGGATACGTCGTTTTTGCTTTTCTTACACGCAGCAGCGATGGTACACCAGACACTTATGGTAGGAGTAGCAGCTGCTGAATTATAACTAGATGTTCTGGAAGCTTCGACATCTTCGGAAGATTTCAGTTCGTTAGGACGACCTTCGTTTACATCTCCAGAAGATCTCTGGAATACGAAAAATATGTAGAACGCCACTATACGACTTGCTCAGTTATAAGGGTTCTAACGGAAGGTTAGAGCTGGCTAGGTCTATGCTTTTGGATAAGTAAGTCAGGACATACATTTGTTCTACTAAATGTCTCAGAAATGTTACCAAATTTTAACCGTCTGAAATCAGAAACATTACTCGTCGCTGCAATAAAATTATTATTATTAGTTGAAGGTTATTTTTTTATACCAAATGTGTGTTATGGTATGGTATAATAATGGGTTTTGGAACTAATTAAGCATTTGTTCTAAAACTACTACATAAATATAGTTTCCCCATGTAAGTATTTTAGCGTGTCTCAAATAATTAAATTTATTTGATCTTTGTAATGCATATCGCAATTTGTTCATTTCATGTCTACGTACACCATTTATAACTTTATAACTTGTAAACAACCGTTATGAATAAAAAATCTGAATCTGAATCTGAACTCAATCCATATTCTTTCAATCTTTGACAACAGCCACCGGGGCCTTATCGGCGTAGTAAATATTCGTGGCTACATCAACGTCTATTGGACTACGGTTTGGTTATTGATGATTAAAAAGTGGTTTTGAATTTACCTCTTATTTAATTCACATAAGCTGAAATTAAAAACAAAGGTGATTGTACTATATTTATTTATAAAAAAAACGGGACTTTGTTACTTTTGTTTCTATTTTCTATCTATGTAATTAACATCAACAAAGCCAAAGTAAATTGTAGAAATGTTGTTATAGGTTTTATTTGGTCATTGACGACAAATTAGCTGTCTTCTCCATCTTTCATTCTCTGCAAGCTTACGATAGGTCAGTCATCAGCACAGATCTTAACATCCTCCCATATGTCATTATGTTTTTCCCCATTTTAACTATGGGTATATTATCATCGTCGTCCGTGTATTTTTCTTCTTCATCTTTGTCTTTATTGCGGTGGTTCGTATGAAACACTTTTATTTTACCATGCGTTTCGGCGTTCTCTAGTTTAACATTACCATTTATGGTTTCTAGTATCTTTTTACTAAGATTTTCATTAGCTTCAACCATTCCTTTTATTTTTTCTAGGGCTTCTGTATTTTGATTCATTTTTTGGTGAACAAATTGTAGGAAAGCATCATCTGCTTTATCTACATGTCTGTCTGGTGTTTTTGAACCCTAGTAGAGGAAAAAATATTTTAAATACTCTTGAAGACTATGAGTTCAGCGAAACAACTAAGTATAAATACCGAAAAATTAAATATTAATTATGTTCTTTACTTCTGTTCTGTTTTGTTGTTTTTTTAACATGTTTATGGATACCTATTTAAATACTTACCGAATATAACTCCATTGCATCCGCATACATTGCATTATTTTCTTCTACAGCTAATATTGAAAGAGGAGCCAAAATAAGAACAGCAACTGCAAACAATATATCATTTTTCTTTGTAATTATTTCGGTAAATTTATATTATGTCTTCACACTTCTAAAACTACGTTAATTTGAAGATTTATGATAAAGATCATCCACTGATAGTTGATGGTACTAAATAATAAGAAATTACCGATCGGTAGCTCCATAGCGTCGACTGAGTAGGTTGAAGACTTCAAGTGGATTAAAAGTGGAGCTTTTATAGTGGCTTTAATTGGAACGTCGATGCAAAATCTTGATACTTGCAACTATTTTGAATTTAACCTAATACTCAAGTTAGACCTGTATAGTAACTTCAACGCATATAGACAAAAAAGTTGCAAGTTATTTTAAATTAAAATAAACGGTGTGCCTCCAGAATTAAAACAACACACCATATTCAGTAAAAATTGTGATCATGTCAAATGTGATATTAAATTAAAGCTATCGATTTGTACAGTTGAAACATTTTGAAAAAAGACCCAAATTTTCATCATAGAAGTTTGCAGAGCGATCTGAACTGGTTTTAGTAATTCCTCAGATAGCGAAGTCTCCAATTTATAAGGATAACTGATATCTACACATACAAACATAGACTCACGACTGTTTCCCAGAGGGGTAGGAAAAGACAACGGATTTTCACTTAGTACGTTTCTTGCATACCTCACTTGCCTCAATCACACATTCTTCATATATCCACGTCGGTTTAGGGTACTTTTGACCTGGCATAAATAAATTTGTATAAAGTAAATTTGTATAAAAATACTAATAAACAGAAAGTGCTCTATAACATTTGTATTATTAAAACCATCAAACTTGCACTTGTTATGTTATTACCATAACGTTATTTTTCAGCAAGTATCAAAACTAATGAAAACACACCCTTCAAATATGATTTGTAGTTGGTTACACAGACTTTGATTGAATTAGGGTTTCTGATAAGCATGTCTGAGTGTTATTATTTTGCACGCTACGAGGATTTAAAAATACTTTAAATTTGTTTCGGTGATTTCAATTGATTTCTTTGTTTTTACCCGACTTTATAAAAGCAGGAGGTTCTCAAATTGACTAAGTTTAATTACGTCAGTATTTTTATGATTTTGGTGATTTTCTTTGATTAAGAGCTTTACACCCATATAAAATTGGTGATAAAAGTCTGTCCAGTCGTTTTAAGACCGGATAACTTTGCAGATCGTACAATAATTTGTCCTAAGACGGGAATCGAACCCTCAAGCTACTGTGTCGCAGGCGGACTTTCTCCTGCCGCTCTACATCGGTCGTCAAATATCTATGAAGTTATAAAAATAACTTCATAGTTTATTGTGTTTAACCCAATACCAATAAAAATATTACCTATTGTACTTTATAGTATTGAATTTCCTTCGAAATTAAGTTATAAAACTTGTTTTCATAACACTCAATTTCCTCAATAGCTCTCTTTTTTGTTTTTATATCAATTGAAATTGCATTTATATTTACTTTCATTGAAAAGCTATAGATTGTGATGTTAAAATTTTGAAGCTTTAGGTTGTGATGTTAAAATTTTTGAATAATTCCAATTTACTATGACGAGAAACTATGTTTATTATATTATTTGGTAAAATCGTAATTTATTTTATTATTTATTATTTTCTCCCCAATTCCACTAATAATGATAATTGTTATCTTTGTTTTTAGCTCTACTACCGTACATAACTTTAGTTAGTTGCCATAGTGAATCTATGAAGGTGAGAATTAATTTTATACAGAATCACAAGGACGCTATTCTGCTAACCAATGTCATAGCAACATTTGTAGACACTTCAAGTCAACAATTCATCAGATATTTTGTATACGCGTTCAAAACCCCAACTTCACTGAGTGGGGTTTTGAACGTGTATACAAAATATCTGTGTATATAAGCGCAGAAATGTCCTGTAGAATCATTACAATCATCACATAGTATAGTAACTTTATTTTATAAACAAGACTTAGGTAGACAAACCACTTGCAAACAATACGAGAGAAAATAAAACACTATGTAGGTACATAGACTCATTATCCATTACGTACAGTTGATAGGATACAACTCGCACGCCTTCAATAAGATACAACTCACACGCCTTCAATAGGATACAACTCGCTCGCCTTCAATAGGATACAACTCGCTCGCCTTCAATAGGATACAACTCTCACGTCACCGCCTCCGGCCCAGCCCCAGCTTCTGTGTGTGACGGCTACTAACCATATCCTCTTTCACACAATCCAAACAAAAGCTGATATACTAATTTTATGATTAACTGCATATCGAATGGTTGGACTATTCTAGAACGAAGAAGAATGCAAGGTAGCGGACTTGTGTGTCCACGACAAGGTGCCGATGTGCGGGATCGACTCCTGCGGCGAGATGAGGACATTCATCGACACGTGTGACATGCACGAGTTCAACTGTGACAGTAAGAAAGGTAACATAGAACTGCTTTTACAGGGTTTCGTATGCAAAGGGTTAAACGGGACCCTATTGCTAAGTTACTTTTAGATCTGGATACCTTTTTTAAACTGAACGCTGCCAAGGGAGCTAATTTATTACTTGAAATACAGTACAGTTTTTTTGGATTCCGTACTCAAAGGGACAGGACCCTATTGCTAAGACTCCGCTGTCGTACGTCTGTCTGTTCGTCCGTAACCAGGCTGTATCTACTATGATAGTTATATAGGTGTTTTTTTTTTAGACTTATAATTCTGTTGACTCTATAACAAAAAATACCAAAAAATAGAATAAAATTAATATTTAAGGGCGCTCTCATATTAATTTTTAGGCGTTTTTTATAGATAATGCTACGGAACCGAGTTCGACTCGCAATTGGAATGTTTTTTTCGATATGTACGACCTCATAAATTCAACTGGTTGATGTAGTAATTAAGAGTTGAATCGAGAAAGATACCTACTAGAGGAAGAGTTCTGTCTATTTATAACACTACCAAGGAACGTAGTAATGCTAGATCTTAGAACACTACAACTGTGACCAACGATCCACCCTGATCCACCTGACAAGCGTAGTACTTATGATAATTTGCCAGAAATTGTTTTTGGAAAAACCAAAGATTCAAGTTTGACTACGTTCCGAAAACCAAAACCTTGGAAAACCAAAGATTTTTAATAACGTAGTCATGCTAGAATCTTTGGGAAAAAATTTTTCTAAATAGACTATATTTTTTATAGACTTTAGGCAGCGGCCTATCCACGAGTGCTGGGTGACCTGCAAGAGGGGGAGATCTTTCAAGAAGCCCGAATTCAGAACGGACTGCAACATCAATTCTAAGAATAATAGAGTCTAATAAAACTATTTAATCATGTCTATTTTGTTTATTTATTATCCTGGGTCAATAAACTGTTGAGATAGGTTTAAATAAGTGAGTTATCTTACTTCAATTTCCATCAGAAAAAAATATTCTATCAGGACTCTTGACTCTACCTATATAAAATCTTCAAAATATAAGTTCCTTACTAAACCCGTACTACTTATTAATATAAATAAAAATATTTTTGCCCCGCATGCCGTGCGTTATTAGAGTTTCTAATTTAGAAATAACGCGGTGACTGTGATTCTTCTCATTTTAAAATAACCTCTTAATCGTAACCTACCCTCGATAATACTTAATATACCTACATAATGTCATCATCATCATCAGCCCATATTAGTCCACTGCTGGACATAGACCTCCCCTAATGAGCGCCATAGCACCCTGTCTTCAGCTTGACGCATCCAGCATCTGACAGCAGTCTTTCGCTCATCGTCATCCCACCTGGCCGAAGGGCATCCTACACTACGTTTACCAAGTCGCGGTCTCCACTCAAGAACACGTTTACCCCAACGGTTGTCGGTCGGCGCCAACATAATGACACAATCCAATTTCCCAACCCTCATTAAATACCTAAACATTAGTAGTTATTGAAGTGGAAAATGTCAAGCATTTTACGACCGTAAAACTCCTGTGCAATATTATTTTGCGATGTAAAATCAGTTTCAATTTCGATTTACATAATTCAATGTTTCGTATCTTCACGGTAGCTTATAAAAATGTGTTGCTATAATGTTAGTGAACGTAATTTTTATCATCTGTGCCAGTTTCTTGAAAAGCTCCAACGCACACGTGGACAGTGCGAAGGTAGACATTTTATGTTTATACTAGCTGTACCTGCGGCTTCGTTCGCGTGGAAAATGACATTATGCAATCACATACCTTACATATTTCCATAAAAAGTTTCATCTCCTACTTCTATTTCACCCCCTTAGGCGTAAAATTTTTGATTGAATTTTGAATGTCATATTTATTTAAAAGTAGGTAATCAAAAACCTACGAAATAGGTTTCAAGCTTCAAAGATTACGACACTTCCATACAGACTTTCAACCCCTATTTCAATTGATAAAACTATTTTTAAAAGTAGCCTATGTCCTTTCTCAAGCTTAACACTATCTCTGGACTTACTAAATTTCATTTTAACCGGTTCAGGAGTTTATACTGACAGTCATACAGAGTTACTTTCGCTTTTTTATTAGTAGGGATTTAGATACTAAGCTTCAAACACGTGTCTCGGAAATCCTGGTGCCTTTCTAGGTTCTAAGAAAGTCTACTTACTCGTGTACTTCGAAAGAAAAAGGAAACATCTAAAAGAACACGTGTAAGGCGTTAAGTCAATTCCTAGAAGTAATCGATTTTATTGAAAATATATTCCTTTCCAATCAGATTACGAATAAATAAAAACTTGTATGCATTACAATAAAGGAATAGAAACAAATTAAAACTAAATAGTACATGTATTGAAACAGTTAAGCTTACTGCTGACGGTTGCAACCAGTCTAAAGGTAGCTAAACTGATACTCAAAACCAGTCATCGCGTCCCCAAGACACTGGCTGCATTACCACGCTGTATGGCAATGCTGATGCACTGTGCCGGATACTCACCAGCTCTCAGGTCACGCGTCGCATCGACCAGACGCTAAGATTATTTTTAAAACCCGAGCTTCGGTACCCCACGGACGTAGAGTCTCGAGTCCAAGGGGAGCAAATGCGTAGGCGTAGGCGTAGGCTCTTTCGTTCATTACAGGAAATATGTACATGTATGAACAGTTTTTTTTTTATGATTAGGTGAATAATATGTGTTCCTTGAATTACGGTGTGCCATGACCATTACGACGCCATGAACAATAGAAAAACTGCATATACTTACTTACAATCCAATTGAAATTGTCTAGTTTAGTAGGTAATGCTGATGCGCTGCGTCAGATACTAATAGAGATTGATTCTAGTTGACCGAAGAATGCAACATAGCGGATATCTGCCGTCACGACCAAGTGCCGATGTGCGGGATCGACTCCTGCGGCGAGATGAGGACATTCATCGACACGTGTGACATGCACGAGTTCAACTGTGACAGTAGAAAAGGTAAATTGAGGATATATAATCAAGAGCGATTATTGTCCTTTTTTATTTGAGTTTTTGGGTGCTATCTATGTATGATAAAAGTATCTATCTATTAAGGCGCAAACAACACCTAAAGTGGCGCCCTTACTTATTTTATTACATAATTAATATTAAATAAAAGAATTTCCAAAATTCACTCGTACAGTTTGTTAAACCTATCATAAGCAATTTTTAATACATCTGTAGTAGTTTTATTTTGTCTAGTTTAGGAAGAGATACGAAGTTGCCTTAGGTGGCCACCAAACTCTGTTTTCGGACGTCCTCCGGTGATTCGGTATGACGATCTGAAAAAGACTGCAGATAGAACCTGGATGTAGCGAGCTGAAAATAGGGCGCTATGGCGCTCATTAGGGGGGTCTGTGTCCAGCAGTGGACTGATAAAAGTTTACGATGATGATCATATAACAATAATGTATTGTTTCACTACATAGTATAAAATAAAGTCGCTTTCTCTGTCCCTATATCCCTATGTCCCTTTGTATGCTAAAATCTTTAAAACTAAGCAACGGATTTTGATGCGGTTTTTTTAATAGATAGAGTGATTCAAGAGGAAGGTTTATACGTATAATAAAACCGTGCGAAGCCGGGGCGGGTCGCTAGTTAAGTAGGTATATAATCATCTAGTATAACACAAACTCTGCGTAGCTTGGGGCTAGATGATGCTGTGTGGATTGTCCAGCATAATTATTATGTTTTGCATTGATTCACAAAACGGCCTCGTCTCAGCATGAGCTGGTTGTAAACTCGTTCAAGTTTTATCGTTTCGTGACGTCAATGAAGAAAAAGTTTCACATAAAACAATTAAAAGTTAATTTCAACTCTCTAGTGTTTCTTCTTACAATTTCATTATTGTTCACTGGTTTTTCTTTACGTATATTTACCGACATTTTTAATCTCTCCATTTCTCATTTTTAAATAAATATATATATATATATTTCCGGACAGTCCACACAACATTATCTATCCCCAAGCTAAGCAGAGCTACAATTGAATTCAATTGAGCTACCTTTAGACTGTTGCAACCGTCTGCAGTTAGCTCAATGGTTTCAATTGTAAATACTAGATGAGACTTTTCTATTCCTTACTTGTAATTTTCGTTGTTAATAAAGATATTCCTAGCAGAGCTTGCGTTATGGGTACTAGATGACTGATAAACTTAATACAATACATTACATAGATAGATATTTTTATTATACACAGAAAGCACCCAGAGCAACGGAACACATTTCTGCAGATCGAAGACAATTTTGTTTAAATCATATCTATTTGTCCATGGCCTTAATTATGAGTCTATCGTACTTCTATTGAGTATTGTTTGTCCAACGTAATGGATATGGTAATATTGCTCCATATTGTAGCAAACAAGGCCCACGTTACTTAAACACAAAAGTCTATTATTATGTCGTTTAGTTGAGAAACATATTAAAATAGATTACCTCTGAACCAACAAATTATAAAAGACTAGCTACCCGCCCCCGCTTCGCACGGGTGCAATGCTATATATTTATTATTACATAATAAACATCTGTCTTGAATTATTCTATATATGTATTATAAAAACTGCATCAAAATTCGTTCGTAGTTTTAAAGATTTAAGCATACATAGGGACAGACAGAAAGCGAAAAGCAACTTTGTTTTATACTAGACAGACTAGCAACCCGCCCCGGCTTCGAACGGTTTTATTATACGTATTAAGCTTCCTCTTGAATCACTCTATCTACTAAAATAACCGCATCAAAATCCGTTGCTTAGTTTTAAAGATTTAGGCTTGATTTAGGCATACATAGGGACATAGGGACATAGAAAGCTACTTTGTTTTATACTATGTATACTGATTACTTCTCTTTAGGTAGGTAATCTAACCTTAAATGAACCACAGAGCTAAAGCTAGAAACGTTGAGTCATTCCAAGACGCCTACGTCTAGTCTAGCCTCTAGGTATGAATCCCTAAGCTATCAACCTACAAGTCAAAGACCAAATTAACAAGACCCTTCCAGATAAAGAATTGATGCAAAAGCCCTGCAACCTATCGGGGTCAAGCTTAAATAGACTTGCCCGATCTGGCGCCTCCACTTTGCCATCTAAATACACTCTTATCTTCATTGTCATAAGGTTTATAAGATCATTGATGAACAAATAATTCTATATTATACAGAGCTCGTTAGATATCTGATCTCACACTGTTCTGGGAAACGGGGTTGTTGTTTTCCATTTTCATGGAAAACTCCGAGAAATTATTTCTAACTTTCACCTTCGACGTTACCTCTCCCCCTCTCTCATAATAGTCTAAGGCTGTGTCCCCAGTAGGCAAACTGTGAGCGGCCGACTCAGTGAGCCGCAAATTTGTGGCGAACAGCTACAAACTCAGATCAGTTTGCGTGCGTATCGCAAGCACTGGAACCCGCGAGTCGCCGCTAACTGAAACAGTCGGCGCACGTATCGCTGCAAACTGCGTACAGTGAGCGCAAACTAGCAAACTGTGGACACGCAATTTAAAATATATGGAAGGGCGTATGAACTGATACGCCGCAAACTCAGTCGGCTGGTCACAGTTTGCCTACTGGGGACACAGCCTTATTGTGACAAAAATAGCGAAATATCTTTCTTTCCACGAAATAAAATCAATCCTTATCCTTACTTCCTGTTTGCTATTGCTATTTGCCTGCGGCTTCGCGCGCATCGTTTCTATGTAAACGTCTCAATGCTATTTCTGTCCCATGGGAATTGAGTTATGGAATGAAAAGGGGCCTATATGTTATTCCAGGGCTAGAACTACGTATATTCAATTTCAACCCGATCCGTTCAGTAGTTTTTGCGTGAAAAAGTAACAAACATCCATCCTAGAGACAAATGTACGATACGCAATTATTTGATCCGTCGAAATTAGTGATTTCGAAGCATATTAAAAAATGTCTATCGATGTAATGTACCTGTTGTATTAAGTATATCAATCATCTAGTATATATATGTCACCGTTAAATTGCAAATAACGTAAGATTATAATCTATCTCGCGAGATTATAAACTGTCGATAGATTGTGAACCGTAACATTTCATTACAATTTAACGCATTATTTTTCGGTAGATTATAATCTATCGAAGTGAAACCGTCAAATCACAATCTTACAATTTTCAAACTGTGTTCTATACGAAGACCTGATCCCTGATTGGTCAGCCTTACAGTAGACTGCTCTGTGTCCATAGAGTTAGGAATGAAACATAGGTGTCAGTCAAATAAAATAAATGCACTTCAAGAATAATTGAGTTCTTGTTTTTATTTTTTTATTTTTGACTTCCGATGTGGCGCGGTGGGCAAAGGTCCGCCTACGACACAGGAGGTTGCGGGTTCGATTCCCGCCTCGGAACAAATTTGTGAACGATCTCCAGAAATTAATTATATCAGTCATCTAGTACCCATAACACAAGCTCTGCTTAGCTTGGAGCTAGATGATGCTGTGTGGACTGTCCGGTATTATTTATTTATTTATTATTAAGTAGGTACTTAATCAATAATTCTGATATCACATGGTCTCAAAATAAGAAAATCAGAAACGTAAAAATATTTTCTCCTCAAACACAACGTAAAATTGAAAAAACTATCACAAAATTAAATAAAAAAAAAAAAACAAGTCGAAAATAGGTATATTAATGTTTTTGAAAACATAATTTTATTGTGTTGTAGTTACCAACTCGTCTAACAACTTTAAAACACTTTGTATTCTTTGATTTCTCCATTGTATTTTTTTACTATATTCATTATGCCCGCTGTAATAGGTTTATAACTCTGTGGTAAATTCATCCTGATTAAATCAGCGCGCTATATAGGTGCGTTCTGTTTTACAATTTGACGGTTTCACTTCGATAGATTATAATCTACCGAAAAATAAAGCGTTAAATTATAAGCAAATGTTACGGTTTACAATCTATCGACAGATTACAATCTCGCTAGATAGATTGTAATCTAACGTTATTTACAATTTAACGGTGACATATATAACACAAGCTCTGCTTAGCTTGAGGCTAGATGTTGCTGTGTGGATTGTCCAGCACTATGATTTATTTATAATACGTTATTTTATTTATAGTACGTACGTAAGTTCTGCTTTGTTTAGGATTAGGCAGTACTGTGTAAATGGTCCAGCATCGTTCATTTATTTATTACTAGCGAGCCGCCCAGGCTTCGCACGGTTTTATTATACGTATAAACCTTCCTCTTGAATCACTCTATCTATTAAAAAAACTGCATCAATCATCCGTTGCGTAGTTTTAAAGATTTAAGCATACTTATGGACAGAGAAAGTGACTTTGTTTTATTCTATGTAGTGATAGTGATAAGTCTATTTTGTTATTATAGTTCTTGATCTATTTAACCATAGGTATACTTAACCATGTACGTGATTAAAGTGCTTAGCTGACTGAAAGCCAGATTGTATAGAATAAAACCCTATAGTATAGTTTCAAATATTTTCTGTTTTTTACAGATTTCGTTCAAAAACCTTACCACGAATGCTGGGTTACTTGCAAAAGAGGAAGAAGCTTCAAGAAACCCGAATTTGGAAGCGATTGTGATATAGCAAAGAATTTGGTATAGACAGAAATTACTCAAGTTTTTTATTTAATAAATTAGACAAACAATAACTTACTTTGTACTTATTGTTTGATATCACAGTTTCTGCATTTAAATATATTTAGTAGTAAACCAGTTTAGAACTAAATAACTAAAGTTTACTTATACTAATTATCATAATACGTCCATCGATTGGTTCCGCCCTGTTTAGTTTGAAGACCATTTCTATTAAAACAGTTGTGTTAAAGGAGTCAATGTATCTTCTCATAGAGTCCAGGGGAGTTCAGGATTCGATTTCAGCCAACGAATTAGCTTTGGCATTCTACGTGGCAATGCAGCCAGCAATATTATAGGCACCATTGCATCGTTGAATGAATAGATTTTTAAGAAATTGGCAATTGAAAATAGTAGTTTTAATTTTGAAGTCGTTTTGAAAAAGTAAATCTAATGTTAATATGAAATTTGATCATCAGGGATATAACCAATCTATGACCGACTCTGTTTCTTAAGAATTAAACATTGGAGCTTGGATAAACGATGGGTATTTACATTTGCATTATATCTATAAATATAACTTACCTTACAACTAAGACAATTATTAAATTAATTATTTACAGTAATTAGTATCAACAACTGAATACAACAACTTTGTCCACAGATTTATATATCCCTTATCTATATTATACATATATCAGAGACTGATATTCACCATAGTCCGTCTTATCAGACACATATAAAAGAGTGATGTTATTGCTAATATCATTTCAGTGATTGCATTGTCCACAATAACGTTCACTATTCACTTAATGCCGATCCAAAAAGCCAGCGTTCTTGATGATCTTGTAGATGTTTTCTCTAGGGATCTTCTCAGCTTCTCTCTCCACAACTTGCATCTCTTTGTTTGTGAACCAGGACTCCTTTGCGAGGCCTTCTGCTATGGCAGGGTTATCATAGAAGTCACTGAAATAGAGTATGAGAATTTTGATTTCTCTATAACACAGTCATGTAAGAACAAAATGCCAAAAACTAGAATCAAGCATGAAAGTTGCGGTAAGTTCACTCTTTACCGAGAAACTACATAAATAATATGAGAATAAAGAATTTCAGATTAGATATAATGTTTTGATTTACGTGCTTATCATGCCATCAACATCATCATCAGCCTATATTAGTCTACAGCTGGACATAGGCCTCCCCTAAAAAGCGCCATAGCGCCCTGTCTTCATACTAACTATTTGTCAATTCGTAACGTTCGTGAGCTATAATTGCGTTGTATACACAGAGGCCGGAGTTCCTCAAGGTTTTGTTTGAGGTCCGCTTCTGTTCATTTTATACGTGAACGATAATAATATTTTCGTACCTGGACTTCAGCAGTTCTCTTGGAAGTTGAGCCTCACTAGCCGCGTTCAGCTCGACGGAAGGGTGAGGGTGGACAGCGGGGGCGGAGGCGTACTGGATCCCGAGGGGGGCGAAGGGTGCTGAGTATATGAGAGCGGGCCTGGCGTGGGCCATGGCAACGAGTGCGGTAAAGATGAGGAAACGCATTTTGATCTGGAAAAGAATATTTGTTTGCTATAGCACAAAAAGTAAATTACACAATTGGTCTAACCTATGATCTATGAGTAATAAACGAACTTTACAAAGGTCTCAATGACAAATGTGACTGTTGAATAACCTTTTTAAATCAGTCAGCAAATTATTTTGTAATTAAGAATAAGAATAAGAATCATTTATTTGCTTAAAACATGAGTATTAACATGGTGTGAGCATGCAATTATGTTATAATATAATTGTATAATTGTAGCTATTTGTCGAGTTGTGTCATTAATTTTACTTTCAGTGGAATTTCAAAAGAAAAGATATAATAACCGCCAGTGCCTAAAATGCATAGCAATTAAAAATGTTTGATATTCATGTGCGATAAATAAAAATGTCGTCGACATGATAAGCATCTTTGATGAGAATAAGCAGATTTTGCTGCGATAAATATAGTCGACCTTTAACCTACGTCATTCCCATAAATCGATAGTCTAAGTTCACTGACACTCGTTCAAATAGCTCTGTGATTGTCGCAGATCGCAGACGAGAAATGAAGGAGTCACTGACGTAGCTTAGAAAATACGTGACGGTTTTTAGGGTTAGAAGCTTTGATAAAATTTAATGGAGAAGAGGTCTGACAAAGTTCTAAGAAAGTTGAGTGATAGGTCTTAGCAAAAGATATCGCATGATATTAATCACATATTAATGGTGGATATTTTAAGAAGCTCTAATTCTATGAAAGTGTTTTTGTTTATGGAGGAAAGTTCATTATTTTTATTATACGAACATTTAAAGTAGAGCACGCATGTTACATTAATAGAAAACAATATTCTTTACACAGATTTCTGTATTTTTCGTGAAATTATTAACTACACTTCACTTGCACATGCACTACGCTGCGTGACCCCAGTGGCGCGGTGGTGGAAGATCCGCCTGCGACGCAGGAGGTTACGGTTGGATTTCCGTCTCGGGACAAATTTTTGTACGATTTGTTCCGGGGTTCTGGCTATTTTCTTTTCTGAGTGTTATATAATAATCTCTCTTTGTAATGTATTGTAGTCATTTAGTACCCATAACACAAGCTCTACTTAGCTTGGAACTAGATGATGCTGTATGAATTGTCCAAAATTATTTACATTTACATATGTAATTATGTCGATGAAATCGAGTTTGCATAAAGACAATTGAACTTACAAAACGATATCTGTTGTTTTTTTATATCATTTCTTTACTACATGTAATTAGTACTTATTTGGCTTCGATGATATACAAATTATGCTAGTAAAAGATACTCGTTGGCTTATTGTTATTATACTTGAGATATTAGATTATCATCTAGGTACATCTATATTATATAACAGACAGGCAATGCCCCATTGGAAATGGCCTGTTTTATCATCACTTTAAATTCGCGTATATTCGGACTTCACATTTTGCAATATAACTTTACTTATTTAAGAAAAACTAGCAACAGAGACAGAACACTTAAAATAATTAAAAATGAAAACAGAAGCCTATTAAAAGTTTTTCACGAATATCCACAAATATATTAGCTTATGATTTCTTATTCCATTTAGTTTTCGTTGACAATAAAGACATGGTCGAACTTGTGATAGATACTCTAAAACACTTGTAGGTTTATTACATAGAACGATAAAGCACCTTTTACACTACGTTAGACTATCAACTCTTCTAAAAGATGAGCTGTATCACTTGTAGTTTATGATATAAGACGATAAAGCACCTTTTACACTGCGTTAGACTATCAACTCTTATAAATAGATGAGCTGTATGTCACTTACAATTCACGGTCACTTCTAACAGCCTGAGCCGCACTGAGCGCGCGGTACAGAGCAGCTGGCTATATAGTGAATGTATAACCTTCTGCCCTTCCGGGACTTGTGATCTTTGGGACGCTAGGAAGTATTTATTTTATAGTGCAATTAATTTAGTGTAGCTATTGTGAGAGGTGGTTGATGAACTCATTAGTCATCAGTGTTAATGTATGGTTGAAAGCTTCTTTGATGCGCGTAAAGTACGCCCAAATATATGTAAATGGTACTAGTATCTTAGTATCTGCTAGTGTTTTTTCGTGAAACGTTTCGAGGCTATTTATATCCCATGGGAACTGATTTATCGGATGAAAGGTTTGTTTTATTCTAGAACCACGTCGATTCAAAATTTTAGCCCGATCCGTTTCATAGTTTTGCGTGAAAGAGTAATAAACTTTCTAATAATTAAAATTAGTAAACAGCGGTTTTAATAATATTTTCAAAGAAATGCTGTTACAATCTGTCTATTCCAGTGCATCATTGTAACAGACAGTTTGCAAACAGAATTTGTTCAATTTGATTATTGGTTTCATCATCAAAATAACTGCATCAGACTAATAACTGAGTTTATGGAACCACTGACCCTAAGACCAGTCATTTCGTAAGGTAGTTAACTAGTTACGAGCCTCCTTGGGAGAGCTGGAAGCAAAAGATGATGATAACTAAAAATGTCAAAAAAAATTACAAATTCAAACTCAATGTGCTTTAATCCCTTTAAACCTTACAAGAGCATGCCTACGAGAGGCATGCCAGAAAAATCATGTTATATATAAATTAAACTTGGAAATAAAGTACTTGATAAATCACTTTGATTTTTGTTCACTGCAACGTTTTTTAGTTTTCGAGTTGGAGCAAAACTCGTCTCAAGTATTTTTATCCTTGAGCTAGACAGTATGATTTTTTTTATTCAGCCTTTTTACAAAGAATAGTTTTGACAATCTGTTGGTATATAATAAAAAATTGGCCCTAGACTGCTAAGTTTCAAAGAAACAATCTAGGTCCGACTATAGATCCAATTTTGAAAAAGATTCCACACATATACGGAACGTTACCATTGCAGTGGAAAATTACTATTCACGCATAAATAATGCACGTATGTAATAACTCAGAATAGAATTTCGATCGCGACAAGATATATCACAACCAAATGGTTCACCTTCGCACCATCAGTTCCGCACTCTACCTTCCGGTCTGGTAACGAGCAATAACCGTTAAAATGTTATTATAACAGGTTCATTTGCGCTAAATCGTTACTCTAAGAGAGTAGCTAGTATGAGTTTGGGATAATACCTAACATATCGGTTAAGATAAGTAAAGTTTATTTTTGCATAATAAGTGTAATAGTGTTAGATAGATAGATGGAAAACACTTTTTTGCACACTTAAATAAAAATAACAATAAAATAACTTAGACTAGGTGACAATTGGCGGTTTTATCGCTCAAGAGCGATCTTTACCAGACAACCTTACAACCTTAGCTACTACCGCTGAATTTTCAAACTGCTTGAACAAAACACTCAACACACAATCCGCTTCGTATGAAACTATTGAATCATTTCTGTTATAAATAAATAATACTAGACAATCCATGTTCGCAGTATTCGATTCCCATGAGAAGTGGTAAAGGTTCAAGAAAGAATGGAAAACTTATATATTTGCTAACTATTTATTTAAAACTCATTCTAAGGCCTCTGGTTAAATTCGCACAAACATCCGCTTACTTATTTGTTGTCATATAGTCGTAATTGGCAAGCAATTAACATTACGCAACGGAACTAACCAATTAATCTTTATTATTTCACGTTTGAGAAGAGATTTACATGTTTGATCGTGTTTTAATTTCATTAATTAAATTCGTATGTTGACGAAATTTTACATTAAAGCAATTTAAACATTATTACGATATTTTTGTATCATAACGACCACGCTAATGAAGTACCTAATATGGTAGATAAAAAAGAGGCTCCAATTTTTATTAAAAAACTATATTAAGTAAATTCTTACCTACTTACAATAAAATATTGGCAAATCTTTATAAATAAGGAAAACTACAATTAAAGAACAAATTCTATAAAACGTTAAACTTTATTAATAAAGAAAATTACAATCAAGGAATAGAAACAAATTAAAACTATTATAATTGTAACATTTGAGCTATCTGCTAACAGCTTGTAAACAGTGTAGAAGTAGCTCAACTGATCAATACTATTCGTCGCGTCCAGAAGACGCTGAATGCATTTCCACGCTATATGGCAATGCTGATGCACTGCAACATGGATATTAGAATTAAGCACATTCAAAACAAGACTAGTTCTTGGTTTTATGCTAAGTTTGCCTAGTCCTATTTTCTGGTCACTTAAATATTGCGTGTATCCAAAAAAACCCAACGACTGAGAGTTTGATCTCTAATGTTATGTTACATAATGGGAATGAAACCTCGACTATCTAGTCTTTAATTCATCTCTTGCCTTGTTTATGAAGGTAATCTCTATGGCAGGGCTATACCGGTAAACACCGGTTATTGCCACAAGATGGTAAGGTACCTTGCCTACTTTTGAAATCACAATTTGATTGGTTAGAATTGCAATATTTCAGAAAATTGCATCGAGCCTACAACAAGTACCCATTGTTGCAAAATCTTTATGTTCTAAGAATGTTGGAATCCATACTATTGCGATAAAGCAAATGTCTGTTTGTTATCTTATTAAGATTAACGGTTAGACCGATCTATTAGATATTATATGAGCAAAGATGATTCAGAGGCATTCGTAGGTTACTTTTAACCAAGGAAAACGACAAGCCGTAGGCAGGCAGAAGTATTTATGAAATAAATATAAAATATATCTATACGGTGAAATAACGTATAACTAAACTTATTGACTACCTATCAATTATTAATTATAATGACGAAGCAAATATATAAAACTATAAACCGACTTCTAATTATTTAAATCAATAATGAAGATAACCGCAATGTAATCGAAGTCAATAAAATCCGCATTATTAGGGATAACTCAAACATTACTGGTTGGATCATGCAAATCCCTTCACCTAGAAAAATTTCTAACATAACTCACATAAAAAATTTAGTTAAATGGAGAACTTCTTCCTATTTTTATGACAGTTGAAAATACAATCGTGTTGACCGATTGCAGCGACAGACAACCATAAACAGTTTTTCGCAAATCTTCCCGAATTGGGAAACTCGAAAAGACGATAACGTTGTTTGACCACGATAAGCAAGTGGCCAACTTTTTTATAGTTTAAGCTTGTCGAGACAGCATTTGCTAGCGGAAATAGATACTTACCGACAATCGTAGAAAAGCTCGTCCCAGCTTGATCCAATTTCAACCCTTGAAAGTTCTTTGTCTCTTGAGTTCATTCCCCTCATGGAAAACTGGACTTATTCGTAAAAACGGTGCAGAAATCCCCGTTATTTTTCTTATTAAGTCCGAGCACGAGCATTTTTTTATCGAAACTTGCATCTTTAACAGATTTGCAAAGTAAAACCAGAAAATTATAAAACCATGCTATTTCTATAGCAAAGACGACTTTTTCGTATAAATGGCAGATCTAACTTTTAATGTAAGCAACTGTTCTTTATTCACAACTAGCGACCAGCCCCAGCTTGGCACATTTTTATTAAACGTATAAGCTTTCCTCTTGAATCACTCTATCTATTAAAAAAAACGCATCAAAATCCGTTGCGTCCTTTCAAAGATTTAAGCATACATAGGGGTATAGGGATAGAGAAAGCTACTTTGTTTTATACTATGTATCTAGTGAAAATAATTACAATAAGTCTTTATTAACAACGAAAATTACAAGCAAGGAATATTAAAATTACAACTAGTATTACAATTACAGCGCATCAGCATTGCCATACAGCGTGGTAATGCAGCCAGTGTCTTGGGGACGCTTCCGACTGGTATTGACATGGATCAATTGAGCTACCTTTAGACTGATTACAATTGAAACAAATTAACTCACTGCAGACTGTTGCAAACAATCTAGAAGAAGTGCACGTTAGCTGATCCATATCACTATTACTTGGATTTCTTCCCATTTTTAATTGAACTTGGTCGTTTGATAAGGAGCATTACAAAACACCTTTGGATCTAAATGCCAATAAGCCGCGTGCAAGCTTAGAACCTGTAGCTAATTATTCTATCATTTTATACGAAGCTTGGCATATTTAAGCGCGTCCTTGCATAGCTCAGTTCTTACTAATTACTTTATTATTTACCTACCGGCATGTGATGAAGTGCATTCTCGTACAATCTGGTTCATGGCCGTGTGGCAACGTGTACGTGGAAGTTTAGTTGATTTTTGTCACACACGTGATTTTGGTTAGCTTTGGTTTCGTAACTGTTTTGACATCATCACATCATCATTATCCGCAGTTTTGTCATCGCTATAGCCACTGCTTTAAAGGGTAAATATATATGAAAGATTCTGAAGTCTCTTGGTGGCCACCTTTGTATTCGTAAATAAAACTAATACATTTGCATTAAAAAAAGGTGATGATAGGTATAACAAACTGAACGTTTATTTTTAGGGAATTCCTCTACGTAGTATAAAACAAAGTCGCTTTCTCTGTCCCTATGTCCCTATGTATGCTTAAATCTTTAAAATTACGCAACGGATTTTGAAGCGGTTCTTTTAAATAGATAGAGTGATTTAAGAGGAAGGTATACGTATAATAGAACCGTGCGAAGCCGGGGCGGGTCGCTAGTAATAATGATAAAATAAGTGGTGGCGCTAGTATATCTCTAGTAAGCGCCTGAAATCTCGGACATCTATCCTTATGCGTAAAATTAAAAAGATAGTTTCATCTACAATCATTACCTGTAGTAGGCAAAAAATTTCGTGGCCCTGGTTAGTGTCGATGACACAGTGTAATTACTGACGTGTCTCATCTAATTTTAAAAACAATGATCTTACAACAATGCATCATTGACCTTCCCAACCGCAAGTATAAACTTAACGAACTGCAAAAGTGCCAATGTTATTAATAAAAACATATTTGGTATTGTCTGAGATCCTTCTAAATGGTGCAGAAAAATCATTATAGACGTATTTTGTCGTTCTGGTCGTAGTGTAAAAATCATCTCCGCCCATAATTATTTTTTTAATTTGAAACTGCCAACTAGTTGATACTGTATCTGTCTAGCAGTATCAACTAGATGGCCCCAAGCTAATCAGAAATTGTGTTTTGTGTTGTAGGATAATTTATATTTATATATAAATGTGAATCTTTGGATTTTTATCACCTCTATGCCAAAACTAGTGATCTGGCTAAAAAAAATTGAATTTATTTGAATAGATTCTAGGTCTGGAATAAAATATACGCAATTTTCCATCAATTTTCACGTGGGTTAAACTGCGGAACACAGCGAACCTAAACAAGGAATTCGACATGTACCAGCGGACGTATCTTTGCTGATGATATTTAAAAAAAGAACATGCAAAGTTGTCAAAAGGTGATCAAGCTTGGTTTATGTTTTTTTATTAATAATGCAACTTTTCAAGGCTTTGTAGTTCGCACGTTGTACTTAATTTGTAGTTTAGGTAAGTATATCGCACAGCCTCAAAGTACGATCTGCTTGGGCTTCGCAAAACGATTACGTCTTTGGTCTCTATTTGCGTCAAGGGCACTGCATAAGTACTACTACTTACTTACCCACGCAAATACAAAAATAAAATAAACAAATCCCCTTGGAATCGAGACTCTAGGTCCGTGGGGAATCGAGGCTCTACTTATCTTACTTCTTACTATTATTATAAATGGGAAAGTCTGTGTGAATGTTTGTTACAACTTATCTTTGTAACCACTTAAGTTATTTAAATGAAATTTGGTATGTAAATAGTTTAGGACCTAGAATAAGATAGATTATTAAAAATTGGAAATTTTAACCTCTGAGGTTAAATAGGGTGGTAAAGTTTGTATAGAAAATATTTTTTCCTTGGTTCGATTCACTCGAAACTCGGTATAAATAAACTACAAAGTGAATAAATAAAAACATATTTTTTATTTTAAGACAATAACCCCTAGGGAGTGTGCAATAAATTTCTGAAATTTGTACGAAAAAAAAAACTCTGGTTCGCGTGGCGAATCCGCGGGTGCATCTAGTTGAAAATATCTGAACGTCTGGTCGATGCGACGCGTGAAACGAGAGCTGGTGAGTTTATTGACGCAGCGCATACAGCGTGGTAACGCTGCCATCTTGGGGAAGATTTCGACTGGTATTGATATACTTACATCCGTTAAGCTACCTCTAGACTTCAATGGTCTGCAACGAGACCAATTGTTTAATTGTATATTTGTTTCTACTCTAGTAGTAGTATAGTATAGTATACAATGTGATTTTTCGAAACTTAAAAAGAGAAGAGAGAAAAGAGAAAAAGATTTTAAAGTTACAGAGAAAAAATAAAATAAAAATCGCTTTTTTTTTGACTAAATTCTAAAAAAATATTATTTTTCTACAATTATGTACCGAATTTGTATTTTTTATTTATTTTATTAGCTAGGTAAACTATCTAGCTTTCAAATGAGACTACTTTGAATAAAATACACCAGTAACTCAAAAAGAAACGAAGAAAAAACCAGATGAAGTAGTCTTCATTAAAAAAAATATTAAAACTGCTTTGTTTTTGAGATAAATAACATATAATATTTTTATCCCGATTTTTATCAATAAATATGTGTCGTGTATCCGCACATTTCGTTTGATCAAGGTTCGACAAATCACATTGTATAACAAAGTCGTTTTCTATGCCTATCCCTATGCCCCTACATCCCTATGTCCCTTTGTATGCTTAAATCTTTAAAACTAAGCAACGGATTTTGTTGCGATTTTTTTTAATGTAGTGATTCAAGAGGAAGGTTTATACGTATAATGAAACCGTGCGAAGCCGGGGCGTAGTTGTAAATAAAGCAAGCAAGAATTATCAATTAAAAAACAAATGTAACCATAAAAATATAATATGTTTTTTTATAATATTGGAAAATAATGAGGAAAACAAACGTAGAGTCACTACTCTACGTTTGTTTTCCTCAGGTTAGAAAGCAAGTTTTCTCTTTGTTAATCCATTCAGAGCTATAGCAAAATTAATTAAATTTTTACTAATATTATAAATGCGAAGGTTTATGGATGTTTGGATATATGGATGTTTGTTCCACTTTCACGCAAAAACTACTGAACGGATCGGGCTGAAATTTTGAATATACGTAGTTCTAGACCGGGAATAACACATAGGCTTTTCATCCCTGCTATTTCTATCCCATAGAAACTAAGAAATCAGTTCCCATGGGATAGGAATAGCCTTGAGAGGTTTCCATAGAAATAACGCGTGCGAAGTCGCGTTCAGGTACTAGTATTAAAATAAAATAACAAAACTTTATTAACAACGAAAATTACAATCAAGGAATAGAAAAAATTAAAACTAGTATTTACAATTGAAACCATTGAGCTAACTGCAGACGGTTGCAAACAGTCTAAAGGTAGCTCAATAAAACAAATAACAAAAGTAATCAAATAAGTTTTATTTCTTCTCGATATATTCATGCCTACCTTGCAAAAACGCGTTCTGCGCATCTCTCACAGCAAACCTCCTTGGAAAATGAGTAGTAGCTCTTAGAATTTTCACTTTATCCCCAAACCTTTCCCTTAAAATTTGGAAGAAATCCCTAGTCTCCCCTTCCGGGGTGGTTTCCCAAGTCGAAGGGAAATCGCAGTTGTTAGGATAAGAGCAGCTAACAGGGAAAGGTCTAGAAGGTTCTGGTGTTTCTTCTATAACAGGGTCTATTTCTACTTCATTATCTTCTTCGTATTCAATAATAGTTTCAGCGCTTATTGGTAGAGTAATAGTAGTAGTAGGTTCAGTAGTAGTAGTAGTGGTAGGTTCAGTAGTCGTAGTAGTTGGTTCAGTAGTAGTAGTAGTGGTAGATTCAGTAGTGGTAGTAGTAGGTTGACTAGTAGTAGTAACAGGTTCTGTAGTTTCTAGCATACGAGAGCAAGTGCATTCTCGAAATGTTGGTGGTGATGCAGCTTCTGTATTTATAGTAAGAGTTGTAGTAGTAGTGCTGGGAGTAGTAGTAGTGCTAGGAGTAGTAGTAGTACTAGGAGTAGTAGTAGTAGTTGATTCGATTGTTGTTGAGCTTTTACCATGGCAATTACATGTTGCTGGTTCGGGTCTTGGCGCAACAGGAGCTCGCAATTTGATGTCATCATTGCTCACAGTAGTCGGTTCAGGAGTGGTTGTAGTAGTAGTATGAGTTGTGGTAGTGCTAAGAGTAGAAGTAGTGCTAGGAATAGTAGTAGTGCTAGGAGTAGTAGTAGTACTAGGAGAAGTAGTAGTACTAGGAGTAGTAGTAGTAGTGCTAGGAGTAGTAGTACTAGGAGTAGTAGTGCTAGGAGTAGTAGTAGGTCTGGGAGTAGTAGTAGTACACGGAGTAGTAGTAGTAGTAGGAGTAGTAGTAGTTGATTCGATTATTGTTGAGGAACTTTTAAGATGACAACTACATTTTTCTGCCTCACTTGATGGCGCAACGGTAGTACTCAATGTAGTGTTTTCATCGCTCACAGTAGTCGGTTCAGAAGTAGTAGTAATAGTAGTATCAGTTGTCGTAGTGCTAGGAGTGGTAGTAGTACTAGGAGTAGTAGTGGTAGTTGATTCGATTGTTGTTGAGGAGCTTTTAAGATGACAAGTACATTTTTCTGGTTCACTTGATGGTGCAACGGTAGTACTCAATGTAGTGTCTTCATCGCTCACAGTAGTCGGTTCAGGAGTAGTAGTGGTGGTAGTAGTAGTAGTACTTTCGGTAGTTGTTGTAGAAGTAGTAGTTGGTTCTGTTGATACGGTAGCGCAAGCCTGAGAACATGTGCATCTATACGAATCAACTGATGAGGAATCTGTGGAACTTAAAGTAGTGGATTCGGTACTTGGACTTGATGGATCGTCTACAGTTGTAGTAGAACTAGTAGTAGTTGAATCTGTTGTTGTTTCAGAAGTTGTTTCTGGACATTCTGTCATATCAATGGATTTGTAATCTGAAAGAAACTTGCTGATGTAATCCATTATATTCTCAAAGGTTATTTTCTTTTATTTTAACAATCTTAGGAAAACTTACAGCTAGATAATGAGTAGATACAAATAATTTTTAAATTAAGGCCAATTAAAGGTTTCCACTAACAATCCCACAGTATCGAAAAAATCTACATATTAAGAATATATGAGTCCCAAAGTGTAAGTCCAAGACTCGACTGAGTTTTGCAATATACAGGGTGTCCCACAACCATGACACATGGAGGGAAAGTACATAAACGTTATGTACCTTAAGTAGGTAGGTACCTTTATCTTACCTTATACTGTTGATAGAAATTTTGATTTGAAAAATAATTTAAACTGCATTTAAAACGGTTGATCCTTTTGATCGGTAACGTTAAATTAGGTGCAATTTTTTAAACAATTTTGCGGGTTCAATTTCCGCTTCAGCCACGCGACTCTACTTTCCACTTTCCCTCCATGTTGCATCGATCAAATCTTCTTTAGTATCTATAGCTGCTTACGTCATTTAGTCATTTTCAAAGTGGACCCTCAATTGTACATAGAAAACATGGGTGTTTTCTAGATTGGGTGGTTTCTATTCTACCAGACCAACGGAACAAACTTCTGCAGATCGTACACAAATTTGTTCCGAGGCGGGAATCGAACCCGCGACCTCCTGCGTAGCAGGTGGACATCGCGCCACATCGGTCGTCAGAAACGTTCGGGGTTCTGCCTAAAGTTATACCTACTCATACCTTTAGAATGAGCACGGTTATACTCGTGCATGTCAAACAAGTCCAGAAACATTCGAAGTTCTACATAAAATTATCCTCATACCTTTAGAATGAGCACAGTTATACTCGTGCATGTCACACAAGCCCAGAAACGTTCGAATTTCTGCCTAAAGTTATCCTCACACCTTTAGAATGAGCACAGTTATACTCGTGCATGTCACACAAGTCCTGAAACGTTTGAAGTTCTGCCTAAAGTTATCCTCATACCTTTAGAATGAGCACAGTTATACTCGTGCATGTCACACAAGTCCAGAAACGTTCGAGGTTCTTCCTCTTCGCTGTCTCTCCCACATTCCTCAACGAACGTATGGTTGCAAGAGTGCGAAAGCATACAGGCGTTATCAGGCTGAAAATTTACTTATGTCTCAAAAACTTAATAAAAAAGCGATACAAGAATCTAAAGCAGAGTTTAGGACAAAACACGACTGAATAGACAAATTATCAAGATCATCATAGTGCGTAAACACTCGCACTCTGGGATATATTATAACATTATATTTAAGAATTTAAATAATATTGCAAAAAAAATCTAATAAAAAAAAAAAATGCTGGACAATCCACACAGCACCATCTAGCCCCAAAGTAAGCTACTCAAGGCTTGCGATATGGATACTAGATGAATGATGTATTTAAAACATTATATGCATAGATTTTTTTATTATAATCTAGCGACCCGCCCGGCTTTGCACGGTTTTATTTTATACATATAAACCTTCCTCTTGAAAACCGCATCAAAATCCGTTGTGTAGTTCGTTGCATTCAAAGGGACATAGAGATATAGGGACAAAGAAAGCGACTTTGTTTTATACTATGTAGTGATGATAGAAAACACCCAGACCAACTGAACAAATTTCTGCAAACTTGAAAAAGATAAAGATCATTTATTGCAGAAACATGTGTAAATATGAGATTTTTCAGGTATGTTAGTATCAACATGTTTTACCGATTTCGGTGTACAAATTGTCAAATTGTGAAAGGAAGATTGCAGTTTCAAGTCCCGCCGAAATTATTACCTATTTTCTTTGCGATTTTATTTAAATTTTTAAATAAACTATTTGATAAATTCACAAAAACATCTCTCATTCCTTTCATCACTCATTCGTATCAAACTGTCAGATTTCATAAAAATAAAGCAAATTATCGCATTTTTTTTTATTAAAAGATATGAAGTTACCGCAATGAAATGTTGCATGCTCGTGTCCAAAATCAAGAGAGCTGAAAGATAAACAAATAATTCAATAAACTCAAAACATATCGAAGTAATATTGTTATAAAATGCTTCAGTGATAAGCACAATCTTACCCAACGACAATGTATAAAACATAGTTTCGTCATGATTTTCTACACATTTATTTTTATATCAGTCCCAAATATAGTAATTTATTTTCTTGAAACACACATAGTTGCGACTGCGCACAACTTGTTTTGGCATCATTTTATTAGTGCCATGCTAGAATGACGTTTTTATGCATTTATATACCTTCCTATTATAAATTTTATTAGGTCCCGCTATTTAATGTTATTTGTTTTATGGAAATACACAACTATCACGTTTTGAAAGTTTGTATAATTTTCTTTTATAATTTTCAATCAATCGTTATATGTTTTTTAAAACACGTAAACTTTTTTCTATTCCTTTATTTACGTTTTTTGTTTCTGTTGTTAAAGAGAACTTATAGATAATAAGATTTACAAATAAATAAAAAATACAAATTCAAACAAGTACCTTTTTACAATTGATCTGACTGCAGACTGTTGTAAATAATCTAGAGGTAGCTCAACAGACCAATATTTGCGTAATACCAGTCGAAAGCGTCCTTAGTCTATTGGCTGAATTGCCCGTAAGATATAAGGAAAGAGTTATGCTCGGATTTTCTCAGAAAGATAGGATTCGTAACGAATACATCTGACAGAAAACCAGAATAATCGACATTCAATGAATTCAATCAAGTTCTAAGAATTAACAAGCTTAAGTGACAGTGGGCCGGTCATAACTCGCAAAGAACCAACAATAGCTTGGGTAAATATCCCCTTGAGTGGAGACCGCGACTTGACAGATGTAGTGTAGGACACCCTCCGGCCAGGTGTTATGAGGATCTGCGCAAGATTGCAGGCAAATCCTGGATACGACTAGCTACAGACAGGGTGGTCATTAAATTTAGGGGAGACCTATGTCCAGTATGAACTACCTACTGGACTTATATAATAGGTGAATGATAATGATATCTATCAACATACACGTTTTATACTATTCTGAAATGTATATATTCACTCACATCAATTTTTTCATTTACCTATTCCATAAAATCAGAATCAAGAATTTCGTTTCCAAAAACAGAAATATCAAGTTTGGATTCATCAGTAATATTTTGCGATTTCAATGTAGTTTTATTGTATTCTATAGTTCTTAGAACAGGCAATAACGATCTTGTCGCAGATTTTCTCAATACTTTCACCACTTTTATCATTTTTTTTCCATTTTTTATAACTGACTCCTTTCTTAAAATAAATGTACCCGGTTCTGTTTCTTTATTGTTCCATTTCATACTTTTTGTCATCGTCGGGAGAGTTTTTTTAATTTTCTTTGTTTTCTTTATTTTTGAGCGTACTATATGCTTCATAGTAGTACTTGTTATAGTCGGTGAACGCGTATGTTTATATTTAATTCTTCTCGTCGGTGTCCATCTTTTTTTACCCCTTAACATGTGCGGAGGTAAGTCTGGAAAAGTAGTCTGCCTCATTCTTCTTGAGTAATAAATGGGCTTGGTCATGGGATCATAGACGCTTGATGGCGCAACGGTAGTACTTAATGAAGTGTCTTCATCGCTAACAGTAGTCGGTTCAGGAGTAGTAGTAATAGTAGTATCAGTTGTCGCAGTGCAAGGAGTAGTAGTAGTGGTAGTAGTAGTAGTTGATTCGACTGTTGTTGAGGAGCTTTTAAGATGACAAGTACATTTTTCTGCTTCAGTTGATGGTGCAACGGTAGTACTCAATGTAGTGTCTTCATCGCTCACAGTAGTCGGTTCAGGAGTAGTAGTAATAGTAGTATCAGTAGTCGTAGTGCTAGGAGTAGTAGTAGCGGTAGGAGTAGTAGAAGTAGTTGATTCCACCGTTGTTGAAGAGCTTTTAAGATGACAAGTACATTTTTCTGCTTCAGTTGATGATGCAACGGTAGTACTCAATCTAGTGTCTTCATCGCTCACAGTAGTTGGTTCAGGAGTAGTAGTAATAGTAGTATCAGTTGTCGTAGTGCTAGGAGTAGTAGAAGTAGTTGATTCGACTGTTGTTGCAGAGCTTTTAAGATGACAAATACATTTTTCTGCTTCAGTTGATGGTGCGACGGTAGTACTCAATGTAGTGTCTTCATCGCTCACAGTACTCAGTTCAGGAGTAGTAGTAATAGTAGTATCAGTTGTCGTAGTGCTAGGAGTAGTAGCAGTGGTAGAAGTAGTAGAAGTAGTTGATTCGACTGTTGTTGAAGAGCTTTTAAGATGACAAGTACATTTTTCTGCTTCAGTTGATGGCGCAACGGTAGTACTCAATGTAGTGTCTTCATCGCTTACAGTAGTCGGTTCAGGAGTAGTAGTAGTAGTGGTAGTAGTAGTAGTACTTTCGGTAGTTGTAGTAGTAGTTAGTTCTGTTGATAGGGTAGCGCAAGCCTGTGAACACGTGCATCTATACGAATTAACTGATGACGTTTCTGTTGAACTTAAAGTAGTGGATTCGGTACTTGATGGATCGTCTACAGTTGTAGTAGAACTAGTAGTAGTTGAATCTGTTGTTGTTTCAGAAGTTGTTTCTGGACATTCTGTCATATCAACGGATTTGTAATCTGAAAGAAACGTGCTGACGTAATCCATATGTTCTCAAAGATTATTTATTTAGAGTTTCAAAATAATCTGTTAAGAATTTCTGAATTCCAAAGTACTGTCAGTGTGAGGTTTACAATATACAGAGCGTCCCACATGCTACATGGAAGGAAAGAACCTTAAATAGCTTCACTATTTAAATCAAAATGAAGTCTTCTTTCAGTAAAATTTTCTATCTACAATATTAAAAGTACTTTTCCTCCACGTAGCGTCGTGCAAAAGTGCAACCTCAAAACAAATGAATGGGAAGAATTCATTTGTTTTCATTTGATTTGTAATTCCGCGCTTTTGGCTCGACAAAATTTACGTTTCCCTGAAGTATACCATTTTTCTTTTTTATTTATATATTTTAGCTATTTAGCGTAGTATACTCACCTGTTATACTCGTGCATGTCACACAAGTCCAGTAACGTTCGAAGTTCTGCCTAAAGTTATCCTCATACCTTTAGAATGAGCACAGTTAAACTCGTGCATGTCACACAAGTCCAGAAACGTTCGAGGTTCTTCCTCTTCACTGTCTCTCCCACATTCCTCAATGAACGTGTGGTTGCAGGAGTGCGAGAGCAAACAGGCGTTATCAGGCTAAAAATTTTTAAACTTATGCTTGAAAAATTTATAATATCTCAAAAATTACTAAATAAGTGAAACAAGAGTCTACGACGGAGTTTAAGACAAAACGCGACTGATTAAACTGTATGTAATCATAGTGCGTAAAACCCTCGCACTCTGGTATATACTTAAGAATTTTTATGATATAGCAAATAGTTACGATTTTCCGGCGGGACTTGAAAGGAAGGTCGAGGTTTCAAGTCCTACCGAAATCGTAAACAATAAAAAACAATAACTCATTCGTATAAAACAGTCAGACTTCATAAAAATTAAGCATGATATCGCAAATATATTTATCAAAATGCTATAAAGTTACCGCAATGAAATGTTGCATGCTCGTATCCAAAATCAAGAGAGCTGAAAGATAAACAAATAATTCAATAAACTCAAATCGAATATCGAAGTAATATTGTTATAAAATGCTTCAGTGATAAGCACAATCTTACCCAATGACAATGTATAAAACATAGTTTCGTCATGATTTTCTACACATTTATTTTTATATCAGTCCCAAATATAGTATTTTATTTTCTTGAAACACACATAGTTGCGATTTTATTAGTGCCATGCTAGAATGACGTTTTTATACAGTTATGTACCTACTTTCCTATTATACATTTTATTAGGTCCCGCTATTTAATGTTATTTGTTTTATGGAAATAAATAACCACCACGTTTTGAAAGTTTGTATAATATTATGTTGTAAAATTTTCAATCAATCGTCATATGTTTTTTAAAACACGTAAACTTTTTTCTATTCCTTTATTTTTACGTTTGTGTCTGTTATTAAAGAGAACTTAGAGGTAGTTCATGATAATAAGATTTACAAATAAAGAAAAGATGCAAATTAAAACGAGTACCTATTTACAATTGATCTGACTGCAGTCTGTTGCAAATAATTTAGAGGTAGCTCAACAGACCCATATTTGCGTAATACCAGTCGAAAGCGTCCTTAAGATACTGGCTGCATTGCCCGTAAGATATAAGGAAAGAGTTATGCTCGGTTTTCTCAGAAGGATAGGATTCATAACGAATACAACTGACAGAAAACCGAAATTATCGACATAGCTAGCTCTAAGAATTAGCAAGCGACAGTGGGCCGGCCATAACTCGCAAAAAACCAGCAATAGCTGGAGTAAACATCCTCTTGAGTGGAGACCGCGACTTGACAGATGTAGTGTAGGACACCCTCCGGCCAGGTGTGATGAGGATCTGCAAAAGATTGCAGGCAAATGCTGGATACGACTAGCTCAGACAGACAGGTCATTAAATTTAGATTTTATAGATAAATAGAATTTAAATTTTATTTATTTTGGGGAGGCCTATGTCCAGTATGAACTACTGGACTTATATAATAGGTGGATGATAATAATATCTATCAAAATACACGTTTTCTAGAACTCTAAAATATATTTTTTATATATTCACACACATCAATTTCTTCATTTACCTATTCCATAAAATCAGAATCCAAAATTTCGTTTCCAAAAACAGAAACATCAAGTTTGGATTCATCTGTAATATTTTGCGACTTCACTGTAGTTTTATTGTATTCTATAGTTCTTAGAACAGGCAATAACGATCTTGTCGCAGATTTTCTCAATACTTTCACCACTTTTATCATTTTTTTTCCATTTTTTATAACTGACTCCTTTCTTAAGATAAATGAACCCGGTTCTGTTTCTTTATTGTTCCACTTCATACTTTTTGTTATCGTCGGAAGAGTCTTTTTAATTTTCTTTGTTTTCTTTATTTTTGAGCGTAATATAGGCTTCATTGTAGTACTTGTTATAGTCGGTGAACGCGTATGTTTATATTTAATTCTTCTCGTCGGCGTCCATCTTCTTTTACCCCTTAACATGTGCGGAGGTAAGTCTGGAAAAGTAGTCTGCCTCATTCTTCTTGAGTAATAAATGGGCTTGGTCATTCGCGAGGGATCATAGACAATTCTTCTACCATCTAAAACAAACTTATAATCTCCCATTCTGAGGGAATTCTTAACGGTGGGACACGTCTGTGGCCGGAAGCAGTCAGAATAGTTATCTACGATTGTATAATCTGGAAAAAAATGATAAAATTCTTAGACTCGAAAACTCAAACGTATCTCAGATTTAAGCGCGTCTGAAGTCTTGGTTTTTTGACATATTATTTTCATTGAATCCTAAAAAATCGCAACTTGAGAAGTATTTGAGTATTAGGGGATAGTCATTTTTGGCCGCTTATTGTAAATAATTTTATTCTTTATATGTTGGCTGTGTTTCTTGTTTCATGTTATGTGAAATGGGTCGAATAAATGGATTTTATTTTATTTCGGGGTAGAGTCTATCGAGGGGCAAAAATTTAGACTGGCATCCCTGATTATTAACGGATCTTACCATAAAAACTAACGTAGTTGAATTTAATTGGATTAACGGATGTAATTGGATCTTTTTTATTTATTGTTTTATTAATCATCAAATTGTATTTATATTTTAATATTTTTATTTTATTATTATGTACAAATTCCTCTGAAATCTATACTATCTTTATTTCTTTAGGCTTACAAAATAAGCACTTAGACTAGTCAAATTTAATACTTGGTAGGTACATAATTATCAAAATAATATAAGAAATGAAGTGATAATTGTACTCTATTTAATGTAATCGGTGTATACCGTATTAATTAAGTAAAAAAAATAACTTAGAAAGAAAAAAGAGCAAAGGTGTCAGTATGTTGCAGATGATAATTACAATGAATGAACAGAAAAAATAAAACTAGCCCCAAACTTAGCAGAGCTAGGTGATATGTGTTCAATTCAGTACGTTAGTGTCATTCATTCATTCATTCATAAATCCATCTTGATATCCTACTAGAAGATTCATACAAAAATATATAAGCATTGTTACCGGTGTAATACTTACTATAATTATTATCGCAGTTATATTCAAACATATCACATTCATCAATAAACAGTCGATTAAGGTATTCTGGCTTCCTGTGAATTAGAAAACATGTCAAGCGTAAATTAGATGAAACCTATATTTTTCTGGAGGTTAAAAATGCATCTGCAACCAAGTTTTTTTAGCTTTGATATGCGAGGACATTTGAATGGTTAAGAGTTATTTTTAATATGAATATTCTTGTGTGGATATCTGTTTGTTCTCTGAATAAACCAAAAATATAAAATAATGATTAAAATGGCTAAAGATTTAACGTAGATATATAAATTACTAGTATATGCCTGCTGTATCGCAAGCGTAAAAAGCGAAAGTTTGTTTAATTAAGATGTATGTATGTATGGATGTTTATTACTCTTTCAGGCAAAAAACTACTGAACGGATAGGGCTGATTTTAAATAGATGTAGTTCTAGCCGTGAAATAAAACACAATTTACTTTTCATCCCATGTCAGTTATAAGTCCTTTGGAACTAATATGGAAAAAATATATTTTTCATTACTCATACTCGGAAAGTAGGTCTAAACATGACTGAAGAGCGGGTTGAAAGTGATACTTTTCCGCCCTAGGGAGAATCGTTTTCAACTGACAGCTATGACGTTACTATTGAACCATGATAGCAGCAGAATAAAAGACAATTCACTGAATTCAAAAAATACCAAAGAAAGGCAGTATGACTTTATGGCTTTCGCCTGTCCTAGATGGACTAATAAATAAAAAAAGAAATTAGCGGCAATTTGATTAATTTGTTTTCTCATGTTTTTTTTTAAATTTCCTTATATTCGTAATGAAAAGCACAGTGTTTACCTCGGGTGAAAGTAACTTATGGAGTCCATCGTCTATTGGCGCCCTCGTTACACTCGGGCGCCAAACCCCGTCTCGGGACTAAATAAGTTACTTTCAACCCTTGGGTAACAATGTACTATTACAAACCCTTTCTCATCTAATTTGATAAACAGTTCACCACATTCCGGGATCCACGTGTGATTGCAAAAGTCAGCCAATAGGCAATAAGACAACGGCTGAAAATATAATATGCTCGCGTCAGATAGATTCTCGAGTTTTAGCTTAAGGCGCAAACATGCTGTTTGCGCCTTAAAGTTTGCTGTTAAAGTGGCGCCCCCACTTATTTTATCATATTGTAATAATGTTACACAAAGGAATTTCTAAAATTCACTGTCACAGTTTGTTAAATCTATCCATAATGTTTTTTAATGCATCTGTAGTATTTTGGGTGTACTTCCGAAAAGCGCATACCACCGATCGATCTGAAATTTGGTATAATAACGTATTTTGACCTCCTAATTACGAATATCATAACGAAAATTGGCGCAAAAACACACACACACACACACACAGTGGAGAGGGTTTTGAGTTGCTAAAAATGTGGGAGTGACGCCCCACAGTTCCTAATCTCCGCTGTACACACACACACGCACACACACACACACACACACACACACAGTGGAGAGGGTTTTGAGTAGCTAAAAATGTGGGAGTGACGCCCCACAGTTCCTAATCTCCGCTGTACATACACACACGCACACACACACACACACACACACACACACACACACACACAGTGGAGAGGGTTTTGAGTAGCTAAAAATGTGGGAGTGACGCCCCACAGTTCCTAATCTCCGCTGTACATACACACACGCACACACACACACAAATGGCTTTTGCGCCAATTTTCGTTATGATATTCGTGATTAGGAGGTCGAAATACGTTATCATACCAAATTTCATATCGATCGGCGGTATGCGCTTTTCGGAAGTTTATCCAGTATTTTTATTTTGTATAGTAGGTATAGGGAGAGATACGACGTTGCTCTTGAATTTTTATAATTCCTTTTTTAACGTAATTCTATGATAAAATAAACGGTGGCGCTACTTTAGCTCCTGTTTGCGCCTTAAGCAATCAAATATGTACAGTAATATTGAAAAAAAAATGTTGTTGCTTTTGACTCTTCCGTCTCCAAAGGTTGTCAACCTCTGCCCTAGGGTAAGATACAGTGAAAATTCTAAAACTGATGTAACCTCAATCGGTTGAGGATAACTAGTCTAAAATTCAGTTGCAAGATTTTTCCCAAACCATACAATAATGTAGTAACAGGAAAGCATAAAAGTTTGTCAAATAAAATAAAAATATCGTAATGATCGCAAGGAAAAATTATATGAATCTTTACCGTACGAAATATCCAGCTTTATTTATTATAACAGAGATCGAACTCACGAATATAAAATGTTGAACCACTGGTGGACTGAAGAAGAATATAGCAACTGGAATACATAAGAAACATTTTAATTTTTATTATAAGGGAAAGAAGTCAATTGTTAGGCATAGAAAGTAATATAAGACGCCATAAAAAGAATGGCTGAAAATTATCACGTTCAACCCGCTCTTCAGGCAACTTCAGACCTACTTTCCGAAAAATATAGTACACAGTATGTATAGTATGAATTATTAAAATTAAGTACTAAAAGTACAAAGAATTAGCAAGCTGAAGTGACAGTGGGCTGGCCATATCTCGCGAAGAACCGACTACCGCTGTGGTAAAAGTGTTCTTTGTTTGGAGACCGCGACTTGGAAAACGTAGTGTAGGACGCCCTCCGGCCAGGTGGGATGACGATCTGCGAAAGACTGCTGGCAGATGCTGGATGCGTCAAGCTGAAGACAGGGTGCTATGGCGGCTCATTAGGAGAGGCCTATAGGCCTCATAGGCCTCCTAATGAGCCAAAAAAAGCCTAATATCCTGAATTATTCCACTGCTAGACATATGTCTGGCAGTGGACTAATTTAGGCTGATGATGATGATTTATATTATGAAGTAGGTAGTAATAGTCTGTTAGTATATAGCGACAGTTTTAGTGATTCCGGCCCCAGACGATAAAGACTAGATATAAATCAATCAAAGCTTGTAATAATAAACCGTCTATGTATATAGCACTAACCCTATTGAGAGAAAAAATAATGATAAATGATTTTCTCATTTAGCAATAAGTCAATTTAGAGTCACTTGTAATAGACTTACGTATTACGTAACATATACCATCAAAAACTAGGCTCATTTCTATGTTATAACATAAATAGTACACAATAATAGTACGATCTACATAATAGTGTTACACTGCCTACATGGCACTGATCGATCAGAAATCATACTGAGAACTGTGATATAAAAAAGTAGGTTTTACTCAGGGCTATAAAACTTCATATAAGAATTATATTATTATAGTTGATTTCTTCTTATAAGGAGCTAGAATTTTTATGTTTATTTCCGCATTCAATTATTAGTATATATATAATTATTAGACATCTTTTGTAGTCAGGAGGTTGCGGGTTCGATTCTCGCTTTGGGACAAATATTGTACCGATTTCAAGGGTGTTCTGATGTATATATTTTTATCAAAGATTATATTATAGTAACTAGATGTAACATTATAAAAACGAACATTTGACACTGTTTTGACTTCTTGCTCTTTGGGAGTATGCCATATGAAAAAAAAAGATAGATATAATTTTTCAGTTCAGTTTCAGTTACATTCAAATACGTATGTGGTCAATCTGATTCTTGTCTGACATTCTACTGAAATGTGAGAATAGTGATGTGAAATTCTGTACTTATCGATTAAATTATGATTTCAGTAAGCAGGTTTGTTGTAACCGCTGCATTGTATGTTGATCATGACGACCGATGTAGCGCGGTGGGCAAAGGTGCGCCTGCAACGCAGGAGGTTACGGGTTCGGGAATCAAACCCCTCAGAACAAATTTGTGAACGATCTGCAGATATACCTATGTTCCGTTGGTCTGGGTATAAATGTACTATAAAAAATGTATATCTATGCATAATAATGTATTTAATAAATCAGTTAGGGTAGACCGAGGCGAATCGGATCAGTTTGACTTTGAAGTAAAAAAACAAGTACTTTTTTCAAAGAATCACAGTATTTATTAATTTGGCTTTAATCAATATCGTTTTTTATTATCGTTTAACACATTAAACATTATTTAGATCGAATATTTTAATTTTTATAAAAATAAAACGTAACTATGAGAAATATCCGATTCGCCCCAAAATTGGGGGCGAATCGGATCTTACATTCATTGGTCATTAATATATAAAATTTTCACTGAATTGTGTTTACAATCATACTTAAAACTAGATTATAACTTAATTCAGTAACTTCAATCAGTTATCGGTACATAAATCACAAGTTTACGGTCCTTTTGCACCATTTCTGTCAACACAGTTTTCACTGGCCCTGCACTAGATCCAGTCTTCTATTGGCGGATGAACAAATTTTTTTGAGCAAAAAAAATGTAATGGCAGTCTCTTCACCCAACCGAATTCATAATTTTAATACCAGGTGTAGCTTTATTCTTCTGTTTTAATATTTATATTCCCCTTATCTTTCCCTTTTTCTTTAACTAAAGATTTTTTTCATTTCAATATTTTGTGTTTTCTTAGCGTTTTTTATAAGGAGATTATCTTTACTTTGCGGTGATGTCAGGTGTAAAAGGGGCTGCGTCAGTTTATGAAGTTTCTTTGATATGGTTGGGCTCTTTAACGGAGAGGAAAGAATTTGTTCAATGGTGTCAGATGTAACATATTCACAGTCGGTTGCTCAATTTCAAAATGTCTTGTCTGAAGTTTTTTTCGTATCTTCTTGAGACCACTGAGCTTGGTCAGTTTTTTTCTTACGTCAAAATCATCTAAAACAATAAAACATGGATTATAAAGAAGAGAAACGTAATTTAAAGACTGATCCGATTCGCCCCAAATGATCTGATCCGATTCACCCCATATCAATAGATTCACAAAATGACTTTAGTCAGAATACCGTTTACAATTTACAGGAAACACGTGAGGTTTATCAAAATTAGATCCATACTGAATAAGATTACACAAATACATTCACAATCCCATCAATTTTTTTACCCAAAATACAAGTTATCATTATTACGTACCTTACAATTGGTGCAAAAATGGCCGTGGTGTCACTTCTGCATGGCTCGCGAGCATCGCTGGTGCTGAAGTACGCGTGATATCGAAGTTTAACAAATAGCAACCGACGCGGGGAGAGGGGAAGCAGTCACGTGTAGCTGTAACTGCGTTCAGTGTAGAGCGGTTTTTTTAATTTTAATTTATATGTTATTTTGATCCGATTCGCCCTGTGATCCGATTCGCCTCGGTCTACCCTATCTAGTACCCATACCACGAGCTTTGAGTAGCTTACTTTGGGGCTAGATGGTGCTTTGTGGATTGTCCAGCATTATTATATATTATTATAAAAGAGTATAATAAATTCAGTTATGTTTAAAATCCGCAAGCTGTAATTTTACTTGAAAAGATATACCAATATTCATTAATCACCTATATTTTTTTGGTGTTTGTGGGGTTTTATATTAAGTTTGGAGTATGTGAGTCAATAATGATTAAATCAATCAGCTGGTAATGATTGAAACTACAACCCCCTCAAGGATCTAGATCGACTTAACCGGTACCTGACCGTGTAGGTATATAAATAAAGACCTACTAAGGTTATTTTGTTAAAACTTACATAAACTTGATAAATCTTCCTGATAATAATTATGTTTTTATTTAAAATGGGGTTAAGCGGTGATGGTTGTTTGCCGTCGTTATTTAGGATATGAGCAGTGAGAAAACTTAGGTAGGTAGGTACTTAGTTACATTAACATAAACGAAATTATTTTTAAAGTATTTTCACGTCGTATACTACTATACTTAACTGAAATATTTTGTGCTTAGATACCACTTGGATGCTATCATTTAACCTTTATTTTCAAAGTTTTTTTGTAAGTCCTTTGATATCCAATTCTGTGGCACGAAACATGGAAATATAAAAAACACCAACGAGAATTCTATGATGGCTCCCAGACATGTCTTCTCAAGTTTTGTTTCCATTTTTCTTTTGTTTTTGGATATTTTGTATATCTAGAAGTGAAAGATAAGAATAAGTTGTGAACTTCTAGCTACATTGCAATCTTTAGTCTCCTAGATCTTACTAGCGACACCATAATCAAGTTTTGATTTCTAACTCCAACTTAGTCGGTCCATGTAGGTACCGTAGCACTATCTCGGTAGGTAGGTATAATTCTCAAACTACGACAATTTACTTTTGTATTAGACATTCATCGACAATAAATTATCGACAACTACCAGTACTTCACTAGGTGGCATCAAAATGGTACATCAGATGTCAGTTTTTCGTATTGTACTATAATATTAGTGAATTATAGAATTATACTGCTAATGAGCTGTAAATAACGTAGTAAAACAGTTATTATATTCTATGTACAAAAAACTATTCAACATATTGCAAAGAAAATACATGTAATATCCGCGTAATATCCGCGTCTATCACGATTATAGACTTACCGATGAAAAGATATCTTGCGTTTATCTTCACATAAAGATCCCAAACGGCTTTTACAACCCACAGCTACACAAGTCATTATATACTAAGTTCTCGATTAAATAATATATATAAAACACAAAATTACAAATAAAACATATACACAAATTTTCATTTTCTCAATCTGACATTCACGTGTCACCGTACGGTATCAAACAAAACCAAAACAATATCAAATCGGCTACATCGCCTTATAGGATGACAGTGACCATATGCTCCGTCTACCTTACGGAACGTAAGGTACCTACTTGGTCTTAGATTTTTATGATCTTCAAGAATACAAGTAATTACTTGACTTTCATTTACTTTTAGATTCTATTTTGTGCTCTTTATTTTATTTTTTATGTTCTATTTATTTCAGATTGTTTAATTTTTTATTTAGTTTGTTGTACTTACGTCCAACTGGACAAAACTGCTATGCTTACTATATTTTTTATTGTTAATTAGTAGCTGCCCGCCGTTTCACACGCCTAAAACTACGTCTAATCAAATTTCAGTCAGATCCGTTTAGTAATTTTGGCGTGAAGAGATAACAAACATCCATCCAAACTTTAGTGTTTATAATATGAGATTGTGCATCGATGTGATATCAAAAAAAACAATAAAACATGTATAATATATTATGATAGATTACCGATTTGTTGCAGTGGGCGAAGGTCCGCCTGCGACGCTGATGTTGCGGGTTCGATTCCCGCCTTGGGACAAATGTTTTTACGATCTGCAATTGTTCCGGGGTCCCAGGAGTTATCTATGTAGAGGTATAATAAAAAAATATATATCTATGCAATGTTATAGCCTTAAGTATATCAGTCATCTAGTACCCATAACACAAGCTCTGCTTAGCTTGGGGCTAGATGATGCTGTGTGGATTGTCTAGCTATTATTTATTTATTTATAATATACATCTCTACAGATTCTGATATAGAGAAGTACGAATTACTATCTATAGTTGAAACACAAAATGTCCTATTTGTAAATCTAGGCCGAGTCACAGACAATATTGAAAGCGTCATTAATCTCCGTCCCGGAAGTAACTATCCGGAAGTACCTGGCTGCACTTGACAGCGCGAGGTGAGCGGGTTTGATTCTCGAGTGATGCAACTACTTGTCTGGCAAGTGAGATTTGTAACAGAGCGAGTTATATTCAATTTGATGCATTTTTGGACATGTTTCTGTAGGCGTTGAGTGTTAAAGTACGATCTAAAGAAAAAATACCAAGAGTAAATCACTACATAGTATAAAACAGTCGCTTTCTCTGTCCCTATGTCCCTTTGTATGCTAAAATCTTTAAAACTACGCAACGGCTTTTGATGTGGTTTTTTTAATAGATAGAGTGATTCAAGAAGGCTTCGCACGGTTTTATTATACGTATAAACCCGCGTCTTGAATCATTCTATCTATTAAAAAAAACCGCATCTAAATCCGTTGCGAAGATTTAAGCATTCAAAGGGACATGGGGAAATAGGGACCGAAAAAGCAACTTTGTTTTATACTATGTAGTAATTAGTTAGGAAGTTAAGATAGGTATGATGTGATCCCTATCTTTCCCTACTTTAGATTCTCATAGTTTGGTGAGCAAATTTTGTTGATCGCTGGCATTATTTACGCATCATTGAATTTCACATGGCCTCAGCCAGTTCATTAACATTATAAATTACATCATCATCAACCTATATTAGTCCACGGCTGGACATAGGCCTCCCCCAATGAGCGCCATAGCGCCCGGTCAAAAAAAAGAAATTACAAAACATAGTAAAATTTAAACAGTTGTTTCGAAGTTTTTGACACAATATTTGTATGAAAGGTCATAGTTAACCGACGAAGATGACTAACTGTCAGATTATCTTCTGGTAAACACCTGCCTAAACCTGGTTAAGCAACAACTCTTTTAAATTTGATCATGTGAACGCGAGTTTTATATATACAGAATCGTCATAAATGATAGGTACTATCTACAATAAAAGTCATCTGCGTTACACTTATACTTTGTAATTATTTATTTAAACTTAGTTAATAATAAAATACAAGTTTACAGTATTAATCAAAACACTTACTACCTGTCTTAGAAAATCTAACTTAAACTTAAATAAACATAAAAGTATGATTTCATCATCATCATCAAACTAGTCCACTGATGGACATAGGCCTCCCCTAATAAGCGTCAAAGCGCCCTGTTTTCAGGTATGATTTATATACATACCCATAACTTAGAATTTGAATTACATATATTTAATTATATCCTATGCCTATATTTAATATACATATAAGAAATATTACTTTTTATGGGAGATCGATTGCAAAAACTTTAATCTAAACTCTTGGAAACTTTTTTAACTTAAACATTTTTACTATTTAAATTTACTTTACATTACTTTATTATTTCAAGTTACTTTAAATTTATTATTCAGAAAATAAATATAATTGGATGTAAACTAGATAAATACTTACTAATAAAGCATAAATACTTATAAGCTTATCAGAAAACATTATGCTTAGTTTAATCTTAGTTTAGACGCTGTCCAAAAAGAGAATACGGTTTAACTTATACACTGTTTAATATATGATATAATCTGTTAACAAGTAAAAATAATTACTTACTCTTTGTTTTTCTTATTTTAGTAGTTACCTACATTATAATTTTGTTACTAAATTAAGTACTATATCTTCAACGGTGATTTTTTTTTTTAATTTTCGCAGGTTAGTAATATGATTCTATTGAGTGATTCCCTATTATTAGCGTTCTATATCTACTTAAAATTATGTTGTAATTAATTTAGCTGAAGCAATTAAAAATAACTTTATAACATTATTAAATAACAACAGTACATTGGCAATCAACAAGGCAAAAGAAACAATAACAAGAAGTAGGTCAATTAAAACGAGACGAAAAGAAGGTAGCGATATGGATTCGCATAGACCAGTGAAAGAGGCAGCGTTTGTCAAACTGTCGAGGAGGATTTTTCAGCATATAGGTAGTTTAGGAAAATATATTTGGTAGAATTCAATATAAATACAAGTTAGTCCAGCTTCATCAAATCGGCATACGTACGTATATGGATTATTGGCGAGGTCTCGGTTTTTCGGGCATATATTTTGCATCCCCGAGCCCATACATATGCGTGCCCTTTCTCTCTCACTAGGGCTTTGGTCTTGTTGTAAAGTACTTTGTTTTGAACTGTTAAGTGGTCATTAATAAATATTCTACTATTGCCACCTAATCCAAGGTTTGCCGAAGTTATTGTGCACTTCCTAGAGGCGGCTACGAAGTTATCCTTAATGTATCTGCTGTGGACAGAAACAATAATACCTTTTTCTCGACCATTACGCAGGGGTATCCTATTTGCGTAGTTAATCTGCTTCTTTGGAATGGAGCACTTGATAAGGATTCCAATTTTGGTAATAATCTCGAAGAGGTTTTCAGAGTTGGTGACCGGTACTCCTCGGATCTCAAGATTATTGAGGCGTGACATTTGCTCCATATCATGGCTTTGCGCCTCCAGTTTCTCAACCCTTAATTGCAGATTTTCAATGTCGGTTTTAGTTTTTTGGAGGGTTTTAAAATCCTTTTCTATTTCCAAAATTGTATCCGATAGCGTGGCTATTTTACGATCCGTAGTGGATCTGTTGTCTTCAATTTCAGGTTTTGTAATTTTGAGTGCATTTAACTCCGTCTTGATGTTCTGGACAGTCTCATATAGCCCTGGCAGCACAGCAACTTGGAGAGACAAACCTTTCAGCTCGGCAAGCATGTCGGCCGCAGCAAATGACATAGGGGCCGGAGAATCCTGCGCGGGTGGAATTGGACTCAGCGCTCGAGCTGTGTTATTACACGATGAACATTTCCAAGACAATCTGCTATTTTCTCCCAGGCTTCGATAGCCAAGCTCAGAAATACCGGCACAATCGAAATCAAACCAGCCATCACATTCTGAGCATTGGGGGCCGTCTGAAAAATCATCAGAGCAGCTACTACATTTGAACATTGCGCAGGTTTTGATTGAAGGACTAGGAGGAAAAGATTGAGAACCACTAGATATCGCGCGAGGCAGAAAGCGTTGTAGTGTCGCGTGTGCTCTGCCCGCCGTCCACGGACTGACTGACTCAACACAGATGTATTAATAGCGTGATGTATTCGTTTAAGGGCTGTCAATTACTAAGAAACATTAAATATAATAATTAAAAAGAGTTCTGGAGTAGATTGCTCTACATTTGCTTCGACATTTTGCAAAAATCGAGAGTTCACAACCCCTGGGTCAGGTCCTCACCTAGTTGGCTCTGAGCCATGATTTCATAATATTTAAGGGCCTTTTACACAATTTCATAAGCAAAAAGCTCATTTTGGATATTTTGACAATACTTGTTAGCTTTTGAGTTTTCTCAGACTCAAAATATGGTTTGTATAAACTATTCTTGATTATGCAGGAACAAAATTCCAAGAAAACGCGGTCAATTTTAAAATCTTCCTTTCATGGGCTTCTGCAAATTACGTACGCACATTGTCTTCAACCTACGCTTTTACTCAATAGGTACTCTTGTAACTTGAATCTCAGTCGTACCTAATCATAATTATCATCCTTATTCAAAACCAGATCTAAAAATCACATGTTCCCTTCAGATAGTGTTATTTGACCAAGATTATCTGCAATTAGGGCAAGTACAATCGCGTACATGTCTCCCCATTACGTAACACCCACACGAATAGAATTGATTTTTGTTCAACTTGACTATACGCATGCGCCAATAACTTTACTCACACTCTCTCAACTTAAACAACTACATACACACACCCCTGGTATAAACGTGAAAGGAGAATAAACTTAAAGTTGAGGTTTCTAAGGTTGTTTTTTGTGTTTAGAGGTTCCGTTGATATTTTTAGACAATACGTGCCTAGTATGAAGCTCACCGATGCGCCCTCTATACGAAACGGGAAACTCCGTCGCGGAAGGTTTTCCATGGACATTAATTTCTGAAATTTCATTCAACAGCACATACTAACTGCTGGTAATAGTGTGTTCAAGTGAGGCTATCCTTTGATAAACGTTTTGAGGCATTTTGTGTCGGTTTGTAGCAATTTGTTGAATTATACTGGGAGGTGACGAATAGTGAGGGATTTTCGATAGTGAATAAGGTGCCGGTCGTAGACCTAAGGAAATCGATAGCACTTTGGGCTTCATCGTTGGAGGACCGAAAGGGAACGCAAAATGTGAGTTTATACTAACCCCCAAACTGAATTTAAGTAGAATATAAAGCTATGGATTCCACTAATCCAATCCGCACAGGCTATGGATTAAAGTGGAACAAAATGTCGAATGGAACCATCAATGGATTAGCTCAGTGTATTATTTCTTGTATCTCAGTAAATCTGATTAGAATAAGGCCTCTTTTTAGCAAAGCAAGTTAGCAGGCTTATCTGCCTTACAGCTATGACTACGACTCTACCGATATTAAATTAGATAATACTATTAGACATTTTAATGCCAATCAAGAAAAATTAAACAAAAATAAACGAAAAGAAAAAAAAAGAAAAGAGAAAAGAGAGATAACATAGCTACACAATGGGTAGCCTCATCGCTAAGAGCGATCTTTTCCAGGCAACCTTGGGTTGGACACGCAGCAATTGTATACGTATAATGGTTGCATATTTACACCTTTAATAACTTTAAATATTATAATACATACATTATCATAGATATTAAGGCCCAGAAAGTGTAATTAAATGTAAAGATTGACATTTAAAAATACGAGTAGATTTGTAACAGCTGTTCTATAAAGCCTTACTAATTTGTCGAAGCTCTACCAATCGATATCTTGATTGAATCGTCTCTATGTCACAATGTCTGAAGGTGACCAGACTAGGTGACATATAAATAGAAACATCTTTTTAAATAAAAAAAGGAATCTTTAACTTCCTTACTAATATAACAAACGCGAATGTTTGTAAGGATATGTGGATGAATGGTTGTTCCTCTTTCACACAAAAACTACTGGGTGAAATTTTAAAAGACGTATTTTTATCCCTAGAATAACACATAGGCTACTTTTCAGCCCATAAATGAGTTCCCGATCTATTCCGAGGATAGAAATAGACGTTTCCATAGAATCAACGCGTGCAAAGCCGCGTTCAGATACTAGTACCTAATGTATTATAGATTACTTACTAGTATCCATGTATTATACCTACATTACCAGTATCCCGACTACTTAAGCAGTCATCATTATAATCAGCAACGAAGTCCTCTCACTTATTGACATAAACCATTGTACAACAAAACTAAAAAGCCCTATAAACTCGGCAACAGACAAGTTTTTTCGCGGGTTTGGTGTAACCTACTAAGCCAATCAGTTCAGGATCAGTTGAGCCACTTCTAGTCTATTTGCAACAGTCTGCAGATATTTCAATTGTGAATATATTGCTGTTTTATTTTTTTTCTATTTATTGATAGTAATTTACTTCGTAAATCAATATATAAGCCCCATTCCTAGTAGAATACAAAAAGCTTACCCACAATTAGAAAAGAAATTGTGTATTTAATTACAATAGATTTTACCTCAGATCATTAATACGTAGATTAACCATGATTTATGTTATTTTGAATTTATTATCATTTTTTCAATTTTTGTTTTATGATTTATACTCTACTAGCGGCCCGGCCCGGCTTTGCACGGTTTTATTATACGTATAAACCTTCCTCAAGAATCACTCAATCTATTAAAAAACGCATCAAAATCCGTTGCGTAGTTTTAAAGATTTAAGCATACAAAGGGACATAGGGACAGAGAAAGCGACTTTGTTTTATACTATGATTTACATAGTTAATTTGTTATTTACGTACACAAAAGGTTTCATTGTAGGTAAGTTATGATTAAGTATGTCGCAGATCGCTGCATTTCTAGACCTCAATTCTATTTTGTACTTGCGAGCCTTCCTTGTGATACCATGCATTTCATAGTCAAGAGTAGGTAATGATAACTTCTTGATATGTATTCGGTCTCTTTGCTCAATGCGCGGCCTGTCCATAGAATCTGTGATTCACCGACAAGTAACTGTTGATGGAAAAATGTCATAAAGAAAAAGGAATTACTTTGGTTGCAATATGACAGTGAGGATTTTCCAAATTATTATTCTGAGGAATCCGGTTTTACGGAGATGATCATGAAGATGATCCTGTTTTCCCTCTAATTACGACATCAGAAGTGGGATGTTACCTTTTGCCCACTTATTTTACGAATACGGCATTTCTACCAATGGTGATGCGTAAAATTATTTTGATGATTTTTGTTGCTGCAGCCATTTGTGAGTATTGGCACTAATTATTATTATGGAATTCTAAAGAGAAGAATTGCAATGGGTGAGTCCTTAATTTTGTTACTTTATTTTTGTCTTGTACCGACTTATCACTCTTTCGTAGCGCAACTGGTAATGTTTAACGAGTTAATGCTGGTTTTGAATGGAGCACTGGGTAAGTGCTACGCGTTAATGCTAGTTAAGCATGGAGTACTGGGTAAGTGCTACGCGTTAATGCCGTTTAAGCATGGAGCACTGGTTAAGTGCTACGCGTTAATGCTGGTTAAGCATGGAGCACTGGTTAAGTGCTACGCGTTAGTACTGGTTAAGTATGGAGCACTGGTTAAGTGCTGCGCGTTGAATGCTGTATAAGCATAGAGCAATGGTGAAGTGCTATGCGTTAGTGCTGGTAAAGCATGGGGTACTGGTTAAGTGCTGCGCATTTGAATGCTGTGTAAGCATGGAGCACTAGTCAAGTGGTATGGATTGTTTGCTGGGGTAAGCATTGAGCTCTAGTTTTGAGCTATGGATTTTATGCTGGGTTAAGCATTATGCGCTATTTAAGCGTTCTCGTTGATATGACACGTTAAGCATTGATTACCAGTTCAACGTTATTGTTTCTATTTTGCTGGACAAGCGTAAATGTTCACTGGTTAAGTGATGGTATTATTCCAACGATAAAGAGTGATCAGTCAGGAATGTAACCTCTGTATTGAAACATTTAATTCGGTAACATTATTATTATGATTTTTATTATTATTTTGCACTCTGTTGATGCAAATGTTTTGATCAGCTGAGTAGGTAATAAGTCGGGAAGCTACTAAATAAATTTGACTGCGTTGTTAATTTCAATCCTATGATTTAATTCGTTACTATGCACTGGTTTAGTGCAATGGTCTTACTTTGCTCGCCAGCATCTAAATTTTATTGTGGTGACCTTTATCATTTGTTTCATTTTTTTTGGCGTCAGAATAGCCGAGCGGTAGAAGCGGTAGATTGTAGATCCTTTCTACGTTCAGATATTGCCTCACACAGGAGTGTGAGAGGTCAGGATGGTCGTGTCGCAGATCGCTGCATTTCTAGACCTCAATTCTATTTTGTACTTGCGAGCCTTCCTTGTGATACCATGCATTTCATAGTCAAGAGTAGGTAATGATAACTTCTTGATATGTATTCGGTCTCTTTGCTCAATGCGCGGCCTGTCCATAGAATCTGTGATTCACCGACAAGTAACTGTTGATGGAAAAATGTCATAAAGAAAAAGGAATTACTTTGGTTGCAATATGCCAGTGAGGATTTTCCAAATTATTATTCTGAGGAATCCGGTTTTACGGAGATGATCATGAAGATGATCGTGTTTTCCCTCTAATTACGACAAGTATATGTTTTTGTAAAAAAATATAATTAATTTGTATAGTTATTTGCAGTTTGATCTGCAATAAAAAGTAAATTCTACTGTTTTATTCAACATCTTACTAACAAATTCAGTTAAGGTACTTTAGTTCTTTACCTATGCTACAGAGCATTAAAGTTTCAAGACACGAACACGGCAAATACGGGCTGAATCGATGTTTCAACTTTGCGTGAATGAAATACAGATGTGTACAAAAACGTGCTAGTTTTGAGACTTTCACTTTATTCACAAGGTTCTACGAGGTCCCAAGATTCTTTCTCCTGGGGTCCATCAATAATACCCATCCATCTTCTTCCAATGTTGAGCTTTAACTTATAGCAAATTCCACAAGTTGATGGCGAGTGTGGTACGAATATGCTGCCTTATAGTCTAACTTGAAAGAAAGAAAGGAAGAAAAACGTTTATTCTGATAGTTTAGTATGTACACATAAAAATAAAAGCTTATACATACATACAAATTATACACACCGCAAAAAACTTAATACTAACATGCAAATATAAATAAAATAAAAAAAATCGATCATAAGAAATCGACTATAAGTTAAATTCAAATGTCAACCAGTGGTACAATCGAAGTCCAGGCTAGGTTTCGAATGGTAAAAATGAATCGTTCTCGATTATGAGTTGAGTCATTTTGATGTCCAGTTAAATTCAAATGTCAACAAAAGTTTCGAATGTTACAAAATGAATTGAATCAATCTGGATTATCAGTTGAGTCTGTGATCATATTTCCCGTGATGATTGGAATTGTGGGTGTTTGTAGGGGTTTTATTGATCTTCAACATACACTTTAGGAACACCGTCTCGATAATCCTATGTATGTGATATAATTTATTAGATACTAGCAGCGCTCGCGGTTTCATCCGTGGTAATTCCCGTTCCCGTGGGAATCCCGGGATAAAATATAGCTTATGTGTTATTCCAGACTATAATCTATCTCTGTGCCAAATTTCATTCATATCCATTCAGCAGTTTTTGCGTGAAAGAGTAACAAACATCCATCCATCCATACTTACAAACTTTCGCGTTTTTCGTTTCGCAGATATTGATGCGGTTTTTTTTAATAAATGGAGTGATTCAAGAGGTAGGTTAATACGTATAATAAAACCGTGCGAAATCGGGCGGGTCGCTAGTTGGGAATAAATGGTTTTTCCTTTATGATAGAATGTGTTATCACGGCACGATTTCAAATCGAATCCAGCGTCTAACTCAATTTGGGAATTCAAATTTAATATCCCACTTCTGAACTATTGGCGAGCTTTAAACCTTTTATTGAATAAAGCTCTGACTTTTTTCATAGCACATCTAAGCTTTTATCCATTTATCCAGCAGCCACTGAATCGTAAATTAAATGAACCTTGCATAGATTTTCACTAAAATCTCTTATACTGCAGGATATTCGCCATGACGACCTCGATGCTGTGGTGGGCGAAAGCCTGATGCAACGGTTGCCGGTTCTATTTCCACCTAAAGACAAATATGTCCTGGTTGTTTTCTATGTACTTATAATAAATAAAAATTGAGCATGGATTATGTTATGGGTAGGTACTAGATGACTTATATACATTACTATATATGATATTTGTTTTTATACATAGAAAACACTTAGAACGAATATTTGCAGATCGTACAAACATTTATCCCAAGGCGGTAATCGAACCCCCAACCTCCTGCCCTTCGCCCGCCGCGCCACATGTTCTTCATCTTTATCATCATCATTAACCTACTATATCAGTCCACTGCTGGACATAAGCCTCACCTAATAACCCCTAATTGTTCGTCAATTCCCTACTAATATTATAAACGTGACAGTTTGTATGAATATATGGTTGTTGGTTCCTCTTCCTCGCAAATACTACTGAATGGATCAGGCTGAAATTCGGAATAGACAAAGCTCTAGCCCTTGATTATAGGCTACTTTTCACCCCATAAATACAGTTCCCGTAGGATAGAAATAACCTGAAAAAGTTTCCATTGAAATAAAGCATTCGTAGCCGCAGATAGATGCATGATATATTAGTAGATTCTAATGTCATAATAAACATCATCACTACATAGTATAAAACAAAGTCGCTTTCTGTGTCCCTATTTCCCAATGTCCCTTTGAACGCTTAATCTTTAAAACTACGCAACGGATTTTGATGCGGCTTTTTTTGCTAGATAGAATGATTCAAGGTTTATACGTATAATAAAACCGTGCGAAGCCGGGGCGGGTTGCTAGTATATGTATATAGAGGTAATGACTTTAGAATCTACTTTCCCTTTCCTTTCTGCAAAAAACACCTCTTAACTCATGAGTAGTTCATATTCTCGTCTTTACCAACCTCAAAATGCTCTACATTTAATAGATTTCAGGCGGTAATGTATGATTTAGCTCAAAGGTTACCCACATCATTTCATTTACTTTGAACATCACCTTACAAGAATAAGATCACGTAATAGGAACCAGTGTAGGTGTTAAATATTAACAATGTTAATTTTCAAATGTCTTCGCTTTACGTGAATACTTATTACTAAAAGTATCTACGTCTAAAGAAATTTGCTAAATGCCAACATCGAACCTTGGATGTTATTTGGTTTCTTCCTACGCTTTAGCGAGAATCTTTTACTTCTATTTCAAATAAAAATGTTCTACTTTTATAATCGTAGTTGATGAAATAGAAGTAAGAAAGATCCTAGTAATATTATAAACGCGAAAGTTTGTAAGTATGGATGGATAGATGGATTGATATTGATGATGATGTCTGTATTTACTCTTTCACGCAAAACGGATCTGGATGAAATTTGGCACAGAGATATATTATAGGCTGGAATAACACATAGGTTACATTTTATTCCGGAATTCATACGGGTACGGGAACTACGCGGGTGAAACCGTGAGGCGCTGCTAGTAGATATATAAATTCTTTAGTGCACCATCAAAATATGATCGTAATCCTAATTACATCTAAAGTGGCTCAATCGGCGGCCTTATTGCTAACAGCGATCTCTTTCAGGACTTTGAATTTCGTTCAATTCCATTCCATTTATTCCATTCCATTCTATTTATTCCATTCCATTTATTCTATTCCATTCCATTCTGTTCCATTCTATTATATTCTATTGTATTCCATTCCATTATATTCCCTTCTATTGTTTTATTCCAGGGCAAGTGAAGGAGGTCTGGCTCCAGATTGTATTCCATTCCATTATATTCCCTTCTATTGTTTTATTCCAGGGCAAGTGAAGGAGGTCTGGCTCCAGATTGTATTCCATTCCATTATATTCCCTTCTATTGTTTTATTCCAGGGCAAGTGAAGGAGGTCTGGCTCCGGGTGGTGATGGGGAGATGCCGGTGGGGGGTCCGAAGACGCCGCAGCAGGTGGCGGCTCAGCGCCGTCTGCAGCAGACGCAAGCGCAGGTCGACGAGGTAAGTCTCTGACTATTTAGACGTAGACATACCATTTATTTGCCACTATACATAAATACCGTTGGGGTAAACGTGTTCTTGAGTGGCGCGACTCAGTAAACGTAGTGTAGGACGCCCTCCGGCCAGGTGGGTTGACGATCTGCGAAAGACTGCTGGCAGATGCTGGATGCATCAAGCTGAAGAGAGGGCGCTATGGCGCTCGCTATAGGCCTATGTCCAGCTGTGGACTAATATATCGCTTGCCCCGGGGAATAAAGCGGTAAAGCACTATTACGACTGTTTTATTGTTATCTCATTTTTGACATCCTTAGGTGATGTACTATATGTGTAATTTTTTTCAGATTTTTATCTTGACACGTAGATGTCTTTATTCTACGGAAATTATTTTGTACTCAATCTCAGTAATACACGTTTACATAATTTTACTTTTCGAAAATAAAACGCAACAATCATTAAGATAGTTTTAGTTTAGATTGTAATTCTACAAAATTATCGTAAAAGTTTATACGACAGTTTTGAGTCCTAAGCCGCAGACGCAGCGAAACGTAAGTTGCTATTACCGATCAGAGAAGTTCATAAAATATACGTAAAGAATCATTACGACTTTCTTGCCGGAAATAATTCGCGATCCACTTGACGCAACATGTCATCGAATTTGTTGTTATTCTTTGGAAATAAAACTCCACTATAGGTACAATGATTTGTGAAAGTCCACCCGCGATGAAAGAGGTTGCGGGTTCGAGTCCCGCCTCCGAACAAATTTGTATACGATCTGCAGAAATTAGTTCCGTTGGTATTTTCTATGTTTATATATATTAAATATATCAGTAATCTAGGACCCATAACATAAACTTTGAGTAGCTTACTTTGAGGCTAGATCGTGCTGTGTGTTGTCCAACTTTATTTGATCATCAGCCTAAATAAGTCCACAGCTGGTCAAAGGCCTCCCCCAATGAGCGCCTTAGCACCCTGTATTCAGCTTGCCGCATCTAGCAACCACCTTTCACGGATCGTCATCCCACCTGGCCGGAGGGCATCCTACACTACGTTTGCCAAGTCGCGGTCTCCATTCAAGAACACGTTTACCCCAACGGTTGACGGTTTTTCGCGAATTCTATCCTTCAGAGAAACTCCGAGCACAGCTCTTTCCATAGTTCGCTGAGCGACTGGTGGACAAGCCCTACCGTCATCCACGCCTTAGGAGTTCTCCCTCTGTGAAAGACTCTGAACAAGCGATTCGCGAAGATGATACGGGGCGACCTTCGGAGCTCCAGCACAAGCCGAAGATGAAGCGATATAGCGAAACCGACCCCGGTGAGGACGGTATTACTTTAGAGTTTCTGGAGGCAGGGGGAACCCCCGGTGAGGACGGTAATACTTCAGAGCTTCTGAAGGCAGTAGGAGCCCCCGTTATACAGGAGCTACAAGACCTCTTTAAATCCGTCCTTCACAGTGGGAGAACTCCTAATGCGTGGAGCTGGAGTTTGGTTCTGCTCTTTTTTAATAAGGGTGATAAAACCCACTTTAAAAACTATCCATCACACTCCTGAGCCACGTCTATAAGCTGTTCTCGCGAGTGGTCACGAATCGTCTTGCAAGGACACTCGACGAGTTTCAGCCACCAGAACAGGTCGGGTTCTGCGGAGGATATGGTGCTATAGACCACATTCACACAGTGAGGCAGATTATACAGAAGTCCGAAGAGTATAATCAGCCCCTGTGTCTCGCTTTTGTGGACTATGAGAAAGCCTTTGACTCAGTCGAAACTTGGGCTGTTCTGGAATCCTTCCAGCGATACCAAGTAGACTATGGTTATATGGAGGTGCTGAGATGTCTGTATGATGCCGCCACTATGAGTGTCCAGTACAGGGCCAGCAGTCTAAACCCGTCCAATTGCGCAGAGGAGTGAGAAAGAGGGATGTCATATCCCCGAAACTGTTCACGAGCGCATTGGAGGATGTGTTTAGGACGCTGGACTGGAAAGATAAGGGCATAAACATAAACGGTATTTACATCTCATACCTTTGAGTCGCTGATGACATGCATGATGCATGAATTTGGATAAAACCAAAGTCATGACCAATGACCACATTGATCCAAGACCGGTCGTCGTAGAAGGCCACCTTCTCGAAATTGTGCCCGAAAACATTTACCTTGGGCAGATTGTGCAGTAAAGTAAGGTTTAAACAATTTTGAGGAAGCCAAGAGGAGCATTCATCTAGGTTGGGCAGCGTTATGAAAACTACGTTGAGTCCTTTCGTCACCCATATCGCAATGTTTGAAAACAAAAGTTTTTGATCAGTGCTTTCTCCCCGTAATGACCTACGGAGCTGAGACGTTGACACTCACGGTGGGCTGGTCCACCAGTTCAAATTCACTCAGCGAGCTATGGAAAGCGCTGAAGGATAGGATTCGTTATGAATACATCCGACAGAGACCCAAAGTTATCGACATAGCTCAAAGACTTGCTGAAGTGGCAGTAGGCCGGCCATATCTCGCGTCGACCATTGGGGTAAACGTGATCTTGTTGCTGGCAGATGCTGGATACGGTAATTTGAAGACAGGGCGCTATGGCGTTCATTAGGGGAAGCCTATGTCCAGCAGTAGACTAATATAAGCTGATGATGTCGATGATGATATACCGCTGAGATAGTGAAGGATCAGGTACGCTACCCTGGTTGACACATTGGAGATTTCTTGAACGTTGCTAGAGAGGGCCTTATTGACGAGAAAACCTACGCCACCTTGGGATGTTTTATCACCCTCGCAAAAGTAGAGAAGATAGCCCGAGTCTAGGGTTACGGTGTCCTCCCCCTCTCTACAGACTTCACATTACCCGAGAACATGACATTTAATGTTCTCTATCTCCACTTCCAACAGCGCTAGATGATGGTGATGGATGCACTTACTGACATACTGAATCACAGTTATTTGTTAAACTATTAGAATAAAGTAGGTAAAATATATTATAAAAAAAATAAACTAGCGACTTACATAGGTATGTTAAGGTATGTAAAGGCAATAGGGCATCTCTATGTTTGTTTCCTCTCTCTCTCAAAGCACTTGCGATTCAATCATTTCAGACTCTTTTAAAATAAAGAGTGGTAATAATATCTCACTGTTTCACGATGTTCATAATATTTCCACGAAAAGAGTGGTAATAAACTATTACGATCTAGGTATTCATCAATAATACCATCGCAATGTACGGTTACCGTGTCTTTTGAAATTATGTTTAAACAGTAAAACTATCGTAAAAGCTATTGCTCTTCAGTCTAATTAGATAAATTGTTGTAAAATACATTTTGTGAATTTTAGCTTATTTCTGGTAATTTAATAACAATAATTTTAATATCGTCAAATAGGGGAAAAAATTAGCTTTCATCTGATATAAAATTTGTAAATGTAGTGTATCTAGGAGCCTAGAAATAATTGAATTACCTTCTTTTATTTTTCCTCAAAAAAAATAGATTCTATTACCGCTTTATTCCCCGGGGCAAGCGATATGTTGATGATGATGATGATACATAAATATGCCTGAGTCTCTTCAAGTTAGAGTGAATGAGTCTCTTCTAGACTTGCGTGATACATCTTCGGCCACGTCGTCACTTACCATCAGGTGAGATTGTGGTCCAACGAAGGTCTATTGTTGGTAAAAAAAATACAACGTATACCTACTTATGAATCATCATCATCATCAACAGCCTATATTAGTCCACAGCTGAAAATCCGGAATGATTCTGTACCCACGGTTAATTTATTCATCAATGTTTAAATTCAGTCATTATTTACTTTCGTTCCTTTTTATTTTATTATAGATTTTTCACATGGCGTGACCACAAAATTCACAAATAAATTACTTATTTTTCTTTTCTTTGTATTACTCGTCTATACAGGGTTATAGGTATCTAATGATTAACCTTTTAAAGGCGACTTGGGTGAATCAAAACTAACAACTTTTGTTCTTTGGCTTTTGCCAAAACGTAATACATCTCCAGTTTTAATTTTTTTTTGGTTTTGGCGGGCATTTCTTTCAACCCCCGCTCGCCTCACCGCAACCCCTTTCTTTCCCTACTAGCTTATGTATACAACATATAGGTCATGCACCAAACCGACATGGCTCAATCTGCGATGCCTAGATAGAGCTAAGATGATTAGAACTAGAAATTCGCTAATAATTTTTTTTTATGTATCGGAAAAAAAATCATTGAATTAGAAAAAATCGTAAAACAAAAGTTGTTAGTCTTGATCTACCCAAGTCGCCTTTTTGAGGTTAATCATTAAACACCTATAACCCTGTATAAGGAACATCAAAAGATTCCGGAAAATAAACAAATATATGATAAAACATGCTGAGGTCGACACTTACTGAGCTTTATATTTTCTATTTCATCCTTAACATCCCTTGAGAAATCATCAGATAGTTCTGTGGATTGCCTTTGAATAATAAAAGCTTGGTTTAAAAGCTTTTAACGATTAAACGCAGGAGGAAAATGTAGGTCACAATCTGAGAGAGAATCTATAAGAAACACCTAAAAAAATCCTGTAAGTAGATAAAGATTGTCATAATATAAATAAATTAATAACAAATAATGTTGGATAATTCTCACAACATCATCGATACTCAAACTACGCTGATAATATGTTATGGATACCTACTAGATGACTGTTATACTTTCTACATACAAATATATTACAAAGGTAGATATTTTACATATTTTACAAACACCCAGAACCTTGTCACAAATATCTGCAGACAATACAAACATTTCTCGCAAGGCGGGAATCGAATCCGTGACTTTATTGAGGTAGTCTCGTCATGTAGGGCATCATGCATCATAATACCTGTTTCCAGTTTAAGTAACGAGAATGGGTGTTCATAGGTACATACGTTTATTAAATACTCGCGACCCGTACGTAACATTCACTCCATATACATATTAAAAAATCGCATCCAAGTCCGTTGCGTTGTTTTAAAGATCTATGCATACAGATAGAATGCGGGAATCGACTTTGTTTTGTACTATGTAGATTGCATATTTATTACTAAGATGATCAATACAAAGCAACGTTATGACAATTATTTTATATTTATTATTTTTCTATTTTAGGGAAACTAACAGCTACCTATAATGACAGAAATGGAGGGTTAGTAACGGCTAATTAAAAGTTTCCACATAATTACTAAATTAAATGTAATGTGTTACACACTCATTACATAGTGTGTAACGTGATGTAGTGTCAGTCGTAAAATTTAAATAAATACATAAATAGACGGCGCGTTTAGTTAGTAATGAAAAAAATATTTAAATCGAAAACTAAGTTAGAATTTGAATTTTTACCTAAAGAACAAATTACCCAAGGACTTAAGACGCTTGGTTGAGGTATTAAATAAATCTATCTACCTCATTGTTCCTATTATTACACACATTTGCCAGCCCCGGCTAAATTATCATGCCCATATCCCATATAACGGAGTGGTTTTATTCTCTATGGCCCATAAGATGAACGAGTTCTATAGTTCACAAGTATAAGATGAGCCTACGTAAGACTTGCGATAGGAAAGGATGTTAAGTGCCTGACGTCATCTGGGAACGCCTCTTAGAGCTTATCGGATGGGCTCATTTAATTTCCCTTCGCGACGAAGAGAGGGTTGAGGGCTTTGAATTATCGTAGAAAAATATCCAGCTATGAGATTTTAAAATTACTACTAAGTATAAAACAAGCTTCCCACTGTCAATCTATCTGTGTCTATTTATGCTTAGATCTTTGAAACTATATCTTTGTTCCCTGATTGAAGTTTTTTTTTTTTTTTTTACATAGCTTAGACTTTATTAACAACGAAAATTACAAGCAAGGAAGTTGTTAAATTTTCTTTGTTAATAAAGATTAATTACATTAATATGTAAATTATGAAATGTACGTATGTGTTTAATCATGAATAAATGAGTTTATGAGTTTAACTGCTCATCAAGAGATCTACAGAGATCTCTTGAAAGGAACCTGCATGAAAAAATTGAGCTGTTGTAGTTACAGAACTACAAGAGCTCAATTTTTTCATGCAGGTTCCTTTTAGGATGTAGGCTAATAACCACAACATGTAGGCAAAATTATAGTCAAGTCTGGTCTGAAGTTTTCGAGTTGTTCGCGTACATGACCAAAAATCTGTCGTTAAATTAAGAAGAACAAAATATCTACTCCAAAATGTCTTTATTCTTTATTATTGCATAAACACAAGATAATACATAAAATTTCACAAATAAGGGACATGTACAAAGAGTTTTTTTACAGAAAACCAACAATATTTACAAAGATAGATAAAAATTAGTGTAGATAAATTGTGAGTCAATAGATTATTGTGAAAGTGTGACTAAAAAAATTATTTTTTTGGGAAATTATCTGGGAGTTCATATTATTAAGTACATTCGAAATACATACATTTAATTTGTTTGTATTACTTGATTATGATTTTCATTGTTAATAAAGCTTAAAATAATAAAATACAGACTCACCTAATTCGACTTTTATTTACAGGTCGTCGACATCATGAAGACCAACGTCGAGAAAGTTCTCGAAAGAGATCAGAAACTATCTGAACTTGATGACAGAGCAGGTAATAAACTTTTATAGCACAAATACTTTATATAGTACTAGCGACCCGCCCCGGCTTTGCACGGTTTTATTATAAGTATTTAAACCTTCCCCTTGAATCACTCTATCTATTAAAAAAAACCACATCAAAATACGTTGCGTAGTTTTAAAGATTTAAGCATTCAAAGGGACATAAAGAGATAGGGACATAAGGACAGAAAAAGCGACTTTGTTTTATACTATGTAGTGACTAGTATATAATATTAGCTTTCCGCTCACGGCTTCGCCCGCGTTTTGCCATTTTCCCTATACTATTTTACCCCGTTTTTCAGGAAGTTTTAAAAAACCCCATAGTTTTTTTTATATAGCTGTTAAAATTTATCGTTATATCAGTATACACTGAAAATTCTTAGGTCATAAGAATCCTAAATTAAAAAGTTAGGTACAGACATTTAAATGCGGAGAAAAACTACAAGTCTCAATCTTTAATAATGATTTACCTTATTTTCAATATTTTTTCGAAAATTCCTGAAAAACATGATAATAAAATGACATATTTTGTGTGATCTATTATAATTTTCAAGCTAAACGACACCAAAAAAACTTCAATTCCCCTTTACACCCTCTTCGGGGTGAAATCTTCAAAAAGCGTTGGTTATTGTATATCTTTCGTTGTTGTATACAAAACTTCTAAACAAAAGAAGAAATTTTGGTTCCATGTATTTATTGTTTCGTATTTTTTTAGTAAAAGCTGTACATATATCTTGTGGATCCTAATAAATTTTTGTTATATCACTATAATTGCAATGTTTCAGATGCACTTCAGCAAGGTGCCTCTCAGTTTGAGCAGCAGGCTGGGAAACTGAAAAGCAAATTCTGGCTCCAGAACTTAAAGGTAAATTATTAACACAAAATAATATTAATCACCTAATAAAAATATTTTTAAGCGAACCAAACCCTCATAAATACCAAATAACTACATAGTATAAAACAAAGTCGCTTTCTCTGTCCCTATATCCCTATGTACCTTTAAAACTACGCAACGGATTTTGATGCGGTTTTTTTAAATAGATAGAGTGAATAAAGATAAAGGTTTATACGTATAATAAAACCATGCGAAGCGATGGCGGTGGGTCGCTAGTAATTTAATATTCCATTTTGAAAATATTTCAAGCATTTCTACGAATTACGAATTTCATTAATTCTAAAGTCATTTAAAACTATATGGGATATTTACCATGATTTGATTTGTTTTGAGTTTTCCGATATTTCGGCACAATTTTATCACGAAAGAACAGTTTTAAAATTACATTAATAATATTCTAAAATAATAAAAATTATTTATGTGTGGACATCATTATATGGATGTTTGTCATTCTTTCATGCAAAAAGTACTGATCGAACTAAAATATTGAATCGTAGTACTCTGGAACAAAACATAGGGTACTTTTCACCCCATAAATCAAGAAATAGCATTCTGTGGGTGTTTGCAAAGTATAATATAAAAATATCTATCTGTTTAATTTATTGTATTAAGTATATCAGTAATCTACATAGTTTCTATAACACAAGCTCGATGATGCTGTGTGGATTGCCTAGCATTATGCATTTATTAATAAAGAAGTTTACTGACTTATCATTGATTTCCAGATGATGATCATCGCGGCTGTCATCGGCATAATCATCTTGGCCCTAATCATCGGTGAGTTCAACTTTCTCTCAGTATCACATAACACATTCAGATCTCAGACTAACATTATATTTCACATTTTCAGCCAACTATGCGTGAACAAGTTTCGGTAAACTAGCAACTTGTTTTTATTTTTGTTTTTCGTATTTTTCTGTATTTTTGGTAAGTGGGAACGTAATATCCGTATCTATTGGTGATGTTGGCTTCTGTGTTTACTTTCACTATGTTTATCTTCTCGGATTTCGTTCATCGAAGTTCTAGATCTATGCTGACATTCATATAAGTGACTTACTTTTTGGGTTGTGACGTCGGTGTCTTGGGATCTTCATCTACATTTATAGCGTTACCAGCATTTTCTACACTTTACGATGGTGTTTTGTTAATAGCTTGAGCAACTAAAGCATAAATACACACACATTATAGGTACAATCAAACACTTAACATTTGAACTGTTCGATATCGTTCAAGTCACTCATATGAATAATGAATCACAATACACGGTTCAGCTTTGCAATATGTGTGTTAAGGTTTCTGGTTCTGGGACTGCTTGTTATGTTTATATCTAATATTAACCCCCTATCTATACTTTATAGTCCCAACTGCTTATGTGTGTCTCTTTCCCCAAGTTTTTGAATCCAAAGTTGTAATGCAATCCTTTTCAATACTTATCCCACTATATTTACCTCCCCTTTGTATTCTTTAAATTGAAAAGTTATTGGATACACAAAGTACAAAGGTACAAAAGGTAACAAATTATGAAAAAAAACTAAATATTATGAAAATCTAAATTTCTAAATGTGTTAATATTTTTAGGTCTGTAAACACCTAACATATGAGTGGATGGAAGTCAAGGTAGGTTTTTATAATTTTAAGGGTCCTTTTCAACATTAAATTTGTAAAATTATTTAAGTTTATCTAATTATTCCGATAACATTTTGTTTCTTTTACAGATACATCGTGGAACAATGGCTTCGTATGACCTAATATAAACATCTACTACGTAAATTGTATGTAACACGTTTTTCTTTAGAAGTTAGTGTTGTTATATTTAATGTCCTACGGATAATATCAAAAATAATATATCTGATGTTTTGCCTCGACATAATAGATACTATATATTCTTATCATAATATACTAACCCGTTACTGTATCTAGTTTTTGGAATCACAAGTCTTAGGGTATGATTTCTTGTTAAAAGACTCCATTCCGGCTCTGTGAAATATAGCGTATTTTTAGATGATCTTATTTTGTTACGAAATATCACATTAAAAATAAAATATTACCTGTTTGCTAACATTTAGATAAGGCTTTTGCAAGATCATTTTTGAAAAAACTGTACACCGGCAAAGTTGTTGCTTTTTTTTAAAGGACCAAATTTCCTAAATCCAAACTATCTTTACCTATATTTCTACTTATAGATTCACCTATTTTGTGTACCTAGATATTTCATTCAAATATCATTTTAAATATTTTATGAAACAATTATCTGTGTTTCTTACAATTGTACTTTATTATGCCTTTCGAAAACAGATGTAATTTTTAGAATATACATTTATTTTTGTCCAAAAAACCATATCGTTAAATATAAAAAATACTACCAATGTTACGCCGTGCGTGTTTTGAATCAATTTGAACTTTCACATTTTATTTTTAATATATTATAAACCTTTGTAGGATCTGAACCGTGATCTATATGAAACGAAAATTATACCTAAAAGTGTTGTTGTTTGTCTAGATGGAACTAGAATTAACTAGTTAAGAGTTTGTGCTATCTTACGTTTTTACAAAAAATCATAGAACTGGCCAATATTTTCGACATATACAACCTTGTAAAGCTTTTTCGACGCATATGTTACTGTGTGTATTTATATGTAAACCGCTTTATATGTAGTTAAAAATTGTAAAGTTTACTAGGTTACTCTAGATGTTTCTGATAGATGTAGTGTAATGGAATGCTATTATATACTATGGGACGGTTGGCCAGTTTCAAAAGCAAAAAAAACGTTATATATTTTATCTGTTTGGATAAAGTTTGAAGGTTCACAGCATATGGTTTAGAACCTTGTGTTAGTAAAGCGACTTTGTAAGTAATAAGTAAGAGGCACGTACATTATTGTTGGAATGTCTTGTAGAACTAATTATAAGTATTTAGGGTTAACAATCGTCGAGTACATCAACATGTGACTTTGGACTATCGTCGATGTAAAGATAGTGATATTTATTAATAGAGGGCGGAAGTTGGTTGAAATCTTGTCTGAATTAAATACTTTGGCTAGTCACATGCTAATATACTGGATTGAGATACAAATTACTCAGTTTTTGAAATAAATTCATCATAACAAGATCTTTTACAATATTTTTAATATTGGCCCATTCCGTAATTTATACTAAGTTAAATTTATAATCTTGTTGCCTTAAGTTATGTACATTTATATCTTATGTTACATGGGCGATATTTTTATCACAGTATTTTTCCTCAAATTGTTTAACTTCAAGTTTAATTCAAAAACTGACTAACTAATTCACTGTAAGGTAATAAAACCAAATACACCAGTACTATGTTTAAACTTAGAGTTAAGCTTTATAATCATACGATTTGTTTCAATATTTCAATCCTTAGTTATATATTTTTTAAACCCGTTTATTACATATTTTAATTTTTCATAATCAAATATTAGTTTTATATGAATCGGTATTCGGTACATATTACTTGCGACCACATCACTATTTAGTAGACCTTTAACTAAATTGTAACCTAACCTAAATTGTAACCTAATGACCACAATTGCAGTGAACGAAACTATGAAAATCTAAACGGTACGTACGATATCAAAGCAGTACCTTTTCGATCAAAAATGTTCTACTTTGTCTTACCTATGAAATTACAATTTTTCAATGATTTTTATTTATATAGATAACTCCTTCGTGTCTTTAGTTAGGTAAACGATGTTTTTGTGTTTTTTTGCATCTTCATACCAAAGCTTATATTATTGATGGATAATGATTTACTTTTCCTATTATTTCATCTTAGTATAATATCGTTTAAAAATTTCAAGTCACAACACAGAAAAAAAATGTGTTTATTGTTTATATTATTAAATGTGGTTATTCTAAAGCCGTTATCATTTGAATGTTATTTGAGAAAGTACCTCGGTATTTACCAATATAATTACATTCCTAATATATATTTAGCGTCATTTTTAACATCATAACCGTTACCTTAGTTTAATAGAAGAATAACTTCGACGTAGAAATAAATTAGTAACAGTATAAATAAATATCATATTTAGAGTTGTAACACTGTATCACCGTATGAGTTATAATGACTATTACAATGACTAATCATTGATTATTAACTGCATGTATGTAATTACAGCTTCACAGAAATAAAGCAAGTTTATTATCTATCAGTTTTTTCTTTCGATTTTACATTTATCTGGCGTCCACTCTGGAAAGAATAATAATAATGCTGGACAATCCACAGCAATAAGCAGAGTAATATCATAACGTAAAAAGCAATGCTTGTGTTATGTTAGGTAGGTACAATAAAACTGATTTTACTTAATACATTACGTATATGTACATATATTGATGTTTTTTGATATTTCATAGAAAACACCCGAAATAATAATCTGCAGTTCGTAATTTTATTAATAAATAATCCTGGACAATCGACAAAGCATCATCTAGCCCCAAGCTAAGCAGAGCTGGTGTTCTGAGGGACTTGATGTCTGGATGTAGTTACTTATTAAAATACATAACAAAGATGTGTTTTTTATAATACATAAGAAAAACCTAGGAATCGCAAAAAAATCTAATAAATTATAAACACTGAATTCTCCTGCAAGTATTTTTATTTATTGTACAATCACTACTAGTCACTACTAGTCTTTTTGGATCAATCCGAGCGTAATCTTAGTAGAATATACAAAACACTTCCAAAATAGTAACTTATAATGTTTAAAAAAAAAATTATCTACTACTAACTAGCACATTCATATTTAGAAGAAATAATTAAATAGAACGGTATTTATATTATATCTACATTTAAATAATCTTATGCGAACACTTTTTGTGATTTAGAGAAGTCACTATCGAGTCGATATACTTATGTAGGTAGTAGAAATACCTACTTACTTCTAGCAAGCGCTACTTTTTCTATTTGATACTCGTATGTATCATATGTATGCACTGACCTCTATATATACACGTACTTGTATAGATACAGGTCAGTGTATGTATGCCATTTCGTTCATTATCATTAGTTTTCAATACTTTTTCATTAGTGGTAAGCCGCCCAAGCAGGCTACGCCGTAGCTGCTACGGCGTAGAAACGGGAATGTGCTCTCTACTACCCTCTACGACGACGACAACTCCGCAGTAGCTTCACCCTGGAAATACGGTGTAGCTTGTAGCACTGCTACGCCGTAGCAACGTCAATGCACTCCTTTTCATCCCTCTACGTCGAAATCTAGCAGTTTGAATCTGGAGCTACGACGTAGCTTGTAGCACTGCTACGCCGCCGTAGCAACGGCAATGCGCTCTTTTTCATCCTGCTGCCACGTTACAATCTTTATTTAGCTTTTGATTATGCTGTGAGTGGATGTCTAAAAAGTTGACCAATCGAAAAAGTGACTCCATCCAACTTTATTTTTATATAAGTAGAATATGTTTGGAACCAAATTAATTTTCATGCAACCCCGCATTCAATTGTGGACCCCCATTTTTTGTCACGACTAACATAGACCCCCGTCGAGTCTCCCGTGGACCTCTGGGGTCCACCTGGACCACTTTGGGAATCACTGCTCTAGAGCTACGTAGAAAAGGTGTCAGTTCGGTAATACAGCATAAGTGTGACAAATCTACATCGAGCTGAGCTGCGCTATACTACGCTATGCTATGTTTGGTCAACTCGCTCGTTTAATATTTTAATGGGGATACAAACAAACCATGAAATAAATTTCCATGCCGCGGGGCGCAACTAGTTGGTTATAATATGTAAGGGGTATGTTATACTAACGGGACGTTTTCTGAACGTTGGACCTCAATTGACGAATGATTCAATGCAATTACGAAAAATCATCTAACAGAAAAATGATTATCATTTACTTTGTACAAAATGTTACAATCTCCCTACATTATGGTTATGCTTGCAGCATTATTTGTGCGTTTGTGTGGTGTCGGAAACATTGGTTGTTTTTTGACCTCAAGTTATAGCGGGATTTTGTGTGAAATTATCTCTCTATGTCTAGTTACTTAGAGTCATATACACGTCATATACTTACTTTCACCAGCTCCTACCCACAGCTTTACACGCAGTTTTCAAGCACCTAGCGATGTCCGTTCCCAAAATATCTTCCCTGCCTTAAATTCATATTATAATTCAGCAGTTCCGGCTGAACTGCTATATGCGTGAAAAGGTAACAGATAGACAGAGTTACTTTCTTCTTGATAATAATTTTTGTAAGAATGCTTAGAAGTCGAATAAAATCTAAACATAGCAGGCGAGCGGAGCGTGCCGTATTTTTTTTTACATTTTTGTGTGATTTATATTTGTGTAGGTATTTAATTCTTTGCGGTTAGTGGTTATGACATGATACAACATGGGTTCTGTCCTAAAACAATAAAAATTAATACCTACGTGAACTTCTCCGCGCTGCAGGCCGCCGAGCGGGGGAGCCCCTCTACTAGTGCACGCAGTGAGTGCCCAGCCGCCACCTACCAGGTACAACTAGCGAACCGGGAAAATATATGAAATTTATTAGATTATTTTATGTTACATAATCTAATAAATTTCATATATTTTCGCCGTTTACATACTACAATTACATACTACAGTAGTATGTAATTTGGTTCCAGAGTTGAGTGAGGTGACTTACAAATGTATTGATGGCTACTATAATTTATAGTAGCCATTAAAATAACAATTGAATTGAAGCTATAATGCAAAGATGTGGGGAACGTACATCAATGTAAGTCACCTCAATTATTGATCTGCGTCTTTTCGACATAATTCTTCCCTAGGGTGAAACGGCTCTGTGTCTATGTCCTTGATACACCAAGTGTCCATTCGAAATTTCTGCGTCAGTGTCAATAAATCAGTAATAATCAGAGTCTATAAACTGTCAAAGTCCATTTTTTAACGTCAATGTCAAAAAATCAGCTGTACACACTGCAAATGCAAATTCGGTACTTTAATTTTTTGTGGTTTGATTCACTGTGAAATATTGTGCATACTCAGTGATATTACAGCAAATATAAACTGAAGTTCTAACAATTGTGTTAGTGTTTATCAAAAATATGTAAACAAAGCAATTCTGAGGTAGTTCCCTTGGAACTAAGTTTTACCCACGGTTTCACAATATTATTTCTCGCATACACAATATTGTTATACCGTACTGTAAACAGCGAATATTTTGATAAAAACCGGGTGAGCAGCATAAAAGAGATTAATTTTCGTACTACTATCCATTGAACCATAACGTCAATTTACCATAAGAATAAAGTAAACAAAACTGGATTCTTTTATCCCAAGCCGCATTGTGTATAGTATCATCAATCGGAGCTGTATTATTCATCAAATAGACTCCAATTTACTGCACCTTCATATTCAAAGTGGCTCAAAGCTTTCAGAACGATCATCAGAATAAAACAATGGCAGCCACTGCAGAACTTCCCCGTATAACAAGGGCTTTGAGAGCTCATACTCAGCTTGATAAACCTCGCTGCCTGAAGCCAACTCCTGATTCAAACTCCTCAAAGCATGTTTTGCTATCTCGAAACTTGCAAAAGTAAGTAAATAGTCTACGTCTGATTTGACTTCCTTCTTTCAGAGTATAAATTAGAGAGAAATAAAAAATCTAAATGTTTATTTGTGCTCCAAAATGCATAAAAATGCAATTCAATATCCAATCGATAAAAATTATAAATTATAATATAATTTGTATGCATATACATACTTATCATAATTACTTACAAAATTATAGAAAAATTTTATTATAATTTTAAGGCTCAGTTTAATGTTATGCAATGACATAAGTGCCATTGCCATTATATTGCTGCTATGAAATCTTGCAGCGGAATTAATGTACTTACTGAGCATACTATAAAATCACCAATTTACTTTATCAATTATACTCATACATTTGAAATTGAAACAAGCACTCAAATTAACATTTCCAGGTTCAAATCATTCACCGACATCAAAACCTACATACAACAGAATGAACCAAACGCTCCTAATCTACTCGACCTTCTAAAGGAGCTAAAGACATCATGCAAGACGCTGACTGGTGACCAATCAGATGAGGTTATTGATGATGCAGCGATGCTGTGCCTGAGGATGTTTCTGGACCAGGATATAGTGATGCTGAAGCATCTTGCTCAGTTGAGGCAGATGTTTGGAATGGTGCAATCCTCTACTGTTAATTCTATTTGTGAAGTTAGTTGAGTATAATTTAAAATTTTTCTTTGTAAAGTAATCTGTTTTGTTGTTTTTAATTTAGCTTCATATATACCTACTTTATCAACATCCTTTGCCATGCAGTGACAATCCCAGCTAAAAATCACACTATTATTGTAATTGCTAAAGTTTAGAAGGCTGGATGTTTGTTACTGCTTCATGCCAAACCTACTCAATGGATAGGGTAAAAATTTTAAAATCTCATAGTTCTATGCTTGCAGTAAAAAAGACTACTTTTCATCAATTTTCACAAAACCACAGGGCGCAGCTAAGAAGTAAATAATAACCACAACACAAAGGTTACTTAGCTCATTTTCTGAAATTTTCTCTCACATACCTACCTAGTAATTCAAGTGAGGAAAATATTATAAACAGATCTCCACTAATCTTTCTCTGATAATATTAACACCACAAAATGCATCACACATTGACAATGACATAATCTTTCTACATAGAATAGAACTTCCCCTCATCGAATTTTTTGATTTCTAGATCGTTACAAAAATATCCAGTGATCTATCAGAAGAATCAATGGAATACATTAGAAAAGAAGCCAGTGAATCTAACAAGGAGAATATCAAACTATGGGGAGAGCACATACAATGCCACTATGTGCCGTACACCCCATCTAAGAAGCCGCTGGCTAACCTGCGACCAAAGAAGGCAACTGCATGTGCATTTGTCAATGACTTCTCTATGAAGTACAGTGAACAGGCTACACAAGCACCTAAGGCTGTACAGGAGTCTAAAGTAAGTTTTCTATCTTATATTTGATATTGTAGGAACAATAGGTACAGCCTTATACTGGTAAAAAGAAAAGTAACTCAGGTTTTTTTAATACAAAACAGCTTTATTTATTATTGACACCCAATGTGGTGAGGTGGGCGAAGGTCTGCCTACGACGCAGCAGGGTGCGGGTTTGATTCCCGCCCTGGGATAAATGTTTGTACTGTAAAATGCTTTATTGTAAACCAGAAAAAGTACATGACAAAAATATATTACAAAGACTACTGCAGAGGGCAGTCTTAGGAGGAACCCTTGAATTGAAATTAAATAAAAATACTCCTATAATAAATTCTGAAGAAATTCTTTAGAAATCTTTTGAACAAATTCATTGTAAAAGCAAAACGTCCGGGATGTCCGTTTGAATGATTGGATATAGAATAAACACATTGTACTGTACTAGAAAGTATCATACAATTGTAAACCATATCAACAATTCTATTTGTTTATGGCTGAGTGAAGTAGTTATGCTCCAAGTTACAACTTATTGATTCCTTGTTACACCTTATGACCTAATGGAATCCACAAAATTAATTTATGGTTCTTATTTTATCTATTAATTTATTCCAGTACGGAAAATCGTGGCTAGAAACCAAAGTGAACGAGCTGTACATAACCTCAGGCATATCAAGCGCTGATATTCTCCAATCCATCATCACATTCCTGAACTCGCCGCGCAGCAACGATGACCTGCAGAACGATATGTTCGAGTTACTCGGGTTCGACAAGTTTGAGTTCATTCAAGAGATGTTGGTGCATCGACAGGAGATTGTGAATAGTTTGAAGGCGCCTGTGGCGTTGGCTGGACCGTCTATAGCGGAAAGTGAGTTAATGAACTACAATTATAAGAGTTAAAAGCGTATATATATCACTATAGCTACATAGCATAAAACAAAGTCGCTTCCCGCTATCTGTCTGTCCCTGTGTATGCTTAGATCTTTAAAACTACGGGAAAGATTTTGATGCGGCTTTTTGTAAAAAGAAAGGAAATTGAAATTTTATTATTAGATGAGGTATATAAATTATTCCATAACATGTAATAATTTTGTATGTTTTTGCAATACCGGGAAAGATTGGACAGGTAAGTAATTATGAGAAAAATGACTCATACAGCTTAAACATAGTCATCATCATCTGCTTAGCTTGGGGCTAGATGATGCTGCGTGGACTGTCCGGAATTATTATTATTATATGTAGTAACACATCTGATACCAAGTCAAAATATTTGCAGATATACATTTGTGACATGGCATATGAATATTAAAGACATGGTCAGAATCGACACTGAAATCTATTTTTCTACAGAAGTGATCGAAAATTATCTATTACAATCTAACATCACGCTAATATCATAGATGCGAAAGCATGGATGGATGGATGTTTGTTACAGATTATAGCCGTTATTGTTCCTGGAATAAATTATAGAATTTTTTTTATCTCGTAAAGGAGTTCCTGTGGGATAAAAGAACCTTTTAATGTTTATACAGAAAAAACTCGAACGAAGCCTCGGGCAAACACTAGTTGCGGTTTCAATTCCTACAAATGTTTGTAAAATTTACAGATATTTCTTCGCAGCTCTTTGGGTGTTCTATATGTATAATAATAAATCTACATCCATCCATAACAAAAGCTCTGCTTAGCTTGGAGCTAAATGATGCTATGTGAATTGTCCATCTTTATGTCTTTATTTTATGTTATTTTTAATATATTTAAATAAATAAATAATACCGGACAGCCCACACAGCATCATCTAGCCCCAAGCTAAGCAGAGCTTGTGTTATGGGTACTAGATGACTGATATACTTAATACAATACATTACATAGATAGATATTTTTATTATACATAGAAAACACCCAGACCAACGGAACAAATCTGCAGATCGAACACAAATTTGTTCCGAGGCGGGAATCGAACCCGCAACCTCCTGCGTCGCAGGCGGACCTTCGCCCACCGCGCCACACGCGTCAAAACCGAAATTTGAATTCGGTGTTCTCTTTTCCAGTTGCCTCAGCAATTCTCCCTGAAAACAAAATGCCACAATACCTGTGCCAAGTGTCAGTGCAGTCAGAGGGAGAGAAGATGTTAGCCAAATTAGTGAGGAAAGAAGAGAAGAAAAATAAGGGGAAACGGATAGAAGAAGACCCTAATGAACCTGAGATTAATATTGCGCAGTTGAGAGCTAAAAGGTAAGTTTCAAATACCCTTAGTACATATATCACTAAATAGTATAAAACAAAGTCGCTTTTTATGTAGGGACATAGAGTGATTCAAGAAGATGGTTTATCACTACATAGTATAAAACAAAGTCGCTTTTTCTGTCCCTATGTCCTTTTGTCCCTTTGAATGCTTAAATCTTTAAAACTACGCAACGGATTTTGATGCGGTTTTTTTTAATAGATAGAGTGATTCAAGAGGAAGGTTTATATACTTATAATACAACCGTGCGAAGCCGGGGCGGGTCGCTAGTACTATAATAAAACCGGGGCGGGTCGCTAGTTTGTTTTATAAAATGTATTTTTATATTATTTTTTCTGCAATACATATCCTGTATTCCTACCTATATAGGGTATATTTATATCTATACTAGCTGCGTCTGATTTTTATTGTCAAAGTAAAGCAAAGCAAATGTGGGATAATTTTTTTAAAAATATTTTTTTTAAGAGCTATTAAACATCTAACGCACGGCAATTTCTATCTATTCGCAAGTTCTATGGGAACTGATTTGTGAGATTAAAAGTAGCCTATGTGTTATTTCAAGCCTAGAACTACTACTATTCAAAATTTCTGAGATGCATTGAGTAGTTTTTGCGTGAAAGAGGAACAAACATCCATACATTCATACAAACTTTCACGTTTATAATACTAGCAGTGCCTCGCGGTTTCACCCACGTAATTCCCGTTCCCGTGGACATTCCGGGATAAAATATACCCTATGTGTTATTCCAGACTATAATCTATCTCTGCGCCAAATTTTATCCAGATCCGTTCAGTAGTTTTTGCGTGAAAGAGTAACAAACATCCATCCATCTATCCATCCTTACGCACTTTCGCGTTTATAATATTAGGATATTAGATTAGTAAGGATCATCATCATCATCATCAGCCCATATTAGTCTACTGCTGGACATAGACCTCCCCTAATGAGCGCCATAGCTCCCTGTCTTCAGCTTGTCGCATCCAGCATCTGCCAGCAGTCTTTCACAGATCGTCATCCCACCTGGCCGGAGGATAGGGATTTCCTATCATGAAATGTTTTTTCTAGATTAGCAGAGCTCACCAAACCAGTGGTCCCATTCTCCGCGACTCGTTCCCAGCAGAACCTAGACCCAGTGTTGCAGAAGATATCGTACTTCCAAACCAAGGTGCAATATCCTAACGTGTACGATTCTTCCTTGAACGCGAAAAATGCTGCAGGTTTGTGTGTTTTTACTTGCGATCATGCACTTTATTTCCTAGTTTTAATTATTTGTCCAAGAGTCCTGTACGGTGTAAAGGAAATAAAGCTTAAATGTAATTTTTTTTCATATTAGTGCTACTATATTATGCCACCGTCAATTTAGTAAATTAACCGATCCTGTCCATCCAAAGGTTGCCTGGAAGAGACATATTATTATAAAGCACTTTGACTTGATCAGACAATGGACATTATTTTACTATTCATTAGTTTTTTCTAGGCTGTGTGAATTGTCGAGCATTATTTATTTAACGTTTATTAGAGTTCCGTACCCAAAGCGTACAACGAGACCCTAGAAAGACTCCGACGTCAAGTGGTCTTCAACATTTCGACTCTTTGCGAAATGCTGTAAGAATCGAACTAAGGTTCATTTTTCTGGCGTCAACATCGAGAGAAGCTTATCTCGTAGTCACGTGATAACGCTTCGAGAGCCATGCAGGCTACTCGGAAGCTGTTCGTTAGCCGGTTGGCTACGATGGTCTGGGAAAAGATATTCCGAAAGCTTTAGGAGCTCTATGGGCAGGGTCTTGACTAAGACTCCCCTTTCCGTCTGTCACGAGGCTGTATCACACATGATATCTTGTTTGGCGCGTATTTTTATTAAGAGTATCAGGTAACCACTCGAAAATTATAACCGATCGCCTCACCGGGTAAAGCCCGATTCACACAATATATCCGTCATAGTTCAGTATCAGTTAATCTTCTATACGGTAGGTATTATTGACAGATCGACAAAATATTGTATGGGAAATGACATCCACTAACACTGAACTGTGACTTCACTGATATGTGAGAAACGGCCTTTCAAATATATGTCATATAAAAGCATTTTCTCAAAACGCCACGTTCGCATCATGTCATACTAAACTCAATACAAATTCTAAGTACTAAAGAAAATTTTTGGTTTTTATTATCAAACTAAAATGGACCTAAAATTCTAAATATTTGAATTCATTCCAGGTTTCGTCTCCGGCCTAAAACTAATCCTACCAGAGAATGTTGTAAGAAAGGATACGAAAGAGTTCGAAGAGGTGATTCTACCGAAGAATGAGCCAGTGCCTTTGGAGGTTGGGAACAGACGTGTTCCTATATCGGAGTTAGATGAAGTAAGCTTTTTTTAGCAATTACATCTTTAATAACAACGAAAATTACAATCAAGGAATAGAAAAAAATAAAACTAGTATATACAATTGAAACCATTGAGCTAACGGAAGTTAGTTAGCTTTTCACTAATTTATTTGAGGTTTTTATCTACCAAAGCTAAACTGAGGAAATGCTCTGCTTAGCTTGGGGCTAGATACCACTGTGTGGATTGTCCAGCATTATTTATTTATAATATATAATATGTTTATACATTTTGAACTAGTTAATCATTTGTGATTTTTTCGGGAAAAAGTCAAAATGGTTCTATTTTTTCTTCCAAAAAAGTGAGGTTGTTTTTGATGGAGTACGCGATTTTTCTATAATCCATCGATTTATATATAATCAATCGTTTTGTGTTTCAGATCGGACAAATGGCATTCGAGAACGTGAAAGAGCTAAACCGAATACAGTCAGTGGTGTTTCAAACGGCTTACAACACTAATGAAAACCTGCTGATTTGCGCGCCAACCGGCGCCGGGAAAACTAACATAGCACTGCTCACTGTAGTGCATCAGATAAAACAGCATATCGAAAATAATATTATAATGAAGAATAAGTTTAAGGTATGTCCTTGATATATATGTCCTTGTCTCATTAGGGGAGGCCTATGTCCAGCCGTGGACTAATATAGGCTGATGATGATGATGTCCTTGATTGTTAGATGTCGTCTTGTTCGTCCCTGATTGTTAAATGTAGTCTTGTTCGTCCCTGATTGTTAGATGTCGGTCAGTAAATAAATAAAATTTTTAACTGATCTTTGTAAAAAAGGCTTTCTACAAATATCAGATCTATGATAGACTTTATAAACACATAGATATTTTTAACAATATGTATTTTTTTGTTGTACGAACACACCCAGAACATTATGCGTATATTGATAAGACCGCCCATTGTACTATTATTATGTAAGTTATTTTTGTAATGTTCTTTTTTCTGGTGTACAATAAATCATTTTTGTATTGTATTCTGAACATCTGCAGTTCATACAAACCATTTGCCCCGAGGTGGATATTAAACCCTACGTCACAGGCGATCCTTTGCCAGATTCGCGACAAAGGTCGTCGCATAGTTGTTTTTTTAATTTTTGCTTTGTGTAATGATGCTATAGATTGGATTATGTAGGAAAATAAATAGATGTATGTGTGATGATGTATGTAGAAGTACTAATTTTGTAATTAGTTAAGACAATATGAAAGCTATAGCATTGGGTGCCCCCGTAATTATAGATGTACTTTTCAAATCACTATCACTACATAGTATAAAACAAAGTCACTTTCTCTGTCCCTATGTATGCTTCAATCTTTAAAACTACGCAACGGATTTTGATTCGGTTTCTTTAATAGATAGAGTGATTCAAGAGGAAGGTTTATACGTATAATAAAACCGTGCGAAGCCGGGGCGAGTCGTTAGTAAATAAATAAATAAGTTTAATCCACTATTCCCCAGATAATCTACATAGCCCCGATGAAAGCGCTAGCATCGGAGATGACAGCCAGCTTCGGACGCCGGCTCAAAGGTCTCGGCATAGCGGTGCGCGAGCTCACTGGAGATATGAAGCTGACGAAGACTGAAGTAACGCAGACTCAGATGATAGTCACTACTCCGGAGAAGTGGGACGTTGTTACTAGGAAGGGAGCTAGTGAGTTATTCTTCTTACCTCATCCCACGCTAAGTAGTTGAAACCATTTATATATTTTTTGATTGTGGTATGCCGAAGATTTTAAATTTTGGTTGGCACAATATGTATTTGTCATGGTCATGGTTAAGAAAGGTGTAAATACGGATATGACGCATAAAAGAGGAGAATACATAAAGTAAAATCAAATAAATAAAGATGATTTTACTTTATGTATTTTTCTACCATTCTCCTCTGTTATCCGTCATCGCATTATTTACCTTTCTTAACCATAACCTTTTTCATAGAACTATGTGAGTAATTGACAACGTCATTTTCACTTTATATACTTTGGATACACTTTGTCACAGAACGTACCTGAAGCGTCACGCTCGGGTCGGTTACGCTCGGCTCAAGTCGGTCGGCGACGCTAAAGCGTATCGGGAGTTATTCGACACGATACATTTTCACCAATATCTAGTGATCCTCCATTTCTTGCTATGCGTATATTTCACTCAATCATCTAGCCCCAAACCTTGGACCCATCATAATTTTAAGTGTTTAACCGCATCACGGTAAAGAAGCCCATTACATTTTTATATTTATTAACAACGAAAATTACAAACAAGGAATAGAAAAAATCTAAACAAGTACCTATATACAATTGAAACCATTGAGCTAACTGCAGATGCTTGCAAATAGTCTAAAGGTAGCTCAATTCATCCATGTCAACACCAGTAGTCGCATCCCCAAGACACTGACTGCATTAACACGCTGTTTGGAAATGCTGATGCGCTGAGCCAGATACTCACCAGCTCTCGGGTCACGCGTCGCATTATAATTACAACAACTGATTTTCTTTCTTGTTTTTACAGCGGACACAGAATTAGCCTCCATAGTGAAACTAATTATCTATACGAAGTAAACTTTAGATGCAGATAATTTTAATATAATTTATCAACTTTCTTTCTTTTTTTCAGCGGACACCGAATTAGCCTCAATAGTGAAACTAATCATCATAGACGAAGTTCATTTACTCCACGGCGACAGAGGGCCGATCGTTGAAGCGATTGTGGCGAGAACGTTACGGCAAATCGAGTCTAGCCAGAATATGATTCGAATTGTTGGTCTGTCGGCGACGCTGCCTAATTATCTGGATGTGGCAAGGTAAGATTGAACTTTAACTGTTTGTGAGTAAGGTTAATTTCATGTTTAACTTAACCTAGATGTGTTCACCTTTTATAAATGTAGATAAGTTTTTTTTTATTTGCGCAACGTGGCTAACATAGCACTGCGGCCATAAGAGGCCTATTGTGATCGCCACTTAGTGTGTTCACCCCTGAAGATGCGACGTTCATAATTCGCCACTTACCCTTGCAGCTGCTAGGAACTGTAGGATTTTCTTCGGGGTGATTTCTCTTAGCTCTTCTGGGTTCAGTAGGTGAAAAAGATAAAGATAAGTATATTAGAACTTGTCTTATATCAACATTTATTAAAAGCGTGAAATGTACCTACAATACTATATAAATATTAAATTTACATTGTTGGTCTTGATGGTTCGATTCCCGCCTTGAAATATATGTTAGTACAATCAACAATTTTTTTCGATCCGGATTTTTGGGTGTTTTCTGTATAACAAAAAATATGTATCTATTTAAAATATCTACATACTGTATTTATTCTGTATTGTACTAAGAATATCCAGTCACAATGTCACAGTCGCTTAGCTTAGGGCTAGATGATGCTTTGATTGTCCAACATTTATTTTATTTATTCAAATTTATTTACTTTTCTTTAAATTTACAAAGGTGATTCTCCTTTGCAGATTCCTGCGTGTAAACCCAAACGTAGGTCTGTTTTTCTTCGACTCTCGCTTCCGGCCCGTACCTCTCGAACAGCAGTTTATAGGAATCAAGGACATTGGCAGCGGCGGAGGAGCTCATTTAAGACAGGTTTGTGTCACTACATAGTATAAAACAAGGTATAATAAGCCCGTGCGAAGCGGGGGCAGGTCGCTAATATGTTATATAAAACACCTATAAAAATTCGACCGTTTGCAGTTAGCTCAATTGTTTCAATTCTATTTATGTAAACTAGTTTTAATTTATTTCTATTCCTTGATTGTAAATTTCCTCCTAAATTAAACAATTGATAGTATATCTGTCATCTATTTTATTTTATTTGTTTTAATTCTCGTTGTAAATATCGTTATGATAGAAAATACAAAAATAATAATATAAAACTATTCTACAGTAAAAATAAATCCTAACGGTGCATCACGGCGCGAAGCTTGGCTCGAGCGTTCGATCACTTATCACTATATTGTACTGATTATTTATTCTATTATTATTTTAAAATACATCAAAAATTATAAAAACTTCAGATACAACAAATGAACGAAATCTGCTACGACAAAATCTCCGACATGGTACAAAAAGGCCACCAAGTAATGGTGTTCGTGCACGCTCGCAACGCCACCCACCAAACGGCCCTGGTGCTCAAGGAATTAGCCCAAAAGAAGGGGCATTTGAAGCATTTCGAGCCAGAGGACTCCGGCGCTTTCCTGAAGGCCAAGAAGTCGATAGCGAGCAGCCCTAATAAGATATTGAGCGAGCTGTTCGCGTGTGGATTCGCTTGTCATCACGCGGGTATGCTTAGAAGTGATCGGTGAGTTTAGTTTTAACATCACTAAAAGCCGCACTTTTGGCCCTTACTAACGTATGGACTGATGGTTATGCAAAAAAACAAATATAAAAGTTTTAATAAAAATACTTTTTAAAACCGCATAGAAGCCGTGGCCGGGCCGGAGGCGAAAGCTTAAAATAATATCCGTAAAATACGATTGTCCCATTCTTCAACACTGGGTGAATCTAGTTATAATTTAGATTTTATATACCTAACTCTTAATATTGTATTCTTGTTTCTTTTATTTTGTCTATGGACCATTGTTGTCAGTTAATAAAGTTATTTTGATTTGAAGGCGTGCAAGTTGTATCCTATTGAATCATATGAAAGACTACACATACAACGGAGGCTGTGGCGGCACGGTATCAACAACCGCACGCCTTCGTCTCCGGCCCGCCCCGTATTAAAACTTAATCAATACGTAATAATAAGCCTTATATCTTTGAACGGACAGTTGCAACGTAGACCTGTCCAACTACGTTCAGTATTTTTTGCGTGAAAGAGTAACAAATATCCATCCACCCATCTATCCATACTCACAAACTTTTGAGTTTATAATATTAGTAGGATTTATATATTGTTTTGATGAATGTCTTTGTTACAGAAACATGGTGGAGAAGTATTTCTCAGAAGGTTTCATCAGGGTACTGGTATGCACTTCCACGTTGGCTTGGGGTGTCAATTTACCAGCGCACGGTGTAGTTATACGAGTATGTATAAGTCTTTTATTTTGTCTCTAAATGAATACAAAAAGATATAAAAATGAAATGTGTAAGGAAAAAAGTCGTAATATGAATATTTTACTCGTTTCTTCACTGAGTAGAGTGAGTGGGGGGAAGATGAAAAAAGGGGTAAGACAAAAAGTCTTCCATAACACCAGATTTATATTACTTATTGGAGTGCTGGCTACATCGTTAGGGCCACAAATTCAATACGTTACACACCTCAGTCAGCGGTTGCCGATGAGAACGCCTGGTTGTGTGTAAAGTGCAATTTTCTAAGACAGTGTATTTTTCAGGATTCACAAAAGTGATTTCATCTTGCCCCGTGTCTTGTAAATTGAATTACAAGGCAGGTACGAGTGTTTAATTGAAACATCTGCGTATTATTTTTCGTAGACATTTATGTAATTACTTCTAAATCTATCTATTTCTCGTATTTTAGAATTTATTTCAACTTTTTATCTTTCCCCATTTAGATTTAACGGGGTAAGACGAACATATCAAAGTTTTCTTATTGACCCTTTTTCAGGTTTCATACTAAAAGCCAGAGGTCCTCAAACTGTATCTTTGTGTAGGTTTCAGCAAGAAAAATAAGAAATAAGCAAAAAATGCTGAAAGTAGTAAAATAAAAAATTACAAGAATAGGTATGCTAAAAAATGTGAAATAAAAATAAAAATCCAATAGAAAAAGAAAATACTTACGTTAAAAATTACAAAAGTAAAAAATAAACAATTATTTTATGGTGATGAAAAAGAATATTCATATAGGTTTCATGTGAAATAAAAAAATTTTTAGTTTTTATTTGATTTTTCATTACAAGATAATATTTTTTTCTTCAGTCAAATCTTATGCAAATTGGCTGCAAAGTTTGAGAATCTCTGCTTCAATCTTCCCCCAGTGGGGTAAGTTCGGAATATATATTTTTTTAAATTTGCTATATCTTTGTTAAAAATAGGTTTTTTGGCACTACAGTCAGTTACAGCTTTTTAAATTACTTAACACTATAGACTAAGGACCATAAACTTTGCCTAAGACCTGCCTAAGACACGTTTTAACGATTTTAGATTTTTATTCGATCTTACCCCGTCACCTTTTTATCTTCCCCCTGTTTCAATTAAGTAAAAATTTATTTTTAATTACAGTTTTCTACTTTTTGGACAGCTTTTCCAGGCTGTTATTGACATATTATAAAAATCTAGTCCTTACCCTTTAATTATGTCTAATTTACTTTTAGCTAAAGTCAATATCTATTCTTCTACAAGGATTCAAAAACAACACTGATCATCTCATCAAAAAACCGTTCGATCTTGCCCCCACTCACTCTAAAGATTTATCATCAATGTTGGTTTTTTTGTACTTTTTTCCACTTGTGGACTAAAAATATAGTATATCTTTAGTTTTTAATTAAAAATAATTTATATCTTAAAATTTCACAAAAGGCACACGCTTTTTTTGTAAGCCATCAAAGTTCTGGGTTAAACTAATTATTAAACCTGTAGAATTTCGTCACATTCAATTTACACTCTTTCTCCATTTGGATGATAATGCTATGTGTTTGTTATCCATCATCATTCTTATTATTTTTACGCAAAATTTTGTAAAAAAATCGAAATGAATCTAAAATTTTTCTACGTTGAGGTCTCCATACCAGGGACAATAAACAACAGACTTATTTTTGTCGTTTGTAAAAGCCAATAGTGATATTTTTTCTGACAACCAGTCAAAACAACCAAACCCATCCAAAAAACTGGTTTATCTTAAATGCTCTCAATATTTGGAATGTAAAATGTAAAATAAACCTTGTTCTCTCTTCAACAGGGTACAGAAATCTACGACCAAGCTCACGGAACTTTCGTAGACCTATCAATCCTAGACGTCCTACAAATATTCGGTCGAGCCGGTCGACCGCAGTTCGACACTTCGGGAACCGGGATCATTATAACGACGCACGATAAACTCACGCATTACCTCAAGTCTATGACCAATCAGTTCCCTATTGAGAGCAACTTTATCAATCTGCTTGCTGATAATTTGAATGCTGAGGTATGTCTATCTATCTATTATATCTATTCTCGGATTTCCTATGAATTATTAGGATTCGTAACGAATATATCCGACGAAAGACCAAAGTCTATGACCAATCAGTTCCCGATTGAGAGCAAGTTTATCATCTGCTTGCTAAATGCTGAGGTAAGTGATAATCACTATATCTATTAGATGTTCGGAGTTCCTCTGAATAATAGGATTCGTACCTAACGAATATATCTGACACAGAACTAAAGGTAAGTTTATGACCACTCAGTTCCCGATTGAGAGCAACTTTATCAATCTGCTCGCTGATAATTTGAATTTGTGATAAACACTATCTTCGATCTATAGGTTATGGTAATAATTATTCTCGGAGTATCTCTGAAGGATAAAATATTTTTTAATAAAAATGAAAGTCATAAATTTTTCAATATTTTTATTTATTCATCATATTTGAATATTTTCGTCATCATAGAACTTATATAAGTAATTATGGAATTGCTCGATTTTTAAACGTACGATTTTTCCGCGTTTACCGCTCCATCTGTTATTGGTTTGTCCGATTCCGTTCTGGAATTTGTGACCTGAAAAATAAACTCTGTGATCGTCCGAAAAGTTAAAATGACGAATTAATAGAGGAAGATGATAAAACACAGTCTGAATTCACCCACGGCTGAATTAACAGCAGTTTTCAACGTAAGCATCGAAAGAATATTGGTCCAAAGATAAAAAAATTACAAATGGTTATTAATCCTTTTAACCCACAGTAACCCACAGAAAAAGGATTAATAGTACCATGTTAATCCTTTTTCTGTGGGTTACCCCATGATCTCAATGATCGCGAAGTACGCGAGACGTGCCTTGCTTTGATAAATAGATACTCGTACAGAAAAGAAAAAAGTCATTGTTATCTGCGATCTTACATACGATACGATACATGAAAAACATAGAATAAAAAACATTGACCACGTAGATTTTTATATTGTATATTTTTTGTCTTAAATGTTAATCTTCCGTCACTTGGCCTGATCAACCCCTGCCGTATTTTTCTTTTGTTTGCTCGCGGCGCTTTTTTATCACTACGTACCTAAGGGTAAAATTGTCTGTCTGTTAACTTTAAAGCCGTGGTTGAACGAATCAATGCCAAAACACATAGCGCGGGCTGAAACAAATATTTATAAAAAAAAATCATTGTATAACGAGGTCAATCACACTATCATGTCTGAATGACTAATTAACAAAAATGAAACACTTAATAAAAGTATATAAAACTAAAGTAGGATAGCACTAAAATTAATTAGAACAAAAAGACCTCCAATCAATCCGATCGGTGTTGCACATTTTCACCAGATTTTCATAAACAAAAAACATCTCAAGTTCGCAATTGCTACAGCGTCACCTAGTAGCAATTCTGTGTACTTTAGTTTACGTTATTTTTAACTAGATGTCGGGCTTAATTTTGTACCACGGCTAGATCGCGCTTACGAAGCGTTTCGGTTCGAACAATGCAAACTCTTTACAGCTCAATTCCTTTGATGTATAGAAGTCATAGAGAAATAATGGGTTTGTAGGTACACAATTATTGCTTAATATTTTTGTAGGCGCTTTCACAGCGCTTTATCATTTATCTTACCTGATTTACGAAAATCCTAATTATTGTTATTGTCATGCGTATGAAGGCATTTTATTTATTGTTTTAACTACCAATATGAAAGCGACATTTTATTTAAAAAATCAATTAATTTTAAAAAGACTTTTGTCTCACTTTAACTTGCTAAATTCAATATTAATAGAAGTACTAATTAGATATTAGTTCTAGTTTCAATTTATATTTTTGATAAATGCGCCAACCTTTAATAGAACATTTCGAGCTATAAGTACTGGACTTTTTTTTCAGTATGACGAGTCAAAGTTCAGCGATTGAAAATAATTGATGCAATAACAGAACCAAAAAAATTGTTCTTTGTTTAAATTGTGATTTGTTTTTAAATTTAGCTCTTCCAAGAATGAATGTGTTACTTTAGACTTTCCTATTCAAAAATAAAATGTACATCAAATAAGACATTTGTTTTTATTTGTGTATGTTGAAATATAACATTTGTAGTCGCAGCATCGAAAACTATAGCGTCAGACAGAGAATTTATGATTTTTAGTAAAAAGACTTACTCGGAAACCGTTCAAGATAGAGTTTTTCTGCGTCGTCATGAACTCACCTGTTCACTGTTTTCGGCTTGACGTTGAGTTTTGGGACTCCTTGTATGTGGTATACAGGGTGTACTTATCCAATAAAAAAAAGAATTATCAGAAACGGTCTACTCTGTAATAAGTTATGCGTAGTATGACCACGCATAACTTTGCATAATGAGTCCCCCCTGTTTTCCTTCCCCTATGATTGGTTTCCAATAAAAACAATGATCAAAATCGGACTACTCTTCAAAAAGATATGCGTGGTGAAATAAAAACATAAATACGCTACTACGACTTAAGAACCTACTCAGTCGTTTTTACGTTGGTTACAAATATATATTTGTGTAATCTATTGTATTAAGTATGTATAAAGTCATCTAGGAATACAACAAAGGAATTTCCATAATTTACACCAGGTATGGGCAACCTTCGGCAAGTTGCGTGCCAAACTTACAATATAAATGCAGCTGCGGGCCAAGAAATCAAAAGATTTTTTCATAGATACAATTTTTTTACGTGTAACGGTTAATGTGATATTTGTGTTTGAAATTCAGAAACAAGTTTATTTATATCTGGACATATTCCACTTGTGCAGAGGCTTAACGAGTTTTCCAGATTTTCATCTGTGAGTCTCATACGACATTTTGACTTATTAGTCTTCATCATCGAGAAAAATTGCGCAAAAATTCGCATTTGTATGTACTTCCAAAAACACAAATGATTCTTCTCGCGAACGCTCTCATTTGTTTGTATTTCTCTTCTTCAATGTAAGTTTTGTAAAACTCGTACAGGTCCACGTCTTCAAATTTTGATTTCAACTTTGTGTCTTCCTGAAGCTCGACCAGTTCCATTTGCAGTTGTAATGGAGCATTATTTAGGTACGTCAATTTTTGTCGGAGTAGCGAAAAGGTTAAAGTAGCTATCCATCTTCTTAAAGTCTGAAAATCTAATAATAAATTGCTCCGACAACGATTTCAGTTCATCAGCATACTGAACGTACCTACCTACGTTACATTTTCATGGCTGCATAAGGTCGAAAAATGATAACAGCTTCCAGATCGCATTTGTGTTAAAGCGAGCTTAACAAGCAATGGTTATCATTTATTAGAAGTGTTTGTTAATTTCATGTTATTTCACTTTAGTGTTCTATAGTTACAGCGTGCGTACTCTATTTTCGCGTGAAATTTCAAATGTCTCGCGGGCCGGGTCAAAAGTCGAGGCGGGCCGGATCCGGCCCGCGGGCCGGTCGTTGCCCATATATGATTTACACAATCAGTTTGTTAAACCGATTTTATTAAAAACCTTTTTTGTGTAAGTTTTAATGCGTCTGTAGTAGTTTTATTTTGTCAATTTCAGGAAGTGATAATGAAAACACAGTTTGGTGGCAATACCAATAGCACCAAATACCAATAGCAACTTCGTATCTCTTCCTAAACTAGACAAAATAAAACTACTACAGATGCACTAAAAGTTTCACAAAAAAGCTTAGGTTAGATAGGTTTAAAAAACTGAATGTGTAAGTTTTGGAAATTCCTTTGTTTAACGTAATCTATATATATAAAAGAAAGTCGTGTTTGTTACAACAATTATAACTCGAGAACGGCTGGACCAATTTTTATGATTTTTGTGTTTTTGGATTTGTCTTCGTCGGGAATAGCATATTATGTATAAAAATATGATATTTGACAAATAAATAAATTTCCCCGCGGGCGACGCTGCGGGGCTCAGCTAGTTATATGATAAAATAAGTGGTGCTGCTAGATGATCTCCTGTTTGAGCCTTAAAAAAATAATGTTCAGTCAATGAAAAACATCCCTGCGGTACGCAGCCGCGATAGCGTCACCTAGCGGCAATCCAGTGTACTCAAGTTTACGTAAATTATAACTAGATGTCGGGCTTAATTTTGTACCACGGCTAGATCGCGCAAACGAAGCGTTTCGCGACTGTGGTGTAATTTTACTAATTTTGTATTTTTTTAAGAATCACATCGTTAATATTGCTGAATACACGTTTGAGTTTTTGCAGGCGTTTAACAACGCTTTGAAAATCATTATCTCGCCTTTTTGGCAATAAAGAAAAATATGAAAAAGCTCTTATTTTTCTGTAAAAAAATTGTATCAATCTCTTATTAAAAGAATAATAGAAATCTTAAGTTGCGTACAATACAGACTCTTGTAACGTAACATGCAATGTAACATGAAAAGAGCATTTCATAAGTGTGGACGCAGCGCGCGCACGAACTAAGCTCGTATGTACGTGTTCGCACGTTTTCCGGCATGCGCGCGGCGAACATAGCTCAGTCTGCCGTAGCTGTGTTTTCTTCCATGGTTCGCGCGCGTTACGCAGTACAGACACAAACCCGTCCACACTGGCGCTCCGCGCACACTGCGCGCCCCTTTGTGTTCGGCGAAAAAACCGACAAATGGCGGATCGCGGCGCGCACGAGTTGAAATGCTCTGTTCGTGCGCGTAGTGTGCGCGGTTCGTGCGCGCAAGGCGTCCACACTATGGGATATCTCTTACATTGCATGATACATTGCGACAGTATGGACGGTAAATTCTTTCATTGCGTGTTACATTGCATGTTACGTTACATTACAGCAGTTTGTACGCGGCTTTTACAATCCAACCAATGATGGGAAAGTTTATTTTAATAATGTCTCACTAATGAAAATTCACATAGCCTATAGCCCAGTCTTAGCAGAGCTGTGTATTATCTAGATACCTAATGCATACATAGACTAGCTGTACCCCGCGACATGGTCCGTGTAGATTTTTTTTAGTTACCTTTTTTTTACTAATTTCAAGAAAATAATTAGTAAAAATAACAATCACCTATCTATAGTAGGGACATTTTAAAAGGCCACATTTGAAGTCTGTCAGTTTGATCTTCATAGTGAGGAACCAGCAGGGGTATTTTAATTCATCGGAAAAGTCTTCGGATTCGATATCGGAAACTTTTGAAAAATCATCAAATCATCCCTGTCCCGTTATTATTTTTTCTTTCGTAAATTTAATGAGCAAAAAGACTAGTACATAAGCATTAAATTTTTAGACTAACATCCCTAGTGGTTGATAAGAAAAAGTGTTAACTGACGGTTTGTTATGAAACCAAATCGTAAAATTACTCGTATCGGTCATTATTACAATAAATATGTATTCTTAGTTGAAAAAAGTTAAGCAATTGTGCAGTTCTTATTTTATGCCCGCTGTTACAAAGGTTACGTTGTTGAATTTTGATAAATTGTCAAATGTGGCCTATTAAAATGGCCTTACTGTAATTCCCTAGATCTTATTTTATCTACCATATCTCAATCTCAATCAAGTTCTTGCTTACTAACTAAACACTGTTATATGACTGCCATGGCAGGATTTGTTTAACAATGTTTTATTTAGGTTTAGGTGTTTTAAATAAGAAGTTAAAAAATGTATTATTAGTAAACTAATTGCTGTCATGCCTTTTTCAGGGAAGTTTAAAAACGCTGAAACTTGTACTGTCTATTTTGTTTGAGAAACCTATATGTAAAATTTGAATAGTTAGTAGACTAATGGTTACTGAATTACAGACTTTTTGTTTCACATTCAACACTTATTATTAATTATATTATTTTATTTATTTTTATTATTTTAATACCCGTTCGGTGCAAATTTTCAAAGTTCCTTTCTTAGTACACCCAAACAGCTCAAACGTCGCGGAAATGTAAATGTGTCTTTTTTAGTTTTATATTTTATACAGAGTATGTTAGTCTATAAGGTATTTATTTATCCGGGCTTAAGAATTACCACCTAGTAAAGTTTTATTATGTTGCCTTAAATACATGATTTTATTTTTTTAAATGAATTAACTCTCACAGATTTCTTGTCTCGGTCTAAGACAACAGGTTAGACTCTGCGTTGTCTGACAGGCAGTTACTGTTTTATAATATAAAATAATAATATTCTTTACCGTAACACATTGTCATATAAGCAGATCGCACAAATAATTGTCCCGAAGCGGAAATTGAACCCGCAAACTCCTGCGACGCAAGCGGATCTTAGCGCCACTAAGTTCATCGCCGATATTTAAAAGATTTGAAATGAAATACCAAATTGCCGTTTGCCATCGTTTTTCACTTCATTGTTTCTGAAAAATACGTTAGTACAATTAACAATTTTGTTTTATCTTTTCCATGTCACTATGACACTTTAAATATGTACCTAATTGAAAGTGCCATAGTGAAATTGTAAATCGTCTCGAACATGTCTCGAACATTTGTGAACCAAGTTTGTTATTTTCCAGGTATCGCTAGGCACAGTGACGAATATAGACGAAGCTGTTGAATGGCTCAGTTACACCTATCTTTTCGTCCGGATGAGGATCAATCCGCAGGTAAAGGAAATTCAACCTTTTCATGGTGTATTTTCAGTGTGCAGGTCTCAACAGAACCAAAATCAAAGTGCATTATTTCCATTAGACCTTACAGGACACTTGGACACGTCATTAAATACATGTTATAAATAATTAAATTTATGAAATAAAGTGCTTACTTTGATTTTTGTAAACTTCAATCATTTTAAGGTAAGTAAGTTCTTTGCTTCTTTAGCAAACAAGAAACTTTTACCTTATTAGTTTTAGAGTTGGAGCGAAAATCCTCCCAAGAATATTTATCTCCGAAAATTTTAAGCTAGGCATTTGATCCCCTTGGAGTCAAGACCCTAGTTCCGTGGGGTACCGAATCACTCCGTGTTTTTTTTTATTATCTGAACTTCTGGTCGATGCGACGCGTGACCCAAGAGCTGGTGAGTATCTGGCTCAGCGCATCAGCATTGCCATACAGCGTGGTAATGCAGCCAGCGTCTTTTGCCCGCCACATAGGTCGTCCAATATTTGGCGCATTGAGAAATGAGCTGCCTGAGATAAATAAAGAAATAATTCTGGACAATCCACAAAGCATCATGTAACCCCAAGCTAAGCAGAACTTGTGTGCCGTAGATGACTGACATAATTAATACATTACATAGAAATCCTACTAATATTTTAAAACCGAAAGTTTGTAAGTATGGATGGATGTTTGTTACTCTTTCACGCAAAAACTACTGAACGGATCTGGATGAAATTTGGCACAGAGATGGACATAGATAGATAGAGATAGTCTGGAATAACACAAAGGCTATATTTTATCTCGGAATTCCCACGGGAACGGGAATGACGCGGGTGAAACCGCGAGGCGCTGCTAGTTTTAATATATAGAAAACATCCAGAACCCAAAGATGCAGTTGCCTGTTCGATTCCCAGATTTCGTATTGAAATAGTGGTTTAAGGGCTCAAACACAAAACTGCGAGCTCGCATCGCATCGTAAATATCTGCGAGCTCGCACGATAACGTCAGATCTCATTTGCATCGCGTATTCCTGTCATATTACGTCATACTTGGTGACCCCCCTTTTAGTCCGCTCTGAGACAACTTTAGCGAAAGAGCGCGGCGCCTGAGCCGCCTTCTTTGTGTTGTAAAAAAAAACTGCTTCAGTTCTCAACTCATAGTAATTTCGAGTAAAATAGTTCCCTTCAGAGTTCATAATCGTATTAAATGGATGAATCCAGAATCTTCTTTTTCTTTTATATCTATTTAACAATAACAGCAGTGCAATTGGACCGATTTATGCAAAAATGATCCAACCCACAACCTAGTCAATTTCGAGTTTTTTTAACCAATGTAATCAGAATAAGGTATATTTTAACATATCAAAGACTCACACCTCTATGTTCACAAATGTGGAAAATCCATATGATCCAACCCACAACTGTCATGTCGAAGACCATTTTTTAAAATGTATAAGTGTTTCATGCCACTTGAATCATTTTTGTGTTGCTTTTGTTACCCTAACATATAACCGTTCTAATTTGCTACAATGATTCAAACTATAATATTAAGCTGGTCCATCAGTTCAAAGAGCTCAGAAAGCTATAGAAAGAGCTATGCTCGGAGTTTCTCTGAATTATAGGATTCGTAAAGAATACATCCGAAAGAGAACCAAAGTTATCGACATAGCTCAAATAATTAGCAAGCTGAAGTGGTGGCAGTGGGCCGGCTATATCTCGCGAAGAACCGACAACCGTTGGGGTAAACGTGTTCTTGAGTGGAGACCGAGACTTGGCAAACGTAGTATAGGACGCCCTCCGGCCAGGTGGGATGACGATCTGCGAAAGACTGCTGGCAGATGCTGGATGCCAAGCTGAAGACAGGGAGCTATGGCGCTCATTAAGGGAGGCCTATGTCCAGCAGTGGACTAATATAGGTTGATTATGATGATGATTATATAAAACAAGTTAAGATTTGACAAGTTAATATTTAAAATTGCTATTTCATCTAAGTACGTAAACGAAATAAAGTATATAAAGTTCAAAACACACAGAAGCCGGAGGAGTGGCGAAGGCGAAGGCGTGCCGGTTTTTCCTATGGCACCGCGTTCGCCACGGCCTGCGGTGTGTGTGTAGGCTTTCATAGGATTCCATAGAATACAACTCGCACGCCTTTGCCTCCGCCACGCCTCCGGCTTCTGTGTGTTTCGTACTTTAACGAAAAATAAATAAATAAAATAAAATAAGTACAGGGCCAGCAGATCTAATATTAGATACCAGATGATTGCATTGATTAATTTAAGAAAGCGAAGGGAAGCTGCAATAATAGACGATGTAGATGGTTTATGTGATGAACCTTATTCTGATTTGGACGAGGAGTAGGGCCAATTTTGTTTGTTTTGTCTTTTAAAACACAAAAATGATTACTAATTTTTATCACACTTTGAATCATTTTTGCATTTTAATTTTTGCACCCTACATAGCTCTTTCCATACAAAATTAATTTTGTAATAATGATCCAGGCGCAAGTTTTCCCAATTATCTACTAAACTATTACAATTTATTCTTTATATTATTTATAGCAAAAAAGTTGAGTTTACATAGCATTAAATTAAATTAAAATAACAACATTTTGTATTACAAAGCTAGAGAAATACCGCCACAAACTTAAATATCGATTATCTCGAAATGAGGTTTGTGTGGGTTGGATCATTTTTGCTTAAATCGGTTCAATTATCTTTTTGGGATCCATCTTACGCTTCCTAAAAACACGTCCAATACGGCGGACTAAACTTGAAGATATGGTTACCCTACAAAACGGTTCGCCGCACAAATTCGCATCGCAGAAATTCGCAAATCAAGTTCGTGTGACATCGCATCAAATCGCATCAAATCGCATCGCATCGCACCAAATCGCAGTTTTGTGTGGGAGCCCTAATACTTACCTTTATTTAACTGGTCTCTTAATATGCATTTTCAGGTATACGGTTTAACATACAGCGATGTTCAAGAGGAACCGATGTTGGAAACGAAACGAAGGGAGCTTATTACGTCAGCCGCGATGCAACTCGACAGAACACACATGATTCGGTACAACGAACGGACAGGGGATCTCAATGTCACAGGTGTGTTATGCATCATCATCAGCCTATATTAGTCCACTGCTGGATATAATCCCCCCAATGATATTTCTATCCAACGGGAACTGATTTATGGAAAATACTATATGCGCCCTGCGGCTTCGCCCGCGAATCAGAGTTTTTTTCGTACAAATTTCAGAAATTTATTGTACACCTCCTAGGGGTTGTTGTGTAAAAATAAAAAAATAAGTTTTTAATTATTCACTCAATTGTTTATTTATACCGAGTTTTGAGTAAATTGAACCAAGAAAAAATAATTTTCAATACAAACTTTAACACCCTATTTAACCCCCTCAGAAGTTAAAATTTCCAAATTGTAATAGCATATGCATATCCTTTCTAGGTTCTAAACCATCTACGTTCACAAACATTCACACAGACTTTCCCATTTATTACGAAAGTAAGATGTATGTATACGGCCTATGTTTTATTCCAAACCTAGAACTACGTCTATTCAAAACTTAAACCTGATCCGTTCAGTAGTTTTGGCGTGAAGAGTTAACATCAAACCATCTAAACTACCGCATTTAAAATAGTAGTGTGATGAAAAAGTTTTAGTTTAAAATTTGACTTAAATTTGTCTGAGTGCTTGTTTTGTACACCTTAAAAAAATATTTTAGTTCTTTCAATCCTATCCGTTCAGCAGTTTTAACTAGTTTGTTATTTCACGCCAAAAACTACTAAACCATATGAACATTCAAACCATACCTTAGTATAATCAAATAATCAATATCTTTATTTCTTTAGGCTTACAAAATAAGCACTTAGACAAGTCAAATTTAATTTAATTCGCCTCAATTTTTTGTCCACTAGTGGAAGAGGCGAAATAGAAACCACTAGCATGTGTAAAACTTATGTGTCTAATACATGTTTGCCTTATAAATAATTACATACTATTGTCGATGTGGAACTGAGCGACATCTGGCCAAGCACTAACGTCATTGATGTAATCATTTATGGAGTAATATGCCTTCTTGATAAGATTTAGTTTTATGTACTGTTTAAATCTACGAATAGAAAGTTCAGTTGCTTCAGATGGAAGCTTATTATAGAAGCGCACACAATTACCCATAAATGATTTCCCCAGTTTTCGTAATCTAAATGAAGGAATGTGTAATTTGTTCTTGTTTCGTGTATTTCTATTGTGAACATCACAATTTTTCAAAAAGTTACTCTTGTTTTTGTGTGTATACATTAAATTTTCATAAATATATTGCGAAATTACAGTTAAAATATTTATTTCTTTAAATAATTCCCTCAATGAGTCACATGGCTTTAATTTATAAATTGCACGCACCGCCCTTTTTTGAAGAACAAAGATAGTCTGAATATCAGCTGCCTGTCCCCAAAGCAAAATACCATAGGACATAATACTATGGAAGTAACTATAATAAACTAACCTAGCTGTGTCCTGATCAGTGAGATGTCTAATTGTTCTCACTGCATAGGCTGCTGAACTAAGCCTACCCGCGAGAGCATCAATTTGCGGTTGCCATTGAAGAGTTGAATCAATATGCAACCCCAAAAATACAGTAGAGTCTACGAAGTGAACAATCTCATTATTTAACATGATTTGAGTTGGGAGTTCTCTAACATTTGGTAACATGAATTTTATACATTTTGTTTTTTTAGCATTAAGTAAGAGGTTATTGGCGGTAAACCAATTTAGTATCTTTGACAGCGAATTATTTACATCGTCAAAATTATATTTATTTCTGTCAACTTTAAAAATTAGTGAAGTATCATCAGCAAATAAAACTATATCACAAAGGTCTTTTGCTAAAAAGGGGAGATCATTTACATATACTAAAAATAAAAAGGGACCTAATATAGATCCTTGGGGGACGCCTATTTCAATTTTTGAGCCCGTAGATCTTTCTTTACCAACGTCTACTTTTTGAACTCTATCAGATAAATATGATTGCATAAGATCCAGTGCCTTGTTATTTATTCCATAGTGTTTCAGTTTCTCAATTAATGTACTATGATCTACACAGTCAAAAGCCTTAGAAAGGTCACAGAATACACCAATAGCGTTTTTGGCTTTATCCCAGGCCTCCAATATATGCCTTAATAGAACTGTACCAGCATCCGTTGTCGATCTACCCTTGGAGAAACCAAATTGGTTTTCATGAAATAACCTATTAAGGTTGAAGTGAGAGGTTAACTGGGTGAGAATAATTTTTTCAAAAACTTTACTCATTGCAGGAAGTATTGAAATCGGTCTGTAATTGGCCGGATCAGTGTGGCTACCAGATTTATAAAGAGGAACTAACTTACTATATTTCATGAGATCAGGAAAAACTCCTGCGTCGATACAACTATTGAAAATATAGGCCAAACAAGGAGCCATTTCCTTAACAATTGAACTTAATACTTTTGTTGATATACCCCAGAGATCCTCAGTATTTTTAATGTTAATGGACTTAAAGATTTTCACTACATAATCAGCATTTACATAACTAAAGATAAAACTCTCATTACATCTAGCAACTGAAGATTCTAAAAATTTAACAGCCATTGATGCTGAGGAGTTTAGAGACTGGGTAACAACTTTAGGAATAGCAGAAAAGAATGCATCAAAAGCATTGGCAATATCTTTTTCATGTATAAGAATTGAATTATTAATTTTTAACCTTATTTCTTTATAACGTGGCTTTGATTTACCTGTTTCGTTATTTATTAGTCTCCATGTTGCTTTTACTTTGTTAGATGATTTTATTATAACATTCTTTAAAAACAGGCATTTGGCTGTGTTGCAGACTTTCTTAAATGTTTTAGAATAGTTGGTTACATACAATAGAAACGCAGGATCATGTAACATAGTTTCTCTAGAAGCATAAAGGTCATAGAGTCTATTCCTACTTTTATAAATACCCGGAGTGGCCCAATCAACAAATCCTACCCTATCTCTCACTGTGCATGTTTTAAGTTTGAATACTTCACTGTGTTCCTTGTGTATGACATTCAAAAGTGTGGAAAATAATTCATTGGGGTCATCAGAACAAGATATATTAGATACTGTTAGTTCTACTCTACTTTGAAAATTCTTAATACGGTTCTCTGTTATTGGCCTGCAGGTATATTTTTCTACATTATTTCTATCATTATAGCTTGACCATAATGGTCTGATTGGAAATGCCTAATTACTGCTTTGCTGGTTGGAGTTTGACTACAGTAAATATTATCTAAACAGGTGGCAGATGTTTGGGTTACCCTAGTGGGGTCATTAAAAAGATGTTGTAAACTAAAGCACTTGAATAAATTAAGCATATAAATGTTATTTACGTCCTTATAATATTTCCCAGACCTCGGCCGCACAGCCAGTCACTTTTACATAACGTGCGAGACGATGGAGGTCTTCAACACGATGGTTCGCAAGTCAATGACCCAAGGCGCCGTGCTGGAAATGCTGACGAGGTGCTCCGACTTCCAGAACTTGAAGGTAATACTCCCTCTTCGACCATATCACCATGTCTTAGGGTCGTGATTCCCCCGTGAAGTAACTCTTCAACACGATGGTTCGCAAGTCAATGACCCAGGGCGCCGTGCTGGAAATGCTGACGAGGTGGTCCGACTTCCAGAACTTGAAGGTAATACTCCTCCCCAGTAACTTTCAACCCGCTCTTCAGGCATGTTCAGACACATGCCTGAAGAGCGGGTTGAAAGTGATACTTTTCCGCCCTAGGGAGAATCGTTTTCAACTGACAGCTATAACGTTTACTATTGTTCCATGATAGTGGCAGAATAAATGCTGAAGCTAAAAAAAAATCGCCTTAGCGACAATTCACTCAAGTCAAAAAATACGAAAGACTAGGTAGTATGGCTTTATGGCTTTCGCCTGTCCTAGATGGAATAATATAATTTAAAAAATAACGGCAATTTGATTAATCTGTTTTCTCGTGTTTTTTATTTATATTTCCTTGTATTCGTAATGAAAAGCACAGTGTTTACCTTGGGTGAAAGTAACTTATGTAGTCCCTCGAACTATTGGCGCCCTCGTTACACTCGGGCGCCAAACCCCGTCTCGGGACTAAATAAGTTACTTTCAACCCTTGGGTAACACTACTATTTTTTATTATACATAGAAAACACCCAGATTAACGTAACAAATTTCTGCAGATTGTATACTAATTTATTCCGAGGCGGGAATCGAACTCATATATTTCATTTATGCCCACAGGTCCGCAAAGAAGAGCTCACAGATCTCTGGTCGCTCCACAACGAGTACTGCGAGCTTCGCATCGAAGACCCGCCTGAAGACATTCACTGGAAGATCAACATACTCATCCAGACGTATCTCAGCAGAGGGAGGACCAACGCCTCTTCGCTGCAGTCTGATCTCAACTACATCAGTCAGGTAAGAACATTCTGCAGATCCGCAAAGATCTGACAGATCTCTGGTCGCTCCACAACGAGTACTGCGAGCTTCGCATCGAAGACCCGCCTGAAGACATTTACTGGAAGATCAACATACTCATCCAGACGTATCTCAGCAGAGGGAGGACAAACGCCTTTTCACTGCAGTCTGATCTCAACTACATCAGTCAGGTAAGAATATTCTAGACTATCATAACGTCAGGCCTCCGTCACTCGCCTGTACCTACCGCGATAAGTACCTATAGCGCTCGGCAACTTAAAGTTATAAATCAGTCTGGGCCGCCAAGCGCTGTGAGTACCTACACGCTGTGGTACTCACGTATCTTAGGTACCTACACGACTCGTCGTGACTCGTAAGCGGTAAGTCGACAACCCTGCATCTGAGACCTCGGCAATCTGCATCTGAGAGGATAAGAGTTACGCGTAAGCAGAATTAGAGTAGAGAAGGCCTCGATTTTTTTTTTCAAAATATAGTAACGAATTTATTAGATAAATATAACAAGAATATAATACAAGCTCTGCTTAGCGTGACTCGTAAGCGGTAAGTCGACAACCCTGCATCTGAGACCTCGGCAATCTGCATCTGAGAGGATAAGAGTTACGCGTAAGCAGAATTAGAGTAGAGAAGGCCTCGATTTTTTTTTCAAAATATAGTAACGACTTTATTAGATAAATATAACAAGAATATAATACAAGCTCTGCTTAGCGTGGGGCTAGATGAGGCTGTGTGGACTGACCAGAATCATTTATTTATTTGATTTAAATAAAACAAGTTAAGTAATTTAGTAATTTGACTTTTTTATATATTCGAATTTCAAAAACATCCTAAAACTAAAGTTAACCCCCTAGGGGTCCAAAATCACACTCGGCTTAGTGTAGATGTTATTTGTCACATTGAATAATTATTAAAAAATATCTCTCTATAAGAGATAAGGCTTACAATTCCATTGCTTATCTCTTTAGATTATTTAATTTTAAAAAAACCTGTTTTATAAGCGATGCAATAAAAATATTATCTATCTCTTATTAAATATAGTATAGTACCTTCTAATCATTCACAGAACGCAGTCCGAATAGTCCGAGCCCTATTCGAGATGACGCTACGTAAGAACAACGCCTACATGGCTGCGATATACTTGAAAATGGCCAAAATGCTCGAGCTACAGCAATGGGATTTCTACAGCGACATGCGACAGTTCAACTGCTTTGGCATCGAGACGCTCAAACATATCGAGTATCCGATGTTGAAACCTGACCAGATACGGGATATGGATTGGAAGGAGCTTGGTAAATATTACTCTATATGATGATATAAAAAAAATATCTACATATCTGTTTTTAATATAAAACGATGATATATCACTACATAGTATAAAATAAAGTTGCTTTTTCTGTCCCTATGTCCCTTTGAACGCTTAAATCTTTAAAACTACGCAACGGATTTTGATGCGGTTTTTTTAATAGATAGAGTGATTCAAGAGGAAAGTTTATACGTATAATAAAACCGTGCGAAGCCGGGGCGGGTCGCAAAAAAACATTAATTTGTATCTCACAATCACTGCAGAGTATAAAGTCGGTTCCCGCTGTCTGGCTGTCTGTCCTTATGTATGCTTAGATCTTTAAAACTACGCAACGGATTTTAATGCGGTTTTTTTAAATTGATACAGTGCTTCGAGAAGAAGGTTTATACGTAAAACATACTCGTGCGAAGCTAGGGAGAGTCGCTACTTATTGAATAAAACGCTTAGATGGTAGCTAGGTACCTTACTTAGCGTAAGAAGTGATTGGCGAGAAAATACGTAGATAATTACTTAGCTAAATGTCTCAACCTGTGGTAAATATATCTAGCGTGCAAAGAATAAATAAAACCAGTTTGTTGTTGTTTACCTACATTGACAGTAGATTTCTCTATCCGAAGAGACTAAAATTCAGTAAGTCTGCGAATTTTAAGTAAGTTACTTAAAATTCGCAGACGGTTTTTAGTTTTTGTAAGAAATAATTAATTATTCCTGTTGTTTCCTAATATGCTATGCCTACCCTAAGTGGTCAATTTGGATACGAATTGGTTCATACGTCAACGTACGATCACTGTTCGAACGCACGTATACGTTCGACCAATCGCACGCAGTCTGAGCACTCCCATAGTCCTTAGAAGTTCGGGATTCGTGCGTATTCGTATGTTTCCTTACGAACGAAGTTCATTCGAAAACGTATCCAAACTAAGCTGGACCTAAATCTCTCTTCACAGGTGATTTAATAAGGAACCCAAAGAACGCGCGTCACCTGAAGAAATGCGCTGACGAGTTCCCTCTGCTAGAAATGGAAGCCAGTCTACATCCAATCACTAGGACAGTGCTTAGGATACGGCTTACTATTACGCCTAACTTTAAGTGAGTTATACAAACCTTATAACTAGCTTCATTACATGTGTAATTAGAGGTATGCACTGTTTACGTGAGGGGTTTTTCGATCCAAAAGTTACACAATCATAACGTGGGGTTCGATCTAAACCTTACACGCTCTAACAAGGGGGAGACTGGGGTGAGGGGCGATTTTTTTTTTTTAGTTCTTCCTGCATAAGTATTTTATTGTTCGATTTGCTCACTATGATGCTAGACTTTGTTCTTAAATGTTTTATTTAGCACGTCCTATCAGGCTTAAAATAAAAAGCATTTATGTAAATTCACTTATAGTCCAACGCAATCAACCACTTGTATAAATTGAAAATACGCACTTTAATAAACATAAATAAAAAGAATAATCTAACGTGAGATTAGGGGTAGAAGGGTACATAAAAATCTCACGGCATCCCTCCAGTGAGGGTGGGTCGAAAAAACGTTTAACGTAATTAATGGATGTCTTGGATCTGTCCCCTATTATTATATCTGTTATTCACCATCAACTTGCTTCTGTTTACTTGACATAGACATAATTATTAATCAATAGCAACCAAATATAAAGAACCGCAGGTACATAGTTGAACATGCAACTCAAAACAAAATACAAGCTGACGATAGAAAAATAAAAAACAGAAAAATGAAGAAAAAAAAGATGGGACGCTAAAATTCTAATTATTGCCAAAACCTTTCCCAAGTTTTTAAGTCCTCTGGATTATCTGATATATTGTAGTAAGCCATTTTACAAAGTAGAGATTAGATTTTTTGCATGAATTTATTTACTGATTGTATTTACTTCGAGTTTAACTGTAGACGCGTATACCCTGAATATGTGTGCAATTTAAAATATTTATAATCTTTTTAGTCTAATTGTGTGTTTAATCATGCGTGCACTTTGAGGCAATATGTAGTGAACTACTGATAAAACTAAGATCCCACTGTATATACCTATATTTCACCCAATAAAGTGCAAAGCGTGTTAATTCTTAATTTTATGAATAATCATGTACATATTTTGAGGCAGAATGTAGTGAGCTACTGAAAAAGACCCACTGTACATACTTATATTTTAGCAAATAATCATGTACATATTTTAAAGCAGAATGTAGTGTGATACTGGAACAAACTAAGACCTTCAGTAGTAGATGTAGTCACCTGTGGAAACACAGCGAGCTATTGGATAGCTTAGACAACATAATAAAGAATACTTTATCATCGGTTTTGAATATTGATTTGGATGACAAGGCGTGGTCGCAGGCCTCCCTACCTGTCGAATTGGGAGGCTTAGGTATTCGCAAAATTTCCAGTGTAGCCCTACCAGCGTTCCTATCTTCCGTCTACAGCACTAGTTCTTTAGTTGAAAAAATTTTAAACACGTCTGATTTGGTCCGATCACAAATTTCTTTCAAAATTTCATATTTAGACGAAGCTAGAACGGCTTGGCATAGTGCTTGCCCCGATGCTGCTCCTACAAAATCTCTTTCGTCCCAACGGCAATGGGACGGGCCTTTGTGTGAGTTGACACGGAATTGTTTGTTACAAACGTGCTCCAGCTCGGCAGATCGTGCCCGTCTCCTAGCCGTTTCTAAATGGGAGTCAGGACATTGGCTGCAAGCACTTCCTTCTTATAACACTGGCACTTTATTGGATCCCGCTACTTTCCGTATCGCAACATGTATTCGGTTGGGTGCAAGGTGTTGTGCGCCTCATCAATGCCAGTGCGGTACTGCAGTCGAACAGCTTGGTCATCACGGATTATCGTGTACTAGGGCCGCTGGTCGGATATCTCGTCATGCCAGCCTTAATGACATCATCCGGCGGGCCTTTGTCAGCGCTAACGTACCAGCTATTCTCGAACCGAATGGTCTGTTCCGTGACGATGGCAAGAGGCCCGACGGTATGACACTAGTCCCATGGGAGTTGGGGAGGCCCATTGTGTGGGACGCTACATGCGTCGACACACTTGCACCTTCCCATCTTTCAAGGACATCCACTAGGGCTGGTGCGGCAGCAGATCTGGCCGAGGATCTCAAGAGGCGCAAATATGCAGGTCTCGACAGAACCTACGCATTTGCTCCCCTTGGATTCGAGACCCTAGGTCCGTGGGGTACCGAGGCTCTCCGGGTTTTTAAAAAATTATCTGAGCGTCTGGTCGATGCGACGCGTGACCCGAGAGCTGGTGAATATCTGGCTCAGCGCATCAGCATTGCCATATAGCGTGGTAATGCAGCCAGTGTCTTGGGGACGCTTCCGACTGGTATTGACATGGATCAATTGAGCTACCTTTAGACTGTTTGCAACCGTCTGCGGTTAGCTCAATGGTTTCAATTGTAAATACTAGTTGTAATTTTTCTATTCATTTGCTTGTAATTTTCGTTGTTAATAAAGTATTCAGACCTTCAGTACATACCTATATGTCAGCAAATAAAGTATAATATGGTTTATAGATGGAACGACAAATACCACGGCAAAGCACCGGAGGCCTTCTGGATATGGGTGGAAGATCCAGACACCGATATCATGTACTATCATGAATACTTCCTCATCACTAAGAAACAGGTACCTATACATAAATAATGCTGGAAAATCCACCTATCATCTAGCCCCAAGCTAAGTAGAGCTTGTGTTGTGGGTACTAGACTAACTTAATACAATACATTACATAGATGTTTTTTTATGACATAGAAAACATCCATTCACACATTAACAACAACATTCACACTTTAATGCCACTTTTTAATCCCACTTATTTATTAATCTCACACTTTAATCCCACTTTTTAATCCCACTCATTAATCCCACACTTTAATCCCACTTTTTAATCCCACACTTTAATCCCACTTATTAATCCCACACTTTAATTCCACTCATTTATCCCACACTTTAATCCCACTTATTAATCCCACACTTAAATCCCACTTTTTAATCGTACACTTTAATCCCACACTTTGATCCCACTTTTAAATCCCACACTTTAATCCCACTTTTTAATCCCACTTTTTAATCCCACTCATTAATCCCACTCATTAATCCCACACTTTAATCCCACACTTTGATCCCACACTTTAATCCCACACTTTGATCCCACTTTTAAATCCCACTTTTTAATCCCACTTTTTAATCCCACTCATTAATCCCACTCATTAATCCCACACTTTAATCCCACACTTTAATCCCACACTTTAATCCCACTCATTAATCCCAGTCATTAATCCCACACTTTAATCCCACTCATTAATCCCACACTTTAATCCCACTTTTTAATCCCACACTTTAATCCCACTGTTTAATCCCACTCATTAATCCCACTCATTAATCCCACACTTTAATCCCACTTTTTAATCCCACTCATTAATCCCACACTTTAATCACACACTTTGATCCCACTTTTAAATCCCACACTTTAATCCCACTTTTTAATCCCACTCATGAATCCCACACTTTAATCCCACTTTTTCCCACACTTTAATCCCACTTTTTAATCCCACTTTTTAATCCCACTCGTTAATCCCACTCATTAATCCCACACTTTAGTCCCACTTATTCATCCCACACTTTAATCCCACTTTTTAATCCCACACTTTAATCCCGCTTTTTAATCCCACTAATTAATCCCACTTTTAAATACCACTCATTAATCCCACTAATGAATCCCACACTTTAATCCCACTTTTTAGTCCCACACTTTAATCCCACTTTTTAATCCCACTCATTAATCCCACTCATTAATCCCACTCATTAATCCCACTCATTAATCCCACACTTTAATCCCACACTTTAATCCCACACTTTAATCCCACTTTTTAATCCCACTTATTAATCCCACTCATTAATCCCATACTTTAATCCCACTCATTAATCCCACACGTTAATCCCACACTTTAATCCCACACTTTAATCCCACTCATTAATCCCACACTTTGATCCCACTTTTAAATCCCACACTTTAATCCCACTTTTTAATCTCATACTTGAATCCCACTTTTTAATCCCACTCATTAATCCCACTCATTAATCCCACACTTTAATCCCACACTTTGATCCCACACTTTAATCCCACTCATTAATCCCACACTTTAATCCCACACTTTAATCCCACTCATTAATCCCACACTTTAATCCCACTTTTTAATCCTACACTTTAATCCCACACTTTAATCCAACTTTTTAATCCCACTTTTTAATCCCACTTTTTAATCCCACTCATTAATCCCACACTTTAATCGCACTCATTAATCCCACACTTTAATCCCACACTTTTATCCCACTCATTAATCCCACACTTTAATCCCACTTATTAATCCCACACTTTAATCCCACTTTTTAATCACACACTTTAATCCCGCTTTTTAATCCCACTCATTAATCCCACTTAAATACCACTCATTAATCCCACTAATTAATCCCACACTTTAATCCCACTTTTTAATCCCACTCATTAATCCCACTCATTAATCCCACTCATTAATCCCACTCATTAATCCCACACTTTAATCCCACTTATTAATCCCACACTTTAATCCCACTTTTTAATCCCACACTTTAATCCCGCTTTTTAATCCCACTCATTAATCCCACCTTTTAATCCCACTCATTAATCCCACTCATTAATCCCACACTTTAATCCCACTCATTAATCCCACACTTTAATCCTACTTTTTAATCCCACTCATTAATCCCACACTTTAATCACACACTTTGATCCCACTTTTAAATCCCACACTTTAATCCCACTTCTTAATCCCACACTTTAATCCCACTTTTTAATCCCACTCATTAATCCCACTCATTAATCCCACACTTTAATCACACTTTTTATCCCACTCATTAATCCCACTTTTTTATCCCACTTGTTAATCCCACTCATTAATCCCACACTTTAATCCCACTTTTTAATCCCACACTTTAATCCCACTCATCATCCCACACTTTTATCCCACTTTTAAATCCCACTTAATCCCACACTTTAATCCCATACTTTTATCCCACTTTTTAATCCCACTTATTAATCCCACACTTTATTCCCACTTTTTAATCCCACACTTTAATCCCATACTTTTATCCCACACTTTAATCCCACACTTTAATCCCACACTTTAATCCCACACTTTAATCCCACTCATTAATCTTACTGATTAATCCCACTTATTAATCCTACATTTTAATCCCACACTTTAATCCCACTTTTTAATCCCACTCATAAATCCTACACTTTAATCCCACTTTTAATCCCACTCATTAATCCCACACTTTTAATACACCACTTTAATCCCACTATTTAATCCTAAACTTGAATCCACCACTTTAATCCCACTTTTTGTGTTCTTAATGTGTACAATAATTTGTAGGTCGTATGAATATTTGTTCTAAGGCGGGAATCGAACCCGCAATCTCCTGCGTCGCATCGCAAACCTTCTTCCACCGCGCCACATCAATTGTCAAATTGGTTCGCATGTTATGCGATTTTGAATCCTATACTTTTCTTGTACAGTTTATTTTTCATTCATCCTGATTGTTATATTTTCAGTCTGCTATTTGAACTCTTATGCATTACAATAAGGACCATGTTTTACTTTATAATCATGATCATACCTATATCCAGCGCTACTACATCATCATCATCATCAACCTATATTAGTCCACTGCTGGACATAGGCCTCCCCCAATGAGCGCCATAGCGCCCTGTCTTCAGCTTGACGCATCCAGCATCTGCCAGCAGTCTTTCGCAGATCGTCATCCCACCTGGCCGGAGGGCGTCCTACGCTACGTTTACCGAGTCGCGGTCTCCACTCAAGAACACGTTTACCCCAACGTTTGTCGGTTCTTCGCGAGATATGGCCGGCCCATTGCCACTTCAGCTTGCTAATTCTTTGAGCTATGTCGATAACTTTGGTTCTCTGTCGGATGTATTCGTTACGAATTCTATCCTTCAGAGAGACTCCGAGCATAGCTCTTTCCATAGCTCGCTGGGCGACTTTGAACTGATGGACCAGCCCTACCGTGAGTGTCCACGTCTCAGCTCCGTAGGTCATTACGGGTAGGACGCACTGATTGAAAACTTTCGTTTTCAAACATTGCGGTATGGATGAAGAGAAGACTTGACGTAGTTTCCCAAATGCTGCCCAGCCTAGCTGGATCCTCCTCTTGGCCTCCTTCTCAAAATTGTTTTTACCTAGCTGTACAATCTGCCCAAGGTAAGTATACTCGGAAACAATTTCAAGAAGGTGACCATCTACGACGATCGGTCCCGGAACAATGTGGCCATTGATCATGACTTTGGTTTTATCCAAATTCATGCCAAGACCGATACATCGCGAGGCTGAAGCTAGGCCGTCCAGCATGTGGGTCAGCTCCTCTAGCGACTCCGCCATTACGACTATGTCATCAGCGAATCGCAGGTGTGAGATGTAATCGCCGTTTATGTTAATGCCCTTACCTTTCCAGTCCAGCGTCTTAAACATATCTTCCAATGCGCTCGTGAACAGTTTCGGGGATATGACATCCCCCTGTCTCACTCCTCTGCGCAATTGGATAGGTTTAGACTGCTGGTCCTGTACTTGGACACTCATAGTGGCAGCTTCATAGAGACACCTCAGCACTTCGATGTAACGATAGTCTACTTGGCATCGCTGTAAGGATTCCAGAACAGCCCAGGTTTCGACGGAGTCAAAGGCTTTCTCATAGTCCTCAAAAGCGAGACACAGGGGCTGATTATACTCTTCGGACTTCTGTATAATCTGCCTCACTGTGTGTATGTGGTCTATGGTGCCATATCCTCCGCGGAACCCGGCCTGTTCCGGTGGCTGGAACTCGTCAAGTCTCCTGGCGAGACGATTCGTGATCACTCGTGAGAACAGCTTATAGATGTGGCTCAGGAGTGTGATGGGTCTGTAATTTTTAAGGAGAGTTTTATCACCCTTCTTAAAAAAGAGCACCACCAAACTCCCGCTCCACGCCTTAGGAGTTCTCCCACTGTGGAGGACGGTATTGAAGAGGTGTTGTAGCTCCTGTATAACGGAGGCTCCTCCTGCCTTCAGAAGCTCTGAAGTTATACCGTCCTCACCGGGGGCTTTTCCATTTTTAAGCTGCCTCAAAGCTAACACGATTTCGTCTTGACTGATGTCTGGCAGTTCGTCGGTGTAGTGGCGTGTCAGGGTGGCTCTAGAATCAAGGTCATCTCGTCGGGAACGAGGGGCATGTGCAGTGTACAGACGGCCATAAAAATCCTCTATCTCGGCTGAAATCTCCGGTTTCGACAGTACGGTCCTCCCATCGCGCGTTTTAATCTTCGTTAGGTGGCTCCTGCCAAGCTGCTGAGTGAATACTTTGGACCCTCGGTTTCGCTCTATCGCCTCTTCAATGAGGCGTGTGTTGGAGGTCCGAAGGTCGCGCCGTACCATCTTCGCAATTCGCTTGTTCAGGTCTGACCTCTCTGCCGAAGACACTTGGGTGGACTCTGGGTGGAGACTCTGGATCTGATGACAAGAAGACGGGAAACCGTCTTCTAGTCATCAGATCCAGAGTCTCATCCGAGAGTTTGGACTTCTTGCCAGTTCGCTGTTTAACTAGGGGCCGATTTTTGGCTGTGTTTTTCATTAAGGGGTAATGCCCATAATCCCCACGCTGGGCATGCGGGTTGGGGATCGCAGTTTGATGGTGGGGTTGTTCTAGAGGGGTGCTGCTGCCCACCCCCCGGTATATCCCTTAGTCGCCTCTTACGACACCCACGGGAAGAGTTGGGGTAGTGCTATTCTAAGCCGGCACCACACGGCTAACTACAGCACAACACAAAAATAAACATTCAAAATATGGGCTTAAACGCGTAATCTTTAGATACATTTTACAGTAACAAAAAGGCTTACCGCAAGCTTCAGGCAAGTGGCCGCTGTCTGTTGTCTGATACATTCAATAGAAAATTAATCTTATCATTACGAGTTAAGGGCTCAAACACAAAACTGCGAGCTCGCATCGCATCGCAAATATCTGCGAGCTCGCACGATAACGTCCGATCTCATTTGCATCGCGCATTCCTGTCATATTACGTCATACTTGGTGACCCCCCTTTTAGTCCGCTCTGAGACAACTTCAGCGAAAGATGCGCGGCGCCTGAGCCGCATTCTTTGTGTTGTAAAAAAAAACTGCTTCAGTTCTCAACTCATAGTAATTTCGAGTAAAATAGTTCCCTTCAGTGTTCATAATCGTATTAAATGGATGAATCCAGAATCTTCTTTTTCTTTTATATCTATTTAACAATAACAGCAGTGCAATTGGACCGATTTATGCAAAAATGATCTAACCCACAACCTAGTCAATTTCGAGTTTTTTTAACCTATGTAATCAGTATAAGGTATATTTTAACATATCAAAGACACACCTCTATGTTCACAAATGTGGAAAATCCATATGATCCAACCCACAACTGTCATGTCGAAGACCATTTTTTAAAATGTATAAGTGTTTCATGACACTTGAATCATTTTTATGTTGCTTTGGTTACCCTAACATATAACCGTTCTATTTTGCTACAATGATTCAAACTACATATAATATTAAGCTGGTCCATAAGTTCAAAGAGCTCAGAAAGCTATAGAAAGAGCTATGCTCGGAGTTTCTCTGAAGGATAGGATTCGTAAAGAATACATCCGAAAGAGAACCAAAGTTATCGACATAGCTCAAATAATTAGCAAGCTGAAGTGGTGGCAGTGGGCCGGCTATATCTCGCGAAGAACCGACAACCGTTGGGATAAACGTGTTCTTGAGTGGAGACCGAGACTTGGCAAACGTAGACTTGGACGCCCTCCGGCCAGGTGGGATGACGATCTGCGAAAGACTGCTGGCAGATGCTGGATGCGTCAAGCTGAAGACAGGGAGCTATGGCGCTCATTAAGGGAGGCCTATGTCCAGCAGTGGACTAATATAGGTTGATTATGATGATGATGATATAAAACAAGTTAAGCTTTGACAAGTTAATATTTGAAATTGCTATTCCATCTAAGTACGTAAACGAAATAAACCATAAAGTTCAAAACACACAGAAGCCGGAGGCGTGGCGGAGGCGAAGGCGTGCCGGTTTTTCCTATGGCACCGCGTTCACCACGGCCTGCGGTATGTGTGTAGGCTTTCATAGGATTCCATAGAATACAACTCGCACGCCTTCGCCTCCGCCAAATTAATTAATTTTTGCACCCTACATAGCTCTTTCCATACAAAATTAATTTTGTAATAATAATCCAGGCGCAAGTTTTCCCAATTATCTACTAAACTATTACAATTTATTCTTTATATTATTTATAGCAAAAAAGTTGAGTTTACATAGCATTAAACTAAATTAAAATAACAACATTTTGTATTACAAAGCTAGAGAAATACCACCACAAACTTAAATATCGATTATCTCGAAATGAGGTTTGTGTGGGTTGGATCATTTTTGCTTAAATCGGTTCAATTATCTTTTTGGGATCCATCTTACGCTTCCTAAAAACACGTCCAATACGGCTGACTAAACTTGAAGGTATGGTTACCCTACAAAACGGTTCGCCGCACAAATTCGCATCGCAGAAATTCGCAAATCAATTTCGTGTGACATCGCATCAAATCGCATCAAATCGCATCGCATCGCACCAAATCGCAGTTTTGTGTGGGAGCCCTAAAGGCTATTTTTTGTGCATTGTGAGGTCCAGATGCGCGATAACATATAGTCGTATTATAAACTCCAAGGCAGACGGGAATCTGGATAATACCAGTTTGAATTAGTCATTAGTAATTAGTGTCAATTGAAACTGCAATGTCCAAGACCAAATTGAACTATCAACAATAATTTTATCTTAAAACTTATTTTGATTATCATTCTTGTTACAGGTAATAACGAATGAGCCTCAAGAACTAATCATAACGATACCGATTTGTGAACCGTTGCCGCCGCAGTATTACATCAGAGCTACTTCTGAAAGGTATGTAAAGAAATCTAAGGTTCCGTGCAAATTATTTTCTTTTATTATAAAATATTATTTTATTTCATTATGTTCTTTACAAACTAGGTACTTATAGTGTGACGCTCAGTTTTTCTTTTTACAATGCGTTATGAAACGTCACGTGCAAATTCATAAATAATTAATAATGCTGGACAATCCACACAGCATCATCTAGCCCCAAGCTAAGCAGAGCTTGTGTTATGGGTACTAGATGACTGATATAATAAATACAATACATAGATAGATAGTTTTATTATACATAGAAAACACCCAGAACCCCGGAACAAATGTAATGTTATGTCTTAAATGTGTTTTATTGCTTATTTGTGTATTTTGTTATTTTTTCCTCCGTAGTTGTAACAAGTTAACAACTAGCTCAAGCTGCGATAGAAAATGTTTTGTGACTCAATGCAAAATTGTTTACATACTTATTTTATTTTTACTGTATGTTTTGAGTTGCTAATTAATTATACTTATTCTATTGTTTTATACATATGCTTTTATGTATAATTTTAGTATTTTTCTGTCTTTAGGTGGCTTGGATCGGAAAGTGTACTTCCATTGACATTCCAACATCTGATTTTACCAGAGACTCACCCACCACACACAGGTATTATTTGTCATCTTATTTGTAAACTAAACTAAGGTATATTTATTAAACCAATGAATGGTTCTTCATTATAAAAGGTACATTTTAAAACTAAACTGCTTACAGCGCCTTTTTCATCTTTCTTTATCTTGATGAAAAGTAGCTATATTTTATTCAGGTCTATACAATTAAGTCTGTTCAATATCTCTGGCGCTCATTAAGGGAGGCCTATGTCCAGCAGTAGACTAATTAATATAGGCTGATGATGATGATGAATATCTCAGCCCGATCCATTCAGTAGTTTTTACGTGAAGATGTAACAAACATCCATCCATCCGTCTAAACTTTCGCATTTATAAATTATTTTGAATGCAGACCTTGACCAAAAAGCAATTTATGAAATAAAACAAATAATGTTGGATATATCACACAACATCATCTATCCCTGAGCTAATCAGAGATTGTGTTAAGGGTATTAGTATACAGGGTTATAGGTATCGAATGATTAACCTCTTAAAGGCGACTTGGGTGAATCAAGACTAACTACTTTTGCTCTATGACTTTTGCCAAAACGTAATCCATCTCCAGTTTTAATTTTGTTTAGTTTTGGCGGGAATTTCTATCAACCCCCGCTCGCCTTACCGCAACCCCTTTCTTTCTTTGCTTAATATATGTATGTATAAGATATATAGGTCATGTACCGAACCGACATGTCTCAATATGTGACGCCTAGACAGAGCTAAGAAGATTAGAACTGGAAATTTGCATGTAATATATTTTTTTCAATTGGAAAAAAACATTGAATTAGAAAAAATCGTAGAACAAAAGTTGTTAGCGCTAGTACGCACTTACCGGCTGCCCGCAATGCGGCACGCCGTCCGGCTGACCGCGGGTTGCGTTTGCACTTGCGGGCAACCGAACGGCCAGCCGCAGCGCGGCAAGCCGGATAGTGCATACAGCGACCGCGCTGCACTCGAGCGGTCGACTCGACCATTTTCAAGATGGACGTCAAAGAGGCTGTCGGTATTTATCGGTAAACTGGCAACCGCAGTGAAAACGCGTAGTGCGTAGAGCGATCGTCCGGCTGCCCGCCCGAGGAGCCGGAGCGCTGCGAGCGACCGGAGCGAATAGACGGCAGCCGCAATCTAATGCGTATAGATGATACGGTTACATACAATTTTGAGCTACCGGTCAGCCGGACGGCGTGCCGAATTGCGGGCAGCCGCTAAGTGCGTACAAGCGCTAAGTCTTGATTTACCCAAGTCGCCTTTTCGATGTTAATCATTAAACACCTATAACCCTGTATATGTATGTATACTTGATAGACTACTACAACACGACTCTTTATTTTTCTACATTTCAGACTTACTCGAACTTCAGCCGCTACCAGTAACAGCGCTAAACAACCCATCATTCGAGATGCTATACAACTTCAGCCACTTCAACCCAATACAAACTCAAATATTCCACTGTTTGTATCACACAGACAATAATGTGCTGTTAGGAGCGCCCACAGGCTCGGGGAAGACAATTGTAGCTGAAGTGGCTATGTTCAGGGTGTTCAACGAATATCCGGGGTGTAAGGTATGAAGTTAGGCACAATACAACTAAGTCTTAACCTAGATAATCCACTGTTTGTATCACATGGACAACAATGTGTTGTTAGGAGTGCCTACAGGCTTCGACAAGACGATTGTAGCTGAAGTGGCTATGTTCAGGGTGTTCAACGAATATCCGGGGTGTAATGTATGAAGTTTGGCACAATGCAACCAAGTCTTTACTTAGATATTCCACTGTTTGTATCACACGGACAACAATGTGGGACAACAATGTGTTGTTAGGAGCGCCTACAGGCTCCGGCAAGACGATTGTAGCTGAAGTGGCTATGATCAGGGTGTTCAATGAATATCCGGGGTGTAAGGTATGAAGTTAGGCACAATACCACTAAGTCTTTACTTAGATATTCCACTGTTTGTATCACACGGACAACAATGTGCTGTTAGGAGCGCCAACAGGCTCCGGCAAGACGATTGTAGCTCAAGTGTATTTCTAAAAACTGCTGACTTCATTCTGTTTCGAAGTAACTACCTACATATTTAACTACCTCACATTAGATATCATGAAATGTAGGAGGTAACAAGGACGTACTCAGAATTTTGTGCCAGAGAGTAAAACCCGCCTTGAATCAAAAGTAGCATAATGAGAATGAAGCTTTATACTTGACATCAATGTTTTGATATGTTCAAGTTATACTTATTTCAAAGGTATTACAAATAAAAAAACAACTTATAACTAACAAAATTTTGTTGATAAAATTCAATATCCTGCAAAAATAATTTTTTTAGTTAGTTGTCACCAAATTGCTGCCTTTCCTCTAGGCTATGAATCGGAGGGGTATATTCTTACGGCGATGTGTTTCTGTTTAAGGTGATTTACATAGCGCCGCTAAAAGCCCTCGTCAAGGAAAGGATAAAAGACTGGAAGATTCGCATGGAGGAGAAACTGGGGAAGAAAGTAGTCGAATTAACGGGTAAGCTAATTGATTATCAACATCTATCAAAGAATAACTAACAGAATGTATAAGTTTTGAAGACAGGGCGCTTTGACGCTCATTGGGGGAGGCCTATGTCCAGCTGTGGACTAGTATACGTTGATGATGGTGATGTAAGTTTTAGTAAGTTATACAAAAATACTAATACTATGATTTCGATTTCAGGTGATGTATCCCCCGATATACGAGCAATAAAAAGCTCCTCCATAATAGTGACAACGCCAGAGAAATGGGACGGAATCAGTAGGTCGTGGCAAACGAGAAACTACGTACGCGATGTCGCTTTGATAGTCATAGACGAGATACATCTATTGGGGGAGGATCGAGGGCCGGTGTTGGAGGTTATTGTGTCAAGGTAATTTAGTATTTAGTTTAACCTCTGAAGGGGTGGTAATGTTTGGGAAAATTACTTTTTCGTTCGTTACGTTACGTTCAATTTACTCAAAACTCTGTACTTATAAATAAACTACAAAGTATATAATTAAACACGTGTTTTTTTTTCGAAACTACCCCTAGGAGGCGCGCAATCAATTTCTGAAATTTGAGAAAAAAAATCCATGCGGGCGAAGCCGCGGGGCGCAACTAGTTAGTAATAAATTAAAAAGTAAAAGGAGGAGGTCCTTTTGAAGTCGTTTTCAAATTCTGCAGATTTTTTTATAAACTTAAGTATCTGTCAATAATTATGTCCCTTCGAATGTTCCAGAACAAATTTCATCGAGTCTCACACGTCTCGAAGACTGCGGATAATTGGTCTATCCACGGCGTTGGCGAACGCTAAGGATCTCGCCAATTGGCTGAATATCGGCGAGATGGGCCTTTACAACTTCAGGCCTTCAGTGCGGCCAGTGCCTTTGGAGGTAGGCCTTTAAGAATCATCTTTTTTTCTTCAGCTGCGGCATGCAATTAATGCTAGACAATCTACACAGCTTCGTCTAGCCCAAATATATACAAAGCTTGTGTTATGGGGTACTTGATAACGGATATGGAACTAGATACTAGATAGCTGACTGGATTGTTCCACTGCAAAGGAAATGCCTTTCATAAGGCCATATACTACCTTATGTAGATGATCTTTATAGATATGTTTTATCATCCAATTTTACGATACGATCTGCAAATATTTCGGGGTAACTCAGTCATCTAGTACCCATAACACAAGCTCTGATTACGACTAGATGTCTTTGTGGATTTTCCAGCATTATTTATTTTAATGTACTCTTCTAGGTGCACATATCAGGTCATCCCGGGCGACACTATTGCCCCCGCATGATGTCCATGAACAAGCCTACCTTCCAAGCCATACGGACGCACTCGCCGTGCGCGCCCGCACTCGTCTTCGTCTCCAGTAGACGACAAACAAGGTTTGTTAACCATATTCTAGGTTAGTCTGAAAAGACAACTTAATCCAACTCTTCTAGGTTCACATATCAGGTCACACTGGGCGACACTATTGCCCCCGCATGATGTCCATGAACAAGCCTACCTTCCAAGCCATACGGACGCAGTCGGCGACAAACAAGGTTCGTTAACCATATTCTAGTTTAGTCTGTGAAAAGAAAGCTTAACTCAACTCTTCTAGGTGAACATAAGGTCATACCGGGTGACACTATTGCCCACACCATGACGTGGATATAAACTAGGCTCGTAGTTAACCCGCTGACATTTACAACCAATGATAGTGAATAACCTGAGCATATATACCTAAAGTTCAAGTGTGGTAGTAACACAGAGTTGATCTCTATAATCTTATTTAATCTTGTGTGAAATGGTGAATCAGAAAGTGTGTTTGTTTGCCCTTCCTTCACGCCCTAAACAAGCAACCAATTAACTTGATTTTTGACATAGAGTTAGTTGAAAGGATGGAGAGTAACATAGCCTTCTTATTATCCTGGATCAACATCAAATTCCTATGGCAGATCAAACTACGAAATTCAAATTTGCCACGGGGAACAACTAGTATGTATATAAATCACACCTAAGAATGTATACCTTATTTGTTATGTTATTAGATTTTTAGATACCTATAATGTGCCTCTACATACGATAATTTTAAATTTAAGCTAATTTATTTCATAAATTTATAAAAACATACTTACTTGATTTTTAATGTATGCATATTTGCATTGTGCCATGCCAAGTGTAAAATCTACTACTTAAATACCTTTTACCCTTTACCTTTTACTAAAGTCCCTACCTTCTATTTATGTCTGTGCCGTTTCTTAGTCAAATTAATATTCGTCAACTCACACCAGTTAGGAACAAGATTCATAGCGTGATTTGACGATTGACTCTTATCTTACATTTGACGACCGATGTGGCGCGGTGGGCGAAGTTTCGCCTGCGACGCAGGAGGTTGCGGGTTCGATTCCCGCCTCGGAACAAATTTGTGCACGATCTGCAGAAATTTGTTTCGTTGGTCTGGGTGTTTAATATTTAGAATAAAAAATATCTATCTATGTATTAAATATATCAGTTATCTAGTACCCATAACACAAGCTTTGAGTAGCTTACTTTGGGGCTAGATGGTGCTGTGTGGATTGTCCAGCATTATTTATTTATTTATCTTTATCTTTCCAGACTAACAGCTCTAGACCTAATCGCCTACCTAGCTGCAGAAGACAACCCCAAGCAATGGCTTCATATGAACGAGTCCGAGATGGAACAGATCTTGAGCCACGTCCGGGAGTCGAACCTAAAGCTGACGCTCGCATTCGGCATAGGCATCCACCACGCCGGGTTGCACGAGCGGGATAGGACTACTGTTGAGGAACTGTTTATCAATCAGAAGATACAGGTATACATTATTATTGACGACAGATGTGGCGCGGTGCCTGGAAAAGGTTTTAAAGTAGACCAGGGTAGAAGCCTTTCAAAATAATGATAAGAGAAATAAAATAATAGTAGGATGAAACTCATTGGAAAAGAGGAGAATGTAGTAAAAATTTAAGGAAAAAAATTAACGGGCGATCAGAGATCGGGAAGGGGTAGGGGGTGAGTGTTTTGGGGTAAAAAAAGGTGAAACTCGATTTCCGGCAGAACTACAAGTCCTATGGAAAAAAGTCAAATTGCAAAGTTGTAGGTAGTAAAAAGATCTACAATTTTTGTCTGCACACTTTTTTCACATAAAATTCAAAAAACAAAGTTTTTGGTTGGATTTTATTTGTTTCAAAAACCTATCTACCCTGGTTTAAACAGTCTAGAGCCACTGCAAAAGCTAACTGCAGATGGGAAACCATTTTGTTTTTTTTTTTAAACAGTCTAGAGGTAGCGCATTATTAATACCAGTCGTTGTGTCTCCAAGACACTGGCTACATTACCACGCTGTATAGCAATGCTGATGCGCTGAGCCAGATACTCACCAGCTCTCGGGTCACGCACCGCATCAAACAGACGCTCAGATATATTATAAACTCAGAGAGCCTCGGTACCCTGCGGACCTAGGGTCTCGAGCCTCGACTGAGCAAATGCATTAATAAGTTCTATGTTCATAATAGCTAAAATTATTATAGTTTGTATATAGTTAGACATAATTTTTTTTAAGATAATAATGTGTTCTACAGATTTGTAGTAATTATTTTCTTCTATCATCAACAGTTATCGCAGAGCACTCGATGAAAGACATTTTGGGCTAACGATTTTGCACCTTGGTTTACATAATTTAAGTTTTATTAGGGATCCCTATTTTTTATAATTATAAATATAGCCTATGTTACTCAGGGATAATGTAGCAATCTAAAGGTGAAATAATTTTTGAAATCGGTCCAGTAGTTTTTGAGTTTATTTGTTACCGACATACATAAAAATCTTTTCTCTCTCTTCATAATATTATCGTATAGACATGCAAATGAGTTCGTAAAGAAAATAGGTATTACTATTTTAAGTATAATATCTCTTATCTCTATGTCCTAAAGGTTCTAATCTGCACAGCAACACTAGCCTGGGGCGTGAACTTCCCAGCGCATCTAGTAGTCGTCAAAGGGACGGAGTATTTCGATGGAAAACAGAAACGATACGTCGATATGCCTATAACGGATGTACTACAAATGATGGGGAGGGCTGGACGGCCGCAGGTGAGTTTAAAGCTTATGTCTGTGAGGATAAGGTTGTCATTTGTGTAGCAAAAAAGGGGTTTTAGGAGCAAAATCACAAATGACGAATTCAGATCACAGTAATTAGAAATTATGTAAAATAATTTCTAACATTACAAAAATACAAATAAATTTTGTGTTGTAGCTTGCATGTTTTTTTTGCAACCTTGTTATGTCTCTTTATGTGTATTTTTTTCATGGTTAGCAACATAGAAAGAAAGAAGTTTATTGGTTTACAGCTTAAAACTACTCAAAACAAAAAATATTTAGAACATAACTATTAATAGTTACTTAAATAATAGCAAGCGAAAGTAGCTAATAAATAGGTACCATCTCTGCATAATATTGCTACACAAAGTTGAGGTCACAAGACCTTAGGGTTAGCAAGGGCGACAGACATAGATTTAAAAAAACTACGAAAATATATTAACACCATATTAAATACATAAAAAAGGGACTTAATTAAACATACTTATTGTTATAATGTTAGTATAGAAGGCACACTTTTTAAGGTACATAGTGTATTGTGTGATACCTTAATTAAAAAAGAACTTAATTAAACATACTTATTGTTATATAATAAATAATATTAGTATAGTAGGCACACTTTTTGAGGTACATAGTGTATTATATGATACATTAATAAAAAAAACTCACGAAATCTTTACAGTTAAAAGTATGTTTAACTTCCAGTACGACAACGAAGGAGTAGCAGTGGTGTTAGTTCACGACCAGAAGAAGAACTTCTACAAGAAGTTCCTTTACGAGCCTTTCCCGGTCGAATCCAGCTTGTTGGGCGTTTTACCGGACCATTTGAACGCTGAAGTCGTTGCTGGTAAACACTTTCACTAAATAGTATAAAGCCCTGTCTGATGTCCCTTTGTATGCGTAAATCTTTAAAACTACGCTACGGATTTTGATGCGGTTTTTTTAATAGATAGAGTGATTCAAGAGGAAGGTTTATATGTATAATAAAACCGTGCGAAGCCGGGGCGGGTCGCTAGTTTTACTATAAAAAAACCATAGTAGTTTGACAAAATGCTACGTGACTCTGAGGGAATTGTGAGTCACGTGAGGAATTGTCTAAAGAAATAGTAGACTAGATGATTCTGAAGATTGACCGGCGTTATTTAATTTCTGACTGTAATATGCAAGAAAGAGTTTTTGAAAAGTTTGATGTTCAGAAATACGAGCAATAAGAACAAGTTACACATTCCATTTAGGTTACAAAGGTGGAAAATGATATATATGGGCAATTGTGTGATCTTCTATAATAAGCTTCTATATAAGCAACTATATCTAACTATATGCCAAATTGTAGATTTAAACATTACATATAAGAAAACTTTTCAAGAACGCATAAATGAACTCAATAAATGCTTACTTACATATTTTTTTCCAGCTGAAGTTGCGTGACATCAAATTACAAATTAAGAAATTCTTGGTTTATTTCAATTATTATATGCATACATTATACAAAGCTTTCTAAGTGAACTACTATTACGGGAACTTTATTAAAATCCGTTGCGTAATTTGCTTATAACAAGCTACATACGGCGGAAAGTGACTTTGTTTTATACCAAGTAGTGATCTTCTGATTTCCAGGCACAGTCCAAACCAAGCAAGACATCCTAGACTACATGACATGGACCTATTTCTTCCGGCGACTTCTCAAGAACCCGACATACTACAACTTGGAAAGCACGGAGCCCCAAGATGTTAACTACTATTTGTCGAGCCTGGTGCAAACGTCGCTCGACGAGCTATCAAACGCTAACTGTATTGAGATTGATGAGGTAATTTGAACTTTATGTGTATTAGATTAGGGTTACAATATGCAGAAAGCACGGAGCTCCAACCTGGTGCAAACGTCACTCGACGAACTATCAAACGCGAACTGTATTGAGATTGATGAGGTAAAGTGAACTTTATGTGTATAAGCTTAGGCTTACAATCTCATGATCACGTCTCGATACTAACTTAAACCTTACTCAGGATTCTGTATTGAGATTGAATCTGATTGTTGAGGTAGACTTTATATGCATGTTTTTACTAGACTATTAATAAATAATCAAACGTAATGTCTTTATTTCAGGACCAAAGAACAGTCCACACAACTTGGATGGGCCGCATCGCTTCCTACTATTACCTCTCGCACAAAACAATGGCCCACTTCAGTGCACATCTACACGGCAATATGGACATAGACGAACTGTTGAGAGTTTTGTCTGACAGCGAGGAGTATGCTACGTTACCGGTCAGGCATAACGAGGACGTCTTGAATGGGTAAGAGTTAGAACCTTATAAATTAGCCAATAAAGTAGAAAATATGGGAAACTTAAGCGCTTTGGTAGGTACATCTGTCCAGACTTTATGTACATTTCTAATCGCCTGACATAAATGCTATTATTTATTTAAAAACCTGACAAATCAAGTTCCAATTTGTCAAACATGAAGCCAAATGTTCAAGGTACTATTAACGTGAAGTAGAGCTGCCATAGTAAAATTCTCTCTGGCGCTGTCTAAGGGATGATTTTTACTTTATTTACTTTAAAAATCCAAATCTTTGATAGTAAATGTAAATATGTATTCACAGCGAGCTAGCAACCCAATGCCGGCTGCCCGTAGACTCTCTCTCGCTGGACTCTTCCAACGTGAAAGCGTTCTTACTGCTGCAAGCGCACATGTCTCGTCTATCGCTGCCTAATACTGACTACCTGACTGACACCAAGTCTGTCCTGGATCAGACTATAAGGATATTGCAGGTAAGGTTTTTGTATGTATGTATATCTATTGCCGCTATAAAAGAAATACTAAAAATATTTAAGGGGTCTCCTATAACTTAAAACTAAATTTTTTTGACGTTTTTATAGATACGGAACCCTTCGTGCCCAAGTCCGACTCTCACTTGGCCGGTTTTTTTTTTATTATTTTTGGTTTTATCGCGTAGCTATAACATCACCCGCAGGTCAAATTAAAATGAAGATTTTTCTGAAGTGTCAAAGAGTCAAAAGGAAATACATTTACAGTTTTAATAATATGTCACCAGTACGACGAATAAAATTGTTACTAATACGTTAGGTACTTGTGCCTTATTACTACTGACATCATATTTATTATATTCTTATAGTGAATCTGACATCTGAAAAATAATGATTTGCTCCAGTAGTATTTCGACCATTTCTATTCACCCCTGAGTCTATTCACCCCGTTTACAGTTACAGTTGTTGCAGTTATTACTTCGACCAACTAATTATGTTTTTTCATAGAAAATTGCATCAACACTACAGCACTAATTGTAACGGAACACTAAGTTTCATATATTTTATTCTTTATAGAAAACAGCAATCAATCAAAATTGTAATAATTATAATGTATGTAATTCAACAGGCGATGATAGACACATCAGCAGAAAACGGCTGGCTCTCCGTATGTCTGTCGTGCCAGGTTCTAATGCAGGCTATCGTGCAAGCGCGCTGGCCCGCCGAGTCACCCTTGACCACTTTACCGCATATCGAGGCTGAGCAGTTGTACATATTCTCGCAGATGAGTAAAGGTAAGTTCATTCGACGACCGATGGCGCGGTGGGCGAAGGTCCGCCTGCGACGCAGGAGGCTGCGGGTTTGATTCCCGTCTCGGAAAAAAATTGTGCACGATCTGCAGAAATTTGTTCCGTTGGTCTGGGTGTTTTCTATGTATAATAAAAAAAACTATCTGTCATGTATTGTATTAAGTATATCAGTCATCTAGTACCCATAACACAAGCTCTGCTTAGCTTGGGACTAGATGATGCTGTGTGAAGTCTGTCCGGACTGTCCGGAATTATTTATTTATTTATATGATACTAGCGACCCGCCCCGGCTTCGCACGGTTTTTTTATACTTATAAACCTTCCTCTTGAATCACTCTATCTATTAAACCGCATCTAAATTCGTTGCGTAGTTTTAAAGATTTAAGCATACAAAGGGACATAAGGACAGAGAAAGCGACTTTGTTTTATACTATTTAGTGACAAGTATCTGTCCGCGGCTTCGCAGTATTGGCGTATCTAGATTTACGTACCAGAGGGGGGACAGGCCCGCCCCTCAGAAATTTTTACTCCTAAGGGAGGGGGAGAGAGGGAGCCTCCTAGAAATATACGTTTCTTCACCCTTAGGTGGCAACTGGTTTAGACATAAGAGCAATTTTAAAAAAGGTTAATTAAAAAATATTTTAGAAATAAAGAAAGCGCAGCTTAATAAAAAATATTGTATAAAAAACTAACGATCTGCCATAGTTTCGCACGGGTGTATTATACATAAAAAAATTCCTCTTTAATCATAATCACTCTATCTATTAAAATAAACCGCATCAAAAGCTGTATTTCTTTTTAAAATATAAACATACAATAAAGGGACAGACAGACAGACAGCGGGAAGCGACTTTGTTTTAAATGTATTCATTATCATTTATATTATGGTTTTAAACTTTCCCTTTTACATTATTTTTTATTATTGTTTCAGATACAAAACGACCCTGCATGCTTCTAAACGGAGTGAAGTCAGCCTGCAAGAACTACGAGACGCTGGCTAGATATATGAGAAAGGAGTTCGATGAAAGACAGATCGAGCAAATACATAGGGTACGTCAAATTAGTCCACTATTAGTTTAAGATACCTATACGACTATATTGGCGTCGCAAATTTACACGTGTTTTTTCGAAGTAAAAATTAGACTGTATATTGTTTTTCTTATTGGCGTGAAAACTAGAATTTTAATAAAAAGGTTTTTTCAAAAAAAGGAGTATGTTCTCTGTAAGGTAATGTATAATAAAACCGTGCGAAGCCGGGGCGGGTCGCTAGTATGTGTATAACTTTGTTATAAGGGAACCGGGGCATTTCTTCGGGGCTAGATAGTGTTGTGTGGATTGTCCAACTATATTTAAAAAAAGTTATTACTTCAAAGAATCTCTTTGGTAGAATTACATCAAATCCGGAAGAAATATCTGCAAATATACCTTATGACACAGATATAAACCATCGAATAAATATTATAAATTCACTTTCAGGCTATAATGGACTTACCGACGTTGGACATAAAGCTGCAAGTCCGCGGTCTGTGGTTCGACAGTGACAACGAACAGGAAAAGATAATACCACAGCCACAGGGAAGGGATGAGTGGTTACCGCTACATGCTGAACAGGTTAATAAAATACTTAAAACTATTTAGAACCAATAATACTATTTAGTATCTGCTGTGTAGTTTGTATGGAAACAATTTATGATTATTTGTATCACAACGACATACACGATACGTTCAACAGTTTTTGCGTGAAACAGTAATGCTGATTTTGAAAAGACGTAGTTCTAGCCCTGGAATAAAACATAGGCTACCTACTACTTACTTCTTATCATCCCATAAATCAGTTCAGATATAGCCTTAGAAACATTTCCTTAGAAACATTTCCTTAGAAACATTTCCATAGAAACGACGCGTGCGACGCAGCGGGGAGATTTCTCTATCCCTATGTCCCTTTGTATGCTTAAATGTTTAAAACTACGCAACGGATTTTGATGCGGTTGTTTTTAATCGATAGAGTGATTCAAGAGGACGGGGCGAGTGGCTAGTATTTTATAATTAAAAACCTTTTTTGATCTGAGTTTTTAAATAAATGTTTCTCTATCGTTATAAATAATAATTCGAGCAAATAAATAAATAAAAATAATTAGGTTAATTTACCTTGGTACTTTATTGTTTTAATTTCAGGAATACACCCTAGTGATTCACATGCACCGTCGCGGTGGCAACCCTAACAACGTACTGTGCCCCCGCTTCCCGCGGGGCAAGAACGAGGGGTGGTTTGTAACACTGGGGACGGTTGATAACCAAGAGCTGCATGCCTTGAAGAGGGTAACCGGTAAAGGGACTACGCAGGTGACTTTCTACACGCCTTCCTATTCAGGTATGTAATTTATTCTGTGTCACTAAATTACTAGAGTGGTACAAATAAAATTATAGTACGTGAGCCCCCCACTCTGGAGAAATTAAATAATATCGCGAAAAATAGCGATTTTGAATTTGAAGTGAGCCTATATTTTTTGAAACATGTTAAATGATATTTATGAAATTAAATCAAATTATCGCTAAAATTTTCGACTTCTGCGAGACTTGAACCCACGAGCTTCCCTCAGTAGGCGAAAGTAGTATTCAATATTTTTTGCGATATAATTTAATTTCTTAAATATCATTTTGTGTTTCTAAAAATTACTGGTCAGGTCCTGATCAAATATGTTACAAGTACTGAAATCTGTTATACTTAATTTACATATTTACATTGAATTATAATACATAAGTCTACCTACCAGATCTCTGGATACTACTCAGATGGTACAAACTTTTGCCTTGACACCGGAATCAAACCCACAACCTCCTGTGTTACTGGTAGCCTGCACCCACTACTCCAGAACCAATTTAGTCAAAGTAGGTTGTTTCTGTGCTTATCTATGTTCAATCTTATCATTGTTTCCTTGTCATCAGGTCGAATTATCTACACGGTGTACATAATGAGCGATAGCTATCTAGGATTAGATCAACAATACAACCTGCAGATTGAACTAATTGACCCCATACCCGAAGAAATCGTGGAGAAAGTATATACCTTAGATAAAACTAATATTATTGAATAATTGCCATAATAGCAATAAAAACTAAGTCTGTGATTATGATTTGTTAAAAATATTTTTAGTAGTTATTTTAACTTTGAAATTTCTCTAATTCGCTCAGAAACCTGATTAAGTATGTTAATTTTTAAGCAAGTGTGTAACACTAAATATCTAAATGTATCGGCTATGTATACATCAATATAGCTATAAATACCTATTTTTGAATAAAGTGGTTTATAATGTTATTATTTTTTACTTTTGTTTTAAAATAACACACTGGCTAATATAGATCTTGACCGAGTATACTTCTCCTTTGTTGATCAGTCTTCAGTTACCAGACAGCTTAATAATAAAGAAACCATGTAACTTTCTATACATTTATTTTCACAACAACATATGCAGAACAAACACATTTAATAGGTACATGATTTTCTACACATTCAATGGGCTTAATGTCATCAATATTGGTCATTTCTCATCTCTATTTTGTGCATTAAAACCAAAAATCTATTCCCATCTGTAATGTCTACATTGCTAAATGCACTAACCCTTTACAAAACAAAACAACCCATAGGGGCACCCTAAAAGTGTTAAATAGGCTATAGGTCTTTACATGTCATTTTAATTTTTATTTCTATGCTTAAATTCCAAATATCAGTCCCCAATTTACAGATATGAGCATCTTTATCTTATATCATCCCTTCAAACAATTTTGAAAACTTTATGTAAAATTTACAATAATACTAGTTATTATTATATCACTTGTACACTGGCTAGCTCTTCTTGATAAACAAAAGATAAACTACTATTTTTATTACACTATCCTTGACTTATTTATTACCATCTGCCATGACAAGCAGATCAAAAGATAAACAAATAGAAGCTTATACAAAGGCATTCACAACAATAACAATGTTATGCTTTATTATACCTATAACACAAACAGGCTTACTATAGCAATGTCCAGCCTGTATATCACAACAAATGCATTTCTTTGGTTGTTAACACTCAAACAAGGTCAAAGACTGTTGGAGTGTTTGCGTTATGTTATTTATGCTTTCTCTCCTGCTCAATGGCCCTAGTCTCTAAAGCAATCTGTCTCTCGCGGCTTAGAATCCCTTCAAGTTGCTCTGTAAATGCATCAAATGAGAACTTTGTCTCAAATCTCTTCAGACCAGCATCCCCGAGCTTCTCACATAGGTCTGGATTGATCAACAGCTTACTCATAGCATCAGCAAAGGCTTTGCTTGTTGGCTCACAAAGAAAACCAGTCACTTCATTTATTATTGTCTCAGTTGGACCTCCACTGTTAACGGCAATCACTGGCTTACGGTAATACATAGCTTCCAATGGCACTATGCCAAAATGTTCATTAGATGGTGTGTAGATCAAAGCCTTGCAGTTGTAAAGTAGGGATACCTTTTCAACGTCTTTTGGTGACTTCATAAAGGTGACTTTGTCTTCGATATCCAATTCTGCTGCAAGGTCAGTGAGTTCCATGTAATGCTCCATGTTTTCCAAGTTGATTGGATCAAAACCACCCGCCATTATCAAATGCACTCTATTCCAATCATTTTCACTTACAATATGCTTCAAGTGCTCTAAAGCTCTCAGAGCCAACTGCAGATTCTTCTTTCTCTCATATCTGTTGATGGAAAGAAAAACAAACTTATCTGTTCCTACTGGTACCACGTCTTTCAAAGGCTTAGGCACTGTAGCTTTGAAAAATTCAGTGTTGATTGAAGGATAGCAAATATCAGGAATGTCTTTGATACCTTGGAATGCTTCTTGGTAAACTCTGGCTGTGTACTTACTATTCACGAGCACCTTATCAGCCCGAGCTGTTGTCAACTCCTCTAACCAGTTTAGTGGATATCTATACAATCTCTTCAGGAAACCACCTTCGGGTGAAAGCAATTTATCAGGATGGTGGCAGTAAAATACGACGCGAAAACTTCCTCTGGCCAGTTTCAAAAATGGAATGCTGAGAGAAATCAGATCTGTAAAGACGAGAGTCGGTTCTTCTTCCGGTATAACATACCAGGCCATGTACACAGCAGCATACACCATACGGAGGTAAGCACAAGCTGCTTTGAACCTCCAGAATAAAGACCGAGGTATCCAATCTCCGATAACGGTCACAGGGAACGTGCCATCTCTCGTCTCCGCGAAGCAATGTGTAGGGTCGTGGTGATTAGTGTAGAAAGAGACTTCGTGACCTTTTTTCTTGAAGGCCAATGCGGCATCGATAACGAGGCGCTCGGCACCGCCTATGCCCAAGTCTGGGTGTAAGAATATTATCTTCACCATATTGTGAACCACTACAATCTTTTACGATGATTTTACCATCAGAAGTGGCTCAATTTATCCGAACAAGATACAAATCAGTGGAAAACGGAGAACGTAAACAAATTCGACTTTATTCGTTCGACCAAGTCCAAGTAAAGATTTTCAACTTCTTGTAGGACGATTCTGCATGACAGATCTGCTGATCTGGCGGATTCGCGCGAAATTCAAATATTTATTTACATTTTTAAGCGTTCTACAGGGATTATAAATAGCGAAATAATAATTTCCCGTAATTAGTAAAACATCACTAGGTATGTAAATAGTATAAAAAAGTCGCTTTCTCTGTCCCTATATCCCTATCAGTAGGGACTGAACGACGCGCGTTATTCAATTATTTATTTACATTTTTAAGCCTTCTACAGGGAATATAATTACCTAAGTACGCTTCCGAAACGAAAGTTTTCAATCATTGCGTCCTACCCGTAATGAACTACGGAGCTGAGACGTGGACACTCACGGTAGGGCTGGTCCATCAGTTCAAAGTCGCTCAACGAGCTATGGAAAGAGCAATGCTCGGAGTTTCTCTGAAGGATAGGATTCGTAATGAATACATCCGACAGAGAACCAAAGTTATCGACATAGCTCAAAGAATTAGCAAGTTAAGTGGCAGTGGGCCGGCCATATCGCGCGAAGAACCGACAACCGTTGGGGTAAACGTGTTCTTGAGTGGAGACCGCGACTCGGCAAACGTAGTAGTAACGTACGCCCTCCGGCCAGGTGGGATGACGATCTGCGAAGGACTTCTGGCAGATGCTGGATGCGTCAAGCTGAAGACAGGGCGCTATGGCGCTCATTAGGGGAGGCCTATGTCCAGCAGTGGACTAATATAGGCTGATGATGATGATGATGATGAAGTACGCCTCCGACTGGTATTGACATGGATCAATTGAGCTACCTTTAGACTGTTTGCAACCGTCTGCAGTTAGCTCAATGGTTTCAATTGTAAATACTAGTTGTAATTTTTCTATTCCTTGCTTGTATAAAGTTTTTTACGCCCCTAAGTAAAACATCACTAGGTACATAGTATAAAATGTTGCTTTCCCTATGGACAGAGAAAGCGATTTAAGCATACCTATGGAGGGATGCTTAAATCTTTAAAACTACGCAACGGATTTTGATGCGGTTTTCTTTAATATATAGAGTGATTCAAGAGGAAGGTTTATACCTACGTATAATAAAACCGTTCGAAGCCGGGGTGGGTCGCTAGTTTACTATAAACCAATGTTTTAACTTATTTCGATTTAGTGCTACTTCCAGAGAAATTAATAAATGAAAGAATTATTACTGTCCTGGACACGACGAATCATCATAGATTGTACATAGTTTTAGGAAATTGTTTATAAGAAAGAATTGCTAGAACTCTGTGAATATTGTTCAGGACAACGTCTAGATAAGTCTAGTAGTTTTAAGATTGCTAGTATATTTCTTTAGATATAGTTATAGTGTTTAAAATCGTACATAATTTGCACTTAAACATAGGTAGAATAAGTACCTACTTGTCTCCGTCCGACAACAATGGGCCATAGATTAAATGATAGTTGTTGGACACCGATCTAAGTACCTACTATTGTTCTCGAACGAATCGAAAGGAAAGACAGAGACAAGTAGGTACGACAGAGATAGATATAGTTTCTAGAAAATCGTGGAAATGTAAGACTAGAACGGCGTTATTAAATGAAAGGGATAGAGTTATTTCTAGATATTTGTCGAGTATTCTGGAATGTTTTACGGAGATATAAAAGGCCGTCCTTGTGCGTGGAAATTCATTCAGTTTTTAGACAAAGCGAAGTAATGATTCAGATTTAAGTTGTGAACAGAGGTTCCAGTGACAGTGAGAAATAAATAAGTGAAGAAGAAAAGAAGTCTTTGGAAATCCTGAAAATCCTGAAGAATCCTGAAAACACCCATACAGTCCACAACAGTTCCTGGTGCTTCGAGACGGATTGAAGAAAGAAGGATCAAGCGCTCGTTCACGTTTCTTGGAACATTTGAAACGGGTCGGAGTGAACAGTTCCTGATCCTTCCGAGACGGATTGAAGAAAGAAGAATCAAGCGCTCGTGCACGTTTCTTGGAACATTTGAGACGGGTCGGAGTGAAGAGATCCTGAGCTCAACGGATTGAAGAACGAAGAATCAAGCGCTCGCGCAGTATGGTTGTAACCAGAAGCCAGGCTGATGCGTCCGAACGACGCGAAGCTGAGGATGGGGCTGGTCAGCATGCCGCTGAACTGGAAGCAATCGCGCACGAACGAAGACGAAGACTGTCACTCGAACCACCTGCATCCCCCACTACGCATCAAGTAGCCAGACGTCGCGAGCACGACCCAGCCATAGGGTCCGCGACAAACCACGCCGACACGAGAATGGAACGCCACAGGAGTGAACGATCTCCTGCCCGAACTGCGCGCTCTTTACGATCGAACGGGAGCATGGCGGCCAGGGCGCGGATGGCGGAACTGGAGGCGGAGGAAAAGCTGGCCGAACTTAAGCGTAAAGAACTGCAAATAGAAGCGGACCTCGTCAAGAAGAGACTGGCTGCCGACCTAGCAGCACTGGAAGACGAGGAAAGAAGTGTACATGAAGAAGACCTTCCGGAACACAACGAGAGAGTCGAAGAGTGGCTGCAGACAACTGGAGGGGAGAAAAGCGACACCATTCCGAGAACCGAGAAGAATATCCGATTCAACGTCAGGGACGTATCGACTACGCCAGTCAAGACCAAGAGTTCTGCGAACATCGATGCACTAGCTGACGCAATAGAGAAGCTAGCAAGACCAAGGATGAGGTGCCCAGACCTGCACGCCTTTTCCGGTTCACCGAACGAATGGTTACCCTTCAAAGCTGCCTTCGAGGACTCGACGAAAACCTACAGGCTGACACCGGCTGAGAACATCCAGCGACTGAGAAGCAGCCTCAAAGGGGAAGCAAGAGAAATGGTTGCTTCACTTTTGTACACCGCAAGCGATCCAGAAATAATCATGAAGACCCTGGAACAGTGCCTCGGAAGACCGGAAATCATCATCGACCGAGCCATTGATGAACTCCGAAGACTGCCGAAACCAGGACCTTCTGCAATAGAACTCAACTCATTCGCCGTCAAACTTCAGAACGTGGTCTGCGTGTTGAGTAACATCGGGAACCGAGGCTACCTGTACAATCCGACGCTGGCCAGAGACACTTTGGACAAGCTGAGCCCACACATTCGCTCACGCTGGTGTGACTACGCAAGTGAGCAAGGATCGATCGAGCCAGAGATCGTTTTGCTTTCACACTTCCTTATGCGCGAAGCGGACCGAGCCCTGAGGTACAGCTATGCACCACCGACCAGCAAGAAGGAGTACACGCCGAAACCGAACACAGCATTCAAGAAGAAGACGAACGCCGTGTACAACACCACTGAAGAAACTGAAGCTGAAGAAAAATGTTCATGCTGCGAGAAGGGGCACAAACTGACAGACTGCCCCCAATATAAAGCAATGACAACTGACGAGCGATGGGAACAAGTGAAGAAGAACAAGTTGTGCTTCAAATGTGTAGTGAAGAAACATCGACGCATCAACTGCAAGGCAAAATCGTGTGGCGTTAACCAGTGTTCGCGTTTACATCATCGGAGTTTACATCAAGAGGGAAAAGAAGAAAGTTCACGTTCGAGCTCAACCGAAGCGGTTATGACAGTGACCAACGCTGCCCAGAGCAACAAGGCAGTATTGCTGAAGATGTGTCCAGTCACCGTCGTCGGTCCACGGGGGGAGATCGAAACACTCGCACTCTTGGATGAAGGAGCTACAGTCACTCTCATTGATGAAAAGCTGGCGCGAACTATTGGAGCAAAGGGACCTTCACTGCCACTACGAATGCGTGGAATCAGCACAACACAATGCGAAGATGAGAGCCAACTTGTCAACGTGCAACTCAAGAGCAAGAACAATAAGCTACATCCACTTCGGGCACGCACCATCAAGAACATGAAGCTGCTGCAACAATCGATTAATCCTGCTACAATGTTGGATCACGACCACCTGCGAGACCTGCAACGTGATGAAGTTTGCTACGACTCATCACATCCTGGGATCCTGATTGGAGCTGACCATTGGGAGTACATAGTGTCTCAAGAACTACGAGTTGGAAGACCGAATCAACCGGCGGCATCGAGAACACAGCTGGGATGGGTCATTCACGGGACCGTACCACGCAGCATCATCACGAACCGAGACAGCGTGCTACACATTTACACACCTGAAGCCATTGAGAAGCAGAACCGAGAGCTGCATGAGCTGATAGAGAAGCATTTCAGCATTGAAGCAATTGGCATCAACCAAAAGCCACGTACGAGTGAAAGAGATCTCCGGGCTACAAAGATCGTCGAGGAGACAATCAAGAAGATTGACAAGAGATATGAAGTCGGTCTACCATGGAAGAAAGAAGATACGAAGCTGCCTCAGAGCTACAACATGGCATTTCGTCGTCTTCAAAGCATCGAAAGGAAGATGTATGCTGACCCAGTCTTCGCCGAAGAATATACGAAGCAAGTCGAAAACCTGCTGCAGAAGCGATATGCGGAACCCTGTGATGGATCGGAGGAGTCTAGCACCGTCTGCTGGTACTTACCTCACTTCGCAGTACGCAACCCCAACAAGCCCGGGAAGATAAGGCTTGTCTTCGATGCAGCAGCAAAGAGCAATGGAGTCTGCCTGAACGACCACTTGCTGGAGGGACCCGATCTGCTGATGTCTCTACCTGGAATCCTGTACAGATTCAGAGAGAAGCAAGTCGCGATCACGGCCGATATACAAGAGATGTTTCTACAGATCAAGATTCGTCAAGAGGACCAGCCAGCGCAACAGTTCTTGTGGAGAGGCAAAGAGAGAGAGAAGACACCTCAACGATACAAGATGACAAGCATGATATTTGGCGCTGCGAGTTCTCCATTCATGGCGCATTTTGTTCGAGACCATAACGCGAGGATATACGCTCACACGCACCCTCTTGCCTGCGAAGCCATCACCAGAAGCCACTACATGGATGATTTGGTAGCGAGCTACGATGACGTCGTGGAAGCCCATCAAGCTGTCACAGAACTGCGCACAGTGCATGCGGTTGCCGGATTCACACTGCGAGGATGGAACAGCAACGAGGACTGCGTGCTGAGAGATGTACCGGCTGAACTACGAGCTACAACGCCGACGCAATTCGACGGAAAGGGATCGGAGAACAAGATCCTTGGACTCTACTGGAACGCTGAACGAGATGAACTTGGATTCAACACCTCCATGAACAGAGTTCCCGCCGAAGTACGTGCACAAGTCCGCGCGCCCACGAAGAGAGAGGCACTCAGCGCGGTAATGTCCATCTACGATCCGCTCGGACTGCTGAGTCACTACACAATACGAGCGAAAATCGTGCTGCAGAATTTATGGCGAATCAAGATGTCATGGGATGAACCGATTCCAGAAGAAGAGAACAAGCTGTTCGCCGCATGGTTGGAACAACTGAACGACCTGACTTGTCTACGGCTGGAGCGACACTACGCGATTCAAGATCACACCGACCTGGAGCTACACATACTGTGCGACGCCAGTGAACAAGCCTACGCGACCGCGGCATACTGGAGAAGCAGGAGACCTGATGGAAGCTTCAGCGTTCGCCTCGTCGCTGCCAAGTCCAAGGTTGCTCCAAAGCGAACACAAACCATCCCACGCCTGGAACTTCAAGCAGCTGTTATCGGAGCAAAATTGGCCGACAACATCAGGAAGGAACACCGTGTCGAAGTCAAGAGAACATTTTACTGGAGCGATTCAATGACAGTCATACATTGGATACGACACGATGAAAGAAGATATACGCCCTACGTCGCGCATCGTCTGGGGGAGCTATCGGAACTCACTCAGAAAGAAGACTGGAAGTGGATACCGACGAGCGAGAATACGGCAGACGACGCGACGAGACTAACGAACACTCGCATCACGGCAGAAGATCGATGGTTCCGAGGGCCAGACTTCCTTTACCGCCCAGAACATCAGTGGCCGAAGGAGACGTCGGACAGCAACCACGACGAAGAAGTTCTGCACACGCGAGTGGAAGAAGATACGACGGATGGATGGCTGCCAGATCCATCACGCTTCTCCAAGTACGAGACATTAGTAAGAGCCGCTGCACGAGTACTCTTCTTCATCGAGAGGTGTCGACGACGCGCCACGAACATGGAAACCCGGCACATCGAAGACGCGGAGCGTGCGCTTATTCGCCGCGCACAAAGAGAGTTTCTCGGACGAGCTGCAACGAATGAAAACGTCTCGGCCAATCACTAAATCGAGTCGTCTGTTCCGATTGGACCCGGTTTTAGAAGACGGAATTCTTCGAGTACGAGGATGCATTGGAGCCGCCGACGCACCGATTGAGATGAAGCGGCCTATAATACTCGACGGCCGTCACCACATCACACGCCTGATCGTTCTGCGAGAGCACTGCGCAGCGGGTCACGCCAACAGGGAGCGCGTGACTAACGATCTCAGACAGAAATATTGGGTGATTCATCTGCGACCGACAGTACGTGGCATCGAGAAGGAATGCAGACTCTGTCATGTACGGAAGTTGAAGCCTCAACCACCAGCACTACGAGATGAAGGTCAACTGCATCGAATGGAATGGCGCTTTATACCTCCGGGCGCACCGAACCAGGGGGGAGCCTGGGAACGACTAGTGCGTTCTTCAGCTTCGAGAGTACCTCCCTACAACGAGCAACAGACGACCACTGCAAGAGGGAGACATCGTTGTCGTCGTGGACCACACTCTACCTCGAAACGTGTGGCCAATGGGAGTCGTCGAGCGCACCTACCAGGGACCAGCCAGACGGAGGCGTTCGAGTAGCAGACGTCCGGACGAAGACTGGCGTCTTCAAGCGGCCGACCAGCAAACTCGTCGTGTTGGTGAAAGAAGAGGCTACGCGAGCTACGCCGGGGGGAGGATGTCCTGGACACGACGAATCATCATAGATTGTACATAGTTTTAGGAAATTGTTTATAAGAAAGAATTGCTAGAACTCTGTGAATATTGTTCAGGACAACGTCTAGATAAGTCTAGTAGTTTTAAGATTGCTAGTATATTTCTTTAGATATAGTTATAGTGTTTAAAATCGTACATAATTTGCACTTAAACATAGGTAGAATAAGTACCTACTTGTCTCCGTCCGACAACAATGGGCCATAGATTAAATGATAGTTGTTGGACACCGATCTAAGTACCTACTATTGTTCTCGAACGAATCGAAAGGAAAGACAGAGACAAGTAGGTACGACAGAGATAGATATAGTTTCTAGAAAATCGTGGAAATGTAAGACTAGAACGGCGTTATTAAATGAAAGGGATAGAGTTATTTCTAGATATTTGTCGAGTATTCTGGAATGTTTTACGGAGATATAAAAGGCCGTCCTTGTGCGTGGAAATTCATTCAGTTTTTAGACAAAGCGAAGTAATGATTCAGATTTAAGTTGTGAACAGTGGTTCCAGTGACAGTGAGAAATAAATAAGTGAAGAAGAAAAGAAGTCTTTGGAAATCCTGAAGAATCCTGAAAACACCCATACAGTCCACAACAATTACTAAAATCCAGTACCTGCCAAAAGGCCCATGATATTTTTTTGTAACATGGTGGGGGTTGGGGTTGTATGAATTGGTGTACGTTTTATGGATAACTAATTTTCTGGTAGAGTGAGTGGGGGCAAGATGAAAAAAGGGGTAAGACAAAAAGTCTTCAATAACACCAGATTTATAGTACTTATTACAGTGCTGGCAACATCGTTAGGGCCACCAATTTGTTACTTATCACAACTCAGTCAGTGGTTGCGGCTGAGAACGCCTGGTTGTGTGTAAAGTGCAATTTTCTAAGACAGTGTGTTTTTTAGGATTCACAAAAGTGATTTCATCTTGCCCCGTGTCTTGTAAATTAAATTACAAGGCAGGTACGAGTGTTTAATTGAAACATCTGCGTATTATTTTTTGTACATATTTATGTAATTATTACTAAATCTCTCTATTTCTCGTATTTTAGAATTTATTTCAACTTTTCATCTTTCCCCATTTACATTTAACGGGGTAAGACAAACATATCAAAGTCTTAATCTTGACCCTTTTTCAGATTTCATACTAAAAGCCAGATGTTCTCAAACTATAAAAATAAGAAATAAAAAAAATATTGCTAAAAGTAGTAAAACAAAAAATAACAAGAATAGGGTATGCTAAGAAATGTGAAATAAAAAAAGAAATCCAATAGAAAAAGAAAATACTTTAAAAATTACAAAAGAAAAAAATAAAGAATTATTTATGGTCAAAAAAAAATATTCATATAGGTTTCATGTGAAATAAAAAAAGTTTTCAGTTTTTATACGATTTTTCATTAATAGAAAATTTTTTTTTTTCTTCAGTCAAAACTTATGCAAATTGGCTGCAAAGTTTGAGAATCTCTTCTTCAATCTTCCCCCAGTGGGGTAAGTTCGGAATATATTATATTTTTAAATTTGTTATATCTTTGTTAAAAATAGGTATTTTGGCACTACAGTCAGTTACAACTTTTTAAATTACTTAACACTATAGACTAAGGACCATAAACTTTGCCTAGGACCTGCCTAAGACACGTTTTAACGATTTTTTGAGATTTTGAGAGTTTTATTCGATCTTACCCCGTCACCTTTTCATCTTCCCCCTGTTTCAATTAAGTAAAAATAGTATTTTTAATTACAGTTTTCTACTTTTTGGACAGCTTTATCAGGCTGTTATTGACATATTATAAAAATCTAGTCTTTACCCTTTAATTATATTTAATTTACTTTTAGCTAAAGTTAATATCTATTCTTCTACATGGATTCAAAAACAACACTGACCATCTCATCAAAAAACCGTTCGATCTTGCCCCCACTCACTCTACTTTTAAACAAGGTTTAAAGCAAAGCAAGTAGCATGCTCACAGAGAACGCGTGCAGTTCAGCCAACATACTTTCGAAATCGAAGAACAACACGCCGCCTACCCCGCTCGCTTCATCCCTTATCGAGAAAAATAGACCGGCTTCAAGTCTCGATTCTTGAGGATTTAATGCCCACAGGTCCATCTTTCGCGCGAGGGCCGTTGGATAAAGGCACACAAAAAAGTTTTTATATAGGTAAACTACTAGCATCTGCCCACGACTTCGCACTCGTTGTTTTTATAGAAACGTCTCAAGGCTATTTCTATCCAACGGAAACACATTAATGGGATGAAAAGTAGCATAAGTAGGTACATGTGTTATTCCAGGGCTAGAACTATGTCTAGGTAGGTATTCCAAATTTCAGCCCGACCGATCCGTTCAGTACTTTTTGCGTGAAAGAGGAACAAACATCCATCCATACAAGCTTTCGCATTTAACAATATCATCATCATCATATAAGTCCACTGCTGGATGTAGGCCTCCCCTAATGAGCGCCATAGCGCCCTGTTAACAGCTTACCGCATCCAGCATCTACCAGCAGCAGTCTTTCGCAGCAACCCATCTGGCCGGAGAGCGTCCTACACTATGTTTGCCAAGTCGCGGCCAACACTCAAGAACATGTTTACCCCAATGGTTGTCGGTTATTCGCGAGTTATGGCCGGCCCACTGCCACTTGCCACTTTAGCTTGCTAATTCTTTGAGCTATGTCGATAACTTTGGTTCTCTGTCTGTGTATTAGGTACGAGTTTTATCCTTCAGAGAAACTCCGAGCATAGCTCTTTCCATTTAATAATATAAGATAGGTACCTTTGAAAAATATTTTCTTACTAGGTACCTATCTTCATTCTTCGAGTACTAGGTACCTATCTTCATTCTCGAGTCTTTAAATATTTTCGATTAAAATGCGAAAATATTTAAAGACTCAACTAAACTCAGTCATACATGTTCTTAATTTTAAAAAATAATCCCTGGTTCGGACATTTACTCAATGTGATAAAAATAAACCTTTATTTAAGTACCCAAATTATGAAATATGTACGTAGTTATTATAATTTTATTATTTTAACTTGATTCAAAGAAACAAGTAACCACGCAGATGGATCCCATAATTCACAGAGCGCGTCTGCTCCCTGCTGGGGCCAGCACTAACCTTCTTAAATGCAAAAACCCGAATTTGCTTTCGCATTTCAAAAGGTGTGGCCTCCCCACCATGTAATCAACATCTAATCATCACTATCTATCTACATAGTATAAAACAAAGTCGCTTTTTCTGTCCCTATTTCCCTATGTCCATTTGACTGCTTAAATCTTTAAAACTACGCAACGGATTTTGATGCGGTTTTTTTTTAATAGATAGTGATTCAAGAGGAAGTTTTATTCGTATAATAAAACCGTGCGAAGCCGGGGCGGGTCGCTAGTTGCTTATAATTCTAGCAGTCATAGATAGGTATTCATGTGTCTTCAAATGACAATTTTCAACGCGGGCGAAGCCGCGGGCCGCAACTAGTTCAAAATAAATCGATTAAGTAGCATCAAATGGGTAACAAGCTTATGAAAGCTATAGCAAACTGCCCATTTTGATATTTTGAAAATATTTACATTTAACTTAAATACAATAGTGGCGGGATTAGTGACCTGGGGGTAGGTACTGGCTTAAATTTTTGTGAACAATTTATTAGGTAGACAGGTTTAAAAAGACTTGAAATATCACCGGCTTGGCATTGACTTCTAGGGACATCATGTATACCTTCGATATATTTTTTTTTTAAAGTGACAAAGAACTTTTGCATTGAAGATATCCTATAGTTAATACTAAATTATTTACACATTTACATTGTAGAGTAGATGATAGCATATCTTGTGCAATCTAGGAAAGAATAAGAAAACATGTAAATTAGGTGATTGATTATAGAAGAAATAAAAATTCGGTGTATCATATTTAGGTATGTATTTACTTTATTATTTGAATAAAAAGGTAACACCGGACTTATTGCTATTAGTATGAGTGATGTCAACATAGATTTAACATTCACATTTCATGCAAAACATAAGAACCAGATTATAATTTTGTTATTAAGAAAAAATAAATTATTCTTATTCTATATGCGCATAAAAAATACAAAACATAACTACTTACTACAAAAACTTGATCAAAATGGAACTTATCAGGAAAGAGTATTACAGCGAAGCAAAAAAGAGCTGATTAAAGTTCTTCCTTCCTTTCAATCTTAACTAAATCTACATGGAATGTAAGAGTTGCAGCCTTTGGAATCTTTGGTGGAGCTCCAGCATCACCATAAGCTAATTCAGGAGGAATTACAAGCTTTCTTTGTTCACCCTCGCACATTCCCATGAGGCCTTGGTCCCAGCCTTTGATAACTTGTCCTGACCCCAGGGTAAATGTAAGGGGATTTCCACGGGGGATGGAGCTGTCAAATTCTGTACCATCTTCAAGTGTACCCTGTAATAATTGATGAAAAATATAAGTACCTATACAATAATAATGAAAACAATAAAAAAATGGCGAAAGTTTGTTTGTTATTATTACCGTATAGTGCATGTGAAGAAGATCTCCTTTCCTGCTTTTAATAGGGCAATCGGGAACTCGCTTCTTCACACCAATTTGCAGTTTTTTTGGTGCCGAATCCGCAATCACAACATGTGAAATAATGCTCATCAGAACTATTACAAATATCAGAATTTTGCAGAGGTTAGGAATGGCTGTCTTCATTTTTATTTCTTATTGAGGCTATTTATTTCCTTGACAGCGAATTCTTCGTAAATAATTTTTTATTGTTTCCTTTTACGGTTTTGTTCACAATTCACATCCGTCTGCACAAACTTTATGTCTGTCGTGTTTTGGTCGTGGTGTTTTCGCGTTTCGTTTTCGTTCCGTTCCGTATGTAGAAAGAAGCGTTTATACCCATAGATGTATAAAATATTTATACCATACCTCGAACCACAGATTCACTAAAGATTTGCTAACTAGCTTCTCTATTGTTTTGTTCGCTCATTGAAATTGTTCGATAACGTGGTCGAGTTTTTATTGTGCCCTGGCAACATCAATCAGTATTTAGTTTAGATTATCTTTGGTGGTGTTTAGTCGATTTTGAGTCGAATGAGCTTGATTCGAGCAAAGACACTATAACATCGCTATTGCAATTTCCTACTATTATTATATAAGCTAAAGTGTGTAATAGATGGATGGATGTTTGTTACTCTTTCACGCAAAATCTACTGAACGGATCTGGATGAAATTTGGCACACAAATATAATAGAGTCTGGAATAATACATAGGCTATTTTATCCCGGAATTCCCACGGGAACGGGAATTACGCGGGTGGAACCGCGAGGCGCTCATAGTTTGTAATGAAGAAAACTTTTATTGAGAACCAACAGAAAAGCTAGGGGTAAATTCTGGAGGGGTTTTCGATTTGCATAAAAAAATATTTGTTCCATTCCTCAATAGATGGCAGTGTCTTAATTGGCAATTAGAGTATATCAATTACAAATGAAAGAAATACCAACTTTTTCAAGTTTCTAGTTTGTGTTTCCAATTCAGCATAATTTTTTGTTATTTTTGTTTTCCATTTAAAATTGATATAGGTACATACTCAAATTGCCAATCAACGGCCCTGCCACTTATCGAGATATTTAGTACTTATTGTTTTCTTCATAAAAATGCAAATCCAAAACCCCTCCAGAATTTACCCCTAGCTTTAGGTACCATTTTTTATACATTGGTTAAATAACAATACTGGACAATCCACACAGCATCATCTAGCCCCAAGCTAAACAGAGCTTCACTACATAGTATAAAACAAAGTCGCTTTCTCTGTCCCTATGTATCCTTAAATCTTTAAAACTACGCAACTGATTTTGATGCGGTTTTTTTTAATAAATAGAGTGATTCAAGAGGAAAGTTTATACGTATAATAAAACCGTGCGAAGCCGGACCGGGTCGCTAGTGTACAAATAAATAAACACAAGTACGTAGGTAAAAAATATTTTTATTTATTAATCAACCATATCTTCATCAATCAAAGAAGACATATCCGACAGCTCGTCGTCATCTACAAAACTGTGGTACTGCACGCTGTTCTTAGCCATATTGTCCACAAATTCGTAGAGCGCCTCTCGCATGTCCCACTTGTGGACCCGCAGACGACTGGAACACAAACAAAATACCGGCAATTTTGTACATGATAGTTACAAGGTGTAGGGAACGGGCGTCCTGCACTACGTTTGCCGAGTCGCGGTCTCCATTCAAGAACACGTACGGTTGTGAGTTCTTCGCTTACGGCGCCAGTGGCTTAGGGCGCCTAACTGCGGCTTACGGCGTCTAACAGTGGCTTACGGCGTCTAACAGTGGCTTACGGCGCCTAACAGTGGCTTACGGCGCCTAACAGAGCGGCTTACAGTGCCTATCGTGGCGGCTTCGAGCGCCAGAGAACTGCTTAGGCAGTCGTAAGCAGGATTAATTCTCGTTTTAATTTTCTTGATTTGGAATTTGTCTTAATGTAATCTATCGGTTAATTTAATGCTGTACTTCACAGAATAGCTACTGGTAGGTAGGCTTACAGGCTTCAGTTTCCGATGTCACTTTTAATGACCGCCTCTATTGACGCAAACTTTTCAGCTAGAAGACCTCCTCTTCTAGTACCTAAAAAGGGTTGATCACGGCGCCTCATATGGTAGGCCAATTCCTACTAGCTTAGCTTATACTGATGTTGTTATTTGCATATTTTTATTACCAATATAGGTAATCAAATCTTATTTTTATTAACAACGAAAATTACAAGCAAAGGAATAGAAAAATTACAACTAGTATTTACAATTGAAACCATTGAGCTAACTGCAGACGGTTGCAAACTGTCTAAAGGTAGCTCAATTGATCCATGTCAATACCAGTCGGAAGCGTCCCCAAGACACTGGCTGCATTACCACGCTGTATGGCAATGCTGATGCGCTGAGCCAGATATTCACCAGCTCTCGGGTCACGCGTCGCATCGACCAGACGCTCAGATAATTTTTTAAAAACCCGGAGAGCCTCGGTACCCCACGGACCTAGGGTCTCGAATCCAAGGGGAGCAAATGCGTAGGTTCTGTCGAGACCTGCATATTTGCGCCTCTTGAGATCCTCGGCCAGATCTGCCGCCGCACCAGCCCTAGTGGATGTCCTTGAAAGATGGGAAGGTGCAAGTGTGTCGACGCATGTAGCGTCCCACACAATGGGCCTCCCCAACTCCCATGGGACTAGTGTCATACCGTCGGGCCTCTTGCCATCGTCACGGAACAGACCATTCGGTTCGAGAATAGCTGGTACGTTAGCGCTGACAAAGGCCCGCCGGATGATGTCATTAAGGCTGGCATGACGAGATATCCGACCAGCGGCCCTAGTACACGATAATCCGTGATGACCAAGCTGTTCGACTGCAGTACCGCACTGGCATTGATGAGGCGCACAACACCTTGCACCCAACCGAATACATGTTGCGATACGGAAAGTAGCGGGATCCAATAAAGTGCCAGTGTTATAAGAAGGAAGTGCTTGCAGCCAATGTCCTGACTCCCATTTAGAAACGGCTAGGAGACGGGCACGATCTGCCGAGCTGGAGCACGTTTGTAACAAACAATTCCGTGTCAACTCACACAAAGGCCCGTCCCATTGCCGTTGGGACGAAAGAGATTTTGGAGGAGCAGCATCGGGGCAAGCACTATGCCAAGCCGTTCTAGCTTCGTCTAAATATGAAATTTTGAAAGAAATTTGTGATCGGACCAAATCAGACGTGTTTAAAATTTTTTCAACTAAAGAACTAGTGCTATAGACGGAAGATAGGAACGCTGGTAGGGCTACACTGGAAATTTTGCGAATACCTAAGCCTCCCAATTTGACAGGCAGGGAGGCCTGCGACCACGCCTTGTCATCCAAATCAATATTCAAAACCGATGATAAAGTATTCTTTATTATGTTGTCTAAGCTTTCCAATAGCTCGCTGTGTTTCCACAGGTGACTACATCTTAAAGAATACGTAAATTTAGGTACAAACAGGCAAAACCGAATAATAGTAAAAGCCATATGGCTGTTAATTTTGAGAAGTCTGTCTGAAGTTTTGTTGAAATTTTGAATTTTCTCATCTACAAATGGCCGAAAAGACTCATCAAGAATTGGTGAACCTAGGAGACGAAGTAAACATTTATCTATAACTGTAATGTTAGGGGCCAAACTGTTGTTATTTTAAAACTCACATTTCTCCCTCTTCTTTCTTCAATTGAGTAATATGCGTGAACACTTTCACGATCGCTTCTGATTCGTCGCGCTCTGGGTCCACCATCGCTAGTGAGTTTAGGTTTCTAATCGGGTTCTGAAATAAACATTTATTGTATTTAATTCAGAGATTTATTGTGAGACTAACTGCTCATGCTGAGGCAGAGCCATTTTGTTATAGATTTATTTATTTTAGTCTAAGTTTATTATGTAAGTGTGTCTATTAATGAATAAATATATATTTAGATGTCTCAGTACGCCAGTACAGGGTTTGTTGTGTGTTATAAGACCGTTAATATAATTATCGGATTAGTTTTTGAGAATAAAAAATACAGTTGATTAAGATATTCCTCTTTTTTTTCAAATTGTTTAATAAAAGGAGGTTCTCATATTTTTATGTATTTATAAAGGAATAACTACGACTACATTACACTTATCCATTTATTTTAGTACTTTACTATGTAATGTAATGATGATGAGATACAAAGATTATTAAAATATAGTGCGTAAGCCCTAAAGCCCGAAAGAAGAAATGAAATGGCACAGTTGGTAGCGCATTTCTGTACATTCATTTCTGTACGGGACGCGGGTTCAAGTCCCGCCGAATTAGAAATTTTTTGCGAAATTATTTCATTTCTTAGATACAAAGATGTTTATTAACTTAACTTTTACATAACTTTTTAGTGTGATTGTACCTTGAAACAACTATTGCACTGTAGTTGCGTAGCCGTAGTTATATGCAGCATGTCATTAGCGATGATGTACTTCCAAACTAAGCCATTCTTCTGGTTCTTGAACGCGAACGTTCTCCGGAAATGGAAAGTACGGTCTGACCGCATTGTGGATAATTCCCGGAATATTCCTGTCACTACTATGACTAGCATTAGTCTCTGAAACATACGTATTTTTTTATGATGGCGGTCGTTCGTTCGTGTATCGTAGATTGCACTGTGAATTCAAAACACTACCATTTACCTAAGATAAAATTAAATTAAAATATGGCTCATGGTTCAACCATCATCATCATCAACCTTATATCACTCCACGGCTGGACATAGGTCTTCCCTAATAAGCGCCATAGCGCTCTATCTTCAGCTTCTATGGAATACTTATATGAAAAAATATATTAGACAGAGCATAAAACAGCACTATTAAATTATTATATATTTTGTGAGGCATCTGTTATTTTAATTCATTATTTATCTATCATATAAGTTTAAAAAGCGTATAGCGCTTATAAACGTGTTTAAATTTGTTTAATATTATCTAGGATTAATGTACAATGGATTGTATTACTTTGATAAGTTAAGTTTATTAATAAAAATCCTTTAAAATTGAAAAAAAAAATGTTATTTTAATTTATACATGATCATCATCAGCTCATATCAGTCCACTGCTGGACATAGACAATTTATACATAATATACTAATTAAGACTTTGACATAAATATATTTCTTATTCCACCGCTCCGACCTCATAGATCAATCACTACATAGTATAAAACAAAGTCCTTTTTCTGTCCCTATGTCCCTATGAATGCTTAAATCTTTAAAAATACGCAACGGATGTTGATGCGGTTTTTTTTTATAGATAGAGTGATTCAAGAGGAAGGCTTATATACTTATAATAAAACCGTGCGAAGCCGGGGCGGGTCGCTAGTACATAGTATAAAACAAAGTCGCTTCCCGCCGTCTGTCTGTCCCTTTGTATGCTTAGATCTTTAAAACTACGCAACGGATTTTGATGCGGGCTTTTTAAATAGATAGAGTGATTCAAGAGGATGGTTTATATGTATAACTAGCGACCCACCCCAGCTTCGCACCGTTTTATTATACGTATAAACCTTCCTCTTGAATTACTCTATCTATTAAAAAAAACCGCATCAAAATCCGTTGCATAGTTTTAAAGATTAAAGCATACAAAGGGACATAGGGAAATAGGGACAGATAAAGCGGCTTTGTTTTACACTATGTAGTGATACAACCAGGGTCGCTAGAAATATACATTAGACTCACATCATGATGTAAAACATCGACAGTGAACGTGCTCGGGTCGTGCTCCGTGGTCGGCAATCGCTCGCAAAGCACGAACTCCAGCTGTTGTTTGCCGCAGTAAAGTCTGTTCTGTTTCACGGCGTGACGCTTTAGCGTGTTACGGGCGTGCGAAGAGTAGATAGATAGCTCTACCTCTTCTGACGCTGAAATTAAAAAAAATATTGCATAGATATGTCAGTATCTAAGCTATTTTATTTTTTTCTATAAAAAAATCTAAAATATTATGAAAATATTCTACAGTAAAAAATATATCAAAATGGTGGATCACCGAAGCTAGGCTCAAGCAGCCGGTGACTAGGGTTGCAGACAGAGGAACTTCCTGACGATACTGGTTATGGAACTGGCCCTTGATCCAACTTCCTAGCGAGAGTCTCTTGAGATGTTTATCGAGGCTTCGCTATTACCCCGTTAACGGAAACTATTATGATTTTTTTAATTTAACAATTTGTCAATTTATATTTTTATTTATTACAATTTGTTTCATTTTTATTATTTTGTTATTATATTATTTAGGTATTATATATTGTTATTTAATACTAGCAGCGCCTCGCAGTTTCACCCGCGTAATTCCCGTTCCCGTGGGAATTCCGGGATAAAATATCCGGAATAGCCTATGTCATTCCAGACTATAATCTATCTTTGTGCCAAATTTTATCCATATCCGTTCAGTAGTTTTTGCGTGACATAGTAACAAACATCCATCCATCTATCCATCCATACTTACAAACTTTCGCTTTTTTAATATTAGTAGGATTAAACTTACTCGAGAATCCAGTAGTTATAGAAAGATTACTGTCTTCTGTATAAAATCCTAGTATAGTTTGCCTCCTTGGCATATCGTAATGCGAGAAATATATCCGAAGGAATTTCTCAACCAGCATCTTCGTGAGTTTGTCCGACTCGAGGTAATTACGGACGAAGGGGAAATGAAGACCTGTTTCGTTTATTCTTATACCGTCCTGAAAAGAGTAGTATATCAGTTGAACAATGCCTAGATTTTTTTTGCATTTTCGCAACACAGGTTTTTTTATAAATATTGCACGAGTTATCTTTTTAACAGTTACGTTGTTTATTTCCCTAGTTCAAATATAATATAATAGATAAATATGTTATTATAATATGTATTAGTTAAGATTCTTCAAATATTTTTTTTTATTTGTTGTGTACTTAGTCTTAATTTAAATAAAATATTTTCTTTCTGTCTTTCTTTCTTTCAAATAAAGGTTTTATGCAGTATTTACTGCATATTAGTTTTAAATTGTTTCTATTCTTTGATTGTACCTAATTTTCCTTTAAATATATTTTGAGGTGTTAATATATTAACCTAGTTTCCAACTTAGTCTTTGGACTGTTTTCTGTAGCAAGTGTGTCAACTAATAATTTGGTGGATTTTAAAATAACTATATAAGAGCAAAAATGAGAACATCTTTGATGTTGATAGGAAGTCAAAGTCAATAAAATACGAATTATCACTACATAGTATAAAACAAAGTCGCTTTTTCTGTCCCTATATCCTTATGTCCCTTTGAATGCTTAAATCTTTAAAACTACGCAACGGATTTTGATGGTTTTTTAAAATAGTGATTCAAGAGGAAGGTTTATACGTATAATAAAACCGTGCGAAGCCGGGGCGGGTCGCTAGTTAAGGATAATTAAAATCTAGAGATCTTGATCAGATTTATATTGGACCACACCAAGAGCAGTCTCTGTAGTAATTTTACTTGGTCTAGTTTAGGAAGAGATACGAAGTTGCTCTTGGTGGCCACCAAACTTTGTCGTATCTCTTCCTATAATAGACAACATAAAACTACTACAGATGCATTAAAAAGGTTATGATAGGTTTAACAAACCGAACGTGTGAATTTTGGAAATTACTTTGTTTAACGTATCCAATAAAATGAGTAGCGGGTATAGTATAAGTCCTGTTTGCGCCTTAATTCCACTTACCAGCTCAGACAACCTTGGGAACTTCATGGTGATGCTTTTGACATAAGCTGCTGGTTCCAAGCCGTCGCAGAGAGGGTTTCCTTCTACCCTGAGCTTCTCTATCTTACTGCTCACTCGGAATAAGTCGGAAATTGACATTATCTACACGAATAAATAACAAATTATTAACAAAGAAAGTAAAAGGCGAAAGCCGCGCTCATTTTGATACGAATTTGTTTGTATGTCAATGTAAGATTACTATTAGAATGCAACGACGAGATACGCAGTCTGAGCTCTCCCGTAGTTCTTGGATGGTCGGAATCATTTGACAGTATTCGTACGTTCCGTACGAATTAAATTAGGACGAAAACGTATCAAAAGTGAGCACGGCCTAAAACCCCGACAATTTTGATATTGGTGGTTCTTTTTCTTCGTATAGTTTTGGTTGCTGTATGAATATATGATTTCTATCTTCTATGTTTGTAAGCGCATTACCAAAGCAGGTTTAAAAATTATTAATGTGTGCTCTTAGGGGCTATGATGGGACTGTGACAGTGAATGTTCAAATAAAATCATACCTCTATGCATTTGGAGAAAATCTATATATTATTCTAAATTTTTCTATACCAAGTTGTTAAAAGATAATATTAATTGTTTTACTTACATTATTATTGCTCAAATCTATAGCAGTGAGATCTCCTTTAATGAAAAAGTTTAATATTTCAATAGGTGGTTGGCTGAAATAGAAAAAAACCAAGCTTTTATTCAAAAAATCAGTCTAAACTCTATCATCATCAGCATATATTAGGCCTCCTACTTAATAGAATCATCATCATCATCAGCCCATTGCTTACTTAATAGAATAAAAAGGGTAATATAATTTCTTTTAAGAGCTCCTAATGCCACCTTACTCTTTATCATAAGACCAGCTTGGTGATATGCATTGCATTAGCATCAAACATCAAGTATGTGTGCCAAATTTCAGCTCAATCTGTTGATGATAACTGGTCTAAAATTCAGTTGCAAGAGTTGTACCATACATACTAACAAATAAAAGTTTGTAAAAAGAAGGTTTTAAATACATCCATTCCACTTTTTACTTTTTTTTATGTTTCTACCTTCATTTGAATGCATTTCTCTATTAACTTAGTAATGCAGTTATGTGGCTGTGTTTCTGTGAATAAGTGCAAATATTCATTTTATTTGTGTTTTATGCAATTCCGTATAGACTTTCTTTACATATAACACATTTGGTTGTATAGAAACTGTAATGTTTCATATTTAATAATACTAGATGCGCCCCGCGGCTTCGCCCGCGAACCAGAGTTTTCTTTCGTACAAATTTCAGAAATGTATTACACCCCCCTAGGGGTTATTATGTAAAATAAAAAATACATATTTTATTATTTACTCCATAGTTTATTAATACCAAGTTTTGAGTGAATTGAACCAAGGAAAAGTTATTTTCCATACAAACTTTACCACCCTATTTAACCCCCTCAGAGGTTAAAATTTCCAAATTTTAATAGCCTATGTCTTATTCTAGGTCCTAAAGTATTTACACACCAAATTTCATCTAAATAACTTAAGTAATTACGGAGATTACTTATAACAAACATACACACAAACTTTCTCATTTATTATAATAGTAAGAAGTAAGATAAGATAGTAAGATAAATAAACTAAACAAGTTAAAGATATGTACTTACCTAAGTTCGTTATTGCTTAGATCCAGTGAGTTTGTGTCTCTTCCCATTCGCAACATAAGTATTTTAAAATTAGCTAATAATGCTATTTTGTAGAAAGCTATTTTCTTTTCAATGAATTCTGGAAACAGAATAAAAACATATTTGAGTCCTTTCATTATATTTATATAGCTAAGAAATATTGTGTTATATATAAACCAAGAAACATCCTTAATAATAAAAAAATATGTATTTGATGGTTGTCTGGTAGACTACTTTTTTGATTAATAAGACTGCCAATTATCACATTCTAGCTGCGCCCCGCGGCTTGACCCGCGTAATTCCCGTTTCCGTGGGAACTCTGGGATAAAATATAGTCTGTGTTATTCCAAACTATAATCTGACTCTGTCTGTGCCAAATTTCATCCAGATCCGTTCAGTTTTTGCATGAAAGAGTAACAAACATCCATACTAACAAACTTTCACGTTTATAATATTAATAGGATAGGATTATTTGATTTGCTTAGTGTGCAATAAGAAATTTACTCAATAAGAAATCTATCTATTTAATTATTTACACAAACATATTGAGTACATCAAAAAACACAGTTACATACCTGGATCATTACAAAAGTTAGACAAATTTAATTCATGCTTCTCTGTAAACCTCCTGCTTACAACACCAGCCACAATATCATCTATCGTCACAGGACTATCAAACAAGTCAGTCGAGGATTTATCATAGAACAGCACGTCAATGTTGAACATGGTCTGCTGATACGGACACATGAAGTCGTATCTTATTATCTTATTTATAAATGACAAGCTACTGGTGTAAAATGATGTTATTCCTCCCATCATTGAGCCCGCAATAGGGATAAATGCTGAGGTGAAATATTCACTGAATGTATCATAGAGGTCCGTTATGGGGTCTGACCATCCGTGGACCTGAAATGTGTATTTTTTATATTAGTTTTAGTACTATATTTTATAGTTTACTTGTCTAATATTACTAGGGATACAGATTCAAATAATTGGTGACATAGTAACAAGTCTAATCATAGGTACCTTTATAATTTTATATATTTTATCTCTAATTTGTGTTTATTGTGTATCTTCTGTTGGTAGTTCTAAATAAATAAATAATTTAAGTAATTGTAAGGTGACTAGTGGTTTTAATCTCATTGCTAGACTAACTCAGTATAATAACTAATCACTACATAGTATAATACAAAGTCGCTTTCTCTGTCCATGTCCCTTTGTATGCTTAAATCTTTTAAACTACGCAACAGATTTTAATGCGTTTTTTTAATAGACAGAGTGATTCAAGTGGAAGGTTTATACGTATAATAAAACCGTACGAAGCCGGGGCGGGTCGCTAGTAGTAGAATAAGTCAGTGACATAAAACCACACCGATTATAATTGAAAATAATTAAAATTAAATGATGGTATTTATTATAATATAGGGTAAACAATGATGTAAATGAATTAAATAAGTAGTTTAAAGAACTTCTATGCGTAAACGTACCATAACTTTGTGGAAACAATGATTAGCCGATTCATCTTCTGTGGCAATGCAATGTTCAATGTATTCGACAAAAGGAGTGCTAGTGCTTGCCCTGTTTAGCAAAAACTTTTTATAATTGTCCAAAGGGTTCCTCTTCGTGTTCATTTTCACCAAATCTACAACGTATTTTCAAATTTCATTGATAATTTTCTCGAAATGCAATCAGTCTTCAAAAAACATACACCACTCATCAGAATTCAGAAGCAAATCAAAACAAAAAACAAACCATTTGATTTGACACTCAGTGTTGCCAGATGGAATCTGAAAAAAAAACAGTAGAAAGAGTTCAGTAAAAAATCAGTAGATTGGAAAAAAAATCAGTAGGTATTAGTTATATCAGTATTAATGGCTGAAAATTGTAGTAGGTACCATAAGTATTGTGTTTCGCGAGTATTTTGAATGACTGTTTAGGTCACGGAGCCTATAGGCACTCGGGAAAATCAGGTAGATTTAACTACATTTTAGAAATAAATCAGTAGATCTGTAGACGCCTGAAAAATAGATCTACTGCTAAATCGGTAGATCTGGCATCGCTGTAATGACACTTCGCAGTAGGGATGCTGAAAAATATCGATGTATCCATATTTCGATATTTTTACTTCTACTATCTACCGAAATATCGATATATCGAAAGTCGTATTAAAAAAGATATTTTTTTTCTAACTTCAATCACTATTAGAATATAGTCACTAGCATTTACAGCCATAAATTATTCGCTCATACAAATCAGGCTTAAAATCAAATTGTCTAGGCGACATTATCATTAAACCCACTTTGAGCAAGAGAAGTGAAGTGAAAGAACTTCCGTGAAGGATAGGTACCTAACTACCTTCTTTTAATTAAGATTTTCATACATTATGACAATGCTCATAGTATAAGACATTATAAGTAAGTACTTGATACTATTGAGCTAGGCTTAAAGAATAAAAAAAAAGAAGTTGAGCAATATATCGAAATATCGGTATTTTTTCCTCGATATATCGAGGTCGATATTGATATTTTCAAAAATATCGTTATATTGATAATTTTCTCCACTTCCGACATCCCTACTTTGCAGTCGCACTGAAAGGGGTACTACCATAGGAATAGACAAAAACAGAGTAGAAGGGAAACTTCGCTTCGAACGCGCTCAAGGTCACGATATTAGGCCTACGCGATTCTGCACGTTAAACGTGCAGTGGGCGGGCCGATTCAGTGGGCTTTCACAGCCGGCTACGCCGCACGCGGATTTTAATATTTGTGTAGGTTAGGTACCTACCTCTATAATATGACGTGACGGTCAAGTTATTGTTGTGTGATAGGTTGTAACAATAACTCAAAAACTAAGACAAATAAGGTGACAGATTCTGGCTAAAAACCTGCCAAAATCTGCCGAACTCGTCTCAGATCAGAACATGCCAAAATATGGAATTATAAATAAAAATACGTTTATTGAGGTATTATAGTGAGATTTTAATTTAAAATTTCAAAACACTTGATTCAGTAGGAATCATTACATTAGTGTTGAAGTTATGCGTGGGTAAGCTTTGGATAGTGTCGGGAACCTTATTGTAGAAGCGTATACATTGGCTGATGATGAGTGATGAAAGATTTGGCAACTTTGTGGAGTCACTAGCGTGATTTGACAGTTTGTTCTTATTTCTAGTATTGAAGATAAGGTTTTGTTATACTGGTGCTTTTCACAGTTTTTCTAGGAATCTTTAAAATCTACCAGAATCTGCCACATTTTTAATTCGTCAGCACTTTCTGCCAGAGTCAAAATTTGGGAGCCAAATCTACCCAAATGGCAGAAATCTGCCACAAATGGTCACCCTGAAGACAAATTTTAGTTTTTTTAGATAATGAGAGGTACGTATAAGTATATTGTAAGTAATATTTTCTAAATATTATTGTTTATGTAGGTTAGGGCGATTAAGGAGCAAGGCTTGCCAGGTCCGTCGCTTAAGGACCCTACACACACTCTTTACATGGACTCTGGTACAGCAAGCCAAATACAAAAGAAGTTGAAGTTAATCACGACTGTCAATCAGCTGGCTGGCTGACGTTGGTTGTGTTGGGGTTTGTTTGTTTGTGAATTTGAGGATTTTGAGGTACTCAAAGAAAGAAAACTAATCTTTAGAGTGCTCACTCAAACAAAATTCAGTCAAAAACACTACGTTACATTCCCCGGCTCTTCGATGAAGATAAATGCTGGTGGCAATATGCCTGCCATCAACCAAGGAAACATTCAATTTGTGAATAACCCCAGTCCTCAATTACAAGGCTCCATACAAAGTTCCCCAACACAACACAGCCCAATGAGTGCTGGGAATAAGAATAACAACACTCCAAGTGGAGAATCACCGGTGCGTAATTGTTACAAAACTATACTTGATCATAATCTAAAAACTAGTTTTTGGTAGCCTGTGATTACTTTCTCTAATTTGGTGGTAGAGTTTAAGAGGCTTCCTATACCTTTAGTACACGGTAACTTGTATTTAATGAATTTTTAGCATTCAACACAAACAGTAAGTTTATCCAGTTACCAGCTTTAGCAATAAAGAAAAATAAACTAGTGAATGAAGTGTTGTGATTGGCCACATATTCAAGACTGCCTTTTTAAACTTTCGCGATTTTTTAACATAGTAGGTAACAATTATTTATTGTTTACCTTGTTATTTAACTTTAGCTTTAACTCCAAGAGCATCTAGTTGCCCGATGACCATGGTTGCTGCAATATAAAAACAGGATGTTGGGTGAATGAAAACCCAAGTTACGCAATAAATGTTTTATAACTATATATGTTGAAGCTAGCTTTCCCTTGCAGATAATAACCAAGGCTCGCCTCCAAGATCTAGTGAGAGAAGTGAACCCAACCATACAGTTGGATGAAGAAGTTGAGGAAATCCTCCTTTATTTAGCGGATGACTTTATTGACAATTGTCTTGAAAGCGCCTGCCGATTTGCTAAACACAGACATGCTCCTACAGTAGAGCTGAAGGATATACAACTGCATTTAGGTAAGCTTTGTTTTTATAAAGAAATCAGTTAATTTTAGTATAATCAATCTTGAAGAGGTAAAACAAAAAAGGTTGTATACTCTAATCAAATTTAGTTTATTTAAAACCCAAAATCAACAAATTACAACTAGTAATATTTAAACTCATATCAATTTTTTAAAAAATCGAAGCTCCCATGAGAAGATACTGACCAGAATGCTGGCAGCATAGAATAGAGACTTTGAATGGCAATGCTAATTTGAGGACTGAATTAGAACAAAATATATAAGTATTTGTGTACAATTCCTTAGATTCAGAAATGTACTCACAGGAATGGCAACTGTAATTCCACTTTTGACCACAGTAGAAAAAAAAGAAATATAATTCCGTAACCACAAAAAACTCGACACTTTTTCTACCTGACTTTACCTTCATTTGTTTTGCTCAGAATAAACCGATAATCTCATTTTTGTATGTTTTGCAGAAAGAACTTGGAACATGTGGATCCCAGGCTTTGGCAATGAAGAAGTGAAGCCGTACAAGCGATCAGCCATGACAGAGGCCCATAGGCAGAGACTTGCACTCATCAGGAAGACATTGAAGAAATACTAATTAAGAAAACATTTTGCACGTTCATTTCTTTAAAAAAATATTTATAAACTTATATTTTCTTACCAACCCTCATTATTTTTAATTATAGTATATCGACCTACCCACATCTAAAATGGTGTTTTATTTAATACTGAATAAAAACAAAAATTGTACACACAACTTTATTCATAAATTAAAATAATGCATTATGTGATACAAGATGTCATTCAAAATTACACAAAATAAATTACAATTAAATTACATCACAATAATCATAAGTTAAAATTGTAAATTAAGTATCTTCTCAATACCTACTGGTACTTTTAAAAAAACAATCACAGATTTAGGTGATGTGATAAATGAACAAGATCAAAATGTGATTTTGGAATGTTCAGATAACATATAATCAATGCTAGACAATCAGAATTATCTAGCCCTGTGCTGTATGACTATGGGTACTACATGACCAATTTAATTAATGGAATACATTACACATATATTTTTTTACTGAACATTGAACCAACAAGATGTTAGCAAAAATATAACCAAAATTTATATCAAACTATTACAAAACCACGACAGCAATTTACACCAAACATGGTTGTATGGTTATGATCACTAGGGTCACATAATTCCATCAGATACAGATAGTTCATAACACTCAATGACCGATAAGAAACAAGATGAAATCTAAAACTAAAATCAGTGCAGGTTTAATAGCTAGGCTAGCTAAACAGGTGCTCTATTCACTAAAATAATTAAATGTATGTCAAATTTACTATGATTTGCCTAGCTAGTTCTAATCAACTTTGGGAGGCAGAATCATAAAATTCTACTTAACACCACCTACATTAGTTAGAGTAACCAATATTTCTCTCCCGATATTAACAATCTAGTTGCATCGATCTAGTAGCAATCATTCTGAGAAACCTCTCATAAGCTAAAAGTCTTCTACAACCATTATACAGCAACCATCTTCTTAAGATAGTCACTGACAATATAAATATAAAAATAATAATGAATAATGCTGGACAATACACTTTGATTTATATCAGACATATAAAACAAAGTCTGGTAAATTACACTTAACTCAAAGACGGCTGAACCTATTTGAATGAACTTTGTTAGACTCGTCCCCGTCGCGATAGCAAAATAATGAAATAGCGTGGAAAAAAAAAAAATTCTACGTAATACCGTTTTACAGGTAAATTAAGTGATATTTCACTAATCACTATTATCATAGTGTAGCCAGTGACCAAAAAGACGTATCCCGTAATGTTTTACAAAGAAAGTCTTTTGGACCACCCTTAAGCCAATTTCTCCGCGTTTTCGTGCGTTCTATGCTTTAGGCTACACATGCTGTATCCTTTTTCGGAATGTACAGATGGTCTGAAGGGTCCACTTTCTTCCAATGCAGCGACTTCGACATGATGGCAACTGGGTTCTGGAAATAAAAAAAGAAATGTAAGTATATTAAGATTCCATGACGCATTAGGTTAAAATATCTTGATTGATCAAAAAATAATATTTTATGTATAGATCGATGGTGGTGGCGCAGCGGGCGAGACTGCGCCTGCGACGCAATAGGTTGCGGGTTCGATTCCCGCCTCGGAACAAATTTGTGTATGATTTTCAGAAATTTGTTCCGTTGGTCTGGGTGTGTCTAGCATTATTTATTTAGTGGGAAAGCACCCTAAATGCTGTGCAGCATCAGTAATTTTTCATCACGTCTACTGGAACATGACTAATATCTTTATTGACAAAACAAACTTTGGCTAGATTACCAATAAAATTATTCTATCATACAGTCAACGTCAAAGTTCAAAGAGAACTGAATAAATAAACGCATAAATTGTCTTCCTGCAACGCAATACGACTGATAGAATAAACACACCTATGATCCCAAGAGTCGATGATTCATGAGTCAATCAATACTCATGACGAAAATAAACAAAACACTGAGTAATGGGATTGCCCAATAATAACAACAGACGATCAAGCAATCTATATACAGCGTGTAAACAGACAACTATCGAAAACGAAGGGGGATGGCGAAGCACCTTTAAACTTAAACAAAACAAAAATCCGCAGGCCGAAAAAAAAATTGTAGCCGAAGATAAACATGTTTAAAGATTTTCAATTATTTTGTTTGCAAGCAATGTACGCGTCCACTTCGATACCTACGCCGCCGCGCCGACGTGAGTCGCGCGCGACGAATCACTCACTACATAACATAAGTACATCACTACATATTATAAAACAAAGTCGCTTTTTCTGTCCCTATGTCCCTATATCATTATGTCCCTTTGACTGCTTCATCATCATCATCATCATCATCATCATCAACCTGTTTTAGTCCACTGCTGGACATAGGCCTCCCCCAATGAGCGCCATAGCGCCCTGTCTTCAGCTTGACGCATCCAGCATCTGCCAGCAGTCTTTCGCAGATCGTCATCCCACCTGGCCGGAGGGCGTCCTACGCTACGTTTACCGAGTCGTGGTCTCCACTCAAGAACACGTTTACCCCAACAGTTGTCGGTTCTTCGCGAGATATGGTCGTAATCGTTTTGACTGCTTAAATCTTTAAAACTACGGAACGGATTTTGATGCGGTTTACTAGCGACCCGCCCCGGCTTCACACGGTTTTATTATACGTATAAACCTTCCTCTTGAATCACTCTATCTATTAAAAAAACCGCATCAAAATCCGTTGCGTAGTTTCAAAGATTTAAGCAGTCGAAGGGATATAGGGACATAGGGACAGAAAAAGCGACTTTGTTTTATACTATGTAGTGATACACTCGTGCGAAACCGGGGCGGGTAGCTAGTAAAGTTATAAGTCGTCAAAGTTTAAGGTAAGGTCTTTATAGCAAGTACCTAGGCTGTCGGTACTCGGTAGATATTTCACGACTTACCTTAAGACACGAGACATCAGCTGGGATTTTGCTGGTTCGGCTATCTTTCGCAGTAAGTAAATGCGCAACACTTCTGACGCATTTCCTAGAGCTTCACCATAAGAAACACAAACATTTGCCCATACTCCATCGCACTGAACATTATGTTGGCAAATAAAACACACTTACTAAACACAACCGATACACATCACATTCTCCATAGCACATCATGAGCATTTGTCCATACTCCCTCGCACTAAACATGTTTATAAAACACACCGAAAAACACAGAAAGTAACTTCCACTATTTACTTTCCTACACTAAGACCATGTACTTAAGAAAAACTTTAAAAACACGCATACCACACTAAAAATCTGTTTCACAAAACAAAACAGTATTCGCAAATTTCCGCAACGACCGCGCAAGTTCGAATACTAACACCGACTAAAAGACGAATAAAAATAATACAAGCACTATGTACCTACATAGAGAAGTTATGCATTCAAAATCCGTTTTTAAATGCCGACAGCCAAAGTGTTATAATCCTTATGCCTAATTAAATAAAGTTTAGATTCCTTTCCATACATTTCCTTTGACTATAGCCGACTGGCCGCGTGCCGACCCACACGGCGCTCCGCGCCCGACAAAGAAAAACACCGCTGCTGTTATAAACCTTATGCAGAGTGGAATAAGGTTTTCCTATACCAAAGCAGATTATTCAGTATCCAATAAGGTTCAAAATGGGGCATACTCATTTTAAAATCTTTATCACAGAATAAGGAAGTTTCCGATTTTTTTATTTAAATGTAAAAAAATAATACTATACTTGCAATAAAGCCCGCTGAAATTTTTTTTCAATTATCTTCATAAATGACGAAGTTATGATACTTTTCCCGTCCGCTTTAAAACTTCTCGGCGCGCGGCCGCTCAACAACGTCATGACGTCATAACTCCGCTCGAGTCTAGTAGTTTCTATGCGCGGTAACCTCAAACAAATCTAAAATACTAAATCAAGACGGAACGGATATTTATTACCGTCGTGGAATCTGTGCGGGACAACGTTGACATAGTTTTAATATACCTAGCTTGTATTTTTCTTAAGATTTGGTTACCTATACCTTAAGAATAAGTAGGTATAGTTATTATTTATTCTTATGCCTATACCTAGAGTTCAAAATCTTACCTACATAATTTTCAGTTATCAATGTTATCATCAATCATCATACCCAGAATAGAGTAGGTAGTACCTATACCTACCTACGCGATATCTCTACAACGATCTGTTTGTTATACCTACCTAGATCAATTTATGTAATGTACCTACCTTCCTTTGTGTTATTAAGGGTTATATTCTTCGCCTTGATAGTCGAACATTGAAGAGCTTTTGGGAATGAGCAGAAATCCAAAGAATAATCCAGTATCTTATGAACGTTCTAGACATTCAAGCATAGGTAGGTATGCCAAGGTTCTCGATCGAATCGAAAGGAAGAACAGAGTCAAGTGGGAATGACAGAGATAGATATAGCTTCCGGAAAACATTGGAAATAAAAGACAAGGACGACGTAGGTTAAATGTAAGGGATAGAGTTATTTCTAGGATTGCAACGAAAAATCTATTTGGCAGTAGGTATACCGAATATTCGGCGAGCCCCCTGATCGAATAGCCGAATATTAGGCAAAAGTATACGGCCGGATTTTAGCGTCGAAACTTGTACAGGTGATTAACTTTTCGAATACAGTATATGATTATGTACCTATTTCATGTACCAATGACTACTTAAATTATTGTGAGAGAAATTACCGTAGCTTTCTCGAGCAGATCTACAGCTTTAAAAGCTTCTTTTTAAATCCTAACTTAATATTATAAATGTATGAATGTATGGATGTTTGTTCCTCTTTCACACAAAAACTACTAAATTGATCGAGCTGAAATTCGAAATAGACTTAAGTAGTTTTAGCCCTGGAATAACACGTAAGCTACTTTTCATCCTATAAATCAGTTCCCATGCAATAGAAATAGCCTTTAGACGTTTTCATAGCAAAAACGCGTGCGAAGCCGCGGGCAGATGCTAGTAATCTACATAAATTAGAATAGAATAGAAAACACTTTATTATACTTAAACCTACCACACAAAGAAAGAAAAGAGAACATAAAAATACTACATACTAAGTCTACTTAATTATAAAGGGCGGTCTTGTCGCTAGGTACCTAAATATAGAAATGGAAAATAAAAACTTATATAAACAGAATATAATAATATTATCTATCATTATTATAATAACTTATAATATAAGTACATAATTTAACTTATTACTTAAATTATGTTTAGAAAAGTCGATAATAAATCTATATATAATAAATAAATATATATTAAATCGTATCTATATGAAATAAATTAATATACTTTACATAGACACTCGCCCACACCACGTTCCATGTACTTAATATTAGAAAAATAACGATGAAACACTCGAAACAGTCGAAAAGCGCTTTCCCCCCACCTGTGCCGTTGACCCGCGGGAACTTATGACGTCACAGGCCAAATGCCTACCGCTTATTTTCTAATTCGTTTTTGATTCAGTAAAAGTGGAATAACTTTGTCATTTTTCAAGTTATCAAAATAATTCTTTCACCATATTTATTGTAATATATATGCCCTAAAACTTACATAATTAGTTTTTATTTTTGTGAATTTGGAAACTTCCTTATTATGAGATAATTTTATTTTTTTCGCGGGAATATTTGAATACTACGACTAGTAAAAGGATTACTTAGTTATGAACGTTTCCAGCTAGAATTAACTTTTTACCCTGAACCAAAAAAGCACAGAATACATAATAGTAGTATACATGGTCATACATTACATCCCAAGGTTGCCTGGATGGAAGAAATGAGAGAACTTTTAGCGATAAGACCGCCCTTTATACTATGTAGATATGCAGTATTTTTGTTTTGTTTTCTTTCTTTGTGTGGTACCTAGGTTTAAGTATAATAAAAAAGAGTTTTCTATTCTATTCTAGTAGGAACAGGTAGGTAAAATGTAAATGATATCTTCAATTTGTTAATAGAAGTAGAAGTGTTAGGAAGGGTTCGATCCTACAATCTTCAGATTGAAAATCGAGTGTATTCTTTCTATGCCAAGACGGCAAAATACAGATAGCCACCAGCGAGCAGCGCGGTAACCTACGTGCGTACCTAGCGTATGTATGTATCTTGCGTAGATAGATAGATACCCATTTCGCTCGCGCAGTCGAGCGGTGGTGCGGGCGTCCATAAACAGCTGAGTTGAGGTCATTCACTTGCGTGCAATACATTACATCTTTTTTTTAATTTGTTTATTTTTGCTTTTAAAAATTGTTTATTCGTGTTGATATGTTTTCTTAGTGTTGTACTATGGGTGTGTAACTAGATAAAAAAATAAAAAAAATTAGAGAGGTGAAATTTTATTCGCGTTTTTTTTTCGATAAATATGTTCAGAATAATGGTCTGATTGCCACCTTTCATTTTTCGATAGTAGTCTTTTTACACCCTGTATATAAAAGAAAGTCGTGTTAGTTACTTCACTTATAACTAAAGGACGGCTGAACCGATTTAGCTGAAAATTGGCAGGGAGGTAGTTTAGAGCCAGGAGAAGGACATAGGATACTTTTTATCCCGTTCGGTACTTATAATAAAACCGTGCGAAGCCGGGGCGGGTCGCTAGTTTGGCAATAAAAATACCTACCAAGACACTTTAATTAAATAGGTACCTACTTTCGACTATCGCAGAGGCACGGGTAGATAACTGACGCTGTTTTGGCCAATTATAAAGAAAACTAGCGACCCACCCCGGCTTCGCAATTATTTACGTATAAACCTTCCTCTTGAATTACTCTATGTAGTTTTAAAGATTTAAGCAGTCAAAGGGACCTAGGGAAATAGGGACGGAAAAAGCGACTTTGTTTTATTTACTACTAGTGACCCGCCCCGGCTTCGCACGGTTGTATTATAAGTATATAAACCTTCCTCTTGAATCACTCTATCTATTAAAAAAAACCGCATCAAAATCCGTTGCGTAGTTTTAAAGATTTAAACATTCAAAGGGACATAGGGACAGAAAAAGCGACTTTATTTTATACTATGTAGTGATAACAAAGCCATTGTTTTGGCTTCAGTAGAAAATTTCCGTATGCACCAACTTTCGCATTGAAATAAATGCTAGATTTTAGATGTAATAAATGGTGGATGCTAGTAAGTGTAAGGCAATAGATAACGAACAACGGGCCTTTTGGATTGTCTAGCATTATATATTTATTTTATTCAAATGTGAGAACGTCTTGGCTTATAAAACCTGACTAGATAACAGTACTAGCGGTTGCTAATACTTACAAAATCAACTAGCGCCAAATTTCACGAGATATATCCAAGGTTCCATGGTGTAATGGTTAGCACTCTGGACTTTGAATCCAGCGATCCGAGTTCAAATCTCGGTGGAACCTGTACTTTTTGCTTTCTACGGCGCTTTTTATATCAAGATTTGATTGCTTGCGTAGGCAGAGCTACAATTTCCATACAAAATCGGTTTATTTCTGCATGCGAAAATGTCCTAGTTAAATCTACTTACAAATTTAATCCAAAACTACGTACATATCGGAGACTAACATACATATCGGAAAATCTTGTATGAAACAAAAGAAACACGAACAAAATAAAATTCAACCTCAACAAATGAAAATCGTAACGTGCACGTAAGTGGGAAAATGGGGAAAGCAATGTTTCCAACAGAAGAGGTCATCATAGATAGATAGTGAACCTACTTAAAAGAAGGTCAAGGTCGTATGAAAGAATATCCCACTTCAAAGTAGGATGAATATTGATTTTGGTAATCCCTTAGATATATGTTACAGGCATTAGACATTTTCTGTAGGTATTTATAATATAATCCTCTGTATTAGAGCTTGGCCTTGAAGTTCCAGGAGCATTGCCAAATGCCATAAGTTCAATGACATATTTCATCGTCAAAAAACAGCTCATCACGTCAGAGCTCATGATTTTAGTGATTAGTTAAACGAAGTTGCTCTTGGTGGCCACCAAACTCTATTTTCGTATCTCTTCCATAAATAGAAAATATAAAACTAAAAAAAGGTTATGATAGGGATAAGTTATCCCAGCTTGTTTCACCTTGAATTTAATATATGCTGAACGTTTGATTTTTGTTCTCCTGTTTGCTATTTATTCATGGTTCTTATACCTAAATAAAACAGGTGTATCTATGTATAAAATATTAAATTCAAGGTGAAACAAACTTACGTAAACAATAAGCACAGTTTCACGATAGGTTTTAATGATGGTCGTAAATGCAACATTGAATCTTATTTTTCCTTATACATGTAGCTTTATGTACTCATAAGATTGATATATTATTTATTGAAAAATTCGCTATTTAATATAATTTTACAATAAAATATTATAAAACTATTCTACAGTAAATACTATGTTTTTCTCAGCTTTAGCGAGGTTTATTATTTAGTTATGGTTATGTATGATAGATACTCGTACTGGAGGTACGAGAGTTTGTTGTTTAGAAATATAACGGTAGAAAAAGTGTATACTTAGTTCCTAACAAATATGATAATAGTATAAGTACGAAAAACCTTTAAAAATTCATGGTAACAACTCTACCGAGGCATTGACTGATAAGTATCTATATTAGGCCAAAAATATTAAGGTAGGTACCTAAGTAAGGACAGAAAGAAGAAATGCCCTAACTCAAGGATATAATATTCATCTCTACTGAGGCATTGAATTATAGGTAAGCCATGCAAGAATATTAAGGTAAGGACAAAAAAGCTTAATTTTATAAATAATAAAATCGATTATTTCTGTTGCTACATATAAGCAGGGGCGGAGTAGTGGGCTTTTTATTACTAGCGGCCCGTCCCGGCTTCGCACGGTTATTTAAAGCTTCATACTTATTAGCGTAGATAGTGGGCCTGGAAGAGCGCTGGACTAAACGAAAATATAGCCTTAGCAATATTCCAAGATAAAAAAACCCATAAGTAAATCCGGCCCTGCATAATAATACAATAATATTGTGTTTTAGATTAGTTCACCATTCGGATCAACTCCTCGCTCTAAGTTTAGAAAAATTGTGATGTCGACGCATGGTAACTCAACCAGTCATACTTAATGGTATAAATATAGAGGCATCAGGTAATCCAGTCGACCTTCATTATTCTCGCAAAATTGGATTAATGGGGGAAACCCAGTTATCGATTGGAGTAGGTACCACGTACGTTAGTACGTCGTGTAAAGCGTTTCTTAGAATCTAAAACTAAAATAAGCAGGTCGCAAAAACATACTGACATGTTTATAATAATCACTACATAGTATAAAACAAAGTAGCTTTCTGTGTCCCTATATCCCTACGTCCCTTTGAATGCTTAAATCTTTAAAACTACGCAACGGATTTAGATGCGTTTTTTTTATAGATAAGAGTGATTCAACAGGAAGGTTTATATGTATAATAAAACCGTGCGAAGCCGGGGCGGGTCGATAGTATAAATATAATAAATAAATAATATTTAATAAAAATAACATAAGAATCGTCGAAATGTAAATAACTAGGTACCTACGCATAACTACAGAACGACTTCAATAAATGTGATAATTCTTATCGTGTTTATTGATGTCACAGAATGATTTGCACAAATGATTTAATTTTTATATCACTGAAAATATTCCGTGGGAAGCCGGGGCTGGCAGTTAGTTAACTATATTATATCTCCGGACGCAGAAAAGTACCTAAGTTTATCTGAACAAGGAAAGGTACAGCGATTAGATAAAGCGTATTATTTGCAGTCAGCTGATTTTGACACTAGAAATCGAATACAGACCGATCATTGATGAGCAAGAACGTATAAAAAAACTAAATGAAATAATAATTAGATAGAATAAGATCTCAAAATATACGTTAGCATCTCAAATTGTAAGGGCGTACTATGGAAACCGAGTCTGATTGACTATAGTATCGACTATCGATACGTGATCGAGACGTTTCATTTTCTATAGGATTCCGTACAGCGCTTTGTAAACGATCAAATTTTTTTTAACAGAGACTAGGCTTACTCTCTGTCTATGTGATAGTTTGTATCTTATCTATACCATTAACCTATACATTGTAAAAGTAGTAGGTAAATAGCTTAGACACCATCTGCCAATTAAAATGTTGGCTAATGCCCATGTGCCAATAGTCAGGTAATAAATAACTGACGTGCATCCGGGATTTTGATTATAATTGATTTTGGATATCATTCAGCACCTGTCTTGCTTATCTAGAAGCTGATACTGAAAGTTAAAGAAAAAACTGATGCTTCTTTTTAGCTTTATCGGAGGCCAAGAGCTGTAAGAATAAAAATAAATAAATAAAAAGAGCTTTATTCCGATATCACATTAAATAGTTTCACATGACATCATTTAACGAGTTTCACATTAAATTTGCAAGAGATACATAAAAAAAATCCTTTTTTCAAGAGCTGTAAGGAGTAAGTAAATCTCTACTAATATTATAAATCCGAAAGTAACTCTGTTTAGCTTTCATCACCATTTTTCCTATTTTAAGTAATTGTATCAATCTTGAAAAGTCTAACGTGTCCAAGAGTCATGTTAAGTCTTGAGGAAATAAAGCACTTTTAGTTTGGAAGACGATGGAAAGATCACGTTGGGACGAGGATTTGTTGTAGGTGGTTTCAGAAAGGTACACATCCAGTAGGAGCCAAGCAAAGGGGTAAATGACCTGAAAGATGATCGGATCATATCCTCGGAGAAGCCGAAAGCCCGTGAACTACTGAAGCTATTTGAACTAAACTTGGTACAGAGATGGTCTAGCTAGAGCCTGAGAAAGTACGTAGGCTACTTTTCAATGCGAAAAAAGAATTCACCCAGAAACTAGGAGTCCCGAGGCGGGAATCGAACACGCAACCTCCTGCGTCGCAGGCGGAGATTCGCCCGCCGCGCCACATCGGTCGTCAAGGCTGTAGGAAGGTCTCCTATTTATATAGGTACCTTAATAGCTCAAAAAGTTTATATGTTGATTGCCTTTACTAAAAACAATGATTTTATATAAAATAGGCCGTGATTTACGCGATTACAATAATCAACTTAATCTTATCGTGACACAAAGCAACAATAAAGTAGGTGGCTATTGTTTTAACGCTCTGTTGCGTACCTAATAAAAACAATTATAAAATTTAGTTCAGTAGCCCGATCCGTTTGGTACTTTTTGCGTGAAAGAGTACGTAACAAACATCCATACATACAAACGCGGGGAGGGAGGTAGCGTATGAAGCCAATTACCTGACCTGGAATGAATTGGTGTTCATCCAACACAAACTTTTTGTTCGTAGTGAACCCGCTAAAATTCATAATCATCATCATCAACCTTTATCAGTCCACTGCTGGAAATAGGCCTCCCCTAATGAGCGCCATAGCGCCTTGTCTTCAGCTTGCCGTTAACATACATAATACAAATACAAAAATTATATTACGATAAAAGAACCACAGTCAGAAGCTCAAAGAAGCCAAAGTAAAGAAACCAGTAATACACCTACATCGAAATACAACCCTGGTAGTTCTGAACCAACAACAAAAATCAATGAGCAAAATTTCAAGGTTGCAGATACCTCCAAGAACCATCCACATCAAAGGCTTATAAAGAATCGTTATACCTACATAACGTGTTTTATATATTATAATAAACACATTTCACAGAACAATGGTGCTAATTCATATAACAGGCTGTATTATGTACCTTTAGAGACTGATCGACATTCGACATACACTGGCTAAACAATAGTAAGTAACCAACTGTTAGCATTAAACACGCGTCATTACTAGACATAATAATCGATACAAATGAGTTTAGCCTTTTCAATAGTATCATTTTCTAATTGTCCGTACAAACTAGCTACCTATCTCTGATTTCGAATTTAGATACTTTTTGTAACCAAAAACATTTATGTATGTATGAAAACTTTACAAAAAGTACTAAAAACCAGTAAAAAAACTTCAACAAAGAGTAATTGCACAAGCACAGCAAAGCAAAAAAGATAGCAAGTTCGAGTTCGATAACGAATGAGAGACCAATGAAAAGATGAATGAAAACTGTCAAAACCACGAGTTGTTTTGAACTTCTGCAGCTAATGATACCAGTGTCGTAAAATAGGTTACACCAATATTTCTTTTGTTTTGTAACTCATTTGTTTACGAAAAATATCTTTTTTTGAATCGATATTTTGAATTATGCATAAACTTTGAGTGCTTTATTTGCGAATCAGTTTTTTATATCATTGTATTTTTTTTACGAACAAGTTAAGTACTTAGTTGTAATAAATTGATATTTTTTTTACAAAAATCATGTTCGATGCTGACGCACTGCAATTTTTTGGATTCTGTGTTCTTATTAGCTATGCTTATTATTTAAAAACTATACCCGCGGCTCAGAATTTAAATTTTTATATTGCGAGCAAACGAACTCAAACTATAGTTTATCGCAATCAAACTTTGTTTTATAATAATGTAATGATAAAACTCACGGCCCTTTGACTACACACGTGATTAGCATCCTGTTTTAATTAGAATTAACATGACTGTGTGCATGACTATACCATGTTAACTACATGTGGCATAGTGATACTGAGGGGTCACCTTGTGTGTCTTTCTTTAGTTTAACAAATGTTTCTTTTGTTTTATAAATGCGACAGATTAGCTGTCCTAGAAATGCATGTATGGTCAAACAGTTGTGCATTTCCTTCTGGACAGTCGCGTTAATTCATAAGGAAATTTTGGTTTATGTGTAGTTGTGTTATAGTGACGATCGATGTGGCGCGGAGGTTTCGTACTGTCTCACTCAAACTCAAGATGCTTTATTTTGTATCAGATCAATCTATGTTTATTTATTTGAATTTATCACGTAGGGATTCTCTGGGATCCATAATAAAGATAGCAAGAAGTTACACGTAGCACGAGATTAACACAGGTCTCCAAGAATGTGTCGAAATGCAAATTATATTTAAAAAATGGATTTAAATAAAGAACACATCTAGTGTCCTTGGTGTGCCTAACCTAACACTCAACTGAAATTGAAAACGCACGACTCTATCTCATGTTCGGATACACGTTTCGATGACTAATAGTAACAGGAAATTGCGTTACGTTGCTACAGTCGGGTACTCAAAAGATAATCGGTTAAACAGAATTAACTTTGGCTATGGTTACAGAGTTCTTAGGAATTACTGTCATACAGCGGTGTCTTACAGTTGCATTATTACAACTGATTAGCAAGAAGCATGAATTTGAATCAACCTATTCGTTTCTACCATAAATCAATACAAAAAGATTAAGCAAAAAAATCATAATGCTGGACAAATCTAGCCCCTAGTTACAGTGTCAAAATTTACCATCCTATTTTGACTATTTTGACATACCATAGGCTATGTAAGTTAGTTTCTTACCTTAGCAATGAGCTTCCCATCATCTCCAATCAGGAACTCTTCCAATCGGAACACGAGAGGCGAAGCATTACCCAAATGGAAGATTCTTGAAGAAGTTCCTTGGGTAACTCTGAACTCTATGGTCCCAGCCATAAGGACTGTTGTGATCATGTACACGGATTTCTTGCCTTTCAGATCTGGAATGTGAATTTAAGTTCAGAATGTGGATTCGAATTTCGCATTTCCCCGATCGGCGTCGTTAATTGTGTTACCGCGAAATGGCAAAACTTTCACTTCAACCAAAACCACAGTCAGATCAATCAATAATGGGTTAGATTCTAAGATCAAGATTGAACCAACTTCAAAAATGGAAGTTCTCAATCTCAGACTTTCTCAATATGGCTAAATTCTAAATCAGAAATCAGGTTGTCTTTTAAATTTTATACCTATTGAGTTTTATTAACAAACTAGCGACCCGCCCCGGCTTCGCTCGATTTTATTATACATATAAACCTTCCACTTCAATCACTCTTATCTATTTAAAAAAACCCAAAGACATAAAAAACCGCATAAAAATCCGTTGCGTAGTTTTAAAGATTTAAGCATACATACCTACAGGACGCACAGGAGGGACAAAGAAATCGACTTTGTTTTATACTTTGTAGTAATATAACACATAAAATTTGGCTGAATTAAAGACTGAAAGAGAGCAAATATGTTAAGCGATTTCGTAGTAATAACTTCACAAACCTTTAATATTCTCGACATCCAAATAAACGTTGTTGACCAAGTCCCGGTTCGTAGGAATTATATTCTTACTGAAGTTTATCATGATTACTCTCACTTTGTTCTTGATCGCTTCATCTTGTAGGGTGATCTGAAAAGGATTTTTATTAACTTTTGATCATTTATGTGGGTATAACATATAATGCATATTATTAGACATTACAAAATGATAAAATCAAAATCACATCACACTAATTAATCAGTTATCATCACGCTAGAGATAATATTAGGTATAATCTGTTTGGATCCATAACACGGTAAAACTATTTGGATTGGGCTGAAATTTTACATACTACAGATCGATAACTTAGATACTTTATATAGATTAATCCGCCCCGCCCAGTCACCGCCTACTTTAAACCAATTACTGTTCATCAATATTCAAAAAATAATTAGATATTTAGGGTTTGTTCGAAGAATAAAGCAAAATTTCAAACACAAATTCGGAAGTTAGTTGTTATTCGAAATTAGAAAATATTCTCCACCAATCAAAGGCTTGACGAGTATCTAAGCACATTCTACCTGCGAGATATTTTGGTTTCGATTGTTTCGAATCGATGTGATTAATTCGTCTGCGAATCGATTTAGAAATAGGTCGCTTGGTTTACAAACAGATCAACGTGCCTGCAATGCATTGAGTCAGGAGTGGAATGTTTAGGTTCGTAATGATTGTATGCATGTAAGACCGCACGTGCGCAACTCTTTGTATATATTGCTTCCATCCTAGATTTTTTACAGGATAATTATAGCCTTTATTTAGTTGTACACTAGATACGCCCCGCGGCTGCACCCGCGAACCAGAGATTTTTTTCATTCAAATTTCAGAAATTTATTGCACACCCCCTAGGGGTTATTGTGTAAAAAAAAAAAAACGTGTTTGATTATTCACTCCATAGTTTATTTATACCGAGTTTTGAGTGAATCGAACCAAGGAAAAATTATTTTCCATACAAACTTTACCATCGTAAGAAATGGTTATGTTTAGAACGGGAGTGTAAGTAGTAGGACATAATTATAAGTGGTCATTTTAATTTTTAGCCTTATACCGCCGAAACGCTATTTAACACCCTCAGAGGTTAAAATTTCCAAATTTTAGTAGCCTATGTCCTATTCTAGGTTACCAAATTTCATATTATAAATAACTTAAGTATTACAAAGATTACAACAAACATTCACACAGACTTTCCCATCACTACATAGTATAAAACAAAGTCGCTTTTTCTGTCCCTATGTCCCTATATCCCTTTGAATTCTTAAATCTTTAAAACTACGCAACGGATTTTGATGCGGTTTTTTTTAATAGATAGAGTGATTCAAGAGGAAGGCTTATACGTATAATAAAACCATGCAAAGCCGGGGCGGGTCGCTTGTTTATTATAATAGTCTGATCTCTGTGGTGAGTTACAATAATTTACAAACATCCAATTGCAATAGATGAAATAAGTGTTTATGCAAACTTCAGAAAAAAAATTATGTGTGAAGTTTTGCGTTCAAGTGGGATGATTGCAGGCAGACTGGAAATAGGGCACTATGCCGCTCATTAGGGGAGGTTCATGTTCAGCAGTGGACTAATTAAGGCTGATGGTGAATAGAATGTTGCTCCTTTTGACCACAGATATTCTATGTAAAGTATATTCATTAGGCCTTCAACACAAGCTCTGCTTAGTTTGTGGCTAGATGATCATATGTGGTTTGTCCAACATTATTTCAGTATTTTTATTTCACAGATACAAACAGATTGGTTTTGATAAATTTTGATAATTTTAACAGATTCATTAACAAATTGTATTAAGGTAATGAAGTTCTTGTTTATTATTTTATTATACTGGTAGCAGTAGCAGTATTATCCTTATAATTATTTTACAGCAGGGTATTTACTGAATTAGTGTTATTTATATAACTGTTATCATGTAATAAGATTGTTTTGATGATATCATACCTATAAGGTAATCTCTAGTGCAAAGATTAACAAATTTAGTAAACATGATATAGCCACACTCTGGAAGGGTTTTATTTTCTTATCCATTAGTACAATATAGTACTTATAAATATTTGTATTGTACTTTATACACATTGTACTTTACTTTATATGGGTCAACTAAAAATGGATTTCTTTATAAAAAACAAAAATAGAACAATACCTACTCAAGTAACAAAGAGATGCAGTGACAACAAAAATCCAGTTGGAGGATGGAAAAGCAGTGATACAGCAGGAAAATCCTGTCATAGTGCTTCTAAATGAAACAAGTCTGTCGCCGCGCGACGCACATCATTTTTTACTAAAAAAGCATGAGCACAACAGCTACATTCTGTAGCTAAAGTAGCTTAGTATGTTTTCAGGTGTTTCAGTAAGGCAGGAAAGATAGGTAAGTTAAACATAAGGCTCAGCATAGGCTTATTTAAGTAGGTTGTGAGTCCTCGATTACAACTTCGTTCTTACGGAGACCTAAACGGAGACAGGTCAAGGTCAACCGCAAAGTAGGTAGTTAATAAGGGGACACATGGATACTATGAATGTTAAAGTAGCAGCAGAAAAACATCAAATGCACTCACCTTCACGCTCTCATGAGGAAACTTGAAGGCTTCGTCTTGAAACTCAGCACTATCCAACCATTTCACGTAGTCCGCGTTAGATTTCTCCCTGTTTAAATTTTTACTCAGCTCCCCGAGAGGTGTGAACATTTTACCGTTACTTTCTTTGTCGTTTTGTACAAAAAGAGACGTGCAATTATACAAATCAGCCTCTGTTATATGTGGAATACACACAAACTGACTGCCTCCAATTTCGATCTCAATTTCGTCTCTGATAAATGGCCATGCATCTTCCAGTTTCAATGACTTTAGTTTATCCAGACTCACATCCTTGCGGATCTCGTGCCCGAACAAAGATTTAACCACGGCTTTTAGCTTTTTCGGCATTTTTATTATTTCACTGGCAAAATTCACAACCAAAACAATGTACGTACAACACAAATGTCAAACAAAAACTGACTGACTGACTGACTGAACTGACTGAATGAAAAAATGGAAAGAAGGAGGGATAGCTTAGCTTCGTTCCTTTCCTTCCGAATGTTGTTGTCATTGCTCGGCATAGAATTATATTCTATTATACATCTATGTTGCTCGGAGAGTAATATTGTTCTGTGGTTGTATGTATCGGTAATTGTCGTAATTGATGACAGAGATAAAAGAAAATCGATTCGCTTCCACGAACCACGTAAATTGGAGTATTGAAGATTGGTCGAAAGTTATGTTCTCTGACGAATCAAAATTTATGCTCTACAAGCACGATGGAAGACACAGAGTGTATAGAAGACCAGGGGAAAGATTCAAGCAAGCATGCATCGAAGAAAAAGTAGCCTACGGTGGTGGGTCTGTACTTGTGTGGGCCGGAATTTCCTCTGAAAGTCGCCCAGAGCTGGTGATCATAGAAAACGGCTCTAGCGTAAGATATGTGGAAGAAATCCTCAACGAACACGTTGGTCCATTTATGGTCAATTTGGGTGAGGATGCTATATTTATGCATGACAATGCCCGACCTCATACAGGTAGGATTGTGAATGACTACCTTCAAGAGATGAACATTACTTGTATGGAGTGGCCAGCGCGCAGCCCGGATATCAACCCGATCGAGCATGCTTGGGACGAGCTAGGGAGATGCGTAAAACAACGAAACCCTCCCCCAAGAGCTCAAAATTGCTCTCACAGAGGAATGGGAGAATATTCCCCAAAATCGTCTATGGAACTTGGTGTACAGCATGCCAAACCGCGTAAACGCAGTAATGGAAGCACGAGGAGGTAATACGAAGTATTGAAATTCAAGAAAATCGTCCAGAGTTCAAAAATTTCATGTTTCCTATTTTTGTTTTAAGGAGAGATCAGCAGTTTTTTTTCTTTAAGTAATTTTGTGTAAATAAAATGTATGGTGACTCATATTTTTTTAACTTTCATTTAAGGAGTATTAAATTGTCTATTAAATACAATTTATTGCATTAACCTAGCATTTACTTTCCGAGATTTTTTGGATTCTTTGAGTGACCCGGATTCATTGCTCTCGAGTGTATATGTATAGGTACTTATTTTTCTTGGTGGGTAGGTAGTTAGGAATAGGGGTAGGTTAGATAGGTAGGTAAGGTACCTAGCCTCCCTACAAAAAAAATAAAAAAATTGATTCCTAAAGTGATTTGATCCTATCTCTAAATATTAAGTTCCTAGAATAATATAGAGCAGGTTAACATTACTATCGCTACCTACATAGTATAAAACAAAGTCGCTTTCTCCATATATCCCTTTATATGCTTAAATCTTTAAAACAACTCAACGGATTTTGATGCGGATTTTTTAAATAGATAGAGTGATTCAAGACGATGGTTTAAATGTATAAAAACCGTGCGAAGCCGGGGCGGGTCGCTAGGTTATAATAAGCTCTTAGAAAAATTTAGCGTATCTGTAAATAAATTCCGGTTTAATTGACAAAAAATATTAGGTAGCTCCTAGATTAGTAATAATTTACTTGCCTAGAACAGGTTACCTATTATTTCTTCATAGAGATCAGGTAAAACTATTATATTAAATAAGATTTTATAAAATCTAGCTTAGGCAAATAGGTAGGTACGGTGCCTAGTTAGTAAATGACGTAAACAGCTAGACACGATTTGTTCACGCGCTTAGCATGCGCTTGCTGTACTATTTTCATGTGATCGCGTGCATTTTTGCACGAACCAAGAGATATTTCAGGAACCGAGCCAATTTTTCAAGCGTGACGTAATTTGGCGCGAAATTGTGTGACGGACGACACGATGCATGATTGTGTGTGGTGAGTAACTACCTATTGCTGATGATGGGTGGTAAGTACCTAATAATGATGACTCAATAGGCAATCAACTTATTGTAGGCAAATTGTAGGTACCTATGTAATTCCATAGATAATAATGATACATTACCTCTGAGTACTCGAGAGTACATTACAGAGGTGTATCTAGGTATCAATAAAGATAGATAAGTACTTAAATAAGTTATGTTATTAGATATCAGCAAGGTATCAGGACATATGTTTTTATAACACAAACTCTGCTTAACTTGGGGCTAGAAAAGCCATTATTTAATTAGGTAAAGTACATGCCTGTTTAATGTAAGTAACACTAAAGATATATCCTTTTGGGCATCTCAGTTGGGCACACAATACCTATGTTAGGAAGGAGAGATGAGGATACCACTGTTAGGTACTGGTAATACTGTTGTATTGTGAATGAAGGTTTCTCACAAGTATTCACTCAGACTACATGAAAGTTAACTTAGATTAGGTATCATCCACAAAGGGAACACCACAACCACCTCCATTAAAAGGGTAAAGTAAAATAAATTAAAATTGGACTTAAATAATATTTTAATAAAACAATATTTAAAAATAGAGCTATGAACTAAATCTGTGTTTTAAGCTAAAATACTTTAAAGAATTAAGAGAGCAACATTATGGCAATAAATAACTTTAAAAAAGCACAGAAAAATATGTATCATACATATAGCTGGAATGTTCTTGAGGACACTTCTGATTGGTATTGATATGGATCAATTAAGCAACCTGTAGATTGTTTGCAACAGTTTGCAGTTAGCACAATTGTAAATACTAGTTCTAATATTTACTATTTTTGTTTGTAATTTTCTGTTTATAAGAATTGTCACTTAAATAAATGATAAATTTATTTATTGCGGTCAATCAGCATTTATATGCAAAAATTAACAGGTAAGAAAAATAAGCTAGCTTTACAATTAAAAACAAATCTTTTGTAATTAAGATTTATAAATTAGTTGATTTAATGAGAACTAATCTAATGAAATTTTTAGATATTTAACATGATTATATCCAAAGAGAATTGTGTATAATCTCACTGAGTAGAAAGATATTAAACATATTAATCAGGTGTTAAAAGTAAAAATAATGTGGTTATTTCTTTAACAAGGAAGCTATGCTAAATTGCTTTGTCAATTTTCTTCAAAATTACTAGCCTTGTAGCGAAACATTATATCAGCTGGTAATAGTGCATAGTCAAATTCTGTGTTATTGTGCTGTATTTTACTATGTACAGCAGTAGACCAATATAGGTAAGTACAGTTAGCATAGTAAAATACAGTTTATTTTACAGCTGATGATTTTACCAAGTGTTTGTAGATATCATGTTTTAGTATGCAACAGAGTCATGAGCTTTCTGTCAAGTGGTTAAGCTGTTTTCACATAGTCAATATAAGTGCACATTATCTACTTTTTGTGTACATTGGGAGTAGCAGTGGATTGGAAAACAGATGACGCCGACATGAGGTTCTCAATGTATTGTCCAAGTACTTGGTTTTCTGATCGGAGTTTCAAGTTTTCCTCTTTCACAGAGTCCACTCGTTGCGACAGATCTGGAATTGAAATTTGTAAGTTTGAGTTAGAGCAAGAAGGCTTTGCCTTTTTTGTTATATTTGTCTTATGATTAAATAAACTAGGTCACTTCAAAAAGTTATGTCATATTCAGTTGAAGTTCCTCATTGTTATAAAACAATGAGGAACTTCCTAAAATAAAATGAGACACGAACTTCCTACTCCAATACACGTCAACAAAGCAATGTAATGAGATCATACCATCCAGTGTGTTTTGTAACTCCAGTACTTGTGATATCAGGCGAGCCTTTTCTTCTTGCTCATCAATTCCGGAATCTTGTTCAAAGCTAGCAGGTCCATTCAGTCCAGGGCTAGACGAGCCAGTGTAAGAACTAGGAATTGAATCCATTGATCGCCCATGGGATAAGCGATGGTTGCTCAAATCGTCATTGATTATCACTTGAGGATCGTCATCCGCCAATGGGATGTTATCATCGTTACATTTCTGCATTATAGAGGACATGTTAAACACTGGAATTCAAAGTATGGGTCTTGAATTTGTTTTAAAAACAACAATCGATTTTTAGTTTTGTTTGGGAATGGAGACAAAAGTTTCTTGTGGTGTGAAATGTCAATACCATCACATTTTGACATTGATAGTATGCATCAAACATAAGTAGGTAGCGAGTAAGCTCAAACCATGTTGATTTCGTTCGTACAAGAGAACGAATCTCCTGAACTAAGCCCATTTTATGTCTGCAATGTCAATGTCTTGCATATTTTTTGACATTGACAGTTCAACAGCTCAGCGACAGCCAGCAGCTGTTTGTGTTTCTCTTGATTTCAGTGGAATTTTGGAGTTTTTAATTTTAGTTCTTTCCCTGTAACTTTAAAAATAAGCAAGACGAATTTCCGTTTAAATTCGTTTCAATATGTCATTAGCAATACGAAAAACATCGGAAAACATATTTTCTGCTGCAAAATGGCTAATACGAAGAGGTTAGAAATAAATTGGAACAACAATTTTTCTCAGTAGTTTCTCCTGTTTATAGCGTAATTGTTTGGTTTTTAGATTATCGTTCACTATCTACGGTAGCTGAGAAAGCTGAATTACCAGAAGAAAACACAGAATCCCTGCCAGTGAAGACAAGACGCCGCGGTTCTAAACCTACCAATCCTCTGTTGGAGTACAGGCATACATTTCCCGAATTCCTCCCTGATCCAAACCCAAAATGGAGGAACAGCCTTCGAGAGAAGTTAGAACGAAATGATATGCTCAAGAGAAGGAATCAAGTTGAAATACCAGAATTCTATGTTGGTATGTATTCAGTGAATATTAGTAAAGTTGCCAAAGATGATATTTTTTACCTTTTTCAACTTTCACTATAAAGAGTTTGATATATATAATCTTCCTGGCCGATTTCGGCTACGGAGACTTGGCTTTGTGTATTTTTTTTGTGTAGAGTTTGATAGTAAGTGTGTTATCAAGAAAAAGTAACACAAGCAGTATAGTGCTGTAGGACCTAGGACTATTGCATCTATATGCTATGCAAAATAAGTACAAAGTTGCCAGTTCAATGCCTGCCTTTGGACGAATGTACCCATGTAAACTAAAAAGAAAGAAAGAAAGAAAGAAAATTCATTTATTTGGCCCTTTACATAACAATAACAAACAATAATAGCTATAGATAAATAAATAACACACTAAAACAGATCCAGAAAACAAGAAAGAACACAAATACAAAAAAAGAAGAGTAAGGCTATTTATAGTATACCTATAAGGGGCCAAAAAGGTCCCTGTCTCAGCATTATGCCGCTACAAGCCGCAGCTTGTAGCGATGCTGATTTTCAGACAGGGCCTTGTGTGGTGGCACAAAAAAGATATCTATCTATGTGGTTTTCGAATATATTAAGTATATCACTTATCCTACCTTACCTATCAAGCTGGTGTTATTGTTTGTAACTTATTTAAAACCTTTAATACCTACCATAACACATGCTCTACATTAAGAATCGGTTATTTTAGAAAGCGAATAAGTCAGGTTTTTTGGCAAATGGCGATTTTGACAGATTCGTATTCTCTGTGGATAAATGCACAAAACAGTCAAGAAAACGAATAAGTCCGACCATCCGTTGCAGAGTTATAGGACTGTAAAATTTGCCGTTATTTATGAAACCGAATAAGTCACTGACATGTTCTGTTTCACGCCCAACTTTTTCGCAGCTAAACAGCTGATTTTTGTTTTGGTCGTCAGTCGATTGTTAGGTTTCTCGGTTTCCATCTTTGGTTTTCATTGGATATTCCTGGACATTCTTTTTTGCCGAATGACCGGTCTTTCGAAACAGTATAGAAACTGCTCAAAACTATATCCCGATGGAAATCTGCCAGCTCATCTGCAGCGCACATAAGAAGTTTACGGTTTCCATGGTAAAAACGGAAGATATCTTGGATTTCAAGGGTTGGTGGACGAAGTATTAAAAAAAAAAGCCATTTCCATCGAAACTCAAAGTCTGTCGACTTTGAGTTTAAACAGGTTATACCACGAAATGAAAAACGGCACTTTTTGGCGTCCCATGTAACGAGTTCGAGTAGGTAGGTATACTTCGGCCCTGAAAGGCTGTGTCATAACTCGCCCGTTCATCCAAAGCATTGGGCGAGTGAACACATTTGATTTGCGAAAGATTCGGGCAGTTATACCAGAGATGCCCATGGAAAAAGCATTCAATAGTCCTTTACCCATCAATATCAAAGAAATAGATGACTTTAGACGTACTTTGCAGTACATCCCATGTACAACCAAGGACTTTTTCATCAATATTGTTGAGAACTGGCCCAACACTAACGATATTAATGATAACGATGATGATTAAAGTGGTTTCTAATGTATAATTTTGTTGTTTTATTCATCCTTTGCCCGTTTGAGTTAGAAAGCGAACATGTCAACGACTTTTAAACGCTTATTAAGCATAGTCATGAATTTATTAAAGGAAAAAAAACCGTCTGAAAATACTTATATAATCCTAATTTAACATTATGAAATTAAAAAAAATCATAATACGCCATTAAACTGTAAGGTATTTAGTTTTTTCTGTCTCCTGAATAATTTGGGTTCACTGACATGTTCTCTTTCTTAAATAACTGATTCCTATAATAAAAAATAAAGCTGTACAATCCACACCACATCATCTGGACCCAAGCTGTAGAGCTTGAGTTATGGGTACTTTGGAACTACTAGATGATGCTACATGGATTGTCTGGCATCATCACTCACAACATAGTATAAAACAAAGTCGCTTATCCCTATGTATCCTTAAATCTTTAAAACTATGCAACGGATTTTGATGCGGTTTTTAATAGATAGAGTGATTCAAGAGGTAGGTTTATACATATAATAAAACCGTACGAAGCCGGGGCGGGTCGCTAGTTTGTGTACTTGATACCTTAGCTAGGTTAACTAGTTTCTAGTACTGAACTGATTGTAAACTTTACTTTACAGGATCAGTTTTGGCCGTGACTATAGCGGATCCTCATGCACAAGGCAAAAGCAACAGATTTGTTGGCATCTGCATTGAAAGGAAGGGATGCGGCTTAAGAGCTGAATTCACTCTCAGAAATGTTGTTGATCATCAGGGTGTTGAGGTAAAAATAGCGTTTGTTATACCAATGCTGAAGATGCCAGCCAGTGTGGCGGACGAAGGTCCGCCTGCGATGCAGGAGGTCGCAAATTTGATTCCAGCCTCATGACAACTATTTAATTACATAACATGGGGTGAATAGAGTTCATGGTGAATAGAAATGGACGAAATACTAAAGTTAGGACTGGTGAGCAGTGGAAGTATTTTTAGTCTGTGACTATTCACCTCCAGTGTCATTGGATCTGACCCCTGCAGAAAAATGTTTTGCTCCAGTATTTCATCCATTTCTATTAACCATCTGTCTCTGCTTACTTGTTTTACTGTACTATGTATGACTTAGCTTTGTAATTCTAATCTTCAGATCAAATACGACCTCTACGATCCGACAATCCAGCAGGTCCAAGTGCTGCGACTCGAGAAGCGTCTCGATGATAAGCTGTATTACTTGAGGGATGCCCTGCCAGAATACAGTACTTTCCCCTTCGATATGGATCCCGAGGTCTTACCTGAGGGTACCACTGTACCTGTTAATCCAATTCAGGTGAGAAGTGTCACTATGGTATAGAATTTCACATACAGTTTCACAATGAGCATGATCTAATGCTGGGGCCACACTACCGTGATATGCCAATAATTATTGCCATAACTTAAAACAACACCTAGGTTTAACCACAATTTATGGCCATAATTTTACAATGCCAATCTATATGGCAAATGGCGGTAGGCAATAGCTCCGGCGGCGGTCTTTTTGCGCACATCAAAGAAGATTACCGCAGTAATTAATGCGTTTGTGGCCACAATCCCGTTTGTCCAGTGTGCAATATGAGCTCACCGACGACGCACATGATATTTTTACCGCCTAATTTACTGACATATCTAGGTAAACTCTAGTGAAACCACACCAGTTCATGCAGTAATTTAAACGGTAATTTAATGTCATAATTATTGCGGGAACAGCCCGGTAGACGGTAACCAGCATAGGTCACATTCACTGTGGACAGGAACAGATGTTGTAATTTTTCTACATTTTAATTGCCTAGTGCTTGTGATCTTCAACTTTTTGTAGGATGTCTCTGCATCTACTGTGACGCAGTTCTGCCAATGATCCTCTCATGATAGCTTTGCAATAAAAGGATGCAGCATTCTAAGTTTGTAAAATCGACCATAATCTGTTTTCGAAGTTTGTTATACCTACTCTGATGATACTGGCAAAGTCGTAGCGAAAAGCAAGTGGCATAACAAAAAGAAGTTGAGGTTTTAGTGAGTTAAGCTGTCAATTTTATTCAATTTTAAATTTATGCGAGGCTTGTCTAAAACACACGGTAGGCGAGCTAGCCCCGTTCGTAGTGCAAAATGAAAGTTCTGACGTTTCCAAGAGTCCTATAAAGCCGCGCCCGCCCGACCAGTGCGGCGGCCTAAACCGCCAGTCCTCTCATAAATTCTATGCTATAATATGACTTTTAACATATCCCAGGTAAAACTAAAGCCCAGACCATGGCTGGAGCGATGGGAACGGCAAGAGCTGAAAGGAGTGGCCAATATCGAAGAGCATTTGAAGGAAAAGGACAGAGTGCGCAGGAAGCTCCGAGCTACTCCTTGGGAGAAATATGACTTGATGATGCAGTACAGGTAAGAACTGTGACTGTTGACAGACGCGAAGACTTTTCCATGATTGAGGTTGTTGTGACCAGGAAGGTGAAAGAGTAATTATGAAATATACTTCAATTGTTAAATACTAGATGTGCCCCGCGGCTTCGCCCGCGAACCAGAGTTTTTTTTCGTAAAAATATCAGAAATTTATTGCACACCACCTAGGGGTTATTGTGTAAAAATAAAAAATATGTGTTTAATTATTCACTCCATAGTTTATTTATACCGAGTTTTGAGTGAATCGAACCAAGGAAAAAATATTTTCCATACAAACTTTACTACCCTATTTAACCCCCCCAGAGGTTAAAATTTCCACATTTTAATAGTCTATGTCCTATTCTAGGTCCTAAACTATCTACATACCAAATTTCATTTAAATAACTTAAGTGGTTACAAAGAGTACTTATAACAAACATTCACACAGACTTTCCCATTAATTATAATAGTAAGATTGTTTTTAAAAAGGCGGGCGTTCAGCAGAGCAAGACGAAGATGGGATGGGAGGAAATGATGTTACTGGCTATTTGGAAGGAGGCTCAGGATTGTGATGGATTAGGCGATTACCCAGCAGTGAGATGAAAAAGACTAATAATAGTCGTATTACGAGCAATTGAATTACAGATGGTCTTAAAATAGTAAAGCAAATATAATAAGCACAGAATAACCATAACTCACCAACCTTTTACCCCATCTAAATTCTTGTTAATTTTCTGTTCATCTTTAATTTTACATATCTGTGTTTATTTTTTAGAAAAACCATCCCAATGGAAGACCAGACACAGATTTGGGCGGAAGTAAACAAACAGCTTGAGCAGATTCAACTTTCCCGCAAGAAGCAATCGCGAAAACGCACGTTCAATGCACCTAAGTCGCAGCTCGGCTAGTTGTTAATATAGAATCTAGTTTGTAGTCAATAAAGAATGTACTACTGATAATTTTTTTTGGTTTATGAGATCCTACAAAATTATCTAATATATTCCTTTGAGCTTTCATGATTTTCGAAAAAAACGAGTAACTACAACCACCCACACACAGCTACATACAATGCAACAACGTGCCTATATTATTCCAATAAAGGGCGCTCCACATTCACACGAGACGTTCACACAAGAATCTCCGGAGAATCTTCGCGAGAACTGTAGCGCGAACTTCTTCGGGTACACATTCTCACAAACTTCTCAAATACTTCTCGCTACAGTTCTCGCGCTCAATGACGATGACCCGCGCTACTAAGAAACATGCGAGTGTGGAGTCAATACACGTTCTCGCCTGTTCTCACGTTCTCGCGCTCCTTTGTCTCGCGCCAAAAAACCGACAAAAAGTGGAGAACAGCGCGAGAACAAGGCGAGAACGTGAGACGAATACGCGAATCGCTTCCACATTCACGCTTCTCGCCTGTTTCACGCGTTCTCACGAAGTTCTCGCGTGAATGTGGAGCGCCTATAAGTTGGGAAAAGTTACCAATAAACTTCACGAGATGGCGCTGAGATGCTTATTTCTGGTTTTATTGAACTTCAATTTTATTATTGGTCTGACTTAAACCCACCTTATACGCTTGGATTAAGGTTCATAATATAACGCCTTGCACGCCGCGCAGTCTTGCAAGCGAGATGCAGCGCCCCGCCGCGAGCGCCGCTGACCAAAAATTTTCAGTTCTGTTTCGCTCGAATCGATTCGCTCAAAGTTTAGTTTTGTCAGTTCGGCTCGGAATTTATGTTGCACTTTTCGTATCCAACGATTTCCAACTAAGTAAAAAACAATTTCACGGTGATTTGTGAGTGAAACCTGTATTATTTGTGTATGTTTTGTGTTGTTTCGTGTTTATTCGATCCCCCAGTAGAGAGAATTCGCCAATACCACCTGCTGCCGGTGAGTTGTTTACTTTTTGTTACTTGCATACTACCGTTGCATTTTTACGTGAAACTTATGGCAAAGTGCTGATAAAACATTGTAGTAGGTAACTGGCTGTAAATATCTGGCGCCGTTATAATGAGTTGTCTACTTTATTGAAGATTTACAAGGTAATTGGCTTGTGAGACCGCGAAGGTTTTTGTTTTTACATAAAAAGTGCACGCAAGGCAGTGCAGTATTTCTAACCTTGGTTCTATATCGATCTACCTATGTGTCATAATTGATTGGTCGGTTATAGCAAAGAGCCTAAGATTCTGGTTAAAGAAAAAAAAATCTAACTTGCTACAGAATAGTTTAGCAATAGCATTACCCCCTGCAATCCTTTGTTTTGGATCGATTTATTCTATTGTGTTCTTTGTTCAATGATCAATAGTGATTTCAAAATTAATATTTTTAAATATTGCCAATCATTTTGATAGCTCTTGTGTAAAGCTGCTGCTTAAAAAGAATAAAAACTTCTTTTCTCTGAATAAGTCTGTTACTCACTGGAATAAATAATGTTTCCAGGACTTATTTATTTAGGTACGGTTTTCCTTAAAAATTGCTCATGAGAGTTTTTAGCTAGCAATTCTTACATAGCATTCCCTAATGCCCAATGACTCAGATCACCTTGCTCGAGAATACAAAATAATGGAATAAGAAGGCCTAGAAAGACTTTTGACCTGATGTAGCTTGGTGGGGTGGCTCTATGATAACATTAAGATATTTGTCCCAAGGCAGGAATCGAACAAACAACATCCTGGGTTGCAGAAGGACCTTCGCCCATAATAATATGGAACCATATCAGTCGTCCGAAAACTTTCCTAGATGATATGAAGACCGATTACTCGAACCTTGCCTCAATACTCTAGAAGAATATCTTTGAGATGTACCATCTGCCTTCAATAAAAAAAAGAAGAACATTCAACAAGTTAGCACCATCCTAGGCTTGTGTGTGACTCTACAAAATCCCTTGCCAAGGATCATTTTATTAGCAATAGAGTAGTTCATAGTCAAAACCTGGCGAAAATATAGTTTATATAATTGGCATACATGCCTTTAAGAATACACTCAACAACTGATAAGGGTATTCAACTAAAAAAAGTGTAGTAATTACTAAATTCAACACTGTGTGATTAAGACACATTGGTCACAGGCTGCTCACCTAATTATCAATTCAATAATTAAATCTTGAACCTCATAAATTACTAAATTTGTTCCTATTTCCTCCTAAAGATACCGTAAGTACCTAAGTTTCCAAGTAAAGATAACAGTGGAAAATCACATTTATCATTCTAAGTCTCTGGGATGCCTTAAGTTCTTCTGGTTGCTGTGCCCAAAGTTTAGTATTTTAGCATTTTCCTTTGTTTCCCTTTGAAATCGATTTTAGAACACCATTGATTATCAAATGGAACATAGTCAGGATTTCGTCAAATAGGTATGGAAAAATAGATCGCGGAATTGATACCCAAAGGCCTTCGGCCTAGGCCTTTTGTCCTAAACAAAAATTAAAATTCTAGAAATCCATCATATAATTACGTAAAAAATTATCAACTAGAACAAAATTTCATTATCTTTAGAACCCCCACGGTGTCTTAACTAAACGCCCTGGGGGGGGGGGACCTACTTTGACGTACCAAGCTCGTGGCCTTCACTGAAAACCAGCGCTGGACACACAAGTGTTCGTCCAGCAAAATGCTGAGGGAAGGCCATGTTTGCCCTACACTCTGCTGGACACGAAAGATAAGCATCTTTCGTAAGTTAAATTAGTCTTAAGTTTGTACTGTGCAGTCTGCAGTAGCGTAAATAAATTTCATTTCACTTTCGACACAAGTCCTTCCGTCATTGTCTTCTGATGCCAGTTTTTACCCAAAAGATAGATATTATATATTGATACAAAGGAAAAATACATGTTTTGGTTAGTAGTATCTGAAATGCTATCTTAGGTTTATCTACCTCTAGATACCCCTAGTATGCTAAGCTAGGTATATGTGCCAGGTCGGATGTCCTCTACGAGCCTAAGCCACCGATTTTCGGATACTCCGATGATATGATGATTTAAAATAAGACCCATAAGTATAAATTGACTTGCCAATGCTATTTAGTATAACGAAATGGTTAATAAATGAAATACTGAATATTATCATCCGACCACCTTTCAGGTCCTTTTACCCCGAGAAAGCTTCGCTCCTACTGGATGTACCTACCTTTCTTTGACCACCTACAACAATTGCTCGTCCAAACCTGATCTTTCCATCGTCTTCCAAACTAAAAGTGCTTTATTTCCTTAAGATTTAACATTCAGACTTTTCAAGATAGATACAATATGCTGATGACTTTGATATCGGTTCACTTCAATCTTTTTAAGTTAAAGAAGATATCACGAAACCTATGCCTTGTTAGGTTGTAAATCTTTACTAACATAGTAAATAACTATCATGGAATATAAGCAAATATTAAAGTAGTATTATAATTAAAGCAATAGAGCTAACTGTAGACGGTTGCAAATAGTCTATAGATAGCTCAACTAACGGACGTTCCCAAGACACCGGCTGCATTACCACGCTGTATGGCAATGCTGATGCGCTGCGCCAGATACTCACCAGCTCTCGGGTCATGCTTAGTGTGTTACTTTTCGAGTTCCGTAGCAAAGAACCCTGCCTAGCTCCGTCAGATTAAGGTCATCAGACTAAAATTAGGTCACCACTAATTTGGTATTGAGTTGCATCTAAACACGTGCCGAGTTCAACGATTGATAATCCAATCGTGCAAGGCTAGTGCTTACCTTCTAATAGAATTAGATAGGCACTCACTCCTTTACTATCTATTTGAGGATCACTTGAGGTTTTAAGTTTGGTCTCGTTATCAAAAATACACAAAAGTACGTTTCTAATCCCATGGGAAATGATTTATGGGATAAGTACTGCCTATGAGTTTATTCCAGGTCTACCTGCGAAAGTTTGGATTTATTCGTCCGATAAGGATATATAAGTATTATTTTTTGTTTATTACTTGTATCTTCTTATATTGTGTCGCATGTGTGAGCTACAAATAAATTCCTTTATCTGCTTGCGGATTCGCACGCGTTGTTTCTATGAAAACGTTTCAAGTATTTCTATCTCATGGAAAAATACTGATTTATGGGCAGAAAGTTGCCTATAATTAATTACAGTGCTAGAACTACATTTGTTCAAAATTTCAGCAAGATCCGTTCAGAGATTTTGCAAGAACGAGTAACAAACATCCACATCTCAATGCACACACAACTTATAAGTTTGAATGTATGAATGTGTCTACTGTCTATTCATAAACTAAAACGTGTTTATAATATTAGTAAGGAGTTAGGATTTATTACGTGTTTACAAAGCGGAATGGTGGTTAAACGAAGATGCGCCTGCGCACACCATCTGATCGGCGAGACGTGCCGGCATAGTTAGTAATTGCTTAGTTAAGTAAAGGTTTATGATCTGGTTAGTTGACACAATTTTCCTGGGTTTATGATGTTGCTAGAAAACTATCAGGGTATCTTTTATCACCTTCACGTATAGTCTTAGTAGGGTAATTGTTTCACTCACCACATCAGTAGGTAAATCAAATTAGAAACGAGAAATTTTAATCTCTGGTTATCGACAATTTCCATCTGGCAAAGTGGGAAAAGAAAATCTTATAATCGTTCTTTGTTCCTAAAATAAGGTTATATTCTTTACCAATTTGTCTCGCATGTCACTAAGGTATGCGGCAAACATGTATATTACCCTATTTAAATCTAGGCAAATCATCATAAACCGATAAATTACCATATAAAACTCCCATAGCCTATCTGATAAGAGCATGTTTAACCTACGTTCAAATCCAGGTCACTTCCTAGCAAGATGGTGTACTATCAGCACTCAATATCACGGGTCACTGACCTCACCGTCGGTAATGGTCAATTTAGAAATTATCCGATCCCGTACCATACTAGTTTCTGTACCGCTTTCTATTAATTACTTCGCCTTTTCCAGCTCTTGTTTCGTACCTCACATTGTCAACGTTCTTCCGTGTTATTATCAAGATTCCCCCATTCTCCGTTGCATAAATTCATAGAAACTCGTGAAACCGAGCCCTTTCTCACTGTAATAATGTGAAGCAAAATTTGCGAGTGCAAAAAGGACTGTTTCCGCCCGGGATCGAACCGGGGGCCTTGTGCGTGTGAAGCACACGTGATAACCGCTACACTACGGAAACTTGAGAATATTGTCCGAAATGACGATACGCTCTCTTATCAGTCAAAATGTTTACATTAACATTGAATGGGTGGCGCCACTTGATCGAGTAAGATCTTGAAGATAAGAAACAAAAATTTTAACAGCTTTGTAATCAAATAGACGCCCCCACAAGTTGATCAGGCCACTCAAGATATGTTGTAAACTCAATGCAACACAATGAAGTACCAAAGTACTTGAAGTCTCGAACAAAAACGGCTAATTGCTTTAGAGTTGCCAGCAAACAAAAGGATCATCAATCGATTGTGTTGACTCATAGATCAGTGACCACAAAGGGAGGCATGCAATGTCATGCTGAATAAGATGGCGCTATCCAAGGGCCCGAGATAGTTATTGTCGACACTAGCTTTGGCTCGCGGCTTCGTGTGGTAGCCTACCACACGAAGCACACCACACAAAGCTACGCGAGCTGGAAAGTCTATTACCTACCGTAGGTAATAAATAGACTATCCAGCTCGCGTTCTTTGACACTTTAAATGCCTATATTGATACATTGACGGACATGACAGCAATCTGGTAGCCTTTTGTCGCACCGCATAGACTGGGCAGTGAATGTGTTAATCATCGTCGTCGCAATACAAAGCTGCAGACGAGCTTGTTGACTCACGGACAAAGAAAGTGTTAAAGAACCAATACATACATGCGGCAATTTTATGCCTGAATCTTTGATATGATCGTTTGTGAAAGGTTTATCAAAATTTATTAAAATTACTAAAGTAATAAAATACTTTAGTATTTTTAATAAATTTTGAGCACACCTTCTTACAAGCAAATCCAAAGAGAGATACTAGTTATGTAGGTGAAACATCTTACAAGTGCTGGGCACCTTAATTGAATCGTACAATGACGTTTGATCGGATAGCTTGCGCAAGCGCATGTATTATGTTTAATTAACGCAACCTTGTCGGTTGTCGCTGTGATTAGAACAGGTTTTTATTACCCGAGATAGTTGGTATCAAAGATGAAAGCTTATTTATTATATTGTAGGGCTAAATTATAAAAGGGGAAATCGAAACATAAGACATTTCTACACATTTCACATTTTCTACTTTATATTTACTCTAATTTTAAGGATTTCTAAACCGAATCCTTCTAGTTCTATTTAAAACGAATCAAAATGAGCTTTATCTATATAGTAAATTTAATAAATTTATTAAAAACCGCATCGTTTCATTCATGTTGTTTGAAACGAACCAAAATGAACTGATCTAAATAGTATAGGTAGGTACCTTACCTGTTAACTAAAGTCATAATTAAACGTATTAATCCAACCTACTAATTCATAAGTGATTGTTTTTGCAATTTGATATTGATAGTGTCTGTATATACATAGGTACCTACCTTTAGCCATAAGAATAGTCAATAACAGAGTAGAAGGGAAACTTCGCTCCGAACGCGCTCAAGGTCACGATATTAGCCTACGCGATTCTGCATGTTAAACGTGCAGTGGGTGGGCCCATTCAGTAGGGCTGTCACAGCCGGCGACGCCGCACGCGGATTTTAATATTTATGTAAGTTAGGTACCTACCTCTATAATATGACGTCACTGTCAAGTTATTGTGGTGTGATCGGTTGTAACTTGTAACAATACCTCAAAAACGAAGACAAATTAAAGTTTTTTTAGATTGATAAAAGATACTGATAATACATACCCTATGTAAGTAATATTTTCTGAATATTATTGTGTTTTTGTTGGTTCCTATCTAACTAATTAGGTAGGTACCTAATCAAAGGAACGTGAATATCGGTCGTTGACCTTTTCTCTCTCGCCTCTACAGTGCAGTAGCAACCCTGGCAAAACGCCTGGACGACAGAGGGGCGTAACGAGGTGAAGGGGGAAGTAGGTATATAAATGGCGGCGTTTGGGACTAGATCAAAGAAGAGTCCCTTCTACTCAGTTATTATTTATTCTTATGCTTTAGTCAAGGGCCAAGTTCTGAGAATCAATCGCTTTCATAATATGACACTAGTAGAAATGGTCGCAGAATCGTCAATAGATGAAAGAAACTCTAAATCAGGAGTCATCAAATGGCGTGGCGGTCCGGATGCGGACCACCACGAACCTCCTATATTGTGCTTCATCATCATCATCATCACCCTATATTAGTCCACTGCTGGATATAGACCTCCCCTAATGAACGCCATTGCGCTGTCTTCAGCTTGACGCATCCAGCATCTGCCAGCACTTTTTCGCAGATTCGTCATCCCACCTGGCCGGATATGCTTGCTTTAAGCAAATATTACCTACTCTCTGCCGCCTATCGCGTATGGAGCACTGAAGCTGGAAATACAGTTTAAAGAAGTGAATACTGCTTTAAATACGCAAATAAGTACGGAAGTTTCTTACCAAAAGCTTTGGATGAAATTTGCATGCGGTACCCAGAACCTAAAACAATTGCTTTTAAACTTTGTACTAGGCTCTAAGGTTATAGGTATGTTCGGGTCAAAATATATTTGTGAAGCAGTATTTTCAAAGATGAACTTCATTGAAAATTAGTGACCTCGTGATACCGATAAACATCTCGAGCATCTAATAGCCATAGCTTGCGCACACATTATACATAACTTAAGACAATTAGTTCAAAGCAAAAAGTTTTGATATTTATGTATATTATTTTACATAATAATTCTTTTAATTTGTAGCCAATCCCATGATAGGTCTACCAATCAGACAGCAACAGTCACATCGTTATGAAAACTGAACCTCAAATGAAGTTAATTGGTCATCCCTGCTCTAGATAGTGAAGGCGGTGATAATTGGGTGTCTAAAGTAGGTAGGGTGGGTGTACCAGTAACAAACCGATTAAGCAACATTTTAAAAGTAATTTTGATGTTGTGACTTAATTAAATATTGCAAAAACCATTGCAAAAAAAGAATAACCTGCTGCTAGTCTACCATAGAATAAAGTAGCTTATTCGGATTTACTTTAGTTAATAGGTTTTTTTATTTAATAATTAATGTGAAAAGTCGCAATGTGCCTAAGGTGGACCAGCTTGTACCAGCAATAGACCAGGGGGTCTACTTTTTTCAACGAAAAACGAACCTTCGATCGAAAGTTCGCGTAATTCCTACTCCGGTTTCATTTTTTTACGAAACTTCGATCGACCGAAAATTGTTTGACATTTAAATTTTCTAAACCTACTCTGTTTCACGAAAGTTCGAAACGAACATTTGATTTTGACGGATCTTTGTTCGGAGTTTTAACCTCAAATCGACGAAACCAAAAGTGGTACCTTTTGATTTTCGTTTTTCTGATTTGATAAAGAAAATTGACTGAACTGAATGAAAGATTACTTTTAATTGTACCTGCTCTTCGTGATGAACGTTTGGAGCGTAAAAGAAACCATATTTGTCGCATTATAACGAGTTCTTTATAGTGTCTTGGGTAAATTACGTCAAAAGTAGTAATTGGTCAAATTCTAGTTGTTTAATTATATGTTTTGCTTAGATACAACAGAAAATAGTTATAAAACTACAGAATAGATGTAAAATTTAAAAACAAAGCGAAACATTTTGTTTATTAAAGAAAAATCCGTAATTGGCATGTTAAAAGACCTAGGGGAAGCAGGGAGAATGGCGATCACTTAAGGAATACACATAAGGAATTTGCAATAACTTTTTTTTACAAAGGTTTTATTTTAGAGAACATCATCATTTCAAAGGAACATTGGTTAAACTATCCAGTAATCAACATGCATTAAAACCACTTATCTATTTATCACACAAAATTGGTAGGGACTCGTACAAAAAAATATAGGTTTGACCGTCATTCTCCCTGAGCATGGGTATAGTTCGCGTCATGTAAGAAGAACGCTAGCGGTAAAGCTGCGCAGAAGGCGATTTATGGGTCTTTTTGGAGGTAGGCGGTGGGGCGCGGGGTGGAAGGGTCATGCGCCGCATGCTTGCCGGTGCGCTATTGGTTCGTCAGTTGACATTTGCTGTCACACGTCACGTTTCTTGTCAAAATACCATCGCGCACAAAAGTTTACGAAATGGTTTTACATTTTAATGGTTTTTGGAAATTATGCACAAAGGTAAAGGAAATACCTCTAGAGACCGATTACTGTAAAAGCGATCATTTGGTAGATATGATTACAGAAACATTTATTATTCGTGTAAGGGATGATGATTCTGACTCAAATAATGATGAAAGCTCAAGTGACGACAGCGACGATGATGAAATAGCCACCTCCAGTATCAATCCCGCGTCCTCATCTGGTTTTCACGTCACCCAAGACGACTTAATGGATGGAGTTGCTACATTACATTATTTTTTTGTAATTAGATTATACATTCTAAACTGAATCGAACTTGTTTTTAATTTTATCTAATATTATTTTCTAATAACCAACACCAATCCGCGAGTGAAATATTAGTTAAAAATAGGCACAGCGAATTGGCATAGTACTATCGTACGCGAGTGTACCCATGCGCGAACATACCCCTTCCACTTTCTTCCAGCGCTCTTTTTACGTGACGCGACCTATAATGCCGGTCATGCAAAGGGGTAATGGCGATCAAAATTATTTGCTTATATATGACAATGGAGAACCATTTTGATTAATTATAATGATGAGATCAACGTTACTTTAACTTATTAAAAGACTACAATGATATTTGAGCATAAATGACTAATCTGAATTAAATGTTTCTATGAAAATATGTGGTATCTTAGGTACATAAATCACAGATGTATCCTTTAGCAGAATCCAGAACACACTACATGAGACCATTGGCCGTATGTGGTGCATCGATACCACATCTCATCGTTTTGTCCGAATTCTTTGCAAATATTGCATTTTTTTTTCTTTCATCGTCAACGATAGTTATGATGATATGGATGTAGGTAAACATCCATATCATCATAACTATCGTCGTTGCAAAGGTTAGGATGATTTTCTTGCAAAACTTTGCGTTTGTAAGACTTTCTTGTCATATTTCTTACAGCTTTTTCTTGAGGCTTAGTTTTCTCAGCTCCTTTGGTTTTACCAATTTTCTGTGCCTTGACTTGACCGGTATAACCCCAAAAGACGGTTTTGCAATCAAGCTGAATTTTAACAAAACAGAGATACAATTATTAAGAAATGTTTACTATATTGTTTAATTTAATGTTTGAGCGCAAAGATAATGAATAGCAACATTAAATGAGTAAAATAAATCTGTACTTGCCGACAAACGCACTCAGCCGAAAATTAGATCCGGGCGGCCAGAAACAAACATACGCACCTCTCTCTCACGGGCAGCGAGCGGGCTGACCAAACTTATCGCTGCCTGCTTTTACGTCTCGCCCCCCTCCCTTCAGCCCGCGCACCGTATTTCTATGAACTGTATTTTGTTAGTTTTTTGAGTGACCGCCATAACCCCATGACCGGCATAGCCCCTGCTTACCCTACACATATCATTCGTTCAATTTCATTCACGAAAATTGTCTATGAATCCGAACTTTGTGTGCGTATCCGAAAATGAAAGAGAGTAGGTTCATCACCGAAACTTCGTTTTAAATTCGTTCGTTTGCGAACCTTCGTTTCAAAGAAAGTGGGTCGACGCCCAGACCTTGTGCCAGTAGTGAACCAGGAAATAAAACAATTGCTTTAAATGAACAAAATGATTATAACAAGTCCTGAACTTAACAATCATCACAAACTGTTCATCAGTCTACAATCATCATCATCAACCTATATTAGTCCACTGCTGGACATAGGCCTCCCCCAATGAGCGCCATAGCGCCCTGTCTTCAGTATGACGCATCCAGCATCTGCCAGCAGTCTTTCGCAGATCGTCATCTCACCTGGCCGAAGGGCGTCCTACACTACGTTTGCCGAGTCTCCACTCAAGAACAAATTTACCCCAACGGTTGTCGGTTCTTCGCGAGATATGACCGGCCCATTGCCACTTCAGCTTGCTAATTCTTTGAGTTATGTCGATAACTTTGGTTCTCTCTCGGATGTATTCGTTACGAATTCTATCCTTCAGAGAGTCTAAGTTTCATGTAAAACTTAAATGCTATAAAGGTAATAACTAATTTGATAACTAGATAATTATGAAGTGATTCATATCACTTACATAATCATAGCTGGCAATAAAATATTTATGAATTATAATGAATAAACATAGTTAATACAAATCAAAATACAAAAAAAAATAATGTTATAAAGTTTTTTTCGGCGTCATTATGTCTGTTAAAAATATAGGTGGTCTGTTACTGGTACAAACTCGTAGTATAGATATCACCAGTAACATGACAAACCACTGGTCTACAACAGGAACATTGTGGATATTTTAAGATTTTATTAAAATAATGAATACAGTGTAATTAAGTAAACATAAATGTAGAAGAAACAATAAACAAATTGTCAAAAAGAGAGCATCCAGGAGGTGTCTTTGATGATGGAGAGCATCCAGGAGGTGTCTTTGATGATGGAGAGCATCCAGGAGGTGTCTTTGATGATGGAGAGCATCCAGGTGTCTTTGATGATGGAGAGCATCCAGGAGATGTCTAGGATGATGGAGAGCATCCAGGAGGTGTCTAGGATGATGGAGAGCATCCAGGAGGTGTCTAGGATGATGGAGAGCATCCAGGAGGTGTCTTTGATGATGGAGAGCATCCAGGAGGTGTCTTTGATGATGGAGAGCATCCAGGAGGTGTCTAGGATGATGGAGAGCATCCAGGAGGTGTCTAGGATGATGGAGAGCATCCAGGAGGTGTCTTTGATGATGGAGAGCATCCAGGAGGTGTCTTTGATGATGGAGAGCATCCAGGAGGTGTCTAGAATGATGGAGAGCATCCAGGGGGTGTCTAGGATGATGGAGAGCATCCAGGAGGTGTCTAGGATGATGGAGAGCATCCAGGGGGTGTCTTTGATGATGGAGAGCATCCAGGAGGTGTCTAGGATGATGGAGAGCATCCAGGAGGTGTCTAGAATGATGGAGAGCATCCAGGGGGTGTCTAGGATGATGGAGAGCATTCAGGAGGTGTCTAGGATGATGGAGAGCATCCAGGGGGTGTCTTTGATGATGGAGAGCATCCAGGAGGTGTCTAGGATGATGGAGAGCATCCAGGGGGTGTCTTTGATGATGGAGAGCATTCAGGAGGTGTCTAGGATGATGGAGAGCATCCAGGGGGTGTCTTTGATGATGGAGAGCATCCAGGAGGTGTCTAGGATGATGGAGAGCATCCAGGGGGTGTCTTTGATGATGGAGAGCATCCAGGAGGTGTCTTTGATGATGGAGAGCATCCAGGAGGTGTCTAGGATGATGGAGAGCATCCAGGAGGTGTCTTTGATGATGGAGAGCATCCAGGGGGTGTCTTTGATGATGGAGAGCATCCAGGAGGTGTCTAGAATGATGGAGAGCATCCAGGGGGTGTCTAGGATGATGGAGAGCATCCAGGAGGTGTCTAGGATGATGGAGAGCATCCAGGAGGTGTCTAGGATGATGGAGAGCATCCAGGAGGTGTTTTTGATGATGGAGAGCATCCAGGAGGTGTCTTTGATGATGGATAGCATCCAGGAGGTGTCTTTGATGATGGAGAGCATTCAGGAGGTGTCTTTGATGATGGAGAGCATCCAGGAGGTGTCTTTGATGATGGAGAGCATCCAGGAGGTGTCTAGGGTGATGGAGCGCATCCAGGAGGTGTCTTTGATGATGGAGAGCATCCAGGGGGTGTCTTTGATGATGGAGAGCATCCAGGAGGTGTCTTTGATGGAGAGCATCCAGGAGGTGTCTTTTATGATGGAGAGCATCCAGGAGGTGTCTTTGATGATGAAGAGCATCCAGGAGGTGTTTAGGATGATGGAGAGTATCCAGGGGGTGTCTTTGATGATTGAGAGCATCCAGGAGGTGTCTAGGATGATGGAGAGCATCCAGGGGGTGTCTTTGATGATGGAGAGCATCCAGGAGGTGTCTAGAATGAAGGAGAGCATCCAGGGGGTGTCTAGGATGATGGAGAGCATCCAGGAGGTGTCTAGGATGATGGAGAGCATCCAGGGGGTGTCTTTGATGATGGAGAGCATCCAGGAGGTGTCTAGGATGATGGAGAGCATCCAGGGGGTGTCTTTGATGATGGAGAGCATCCAGGAGGTGTCTTTGATGATGGAGAGCATCCAGGAGGTGTCTAGGATGATGGAGAGCATCCAGGAGGTGTTTTTGATGATGGAGAGCATCCAGGAGGTGTCTTTGATGATGGATAGCATCCAGGAGGTGTCTTTGATGATGGAGAGCATCCAGGAGGTGTCTTTGATGATGGAGAGCATCCAGGAGGTGTCTTTGATGATGGAGAGCATCCAGGAGGTGTCTAGGGTGATGGAGCGCATCCAGGAGGTGTCTAGGATGATGGAGAGCATCCAGGAGGTGTCTAGGATGATGGAGAGCATCCAAGGGGTGTCTAGGATGATGGAGAGCATCCAGGGGGTGTCTTTGATGATGGAGAGCATCCAGGAGGTGTCTTTGATGATGAAGAGCATCCAGGAGGTGTTTAGGATGATGGAGAGTATCCAGGGGGTGTCTTTGATGATTGAGAGCATCCAGGAGGTGTCTAGGATGATGGAGAGCATCCAGGGGGTGTCTTTGATGATGGAGAGCATCCAGGAGGTGTCTTTGATGATGGAGAGCATCCAGGAGGTGTCTTTGATGGAGAGCATCCAGGAGGTGTCTAGGATGATGGAGAGCATCTAGGGGGTGTCTTTGATGATGGAGAGCATCCAGGAGGTGTCTAGGATGATGGAGAGCATCCAGGGGGTGTCTTTGATGATGGAGAGCATCCAGGAGGTGTCTAGAATGATGGAGAGCATCCAGGAGGTGTCTAGGATGATGAAGAGCATCCAGGAGGTGTCTAGGATGATGGAGAGCATCCAGGGGGTGTCTTTGATGATGGAGAGCATCCAGGAGGTGTCTTTGATGATGGAGAGCATCCAGGAGGTGTCTTTGATGATGGAGAGCATCCAGGAGGTGTTTTTGATGATGGAGGGCATCCAGGAGGTGTCTAGGATGATGGAGAGCATCCAGGAGGTTTCTTTGATGATGGATAGCATCCAGGAGGTGTCTTTGATGATGGACAGCATCCAGGAGGTGTCTTTGATGGTGGAGAGCATCCAGGAGGTGTCTTTGATGATGGAGAGCATCCAGGAGGTGTCTATGATGATTAAGAGCATCTAGGAGATGTGAATGGTGATAAAGAGCATCCATGAGGTGTCTTTGACGATTGAGAGCATCCAGGAGGTGTCGATGATCATTAAGAGCATCCAGGTATGAATGAACGATCCCTCGTTCATTCATACCTGGATGCTCTTAATGTCTCCCCAGACAGGGGTCTATGATGTTTGAGAGCATCTAGGAGGTGTCTATGATGTTTGAGAGGATCTAGGAGGTGTCTATGATGATTGAGAGGATCTAGGAGGTGTCTATGATGTTTGAGAGGATCTAGGAGGTGTTTATGATGATTGAGAGCATCTAGGAGGTGTCTATGATGATTGAGAGTATTTAGAAGGTTTCTATGTTGATTGAGAGCATCCAGGCGGGCGCGGAGCCCCCCGCGGCCGACGCCTTCGGTCTGGACCTGCAGGCCTTCGTGCAGCACCAGCGCAGGGACACGCGCCCGCTGCTGCTGGGGGAGACGGAGATCGACGAGCTCATGTTGTAAAAAAACAAACAAAACAGACTAAATCACGAGTTGTAGACCAAATGGAATACTACTGAAAAAGCATTGAATTCTTGTTCCATTAGTCTTCCATTAGTTTCCTTCCAATGACAACTTTTGATTAAAATTAACATTTTCTGATGAAAAAAATGAAATTTGATTGCTTTACACATTACCTCGTGTGTTCATCTCAGTCTTGAGACACAGTAAAACTAAATTATTTTTGGAGCTAAGTTGAGAATTCATTTATTGGATATTAAAATTAAAACTACTGACATCTAAAAATAAATCATTCAAAATGGCCGCCTTTGCATTCAATGCAGGCCTTCAAACGCGTGCGCCATTAATCTATGGCTGCACTAATCTTTTCAATGGGAATCCGTTATTACGCAATTAATTGGAAAATAAGTTAAAACGATTGATACAAACAAAGATTTCAAAAGATTGAAAAAACTTATCATCGAAGTGCAGCTTACTAATATGGCCGCCCAGAACGAAAAGAATGGTTTTTGTTTTGCATTATGCGTTTTTTAGAGTTGTTCCGGTCTGATACCCCTTGTTGTGATCCACCAGGGGGATCGTCATTTACTGATATAGATGGCATATTTACCTCTTTTATTTTTTATTAAACTATTGATAGAAATACAACAGTGCTACCAAATGAAAAAAAAGTGGCGTGAAATTTGACAGAAGGTTAATATTTTGATGTGAAGGTAGAAATGGTGTACTAATGGTTCCTGGTGTGGCACTGGTGCACCCACCCTATATCATGGAGATACTTTAGACAATCGTTCCTCCATCTGTAGTATCTTTCATGAAATGTATTGTCATTAAATTTGGCGACATGTATCATTGCCAGACGATACCTTGACGACCGATGTGGCGCGGCGGGCGAAGGTCCGCCTGCGACGCAGGAGGTTGCGGGTTCGATTCCCGCCTCGGAACAAATTTGTGCACGATCTGCAGAAATTTGTTTCGTTATTCTGGGTGTTTATGTATAATTAAACTATATATCTATGTATATAATGTATTAAATATATCAGTTATCTAGTACCCATAACACAAGCTTTGAGTAGCTTACTTTGGGGCTAGATGTTGCTGTGTGGATTGTCCAGCATTATTTATTTATTATATACCATTTTATCACAATGAAGCAATTAATTTAGTGCTTTATGGCCTAATAGATGTGCGCATTACCTATATAATTAATATCTTATTATACTACATGGCACGCGGATATCGATTTTGACTTGTACACAACACAGCACATTATGTAATTAAGTGACTATTATATATGTAGGTAATATAAATACAATTTTACCTCACATAAATCTAAATAAGATATTAAAGTGGACCTATTTTATGATTTTACATCATGCATGAATTTAGATTAGCCCTTTGCGTGTTTGCCACTCGTAAATATTTCGAGGGATTATGATCTTTAGGGGCTTTTAGGGTGGTTCCGGTATCATTGACCTTTTAAGGTGTTTCCTGCGATCAAACATTCTATTAAAATAGTACCAACTTTACTTACAAGCGGATAGTTGTTTACATCCGTGATAGTTTTTTAATCGAATTCAAAAAAGGAGGAAGTTTTCAATTCGACTGTTATTTGTTTAAATTTTTTTGCTTTTAATTTATTATTTTTATTATTATTTAATACATTGACATCGCGTACAATATCGAAGAAATGAAATATCAAAATCCTGCGAACCTAAAATAGGCAATAAATAATGATTAACCTTTTCTCATCGGTTTTGGACTCTACTCATGATACTGAATCTCTGGTTTCAAGGATAAGACACACTAACACCCTTTTATAGATAGATATTTTTTATTATACATGTATAGAAAATAACCCAGACCAACGGAAGAAATTTGTGCAGATTGTAAGTACACAAATTTGTTCCGAGGCACGAATCGAACCAGCAACCTCCTTCGTCGTAGGCGGACTCTCGCGCGCTACGCCATTGTATTATGCTAAATGTTTACCTACGGTGCTTACCACGTTTAATTTCATGTAGACCTACCTTTACCTATACACTAGCCATACTCGATGTAGAATGTTTGTAAACAAACCACGACACAAAAAACTAAAATTCACTTGTTGGCGTCGAATTTTAGATATGAGTGTACGAAACAGAGTGTATTTTAGGTTAAGTATGGGCGGTTTGTTTACAAACATTCTACATCGAGTTTGGCTGATGTATAGGTACCTATTTTATTGTCCCTTTCCGTAAGAAGCATAACATCGAATAAGGTTATGCACAAAAACGCCACTTATATTAAATAGGCTGGTCTTGTTTGTCCACCTAATATGGCGACTTACCGCACCGACCAAGCCCATTCCGAAATAGGCAATATGAGAAAGGCCGACAGAAAACAATCTTTTGATACGAGTAATGGATGTTTGATACTTATTTTATAAAAGACCAGCTGTGTATGATTCAGTAAGGCTCATGGCACTAGCAACCATAAAAATATGGTGAGAAAGACGATAACAGCTTGTAAAATCATAGACTGAAATTCTCACTGGTAACTCCGAACAATATTCAAAATTGATTGATAAATTTGACGACGAGCGACGCAAGAGGTTGCGGGTTCGATTAATAATGTTATAGGTATAACCATCCTATACCTATCCCTAATACTTAGGTATCTATTCTGTGGTATAACACAAGCTTTGAGTAAGCTACTCATTACTACTTTAGGGCTAGATGGTACTGTGTGGAATGGCCAGAGCATTAATTTCATATTTATTTATTTATATTCCTAGCCTGGGACTACGTCTATTCAAAATTCCAGCCCGATCCGTTCAGTAGGTATTGGTATTCAATATTGGCGTGAAGAAACATCCATCCATCTAAACTATCGCATTTATAATATTACAAGCGACCCGCCCCGGCTTCGCACGGTTTTATTATAGGGGGAGGTCCCCGAGAACCAGACACTTAAGGAATAACAAAAATAATAAAAAACCTGTAATAGTCTTATTTGTTTAATTCACTTAAATAAGATCTCAATTATATACCTAATCAACACAGATATATTAGCAGTCTCAAATGTTACTTTAAATATAGTAGATACTTACAAACAATCAACATAGGAAAAAATATGTTTTCAAAAAGGTCCCCTAATGACGGACACCCAACTTTTTGTCAATTATAAGACCTAAACATTACCCTACAATAAATTTCTAACAATATCTATTACAATAGAACAAAAAACTGCTAATAAAGAAAGCGTATCATAATTTTCTAATACACTTTGGTCTTCCTTCTTTGGTTTCTCTTTCTCAGTGATATTTTTTATAACATCACCTTACAGATGGCTTTCTTCAATTTCTCATGTTTAAGGGTATTCTCACATCTTGGTTTGAGTTTACCCATGTTGAATCTGAAAAACAAAATACAAAAATAATAACTTCAAACAACATACTTACTGTAAAAACGTCCGGTACTGGGGGACTTTGAGAGTGTCCGAACTTAGGGACTCTTGAGTACATACAAGAAAAATTCTCATTCGCGTTGTGTGTTATGAATCACGAAAAACGCATGGGTAATATCAGATAAGTACAAAAGCAATAATAACTAATAACAAGGAACATCATTCCATACTTTATGTACTGTTAACAGACCTCATAAACTGACTTCGAACAAAATTTTAACTAACCTCAAAATTCGCACTACGCTCCACGACGAACCACTCACCGCTGGTCACTGGCACACGCCCCCCGTTCTTCACTTGGGAGTTGCTTTCTAACCGCGGCAAAAGCAACAATTTGGCATGCTTTTTAACACTGATACAAATACTGTCTGGCTTTAGGACCTGTCCGGGCTTAGGGGACTTCCCCCTACGTATAAACCTTCCTCTTGAATCAAAAAAACGCATCAAAATCCGTTGCGTAGTTTTAAAGATTTAAGCATTCAAAGGGACATAGTAAATAATAGGGACAGAAAAAGCGACTGTGTTTTATACTATGTAGTGATTAGAGTAATGACTCTGAATGTATGTAAGTCCATCCCTTTTACGTAATGTGTGATTGTAAAGATCACACAAAACGTTTAAACTCGTAGTACCACAGTATAGGTTACAAATTGCACAATTCAGTTAGAGAAAGCGGTGAAAACCATTTCAACCAAGTTTGTTACAATTTAGTAAAAACAAAACCACAAATATACATAAGTAGTATGTATAATATATCCAGCACATGTGATAGGGCCTTATAGGAAGTAGAAAGTAAGAATCGTGACCAATGTCAGATCCTACGACATCAAAATGAAACGGTATGCAAACGTTCAGATGGATAGCCTGGGAAATGGGCTATCGGTAGGTCTTTGAATAAATCGACCGCCATTTTGAAATTGGCTATCATTTTGAGATAAACATGAATGACCATGAAAGGAAGAGTGATTCTAGTCTATGGATTTTGTTTCAAACTAGCGACCCGCTCCGGCTTCGCACGGTTTTATTATACATAATTATAAACTTTCCTCTTGAATCACTCTATCTATTAAAAAAACCGCATCAAATTCCGTTGCGTAGTTTTCAAGATTTAAGCAGGCAAAGGGACATAGGGAAATAGGGACAGAAAAAGCAATTTTGTTTTATACTATGTAGTGATAACACATTAGCATACAAAATTCAAGCAAAATTCAGATAGAGCGATAGAATACACTTATATACTTAGATACCTACTTCTTGTATTTTTCTTGAAATCTTAGTTGCATTTAAATTGATTGCCATTGATTTTCCATTGTCGATAACGAATCAGTTATACATTGATATACTGAAGGCTGAATGATTTACGATCAATTGTGTTATATCGGATCCGTGCGAAAAATCGACCGGCCCAGTTTTCCATGATTCGTCACAATAAAGTACTTAACTATTTCACTGCTTTCACTCATTCGCTACATCCAAGGTGTATTGGAGTGAACACTTATTAGAATGTGACCATTACGATCGATTTCTGAAATATTTTACCAGATCTCATAACATGAAAGCAATCGCGGTCTCGTTTCAAATATATGGTAGGTCATTGTTATGATATTATGGTAATTATACAGGATGTAACAAATATGAAGGACCAAACTTTCAGGCGGGGTGTAGATTCGTACGTTGTATGATGAGTCGTAATTTGATGAGATGAGAGTTTGATGAGAGTAATTTGTCAAAAACTAAGTGGCGGTTTTTTTTAATATATTTTTCCTGAATTCAGTGTTCGAATCTACACCCGGCCTGAAAGTTTGGTCCTTCATTTTTGTTACACTCTGTATAAATATAATAAGGAAATATTGCTGAACAACCCACAAAGCATCATCTAAACTTTCGTACAAACGTTTGTTTTAAGGCGGGACCTACATAGACCCGGAATCTCCAAATCGCAGGCTTACCATTCGCCCGACGCGCCACATCAGTCTTCAAATATAATATACCTATGCGGGCCCCTTATCCCGCAAATGCTGTTTTTAAAATCAATATGAATCAGTCAAAAATTTACGTAAATTTCTGAAAAAAATAATGTTTCAGTTGAGGATCTTACAGAGTGCAATTCGCTTACATTTACACAATCAGATGAACTTCGCTCGATACAAAAAAATACCAAAGTTGCCTCTTTTTAAAAATCATTTTCAATACTGTGCCTAAAATAATAAACTTATTGACCTTATCTTAACACCAATCTTTAGATAAATCATTTTTCTAGTACAAATCGCTGAGGTGGATGTTGTAGTGTTATTTTCCTATTAATGATGCCCAAATACCTACAAATCCGCGAGCGGCTCGACGAACGCGCGCTTCGAAAAATGTTCCTGGCCTAAGTCTTCGAACAAGGGGCCCTTAAGAAGCTATGACTCCATTGTCGATGAATTGCATGCATGCGTGCGCGTAAACATCGCAAGCCTTGCTATATTTCAAGTTAGTTCTAAGTATTGTATATATTTCAAGTTCATTCCAAGAAACATCCGTATAAAGAACAATAGTTATAAATTTAATAATGCTTCCGTTGCGTTCCTCAATGACAATGTAAGAAGGTTTTAGAAAAGTAGCCACGTAGGGAAACCAATTCATGGATGTAACTATATAAATCAGATTACCGTAAGAATACGTGATATTTGGTAATTTTCTAAGGAATCAAACGTTAATAGTTTTTTGAATAAGGGGCATTTATTTATTTACAACATGACATGTCAACAAAACAGGTAAGAATGCGGGCTTTTATTTCGGATAACGACTAAAACAAATTTGCATTGCCATTCAATGTGGCAATGCTGCCAGTATTCCACTATCACTCATGGTGGCACTCTACCATTTGGTGACATCTTAAAATTTCAGGAGTTTGTTATAAAAGTAAATACTAGCTGTATTTTTGCATAGATAAATCAAATAAATCAATATCTTTTTATCTTTAGGCTTACAAAATAAGCAGACAAGTCAAATTTTAAACTATAGGTAGGTACATACATAATTATCAAAATAATATAAGAAATAAAGTGAAACTTCGCTTCAATCTTTTTTCAACTAGTGGAAGACGCGAAAAATAAACCATTAGCACGTGTATAACTTATGTGTCTAATACATGTTTGTCTTATAAATAACTAGCGACCCGCCCCGGCTTTGCACGGTTATAAACCTTCCTCTTGAATCACTCTATCTATTAAAAAACCGCATCAAAATCCGTTGCGTAGTTTTAAAAATTTAAGCATTCAAAGGGACATAAGGACATAGGGACAGAAAAAGCGTCTTTGTTTTATACTATGTAGTGATATAACACATAGGCTATATTTTATCCCGGAATTCCCACGGGAACGGGAATTACCGCGGGTGAAATCGAGGCGCTGCTAGATATATAATAAATGTAATTTGTATGACATTCGTGTATGGCACACAAACCACCAAATACAATCCCACCATCCTCTACATCCACGGTTTTGTATTGAGTTTGCGGTATTGTCGCTTTCGAGCGATAAGACCGCAATTGTCACTATATATATTGTAATTTATTTCTGAGTGTGCATAAAAGATTTCCTATCCATATAAATCTAAACTTATCTGCACAGTATCGCTACAAAACTGATTTTTAAACATATTTATACTACCTGCCTCCCGAAAAGTTTAATACGAAACCTTCAAGAAAAGACACTATTTTATCTGGTTCTTTATCTTTGGAGACCAGACCTGACTTGACCCAATCACTTATATTCATTCCAGGCAGTATAATCAAAAGGTCATCCAAACTAGGCGGGAACTACCGTCTGTGCAATACCGTCGCTTCCAAGATATTCAATGCTAACGATCATTCCACTTTCGCCGTTTGCTTTCTGCTGTCGATCATCATGGTCTCCTGTAATTGCTATAGAGATATAGAACCGGGAAATTTGTTATCCAACTCGGTTTTACGAGTCAATTTGCACTTTAGGTGCAAATAGGTGAGATAAGCTCTAGGGGATCGAATCAGAAATGAGGAGATATGCCCGGAGGATTAGCACTTTGAAGTGGCAATGGGCAGGCCATATAGCGCGCAGAACAGATGGCCGATGGGGCCGGAAAGTTCTTGAATGGAGGCAAGCACAGCGTAGGACGTCCATCTACAAGATGGGCAGACAACTTGGTAAGAACCGCCGCCGGTCGGCGTTGGATGCAGGCCGCTTCCAACCGCAGTTCCTGGAGATCAATGAGGGAGGCCTTTGTCCTGCAGTGGACGTCTTATGGCTGATATGATGAGGTGAGATAAGCTACAAAATATGTATACTTACACGAACTACCTACTTAATTGTTTATTTAAGGGTTCCGTATTAAAGCTCAAAACGGGAGACTGTTACTAAGACTAGCTGTCCGTCCGTCTCTGTCTGTCACCAGGCTGTTTCTCATGAACTTGATAGTTAGACTTGACATCCGAAATGGCGCGCGCTGGGCAGACGTTCGACTGTGACTAGGGTTGCCAGATCGTCGGGATTTCTGGGATTTCCCGGAATTTCGCGTCTTGTCCCGTGTCCAGTGTCCATTAGGCCTAACTAAATGTCTCGGATTTCGAAATCCCACTAGAAATGTAGATTTTTAGGATATGCGGACCCGAAGCCCCAGCTTGTACCATTCGCAATGGTGGACCTTGGGTTTTTTAGAGGCGCCGGCTCATAAAAGGATCGCATTTTGGCTGGCTGACCTTTTTTTTAGTTTAGTGATCGGGACGTGGTACCTACGTCCCGATCTGGCAACCCTACCTGTGTGTGACACAGGAGGCTTTCGATTCCCGCCTTGGGAGAAAAGTTTGTATGATCTGCAATTATTTGTTCCGGGGTTCATGGTATTTATGTAATGTATTGTTTGAAACTTATCAGTCATCTAGAACCCATAACACAAGCTCTGCTTAGCTTTGGCCTAGATGATGTGTTTTCCAGCACTATTTATTCGGGCTAGAACTTTGTCCAGCTAGACTCTTCGTAAGCATCTTTACGTATATATAAAATAACTGGAAGTGAAGTGGCTTTTAAATGTTGCCAGCATAGCTTTAAAAATCAACGAGCTCTATTCAGCTTTTTTAACTTTACAAAGCGCCTCTATTATTCTGCCCCTGCAATGTAGGCGTAACTGAGTAATGACCAATAATGGCTTAATTTTTAATCAACGACATTGTAACATAAGGCCTATTATTTACCGCTTACGAGAATTCAATTGTCGCGTGTTGTATCATGTTCGTTTTATTAAACGAATAAATTCGATCGTTGTTCTTTATTCTGTTCTAGTAACTGCCCAAGGCTTCACATGCGTTGTTTCTATGGAAACGACTAAGACTATTTCTATCCCATGGGATCTGAATTATGGGATGAAAAGTAACCTATGTTATATTAATCAGTGCTGGATCTATTAAAATAAGACCGATCCGTCCAGTACTTTTTGCGTTAAATTAAATTAAACTCATTTATTGATTCAGACACAAATATCCATAGATTGGAATAGTAAAGGTCTGCGCACATTAAAACAACTCCACGCCAACGCGGCAGCAACTCTACTCACACTCTCGATGAGTAGTCAACTAGTTGATCCACCCCATGGTCTCTAGTGGGCAATGCGTTGTCAACGAGTGGGTAATGCGTATTCAACAGACAACTCGTCTAACCTCAGTTTTTGGTTGAATTTTGTCCGTAACGCGTCAGTCGCAAACGCATTGTCGTTGCGTGGACAACGTGTGGTCGTTGCGTGGACAACGTGTGGTCATTGCGTGACAAACGTGTCGGGGTTGACGATGCGTAGGCCACTCGTCGTACACTACTTTAATATCATTTTTGAAATTAAACCTTGAACATATAACCCAGGGCTAAAATTTCAATATTTGGCATAGAGTCGAGTCGCCGTTGAGTTGTTTTAATGTGCGCAGACCTTAAATGTCACACAGATAAAGTTAAAGAGTAACAAACATCCATACATACAAACTTGCACGTATTTAATATTAGTAAGGATTAAAACATTGAGAGGGTAATTTAACACCCGATTTTGTGTCCCATTTGGATTAGTTGGGTAAGTAGCTTACGTGATATTATGAAAAGCTTAGAGTTTCTTGAAATGCCTGTGTATTATGTACACAGGATAATTAAGGACATAGAATCAATTATTAGTAGGATACACAGTGTGTATCCTACTAATCACTACATACATAGTATAAAACAAAGTCGCTTTCTCTGTCCTTATGTCCTTATATCCCTATGTCTCTTTGAATGCTTAAATCTTTAAAAACACGCAATGGATTTTGATGCGCTTTTTTTAAATAGAAAGAATGATTCAAGAGGAAGGTTTATAGGCGTATAATAAAACCGTGCGAAGCCGGGGCGGGTCGCTAGTAATTGATAAAAGTTCGCAACCCTCGGCGCGAGAGTCATTCTTACACTTGAAGGACCTATCTTATTTTATGTTATTGTAATTAGATATTTCTAAATTTATTAAAGCAGATCAAATCCCAGAAAAAAATAAAATATCCAAGCCATCAAAAACTTATTCCATCTAAGCACAAAGTGACTTTAATTACAAAATCGACCTTCACTTGTTTAATGATATAGGCAGCCACAAAAGCATAGACAATTCTAAAATAGATAAAATTCCAAAGAGATTGCCTTAGTGGTAGTACATTACATTCTTAATTGTCTGAGAAGTCACGAATTGGATGGGAATATTATATTTTTTGTAATGATTACCTGTTTTGGGTACATTTTGGACTCTTTCTCAGAAGATTCTTTGTTTTTCAACTTCGTGTCTTCTATTTTTACCCGATTTGGGAAGTGATTTGTTTGGTTTCGTTTGAGTATCGAATTACGAATAGAAATAGAATGTATTTGTCCGAAATGTAGTAGCCGAGAATATGTTTAAAGATCACAGATCATATCTACCTATAATATCTGTACGGTATGAAGTTCAACTTGTAAAGCTTTGAAACAAACGATATTTTATGTACTAAGTAAATAATACAAAAAATAAAAGAAAGCTGGAAAAATTAGTGTCATCATCTACCTTACTAGCAACAGGTTAAGCAGAGCTACTTTTATGTAAATAGTATAGGTACCTATTGTAAGTATGTATAAGTGTATACTTGTATAGTATACGGTGGAACCTAAAACACGAACGGCTCGCAAGGCGGGAATCGAACTCACAACCTCCTGAATTGTATGATATTAAATTAATTTTACATAGTCTTTAAAAACTCACAAGAGACCAAAGTTAACGATTTAACGATACCATCAACTCTATAATTGACTAACCTGCAGGACACACCTACAATGGTAATTATTTAATCTGTGTCCGTATGTTTGTTATCTATGGCAGGATCTCGAGGGCTAGTCCCTGTCCCCAAACTAATGACAACTTTGGGTTGGAATTGGTGTGTGGTCGACCGAATGGCTATGCATTTTAAAAACTTTATAGTTCGATTTACAAACTGAGAAAAAACTATATTCTTTTTTGGCTATGCATTTTAAAAAAGTTTATCGTTCGATTTACAAACTGAGAAAAAACTATGTTCTTTTTTGGCTATGCATTTCAAAAAGTTTATCGTTCGTTTTACAAAATGAGAAAAAACTAAATATATTTTTCAATGATGTTGTTTTCTAGGGTCAATGACCTTAGCATAAGGAATTCAAAAATGGAACTCGGAAGCAGACGTTCTAAAATGGCGAGAGTACGCACAAGTTTGAACAGTTGTTTCTTTTCAGCAATTCTTTGATGTTTGCTTTGGAAACTGCCTAAATGGTAAATACGTAAAAATTTAGGATACGTATATTATACTCATATATATAACTCATATATTAAAAAGACTATTCGTTTTCCGCATTATTAGAGCAATAATAACGTGCGATTTAGTCTCGATCTTGGAAGAATATTTATTGCGAGTAATTTAGATCGTTAACAAAAAAAAGAACTCTTACTGTTTGCATAGAATTTCTAGTATTTTGCTTATGAAAGTAAAAGAGCCAAGATACCATTGAATCTATTCTCATACAAAGCCGTTTTAATAAGGTAATCTAAACACCAATCTGCAACCGTTATCAGTTTCCAATATCACCGCCGTTCGCTATTGTTTTCAATAGCTTTCCTGACCTCGGTAGGTTATTTCATTCACTTGTCGTCTATGGTTTTCTCTATGTGAAATCTATGCTTTGGGATTCGTTTAGCATTAGAAAGTTCTAGAAATGTGTCCTTGATTGAGACAAGTTGTGTCTGAGTGCTTTTATACGGAATACCGCCGATTGAGATGTTATTTAGAGGAAAGAGTATGACTATACGCTTGATTTTGCACGTATAGGTTCATTTCCAAGTAATAATATCAAAATAATTTGTAGTAAGTATATAATATCTATGAGATTTCATTTAGGTTGGAAAAGGTGCCAAATTACCATCTTAAAATTTCAACCAACTTCAAAAAAAGGAGTAGGTTGTTTAACTATTTGCTTCTTTTTCTAGATGAAGCAACCGATCAAAATCTGACTAGGTAGGTACAATTTCTTGATTTATTCTGAATAATGAGTATTTTGAGTCCAATCAAGGATAAATCCCATCTCTACATGACATACCTACTCATTTTCGGTTTAAAGAATTGGAAGTCAGTTTATATACTTAGTTTAAAACACCCAAAATTATTACATTTACGTAGGTAAGTAGTTCAGTAGGTATCTACTTAGTTTATAATGATTTGACAGATAACCTTTTACGTATCGTCTCAAATCATTCAGCCATGACATTCATCTATACCTACATCCATACAAACTTTCGCGTTTAAAATATTAGTAAGTGCAATATTCTTATATAATGCGCAAACGCAGTATTACACAAGGAAACCCATAGATCCAACAATCACGTTAGAAGACCATTGAAACCGTAACAACGTAACTACCGTAAACTAAACGTAAATGGAGCTGAGCTGCCGTTAGCTAACACTTGCATAAAACGTCATTTTACGATTACTGTTTAGCGGATTATTTTTATGAACCTTACCCCATTATCTTTACTAATATTATAAACGCTAAAGTTTGTGTAAATAAATAAATAATGCTGGACAATCCACACAACACCATCTAGCCCCAAAGTAAGCTACTCAAAGCTTGTGTTATGGGTACTAGATAACTGATATATTAAATATATTATAGGTATACATAGATGGATATTTTTTATTATACATATTAAACACCCAGAACAACGAAACAAATTTCTGCAGATCGTGCACAAATTTGTTCCGAGGCGGGAATCGAACCCGCAACCTCCTGCGTCGCAGGCGGACCTTCGCCCACCGCGCCACATCGGTAGGCCGCCTCGGAACAAATTTGTGCACGATCTGCACAAATTTGTTCCGTTGATCTGGGTGTTTTCTATGTATAATAAAAAATATCTATATATGTTTATAATATACTAAATATATCAATTATCTAGTACCTACCCATAACACAAGCTTTGAGTAGCTTACTTCGGTTGGGGCTAGATGGTGCTGTGTGGATTGTCCAACTATATTTATTTATTAGCATAGGCTTCTTTTCACCCCAGAAATCAGCTCCCATGGGATAGAAAAACCGTCAAAATTTTCAATAGAAACAACGCGTGCGAAGCCGAGTTCAGATAAGTGTAGTACAATAAAAAATATATGTCTATATAGTTTTTTGTATTACTTACATATACCAGTCATCTAGTACCAATAACACAAGCTCTACTTAGCTTGTGGCTAGATGATGCTGTATGGATTGTCCAGCATTGTTTATTTCTGTGTTATACATGTACTCTTCGCCCTGAACGCTTATTTGAAATCTATAGGTAATTCTATCTTATAGTAATGTGCCTATTAACCTACTTACCTGCAGTAACAATGACACTAACGGAACCAAAGACCACCAAATGGTAGCGTAGACCATAGGTCTACCGGTTCTATGCAATTCAACCTCAAACTTCTGCATTTATGTATTTAGAACAACAGTTATTCATTTCTTATGTAAATCGAGATTATTCCATGGGAATTGGGGACCTAAATAATTTGGAACGTCTTAAATTGCAGTTTTATGTGTTACCCAGTCATTGGTAGGCTTTACTCGCTTCGAAATTTTGAACTTGATTGTTTTGTTTTGACATCTTTGCAATGATTCAACCGATATGTTTCTGCAAGGATTTACACTACTCTGATTTAGAATCAAAGATATTGGAAACAAAGACATTTATGAAAGCAAACCTAAAAAACTAATAACAATTACAGAAAACAGCAACAACTAAAAATAAAAACCAAGGGCAGCGAAAAAGATGCAAATCGAGTCGAGCTCCATAACGAATGAGAGAAAATGGAATGATGAACGAAAGCTGTCAAAACCACGAATTATTTTGAACTTCTGCAACTTGCTTCGACGAGCTAGCTTGTGTTATTGGTACTAGGTAACTAATAAACTAAAGTAGTAGATAGAAAACTCTTTATTGCACACTTAAAACTAAGAAACAATTTATACTAACTTAGGCTGTGTCCCCAGTAGGCAAACAGTGAGCTGCCGACTGAGTGAGCCGAAAATTTGTGGCGAACAGCTACAAACTCAGATCAGTTTGCGTGCGTATCGCAAGCACTGGAACCTGCGAGTCGACCGCTAACTGAGACAGTCGGCGCACGTATCGCTGCAAACTGCGTGCAAACTGCGTACAGTGAGCGCAAACTAGGTAGCAAACTGTGAACACTCAATTTAAAATATATGGAAAGGCGTACTGAACTGATATGCCGCTAACTCAGTCGGCCGCTCACTGTTTGCCTACTGGGGACACAGCCTAAAGCTACTATTGGCGGTATTACAATACATTTCAGAAATAGGTATATATTTTACTAACTTTTATTTCAGGTCATACAAATATTTGTTCTATTATTATTTTTACTATTAATATTTCCGACGGTGGGAATCGAACCCGCTACTTCTTGCACCGCTGGCGGACCTTCGCCCGCCATATGGATCTTACTATTATAATAAATGGGAAAGTCTGTGTGAATGTATTGCTATAAGTAGTCTCCGTAATTACTTAAGTTATTTAAATGAAATTTGGTACGTTTAGTTAAAGACCTAGAATAACACACAGGCTAATAAAATGTTCAAATAACCTCTGGGGGGGTGGTAAAATTTGTATGGAAAATTATTTTTCCTTGGTTCGATTTACTCAAAACTCGGTTTAAATAAAGCAAAAATAAATAACTGAAAAGATTTTTTTATTTTTACAAAAAAAACCTTAACGGCTGGGTAATAAGGTAATAGGTATCTGAAATTTGTTTGAAAAAATACTCTGTGCGAAGCCGAGGTGCGCATCTAGTATAAAGATAAATCCAAAAAGAATTTATCTCCGATGGAACACGTACTAATAACACAGGGTCCCGCACAAAAATTCAATTCGGGCGAAGCCATGGGCATAGCTAGTTGTTAACAAAATTCGAACTTGTTTCACATGTTAAGTCACAATATTAATTTATTACCTCAGAACGTGAATGTGTTAACATGCTAACCCATTGCCCTTAACCTAACATTTGTAATTCATTTAACAGTTATAAGTATTATAACTGTACAACGCCCTTTATACGACGATTCACACTTAAACTCGATTTATTGAACATCAAGTTAAAGTCTGAGAATCCAATAAACATAGAGTCCGGTATGATACATTGACTTATTTTATTACTACTTATTTTATAGTCATATTTATGTTTTTGTACTTAACCTATTTGCTTTATACTCGTATCTTTGAAGAGGTATTGTAAAAGGCTCGATATATCCAATCAAATCCAATGAATAAAGAAAACTTGAATGAAATGTCCTATTTGAATTATCCAAAGCAATCTACAGATATTCAAACAGTCTTAAATACGAAATGATTTATTTGATTATGGATGAAAACGAAGGAATGTACGTATAACCAGGGCCCCAATTCCACTAAATAAATCGCTTTACCATTTCACTTTACCAAAATAGTTCGTGTCAAAATGACAGTGTTAAACTCTTTTTGGTAATCTACTAGCACAAATTTTTTGAGGTTCATTCATAGCTGTGTGTGACGATTACGTTTATGACTACCAATTTGACATTCTAATTATGAAAGTCTATTCAAGCTCAAAAAATAGTAGAATACCTAGAGTAAATGCAAAAACGTCATTTTAGCCATCTTGATTTTATGACGCTATTGAGACATTTGTTTTAAAATTAGTTACTTTCGGCCCCTGGTCTTATTGTGGTCGGCATCTATTAAATTTTAAAAGTAAAAAGTAATAGTGGCATAACTACAATAGTTAGACATATTGTCCAAAATAACCCTGTTTCAGCGTAGTACACACATGTTACATGACGTCTTGTAAAAGATTTGAAAGTGATGTGCCTGAATCATAGAAAGTACCTACCAGCCTTACCACAAAAAACAAAATCACGTCGTAGACACGTCTTTAACAGTTGTTTAGCAAAAGTCATCCTACAAAACCATGTTAAACACGGTGTCTAAGTCGTAACTTTTTTTTGTGGTAAGGCCGTACAATGCCGTACATGTCTTAGTCTTAGTCCTAGATAGTTCAAACTGATGATAGTTATACAATAATAATAATGCTGGACAATCCACAGAGCACCACCTAGCCCAAAAGTAAGCTATTCAAAGCTTACTTTGGGGCTAGGTGGCAAATAAGATCTTCGTCAGTAAGTATGAGCCAACATCGCTCATAAATAATAGATAGTAAATAGTAGATTTAATTTATTAGTTAGCCCTTACTAATATTATAAACGCAAAAACCATTGAACGGACTGTAATTTTGAGTAGACTTAGTTCTAGCCCTGAAATAAACACAGGTTCCTTTTATCCCATAAATCACTTCCCATAGGATAGAAATAGCCTTGAAACGTTTCCATAGAAAAAAACGCGTGCTAAGCCACAGGCAGATACTAGTAAACAATAAAACAGTCGTAACGAAACCTTTATATACACAGTATAAACAGTGGTTTTGTATTGCTTAATTACCTAAAACTTCAGTATAACTGGACAGCCCTTAACGAAGATAAAAAAATCCAGACTAGGTAGTGTTCTCTAAATATCTTTAGAACTGAATTTTCAAAATCTTTCATTTTGGGGACGCTTCCGACTGGTATAGTATAGATATGAATCAATTGAGCTACCTCTAGACTGTTTGCAACCGTCTGCAGTTAGCTCAATTGTTTGTAATCTTCTGACTATCTACAAATTACAATCACTACGTGATATAAACAATAAAGCTTGTAAGAAAACCTAGTAAACTTCGGTTAGATATAAAATTAAGGTCGGAACTACATCGGCTTGGCTTATTGGGGGTTACTGCCCAGTTACTGCCAATATAAAGTACAGTTATTCGAAATGGCCATGGATGCTTTTGCTATCGGGAAACGATAAAATTGATAATATTGTTCGATAAACTGTAAACTTGGTGCCTCTTTCGAAGAACCGTGTTGCAGTCTACTTATGTTTGAATGAATAAATACAAAAAAATAAACATACTAGGTATTATAAAAGGCGGCCGCTGAGAGCGATTTCTCGTTAAAGAGAGTTTCGAACTCGGTCCTAGAAATGCTAAAATTTTCTGTCTGGTGTCTGATCTGGTGAAATGGTGGAAAAAAAGGAAGGCACCTTGCCTTCCTTTCTTCCACTAGTTCAGCAAAGTCAACGAAGATGTGGTATGGAACTAGGCCGGCAGTTTCCGAGAAGGAAATTATTTATTATCTTTTCGAAGACCCCGATTTTATTCTTCCGGAAAAACAGACGCACGAAGTTCTCTCTCGGCCGGTGCTTATAAGAAAAGTGAAGCGGAATTATTTCACTTGACACCGTGTATTTAGTAATTATACTGCGTAAGCCTTTAAAGCCCTGGGTATATTTAAGAAATTAGACTGTTTGCAACCGTCTGCAGTTAGCTCAATGGTTTCAATTGTTAATAATAGTTATAATTTTTTATATTCCTTTAAGAAACTAAATACCTACTTAATATCGCAAAAAAAATCGACTTCGGCGGGACTTGCTTGAATCTTCGAACTTCCTTCAGTACGGGAAGAGCTAACCAACTGCGTCACGGAGTCAAGTAAACCACCCAGTTCAAAATCATTGCGACCTTCTGAGGACTCTAACGCCTTTAGCTCCACCTTCAGGGGACATTGAACTTTATTGACCCTATGTCTATGTGTGTGTGATGAAACAAAAATAATTTTATAGCGTACTTTCGCGCCTTAAACACAGCGACATGGTTTTATGTTAACTTTTACGGTTAGAGGTTTGTGAGTACATATTTAAATTCAAATTCACACCAATGCAATTTATTTTACAGTGACCAGGTGACGGTTATAAATATAAATAATATTTTGAACCGACTTCTATGATGGTTTTTATTAAAAAAATACTTCATTCGTTGACTTGTATACTTCATACAAATACGTTTTCAAATTTTAAAAAACCCACTATTAAGGATAGCTCACAAAGTACCGGTCAGATCTTGGTCAAATTTATATGCGACAAATTTATATTTATAAGCATCTGTTATCAAAAATATACCTACATCATAACATAAGCTAACCAGGGCCCAAATTCCACTAAATAAATCGCTTCACCATTTAAATAGTATCGTGTCAAAATGTCAGTGTTAAACTCTTTGGTATTCTACTAGCACTAACTTTTTGACATTCATTCATAACTGTGACGATTACGTTTCTGACTACCAATTTGACATTCTTATTATGAAAGTCTCTTCAAGAGCAGAAAAAAGTAGTATACTAAATGCACAAACGTCATTTTAATCATCTTGATTGAATGGTCATCACCTTTGTTTTGACATTAGTGGAATTCGGCTCCAGAGCTTGTGTTATGGATAATAGATGACTGATATTGGTACGATTAAGTACCTATATTTCATCATCATCAGTCGTAGTATTATTCTATGTCATGTATTAACATGACATAGAATAATACAATTCATTTTTTAATATATACCGAGAAAACACTCAGAACCCCGGAACGAATTTGGAATCAATTGTTTTTAAAGTAGGTTAGGTATAATTCACATGACTTTGAAGATGTGGTTGATGTATCTCACTTATTATCAAAACAATGTCTGGAACAAGAAATGTTTGAAAACAATAATTTCACTAAAGAAAGCGTCGCCAATCCGTCATTTCGCAGCACGCCTCGTGACCAAGCGATGGGCGATTTGCTAGATTTCACACTGACCGACTGCCTCGGGGTATAATCTGGTCTGAGGGCAGCTTTGTCATGTCTTTGACAATTGTTGATCGCTTTAAGCCCTAGCAATTTCAGACTACAGTTTATGTTAGGAAGGAAAATGAAGGATCATACGAGCAAAGACTATAGTGATGTCTTTATAGCCGTTTTTAAACTCGTCGTTTTTAAATTTGTTTGACTCAAAGAGGTATTCAGTCAGTATCGAAATGCTATGCTAACCAAAGCTCAGTAAAATACAGACATACTCCACTCCACTTTCCACTGGTGCTGGTGGTGGAAACACTATATCTTAAATTATCACGATCAAATCTAAGTGTACGTGTTTTTTGTTCCTGTAACTACATTGTTTAAGTGTTGGCTCGTAGGGTTTTGCGATTGTGAGAAATACCGCATCCGTGTGCGAGATGTCTTAATCTCCATCCTCTCCCGTAAAAATCCTAGAGTGTACGCATCAGTTTTTTTTGTAGACCCGTTCCTTAAACTAATAATTCTATAGACGTTTAGAGATTAGAGACACATTTTAAGACCATTTGGAGGCGTGTGTATGTTGTGGATTCAGGCGCGGATCCAGGGGGGGGGGTCATGGGGGTCATGACCCCCCCCTGGGCTGGGTCCAGGACCTAGGTAGACCACTAATTAAAAATGTTAAACATATGTTTTTTATCACAATACTTATAGATTTTATGTACTTAAGTACCTTAAATATTTAATTAATTTATTATTCATTATTCGGGAACGACAGCAAAAAAAATTGAATTTTACCGCGCCACCACCGCCACCTCACCTTTAATTAGATGTTACATTTCGTGTGACACTGACACTTGCGCGCGCTTTGTTTCGACTAACCGAAGCCTAAACTAGAATCAAGTTTTTTAAACTTACCTACGCGATCAGAACACACTGAACTCATTATTCTAAATATTTAGGTACGGGTATTTATCGCGTTTATTTAGCAATTTTTTTTATTTTGGTATTGTATAAAATTATTTTTTCTTTACGCCTTTTCCCGAAACGCGTTACCTATCACAAGAAGATTCGATCCTGGTCTTTACTTTCAATCCCGGGATTTCGATAAAACACGATCCCGGGATAATTCCTAGATTGGACAATTTAGTAAAAATCAAAGTATCATAATGAAAATCGCTTTTATTTACTTTCAAAACAAAAAGTAAAAAACGTACACACTTAATTTTTAAATATCTAATATTTTTTTAACTTCTACTCTTTTACAGTAGACAGATAAAGAACCTTAATAAACTTAATAAAATAATATTTACCGTGAGTTAAACGTATTGTTACAACCAAAAGGCAAGTCGTTGAGGAAGATTATCGAGAATAAATAAATTTTACAATCATTTTGACTACAACGCGACCGAAGATGCGGTTTAAGGAATGCTCTTATTTCGTGTACCTACAGTTACATAAAAGACATTGTTTGATATTAAAAAGACCTAATTCTAATATAATGTAAGTTCGTTTAGATAAAAAAAGCCTGTTAATTTTTTATTTTGTGTTTACATTAGGTACGTAACGCGCTTCGCTTTTTTATTATTTTTTAACAAATTAAAGAATTTTATTCAATCCTTGAAATCCCGGGATTGGTAAAATTTAATCCCGAAATTTTCGGGATTGAAAATACCGGTCGATTTTTGACATTGATCGAATCCTCTAGTTATCACTTCATTTATTTCAATGGGCACGTTTTTATGGACGTGGAGAAGTGCCAGTCCGGTTAGGGGTAGTTATCGCCTTTCATTCAGATTTAATGATTATGGATTTTTTCCCCTTTTTAGGTATTTCATTACATTCATTGATCTAGGTACGTAACCAGAATGAACGTGTAGTTAGAGAGAGGGTAATGAGAATCGCCTGGAAGGTGATCGTACATGTAGAGGGCGATGAATTTATTAAATTTCTGGTAAATACCCATATGGTAGACAATTTATATAGCTTATAAATGTGGTTAATTAGTTAAAAATAACATGTCAAACACATTATAAGTCGTCGGCAAGGTTTTTCTCTCTCTAATTAGTTTTTCTGTGATCTTGTTAACTTTAAATTCTAAACTGACGTGCATGTATGAAGAAAGTACCTAGTAAAAGTGATGAGACAAGAGGTGTACAAGGAAAGTTGTAAGTGGAAATCCGTTATCTCTGCCTACCCTCTGGGAAACAGGCGAGTCTATGTAGGTATGTAGTTCTGTATAAATTTTAGCGGAGAATAAAAATTGGATTCCGTTTATTCTGTTTGTACTCTTAGCTCTCATTTATGAATTGTCGTGGAGTGGCTTGAAGTGAAGGCGGTTTGGGTCAGGTTCTTAAACTATTTGGATGTGGTTTGAAGGTATTTTATTCTCTACGTCGTCTTCACTTTTGGGGAGTGGATTTTCAACTAAAATCTTTGCTATTTTTCTGTTTTTCTTCAATATCACCTAGAGCTTCAAATAGTTGTCTTCTCCTTATTTATCCTTCATCTTTTTATAGTTAGTCTTTATGAAGATTGTTTTATAATTTAGTTTACACTCTGTCGTGTCTGTCACGATTTTGTGACCTATGAGAAAGCCTTTGATTCCGTCGTAACTTGGGCTTTTCTGGAACCTTTACAGCGGTACTAAGTAGACTATCGTTATATCGAGGTGCTGAGATGTCTGTACGATGCCGCCACTATGAGTGTCCAAGTACAGGGCCAACAGTCTAAACCCATCCAATTACGCAAAAGAGTGAGACAGGGGGATGTCATATCCCTGAAACTGTTCACGAGCGCATTGGAAGATATGTTAAAGACGCTGGACTGGAAAGGTAAGGGCATTAATATAAACGGCGATGACATCTCGCACCTGCGATTTGCTGATGACATAGGCGTAATTGCGGAGTCGCTAGAGGAGTTAAATTGTTAAAAGTAATAAAAAACGAAGCGCTTTACGTACCTAATATAAACACAAATTAAAAATTTTACTGGAATTATTTTTCTTATTTGTTTTATCTAAACTAACTTACATTATATTCGATTCTTTTTTAATATCAAACAATACTATTTGTGTAACTGGACAGGTACACAAAATAAAAGCATTCCTTAAACAGATAATCGACCGCATTTTGAGTCGCGTCGTGGTCAACATTTTTGTAAAATTTATTTATTCTCGATAATTTTGTGAATTTGATTTTAGTTGAATTTCACTTTTTTAAAGTAAATAAAAGCTATTTTTATATGATACTAACTTCGATTTTTACTAAATTGTCTACGATCCCGGGATTATCCCGGGATGGCGATTTTTATCAATCCCGAAATCACGGGATTGAAAGTAAAGACCGGGATCGAATCCTCTTGTGATAGGTAAGGCGTTTCGGGAGAAGCCATAAAGAAAAAAAATCGTCACATACCTACCTATATAAAGGAATTTAAGTACTTACAGCAAGTACTTGCATATATTAATTAAAAACCTACGTTTTACTTGTATCTATGATTATAAAAATTAAATCATAACTTCTTGTGACTTGACCACGACTTTGTGTTGTGACCCCCCCCTGGCACCAAAGCTGGATCCGCCCTTGTGTGGATTGCGTACCCAAGTATACGTTGGCAGCATTTTGATTTGGCTAAAGTAATTTCGCATTTCCGACCGTTCAAAAACTACACAATAATTATACGTATCTTTCGTCACAACGTTGATAATATCTCGAGTGATGGGCTCTTAGCAATGAAGTCGATCATTCAAAGCGTTCGTTCTACGAAATACACAAGACAGAGGAGGTTTACTTGCATTCACCGAAGTTCAGCTGTAGAGAGCTTATAGAACCGCGAAGATGTTATGAAGTCCAGAACATTGGATAGCTCTAAATGTAATGTGCAAGTGGATTAGCTCATTGTGGTTAGTACCGTTGAAATCTCATTAGAGACGCTTCGCTGAGAAACTTACACATCGAGCTGATTCATTGCAATTATAGGGTGAATATAAATAACATGTAAGTAACAAATAATTGCAGATCGTCCATACATTTTTTCTCGAGGGAATCAAACCAGGAATCTTACAAAAGTGGCAATCAAATTAAACTTCATACTTTCTTCTAATATTTATCAAATAAACTTGTATACAAAGGAATTTGAATAAAATCATTTATATTACCTAGCCCTCAGAACTGCTTTTTAGGTGAACCGACTTGTTTGTTTATTTTTGAAATCTGGTACTTTGATGTCCCATATAAAATAATTCTTGATTTGTCCAGTACTTTTTGAGTTATCTTTAATGCATATTTAAATTGACTTCCCCTACATTGATGATGTTCTCATTTTTACTTTAAAACAGTTGGTTTATGATTTTGTAAAAGACGACGAATTATTGCTCTTACCAACGACAAAATATCTTGTAGAAATGTTACCGTCATGGGTAAGTGCCGTCGAAAGATACTTATAATAAATTTGTCGCTTTATCTTCATATTCTCACTCACTTCTTAACAGAAAACAATCAGGCTGATTGGGAAAGCCATTTAGATAGTCTATCAGTGTTCCGACGATGACACTGTGGGCTTTAGTGGTGTCTAATGTTCAACTTATAACAATTTAGTTGACATTTTCACCAATTCAGCCCACATAGGGGTCAAGTCTTTCCGGTCCTTATTTACCCTAAGGCTTTATCCACACCAGGATGGCAGCTAAGGGCAGCAACGTGGCCGCGCCCCATTTTCAAGATTTAAAAGCGATACTGGAAAGTATTTGACGCTGAAAATGCTGCTGCCATTCCGGTGTGAATAGCGCCTGAGTGTCAAGCGTAACAAAAGATGGCAAGTAGCTGTTCGTTCTCTCGTGATCGGATATCGTAGAATAAACACACACCCGCAACAAATACAGTAGGCCAAGCACAGTTGTCTCGGATAGATTTGACTGCAGTGATATCGGACAGTCAGACTTCACTCAATATCCTAGTCTTGTGAGTCCAGCAGTGAATCCCTGGGACCCCACTGTACAGATCGAGACCTAGGCTAACAGAGCCTTACTGAGGGAATACCACAGACATTTTTGGTAGGTTAGCTATTAAATCAAGTTATTGTAAAATTTAAGTAAATGTACTGTGTTTTGACGGAACTGAACTGTGTAAACTGATCCATACCATATCAATACCAGTTGGAAGCGTCCTCAAGACGCTGACTTCGTTACTACGCTGAACGCTGTATGGCAGTGCTGATGCGTAGCGCCAGAGACTCACCACACCAGCTCTTATTTTTTTGTAATTATTATTACTTTTAATTTTTTTCCTTTTTTTGATTGTAATTTTCTCTCACTTACAAATCTATATCTATATATATATAAAAGAAAGTCGTGTTTGTTACAACACTTATAACTCGAGAACGGCTGGACCGATTTTTATGATTTTTGTGTTTTTGGATTTGTCTTCGTCGGGAATAGCATATTATGTATAAAAATATGATATTTGACAAATAAATAAATTTCCCCGCGGGCGACGCTGCGGGGCGCAGCTAGTTTATAATATAAGCACTGAATTTCAAATACATTCGATAACGATGAGACGTATTTTTCTCAAAATCATCTACTCTATGGGCCGATGACATTTTTTTGAATTCCGTAGTTCCGGGTACTAAATGACTGATATACTGAATAAAATACATTACATAGATAGATATTTTTTATTATACATAGAAAACACCCAGACCAACGGAACACATTTCTGCAGATCGTGCACAAATTTGTTCCGAGGCGGGAATCGAACCCGCAACCTCCTGCGTCGCAGGCGGACCTTCGCCCAGCACACCACATCGGTCGTCTACATTGTAGCACTCGCTGTTGCTGGATGGATATGGATCAGGATCACTAGGGGAGGCCTTTGTGCAGCGGTGGACGTGTGTAGAACGATAATTATGATGATGATAAAAAACCGCAGCAAAAAGCCCTGTTCAAAGCGATCTAACATCATCCATCGCGTAGGTTTATTCTTGGAATTAGTTACGGAGAAATAACTTTGCGGCAAATTAATAAAACGCTTAAAAGGAGGTTCTAAAATAAACTGTAAGTAGTAGACGGACTGTTGTATGGCACATTTGATTTAATTTGTAGCACTCAAAAATGTGGCTAGTAAATATAAAAATAAATATAGAAATCGCAGTTATCAAGCTTTTAAGTTTAAAGTTAATGTTCGTAAGCGAAGTTAAAAATAAGCTATTGATTTTAATTTACCAGCTAGGTTGGTTAGTTTGTTGTGACCAATTTGCTTTAATTGACTCTGCCTATACCTACTTACTGTAGAATTGTAGATAGAAGCGGAATACATATCTCTCCGAGCTGGACTCGTTTTATCATGACCTTTTTTGACCAGAATTTCACATTATCAAGAAACGATGTGACCGACCATGATATAACGACCGATGTGTCGTGGCGGGCGATGATGGTCCGCCTGCGACGCAGTTGGTCGATTCCCGTCTTAGGATAAGTGTTTGTACGATCTGCAAATATTTGTTCCGGAGTTTTGGATGTGTACTATGTATAATGAAAATTTATATCAATGTAACTTATTGTATTAAGTATTTCAGTCATTTTGTACAGCTCTGTGTAGTTGGGGCCTAGGGCTATACGATGTTGTGTGGATTGTTCAGCATTATTTATTTATGAATCACAAAGCTCTGGAATACGAGAGACCAAGGATGTTATGTGCCGAAAAAGATAAAAAAATGGTTTAGAATTTTTGGTACAAAATAAGATGTGCGCTTAGTAATTCAAACTTACGAATCTTGTTACAGATGACAGTCAACGCAAGTGCCATTACGTTACCGCTTACTGTAGTTGGCAACGTGCCAAATCCAAGCTCTTCGGTCATCACTGCGGTTAGAATAACTAAAACGGCTGTAGTGTCCTAAAACATACAAGTTATTGTGGAACACGAAAATGTTAATTGGATGATAGAAATACATCTACTCTGCCTACTTACTAGTAAGTAGATATAGGTAGTATTTACTAACAAGTAGTGGTGGGTAGTTACGAACAATGCTGGCCCCGTTTAGCAGAGGCGGTAGCTCCAGTAATCCAGTTATCCCGACTGTGTTAATCCGTCGAAATGTTGAGAATAATAGGCGAATGCGACAAATACCCGTTTAATAGTTATAAATGTAATCACGTAAGATTAAAAGAAGGTATTCAAATTTCTATGAGTAAAAGCGGTATTAAACTACACGATACTCAGGGCCCTAACTACCGGGCCCTGAATATCGTCCAGGTCCGTCCCTTAGGGACCCTAAATCTTATTACACCACTCTTGGTTAAGGTCCCTGAATACCGTGTAGTGTAATACCCCTTTTATCATCATCATCAACCTATATTAGTCCACTGCTGGACATAGGCCTCCCCCAATGAGCGCCATAGCGCCCTGTCTTCAGCTTGACGCATCCAGCAGTCTTTCGCCCCTTTAAATAATTACAATTCTGAATTACTTATTTATTGCACGAAAAAATCTAACATGTAAAACTAGAGAAGTTATGGCAAAGGCAGGCTTAATCCTAAAATAAAGTTATCTTCCAGATAACCTTATTGGGAGAGAGAGAGACAAGTTTTAAAAGTGAGCACGAACATAAGCAGATAAAAAGAGATGATATACTAAACTAAATACACTCGAGAGCAATGAATCCGGGTCACTCAAAGAATCCAAAAAATCTCGGAAAGTAAGCATGCTAGGTTAATGCAATAAATTGTATTTAATAGACAATTTAATACTCCTTAAATGAAAGTATTAAAACTTCTTAGTTATTGTAAAGTTATATCATAAAAAAATCAAATTTGAAAAGGGAACACTGTCGAAGATGGAACTACGAAATTACAGGATTTGTTTTTGCTTTTGTTTGTAATCTGTCATTTATGTTGGTACATAAACCAGGTTGATAGTGCTCAATATTCATTATTCAAGCTGAAATCATGTCGCTTACACTTGAAGAATGCACCAGAATACTTACATTGGTGGAAACCGGCCGGAGTCAGCGCGATACAGCCAGGACTGTCGGTGTGTCGCTGTCAACAGTTCAAAGAGTTCTCCGACGTTACGAAGAAACTGGTTCTAACCTACGTAGACCAGGAACGGGCAGAACTAGGTGTACCACAGCACGAGAAGACCGATACTTGGTGAACACCATGCTTCGAAATCGCTTTCTCACAGGAACTGAACTCACAAATCAGTTTCGACGCCTCGGAGGAAGTAACCCAAGTGCATGGACAGTAAAACGTCGGCTTGCTGAATCTAACTTAAAACCCCTTAGACCTGCAAACGGCCCTAAACTGGAGCGTGGCCATCGTATTTCAAGACTAAGATATGCCCAGAACCACGTAAATTGGAGTATTGAAGATTGGTCGAAAGTTATGTTCTCCGACGAATCAAAATTTATGCTCTACAAGCACGATGGAAGACACAGAGTGTATAGAAGACCAGGGGAAAGATTCAAGCAAGCATGCATCGAAGAAAAAGTAGCCTACGGTGGTGGGTCTGTACTTGTGTGGGCCGGAATTTCCTCTGAAAGTCGCACAGAGCTGGTGATCATAGAAAACGGCTCTTTAACTAGCGTAAGATATGTGGAAGAAATCCTCAACGAACACGTTGGTCCATTTATGGTCAATTTGGGTGAGGATGCTATATTTATGCATGACAATGCCCGACCTCATACAGGTAGGATTGTGAATGACTACCTTCAAGAGATGAACATTACTTGTATGGAGTGGCCAACGCGCAGCCCGGATATCAACCCGATCGAGCATGCTTGGGACGAGCTAGGGAGATGCGTAAAACAACGAAACCCTCCCCCAATCACGCTTCCTGAGCTCAAAATTGCTCTCACAGAGGAATGGGAGAATATTCCCCAAAATCGTATAAGGAACTTGGTGTACAGCATGCCAAACCACGTAAACGCAGTAATGGAAGCACGAGGAGGTAATACGAAGTATTGAAATTCAAGAAAATCGTCATAAAGTTCAAAAATTTCATGTTTCCTATTTTTGTTTTAAGGAGAGATCAGCAGTTTTTTTTCTTTATGTAATTTTGTGTAAATAAAATGTATGGTGACTCATATTTTATTAACTTTCATTTAAGGAGTATTAAATTGTCTATTAAATACAATTTATTGCATTAACCTAGCATTCTTACTTTCCGAGATTTTTTGGATTCTTTGAGTGACCCGGATTCATTGCTCTCGAGTGTAGTAGCTTATTAGGTATATCAGATAACTAGATGAATTGTCTAGTATTTTTTGTTTATTATTTACTAGCGACCCGCCCCGGCTTCGCACGGTTTTATTATACGTATAAACCTACCCCTTGAATCACTCTATCTATTAAAAAAAACCGCATCAAAATCCGTTGCGTAGTTTTAAAGATTTAAGCATTCAAAGGGTTAAGGAGTGAGTAAATTACGAGTGGAAACAAATCAAGTTATCTGTCATTCATGATGGATGTTGCCATCATTCAAAGGATTTCCTGTCTTTAGACCAAAACGGTGACGACTTAAAGCTGAGGAACGACCAGGGAATGCTTGGAAGTCCAATGACATCACCACTCACACTCAATCCACTCTAAAAGGATAAGAGAAGCATAGCATACATAGATAAAACTAAAGTTTATTATTATCATAGATTGTTTATTATATTGTTAGTTTATTTATTATCCACGAGAGTGTGTAAACCTATTAAAAGCGTGTGTGTGAAATGTAGGGGAAAGTAGATAAATAAATGCAACACAACACAATACACTAGTATTGATATGGATCAGTTGAGCTATCTTCAGACTGTTTGCATCCGTCTGCAGTTAGCTCAATTGTATATACTAGTTTTAATTTGTTTCTATTCCTTGATTGTATTTTCGTTGATAGTAAAGTCTGTTGTTATAGATTCATTATGCTGAATAGAAGAAATTTCAAATAAGTAGTAACTTTATTTTTTCAGGTATTTACCGGCAGCTCCTTGAAGTATGAAAGGCTATTAGGTAAGTGAGTACTACATCTATTTAATACTACTTACAGTAATGTTACATATACTACGTCCACGAATACACCTAATACGTATGGAACAAAAAGTATTTTTTAAAAATTTCCAAAAAAAACCTAAAAAAGTTGAGACATCCCAGACTTGTATTGCAAAAAATCTAGAGATGGCTTAATGTAACTTGCATATACCACGTCCATGATTTCGTATTTAGTGTTAGTAGTTCCGTGTCCCTACGGTTGAGTAGGCCAGCGGTGGTACCCAAGAAATGAGTCATTTTACGCATCACGGCCCTTTACGGACGGATAATTACTTGTTTATGACTTTACTGCTTTCGTGTTCAAGAAAATTGTCTTGTCTTACTTCTGTTTGTTTTCTTTTGACGGTCTCATAATTGTCGCTCGGTAAAGGTATAACAGAAATAAATTAATTAACTTAAATTAATTAAGCATTAGCTGGACAATCTTCACAGCATCATCAAATTCCAAACTAAGCAGATATTTTTTTTTTTCTATTTTTGATTGTGTAATTCTGAAATGTATGTCATCGCTTTGCTGGAATTATTTATAGTCCTGAAGGTAGGTGCTATATAATTTAATATCTAGCTAATATTTTGCGTGTAGCACGGGCTAGAAGCACTTCCATAGATAAGTGTCAAGTCAATGACATCAGTAACAATAAACGCCCCCGGTTGATCCGAATGTCATGCAGCTCAACAGTTCACTGCAGCCTTGCCCACGCGCATGTGAGCTTGCACTCATGCTGATTTCTAGATGAGGTGGCACAGAACAGACACACCATGAAGCTACGTGTCAATAACATCAGACATTATACTGCCCTCAGCTGATCCGTATGTCATACAGTTGCACAGTTCACTGCAGCCTTGCCGACGTGCATGTGAGCTTGCACTCATTCTCATTTGTAGATGAGGTGGTACAGAACAGACACACCATGGAGCTAAGTGTCAATGACATCAGAAACCGCCCTCAGCTGATCTGTATGTCATACAGATGCACACTTCACTGACGCATTGCCCACGCCCATGTGAGCTTGCACTCATCCTGATTTGTAGATGAGGTGGCAGGTTATTAGGTAAGTACCAGTTAAAGACGCTATTTGATGAAAACATTCGGTACATACATTTCAGATGGATCGCTCTGCAAACTTCAGAGATAAGGCGGTTATGGTAAATTATTACAACAATGTTAGGTACGAAATTGCATTTTGTTATTTAATTTAATTTATTTGGCTTGTCAACATTATACATTCTAAAACTTTTGTTTTGATAATAAATTGAACACAATTGTAGAGTTCCGTCTAAATTGTGTACTTCTAACAAGCATGCACAATATTTACCAACGGTGTACAAACAACAGCTACAAAAATACAAAAAAAAATAAACCTAACCTAGAAAAGTTCAAAAAACTTTAATGTTCAGACCTCGCCTTATCTTTTCAACCTTATCTTTGACAAGTGTAACAGTTACATCACTTAATGGCACCTACATATCAGAAGCTTACAGGGCTCTTGTATTAAGTACTAGTAAAGTAACAATTTTAATTGCTTTTGTGTTGCCAACAAAGTATTGTATTGTTATTACTGTCGAGGTGCTATGATTATGGCGGAAGTTATATTAGGGTGTATAAACACTTGTTATAATTAATAGTTAGCGATATATTAATTTACTGTTGTTAATTGTAGTTACTCTTAGCTTGCATGATATTTGAATAATGTACGTAGTGTAGTACTATGTAAATTATACAGTCAGCAATTAAAAGTTGTGTGAATGTCTTATTATTTAGGTATGGACTGTTTTCAACCAATTAAAAAAGGATTGCGTTCTTAATTTGGTAGCTTTTTTTGTATTACTCGATATCCCAATGTCTTTATTTCTTAAGGCCTCAAAAATAAGCACTAGACAAGTCATATTTGAAACTGTAAATAATTAACAAATAATATAAGAAATAACACCTATTTTTATTATCTTTATCTTTTCTTAAGGTTGTCTCCGATCTAGATCAAAAGTAAATTATCAAATGATCTGCTTTTATCTCGAGATCCTAAAAAAACAGTACAATTTTTTCAATAGTAAATTTTTATTGGTAGGTACTGAAAAAACTCAACAATATTATAAAAATTGTACCAAGTTTTTGCAAAAACATCAAAATATGTCCTTATAGGTTACAACGTAAGAAGTGGTTAAAATATACAATGATGCCTTCGATATTTATTGCAAAGTCCTATTTACTTAATATACTTACCACGTAGGTATACCACCACCACCAAAAGGACCACCATGAATTAATGACATACCTAACTACTCAAGTACTAAACTCCAATTCAATTTCAAGGATCTTATTTATAAAGCTCACGTACCACTTATGCACGGTGAAAATTTCTCTAAGCTAAACTAATCAGTTTTAGCGTGGCTTTATTTAGCCGAGGTTATTGACCTGACTCAGTAGCTAAGCAAGGTCGGACAGGTTGACAAAATGAGTTTTGAATTAAATCCATTTATTGAAATCGGATTAGAATTGAGAGATATCTGGTGTACTTATAAAAATTATAGCAACGCGTGACCCTCTAGCTGGTGAGTATCTTGCTCAGCGCATCAGCATTTCCATACATGCGTGGTATTGCAGCTAGCGTTGCAGCGTCTTGGGGTCGTCGCGACGACTGGTATTGATATGGATCAGTTGAGTTTCTTCTATACTGTTTGCAATCGTCTGCAGATAGCTCAATTGTATACCATCATCATCATCATCAACCTATATTAGTCCACTGCTGGACATAGGCCTTCCCCAATTAGCGCCATAGGCGCTATGGCGCTCACTGTCTTTAGCTTGACGCATCCAGCATCTGCCAGCAGTCTTTCGCAGACCATCATCCCACCTGGCCGGAGGGCGTCCTACGCTACGTTTACCGGGCCGCAATCGGCAATTGTATATACTAATTTTAATTTGTTTCAATTCCTTGACTGTAACTTTTGTTGTTAATAAAGTGCTTACCTTTATTTATAAAGTCAAGAAAAAAACTTAAACTCACTAAATAGGTTCTTAGTTAACCCCGTACCCTTAAAGTCATTAAATTTGTCTAACTTATTAAAGTAATGGAAGTTAATGATAACGCTATTTAATAGTATAGAATAGACCCATTATCATTAATAACTAAAAGGCTTTCGTTTATCGAAGACTGGACTTTCTTAATCCTACTTCCTACAGTATCTCAATCAGTCGCTGCATCCGGCCGGCCTGAGATCATTAAATACGCGTTAGTATCGAAGACGTGATCTTACTAACAAATGACCCCTGTTGTTTTCAACTGACTTCAAGAAAAGATGTATGACAATGCACGTAAAAAGATATCTAAATACCTCACAGAGCACGGTACCCGTGATCCTTGGGACAGGGATCTTTGATCTTTCGTGAAAGATACCTGGAGTAAGTACCTACTGAAAGTATATAAGTATATAAAGGACCCAAGTTGTTTTAAATCGACTTCAAAAAAAGCTGTTTGACAATGCACATAATAATCTATCTAGATTCCTAACAGAGAACGGTACCCGTGATCCAAAACATCGTTTTTTCCCTAATTAGTAATAATGTTATGGTATAAAACAAAGACTCTTCTCTCTGTCTGTTCCTTTGTATGCCTAGATCTTTAAAACTAAACGCAACGCAACAGAATTGTTTTTTTTTAATAGATAGAGTGATTCAAGAGGAAGGTTTATTATGGATAATATATCCGGCAGGTCGCCAGTATTAAGATATAATGATTTCCATAAGAAACTGCCAATATTTTAATTGAAAATGTTGATTATTCCTGTCATCAATTTAAATAGTAATGACCATACCATACCTGGTGTTCATAAATGCATGAGCTCCCATCGAGCCAGGCAGCCGATCTCCTGTGGTACAGTCTGGAATGCCGCTCCAAAAACCAGATCTAGGTACGTACAGACTAAATACGTAACTGCTTTGCATAATGCACTGCAGGGATGTATTCGAAGCGGAAGAAGAAATATTCCAGGATTAATCTTCATGAAGAATGAGATTGCTTTTTTTCTGTAACATTTCTTGCTTTCTTCTGTCTGGAATATTTCGTCTTGCTTTTTCTTGGAACATTTCTTTTGCTTCCTTCTGGAACATTTCTTCTCACTTTCTTCTCTTCATAAGTGCGTGAGTATGACGTGAATTTATGGACGCAACTCAGTTTTGTCATAGTTACACTAACACTTCAAAGCTATTAAAGGAAATTTAAATTACAATCAAGGAATAGAAATAAGTTTACTAATATATACAATTGAGCTGACTGTAGACGGTGAAAAACTGTCTAAAGGTTGCTCAATTGATCAATGTCAATACCAGTCGTCGCGTCCCCAAGACACTGGCTGCATTACCACGCGGTATGGCAATGCTGATGCGCTCAGCCAGATACTCACCAGCTCTCCGGACCCTACCTGAAAATCAGCGTAGCATCCGGTTAAGCCGAATGCTACACAATGCTCAGGCAGGGACCCTTTTTTACCCTATTTATTGTCGTCTTTTATTTCTATTTATTTACAATGTATATTTTTTTTGTGTAAGTTAGGTACTTAGTCTGTAAGTTTTAAATGGGTAAAAATAAAAATTTTCTTTCTTTCTTTCTTTCTCGATGCATTGACCAGACGCTCAGATATTTTTCAAAAAACCCGGAGAGCCTCGGTACCCCACGGACCTAGGCTCTCGACTCCAAGGGGAGCTAATGCGTAGGTTCTGTTGAGACCTTCATATTTGCGCCTCTTAAGAGCCTCAGCCAAATTGGATGCTGCAATTGTCGTGCTTGAGAGGTTCAAATGGAATGGAGGGAGACCGAGATGTTTGAAAGTGTGTGAGAAAGGAATTTGCCCAATCGGGATGAAATAGGCACACTGATGAATGCGCGCATTTTTCCCTGAGTCAGACCCTGCAAAATACCTACCATCTCCGTACACCTATTAATCACATCGAAATGCAAACTGGAATGGACCTACATTCTAGATTGGAACATTCTAGGCTGGACACATAAGTTATTGTTCAATTAATTGGCCATCATTGAGAATTCCATTGCGGAATGAGTTCGTGTCCTCAGCATGTTTAGTTGTTGAAGTTTTAATTGAAAATACAAGAATTATGACCAGATAACGAACCTCTTCGTGTTCTCCGTTTTATTACTCTAATGAATGAATAAATAAGTTTAAAAACTCTCATAACCAAAATATCTTATAGGCCATCTTTGAATTGTACTTCTGTAGTTGAAGTAAGTTAAAATGATAATTTAATGTTAACAAAATTTAATGTTTACAATCGATTATAAATTCCACGAATTATGGTTTATGAAACTTTATTATCACGTGAATTACAAAAAATCATTTAAAATGAGAACTTAGGGTTAGTTATTGTTAGTAAGTAAGTAATTTACATTTGCTTGACGAGCGTAGAACAAATTACGTGAATTTGTACTCAAAAACTAATTGGCTGGTCACCTCGACCACCTACAAATTATGCAATAATTAAAAATAACTCAAAAATACATCTTGATCAAAATTAAATGAGAGCACGATGTACTAGCTTTTAAAAGCAAAATTAATCATGAAAATCAGTTTTTGTCTATGTCTATTCAAATTTCACCCATATCGTTCTGTAGTTTTGACGTGAAGAGTAGTGTAAAATAAGAAGGAAATAATTGAAGAACCTTGAAGATACAAACAAGTTAGACCAGGTTCCATCAGCGAGGACGGGAAACCACAGGCGATGTCTACAAAAAGTAGATTAAGAGGTTCTTACCCCAGCGGCCATGAGATTAGAAACTGAAGCGCAGTTCAAATGATATGAACTTGACCGTGACGACTCGACTTGAGAATTATTGCCTGATAAATGATATTGTTGTATGGAAACGTTTTAACTCTGTCGGAACTATAATAACAATAAATAAATAATTCCGGACAGTCCACACAACACCATCTAGCCCCAAGCTAAGCAGAGCTTGTGTTATGGGTACTAGATGACTGATATACTTAATACAATAAATCCAAAATAAAAGTTATGTTTTCAAAGATTTGTATAAAAGGTTCGATGGTTTGTTAAATTTGTATGAGTTTTTTTTTTAATGAGATTATATTGAAACTGTCGGAATACGAAAGATGCAAAATGTAAGTAAGCACATTTATTGATTTTTCTAAACTTCCTTCAAGTTGGGAACGATGTTAAGTTTGTATCAGTTTTTTTTACTTGTAATGTGATTATATTGAAACTTTGTTATAATATTTTATGAAACTTACTTTGCGAAACCACCCTTCAAATGGAGGATAACAGGGATGTCTTAACGAATCTTTTACGCAGACGAAGTCGCGGGGTACTCCTCTACTTCTTCTGGACCTTATCCCACGCTAAGTGTATTGCACAACATGTATTTTTTTGTATTTTTCCATTCTCCTCTGTTATCCACCATCTCCGTATTCACACCTTTCTCAAGCATATCATCTTTCACACACTCCATCCATCTTTTCTTCGGTCTTCATCTCCCCTTAGATCCCTCCACATTCAAATCAATTACTACCTACTGCTAGTATAAATATAAAGTTATGTGTATGAAAAGAACTATTGCCGACGATTCACTCGCCTGTGGAGGGAGTCTGAAAGAGAGTCTAAGAGTCTGAGTGAACCTATCTCCTTATTACCCTTAAAATAAGGATAAAAGGGGTGTGTCAAACAAAATCGTTTACGCAGACGCAGTTGCGGGGTTCTGCTAGTCACTACATAGTATAAAAAAGTCGCTTTCTCTGTCCCTATGTCCCTATGTATGCTTAAATCTTTAAAACTACGCAACGGATTTTGATGCGGTTCGTTTTAATAGATAGAGTGATTCAAGAGGAAGGTTTATACGTATAATAAAACCGTGCGAAGCCGGGGCGGGTCGCTGGTATAAATATAAAGTATTTATGTATACGACAGGAATTATTTCCGACTTTTCACGCGCCTATTGAGGGAGTCTGAAAGAGAGTCTAAGAGTCTGAGTGAACCTATCTCCTGATTTCTTCGACAGAAACTAAATGAACGTCGCTCTTGTATAACCTTTGACGTAATAAATTATCAGAATCAGGAACAACCGAGCAACCTTTGAATAAGCTTTCTTCTATTGGCAATATCGGAGTGGCTAGTATGGGTTTACATTACCTAAACTAAAAAATATAATCGCGTACCTGACGTGTAACAAACCTGAACCAGCGTAGCATTCGGCATAGCAATAGTACACAAAGCACACACTATTTTGTACCTGCGGTAATTGTGGCGAAAAAATGCCACGATTCTGAATCTAAATTTCTCCAAAAAAAGAAGTTTCAAAGATTGGATCGCTGCTATAATACGAAAAGTAGTTCCTCTCTAATCTGGTGAGGTCGCAAGACCAGAGAGGAAGGAAACGAAGACCAAAATAGTTTTTGTAAACTCATACTAAATGCTCAGCATTGAAACAAACAATAAATCAGTGTACAGCTCCCGTTTCTACTATAATTTAGTTGCGCTTCGTCATGTTGTCAATATGGAAGGAAAGCGATATCAGTTAGCCGTGTTATTTGCACAAATATTGTAAAGCTGCTGTATTACGAAATATTGAAATGCATTCAACGCTTCAATATTTCGAATTTCAAACTTTGCGCAGCTTGTAAAGGGAAGTTAATGATTAAATGTTCGAATCGTTATAGAATATTTGGTAGTTATTACTAATTCATGAATCCACAATTCCCTAGTGAAGCGTCTTAAATATATGTTTAATTCATGATGATGATTGACTTTTCGGCCACCGCGTGGTCTCAACGAGTAGCCAAGCTCATTTAATTACTCTCTGTAATGCACATTTCGCCTCCGCCTCTGACGTAAAGGCCAGTTTTCCCAATGTCCCTTTCATAATTTAAGTTCTTTTCTATAAAGCATTATTCGTATTCGGTTCAAAGCTTAATTTCGTTTGCATTTATAAATAAATAAATTTATTAATAATATTAACTCGTATTTCTATACCACTACACACGGGAAGCGATTTATGAGATGAAAAGTAGCCTATGTGTTATTCCAAGGCAAGAACTACATATGTACGTCTATTCAAAATTTCAGTCCGATCCATTCAGCAGTTTTTGCGTGAAAGAGGAACAAACATCCACATAAACTTTCGCTTTTATAACAGAAATGAATAATGCTGGACAATCCACACATACCAATATCAGTAAGGATGCTATTGGTAGGCTTGCAAATATTGACTGCCATTCATTCTATTAGAAATTGACTGAACTCTCGATTTGGTAAGCAATTATAGGTATTATCATTGCAGGAACTGAGATAAGATCTGCAACAGCTTGAAAAGTGGTGACACTGCATTCGAAATGTGTAAACCGAGCATTAAATTACCATTTCCTTGTTGGCTGGAGCATGTTCGGAAATAAGCTAACAGTTCGGAACTAGACATGTCGATATATGATTACGTCTTTAATAATCCATTTACCTAAAATTTATAAATAGATAGGATAGGAACTAAGGAACACAAAACTCGATTTTATCTATAACATCCACTGCCCGCCGACACATGTGCTCCATTTCGTACATACAACACTGACCTAAGTATCACACTACAATTTCAATTCCTTCTGAACTATAAAAGTTAGAGATTTAAATAAAAACTAATTTTATCAAATGATCTTTATTAACAACGAAAATTACAAGCTAGGAATAGAAAAATTACAACTAGTATTTACAATTGAAACCATTGAGCTAACCATTACTTACCTATTCAAAAAAAAATATCAGCTTTCTTTGATACAATAGTAAACTATACTTAGGTATTTTTATATAAAATCCCTAACTTATATATTTCAAAAAATAAAATTGTGAATCTTAGTTTTTCAGGCAAGTGTAGTTTGTATCTTTATTCTTTCGTGTTACGTAAGCATTGTAAGCAATACCATCAATACCATCTATACCTCTGCCTGTTTGCGTACGCGCTAAATACACAATCTAATTTGTATGCACAAAAAGTTATAACACCTTTAACAGAGGCTGATCGTCCCACATCCGTCAAATAACCTTTTCAAACGTCAATAAAATTACTCCCTATGTCAATGATCAGCCTCTATATGGAAAGTAACAGTGAACCATATTTAATTCAAAGAGGTGATCCGTAGAAGGAATAGTAACAAGAAATGCAGATCATTTAGATAGCGACTAGCGACATAGGAAGGTGGGACACTAGGGTTGACATTTATCCGGCTTTTGGAGATTCTATTCTTTCTATTCGATAGTAAAAAGCACCAGCACCAAGCAAGGATGCACTCCGGCCAGGTGGGATGACGATCTGCGAAAGACTGCTGGCTTGTTGAAGACAAGGCGCAATGGTGCTCATTAGGGGAGGCCTATGTCCAGCAGGGGACTGATTAGGTTGATAATGACGAAGGCCATGCATCTGGCGTCTTGGGGATGCTTCCGACTGTTCTTTATTTTGATTGTTTTTGTCTTTGTAAAAAAAGAATTTCCGACTTCAATTGTGAGGTTAGTCATTAACATTATGCATACAAAAATTATTTCACCTTTCCCGTCTAGTCTTTTCCGTCTTTCTTTTTACTGCAATCAGGTCCGACTTTTTACTCAATCCTTAGCAGGGTTTAATATAATCAAATGTTCACTTTCGACCAGCCTACGCAAACCTAGCCACTTAGTCCTACAGGTCCTGGATATTTATCTCACTTTCACTGTTCAAACATTACGAAATGCATATTGATTTGAATTGATCAGTTGAGCCATAGATAACGGGTCTTTATCATGTTAAGTGCCTATCAATGGCCGTACTTTGGACTTCTAAATACCCATAGTTCATACGATTAAAATTTACTAGTATTTATTAATAATTAATGACAACTGATTTCCACTTCACAGTTATTCATAAAAATAAAAGTAATAGGGATTATCTTATCCGCAACAGTTTTGCTATCGGTGCGGCTTGTTTACTAAATGATAATAAGGGAAAATAGATTATATAAAAGTGAATTTAATTAAAGTTACCACTTTAATTTATTTAGTTAATTGCCTTTTGAATATGTAACTTTATTTTTCTATGTCCAAGAGTCCAGAAATGTAAGTTAGGTCTAACGAAAGAAAAAAAGCAATTTGAGTTTTGAATTTGATGTCGGCATTTTTCAGTCCTTAAACTTAAAAAATATTTAAAAAATATAGAGATACTCACACAAAAGTCTGTATTATTCAGATTTCTTTGGATACCCACTGTTTGTATGTACTAGGTGTTCTAAGCTTTCAAAGTCAAGAGAGAATCAGAGAGCGTGTCAAATAGTTCGTTTATGAGAACTTAACTAAAGTGGTACTTGGAGAATCGTGCAAGAAATATATTCCTAGCAATAATTTAACCACACGTGTGTAATGGTTAGCTGAATTGGTCCTAATGCGACATAATAGACTCTAAGGGTAATGTAATAAGTCTGAGATTTTGAGCCCAAAGGCCCTACGCGTTGCAACGACAGGGCGTAGCCGCAGAAAATGAAAGCAGTATTTATTAGGAGCATGTAGACATGTGTCTATTCTATGTGATAGACTTTATGTCTTGATCGAGGTGATATCACGCATTATGTCAATGTTGTTGAAAATTAATATTAATAATCGATATTTAACCCTTGATTACATAAACATTAGTCTCACAGGTGAGACGGTTCCCGCGCATTCGTTGTTTAGGTATGTTCTGGATACTACCCCTCCCCGTAACGGTCAGGACCTTCGAAGTTTAGTGTTTTAGTGCCCTGTGCGTTTGAATCATGTCCGGACGCATTTTACTTCATAACACACCCTTTGCTTCATCTTAACTTGGGGTTAGATGATGCTTTGTGGATTGTCCAGAATTAATTATTTTTAGTGTTTGTGTTCGGTGGGATGACGACTGCAAGGAGGTACTGGTTGCGGCAAGCTGAAGATGACAGGAAACTCTTGCTCTGGATCGTTCTTGGTGCAAAGGTTTGCGATTGCTATTCAGCGTAGTAATGCTGCAAGCATTATGGGCACCTTTGCGCCGGGAATGGTCAGGGCGGGTTATTTAACTACTAATTCTATATTATATTCTACCTATAAGTATTATGTTTCTCTACCAATTTTTTGTAAAAATCATACTTAGGTATTCTTTGGCACCACCTCCACGTAGGTAGTACGATAATTAAAATAACCAATCATGATCACAACTACCTACAATTCAATTAAATCCTGCCCTTGACACACGCATACTTGGTAGGTAGGTAAGTACTCTTGTGAAATTGAAAAGAAGTTGAACAATAAAACTGATGATGCTATTGATATTGACTCCTACACTGAATTGTGTGTTGGGCAACATTGAAACAAGTGAATGGGAACGAAATGTTTGGGAGGTATCGTTTATCATTGGCGATCTATTTGTCGTAATGTCACGTGGAAAGGCGAAATAAAAAGAAATAACAGTCTATAAAGTAAAGAAGATGTGATTCAAGACGATGTAGCGTGGTAGGCGAAGGTCTGTCTGCGACGCAGGAGGTTGGGGATTATGGGAGGCCTATGTCCTGGGCCCGAATTCCACTAAATAAATCGCTTCACCATTCCAATAGTATCGTGTTAAACTGACAGCGACTTTTTTTGGTATTCTACTAGCAAAAAATTGTTGAGGTTCATTCATAGCTGTGACGAATACGTTTATAACTACCAATTTGACATTCTAATTATGAATGTATCTACAAGCGCAAAAATAGTAGAATACCAAATGCAAAAACGACATTTTAGTCATCTCGATAGTATAACGCTATTGAGACCTTTGTTTTGAAATTAGTGGAATTCGGCCCCTGCTCTGAACTAGTGTAGGATGATGATGACGATCCTGCTAGAGCAGCGGTCTGTAATACAATGTTGATTTCATTTATATCGAGGTATGCTGAAATCATTCTTGTCAACAGTTGCATAGATTTCAGAGCGATATTGATTCGGATTTTCGAAATATGGTAATTTATCTCGCTCTGCTTGACATGGTCATCGATACCATTATTTTTAATGGTTATGATAATAAAATGATTAGTTTCGGCGGATCCGCTACTTTACATCGAGAGCCACAGGTTGCCGACATCATAACATGACTGATGGTTACAAATGATTAGGTACCTACACCACGATCAAATATCAGTCTAACAAGACCCCAAAAATCTGGGATATGAGTACATTTTCTTTTTAAAATATGTACAACATTCTATTGAATGTTCACCAAAATCGGGCTGTAAAATGACTTTGCAAAAAGCAAGGTATTAATGATATTTAATCGAATACTATGATATGGTTTTCGCATCTCACGTATGCTTGTAAATCAATAAGTTGCTTATTAAACCAGCTGTTATGTAGCAAGTAACTGCCGTATTTGCTTTAACAGATTTTAAAGCAGATGCTTCTTTTTTAATGTTTACTTGTCAAAAATGAAACTGGCGATAAATTCGCTGTTGCGGCTACCCCGGTGGCTAGTCGAGACGTACATTATTATTATAGTTCACAAGTGTGCGCAAACATAAAAAAATAAATTAACGAACAAACCTAAATAGTGTCCTAACAAATGTGATATAAATAAGAAAATAAATAATTTTGTCAAGAAATCCCGGAACAAATAATTGGTCTAATTATTTGTTCCGGGGTTCTAGGTTTTTAATAATAATATAATAATTCCAGACCGTCCACACAGCATCATCTAGCCCGAAGCTAAGCAGAGCTTGTGTTATGGGTACTAAATGACTGATATACTTAATACAATTCATTACATAGATAGATATTTTTTTTATAAATACATAGAAAACACCCAGACCAACGGAATAAAAAATCATCTATTTATTAATGTATAGTATTAAGTATATCTGTCATCTAGTACCCATAACAAAAGCTCTGCTTGGGTCATAGAAATCAAAATAACATGGCTTGGGTCTACATGACGCTGTGTGGATTGTCCAACATTTTGTTATTATGACAGAGAGGTCTACCTTGTAGCCCAGACTCCACTGGGCCGAAGTGAGATTCTAGTAGCCAAAACTTGTCCATTATTAATTCATTTTCACGACCGGAGTAGAACCAACGGCTTACAATTACTGAGTAAGAGTGCAAGCCAGTTTTCTGACTCCGAGCTGCTACGTTAAATTTTATTTCTAGAAAATTCCATCAAGTATCTTGTCTATAGTCAGTCAATAGTCCAAGTGCTTTATTTCCTTAAGACCTTATCTACATTACTATCAGCGGTGGAAAGCCATCCTTATGTTCTTATTTCATCTAAAGCAATTTGAGCTCAGTTACTTGAGATATTACCACTCTTACCTAACTAAGCATCGTCGTGCACGCCATAATGAATTTTCTTAGCGTGTCTATCATAATTATTTAATCATTATGGAAGAAGGGAAGTTATTTGTGTAATTCTATTAGTTTTTACTCATTGCTTAGTGTAGAATGTAGATGCTATTTTACTTTCCTGTTACGGTTTTATTGAGAGATGATATCTGGGATCTAAATGTGTTTGCAGGTGTTAAATATAGGATTTACCTGCCTTCCTTACGAACCTGTCTTACCGTTAAAAGTAACTCAGTGAGATATGGAAAGAGCTATGCTTGGAGTTTCTCTGAAGCATAGAATTTAAATATCTGCAGCTCTTACAAATATTGGTTCCTAGGAGGGAATCGAACTCGCAACCTCTTTCGTCGCAGGCGGACCTTTGCACTCTGCGGTCGTCGTTATAAATAAAAATGAGTATAAATGAATAATAAGTACCAAAAATAAGTTATTTTCAGAGTGTTTCATATGTAACCATCTCGCGTCGGGATATTAACCTCCCACGAATATATTTAAAATAGATTAATATAAATTAAACCAAGTAGGTTCATCTAAAATTATCACCTGTCACGAGCCACTCTTTGATATGTCACTTTGACAGATCATTAACACCTAAACTGCCAACTTACTTTTTCAGTCCACAGTGGCGCTAGCATCGACTTTCCTCTTAAAACCAGAGAAACAATCAAGCCCTGTCTATTTCCCTATCCCATATGCGTTATCCCAAAATATGCAATATTATTCAGAATTTTGGGAGTTATTCATTGATACTATTTCGATTATTGTTATGCCCATTATTCTTGCCAATATCCGAGAAATTACATCTAAGTTCCAAATTTGAACACTCGATGGATAAGTTTGTGACATTTCTATCTTAGTGTTTCGTGTCTATTTCTGTCTACTTCCCATTTGTCTTGGAATGTTCTGGATGTGTTTTGACTGTATTTGAAGTTGATTCTAATCCATTCACATCCTTTCTTCTAATCCTTTGGAGACGGAAATAAGGGTTGCTAGGTAGCACGTTGTTTTTATCCTTGAGCAAACATTTGTTTTGCTTACATGTACCTACAGAGAGCTTCATCAACTAGTACTTTTGTTTCAAAGTTTCGGATGTTCTCAATTTGACTGTATTTTTATGTGTGTTCATTATTGTCTTACGTACTTTTTTCCCAATGTGAACCATGTAGTTTTAGATGATTTTTTTATTTGGAAGCTGATGCTTCATGTTTAGGTAATTTTAGAGTGATTCTTTTATAATAATTGCGTATTGTAATACTTTATTGATGATAAAGAGGTAACTACACATAAAATAAATTGACTCTAAATTTTTTTACAAAAAATTCTGTTTCAAATTTTGAAGTATAAAAACCAAATTATTATTTGTAGCGATTACTTTCGCTGACTCAGCCACTGATCATTATTTTGTTTTAGTTCGTGTGTTCATCTCTAGTGAATGCAATTTTCTTGTAAGTTTTGTAGGTTAGATTAAACATTAATTACGAATTCAATTGCATTATTTGTGTAGGTACGAGTAAGTATTATGAAATTCAATCGGCCATAAATATAATTACCTAAGCTGAGGTTAATCTCGTATCATACTAGGTAGTTATTCCGATCTGTGTGTGGTAACACTGGTAACTTGGCGAGGCAGTTCGAACCCATCCCATATCATGGTATTAAGTAATTTGTATCAGTTCAACGTAATAACCGACAATAAAAACCGTAGCATGAATCTAAATTACTGTGATGCAATAAGTAAAATCATAACCTCTGCTATTAGATAAATCAACAACATACCAATGTTACTTTTATTCGAACAAAAGTGATGAAATCAAAATAAGAACGCCGTGAAAGTGCCTTCATCAATTTCCGCAAACAAAAGGTGATGTTCCAAATCTAAATTGTGCGAATGAAAAGAGGTTTTAATTCAGAGAGATTGAGGTCAAACGTCAAAAGAAATGTCAAATTGGGGCAGTATTTTGCAAAATGTTTAGTAAAAAAATATTTTTCCAGATTCAGCTGACATTTTGAACAATCAAAAATATTATCATGTTTAATAGTGTGTTCTTTTTCGTAGTTAATGAGGATTGAGGATTTCATCATCTCCTTCCGATTGCGCCGTAAGATTTATAACAGGAAAAAGGCGGGGAAAATTATTTTGTTTCTTTTTAATTTGATTTGACAGCAGGTCATTCGGACACGGAAGTTGCAGCTAATTGGCGACAGAGTCGTCGACTTTTTAAATCTTGCCCAATGATTGATAAAGTTTCAAAGTTATTTTTGTAAATAGTTTTAACGTTAAATCTTTCACGGGCCATAGCATTTTAAATGTAATAAATAGTTCGAGAATGCACAGTACATGTTGGTTAAAAGATGCTACGAATAGATTTATTATAGATGATTTATAAATCCGCTTTTCGCTTTTTTTGTTTTTTTCTGAAATAAAAATAACTTACTAATTCTGAAACATAAAATAACTGAATTTACTGAAAGGAGCATTTAATCCAGTCGAAAGCCTTATCGATGGCGATGTTTGTACATACACAGTGAAAAATTCGAGCACCAACTTATGACAGTCGTAACAAGGACAAACTTACTTTTGACAGTTCTTTGATTGAACCCAAGACAAGTCATTCTCGTAACTCAATATCAGACTGTTAACAGTTGTGTTATGAAAAAACTTTTTCACTCACTAGACTTTAGCTTCTATCTCGCTTACACGTACAAAAAAGAATGAGATACAATACTCCGTTAAAATAATCTCCGTCAAATCTCTCAAAACCATTCGAAAACTAAAATCGTATGAAACGAATATTCTAATAGCCTATGAGCTTGAAACTATTCAACTTATTAAACTATGAAAAAACGCATGAAAAGAGACGGAATCTTTTTTCGTCTAAACTAATGCACAACTGGTACTAAGGACTCTAAACATCAAAACTACCGAGAAAAATATTGAAGCCATTTCACGGATCATATTTCATTTCAACACACGTCTCGATTCGGAAACATTTATTACGACAGAAAGCATTCGGGTATCCGATCCGATACATTTTTATGCAATGCGATATAATTTTTACGGTCCAAAATTATTTATGGAACTTTCGGTAGTTTCCTGTCAGAAGCTTTTAGTTAGACTGAAGATTTGCTGTTTATGGACTTTATTACATCATCGTCATTATGTCAGTCGTTGACGTTTTGGTCTGTTGATGCGTTTATGGCGTAAAGAATCCTGACTACATTTGTTGACTGTGTGAAAAGTATTGGGAATAAATTCAGTATATAAGGTTGATTTAATTTTCGCAGTGGCAACACCGTTATACAATTTATATTGGTCTATCTATCTATGGTGATCACAGAGAGATGACGTTAATCATAGCCACGAAAATGTCTCGCCCTGTTTTATATCTTCCGTGTTGTTCTAATTGGTTCTATTCGTAGTCCCTTTAAAGAAAGTTAGTGCATTCTTTATGGCTTCCTGTAATATTTGGACACCTCCCGTTAACCTGGTTACATGGAAATTTCATTAAAGTTGAAGGAATCCTAATTTTGGTGGTTTCATGTGAATATGGCAATTATTTTAATGATTATTAAGGTTATCCTGCATGACAGGAAAAGTGTATAATATTATGTTTTTGTTTTTATGAGTGCGTCACCCTTTTTGGGTTAATTTCTAAGAATTTTAATCACATCCAAAAAACAAAATCCGATTCAACGTAACGTTTTTAAGCTATGGTGTGGTAATAAAATGTAGTAAGTAGGTACCTACCTATTCGATAGTTTCTAAAAGCACCCTAAAATATTCATAAAAATGTAACACTATTAAAAAATATGCTTTATAAAATTAAAAGCTTGGCAAAATTTTAAAAGCTATAAAGAACAATAGTAAAACTAGACACCATTAGGCACTTAGTTACCAGTTGTTACAAAAAAATATACCCAAATAAAACCAAGATAAAGCATAGATAATCTCTCTCGCCATCTGGAACTAAAGGATTATTTTGAGGCGGATCGTTATATTTTACGATCACTCCTGAAAGTCGTTACAGTAATCACCTGGTTATGATTCAGTCATACAATGTTATGTTATGGAAAGATTTATAACACAAAATGTTGACGGAATTACACGGAAAGATGGACGAAAAGATTTGGAAATATCAGTCCATTTTGGAGATCAAAGGTGCTTTTATATTAAATTTTTGGTAAAAGCATGGCGCCACGTGCGTCGTCGCACCGCCCGCCATCATCTAAGAGACATTCCATGTTTTAGAATATTGAAATAGTACCTAAAAATTATCAATCAATGTCATAAATGCTGAACAAAGTCGATTATAAAAACAAAAATACCCACACATAAGAATACTCCGACATATTTCTAGATCATCTTTAGAACCAATTGGGTTACGATCGCTCTACAGATTTAAAAAGTCAAATGTTCTTGGCCTTACTACCATATAAGTGCTACTCAAATGGACGATATTTTATCAGACTGGGGTTGCCAGAATGATGCAGCTATTTTCCCAAGCTATAATGCAACTATACCAAGTGATTCAGCGCCATTGCCATACAAATCGGCCTCTATGATCGAGCAGCCCATCAATCTTCTTCGATCACAGATAATTCTGCATTTCTTGAAAGTGGACTACAAAGTAACTGGCATATAGGAGAGCCTAAGGCTGGACTATGATCGCTACCGATAACCGCTATTGTTTGAGCGGTTTATTGTGCTTTTGAATGGGTATGGTTAAGGATATATGTGCCTATGTGGCACCTTCTTCTTCCACGAGTGGAATAAAATTGAAGCAAAGATAAAATCAATTAACACCGTATTTCTTAGATTATTTTGATAATGATTTATATTTTGACATAAGTTTTACTTGTTTAAGTGCCCAATTTGTAAGCCAAAAGTAATAAACTTATTGATTTCTCATCGCGCACGACAAATGAGGGACCGCTAACAAAGGAACTAAGCGTTAGTAAAAGGACGGACAAAGTAGAAAATCTAATACTAATCATTTTTAACTGTTAAAAAGGGGGACTTTTTACCTATATTTTAAGTGATGCTTTGATTAGCCAGACCTATTGTCTCGTTCAAAACATAACGGACCTCAGTAATTCCAAGCGATACCCATTCCCATTTCTCTAAGGCAATTAGGGCTCATAATTGTGATTGTTCTTGGCTGCCAGCGAACAATTTATAGCAAACAATAAAGAAAACGGGTCTCTTATCGAGTTTGTATGGAAATTGTGCAGTGAATGAAGGCGTTTGCATGGCCTGATAAATATGATGTATGAATTTCAAATCCTAGTCCTTGTTTCTATATGAATAGAACAAAAATCTGTCTAGAAATAAATTTTATCAATTTCATATAATACTAGCAGCTCGCCCCGGGGATCGCACGGGAGGACATATATTTTATATACATCTTAGCATATATTTTGGATAAATGTGGAGTAAATGCACTCTCACTCCCCAAGTTGCGCATTGTTTTGCGTGGGGCCACACCGGCACCGAATGTATACAGACAGACACCGGATTAAACGAGGTGTACAAATCCAAGTCTATCTCATTTCGTTGTCATATTATTCACCATTTAAATAAGGTATCTACTTTAAAATATCAACATGAAGAAAAATTCAGTTATAGTAGTAAAAAAAATTAGATTGGCTGTGTTTTTGATATAGTTAATACTTAGATAATTTGTTTTTCGGTTTCTTATCGATAAATACATTTATGTCGTACGTATACGTTGTACGTATGTATAAGTTATTTATTTACATCTCAGGTTCGATACTATACGTTGCATGTCAAATAATTATAATTTGTTTTTTTTAGTGATTATCAATGAAACCGATCGAATTGAACCTGTCTTATATTTACAATTGAAACTAAGCTGATCTTTTGTTTGAAGATTGAGCTAAGTACCTAAGTTATCCCATAACTTATTTAATCTAGGCTTAAGTCTATGTTGATTTTGAAAAAGGTGAAAGGAAGCTGATTATTATTATCATGTGACTTCCTGTTTGTTTTATTTTATCGGGCAATCATCTATCTTTCGTAAGCCAAGCACAGCGATTGTTGTTTAGGGTAGACTCTTCAGTATACTAGACAAAATGACATTGCATAGTCATGCATTGCGTAAATTATTAAAGTTGACGGAATCAATTTCAAATAGTTTACGTATTTGATAATAATGCGATGTAATTTTTCTCTTATACTATACGTTGCGCTCTACCTATGTCAGTTATGTACCCTCTAGTTTTATTTTTCCTATCTATCTTTGTTTTCATCTAACGGATGGTGATTCTTAGTTCTTTAAGACGACTAATTTGTAGGTGAAAGTATTCTAAATAACACACCTATCTTTTGTCATTAACGTTAAACCCACATAAAATAATTGAAAATGACACATTGAAGAATTCTATTTTGTCTTTATTAATTCACTGTGTTTTCACGTTCTTTTCCACAGCCATGCTGGTGAAAATATTCACGTATGCTAGTTTTCTACACAACATTAGTCGCACCATAGTAAATGTTCTCATTAGAATATGTGTTTCCCCAAATTCCGTGGTAATAGAGAAAATTGCCATTAGCCATGGTATATATGGCTATTTAAACACCTAATAACCACAAAAAGAAAATGTTACAACACTTATTTATAACAAAAGGCACGTGCTAAGGCAAAAAAAAAAACAAAAAAAAAACAATTTTAGCGCGAGCTTTAAGGCGTAGATAATTCTATGAGGTATCTCTATCTGCTCTGTGGAACTAATTTCTTGTTACGTGATAGTTGTAAGAAAAAATTGGAAAATTGACAGCTCATCTAAACGACCGAAAAAGTGAAACTTGTTGGTGAACCAGCGTATTCCACCATGTTTGTTTTTGTTCTTGGTATCTTACTTGTCGAATTTTTATTTATTTTGACTTACCCCAAAGTTTTCCCCTTTATACCTTACCTAGATTTAGTTATTTCGGTACTTTATGTAATATCTACCAGTGCCCCGAAGTCAATAAAATTTTAAAAAAGATAGAATCGTGCCTTTTTCAGGAAAATTTAAGAAAACACTGTATCTTGAGTTATGTGTTTCAGGATACTGAATTTGTAACGGTTCTTGAAAAACATAGCATTGTGGTTTCACATTCAACCCCTTATGATGCGAAACCAAATCTTCATGGATTTCATTTTCGGCGTTGTCATATTGACATTGGCTGACATTGGTTTACAATAGGAGATCAGCTCATTCATTTATTCACCCTCACTCATTCTTACCACTAGCTTCACTACATACCTAGTATAAAACAAAGTCGCTTTTTCTGTCCCTATTTCCCTATGTCCCTTTGACTGCTTAAATCTTTAAAACTACGCAACGGATTGTGACGCGTTTTTTTTAATAGATAGAGTGATTCAAGTGGAAGGTTTATACGTATAATAAAACCGTGCGAAGCCGGGGCGGGTCGCTAGTAAAGGATATTTTAATCTTCAAATGCATAACGTTGTTTTATGACAAGAGGCTTATACTCAATGATGTAAGGAGTAACGTACTTAGAGATACTAACCTAGTTTAGGTTGGTGTCAATAACGTAATAATACGCAGAGCATAGTGATTTCATCATAGCTACATCCACCATCTAGCATCAAGATGACATACTTCCATTCAAAGTGTCACGTCGACCTTCAATTCAAGATACTGGATTCAATACCCATGATATTATGTGCCCATTGCTTTGTTATGTCATCATCTTAGAGTATCGTATGCAATATCAATAGTGTGAATAAATTTGGAGACAGTTTTATGACAAGCGTATCACTTGAAGATAATATCTCATACTAGCTTACCCTTGCTGCTTCGCACGTGGTTTTCCTATATGAACAGTAGGCAAGAGTCTATATCATCATCATCAGCCTATATAAGTCCACTGCTGGACTTAGGCCTCCCCTAATGAGCGCCATAGCACCCTGTCTTCAACTTGCCGCATCCAGCATCTGCCAGCAGTCTATATAGTATTGAGGTATATGGAGAACGACTACTTTTTACTAAATCTCTACGCCTGTATGTTATTAGCACCAGCAGTCATACCAGTCCACTTTTGAACCAAGGCCTCGCCTAAAAAGCATTCTATAAACTCTTTTTATAGGATAGATGTTATAATTCAAGATCAAGTTCTTGACGTTTTGAATTCTGGACTAGGTCTCTCTTGTTCTCAAAAATTTTTACCCAAACATGGTGTGAAGAAATAACTAACAAATTTGAGATTACAGATAAGTCGTTTTATAGATAAGTTGTTTATAGACAAACATCCAAACATACTCATAATATTAATCAGAGAGCCATGTGAAGTGATTAGCATAACTGGTAAGTATACGTTTAGCAAGTTCTTAACCTCTATTGTGAAGCCAGTTGAAGTTGTTGTGACAAAACTTAATGAGCAAATCGATTACAATATCACTATCATCATCATCATCATCAGCCTATATTAGTCCACTGCTGGACATAGGCCTCCCCTAATGAGCGCCATAGCGCCCTGTCTTCAGCTTGACGCATCCAGCATCTGCCAGCAGTCTTTCGCACATCGTCATCCCACCTAGCCGGAGGGCGTCCTACACTACGTTTGCCAAGTCGCGGTCTCCACTCAAGAACACGTTTACCCCAACGGTTGTCGGTTCTTCGCGAGAAATGGCCGCGCTAATATCACTATAGAGAGATAAATTCTATAACACTTTCCATATAAAGATTCTACCATATCAATCTATTGCATTCTACAACACGCCTATGTTCAGCTGTGGACTGATATAGGTCGATAATGATGATTTTACTACAAAGACAGGAAACAACAGGCAGAAATGCTAAGAATTGAGGAAGGCAACCTTATGATAGACTGGACATGACAGAACAATATAGACGGTGGCACTCATATAAATACATTAAGATAAAGAAAATTAATAATAAATAATACCATACCAATACATTCGGGTTCAGGTTAAAATTTTGAACAGACTTAGTTCTAGCCCTGAAACAAATATAGGCTACTTTGCATTCCGTAAATCGTTTTCGTTTAGTTTCCATGGGATATAAATTCTCGTTTCCATAGAAACAATGCCGCGGCAACTAAAAAAAAATAAGCTTTCAAGAATTCGAAGTCGGTTTAATATTCGCCAAATTATTTATATCGATCATGTTCAGCCGTAAGTTTTCCTTAAATTAATTGATTTTAATTTATTTTCAGGTAAGAGCTGCGTAAGATGTCATCCACAAAACTAAGACATAGGTAAGTACAAAAAAGGTCTTGCGCAGTACCTCGCTATGTTAACGACTGTGAAGAGTTAATTTTACCTTACCTAATATGTTTTATGTTTGTGAATTTTACCTTATGTGTCGACATTAGAGCCCGTAATAATAAACAAGTAGATTATGAAATACACTGCTCGGAACTCAACTATATTTCTTTACGTTACCAAAATAAGCACGTACGTAAGTTTAATCACTACATAGTATAAAACAAAGTCGCTTTTTCTGTCCCTATGTCCTTATGTCCCTTTGAATGCTTAAATCTTTAAAACTACGCTACGGATTTTGAAGCGGATTTTTTTAATAGATAGAGTGATTCAAGAGGAAGGTTTATATACTTATAATAAAACCGTGCGAAGCCGGGGCAGGTCGCTAGTCTACTTAGTATAAAACGAAGTCGCTTTTTCTGTCCCTATGTCCTTATGTCCCTTTCAATACTTAAATCTTTAAAACTACGCAACGGATTTGATGCGGTTTTTTTTAATAGATAGAGTGATTCAAGAGGAAGGTTTATATACTTATAATAAAACCGTGCGAAGTCGTGGCGGGTCGCTAGTCAATTATAAAATAAGCGTTAGTTGATTCTCTTCACTTAATTTTATGGTCTAGTAGTGGAAGATGTGAGAAATTTATTATGTAATTCTATCATTACGGGCTCTCCCAATGCAATAGAGTACCTACTTACCACGTATTGTACAAAATACTAGAAAAACCTAAAATATTATTATTTAAAAATATTAAAAATTGTGTACCTAAGAACTATACTGTAACTTATACCTATATAATACAAAAACATTAAAGGTACCTTAAATTAAATTTCTACGGTAAAAGCGGATAAAATAATTACAATAATTTCAATACACAACAAATAACATTAAAACCCAATAAATAAAAAGTACCAATAATAATTAAAAAATTAAAATTTCAATAAAAAAGAAATGTTGATTTTTGTTCACTTTAATCTTTTTAAGGTAAAGTAAAGAAGAAAGAAAGAAACGTAATATTGACTGTACTATTTACTCTGCTTACATTGCGACACATTTCGAATTTGGTAATGTTTGCTGAGATATGCTACACTCGTATTACGTTCTGTTTACTGTTGAAAATGTGGGTACAATGATGCGGCAAGTAGTCAAATTGAGAACTACTCCAAGTTTTTTTGAAGTCCGTTGAAAAAAACCTCAATACTTAACACCATCTTGGGGCTGAATGATGATGTGGGAATTATCCAGCATTACATACTTAAAAATAAGTGACGCGCAAACTGTATTAGATTAAAATTATTGAATATAGAATTATCTATCTTAGTCTATGTTATTTTATGCAATAAAATATATATATATATAAAGAATTTTCTATGTATCTATCTATTTCAGTATTTATTTATTAACTTATAACGAAAGTTCTTCGATTCAGCTCATTCTTTAGTACCTATCTGTTTAGGGTTTGCTTTAGGTAGGTGAATACTTATTTTCTTCTACAGGTATTTAAGAGTAAAAAAAGACGTCAAAATATCATAAATACAGGCACGTTTTAAAACTCCTAAAACTCTAGATTATTAAAACCGTTCAGTTAACATGCGATCAATTTTATAAATACGAGAAGACACTCTAAATTAAAAAGGTTAATTTTATCGTAGAGTCCGGTTCCAATCGAAACTGAAAGTTTATGGATCAAAATTTGCAAGCGATTGACTAGATGAAATAAAAATAAATAAAGATAGAAAATAAATATATTTCATTTCATTTATACAAATAGCAAACACATTGAAATTTGCTTTTAGCCAATACACAAATAAAATAAATAATGCTGGACAATCCATACAGCAATTATCTAGCCCCAAGCATTGTACTCGATGCTTCATACATATAATTGACCTAAAAATAGACATAACAAACACTTTGACGGCTCGGCGCCGGTTTAGCAGTTAATATTAAAAACGTGAAAGTTTGCATGGATGTTTGTTCCTCTTTCACGCAAAATCTACTGAACAATTCGGGCTGAAATTTTTACGTAAGTGTAACTACATACGTAAAATTTTTTTTAAGCCTTGTAAATAACACATAGCCTACAAGGTACACGATAAATAATCGTTACATTATTCGTACTTATTAATAACGAAAATTACTATCAAGGAATTGCAAACAGTGTAGAGGCAGCTCAACTGATCCAAACTAATACCAGTTGGAAGACTCCCCAAGACTCTGGCTGCATTACCACGCTGTAAGGGAATTAGGGTTGCCATATCGAAACGTCCGGGATAATTAAGTACAGCTAAATTTTCGTAATCCGGTACAACTAGGCCGAATTACTGGACACGGGACAAGACGCGAAATTCCGGGACAATTCCAGAAATCCTGGCCATCTAGCAAACCTAAAGGCAAAGGCGATGCGCTGCGCCAGGCGATACTCAGCTATCGTTACCTTGAAATTGCAATGATGAAAAAAGAACCAACGAGAACCTCCTATTTATAGCGAGATCCCGTTTTAAGTTCCCAACTTATAAGGAATAATTATTAGGTTGTATATTGGTTATTATTTCAGGTTCTTGTGAGAAAATGGCCCACCTTTAAGTCGCATCGTTAATTTCGATAAAATTTTTAATTAAAATTGCATGTTAGCCATTGTCCGACATAACCACTTCTTTATCACCAAGTAACCCTTAACTACAGAATAACTACATAGTACTTCGAGCCTCCACCAAGGTCTTAACATCTGCAAGTTCTAGAAATATCTTGACATACAAATTAAGGAGCAAAAAATTTGCTGGGCGCATTCTTTGTCCATCTTCGGCAGTTCTCGCAGAAGCGGTCTTACCCCGGTCTTAGCTCTCCACGGAGCGACATTTTTCATTAAAAAAATTATGTACACACCTAATAATTTAAGTATAATAGTATTCTTAGGTTTAAAATTAAATAATATGGTATAATTTTTATTTTTTTATTTTATATAAAGGTTTTTTATTTAAAGGTACCTTAATAATTCCATAACTCACTAGTATATACAAATATAAATATATTCTTAGGTTAGTTTTAGATAAATATTAAATTTTAATAGTATTATTTTTTTCTATTTCTTGATTGTAATTTTCGTTTGATGTATGTTTTAGATCACATTTAGTTAGGATTTATATGTTATCTTAAATTATCTTAATTATAGGTATAAAAGGAATAAGCGATCTACATTAAAATGTCTGTAACTTATTAATGTAAGATGTATATGACCTGAAATTTTCAATACCTATGTACAAATTAAATAAATACATTGTAAAACTTAAATGTAGGCCAAATCGTAGTCTACGCGAGCGAAGCCGCGAGCGGAAAGCTTAATTATATATGGAACTTACTTACGTCATTTATTTAGACCAAATCCTCAATAGAAAAAAATCCTCTTGTCACTTTGAGTTCCTTAGGTTAAACAAAAACGTTTGAAATAGGCAGGTACTTTTATAGGGAGAGTGATAATTCATTTTGGAATGTTTCTTTCTGGGCTACTTATTTTAAACGGGTATTATAGTACTACAGACAGATATTACAAAACGAGTTTTAAAACGTAGGCCCTTTAAAGATTATGATGTATGTTGACCTATTAAACATCTGCTTACAACTATAAAAACTAGCCAACTATAATTAACAATATTGCTGCAAAGCATCTGACATTTGCCACTTTGACAGCTGTCATTCTGACATTGAATGATCATCTGCATTATGCTTGTGTTACACCTGCTTCGTAATTAGCTAAGCAGATGAACAAAGGTATTTGTGGCACACGCTATTTTGACATTTGTTTTTGTTGTGGAATGTACACCTTAGTCGTACGGAATGTAAATGTGTTATTCTGTCAAGTTTCACCTATGAACAGGCTTTTTACACCTATTGAACAACGAGAGAAGTCTGTAAATAGAGGTAGAACTTTTATTGGAAAAAAACTAAGTCTTTTTTTTGGGGCAGGTGTATACTTTAACAGGCAATTAATTAAAAGATTCGGCTAGTAGTGGCTAGTTTTTATGAAGTGTCCTGTAAGATCATAAGGAACTAAAATACTTTTCATTACTCATACTCGGAAAGTAGGTCTGACCATGCCTGAAGAGCGGGTTGAAAGTGATACTTTTCCGCCCTAGGGAGAATCGTTTTCAACTGACAGCTAACGTTACGTTATCCATGATAGTGGCAGAATAAATGCTCAAGGTAAAAAAAAAATCCGCTTAGAGACAAGTCACTGAATTCAAAAAATACGAAAGACAAGGCAGTATGGCTTTCGCCAGTCTCAGATGGACAAATACCAAAAAAAAAAAAAATTGCGGCAATTTGATTTAATTTGTTTTCTCACGTTTTTTATTTACTTTCCTTGTATTCTATAATAATATATAATGAAAAGTACAGTGTTTACCTCGGGTGAAAGTAACTTATGTAGTCCCTCGAACTATTGGCGCCCTCGTTACACTCGGGCGCCAAACCTTTACTTTCAACCCTTGGGTAACAATGTACTATTGACTATTGAGTAGGTTCATTTCAAAACTGTTTTTGTATGTATGAATGAACCGATTGTTTTTAGATATATATTTTATAGGGAAGTCTCTATCCGGTACTTACAGTATTTTGTTGTGACAAAAGACCGGAACCCTCGCGAGACACATTTCACGGATCTTGTTTTGAAAATTGTTCAAAAACTTGGCTGTTTCGCCCTATGTTACACACGCTATAGCGATTACAAAGCTGATCTAACCCACTTATCAGGAACCAGGAAGGTCCAAAACAGTAATAAACTGAACCATCCAATACTGTTATTTGTTCCTGACTTTGCCGGCGTGCTAATAACATGGTCGGTATTCCGTTACGTCTGTACATTAGAAGATTACTCGCCTTGGTCTATGTACGTTTCCTTAAAACTAAAGAGAATTTATTTTTATTAATTTATTACTAACAAAGGTGCCAAGTTCTGGCTTCGCTTACCAATTGATTTACTCTTTCTACTTTGATAAGAACTACAAAAAAAGAATTATCCGATCTGGGGCAGTCATACTGAAGTTTTGTGCGTACCATCTTTTCGTCAATTTTATTAATAAAGATTTAAGGAGAGCTTGCAGTACAAGTAAAATTACTATATTATAAATGTATAAATATTAGGTGGGTATTAAAAAGCTCCCACGAAAACAAAATACAACAACAAGAAACACGAACAATAATAACACGCGAATATTCGCAAATACTGAACTTTTATTCTAGATTTATTATATTTTGCCCATATGATATTCTACAGATACATACACAATTACTACACCAATACCAATACTATATCATCACTACATCGTTAGTGATCAATGTGATTATTAATACCTTTAATAAAACATATCAATATCACATTAAACCAGTAGATTTATTAATATAGTAATAAATAACGGACACATAATTACATAACCTTGACCTGCGTAGGCGCATAGCAGATAAGTAATTTTCACACGAGATGAGATGATATATTCATTTAGGTGGTCTGGGTGTTTCTATAAAATATCTATCTATGTAATGTATTGTATTAAGTATATCAGTCATCTACTACCCATAACACAAGCTCTGCTTAGCTTGGGGCTAGATGATGCTGTGTGGACTGTCCGGAATTATTTATTATTTATTTTTTTGACGACCTTTGTGGTGCAGGGAGCGAAGGTGCTTCGACGCAGGAGGTTTCGGGTTCGATTTCTTCGACGAGACAAATGTTTGAAGGATTAAAGTCATTAAGAACGGGATATTTACCATGATTTGATTTCGTTTGAGAACTAAAAGACTCAAATACGGCATAGACCATAGACGAAGCACCTAGTAATGCTTCGTACTTCGATGTAAATCAGAACTATCCATAACATCTCAAATCTCTCCGTAAGATAAGATCTTTACCTCTCTCTTTAACAGCTAATCGCTCAGATGATATCCAGAACTATCCAGAACATCGGATTGAGTTAGTTTGTGTATTGAGTTAGTTTGTGTTTTCAGATAAGGTGATAATTCTCTTATACCACTCTTTTACAGCTTATCGTTTAGATGGTATCCAGCCAGAACTATTCATAATATCTCAAATCTCTCCGTAAGATAAGATGATAATTCTCTTATACCTCTCCTCAACAGCTAATCGCTCAGATGGTATCCAGAACTATCCATAACATCTCAAATCTCTCCGTAAGATAAGATGATAATTCTCTTATACCTCTCCTCAACAGCTTATCGCTCAGATGGTATCCAGAACTATCCATAACATCTCAAATCTCTCCGTAAGATAAGATGATAATTCTCTTATACCTCCCCTCAACAGCTAATAGCTCAGATGGTATCGTCAGACGGTATCAGCACATCCGTCTGTCTGTAATTAGCAACGTTCCCATGTCCATCGCTATCTGTGTATACTTGATCGTGAACTGACCATCCGGTGCTGATTACTGTTTTATTTACTGTTTGAGAACTAACTGCATTATTGGCAGAGAAGACTGTGTGAGGGTAGGTAGGATCTCCGATCAATATTATCAACCTAAATTAGTCCACTGCTGGACACAGGCCAACCTTAATAAGGGCTATAGCGCCATAGCTGTCTTAGTTTGCAGTATCCAACGTCTGCTTGCAGTCCTTTGCAGACACTACGTAAGTCAAGACGCGTTCTCGTCTCAAGAACATATTCATGATGAAAAAAGAAAGAAAGTTTGTTTTTTTGGTTCACTCCATACCTTAGACTGTTAATTCATTTTTTTGTAAGATAAATCATTTATTTTTTTGTAAGGCTTAGCGATAACGTAACCCATATACACCCAAGAAGAAAAAACAACAGAGGCAAACATATCCAACTTTATTGTTTAACCAAACCTAACTCTAATAAAATAACTAAATCAAAAACACGATATCTACAGAGAAGGGACTGATAACAAGCTGTTTACATATCCTATCTCCGATCATAAAACGGCAAATACCAAGAAGGTGGAGGATCATAAGTATCCTCGTTACTAAATAGAAATGATTCGTGATACCTAATCGCGCCTAAAACTTATTCTTTATTTTGATGATGTTAAGATGTACGAACCAGCTACATTAAAACAAAGATTTTTAAACCAAACTAACACGCGATTTCAAATTTGACGTATTAAGGATAACTCAAAAACCACATATTAAGGATAACTCATTATTAAGGATGACTCAAAAACACTGGTCATGTCTTGGGCTAATTAAATAATATGGAACCTCATGAGAAGTATCAGCTATCAAATAAAAAGAACGATAAAAATTACTTCACCTTAAAAAAGAAAGAAGTTTTTTAGAAGCCGGTTGAAATATAGATCTTAAAGTTTCTCAGAAATCCTAAAAATATAAAGGGGTTCTTTTTGTTATCTTTAATAATAAGCCTATTGTAAAAACAAACATTTGAACGAAACGTTTATCTATGATCCTTTATTTTATGAAATCGCATTCATAGAAGCCGTATTTGTTTTCCTAAATAATAAATAGAATGCATGGTCTTTCTATTTATTATTTATGTTATTCTTGATTTTAATGGTGGTATTTTACGAACATAAAAGCTGTGTAAAAACAGAGAAGCTCGATTAGTAACTACAACGGATGCAAGCACAACGTGGAGCTTAATAACTAGTGGTTACTAAAGAACTGAGATCTTGCAACTTGAGTTTCGTCTAGATGAAACATGCAGAGCCAAAGTATTTTGAAACGATAAATTATTATAATATTGTTAATATAAACAGATCAAGGTAATATATGGCGTGGGTCTCACTAATGCTGCTACACGGCACAAAGTACTTAGTGCATAATTTTCTAAGGCTTAATTTTCCTAAAATTTGCAGTGCATTTACAGCATTTAACAGTGATTTTATATCATAAATGTATTCAAAGGTTCCTATTTTAAGCCCATATTTAAATGTTTGCTGCATATACAAATAAATAATGCTGGAAAATCCACACAGCGTCATCTACACCCAAGATACACGTACAATGACGAATAAATCGGCATTAGATATATTAAAAAAAATGCCTCGTAACGTGGCTTTATGTTACAAAGTCGTGACGAACAGACTACTAATCTACCAAGGAAGGTAGCAGCAATCAGTATTGCCATCCATATTATGCTCTGGTCGGAGTTAGATTATGGTGTGTGAATAGACCATTATTATATGTATTAAGTGGAGAAAGAATCAACTGTAATTTGTTTTACGATATTATCGTCAAGACCTCACTCCGCTCGTTCATAAAATATGTATAATATTAAGACTTGGAAATTACTTCAAAACTAGTAAAACTAGGGATTGCACACGATGATGGCTAGATGCGAGGAATCCAGTTGTAGCGCCTTAGGCCTAACGATCATATTCTAATTGTAACTAGTCCGTCTGACCATTATTATCCTACTTATATTATAAACGCGAAAGTTTGTAAGTATGGATGGATGGATGGATGTTTGTTACTCTTTCACGCAAAAACTACTGAACGAATATGGATGAAATTTGGAACAGAGAGATTATAGTCTGGAATAACACATAGGCTATATTTTATCCTGGAATTTCCACGGGAACGGAAATGACGCTAATGAAACCACGAGGCGCTGCTAGTAGATAGATAATTATTTATTTTCATACTTTAAAAACTGTTTTTCCATAAACAACATTAATCTTATAAGCGACTCGTGAGAGTGCTACGCAGCCAAAAAAGTCAAAAAAGTGAGGCGAACTGAAAATCAAAAATCACTTTATTTCTTATATTATTTTGATAATTATGTACCTATAGTATTAAATTTGACTGGTCTAAGTGCTTATTTTGTAAACCTAAATAAGTAAAGATATTGATTTGTTGATTTATTATTATTTATTTATAGCCTACGCAGGTGAGGCATACATAGCGCATCAGTTTGCAGCCAGCGTCTTGGGGACGCTTTCAACGTTTATTGATTGGTATGGATCATATAAGCTACTGTTGTAAACAACATACAGCTACTGTTTATTGTTTACGACAGTCTGTTCCAGTTGTACGATAGCAACTACACTATCACTGGACTCTAAGCTACGTTATAAATGATTTTCTAGCGTGATCTTTATAATTCAGTCGTCGCCAGTAAACTTTGCCAGATGGAATTGTTGTTAAATGGGAAGTCATGTTGGCTTCATCGATCTTTCAGGAACGTTATAAGTTTTTTTTAAACTAGTAGCGAACTGATTCAAAATTCATTTCGCTCATTACTTAACCCACACAATGCATTTATGCGCTGTTGCGTGCCCAAGATGCGAACAATCCCTTATACATATTACGTATTTCCCAGATATGCATATCAGGTCACAGCGTTTGTATAAATGCTTCTTTGGAACTTAGATTGAATACCACAATTTTCAGTACAGTCAGGTTGATTCAATGCATTGCTCTTCTTCAATGTATCTTCTCTATCTTCTCAGAACTGCACCTTCCTTGAACAATAGTTATTGCAGCAGTAATGTCACCTTCTATTTTCATCACTGGTATTCAAATGAAAATGTGCATTATACAGCAGCTGCTCGGTTGTAAATTGCATCTTGTCTTTTTGGAATTCTCCAATCCGTTTAAAGATTGCTATTTTAGTAAAAACTTAAGCTCTGCGACGAGACAAACATAAATGTCCCAGCTTAGTTATTCTAATCTAAACTCCAATATATTTCAATTAGATTCCGATTGCGTTGGAATTTTCTAGTCCCATTCCTCTGTTCTTAATCAACTGCGATAAAATAAATCTTATTTGTAGATCAGTCACAAACTCCAGATACCTATTTGGGAATGCAATCTGTTTTACAGTGACTGTGTCCGCTTTAGGAATGAATTTAGGTTAACTTTGAGTTTGTTTTACCGTCGACCGCTCTAATTTATGGATACGTTCTGTTTTGGAAACGATCTCATTATTTGTGTTTGTCTTTACTTTGTTTGGCTTAGTTTAAATCGCTTTCTTATCGAACTTTGTTCAACTGCATTCTTTATCAAAATTGGTCAACCATCTCATGTCGCCACGACGACATTAACCTAATCAATTTGAGGTAAGTATCTAATTCCAAAAAAGATAAGGTATTTCTAACATCACATGTAATTTTGTGGCTCCGTCATATCTTATCAGGCCTTTGTCGCTTTCCTTCTTTGTCGTCACATCGATTGTAACAAAACTTAATTCACGTTCGTATAATCGCGTAATCATTGCGTGCGAGTATCACATGAGCCTGGGCCAGCTGTCTTGTCCATGTTTGCTGGCAAGTTATTCGCAACTTAAAAAACCTTCTAAGTTGAAAGTTTGTTTAACTAGAGGCGGCGTGATCGTTCGCCGGGTGTTTCGATTCGGTTGGGTAAAAGTTGGCGCGGTGGCGGCGCCGCCAGCCTGTCCGTTCAGTTTGCTAGCGCTACTCGCGCAGCACGCTCGCGTGTGGTTGTGCTTTCTTCCGAGTTTAGAACGGACCCGACCGGTAAAGTCGGTGTTACCGTCGCTTTTGCAGAGAACATTTCTGCGACCGTCAAATTTCGCATTGCGAAGCGGACGTGCTATTGCCTCACCTCAGAACTTGAGGAACGCTGGAACGTGCATGTGGAGTCGCAGTGCATTCAGTGTTGTGTTGTGAAAAGTGCTAATACCGTGTGGTTCGATCCTAACTGATACGTTTCACTGGACGCGACACAAAAAGTGGTTTTGTGATCGAGTTCATGTGGCTACCGGAGTATTGATGCGCCTTTCCCCCTGTCCACACCATGATTTATGGTAAGTCTCTCAGGCCATTAGATTGAATAACGATCGCGAAACTACCATTCAAACTTCTATTACCAGGTACTGTTTATAATGAAACTGCAACTCAACAGCAAGGTTCTCAGAATGAGATATGAAATCATCCGTCAGTGGAAACCTGCTGGTGACACGACTCGTATCCTTTGGACGTGTATAATTAATGCAATGACAACTCGTGTCACAGTCCGTAAAAGGCAACGCGAGGTTCCGACGAAGTGCATAACCTAACTTGAATCGACTCATTTCATCACTGACATTGAAAATGAGAAAGAAAGTGACATTAATAACATTATTAAACAAACTAGCACGCATATTCATCAGCGCGAAATCTAAGATCGTAAAAGCTTGAGATTTCAAATTAATTAATACAAGTGCGAGAATGACTTGCCGGGCCGATAGTGGGTCGATTATTAATTGCAAATCAGACTTGCGAGCAAGTGGGCCCGCCATTGTGTGCGAATCTGGAACTTGAGAATTCCGTTCACTTTTTACCAAGACGTATACTCCGATAACATTGAAGATGATCGTACTGAAATTGCTATTGAAAAAGATTAAACGGAGAAAGTTGAAAAAGTTAAGTCTAGACCATAATCTGTCTGAATATTGAAATAGCTTACTGTAAACATACAAATAGCCTTTTGTCCGTTGATCGCTGACTAAACCTCTCCGTCTTTCTAAATTTATGGTATAAAACAGTGCCCTAGAGAGTTTGACCTAGGTTTAGATTGAATTTCTAAGCTTAAGCAGTCACATCGGTTACCATTTGCGCTCCCACCCTGACCTTATCGTCACGAATACGGTGAAATATTGAAAATCGTGAGTCTGAATTGCTGATTTGATGATATATTTAATGATAGTTTGAGAACCATTCATTTCTATTTGATTTGTGTCTCGTTTGACATTTAACCCTGCATAACAAGCATGTCCTAGATCATATTTCGTTTACTTGCGTTTAGTTGCACTATTTCCTTTTGTAGTGTCATGTAATTGTAGTGTGTGATCATAATGCATTATATATTCTTTAGTTAGAGACTCGTGCACGCACGGGCGCCTTTGATCCGTGCTCGGCTCGTCTCGTAAATTATCGTACGCTCCAAATGTTACGGTAAACTTTGATTCATAAGTTCTGTCCACTATTTTGGTTCTTACCTTTACTTGCTTGAATGGCTGAGTCATTTCACTTCACAAATAGTTAGTCAAACTGGCTGTAAACCGTATCTTTATTTTATCGAGGTTTCTTCTTGTTTTTTCAGTACTAAGTGGTAAATCATTCATGTCCTTGCTTTAGGTATTTTCAGGTTAGGAAGGATATAGTTTATGGTCTCTGATAACATTCTTCAAGTATATCCAAATTAAACAAGCTTGATTAACACAATTAACCTTCTAATTATGTAAATGTATTCAAGGTCTATTCCGTAATTCTTTGTTTTCGTTATCTCACGTGTTGTTTTGCTTTCTTTAATTTTGTTTTATCTTATTTTTACATCTTTATACGTTACGCAGCTGAGTATTTTTCTTCTTTTCTTTCTATCTTCCACTGCTTGCAAATTCATTTTGAAGTCGTAGGTACATGTCATACAAGTAGGGCGTGCAAAACCGGTTTTCGGTTTTGGTGAAAACCGGAAAACCGGACAAAAAATGTCAATTTTTCAAAACCGGTTTTGAGCGACAAAACCGGTGTTAGCTCCGGTTTTCCCGTAAATGAATTAAATTTGATTTAAATGCACGTTTTTCGAAAGCACTCAAGAAATATGTCGTTGTTTTATTCCATAAATATACAGGGCTTATAATTCCTAACGTAAGTGTTCAAATTTTTTAAGAATAACCTCAGAAATATTGTTTTTTATATAGAAAATCAAATTAGACCTGTGTTGATCGCTCATATTTCGTGACCTGTTCGATCGCGACCCACTGGTTGACTGAGTCTATCGTTCAATCTGCACGATCTAAACTATCTTACTAAATAAAGTGCATGAATTGAGACCCGCAACTCGCATTAAGTACGTGTGAAGTGACAAACGTCGCGAAAATCAGTGCAAAAGAGATTAAGCTTAGTTACGTGATATCAAAGATCGGACGAATTTCTATCAAAACTTAAATTTAATTGTTTATAACTTAACGTGTACGAAATAAAGTCGGTTTTTAATTACAAATACGGGTTACGATCGAGTCTCCGTGACCAAATCAATCGCCATCGACACAGGTCCAAATAAAATCTATACAGCATACATCATCAACATAGCCTTTCCCCAATGAGCGCCATAGCGTCTGTCTTCAGCTTGCCGCATCCAGCATCTGCCAGAAGTCTTTCACAGATCGTCATCCCACCTGGCCGGAAGAAGTCCTAAACTACGTTAGCTGAGTCGCGGTCTCTACTCAAGAACATGTTTACCCCAACGGTTGTCGGTTGTTTGAGAGATTTGGCCGGCCCATTGCCACTTCAGCTTGCTAATGCTTTGAGCTTAGAAGTTTGGTTCTCTGTCGGATGTATTTGTTAAAAATCCTGTCCTTCAGAAAAATCTGAGCGACTTACAACTGGTGGACCAGCCCTTCCGTGAGTGTCCACGTCTCAGCTCCGTAGGCCATTATGGTTAGGACGCACTGATTGAAAACTTTCGTTTTCAAACATTGCGGTATGGATGATGAGAAGACCCAACATAGTTTCCCAAATGCTGCCCAGCCCAGCTGGATCATCCTCTTGGCCTCCTTCTAAAAATTGTTTTTACCCAACTGCACAATCTGCCCCACCCAGGTAAGCATACTCGAAAATTATTTCAAAAAGGTGGCCATCTACAACAATGGGTCCTGGAACAATGTAGCCATTGATCATAACTTTGGTTTTGTCCAAATTCATGCCAAGATCGATCCGTCGCGAGGCTGAGGCTAGGCCGTCCAGCATGTGGGTCAGCTCCTCTAGCGACTCCACCATTACGACTATGTCATCACCGAATAGCAGGTGTGAGATCGCCGTTTATGTTAATGCCCTTACCTTTCCAGTCCACCGAGCGTCTTAAACATATCTTCCAATGCGCTTGTGAACAGTTTCGAGGATATGACATCCCCCTGTCTCACTCCTCGGCGCAATTGGATTGGTTTAAACTGCTGGTCCTGTACTTGGATAATCATAGTGGTACCTTAGTAGAGACATCTCAGCACTTCGATATAACGATAGTCTACTTGGAATCGCTGCAAGGATTCCAGAATACGCCAAGTTTCGACGGAGTCAAAGGCTTTATCATAGTCCACAAAAGCGAGACACAGGGGCTGATATACTCTTCGGACTTCTGTATAATCTGCCTCGTTGTGTGAATGTGATTTATGGTGCCATTTCCTCCGCGGAACCGGGCCTGTTTTGGTGGCTGTACCTCGTCAAGTCTCCTGGCGAGACGATTCGTGACCACTCGTGAGAACAGCTTATAGATGCGGCATTTTCACGTAATAAATCCATGGTTCCCAGAAGTGCTTCACCTCATGGAAGGTTTACTAAAAGAATAGACCCTTAGTCTTAGGTAAGTACTCTTAGTAAAATACGTATACATCTTTTACATAACGGTGCCACAAACTTATCTGCCCGGTGGGTGATGGTCTCGCTTTGTCGAAATTTACCAATCAGAAGCTGGCGTAGATAGAATCGACCAATCCTGCTTGACATTTTAACCTCTCATCTCAAGCAACGCTGTTTTTTTGCAAAAACCGGGGCTAAAACCGGTTTTCGGTTTTGGGCCCTCAAAACCGAAAATCAAAACCGGTTTTGAAGACCTTCCGGTTTTGCACGCCCTACATACAAGTCATCTTTCACCTTAGTTGTCCTATAATATCTATATCATTTCTATTCATTTAGTTTTTATAATTTGTCTGACTCGTTAAGACAGCAAAAAATCAACAAATTACGATTCATATTTCGATTTCCGTCTTGGTTTACTTATGTATGTTAATAACCGTATGCAGATTGCAGATATAATTGCGAATTTTCGGATGATACATGGTGTGGCTTGAAATCTAGCTCATGCTTTGAATAAATAGGCATTTGGATGTTGCTGTCATTTATTTATATAAACTATTACAACGTTAATGGTTCTTGTCATTACAAGGTCTTGTCGATAGTGGCTGTCATTAATTAAATTCATTTTAAGTTCCGCTTGAAGTACTTATGTCTAAAACCAGATATAAAATATAAAAGCTATAGCTATATAGCGTGAGAAAGAAGTGATACCAGCTCATGGTATTTTATATCAACTAAGATTAATACAAGACCTTCTGTTTGAATCAATAAATAAATAGTTAAACTCTGTATTAATTTGCAATAAAATTACTATGCCTGTGCTTGAAACGTCTATAAAAATGCATGTTATAACTTTTGCTCCAGAAAACGAAGGTTTTTTACTTACATCACACCAACAGAATCCAATATAATCAGTAGAATAAAAACACATACAGCTATAATATACAATATAAACCTACTTCAACGAAGTGAAATAAGATAATATTGATTTAGTGGCACTAAATACAAACAGCACCTGTAAACCTTGAGTAATAAATGGTCACTTAGTAAGGAGTTATTTGTATTGTAGCTTTATCAGTACGATGCTGATTTATTGTACTTAGAAGTAAAATTCAATAGAAGTTTAAAGTTACTGGTCGACTGTCTAAAGGTGAAAATAATAGCGGTAGACAATAATAATTGTCATCCATCATAGACATACTAAACAACTTGGTGGTGTTCAAATATGATCAGCTTATTTTATAACCAATATCACTGCAATAAATATCTCAAATGATGAAACTAAAACATTTAATTTAGAATTATCTCTTTGTATAACTTATACTTCCGCTAAAACTTCTAGCTCATTTAATTTATAAAAAACTACTCTTGATCTAAACTGGAGATAAATACATTTTTGCCGAACTACCCATATTTGATGCTTTTACGGAATTAATATAAATTCTATACGTAATTTAATAACTATTGGTCCTATAACCCTCCCCTAGGGAAACCGATCGTTGAATTAATTTTTATTCCCGCCACGCCTCGTCGTATATCCTCATACGCCCCTGGCAAGCTCGCCATCATGTAATTACAGGGAATCTACGCCAGGAATGTGATAAACACAAGCTTCATCCATCTTTTATGTATGAAGCACTGCATCAAATGCTAGCGTAAAGCCCAAGAATATACTCACTACAATGTATTGCAAAGTGTTGACTATGGTTTAAAGTTGAAGTTGGCTAACTTCATAGCCATAAAACTACCTTAAATCTTTTAAAGTACCAGTGGTCTCAAGTTACTTAACACTACGTAATATTCTCCCGAGCGAGACCAAGAGATTTTCATACTAATTACTTCTTGCGTTTACGCAATGAGGATGCGGCGACCACAAATGATACTCCACTTCCCTCATTTCTGGCCTTTTTTAGCATATTTTTTAATGTAATTTACTTAGTGACTTTGAACGTTTACTTGTTTTGACGGCTACCCGTGCCAAATGGTTTTGTTATGTAAATAATCTGTTCATAGTTTGGTAGAGTTTATAAATATTTTGATCCTATCAGTTTCCTCGTTTTTTTATTATATTGACAGCAAATATGCTAACGCTTTAACTCATAAAAAATATTAGACCACAGCGAGGATTATTCTAACACGTAGGTAATGTATCAGAATAATCCTTGCTGCTACTTTACTTGCATCAAATGTGTAGCCTAACGTAGAATAACATCCATTATATTCAGATTAACAGCGCACGTCTCATCTCTATCGTCGTCATTTGTTAGGATTGCCATACCATTATCAAGATTAGAAGTAAATCTATATCAAATCTAATCTATACTATATTATGATAAAGATTTGATTTGATTGCAATCCTCGCTTCCTGCGCTTGAGTCACGCACGTTCGCCCTCGCCGGCGGCGTCATCGGCACGAGTGCGAATGCGATATACTCGACACGATTGGCCAAAACAAAGGTTTAACATACACCCTTTTCCGGTACGTGCACTCCACCGCACCGTGGCGACTAGCTTGCAAATGTTAAAGTTACCGTTCGAACTTCAAATGTTATTTAAATTTGTATTCCAAATTTACTCATTATTGTTGGCTTTATTTGTTGTTACTTGTCCGTTATTCTCAACTTAAGTACTCTGCTTTTGAGAGCTACCAACACTTCTAGAATGAATAAACTGACGATGACTGAATAATGATTGTCTTCTAGCTGGACCAAATTTTTGTAAAACGATACAGGTGTAGTATCTCCAAGTACCTATAATTTTCTGTAACTTAATGTATTACTGACTGATGTTGTAGAGAGGCTACAAATCGGTTGTTTTTATCACTTATCCGCGGTCCGCGTCTAACTTATTCCATCCAACCCGATGATTCACCCACGCATTTGCAGGAAGCTTGTTATTGACTGTATAATAGATGCACTAAATTATGTATACATTAATTGTTATTCAAAAGCAGAATAGTGTGAAGAGTTACATAAGAAAAAGAATAGAACTCGTTTTCATAACCGAAAAACAATGAATTTTAAAATTCGAAATTGGATTGGAAATAAAAATAACAAATTTATTAAACAAAAGCAAGATGATACAATTTATTATGTGTAAAAAATAACTTTAACTTGTACATACATTTCCGTAACGCGGCTCACGACACATTCGCTCGAAGTGACCAATACATTCACATCTATAGCAGATTGCATCCCACGCCAAACATTTCTCTCCTAAACTGTGTTTTTCCCCACAATAGTCACATTTGTTGACCCTTCTTAAGGGTATAGTATTAGGGTAAGTGGTCCAAGGGCGAGCAGAGCGCTGAAGGCCAGTCTTCTGGTAATCAGTTTCTCTAAGTTGGACGAAACTTTCTGTCATCTGGTACATTGGGTTGTCCAAGGAGTTGCTGCTGGCAATTGCTCGAATTGGATATTGACTGGCTTCCGAACGACGCTTGACACTTTCTGCTAGCTTGTCTATGATTTCCATTTGTTGAATGACGTAGTCATCCTCACTAGCGTTCTCATTTCGGCTAACATTGTCTCCGAAATGATTTGATTCTTCAGTCTGCTGACAAGCACTTATCTTTTCAATGTCATCTAGTTGTTGTTCGGTTGTCAGGCTTGTTTTCTTCGTTTTTGCACACTCTGCTGCTCGACACCATGCAACAGTGTCCTCTAAATGTAACTTCGGAATGAGCAGCAAAAACTCTCGCATCTTCTTGTCTCTAAGCCCTCTGATAATCTGGGTCAGTATTAAATTATTTCTCAAATCACCAAAGTCGCACGTTTTGCTCTTCGTCTTCAGTTCATTGAAGAAATCGTCGAATTTGCTATCACATTGGTATGTTTCGAAAAACAAATGACGTTCGTTGTTGATATTTCGAGGTGGATTGAAGTACAGTTCAAATTTCGAAACCATGACCTCATAGTCGTTTTCGATATTCAAATCTAATTCGTCCAAAGTATCTCTACCTAGCTTCCCAATAATATGTAGAAACAAAGCACACTTTTCTCTAGGAGTTGCGTGCTCCTTACCTGTTGCGACCATATAGTAATCGAATGATGACTTCCAGTCCCTCCAATTTGCCGCCATATTGCCATCTTCACGCATCGATTCCGGCTGTTTTAGCTCCGTCCTGTTATCCATTTCAAAAATTCCCGTCATGATAGAGCGAACATCAAGATTTTAAGTAATTTTATAATGCTCACAAAACGCCGATTTATACCAACACCGTGTTTGAATAACTGAAAGGAACTAATATAGACTTCGTAATATTGTTTGGTTTTCCTTTTACGTCATTTATAATGGAATGATTATAATATAAATCATTAGGGAAAAATAGTGGTTATTTCCTCTTAAACTCCTAAATCGGGATATACGTAGCACACATAATCATGGAATTTAAAATTATAACAGAATAATTACTAACGAACCTACGATAAAATATATTTCGGAGGATCTTTGCTCGTCGGTAAAGTTTAATTTAAAAATACTAACTTTCTATGTATTACAACATTTACAACAATCATAATGTCGGAAGCGTGAGATCGTTCGAATCATTCCCTTGTGTTAGGGTTTTCCGGTTATTGACCTTAATCTTCTTCTCAGGTTGTACCTTTCTGTTTCTTTGTTATCTGTAATTGTATCTCCATGCGACCTTATTTGCAGTACGGTAATTTTTGCAGTAAATCCACGAGTCAAAACGGCATTAAAATTGAGCCCTCGTTGCATTTGCAGCCGATTTCGTAAATTCTTTATCTATGATCATAAGTTTCAAAGTTGACTTGTGAACATGTAAAAATTGGTTTGTCTAGATTTAATATTGTCAACATTGTTACACGTACAATGACTGCTTTTATGATAGTAAACTAGTCTACAAATCCGTTCGCGTGTTTCCTGCCCGAGAAGTAAGAGTTAATTCATGTTATATCTATCAAATACTATTTTTATTAGCTGTTTTCTTATTCTGGTATTACAAACTTCCAAATATGATATATATATTTCTAGTGTTTTAAATTAGTATTATTAGACTGTTGTTTCATCTGTGCTGATTTATTTAGTTTAGATGTCAAATCATACAAAATTATGTATTTTTATAAGGTAAAAACTACTAAGTTAAACAAGTAAGTTCTATCGATACATATCTTGTACAGTTCCCACTACATTCGAATGAAAATAAGTAATTTAATATAACTACTTAATTTGAAATGGTTTACTAATAGCGGTCAATCAAACTAACACGATTATACAGATAAAACAAATCGCTTATATTAAAGCAACAAGGTTCTATCGATACATGGCCTATGAATGAATGTCGGCCCGAGTCAAAACATAAGATGAAAGTAAGCTCACGGTTTCGATTGACCCCCAAGGGTTTAAAGATAATCGTATAGATTAATCAGAATGAAAAGGTACAACAATTTCGTATAATGACGAAGTTAATGACGAATAATGAAAGTGATAGAAAGTTATTATAATTTGACAGTTCAGTTGCTGTCGCCATGGTGGTTTTTGGGGGCTATCTATTAATTTTATTTGGTTTAATTTAAGGAAAGAGTTCTGAGTTGTGTCGCTTTGTTTCAAATATAGGTAGATTTGGTTACACCACAATGCTTATTATTTCTGTCTCATGTCGATCTAACTATATGAACTGAATCAATATCCGGGAATCGTAAGCAAGCAGATCCTCTTTCGTCATTTTAATCTGTCATTGAGTTATTAGATGAAAGTTTTTGTTTCTGTGAGTTTGGTGACATATTGTAAAACTTAACATGCATGGTGTATGCTGTTAACCTAGTAAATAAAAAGCAAGCGAGAGACAAAATATAGAATCAACATTAATAAACCACTGTCTTGTGACTCACCCCTGTATTTAAGTAATAAACTTAGCTTCACCGTTATTATCTACAATTAGTTCCATCTAACATTACATGCAGGTGTATACTATCTTGATATCTAAAACTACCTTCACACGGACTACATAATCACCAGCTACAAGTAAGACTTTGATAATATCTTTTACAAAGCAACTGTCTACAACTGTCACCCTTTTCAAGTATTATTTTCTCCTATTGTTTTATGTCATTCGTTAGGTTTGTTCCAAGTCTATCTAAACTTCAGTGAATTTACATAACTTATTAGAGATGTTTATTGTTTTCTATTTGCTGTGCGCGTTAAGCGAGGTTCATATTGCTGTGTCGGGGTGTGTTGTGGCGCGACAGAACGCTATCGGTCTCATAGATTTAGTATGACTAGATTCACATTAGGAGTAGTAGTGTTGGGGTGTGGCGCGATCTGTCGCTAATGTGAATCTAGTCATACTAAATCTATGAGACCGATATCGTTCTGTCGAGCCACAACACACCCCGACACAGCAATATGAACCTAGCTTTAGTTGATTACCGACGGTTCTTCTTATATGACTTGGTGCAGTGCACTTGCAAGTTTATATTTTAAAAAATTATCAGTAATGTTCTGATTTTCATATAAAAAGGCCACATTTTAAAAGTTGTAAAATAACTAAGATTATTTAATATCTGAATTTTATCCCTAGGAGAAACCTATTCCGAGTCAGCAAATTATTTTAACACACTAATCGTGTCACTATACTAAAAATAGGTTATGTTATAACCACGTGAGTTATATCATATGATTTGACTTCATTTTACTTTCACACATCTGTTTCTACGTGGTCAATCACATAACGAATCTCATTGTACCAACAATTAGAGTCAACACTATATTTAACACGTAGTTTCCTTACCTTGAACTCGTATTTACCTTATTAGCCTTATTTGTATACTTGCATTGCACATACGGTTTTCACACTTTCATGAGTCAGGTACTTGTTACTCTTACGTGATTCTCAGCCATCGTAAGTATTGTTTTTTTAGTTCGGGTTCATAAAACCCGGATTTGCATTTGAAATTGTTAGCAAGAGCGGGATCTAATTTGTACCAGATTTCAAAGAAATCTTGCTCTTATAGCCAACGCAGTATTGACGAATAGAAAATAATACCAATTTGCACCATTAGTTAATTTCCTCGATTTTTTGTATAATAAGAACAAATGCGAAATCATGATCGAATTCCACAAGCTGACGTAAAACATTATTTTTTCCATATGTTTCGTTGCATCATTCGCAAGTCAACACTATTTTTATGCTTCGCCATGGCACTGCCTAACAAACAGGCTTCACTTATAGTGCATATAAACGTACTGTTACTATTGACACAGTACCATGGTGCTGTTAATTTAACCGTGTGAAAATTCTAATTAGAGTCTACGCCGGCGCATAAGGATGCACAGAATTGTTCGTATTGTGTTTACTTACACAGTAAGTGCAGTTCAACAATGTGATTTCCCATTGTGATCTTTTCTGGTTTGTTATTTTTCTAAATGATCTTTGCAAGTTTTATCTAATATAACTTCATAAGCAACAAAGTGCAATGCTCTTCGTTTTCGTGATACTATTGTTGTATTGGTTTAAATACGATGTATTCTTGAAATTAAGTAATTATTCTCAGCCAGCATCATATATTGCACCAATATATAAAATTTTATCGGATTTGGTTGCTCTATCTTTCTAATATATTAATTTAATCAGCTGGAACTGCTAACTACTGAAAAGGCACCCCGTCTCTACTTATCTATACTTTACAGTCTCGTTTAGAGCGTTAATACACCAGCAAATTATTAAAATATCCGTTAAATATGTCACACCGCCGCCGTTTCCATCATGCACAATGTTTGGAATTTAAAATTTAAATAATTTACTCTTTTTTATAATATTTATTTTTTTTGAAAAATAATGAAATCCATCGCTCAGGGTCAGTTGGGGTCCTAGATTCTCACCAACTTTAGAATTAAACCTAGCGGTCTCAGAATCCAATCTAACATTCGTGTGGTCACAGTCACATGTCTTGTAGACAGATAGACGTATACGGTCAGTGGAACAGGTTTGTCTGGATAGTGGATGGGTTTCTTGGAAGCGTGGGTAATGTTTATCTCTAATGTATGGGTGGGTAAGTATTGGTAGCGGTATTTGATGAATGAAGAATTGATCTAAGATGCATGATGAAGTTGAAATGAATATGAATCCGATGTAGTTCAATAATAGAAATTGATATTAACACTAATGTTATTCTTATATATTTTACACAGTAAAGTATGTTAACAATTTTTGACATGTAATAATTATTACCAAATAAAGACTATTATGACTATTATTATTATGACTATTAATGACTACCTCATTGATGTTAATATCAATTTAAATAAAACGGTTTCGTTCGATTTGGTGCGAAAGTTTGTAAGTATGAATGGATAGATGGATGGTTGTTTGTTAACCTTTTATGCAAAAACTACTGACTGGATCGGTATGAAATTTGGCACATAGATTGTAGTCTGGAATAGCACATAGGGTATATCTTATCCCGGAATTCCCACGGGACCGGGAATTACGCGGGTGAAACCGCGAGTATACTCGAAATAACTCCTGAGCAGACGAAATCGCGGGCACCAGCTAGTAAAACATAAAAATCTATTTCATAACTTGGCTTTCACTGCCGGTGGTGGTGCGACCCGAATGTGTGTGCTGCCGACATGAGGACTACTATTATGTGCTTCGTGGGCAGTCTAAGTTTTTGCCCGATTTTCAAATTCCCTGTCATTTTTTTGCTCATTTCTTTGTTTACATCTTCAGTCATGTAGATAGGTACTTTTGTGGCTATCCTTTTATGTACTTCAAAATTATGGTTACTTCTCTTCCTAGTTCTATTTTTAAGTTTTTAACAATTTAATTGTCCTCCCCCGTATTGTCTGCCTTTACTTAGTTCTTCAGCTATTCTATCCTTTGTGCTTTCCCCTTCCCCGATCTCCATTCACAACACTAATATCTTCAGCATCGCATTCCTCTATAATAGCCTACTTACCAACATTCTTAGCAATATCGTCAACGTGACAACCGGTATTGAGAAAGTATGGGAAAATCTAAAGGAAATAAGGGAAACTTGTAGCCATTATTATTTTTAACTAGATGCGCCCCGCGGCTTCGCCCGCGAATATGAACTTTATACCATAGCAATAAAGCTCAAATTGACTACGTTTTAGTTACAAATCATTTGTATGGGAAAAAGAAAAGGGCTATTTTTAGGGTTTTTCCAGCAATAATTCTAATTTTTCTCGCCGTAAAAACCATCCTTGAACTTCAACGAACATTTTAAAAAAAGATTTGGCCAAATTGGTCCAGGCGTTGTTGAGTTATGCGCTTACCAACACATTTTGCGATTCATTTTTATATTATAGATAAGTCTTGCAGCAAACGAGCTTTTGCTACAGATCTGTGTCACTTAAGTGGCTACCTACTACCTATTCAATTCTAATGTTTAATGAAAGAACTGGTTAATGGAAAGCAATATTTTCAATATCTTGTTAGTTGCCAATGCTTAGGGTTCCATTTCGATATCCAAGGAAATAAACTGAGCTTGTATACTTTTTTATTGACAGTCTCCTGCCATTTCTAGTTTGATCATTTGATGATCTTTAAGAACAAGTAATTATTTGTCATATCAGTTATGCCACCGTCAATTTAGTAAATTAACCGATCCTGTCCATCCAAAGGTTGCCTGGAAGAGATCGCTTTTAGCGATAAGGCCGCCGATTGTGCCACTTTAGATGTAGTTATTAGTGTTTAAGCTTATATGTTACTACAAATTTTGATGGTGCAATAAAGAAGTTATCTATCTATCTATTATTATGTAGAAACATCGATGACCTAAAATAAAAATAAGAACCATATAGGACTTTTGGAAATATGTAGAAAAAACCGGCCAAGTGAGAGTCGGACTCTTACACCAAGGGTTTCTTACCATTATCTATAAAAACTAAAAAAAACATGATTTGGGGTGGGGTAACTATCAGCTACAGAAATAAATAATTTCTGAAAATTGTAACTGTTTCACTATTACGGTTCATGCGATATAGCCTGATGACCAACGGACTGACAGCGGAGTCTTAGTAATATTGTCCCGTTTTACCCTTTGGGTACGAAACCCCAAAAACGATATAACTTGAAGTACAAATAAGCAATCTAACACTGTTCATCAACTCAGTGGTCTAAATGCCACTATTAGATTTAATGGTCCATTTGCGCACTTCTAGAGGGAAATTTGCTAAACGCTTATATATCTTTATTAGATTTATTAAATTGACACTTACCTTTAATTTGCTGATCCAGATTCGTGATTGGCTCGTCGAGATTGCGCTCTGATTGGCTGTTTGACTGCCTGTTATTTTCTCGGCTCATTAAGTATCGCTCTAGCTAGAACTAGTGTTTAGTTCACTTTATTACTGAGGTTTAACCTAGTACAGGTTCCAATTTACTAAGACAGTGAGTGCAATTCGGACTTGACTTGTCGATTTGCTGTGTGGTTCTTAATGATAGTCCGTGTCTTCAGAATGAAATCTAACTTGCTATTAGCATCATTATTTAAAACTAGCAGCGCCTCGCGGTTTTACCCGCGTAATTAATTCCCGTTCCCGTGGGAATTCCGGGATTAAATATAATCCATGTGTTATTCCAGACTATAATCTATCTCTGTGCCATATTTCATCCGGTCAGTAGTTTTTGCGTGCAAGAGTAAAAAACGTCCATCCATAGACATTTTTGCGTTTATTATAATATTAGGTCCTTACATATGAAATTGGCGTTTTGTATGGGAGGAACAAAAAGTCGAATATTTTTTAATATAATATATTTAATTAATCAAAGTATGAACCATTATTTTCTATGCACTTTTGCCATCTTATAGGTAGTTCATTGATCCCTTTACTAAAAAAACCAGTCGGACGGGAATCAATAAAATCTTTGAAGGCGATTTGGACTGCCCCATCGGAGTTGAATTTTTTCCTTGCAAGAAGTTATCCAAATTTCTAAAAAAATGGTAATCTGTTGGAGCAAGGTCCGGGGAGTACGGAGGATGTCTTAGACTTTCCAATTGAAGCTCTTCTAATTTAGTAGTCGACGCGCGTTTGCCGGTTTGCTTCAGTCAATTCGTGAGGTACCCACCTTTCAAGCTTTTTAATCTTCCCAATTTGCTTCAAGTGAATTAAAACAGTTTTATCACTAACACCGCAGCCTGCAGCTAACTCGGACGTGGTTTGCGATGGATCCGCTTCCACAATAGCCTTCAACTCTTCATTATCAACTTGAGTCTCAGGCCGTCCACGGGGCTTGTTCTGCAAGTCGAAATTTCCAGAACGAAAACGTTGGAACCAAAAACGAACTGTGTTTTCTTTTGCAACACGACCGCCATACACATCATTCACCCTTCGAGTTGTTTCCGCAGCACTAGTGCCACGGCGGAACTCGTACTCGTAAATAATGCGATATTTTAAGTTTTCCATTTTGTAAAATGAGTGACGCAAACAGAAAAAAACAGAAGAAAAAAAACAAATGAATGACGATCATCGAAGCACAAATGCATGAGTCTATAGCTGTACAAATTTGAATTTGGAATTCCTTACCAAAGAGGAGAAATTTGTGATTAAAGTGGCCAGTACGAAAAACGCCAATTTCATATGTAAGGACCTAATATTAGTAGGATTATCCTTTTCAATTATTCTTTTTGCGTTGAAATCATTCTTCACACATCAACTGCTAATTAAGCTGCATCTCTTTGACTTGTTCTCTTCGTTTCGGATCTAGCTACACTATTCCACCAAGTTATTAAAAAAAAAACAAAGCAAAAAGGTACAAAAAGGTTTGCCATTGTCTTTGGCAGCTTGACCTCACCATCACCATAAATAGAACCAAACCTGCTCGAGCATGAATGGCGCCTTTTCCCAGCGCTGAGTGGTCGATTCGAATATCGAACAACAGCTGATAATTTTCGTCGGTTTATAACCGTGATGAACTTTAACTGTTACTTTACTAGGCAGTCATTGGTTTGTTACCAAAATCAGTTTATCACGCAATAGGGTACCAAGACTATGATCTATCAAATATGACTATGATAAAAATATTTCTAAGTTAATTGGATGTGCATAATATCTAGTACCTTACCTATGTAAAAAATAAAAATAAATAGTTAAAATAAAAAATAAAAAGAGCTTTATTCCGATATCACATATAGTTTTACATAAAAAAAATTCAAGACATATATTAAAGAATTCCATTGACATTGATTAAACCTGCGATTAAATTAAAGATAAAAATTATGTTATTAAGTCAGTCACAGGAGAATAGTTAAATTGAAAATCTGTGTATGTCATGCATTAAATTAAAATATTCGTTCGTAGTCATCGTGTTTCTTGCTGTCAGTTTATTTAATTGTGATATGAACCGCCTTCGGCGGTGTATGCCTCCTCCAAGGTTCTCCAATTCTCTCTATCTCTGGCTTTGCGCGTTCATAATTTCCCAGCTACTTGGCTGATATCGTCATTCCATCTTTTGAATGGTTTTCCTTTTTTCCTTTTGTAGTTCAGAGGTATCCAGTTTGTGACTATATGTGGCCATCTATTGGGTTTCATTCTTTGAATATGTCCTGCCCATTTCCATTTTAAGCCAAGTATTCTTTTGACCACGTCTTTTGTTTTTGTTTTTTCTCTTATTGTTGTGTTTTTTACTCTGTCTCGCACTCTGTCACCTTACCTATGTACCAATATTTTGTATCTATCTATTCTTTAGTAACAAGATTGTGATGAACCGCGTTATTTACTTAATTTTTTCTATACACAGTACAAACAACGTATTTTTTCACCATCAGAAACCAATCCTAACCCTTTGAATCAGACTCAGGGCTTAATTACCGCGCCGATATCAAGCACACACACACACACACACACTCAAACACAGGTGCCAGGTGATTGACAGGTACCGTCTGTGATGTCATCACCCTGAACGGTACTTGTAGTACAATGAGTACACTAACTGGTGTATTGTTTTTCCGTTAAACACATTCTTGGTGAAATTGTTCACTACCGTAAGAATTTTGTTCCATTTGCAAATCTGGCGCAGGACCGTGTAGAGTGGCACAAAATGTTAAGAGGCCTATACCCAGCAGTGGGTGAAGTCGGGCTGCGGATGATGATGATGAGGCAATAGTTTTTGATATAAACTTTCTGTAACCGTTACTTTATTAAATATAAATAATGCTAGACAATACACATAGCATCATCTAGCCCCAAGGTGCCCCGAGCTAAGCAGAGCTTGTGTTATGGGTGCTAGATATCTGATATACATTCAGTCAAAAAAGTATCGGGAATGGATGATTTGTTTATGGTTCCAAATTAAAATTTTTGTTTTTTATGTTGTTGTTAGGTTGGCACAACTGTTTGCCATTTTGGCGCGGAGTTTGAGTTGCATCTTTTATTTATATTAAATACAGTGCTGTTTTTAGTTACATCATATCTAGTGTGTATTTCGAATTTCACAATGGACAAAAACATCGAACAAAGAGTTTGTCTTAAGTTTTGCATCGCCAATGGAATTTCGTGTTCGGAGTCACTGAAAATGTTACAGAAGGCTTTCGGTGAATCGACTTTATCAAAAACACGTGCTTATGAGTGGTACAAAGCGTTCAAAAGCGGTCGAGATGTGATGGAAGATTTGCCTCGCTCTGGTAGGCCATCAACGTCTGCAATTGAAGTTAACATCGCAAAAGTGAAGGAAACAGTGACTGAAAATCCTCATTCAACTTTGCGAGAGATAGCCGCCGAACTTTCTGTATCTCACGAGTCGATCCGTACCATTTTAAATAATCACTTGGGTATGAAACATGTTGCCGCTCGACTAGTCCCAAAAGACCTGAATTTGATAATGCGCCTTCGCACAAGGCCATCATCGTGACCGAATTTTTGACCAAACACTCAACAAATACCATCGAGCAACCACCATATTCACCAGATATGGCTCCGGCCGACTTCTTTCTTTTTCCTAAACTCAAATTACTACTTCGTGGCACCCGTTTTCAATCGGTACAAGACATAAAGGAGAATTCGCGGCGAGAACTGAACTCAATTCCGGAAACAGCGTTTAAAAAATGTTTTGATGATTGGATAATTCGTTGGCGTAAGTGTATCGTTTCTGAAGGAGCATACTTTGAAGGTGATAAAATAAATTTGGATGAATAACAAACATTTTGTGTATTATTGATCTTTTCCGGGTACTTTCTTGACAGAGTAGTACTTAATAGGTACAATACATATATAGATATATTTTTAGTATACATAGAAAACAACAAGGACCCCGGAACAAATAATAGCAGATCGTACAAACATTTGTCCCAAGGCGGGAATCGAACCCCGGGTGAACATAGGTCTAAGAAGTTTCTCGTTTAATTTTAAAACTATAGCCTGTTTTAATATCTTCTTCTTTGTAACTTAATAGTTTATTAGTTTTAAGATTAGGTATATTCTTTTACTGGCGACCCGCCCCGGCTTCGCACGGATTTATTTAACGTATAAACATTCCTCTGGAATCACTCTATCGATTAAAAAAACCGCATCAAAATCCGTTGCGTAGTTTTAAAGATATAAGCATACATAGGGACAAAGGAACAGAAAAAGCGACTTTGTTTTATACTATGTAGTGAAGTATTTAATCATCTGTTTATAACGAACGATGTAGCGAGGTGTCTCAAATGTTAAAGTCTAGCAAATTTTCAGAATAGAATTATAAAAAGGCATAAACATTTCTAACATTAGATTATAGAGTTACTACGAGTATAGGACAGGGCGACCCTTTCTTATAAGACTTTATTAGAATCCCAGTAGCATGCCGCATTTAAGCTATAAATTACTAATTTATGTGCCATTACCATAATTTAGTGAGCATGGCTTCCTTTCGGCGTAATTTAGAGTTTTAATCCGCTATTCTGTGCGTAAGTCATCTTCTTATGCAGTATATGGTTCCCCGCGGGTTTGCACGCGTTTTGACGGAGTAAAAATATCCTATTCTTAAGTCATTCCAGGGGCCGAATTCCATTAATTTCAAAACAAAGGTCTCAATAGCGTCATACAATCAAGATGGCTAAAATGATGTTGTTGCATTTGGTATTCTACTTTTTTTGTGCTTGAAGATACTTTCATAATTAGAATGTCATATTGGTAGTTGAAAACATAATCTTCACAGCTATGAATGAACCTCAAAAAGTTTGTGCTAGTATAATACCAAAAAGAGTCTAACACTGTCAGTTTGACACGATACTATTGGAATATTTGGAATGGTGAAGCGATTTATTTAGTGCAATTCGGGCTCAGGTAGTAGGTACCATGTTTTACACCGTAGTCATCAGATCTTTGACCAAGGCGTACATACGTCATAATATGTATCAACGTAAACTTGTTGTAGAATGGCGCTTCTTGCTTTTCGCTACGACTCTACAGAATATGATCGGTGTTCGGACTAAAAAACTGAGAATTTTAGGTACCTAATTTTTCCAGTGGGTATTCGTTCCTGGGCTATGTGACTCATTAGGGGAGGCCTATGTCCAATAGTGGACTAATATAGGATGATGATGATGGGTATTTGTTCACCCAATAACAATGAACGCCCTCACCGGCACTCTCCGCAAGGCTTCCGGAAATGATCAGTAAGACGCGTAACTTGACACAAAACATTTAAGAATCTTACAATTATAATAAACTAGCTGCGCCCCGCAGCGTCGCCCGCGGGGAAATTTATTTATTTGTCAAATATCATGTTTTTCTCGCCGTAAAAACCATCCTTGAACTTCAACGAACATTTTAAAAAAAGATTTGGCCAAATTGGTCCAGGCGTTGTTGAGTTATGCGCTTACCAACACATTTTGCGATTCATTTTTATATTATAGATGGGAAAGTCTGTGTGAATGTTTGTTATAAGTAATCTCCGTAACTACTTAAGTTTTTTAAATGAAATTTGCTTCGTAGATAGCTTAGGACCTAGAAATAATACATGTATAGGCTATTAAAATTTGGAAATATTAATGAAAGCCCTCACCGGCTGTGTCAGTGTGATAGATTTGACAGTGACAGCTTGCTGACCAACACATTGACTTTATGAAATATAAGTATTATGTCTCTCTAATTATGCCCTTAATTTAATTAGGTGATGCTTAGATATACGAAGATTTTGGCAAGCTGGTGCATTCCTTATAAATAATCGTTCTTCACAACCCCTAGTCAGTTCTAGAACCTAAAGCTATGCGAAATTTTAACTCAGTCCAATCAGTAGTTTTATTGTGAAAAAGTAATAAACACAGTACTATAAATCCATCGAAACTAATTTATAATTGACCGAGCGAGCGTCTCTGTATCAACTCTGGCAAAATTTGCGTTTTTGTCAGATTTTACGTACTCTTCTACTCAGCTAGGATAAGCGTAATTGTATCTTGTACAAAATATAACATCTATTTTTTATATCACTATATTTTGCCCGCATCTTCGCAGATAGCACTTATGAGATCTGTGGTTCCAGATATTGATTACAAAATCTATGTAGATAGATAGCAGATTTTTTGAGTTGTTTATTGATTAATTTTCTAGTTGTTCCGTTCAAAAACATCTTAATAAGTTATGGTCTCCTTTTCTGTATTATAACTTTTTTTAGTTTCTAAATGTCCCGTCTCAAAAATCCACTTTGTTTTAGGTACATACTTTATACACTGTCTCTCTGTAACAGTAAGGTACGAATACAATGAGAAAATTTATCGTACGCCAGAAAAAAAAGTAGATTACTTACATCTAAACACATTACAAAAGTTACGTACAATACAGTGGTAGGCCTTGTTTTAAAAGCGATCATCAGGCACTTTTGATGAGAAAAAGCTTTACTCCTATACAATGTGATTTATCGAACCTTAAAAAAAATTATATATAATTTTTTTTATCTCGGTTTTTATCGATAAATATGTGTCGTGTATCCGCACATTTCGTTTGATCAAGGTTCGAAGAATCACATTGTATAGGTATCGACACAAATTAGAACAAGGATCGTTGCACTGTAGTGTTATATAACCGCAGATACGAATAAAGAACAGTCCAACTTTTCCTTTTATAGCTCAATAACTTAGATATTTTTTTACAAGAGAAAAACTCAGTCACGGGCACCGCTAGTAAATAACTTGAAAGCAAAAGCCACCGCATAATTGGATTCAATCTAAGAAATAGATCCAAGTGGCCAATCGTGAGAACATTCATCGTAAACTAGTAACACGGAATACGAAAGTATAGAAGGGACATTGGTATAGACAAATTATCTGCCTGCAAATAAGCAAAGTTCTGTTTGGGTTCAAGGATTCAGTTTCCGAGTCTTCGACAGGGAATCTGACTCAGTTTCGTGCGTCGTTCAAATATTTTAGGGGGTCTTAAAAATAGGAAAAAATACCACAAAAGCTTTATGATTTAATTTTATATATTGTGCATATATATTGTACTTTCCTTAATATATATCTTTGCCAATAAATGACTTTATTCTTTATTCTTATTCTTTAAAATAATATAATTGGAGCTATACGTGATATTCAAAGTAAATAAAACGATGTAAATAGGGGCTTCCTTAAAACTTTTTTAACTTTCCTTAAAATCGCCTCATGGTTACGTTCTAGCATTGCGACGTAGTTACAGGTAGATAAGAAATTAGGTTATCAGTAGGCATAAATTAATTATAAGGTAAACAAAGATAGATAACATTTTTCTGCGGGTTTTTAAAGACAGCCTCTTGTCGAAGCGACACGCGATTGTGCTGGGGGCCTACTAGGAAAACATAAAACGAATATTCGTTTTCATACTAAACCTACTCTTATGTCGCCTGCATACGATAGTATTTGCGCATTAATGAACCCGAAACTGCGATTTTCGTTTTTACGAGTACGGGCCCTGGGGAGTGATGAAGTTGTTAGTCTTGATTTACCCAATTCACCTTTTCGTGGTTAATCATTAAACACCTATAACCCTGTATATGGTGCAGCGCATCAGCATTCATCATCATCATCAGCCCATATTCGTCCACTGCTGGACATAGGCCTCCCCTAATGAGAGCCCTAGCGCCCTGTCTTCAGCATTGCCATGTTCCAACCTACCTCGTTTGGGGAAGACATGTTTACCAGTACAGCTGTAAATGCTGAAGGGGTAAAATGCAGGAAAAACAAAATGACAGAAATCCCGACTCAAATTTTAAATACTTACGTTTCAATTTTGATTAGCAGATTCAGGTTTATTTTTGCCATATATTTGAAACTGAGGAATACCTTAGATTGCGAATATATTACCCTTTGTCTGTTGGATAAAGTCACGTGAGAAACTGAAGCATCAGTAAATAATTCTGATTTAAATGCCGTTTGTAAAACTAACTCGTAATTTTTATAACTTATCCGATTTTATTGCCAATAGCAAAATTTTATGAAACAAGCCGGTAAAATCTAACACGGAAGTACTTATGGTTGCTCTCGGCGGCATCACGGTCGTTTTTCCGGGATTAGGTTATAGTTAACTTATATCTTTAAGAATCATCGCCAAATTGCAATGCGATCTATTTACCAGTTTATATTAGTTACGTTACGACCAATCAACCAAATTAGACAACTGGTTATCTACACAGAAAGGATTATCCGCAGGGATAACGTTATCTAGAATTATTTGTTTATCTAAATAAAAACAAACGACTGAGCGTCTGGTCGATGCGACGCGTGCCCCGAGAGCTGGTGAGAATCTGGTTCAGCGCATCAGCATTGCCATACAGCGTAGTAATGCAGCCAGTGTCTTGGGGACGCTTGCGACTGGTATTGACATGGATCAATTGAGCTACCTTTAGACGGTTTGCAACCGTCTGCAGTTAGCTCAATGGTTTGAATTGTAAATACTAGTTGTATTTTTTTCTATTCCTTGATTGTAATATTCGTTTTTAATAAAGTACAAACGACTATTTTACACAATTATTATATCTGTATAAATACTAAATAATATTAAAGTTAAAAGATATTCTTAATGTAGACTGATATGCTATCCACGTTTTAATGTTTATACACATGACATTAAATAACATTTTCAAACATGAAATAGGTCTAGGTAGAGCTAGTTTCATCAATATAACTATTTATTTATTTTAGGAAAACTTACGGGAAAACAATGGAACAGAAAAGTATAAGTATAACGAAGGTCAATTTCAAGTTTTCACAGATAATAAAAGATAGTCTAAGTGGTGGACATAAGGAACGTACTTTTTAAGTTAAGATAGTTAAGAAACAAAGAAGTTATTGTTACAGATATGGTTGAAATTACTAGGTGCATACGAAAATAATAACGATGAACTCAGTCCTCCCATTGTGAACTGTCAAATAAATTCTTTAGAAAAGTCATCAGCCTCAAATTAAGCTTTAGTCACAGTCCAATGAGAACAGTAGGACAAGTCCAATCAAATATAAATTGGCAATTGGCAAACAATGGCCGATTCGACCCACTTTTGTTCATCTACGTACTTTATTGTATGAATAATGCTCAAATTATATTAATTCTTATCTGTATTAAGATTAAGATAATCAGAGATGACGGTTGAATTTTGTTTGGATATGATTGAAATTATTTATGTTGTTATTACTTCGGTACAGTCGGAATAACTTGAAAGATATTTTTTCTTTATTTTTTAGCCTTGATGTAGGCCAGGCAGGCATACCTATAAATTTTGTATGTGACCTGGTTGAAAAACTTTTAATTAATATAATTGATCCATCAAACAAAACACTTTATAAAAAGCGTTAAGTACTTAAATTTCACAAGCCATAACAGGAGGGCAATTTTCTTGGTTCAGGAATCAGGATTTACGAAAGTAATTCGAAACATTTAAAATGATCAACATTAATTGTAAAATTATGAAGTGGAATGTCGTATTTCTTTAATTGAAGGTAAAGCGCATGTCACATAATAATATGTGACAAAGTTGACCTACTTTTTACTGCCGCATAAACTTTTACAAATTGCGTAAATACAAAATGGCTTTATTTCGATCGGCAAGAATCGATATAGGTAAATTATTTCATAACGTATTTAATAGCATTTTAATATCAATATAATCGAAAGTAACAAACCCTTTGAACACAGTTCGAAAGTTCGGATATCCGAATGATAAAATCGAGTCCGGTTTGCATCTCTTTACAAAGTACCATCGTCAGAAATCCCAACTCAAATCTTGAATATTTAAGCTCCAATTTCGATTGGCAGGTCGAGCCAGTGTTGCCAAATGGTGCTGTAAACTAAACAATAGGTTGCGAATATTATTCAGATCGCTTTCGCTCTTGAATACCGGTCGGAGATGCCAGCACCTGATTAGGAGAGTTCCTATAATAGACTTATTACGAACACTTCCTAGAAAGAACTGCGAAGTAAACTGAATAATAAGTGAGAGCTTTTATCATATTTCGACACTACAAGCTCGAAAAATACAAATACTGTACTTCATATGTCACTAGCGATCCGCCCCGTCTTTACATTTCTGTAAGGATAAATCCTCTTGAATAACTCTACCTATTAACAAAAAACGCATAAAAATTTGTTAAAGATCTAAGCATACATAGAGACAAGCAGACAGAGGGAAGCGACTTTGTTTTATACAACGTAATGATGTGACTCTAAACGAAATCGAGTGATAATAGTCCCATTGGCTGAAAGGAGAAGGTTGAACCAAATTCAAACAAATCGAATTCACTTTGAGGATCCAAATTCAAAACTCATTCCTTGGGGATATAGGCATTACTCATAAGGTTCGAAAAAAAGAGATTGAAATATAAAGATTTACCCAGGAGACCCGTACAACGACTTATTTTTGAAATTCGAACTCATACCGTTCTAATTTCAAAAGTAAGTCATTGTACGTATGTATAAGTCATTCTGTTCAGAAGCCAAAAAAAACCAATGCCGCGAAACTGCTAAGTCAAATTTTCTTATTGTTTACTCACAGAAAATGTGAAGTGTAGATTATTTTTCTCATGGAGATAACGTAGGTATACACAAATAAAAGTGACACATTTTCCAGAATACAAATCGTAGGTAAATGGTAAACATCAAAACATGAAGTAAATATTGAATGATTCTTTCACATCATCAAGTATATTAGCTTCTAACATAACTCGGAGGCATCACGAATACTTTCTTGTCATTTTACTTTCCTGGAATAGCGGAGAAATTGTGTTTTATGTTACGTGAGGTTTGTATGAAGCGTGTATGAGTCAGATGTGTTATGAAAGGTTATTAGCTAATAGTAGCTAGCCTATAAAACTTACTAACTCTTAGAGAAATTATTAGAAATTGTTGGGGGTTCAAGTCCCGTTGAAAACTTAATCGAAAAAGTCAAAATTGTTTGGGAAATAATTAAATTTCTTAGGAACATACTTTTAAAAAAAAGAAAATAGTGTTTATTCTAGACTTCGCCCTAGTAAATAAATACTTCTGTCCAATTCTCACTAACTGTGTTATGGGTACTAGATGACTAATATACCTAATACCATAAATTACACAGATTAAATAGATATTTTTTATCATAGATAAACAAATTATAACAACACAATACCTACAGTCTTGTCTTAGCATAGTAGTTTTTGAGTTGTGCCTGCTTAATCTATTGAAAACGCGTCTATTGCTGTTTAAACTGCAAAAAAACTGGGTGACTCATCAAGAGATCTCTGTGACTACAAAAGCTACGTAGTAGCTATGAAGCTGAAATTTTACATGGAGGTTCCTTTGTAGGCATCCGCTAACAACAGATTTCTGGAAATTCGTATTCTAAGGTAGTTAAAATGGGGTCAATAGGGTATTCATATCGACCACGCGAATGAAATTGTAAGCAAGTCAGCTAGTTCCTTATTATTATTGTGATGTTTTCTTATTGTTAAAAATACCCCCAGGTTATGGGATTCATTTTCATGCGTTGAGTTCACAGCTTATCTTTGATGAGTTATTATTTATTAATACTGTCAATGTTTACGTTTTAAAAGGTTATGCAACCAAAACATCGTACATTGTTATCAATCGATACGATAACATACATGAGGCAGTTTCATGATATGTCTGAAGATTTGCAAGATTATGCAAGAGATAGCACCTTTCTAGTAATATTCATTATCGGTTATGCTAGCCTGCCGTTTAGGTAATAGCGTGTTGGGGACACTTATTGCCTAAACTTTAAAAAAATTTAGCGTCTGGTCAATACGACGCGTGGCCTTCTCGGGTCACGCGTCGCGGATAATATCTGGCGCATCAGCATTGCCATACAGCGTGGTAATGCAGCCAGTGTCTTTGGGAAGCGACGACTGGTAGTGACATGGATCAGTTGAGCTACCTTTAGACTGTTCTCAGTTAGCTCAATTGTTTCAATTATAAATACAATTTAAAAATTGTTTCTTTTGGTAATTCGTAATCTGCCAATCATTACTTCTAATACAGCTTCTGGGATTATCAGAGGGAATGGCATCATTTAGAACTGAATTTTTTCATTGTAAGGGTTCAATTTAGTTTTAACCACGTGCTGATTGTTGGTCCTAAGAGAAATGTAACGTTTTACTTTGACAAGGTCTTCCAACGTATTCATCATTTCTACAGATCATATTATCGTGTTTGGTTATTTTGCGTATCTATTCATAATGATATTTTATTGGTCATTCATTACGCTTATTGTTCAATGTGCGTCTTGACAAGCTAGGACTGAAGTTTTCTAAAATCTAATTCACTTAAAACTTACACAACGCTGGCAGCAATCAATCAAACCCGTGACTTACCTGAAAGGAAAGCCATCATCACTACATAGTATAAAATAAAGTCGCTTTCTCTGTCCCTATGTCATTATGTCCCTTTGAACGCTTAAATCTTTAAAACTACGCAACGGATTTTGATGCGGTTTTTTTTAATAGATAGAGTGATTCAAGAGGTTTTTACGTATAATAAAACCGTGCGAAGCCGGGGCGGGTCGCTAGCTATAAATAAACAAACGTTTATGCACATACTTACTACATGAACAATGGGTATTGAACGAAACTTCCTCAACGAAGCTATTTAAACAATAGAAAAGGATTCCGCTTAGTAAGGTAAATTAGTGATTTATGACAAATAGAAACTACTTGACTAAGTTATTAAATTACAGCCTACGTGGACTTTGAATACAACAGCTATTTCAGATTATGCATTACTAGCGACCCGCCCCGCTTCGCACGGGTTTAATAGTACCTACATTTAAACCTTCATCTTGAATCAGTCTATTAAAAAAACGTATCAAAATCCATGTATTTCTTCAGTACAAATAAAGTGTTCATTCATTCATTCAAAATCCGTTGCGAAATTTTGAAGATTTCAGCAAACATAAACTTATGGAATCTACTTTCTTACTAATTTAGGTACCTTAATAATTCCATAACTCACTAGTATATACAATTATAACAAATTCTTAAAAATCTAAGCCGTCACCAGAAGGCAGAGTACCCAGAATGCTGGCAGCATTGCCACGTTGAATGGCAATGCTAATTCGTTGACCAAAATAGAAGCCAGCATTCTGATCTCCTGTGGACTCTATGAGAAGTTTCGAAAGATCTTTAAAAATGGTGTGTGCCCCAGGACCCCAAGGACCAAGGGTTTCCACCCCAAATGGCTCAAATAGGTAACCTCGGTCAAGATTAGCATATTTTCGCCGTTTGAGGGACTCCGCTGATGAAGCTGCGGAGTCTTCAAAGACTCTAGACTTTCTTACTATGTATGTAGTGATCTCAAATATTATTTTATTGGATGGATATTTAACTGGACATTAATCGTTCGATAATTATTTTCGCACGATAAATATCTGTGTCAATCCAAAAATCCATTATAATTAGGATTTTTATGTAGGTATAACTCGCTATCTTAACTCAAATAATTCTGTAATTTTAGAAACTCATTTGGTCATAGAGTTATGATTTCTAAGCATTTGGACACAAAACCAGTAAAGATCTACCTACTATTATATTACTGACTAGCTGGTGCCCGCGACTTCGTCTGCGCATGATTAGTATTTCGAGTACTCGCTATTTCATTGCGTAATTCCTTTCTCGTGGGATTTTCGGGATAAAATAAAGCCTATGTGTTATTTCAGCTTATGATCTATCTCTGTGCCAAATTTCATCCAGATCCGTTCAGCAGTTTTTGCGTGAAAGAGTAACAAACGTCCATCCATCTATCCATTCATCCTTACAAACTTACGCGTTTATCAGTTCAATTCAGTTTGGTTCCCCTGGGCTATACGGGTTTTCAAAAATTTCTCACAGCATCTGAACGACGCGCGCGCGTCGTTCAAATGCTGTGAGAAATTTTGAAAACCCGTATAGCCCAGAGGAACCAAACTGAATTCCGGGATAAAATGTATCCCATGTCCAATCGTCCCGAGTTCCATTCGAATTCATTCACTTCCCTCGTGATGCGTGGTTAAAGAATTTTTCTTTCACCCTCTCTCCCAGGGGAACCTTACCGAATTCCGGGATAAAAAGTATCCCATGTCCTTCCTTGTAGTATGAACTCAAATCGTCCCAAGTTTCATTCCAAGTCATTAAAGAATTTTTCTTTCACCCTCTCTCCCAGGGGATCCTTACCGAATTCCGGGATAAAAAGTATCCCATGTCCTTCCTTGTAGTATGAACTCAAATCGTCCCAAGTTTCATTCCAAGTCATTCAGCAGTTTCGGCGTGATGAGCGGTAAAGACATGAATGAAAAAAATTACAGTTTTGGCTTGAGTATCGATAATAGAGTGCCCTCCAAAAAATTTTTCAAAATATCTTCAATGTACAGATTTGGACCTGTTACAGTTTTATTATAAGTATAGATTGGTGTTATCGTTACCATGGTAACGGGCTTAAACTGTGCGCGCGAAATAACATTTGTGTGAAATCAAATCAGATGTGAAAATTATCTATCATTTTTTTAGGTCATTAGAAAATTTACCATAAAATTAGTTTAGACTGATGACTACTTTGATGACATCAAAATTGACACAATTGTGTTACTTTTCTAAAAATCAACATATCTGCCAGGTTATTTGAATTTCCAAAAGATAAGAGATATCAAGCAACGTTGAATGGTACTTACGGTGAAATAGGTACCCGCGATTTTCATGATATCGTCTGCTCATCTCATCATCTTCAAACTATTGCCTATTCCCGTGTAATATCAGCTCTACTGTAATAAACTTCATAGTGCTAAGATTACATTATTCTATTAAGTATCCAATAATCAGTTTATTCATTCAACGAACTACGCAATTTCCCATGACTCACTTTATTTCCCAGAAGGAAAAGTGAAGTACCAGATCGGTGCATTTGACCTACCAACTTATTAGCCATGCTGTAGAAAGTGGACCAGGCTGAGGTTTTCTTGAACCATTTTATTGATGCTCTAATAAGGAGCGACTGTAAGGTGGTCGATTGATTTCAAACTTCTGTTTAGTTGAGATATTACGCTGAGAAGAGTATTTACGTAGAGTTTTATGAAATGAATAAATAAATAAAAAACACATATAATACCTTCTTATAAATATTTATGTACGGGTATTTATCGCGTTTATTTACCTATTTTTCCCGATGTTTCGACACACAATAGGTAAATAAACGCGTACATAAATATTTATAAGAATGTGTTCTGATCGCGTAAGTTTAAAAAACTTAACATATAATATCGTCTGGTCGTATCGACACGCGTCACCCGAGAGCTGGTGAGTATCTGGCGCAGCGCATCAGCATTGCCATACAGCGTGGTAACGCAGTTCTACTAGCGTCTTGGGGATGCGACCACTGCTAAGTATTGCTTTGGATCAGGTCTGCTACATCTAGATGGTTTGCAGCAATCTGTAGGGAGCTCAATTAATTCAATTGTAAAAATTGGTACATTTCTTCTTTTAATATAAATTTCTTTGGATTAATTTTTCGAGGAAGCTTTACGATGAAAGCCTACTAATAATTTAACGTGTTTAAAAAATATTTATGATTTGAAATTCTTTAATAAAACGTTATGAAATTAACTATAACTCTAAACTACTGATAGATCTTAATCAAATTAATGGAACCATATGAGAAGCACCGGCTTTCAATAGAAGTAACATCAAAAACTGTTGTTCCTAAAAAAATTCTGAATTAACACTCAAATAAAAAATACAGTCGAATTGAGACCTTCCCCCTTTTTAGAAGTCGTTGATCGGAATAATAATGTGTATACTGTAGGTCATAACATTATCACTTTAGTCTCAAATGGTCTTTAGAACAGCGAACGTGCATCTCAGGCAAGATTTGCCAGGCTGATTTGATGATGGTGATGAAATTTTGCCTACTACTGAATGAAGCGCATAAAAACAGTTGCGGTATGATGAATTACATGTACGCATGTGTGTGTACGCTTCATCTAGCTAGGCGCTTCACCTGGGTTCGCTACGAGGAAAACCTCTAATTTCAAAATAGTCCGTAAAAGGTCTTAAATAATTTGTTATGCTCGCGTACTTACATCAATATTTAGTGCGTCAGACAGAATTTCTAAAATAGTTATTGGTTTTACTTTACAGCTTTCATTTAAATACACTTTTAAAAAGTTTATGGCTGACTTAGCCTCATTTTAAGAATGCGTAGGTTTAAGGTAATGAGGTAAACCGAACTTTGGGAAACTTTTACTTTTAAATTGAAAGCGGCTTCTCGTTAAGACTGGGCAAAGTGCAATGAGATCGAAAGATATTAAAAAGCTTGAAGCAAAGAGAAAATCAATGAACACTACATTCACACTACTTATTAGTTTGTTAAACCCTCAGACTACCTAGACAGAGCGCTGTCAACAATGATTTTGAAGCCGGTTTCGTAAACATGTGTGCTCGTACTGAGTGTTGCCGTGCAGGTGTACTTTCGCATGAAATGTGATTCCATCCTGCTTTTATGTCGCGAGATTGGTTTGAACACCCTTTCAAAACATAATTCGGCATTTTGTCCCTCTAAATCTCGTAATAATTTTGCGTGACACTCGTCGCGACGGCTTAGCTGGACTGACAAGGCGTAATTTCATCATATATGTGTGTGTAAGTGTGTTTGTACACGCCAAGGCTTAATTTTACCTGCCTCAGTGCGGGTTTCGTTGGGGCTCCGTCTAGATAGTTCTATAGTCTGAGGTTAAACCTACATATTGTTTAAAGTATGACTTGTTTAAGTGATTATTTTATAAGCCTAAAGAAATAAAGAAATTGATTTACTGATTTACTGACTTGATTATTTTAATAAATATTAAACCAACAAAACATTTATTCTTCGGCCGGACTTGCAATTTCCTAACGGGGAAGGTTTGGGTTTAAATCCCGCGAAAGATGAACATTTTAGGGATACTCGTATGTATTATTTAATTTATTTTAAATATTATTTAGAGTGCGACGGCTTTATGCTCTTTAATTGAGTCATACAATTAAACATAGAAATTATGATGACTGATAACAAAACCATTGCAAAAGTAATAAACTCATAGTAATATCGTAACGAAACTAAGAAACAAAGTTTAGCCAATGATACTCGTAATATCAGAACGCGTCCTTCTTCAATGCGTCTGTAGAGACGTCTTATTACAAACCATACTTACATTAAACTTTAGTGTTTTAATTATAAAAAAATGGTTAGGTACCTAATTAAAAACTACTTTTCGAATTTGTAAGGAGAGCACCCGCTTTCAAATAATAAAGTCCGCAAAATGGGTTAACTTTAAAAAAATAGTCATTATAAGAACCATTTTATAAACTATTATAAAAGTTCCTATTTTGACTAGACTAGAGTTTATAAATATAGTGTAGTCAAAATAGGAACGAAATTTTACTATTTTAGCGGATTATTTAACGAACCCAGTAGCTTCCTCAACTTCCATAAACAACGGTCGTAAATACATCACGTACATTATTTAATATCAGTTTTACTGATATGTGGGCTTTAATAGAAAAGATGCTCATTTCCTTGTTCGGGTTATGCAACTAACTGCACATTGGCAATATGTTATCTGCCTACGCTTTTGAATTTCAATGAAATTGGTTATTTGATGCTTTTGCATATTAAGGTCAAAAACGTATCGAATTCAATGAATTTATTATAATTTGACCTTCATATAAAGCTTAAAGTTAAACCAACTTTATATATTTTTTACCAACCTAATAAAATGGAGGAGGTTCTCAATTCGATTGATTTTTCCTTTTTATTTGTGCTACATCATTCTTTTTTGATAATTGACCAGTTTTTGACTTATCACAGTTATCATTATCACAGTAATATTTTAAAAGGGAAAGTTGGATGAATCAATGTATGGTTGTATGTTTGTTACCTCTTTTCGTTAAAACTCTTGTACTGATCGGACTGAAAATTTGAAAACACGTAGTTTTTAATATTACGTAAAATTTAAATATTTTTTTTAAATCGTTTATTTGTAAAGGGTTCGTTCAGTGATTTGAATATGCCACCCTTGTAAATAGGGCGTGCAAAACCGGAAGGTTCTCAAAACCGGTTTTGATTTTCGGTTTTGAGGGCCCAAAACCGAAAACCGGTTTTAGCCCCGGTTTGCTTGAGATGGGAGGTTGGGGATGGGAGGAAAAAATTAGATTAAAGTTAGATTTCACTAAAACTTAGAAATAAATCAGTAGATCGGTAGACGCCTGAAAGAGCAGGTAGATCTACTGCTAAATCGGTAGATCTGGTTCGCTGATTCTTTTAGTAAACCTTCTATGAGGTGAAGCACTTCTGGGAACCATGGATTTATGACGTGACAATGCTGCATCTACAAGCTGTTCTCACGAGTAGTCACGAATCGTCTCGCCAGGAGACTTGACGAGTTCCAGCAACCAGAACAGGCCGGGTTCCGCAGAGGATATGGCACCATAGACTACATTCGCACAACGAGGCAGATTATACAGAAGTCCGAAGAGTATAATCAGCCCCTGTGTCTCGCTTTTGTGGACTATGAGAAAGCCTTTGACTCCGTCGAAACTTGGGCTGTTCTGGAATCCTTGCAGCGATGCCAAGTAGACTATCGTTATATCGAAGTGCTGAGATGTCTCTACTAACCTACCACTATGATTATCCAAGTACAGGACCAGCAGTCTAAACCCATCCAATTGCGACGAGAAGTGAGACAGGGGGATGTCATATCCTCGAAACTGTTCACAAGCGCATTGGAAGATATGTTTAAGACGCTCGCTGGACTGAAAAGGTAAGGGCATTAACATAAACGGCGATTATATCTCATACCTGCTATTCGGTGATGACATAGTCGTAATGGTGGAGTCGCTAGAGGAGCTGACCCACATGCTGGACGGCCTAGCCTCAGCCTCGCGACGCATCGGTCTTGGCATAAATTTGGACAAAACCAAAGTCATGATTAATGGCCACATTGTTCCAGGACCCATTGTCGTAGATGGCCACCATCTTGAAATAGTTTTCGAGTATTTTTACCTGGGGCAGATTGTGCAGTTGGGTAAAACAATTTTTAGAAGGAGGCCAAGAGGAGCATCCAGCTGGGATGGGCAGCATTTGGGGAACTATGTTGGGTCTTCTCATCACACATACCGCAATGTTTGAAAACGAAAGTTTTCAATCAGTGCATCCTCCTAACCATAATGGCCTACGGAGTTGAGACGTGGACACTCACGGTAGGGTTGATACACCAGTTTAAGTCGCTCAGCGAGCTATGAAAATAACTATGTGCGGAATTTCTCTGAAGGTCAGGATTTTTAACGAATACATCCGACAGAGAACCAAAGTTCTAAGCTCAAAGCATTAGCAAGCTAGAACCGACTACCGTTCGGGTAAACGTGTTCTTGAGTAGAGACCGTGACTCGGCAAACGTAGTTTAGGACATCTTCCGGCCAGGTGGGATGACGATCTGTGAAAGACTTCTGGCCGATGCTGGATGCGGCAAGATGAAGATAGACAGGGCGCTATGGCGCTCATTGGGGAAAGGCTATGTTGATGATGAGTGCTGTACAGATTTTATTTAGACCTGTGTCGATGGCGATTGATTTGGTCTCGGAGACTCCATCGTGACCCGTATTTGTTAACAAAAACCAACTTTATTTCGTACACGTTAAGTTATAAATAATTAAATTTAAGTTTTGATAGAAATTCGTCCGATCTTTGATGTCACGCAACTAAGCTTAATCTCTTTCTTTTGCACTGATTTTCTTGACGTTTGTCACTTCGCGCACGTACCTAATGCGAGTTGTGGGTCACGTGTTGCGGGTCTCAATTCATGCACTTTATTCAGTAGGATAGTTAAGATCGTGCAGATTGAACGATAGACTCAGTCAACCAGTGGGTCGCGATCGCTGTTCGATTGCGTCACGAAATATGAGCGATCAACACATGTCTAATTTGCTTTGCTATATAAAAAACAATATTTCTGAGGTTATTCTTAAAAAAATTGATTTATCTGAAACTAAAGAAAATTGGCATACGGAAATTCTACTCTTACGTTAGGAATTATAAGCCCTGTATATATATGGAATAAAACAACGACATATTTCTTGAGTGCTTTCGAAAAACGTGGATTTAAATCAAATTTAATTCATTTACGGGAAAACCGGAGCTAACACCGGTTTTGTCGTTCAAAACCGGTTTTGAAAAATTGCTAAATTTGGTCCGGTTTTCCGGTTTTCACCAAAACCGAAAACCGGTTTTGCACGCCCTACTTGTAAAGTATACACATGTTACAGAAAAAACACACAACAAAAAAGATGACAAAAACAACAATAAGTTTTGTGAGGTACATATGTACAATAGGAAAGAACATAAACATTAATCGCGTTCTTTAACTGCCAATTGATACAGCTTGTACAGTTTCCCAGCCTCCTCCGATAGAGGACTAGCTAAGAAGCTGTTGCAGCCTCCGACCTGCCAAAACAAGGATCCTTTTTAAATAACTGCTGGCGTATATGTTGAATGTTATTATTTGGATCCTAAATGCACTTTACCAACTCCTCCAACTTAGATAAAGTATATAATTTCGCTGTCGAGAAAGAAAGTGTTGGCTCCGTAGCAACGTCGTAATTCACTGTTATTTCCATCAATGTTCTCAAATAAATAATTAATAACATAAAATAACCAACCAAACACAGAATCAATTAAAACCGACCAGCATTGGAAACCCAACGAGTTGATATACTTTGGAATTCAATAAATAACCTGCAGCAAACTTGAAGCTATAAATTAAAGTGTAACTGGAGGAAAAGCATTACTTATTTATGGAACCTACAGGCCAAGGATATTACAGTGAATTTATATTAGTTATTGTGTAACTTAAAGGTATTGCTTATTGACCTGGGCCCAAATTCCACTAAATAAATCGCTTCACCAATTAAATAGTATCGTTTCAAAATGTCAATTTTGAACTCTTTTTGGCATTCTACTAGCACTAGCGTAGCTGTGACGATAACGTTTATAACTACCAATTTGACATTCTAACTATGAAAGTTTCTTCAAGCACAATAAATAGTAGAATACCAAATGCACAAACGTCATTTTAATCATCTTGATTGAATGGCACTATTGAGACTTTTGTTTTGACATTAGTGGAATTTGGCCCCTGACTGTTTGGAACGTATCAGAATCAATCAACTTTCATTTCATAGAAAAAAATTAGACTACATTAAGTTAAAATTTAATCGTGGAGAGACTCATTCCAAGCATTTAGGTGAATATTGTCATAATTTTAGGTGATTTTTAACCGAGTTTAAAAAAACTCACATCTTTTTGCTCCGTGAAATGATTTTGACGATTCTTTTTTATTTGAAAGCTGGTGCTTCGGAGGTGTTTGCCGTTTTAAGTTCTCCTTATTTTGCGTATTTAATTAATAAATTATGCTACACCTAGCATCTGCCCGCGGCTTCGTTCGCGTTGCTTTATGGGGTGAAAAGCCTATAATGTTTTAATTCAGGGCTAGAACTACGTCTATTCAAAATTTCAGCCCTATCAGTTTTAGCGTAATCGCACAGCCCTTCTTTTTGCGTGAAAAAGCACCAAACATCCATCCATTCATAGAAACTTTTGCATTTACTATATTATTAGTAAGGATTAGAATCATACTGGAACTGCTAGTACTGCAGCGGAATCTCTTTCAAATAAATTTTCATGTTGTGCACTTCATCATCATCATCATCTACAACCTTTACTGGTCCACTGCTGGACGCAGGCCTTCCCATGATAAGCGCCTCATTGGCATTCATAACTTGTGCACTTGATTATGCTAAAAGGACCGACGTGTTCATAAAACTAGTAATCGGTAGATATCTAATTCGTATGTTAGTCCGGCCAGGTGGGATTACGATCTGCGAAAAACTGCTGGCAGATGCTGAATGCGTCATGCTGAAGACAGGGAGCTATGGCGCTCATTGGGGAGGCCTATGTCCAGCAGTGGACTTATATGAGCTGATGATGATGATGATGTTAGTCCAGTTCGACTAGTATTTTTACGATGCGACATCGCATCGCAGTTTTGTGTACAATACAAGTGCTGAACGTGTTTGTAAACGGAAGCCGCACAACTTTAGAACGAGGGATTTTTCAAGGCAATGTGTAGTTGTAAGTACTTACTTAATTGATTGGTAAAGTTGGTTAAAAATAACAATAGACGGTAACTAGTATTGAACATAATATCACTTTTAGACGCTCTGTGGGGCTGGAGATTGTAGGTTCGATCCCCTTCTCGGGATAATTGTTTATTCTGGGTGTTTTCTATGTAAAATAAATATCTATCTAAGACATTAACTTTTCTTTAAATCATTTAAAATCAAGGAATAGGAAGAAATTAAAATTAGGATTTGCAATTGAAACGATTGAACTAACTGCAGATGGTTACATGTTTGATGGTGTTTTGGTCTAGAGGTAGCTCAACTGATCCACCAGTGTTCGCGTTCCCAAGACACTGGCTGCATTACCATGCTGGATGAAAATGCTGATGCGCTGCGTTAGAAACTCACCAGCTATCGGGTCACGCGTCGCTTCGACAAGTATATCGGTATCCCACGGACCAAGCGTCTCGACTCCAAGGCAAGCAAACGGTATATAAATCTATATAACTTTGCGTAGGCTCTATCGAGACCCGCATATTTTCGCCTCAAGAAATAAATCAGCTAATCAAATCCACTTATCGAATACTAACTCGCGATTTCATTGCACCCCGGGCGCACTAAGTGAAAGCTATCATAAAGTATGTTTGCTGTGAGGCTGTACTTCAGTACTTATTCACGTAAGTACTATTATAAACACATTATCAGGAACATATAGAGTTGCCAATTTCACCTCATATGAGCTGAAATTGGCAAAGCTATGGCACTCTTTAGGGGAGGCCTTTTTCAAGCGTTGGACTAATATAGGATGATGATGATAATGAGTAAATAGCTGAAATATTTAAGTTATTATTTTTTACACTGATTTGGATGTTTATTATGTTCCACCTAGAAAATAGTTCTGAGGTAATACAAATAAAAAATATACAGTCGAATTTAGAAGTTCCTTATTTTAAAGTACCTAACTAGGTTCAAAACTTTAGTCAAATAAAAATTTTCATCGCTAGATAGTTTAAAACAAACTTGCTTCTCGCGCTGTCTTTATGTATTTATACGTAAATCTTTATAACTACGCAACGGATTGCGGTTTTTTAATAGACAGAGTGGTTCAGAAGGAGTGTTTATACTCAATGTATAATAAACTCGTGCAAATCCGGGTCGGGTTACTAGTCTTACATATAATGTTTCTTAACCCTAAAATAATCATGATTGTCCTTAGGGTATCCTGATAATCTGACGCAATCAAATTAATTCACAGGCCCGCCCTTTCCGGAGTTGTAATAAGTTGTTTTAATAGGACCCCACGGCTGTTGTGATACAGTTGCAATCGCCTTTAATGGTTGTCTGAAACATTGCAGCATTGGTCTATGCAGACGTATTCGTGAGTTGATCACTCACACTATATTCGACGCTTAATACGTAATTGAATAAATAAATAATGCTCGATAATCCACAGGATCCTCAAGCCACAAGCTAAGCAGAGCTTGGATTTATAGGTATGACTGATAAAGTTAATAAACAAAATAAAAAGACAGAAACAAGCAAAACCCCAAAAAAAGTAGGAGTTTCTTAATTCGTTCATTTTTTTCCAAACCTCTTTTGAGCTCACTGTAGACGGTTGAAAACAATCTAAAGGTAGATCAAATGACCCTTTAAAAATTAGAATCGAAATGAGAACTGACCTGATTGATCAATTTATACAAGGTATAACATATTACCCCTACTAAGCCGAAGGGGGGGGTTTCAGGAACCCATGGTGATCAGTTGTGGGGGGGGAGATAATTAAAAATTCCTATTTTCAGTTTCCCATACAAAAAGTTTTCATTTCCTAGTGCCAAAATAAAGTGACAACCCTATTCGCGCAACCTGTACTTACCTACTAACTTTACAGGTATGTATGTAGGTATTTATCTTCGTAGATTTCAGCTATGGCGGGAGGTTACTAGACGAGCTAATAAATTCGTGATAATAATAAGATGCTAGTATGTAAGTTCCTAGGTAGTGTTGAGAAAATCTTAAAATGCTGAGTTAGGAAAGTTGTAAGTGTAGGTACAAGTTACAAACCTCATATTTTCTCGCTTGTCAGCTGTCTAGATGGCTTCTTACGAAGGGATTTATGTATGTTTTGGTAGGTCACTTGTAGGTACACAGTCACAGACAATTCACACACTTCAGCACAAGGTAGGTTTCTTTTTAGGCATTAACATGTCTCACTCACTTTAGCACTAGTTAGGTTAGTTAGTTAGTAAGTTACACATGCATGACGTAGGTATCGATACCTATGCATGTAAGTAAGGTTCGATATGCCACCCTTCTTCCAAACAACACACATTTTATGGAAGTAAGCACACGCTTCCAACACACGCCTCTTCATCTCTTCAGCTCTGTGACACTCCGATGCATACACCACACCCTTAAGGTATTCTTAAGTCCTAGTTACTTGTTTTTTAGGCACGAAAGATAAAAATTGTAATTATAGCACTACACGGCACCGCGACGAAGGTCACACTAAAATAGTTCATCATTCATTCTTTTGATTTCGTTCGCCGAAAAGATGGATAATTTTTAGGGTTCATTTTCAATTTTAATAAATCCAACATGAGTAGGAGATATTAGGATCACAGTCGTGAAATAATAGGTATGTGGTAGAAAATTGTATGAATACGTAGGTAGGTACCTGGTCTTATTTTACATAGGTATTTCACAATGTAGGTACCTACCTGCTACACACACATACACTTTGCGTGAATTCTGATAGTTGGTATATCTAATACAAAATCCCGTAGAAAACGGATTTAAGCTTTTTTTTTTTGATTTTATGATTTTAAACAAACGAACTTCTTTAATTTTGGTATTAAAAAAATTACGGAACCCGTAAAAAAATATTTCGGCCCGCTTGGCAAATACAGCACCGCCATGTGGTGAGCGGAAATGAATGAATGAATGGTTCTCTAACTTGTCTATGATTGGCGGTTGGCTGGTTGCCATGGTTTTGCATAGTGCTACAGCCAATAAAATTTAGTCGCGTTCCTTTGTGGAAATACAAGTGTCAAAGATTAATGTAGGTACAGAACGGACAGATAAACTACATAATGACGGAAAGAGTCATTTGGTAAAGTTTTTAATTAAGTTAACCGACCCCTGCGACTCAGCTCGTCGTATGTCGGATGTCGTAAAAGTCGACCAAGGGGCTTCGCCAAATGAAAGGCAGCATTTTTATTGTGTGAATTACTTATACCGTTTCTTTGATCAGCAATCCCCAGCCAAGTGATTATGGTAATACCCGCCAGATTCACAGCTCTTTTCAGTAGTGGACATCAATGTGTATTCAGTCAGTAGGTTATTATGATTAGATCAACACACAAGAAAGAACAAACAGTTAGAAAAAGACATAACTGTGTTAGCGTAGTTTAGTTCGTATGTTTAACTACACGTAACTCAACTTTCAAATTGAAATGTGATTTTAGCCATGACTTACGACAATTTGCCTCAATGATGCTGTAGGCGTTTTTCTATTTCAAGAATATGAATCTGTCACTCTTTTCTACATCTATTCTGTGACCATACTGAGGTCATCGTCGCAAGTATAAGAAACAGCAGATTTTAGGGTTGTCACTTCATAAAAAATCAGCTGGCCATGTGAAAACTTTGTTTTAGTTTTTTCAGAGATACCAATCGAAATTAGAAAAGTCGTTGAACAAAAGTTGTTCCCCGGGGGGGTAGAAATACCCAGCTTTACGCTTAGCACATGTATATTGTTACACCATGTATAGACCACACGAGGAGAGCTGACTTAAAGAAAAATCATCAAAGTCGGTTCTCCTACAAAAAAGTTATGTTGTATGTAATACACATTAAATAAAATTAATAAAAAATAAAACAAATTCAATAGGTAGGTGATTATTTATTATAATTGAAAATGAAATATTCATTAAAAAAAATTGTCGAATTGAGAACCTCCCCCTTTTTTTCAAAGTCTGTTGCAAATAAACCTTGATCAGATAAGAAGAAACAAGGTTACCCTTTAAACTCTACATTAAAATGGTGGTACAACTTAAACACGTCCAAATGGTACTATTGACTTGTTGCACCATTTGTTTGACTCGCCCAACCCGTCAACTGTCCCCATTGGTACAAGCGCAAAGTTCATCGCGTTCCCCGCAGGGGTCCTAAAACCGAAAATCCAAGGTTCTGGTTAATATTAAGCAAAACCAACTCTTATGCCACACGCATAAGATAGCGTTTGTATGAAGACGAAACAGAAACTTCGATTTTTGTTGTTACTAGTGCCCTGCTTACAACGATTTGCGCTTTATTATAGTGGTCTAGTGTCGTGTCGATAGTGTAACGGCTATTACAACTGTTACGAAAGTTTTGTAATAGAAAACAGTTTTTGAGATTGTTCTGATATGGTGATAGTTCCGGGTGGATCGAGACCTTTTCTTCATTGTTATAGCACTCTTTATACGAAATAAGAATGCCGACTTTAAAATTACGCGCCAAATGATATCGGTGCCGAGCAAGGAACTTTTTGATCGTCTTCATAAGAACCTCCTCACATCGACCTTTTCCAAATTAAAAATATGAGTAGGAAAGATAATAAGCAGTGTGCCTTATGACTACATACAATAGATATGACCTTTTAAGTTATTACCAGTGATTAAGTGGTTAACGACAATTTGATGCGATGACCATTCAACTTAAACGCATACCGATTAAGACTTCATCATGAAAACACTTATTTATCCGAATTTTAAGGACTTGCTAAACGGTTGGAAATTATTTTCAACTAAAGGGCTTTTCATCACCCATCAAAAACGTCTTGAGAGCGACAAAAATCATCAAATGTTCAATAAAAAGTTATATGAGGTAATTTTATTTTGGCTCACTTATTTGGTACGCGAATAAGTATTTTTTTTATAGCACAATATAAAGTGACTTGTAATTTGATTTTGGCTCACTTATTTGGTACGCGAATAAGTATTTTTTATTTTACAACACTATATTAAGGGACTTAGTTGCTCATCAACCACATCGCCTTATCGGAATAACACATTTACTAATTTAAGACATAAGTATCGAAGTTTATTCTTACCAAACAAAGTAAGTATTGACAATTAAACAGCTGCCTTAAAATATGTCAAAGATAATCTTCTCAAATACTGCCTTCATTTAATCAGCTTCTTAGAGTGAATAGTTTTTGGTACCTAGATCGACTGTACCTAGATGGTACCTAGATGGATTTATACCTGTGGATATCATCATATCCCACCCATTTATTGGGGGTAATTTTTCCTCTGCTAGTACCAGATTTAGCAGTCTTGACTTTTAAAGATTTAGAAAATATTTTGTTTATTTATTTGTAACGTAGTTTCCTTTGTACGTTTTTATTGTTACCAGAGTGAGTGGTCGGCCCAACCGCATCCACCGTGTATGCAACGTCGTTAGTTATAATGAGCCTATGATAAACGATCATATAGTTTTATGTCTGCGTTAGAAAGTGAACCGGAAGTCTAGATAACTATTGTTGGAGAGGAATCAATCACCATAATTCACACGATATTCCAAGTAAAGGCAAATAAGCTAAATTAGTAGGTACCGTAGATGGACAACTATTCGATTCTCAGAGATCTTATTTTTTAGTATACCTACTTAACTCGGAGAGTTTAAATACCCCAAAAATTTATAACCTTAGCGGGACTTGAAACGGGAAAAAATTACACATAAGTACCTACATTATATAATATCCCAAAATTTTAATGTTTTTTTTGGTTGTTTCAGGTAATTTTTCATCTTTCATTGAAAACTATCTCAACTTATGTGCTGGATGTTGGTGACTCACAAAAACTGAAACTTCTCTAATAAAAACAGATGGTGTATTCGCAAGGTGGTCACTAATTGGAGAATGCAAATATGTAATTTGTAGCTCCCGGCCCTCTTTTTGAATACATTTTACATTTCTATCGCAATATTAATAATAATTAAAGTTTCAGTTACAATTCGTTATAAGAAAGAAAGAAAGAAAGAAATATTAAAATTGAAATTAAAAATAAAAATTGTTGGTTTAAAATTCGAAAAGATTCGTCATCCTTCCAATCTCAAATATTGCAAGAAGGTTTATACAGCTACTTTTAACGAAGGTAGGTACTTCCAATTTTAAAATTCAGTTTACGTTCCGACTAGAGACGAAGTAATGCCTAGATACGACCTTCACCTGCCCGAGTCGATGAAGTAACCAGTAATAGATGAAACTGCGGCATTAGGTAATAGAGTAACCGATCGAGATCTAGATGAGGTCCAATTTCATGGCTGATTCAACGTTCGCAACGGTATTTAGGTATGTCGAATTGTACATGGGAAAGTTGAAGATGGTGAAGGTAACAAGTCTTTAACCGACTTTTGAAAAAAGGAGGATGTTTATGTTCAGCTAGATGTATATTTTATTTAACCACGTTCGCCGCTGTTTATGCTCGATCGATTTTTATAAATTCTTGTGCTTTTTATACTTTCCTATAATACCTATGTCAAGAATTATTCTTAACGAGATGGTTTCATAAATTTGAATACCTACCTAGCTTATTTACCTACTGCATAATACTAAAAAAAACAGTGGAAATATAAGGAATTTTTAATCATCTTTTATTTAATATGCCACTTTAGCAATTAATCCGTTTGCAAACATAAGCCATTGAATCAAAAAGCAAAAATACAAAATATTTTAAGAAGTCATGAAAACATTATCGTTACCTTTGAGGTTTCGACAAATGAAAGCCAGTTACAAAAACGTGACTTCCTTACGAATAACAGTAATTTGAGTACAATGGAAGATCATTCATGTGGTAATAGTTACATCTCTAAACTTCGCAAGGTCTTTCAAACTCAAAATCAAAGTGCTTAATTTCCTTTAGGTCTTACGGGACTCCTGGACACGTAGGAAAGTTCAAATATACGTTCGAAACACTTATTAAAACTAGAAAATAATGTGTAAACTTTGATTTTTGTTAACTTTATTAGGTATTTTTAAGGTAATAAGGTAAAGAAGCGATACCTTTACTTTAATAGTTGTCGAGTTAGAGCAAAACTAGCCCCAAGTTTGCTACTTCCGGTTTCACACATTCGATTATTGTAATGATCAGATTGGCTCACGGTTTACTTTCTGCATTTTATTAGGTCAGAGAACAGTTTTGCTTCGTCCACTGGCTTATTTATTATTCAACCAACTTCAAAAACTAGACGGCTCTTACTCTGTTGTACATTTTCTGCGTGGACGGACCGATTTTGCTGATTATTTTATTTGAAAGCTGGCGGTTCTTAATTTATCCCATTTAAATTTGATCATCTGACAATTAAGTAGATAGTATTTAAGGACGATTGTTTTTTTATATACAAAAAGCATCAAATGATACTTTTGTCAGATAAGTATCTTCGATATTTTTAGTCTAACCTCCGCTTCTTTCAATTAAAACAAGCTTGTTTAAACTGCTACAATTAAAAATAATTCATATTTAACTCCTTGATGTCAACAAAAACCCGGAAGCCTTACTTTGCGTCTCACACTTGACTGGTCTTGTCTTGATTATATTTTTAACTGACTTTGAATGTTATGTTTTTATGTATATTCGCGATTACTCTGTCAATTTATTGGCCGATTTTGATGATTCGTTTGTTTATTTATGTACGGTTTCATAAATATTTTATTCTCGATTAGTTTAGTACCGATCAGTATTAGATTAATTGATCCCGATTAGTAATAATTTGTCCCGTAAAACCAAAAAACACAGTAAATAATACGAATTCGAAAATAATAAAGAATAAGCAATTCGTTTTTTTTTTAACCTTTAATAACTACCTAGTGAAAAATCCGAGTAGTTATTTCTATAATCGTGTTTCGCGCCTTTTCTGTAGGAATAAAACATCAAGATGGCTGCCTCGCGTTTCTTTCCACGCACATGCCCTTCGTGAATTTTTAATGCTTATTGACATTCTGCCTTCTGACATAACTAACGGCCTTTGGTCGATAACGTATGTGGCGCTGGTTTTCATTGCCACATTCTTGGAATACTAAGCAATAAGTTTTTTGCACTTACGATAAATTTTACAATACATTACACAAGACATAAAAAATATTCTTATTGCTGTGTCTTGAATACAATAAATACAATAATAATGATCTTTATTCGTTCATCCTTACAATGATATCTTTTACAAGCGCTTTTTATACCGCTTGTTATTTTATTGTCTGCTTTTATGTTTTTGTTATTAATTAACTTAATTGAGATTGTTTAATTCCTCTTAATAATTTTTGCTATACGAACTTAAATTCTTTTTAAATTTCGTTCAAAAATTGTTCCCTTGTATAGTATGATACGTTCATTTGACTTTTGCAGTTAAATTCTTCAAATTTTAGCCCTACACAATAGTTTCCAATAATATAATAGTTTACAATAGTTTTTTTAATGAGATTTATTTTGAAATATTTTTTTATTCTGAAGTTCTGCCATACTAAGATTTCCATTCCTAAGCTAATTTAACTAAGCAAGCTACTTATTATCTTCGTATGTACCATAGTTTCTGCTCTAAAAAATCTTTTATAGCGTCTTGTTTCTACTTCAAATGTATCAAGTATCTGATGTTTTTGTTCAAACTCACTCACTGACACAGACCTGTCCAGTGAAATGTGATATCTTTACGTTTGGTACCTATGTTCTGTTCTAGATCTAGGAGTTTTGAGAGTGGCGTTGTCAGTCAAAGATACAGTACATATAAATATCATAAAATAGAAATTTAACTTCTCAAAGTCTAGGGTAAAGTCCAGATTGAAGCTCCGAAGGGATTTGGGCCACACTGCTAAAAAACCAACTTTCTAAAATAGTAATCAACTTTTGATACTAGTTTTAATTTTTCTATTCCTTGCTTGTAATTTTCGTTGTTAATAAAGTTTGTATGGTATAGATGACCTTTGATAGGCTTACTATATTCATCAACCTATATTGGTCCACTGCTGGACATCGGCTTCCCCTTATGAGCGCCATAGCACCAAGTCTGCAGCTTGAAATCTGCTTGCAGTCTTTCACAGATCGTCATCCCACCTAGCTGGCCACTGTTATTGTATTTGCGATTGATTAATGACCTTCATTTAAAGAATCCTCGATACACGTGGTTGTTTAGGTTAGTAAATAAATACGAAAACACGTATATTTACGTAATCATGCTCGATCATTCGATAACCAGTTTGCAAGGTTCTTGTTTAGGACTCCATAGCACACGTGACTTCTAACTTCAAGTTCTTCGAAGAAGTCTTGGTGATGACGCATTCGTCAGGCCGAGACATCTGACGAATGCGTCATCCATCATGCATCCCCTGACGATCTGTCTGGGGTGCATGATGTTTGGCAGCCCCCTCACCCCCTCACGGTCTACCACGTTTTATCACAGTTGTCAAGAGCATCACGTCTTCGTTGTCATTTTAAACTTACAATACAACTTGGCGAAAGAAATGAAAATATCATAAATGGAAAATTTATATGCGAGGACATTTTAATGGTACAGAGTAAATTTTTTTAAGATTAATATTCCTGTTTGTAAAACTGTTTGTTCTTCGATAAACGAAAAAAAATCGAGTTTGTATGGATGTTTGACGCCAAAACTACTGAACGGATCTAGCTGAAATTTGGAATACACGTATCTCTAGCTTCTATTCTATAGTCTATTCAAATTTCAGCCCGATCAGTTCAGTATTTTTGGCGTGAAGAGGTAACAAACATCCATCCATCCTATCTTTCGCATTTATAATAGGTATTAGTGTGATCCTTCCATCTGTTTCTTCTTCACTATGGCTTAACTAACTCGATCTGTTTATTCAAGTACCTCGACGTGTTATAATAACCTCAAAAACTCTTAGGTTTAATTACTTTATGTCCCGATGGCAACAGATATGCTTGATGACTCCAAATACGTATAAGAATAAACACTGAGCCAAGTTATGAGCTGAATACAAATGTAAGAAGCCACGCATGACTAATGTGATCGCACCGTGAGACCACCTGAATGGTATTTTGGTTTAGACTTTCCGTATTATACCTATTTTAATGTTTTATACAAGCTGTGAAGCCGTGTGAATAAATCGCGGCTGGGATCGTCGCGTGTCAAAACCGCATAGAGTTGAGGGTAGTAAACCTATCATATTTTAAAATGTCTTGGGGGAACAACCCCTGTAAATTTCAAGAATGTATAGCTGCTGTTTTTAAGCCTAGAATTTTAGAGCGCCAAAGCAATTTAAAAACATAAGTGAGATAATTGCTGTTGATAATGCTATCTGGATACAATTATTATGACTTCATCCCAAATTTCTCGAATTTAATATAAGTCTGACTGTTACTCATAATATAAATATGAATGGTGGCTTTATTTCCTTTAGGCAATACAGGACTTCTCGACACTTCAGGAAATTCAAATAATAAAAACTGAAGAAATAAGAAACTAAAGAGTTCATTTTGATTTTTGTTAACTTCAATCTTTTTAAGGTAGTAAAGAAGCAAACAAGAAATCTTTACCTTGTTTGGTTGTTGATTTCGAGTTCCTTTGACAGTCACTGTATATTTTATAATAACAAAAAGTTTGATAACTGATTTACTAGGGTTACCAAACTTTTTGTTATTATAACTATCGACCATATTGCCCTTTAGAAGCTCAATCAATACGTTTTCGTGTAACACTTTCGATTTTACCAACAAAGCAATCAAAAGGGCTTGTTACGGAACTAGCCAATTATAATGATTATATTGTAAACAATCTTTTACCATATTGACTTTTGACGAGTCATATTCACATATGAACCAAGATTGCTTCTTAGTTTTAAAAGACGCAACTTCTTGAGTACCGTACTGGAATTGTCAAGAAGTTGCTACTTTTAAAATTGAGGCAAATTGAGTTTGGAACCTCAACTGGTCCGAAAGGAGTTTATGATCAGTATAAGAATATCATCATCAACATCAACCTATAATAGTACACTGCTATATGTTAAAATACTAGATCGATGGGCATTATAATGTTTTTGGATAAACGCAATGTGCGCTGCATTTTTTAAAATCTGTGTATAGGAATGACCACCCGTACCTGGTCGACATTCCACAGTATGGAAATAAAAAATACTGCTCTACCTTCATAATAATTACATCCAGAGAGTGGAATGAGCTTCCTGCGAGTCTTCAGATCCAGAGTGAATAAGTTCCTTCTAGGAAAGCATGCCCCATCTTAGTCCACATCTTTACTTGAGTGACCAAATACAAATTCCAATAAGAAAAATAAAATTCCTTGGAAAATCTCTTGTTATTTTTTAAGACCCTGCTCAGCTTGGCGCTCTCTGATGCTGTGTGGATTGACCAGCATTTTTTTTTATCGCGGTATCTGAAGAATTTTTGTTCTCCAATTTAATTATCATAACGATAACAACGAAAATTACAATGAAATAATAGAAACAAATTGAATCTAATATTTACAATTAAACATTTGAACTAACTGCAGACTGTTGCAAACTAGATGTTTCTTACTCAACTGATCGATATCATTACCAGTTGTCGCGTCCCCAAGACGCTGACTACATTGCCCCGCGCTGTATAGCAAATTTAATCTTACTATAGGTACTAACCAGCTCTCGGGTCGCTTTAATTTATCAAATTGATTGTATATTCAAATACAAACAAATATCTTATTAGAAAACACTTCGACGAGACATGCCCAATATGACCATTGAACTGCCCAGATGAACTGAAAGAAAGTGAAAATGAAACGCGATTGACTTTGATAAACGATGTAGACGCGCTATGATATAACCTCTCGTAATCTTCGCTGTAGATTATACTATCGTGTGATAATGATTTGAGATTCAACGCGTCGAATTATATATATATCCATGATTTCTCATGCGTTCTTTTGTGATATTAGTTTGATGTTTTTACAAAAAACTTAAAACTATTTTCATTCAAGTAATTCCAGTCTTGATTATGACTACTTATTTTCAAATTTCAATTTACCTTTAAAGCTTCTAACATCCGCTGCTATATTTCAAAACCATTAAACTCCAATTCAACCTACCTCATTTTATAGATCCTTGTAAAATAGGCTGACCATCAGGGTTCCATTATATCTAGGCGTGTCATCGGTGCATTCCTGCCGACAAAAACTCCTCTTTTTGTTGGTCTTTCGAGCCGGATTCGTCTTGCTGTACAAGTGTTGTGTTGATGCAGTTATTTAGAGGGTGTTTCATTTTGCTCTTATCCTTGGCTTATTTAAGTATCTGGGTTAGAAGTGAAATATTCTGTATTATTCATACAGACTACGGATCAGCCTCACACAATCTATACGTTTTTAAGCATAAGTGAACGTCTACTACTATACTACACAGCTCGTTAATTGACAAGTCAACTGGTTCAATAAAACAATAATTATTTTATGGTTCAAGAGAATATGATGAATGGTATACTTCCGAACCTTTGGGTTAGAATCCCGTAGGAGATTCTTTAGGTTAACAAATTAATTTCTCATTTTATAGGCTCTTGAGATTTACCAATTATTAAAATAATTAACTAGTATCTCCAAATATTTTGTACGGGGTTTTGGTTGTTTTCTATCTATAATAAAAAAATATGTATCTATGTAATGCCATATCACAAGCTCTGCTTATCTTGGTTAGATGATACGGCATGGATTATTCACTATTATTTATTTGTTTACTTAATAGTTTTCTACCTGTAATGTTTCAAGAAAGTGTTTATTGAAAAGCAATAACACAGCCGAATGGTAAGAAAAGAGCTGTATTATATCACTTTTATTGGCTGAACCCTCACGATTTACAATTTTGACATCGTTTGAGAAATGACGAAGCACGCACTTATCTTAATGTTCATCTTAATTGATTTAAGACATTTATTGCTTAAGATTGAAAGTTTATTGTTTTAACAATTACTACTAAAATTACCTACTTACTTTTTAGTGTTCCTTATTCACGTGAGAAACAGAAACATTACAGTCTTTTATTAAAATAAATGTAGATTTTTTCCTTTCTGTTTTCAAGATTTTTTAAAATAAGACCAATAAAGTTATTTGTTACATTAGGTACAGTTAACGGTTGTCATACTTTGAAGCAAAGCTTGATAAATTTTTAAATAAAAATAATAATAAATTATCTTTCTTTAAATTATAAACTATTGTAACTATTTCAATTCTTTTTCCATTTTTTGGTTGTTCTTATGCTATCTCTGTTAAACTGTTCTTTGATTGTTATATTTTTTCTTCTACCATTCACACAATGCTAGGCCGCTGTCTCGCGATGCAACATTATAGCTAGTTTTTTTGACAGAACTCTGCACGACAGACAGACTCACGCTTGACCAGTTTATTTATTGCATTCTGCCCTCTAGCTCTCGGCTAGAAGTTAGTGAAAGTAAGGAATAGGGGCCAAATTCCTGGGTGTCTTAGACCTCAGCTATTTGTAGGACATAAATCAATACTGAGATTGCTAGACGATATTTACCTACTTATAATATGTACCTACTTATAAGTGCCTAGGTGAGAAATGGCGAGCTGGCTTACTTATTATTACTTACGTAACTAAAATTACCTGTCATCATAATATGTACTTAAATCATAATATTTTACAACCTTCAAATTATATTGTAAGTTTATGCCCGCGTCTTCGCACGCGTTGTTTCAATAGAAACGTTTCAAGGCTATTTATATCTAGTAGTAGTGCAGTAGTTTTTGCGTGAAAGATTAACAAACATCCATACAAACTTTCGCGCTTATAATAATAATGAAGTAAGGATTTCCACAGTCAACTAAAAAATTCGCAAAAAATTCTGCAACAATAGCAACAAGAGATTTTTTTATTGTTTTTATTGTTACAAAACATAACCAAACTCTATTTTAGGTTTTTTATACTACCAATGTGGCAAACAAGCATGGTTTGCTGATAGTTCTATAGTCTGAGGGTATGCTTATACAAGAGCACTTTTGTAACAACTTTTACTAGCTTTGTCCAGCCGACAATGAAACGAGACATACATTTCTTCGTAGCCCAGACAAAGATTGTTTATAAATCAAATCAAATATTCAAATCAAGTTTGAACATCTGTATACACAGACGAACATCCTGCGAGGTATCCTTGGATATAATTACACTATTGTGCGTGAGGACCCGTTTGTATGAGGGTCGATACGATTCGTTAGGTCAAGTTCATAGAAATAAGGTGGCCCAGAATTTAGTAAAGGTACAAAAAATCCTTTCTAATAGGATTTTTTTAGGACCTAAATGAAGTTTTGCTGGATCAGTTGAGCTACCTCTACACTGTTTGCAAAAGTGTGCATGCTGTCAGTTCAATGGTTTCATCCAATAAAATAATATTTTTAATTTGTTTTTAATCTTAAATTGTAATTTTCTGACGAATTAATAGCAAATCGTCGATTTTTAACGACTGAATGTTGAGCTTTGAATGGTAAAAAATAACTCAATAATGGGTATAAATAAGATCTGAAAATAGAAAAGTAATTTTGGGTCTATCGATCGATATAGGTATCTAAAAAACTAAAAATATAATCTGAAAAACAAAAAAGTATATCTGTTAAAAAAGAGCAAAGCCGTACTTGTTCACCCTCGAGTTCTACATAATGACACATTCGTGCGTGGGGCATTTCGCCTCAGTTCCGATCGAGGTTCGATTTGATATGCCATGTCAAGTTCAGCGGTCAAGGGCTCGAAGTTACTACTATCTATTGTTTGTTTATTTTTAACAAGGAATAGACACATATTAAAACTAGTATATACAATCGAAACAATTAAGCTAACAAACAGACGTTTGAAAACAGTCTAGAGTCTAGTAGCTCAACTGATACATCAATACGTCAATACCTAATTCTAATCATACTTTACAGGGAATGATTCTAAGGAAGGTCAGATTGTCAATGTAAAAATATAAATCCTCACTAGCATTACCTATAAACGCGAATGTTTGAATGTATAGATGTTTGTTAATTTTTCATACAAAAACGATCCGTTCAGTGATCGGGCTGAATTTTGAAAAGAAATATAGGCTACGTTTTTCCCATGAATCAGCTCCCATGGGATAAACTTAGCCTTGAAACGTTTCCATAGAAACAACGCGTGCGAAGTTGCAAGCAGATGCTCACTATACTAGTAAATAAATATTAATTTAGGCTTGCAATATAAGCATGTCAAATTCGAAACTATAAATATATCGATGAAAAGCGTTGATTAATTTTCCCTTCACTTTAATTTTTGTCCACTGGAAGAAGAGAAAATACATAGCCAATTTCATTAAAGAGAAAATTCTATAGCATTAAAGTGTGAAAACACTATATTTTCTATTTGTATATTCCAAGTGGCTGAACAAATTTGGTAAATAATACCTGTATGAATGTCTATAAAATCCTACGAAACCTCATAATATTAATCCACGCCGAGAAAGAACAATCGTCAAAATTCATGTTACATAATGACAGTACCATGTCAATATATTTATGAAAACTCGCTGTACACTCATAAAAATATAAATCGGTTCCCTAAGAACAGCGATATACATAATGTAAATACTAGAAATAAGAATAAACTCACTTTGCCCACAACTAGACTAAACAAAGTTAAGCTATCTTTCAAAGGGCAATGTATACGCTTCTACAACAAAACTCCAAGTGAGTTGCAAAAATTGTCAGTAAATAAATTCAAACAAATTGTCAAAACTATTCTCTGTAAAAAGGCTTACTATAAAATATCAGATTATTTAGAGGATAAAGATGTTTGGAACGAGTTTTGCTCCAACTCGAAAACTAAACAACCTAAGTGAACAAAAATCAAAGTGAGCACTTTATTTTCTAGTTTTAATTAAAATTTGTAACATCAATATTGTGACGTGTCCAAGAGTCCTGTAAGGTCTAAAGGAAATAAAGCATTTTGACTTTTGACTTTTTCATTCCTTTAGATTGCCCCGGTAGAATGAGAAGTCTTAATTTAAAGAATTTTCTTGAATATTCAGATTATAACAATTGATCATCATCACCATCATCCTATAATAATAGTAGTCCACTGCTAGACATAGGCCTCCCATAATGAGCGCCACAGCGCTCTGTCTTCAGCTTGTCGCATCCAGCATCTGCCTACAGTATATCCCACCTGGCCCGAGGTCGTTCTACACTACGTTTGCCCAAACACGATTTCCACTCAAGGAACGACTATTGCAAAAACGATTATTGCCTCTAAACTAGAAAGCATTCCACGCATTTTCCCATCATTGTCAAAAAGTTATTCGTCTACTTTTTATGATTTATCTTCTAATTTCTTTATTAATGAACTTAGTTTATAATACTCTCACATTGTTTCAGAATGCAATTTGTTTTCACTTTTAATTAACCGGATGTATTATATCAAGTCTCTCTTTCTCTGTCCGACCGGTCTATTGTCTCTTCGCCAAAAGTCCGAAACATTGTTTTTCTATAACATGTTTCTAATTATCGTTATCAAATGATCTTAGGAAAGTGTTCTACTGAGTCCTTCGTACCAGATGTATTAGCTTTCGATGGCGAAAAAAGTTTTCGTCTCTTTCGGGCTTTGAAGCGCCTCTACCAGTTAGAAAGGAACTAATTTTCATTATTTGACAGCGTTGTCATAGTGTAGTTTCATACGAACGATAGTTTTCGAGTGGTTTTACGAGATTCGAGGAAGACTATTTTCACGGAATATTGTATTAATCGTAATCTTCTTTTGTGAGATAGAACTTCTCTTTCGAAAACTTATCGAAATAAAGTTCTAGGAAGGAGTGACATAATTTTTTTCTCGGTGAATCGATTTTGAAATTTATTTTTTTATTTGAAGCTGGTTGTAATATTTATATATTTCCAAGATCTGATCTTCAATAATGATGCGTTCATATTATATATTATCATATTAGTTGATTTCGACTACATTCTTGCTCTAAAGAATTGAAAGTCTGTTCATAGTTGTTTAAAAACATGCTGAATAGTAAACAATACTTGTACTAAGCGCACCCATCTGATATTAGGAACAATAGGTTAGACATAACCATGTAGATACTTAAGTATATGTGGTAGATACTCGTAGCTATCAATTCACGAGTTATACGGTTGTTGGTATCTGGTGACTTCTTGCAGAAGCCACGTTACGGTCACTTGCATTTCAAGCCCTCCCAATGAAATGGCTCATCTTAAAACCGTCGAGTTATTTAAATTTTTGTTCGCTACTTCGTCACAGCAGCGCATCTATGCAGAACTAGCGCTGGTTTGATCAAAGCAATCCAAATTGAAAGCACCGGCTTTGTCTCACTCAGAATGTATTTATAGAACTCTTTAAAGTTTTTTTTAAAAAACATTGTGAGCACACTCCACTACGCATGTGAACTTCCTATTTTTGTAAAATTCGTGGGTTTACTATACCTTTTCTTTCTGCTACTGATTGTAGGAACCGGCGGCGGAAGATTAGCTTTACGAGTACATACTATAGATGATAACTTTATAGCACCATAAAAGTTATAAACATCAGAGTATCTTAATACTAAATCAAACTAAAGTGGCACAATCGGCGGCCTTATCACTAACAGCGAATCTCTTCCAGACAACCTTTGGATGGACAGAATCGGTTGTTTTGAAATTGACGGTGGCGTAACTGATAAGTGTGACATATTTTAAATTTTAGCTAAATTAACATAAACTATTCAAACAGAGACTAACATAAGCAAAATGAGTATTAACATAATTAGAAGAAAGGAAACACATGAGAAAAAAAATCTTTAGTTTAGGAGGAAATATCATAAGAGGTCAGATAGTCTACTAGTAGGTAGCATTCATACTGAAACTCTAAATCTTTTACTAGGTACAACTACAATCCCCATACTATACCCACCTTATGTAACTATTTGTTTAATTGATTGATTATAGTCACTCAATATTATAAATACGAACGTTTGGATGGATGTTTGTTACCAACTTGTGTTAATGTGGGGCGGTGGCGGGAAACCTTTGCCAAATATCTTCGTGTGTGGCAGAACTATTAGCAAAATAACTTAAAAGTAAAAGTGAAATGTCAGAATAAAAGATGGATGAGTATCAACAGAAGTGATCAATCATTGCGATGTGAAAATAGAAAATAACCTTTAGGTCTAGCCTGATGATTACAACACCATGGGGATTTGCGCAGTCGCGACATAACGATATAATCGTTAATGTAAATCAAAAGCTACAAGATGACGTGAAAACTATAATACGACTTAAATTCCGCGAAAAAAATCGGAACTTACGAAAGTTTCAATTTTTGTCGAGCCCTCAAAGTTTATTGAGGTCTGTTTTATTTTTTTATACAGAGTTTTAATTTATGACGCCACCCTTATAAATGAACCTTAAAAGCAAGTACATTGCTAATCAGATTTCGATCTTATTTTATTACATGCACGATATATTTCTATCACTATCCTGGCATCTAATGACACTGGTTCCGAAATGATGCCATTGCAGCCTCAAAGTTTGAAACAAAGATTATTCTAGAATTTTCTTTAAAAACCTTTGAAAACAGAAACATATAGTTTATCACAGTAATTTAACAGTTATCCTAAATTCTTAAAGCTCCTATTTCGATGGACAACCAACATTGTTTTCCAAATAACACGCGCAGAGTATGCCATGTTAATGTCTAGATGTAAGTACTTAGTATGTTGTTTACTTGCCCGGGGTCACTTTGACCCGTGCATATTTGCTTTAGAAAGCGATTGTTTATATTTAAGTACACAAAATACCTTTTTCACTTTTGAGCTAGAATGTCGGAAATGGTAAATACCAGAAGTAAATACAGTCATGTTGTTATAGGCGTGGTTAGTGATGTCAAAATTGGCATATGGGGCCAGCGGATGATGAACTCCCCACACAAACGGAATACCAAAATGATTTGTAAGTCGAGCATGTTTCCACAAAATTTTGATGTTTTTTGTATTTGAATAGTGCTTATTTATGCTCCTAAGTATTTTTTTGTTAATAAAATAAAATAAAATTACAATGAAATTACTTTTTGACATAGCTTATATTGTCCAGTTACAAATTAACAACACTTTGTACGAAATTATAAAAGTTTTCAGTCATAATTTTTGGTATTACGGAACGCCTTTAAGAGTTTTGTACAGCCATCGCCGGCCCTTTAACATAAACCTATGGCATTGCAAACGGCGAATTATTAGTCGCTTATTAAGCTGCGTCGGCGTGTCGCGGTGATTTGTCGCGGGTCGGCAAATTGCTGTGAAATCCGAGAAAATTGCGACTTTCCAAGGGCTCGGTGAAAACAATTGATTCTGTTTTGGTGAAAGCTACGTGTATCGATGCTGGGACGATGCTAAATTCCAATAAATGCGATGAGAATGAAAGCTGTTATTTAGTATAATTTTACTGTTGCTCTCATTTGTTAATATGTGGTCTGTGTCTTGAACCCTTCTAAGTGATTGCTACTATGTGAATGCCTTACGTTCTTCATTTATTTCGTTATTATATCTTAATATTCATGTACAATATGTATGTATATTACTAACTTCAGCTTCTGCCCGTGGCTTCGCACGCGCTTTTCCTGGTTAAAATAGACAGCAATTAGAAATAATAGGTTTAGTCAACTGAAGACTGTTGCGAACAATGAAAAATAACATCAATACATAGATTGTTACATGGATCTCTGTGAACGTCTCACTTTTCGTGAGACATTGGCACTAGGCTTCGTGTCTCGTGAGACGTTGTGAATGCGTTTTGTGAGATTTTGGGATTGAGCACGTCTCACGCGAGACTTTGGGAAAGAATAGACTCGAAACTCATAGTTTTAACAAACTTAAAAAACATTCGGGTTCACCAATTTATTTTTTCAAATTTCTTTTTCTTTCTTTTCAGGACCTGGCAAAGACTACGCAGCAGACAGCAGAAAGGACAGATGATCAAAATGTAACCACCGACGACCCAACCAAAACAAAACAATGAAATTCATGAATCCTCCAAGATTACATGATTAGCAATTAATTATTTATTAACGAATCTAGTCGCAATAGCACTTTTCTAATTTTAAAATAAGGAAGAAGAAAACTGAGGAATTGAAAAAGAAAGAAAGAGAATTGAAGAAAGTACAAAGATTTATAAAATAGATGGTACAAACAATTTTGGGAGAGCTAAAATCGATTTAGAAGTAAATCGATTCATTTAGAATGTTCCCAAAGGATATAATCGAGATGTCAGCAAGTAAGTACCTACGTTACTATAAATTTTACCAACATAACCTATTAACATTATTAATCAGTACCTACTTATATTATTTAGTGTATTAAATCTATTGTATAAGAATGAAAAGATACGTGGTCGTTTTGTGTTGTTTGAAAATAGAAAAATATTATACAAAATTGCTGTCGCTTTGAACGAAATTTTTGCAATGTTTCACACTCAGCATAGAACAGAAAATGTATGCAACTAAGTGTTGCCTGCTTATTTTAAATTAAATTATAACTATGAAGATCTAAATTATTGTTAAAATATATTTAAATTCAGACTATTACATACAGTCATGCATAATTAAGCTTGGTTCTGACGATATATGTAAAGATTGATAGAAGCATCTGTTTCGAACATATTTTTACCATTCACATGTTTGGTGCTGTATTAGGGTTTTCCAAGTTATGTAATGAGGAAATATGGAACATTATCATTACTAAGAACAAGAAATGCCAGGAGAAAATTTTCAAAAAGGAAACTCTTATGTTCCTTAAGAATGTTATGTTATCTTTCGTTCGACGAGAGAATGAAGACGTCAGAGCAGACTGAAAAAAAAAACACATTTTTAAACAGGGCTGTCAAACTCGGAACGTAGTAATGCTAGATCTTATAATTGCATACACAGAACGCTTTCAATTTGACAGCATCACTAAGGCCAGTCAGTCTGCTGTGTTTTTATACTTTTCATACGGAAAATGGCGTAGAAAATTCATCAAATTCACATCTAAAACCCAAGGGGTAGGTTAGACATAATGTAATGGATTTTCTGCCAAAAAGCATATTTTTCCCATGATTCCAGGCTTCGAGCCTTCTGCAATGAAGAGTAGCTTCTCTCTGTCGTCGCTCCGGAGTGCGCAGGCGCCGCCTGGTGGGCGCTACGAACAACTAGAGCGGCCCTACCACAGCCTCACCAAAAAGAGGTTAGTATCTATGCAATGTACTCTTCATAGGGGATCTGAGCCTTCTACAATGAAGAGTAGCTTCTCTCTGTCGTCGCTCCGGAGTGCGCAGGCGCCGCCTGGCGGGCGCTACGAACAACTATGGACGTATGGACTTTGAACCTTCTGCAATGCAATACACTGGCCAAGCGTGGTTATTATGGTAAAATCCCTTATATTAGGGGATCCATGTTCAGTTCAGAAATGTACGTTCCCGCGCTGATCAGGTATCCCCACATAGCTTTACTGTAACCAGCTTAAGAACTCGAAGCAAAAATAGTAGATCAAAATTGGGCCGCATCGAGGTCCAGAATCATGCCTTTTGGGCTTATTACCTAGCCCATTACTTATATGGCACCGTGTATTATGCCAGTCATTAGCAGTAAGAACACAAACATTAGGGCCATATTGTAGATTCGCCTTATAATACAAAAGAATACTACAAATACCACAAAATTTTGGCAAATTGCTCAGCTGTTTATAATACCAAAGCGTGTAAGGCCACGTAATAGTAACTTCAGCATTATCCATGGCAAAGGCTTTTGCAATGAGAGGTGAATGACCTATGACCATGAGTTGTTTTGTTTCAAGCCTCGATGGTGAATTGGTCTTAGCTAATTAACGAGTTCTCGATACGATTGCTTTGTGTTTCTTACTCTGAAATGAATTAAACAAAATGTCTAAATAGTTAGATTCTTAAGGGTTTCTTTTTTCGGAACAAGTTCCCAAACAAGTAAGGTAGGTATCGAAGACTTGTTTGAAAACCCTTTAGGCATTTAGTGGGTTATCTTTGTTGCTATACAACAAAGATACGACGTCCAGTTCTAATCCAGTCATCTACGCCTGGGCATTCCACAAAGTCGCATATTTGGAACGTAGTCTGTGCAATTTCACCCAGAGTTCATTCGGCATGTGACATAAAGTGTCCTATCCAGCCCAGTCCCATTTCAATTTGGTCATATTTCCACCAATACAAATATTCAGATTATTATATAAAAACAAATTTCGTCTCCTCTAAGAATCTTTATTATTCTTTGAAAGCACTTTTTGACTTCCCTCAGAATTTTCTTTGATTGGTTATTCGGATCACACTTCTGATTTATCTTATTTATTAGTATTGTTATTTATCTTACCTGTGATTTTTCTAAGGTGAAGTAAGTAAGGCCATGCAGAGCGCTACACGTACACAGGGTGGTGGTGACACCGCTGTGTTCGAATGCGACACTGCCTATTATTATGCGTGTTACGCTCTAAGCATACGTACATACATACGTTTTAGAGATCCCTAGTATCTAGATAAACCCAACATAGGATTTACGATACTACGAACCAAAATATGTATTTTTTGTGTCAATAAATTATATGTATCTATCTATCATTATCTTCTATGATATTATTCAGATCCCACTTCTGATATAAATGTTATCTTATTAAAAAGTATTCTTATTAATCTTACCTGTGATTTTCGTAAGGTGAAGTATTTGGTATTTCAGAAAGGAGCCATGTCGCGAAGCGTGGCGCCGCAGCTGGGGCTCCGCGGCGAGCGGCGGCAGCGCCATCGACGACCTGTGGCCTCTGCTGCGGCACCACTACGAGTACATTATGGACAACCAGATCATAGACAGTTGTAAGGTGAGCCGTATACAATCTTATAGATATACTTACTTACTTACTCCTGTGGCTCAGCGACCCAAAGTAGATCTTGGCCTCCGATACAAGACTTCTCCAGGCATTTCGGTTCTGAGCTGTCTCTCTTATAGATATACAAAACTCAAAAATAGTAGATCAAAATTGGACTAAAATAAAATCAAAAAAAAATTCTATTCTATTCTTAAGACATCTCCATTCTGTAACCAACTCTTCAACGGACTCCAAAATAATATGATTTTGTTTTCTACAAAAACTAATAAACGATTTAAACGTCAACGCATTATTAATAATACCTCAAAAAGTTCTGGTCAGATCTTGATCAATTTGTCACACCACACGAGCACGACTTACTCCAACCAAAGTAATGATTCTGATCCTATAAAAATACTTAAATATTTGCGTGAGAACTGTTTAAACTATAGCAATAAAATTATTAATAATAGTACAGTCTCGCGCAGTTCAGTATATTTTTTTGGTTGATGATGGATGAGGCCATGGGGATAGTTGAAACAGCTGCACTAAGATGCAGTAGACCTTGTCGCTTATCCATCGACTATCGTGCTATCGACGACCTCTGGGCTTTTCCGAGGCACCAATACATTAACCATGAACCACCAGATCAAGTGCATTTGTATGGTCTTAATTCTCTTTTCAACTGTGGCGATAAAAGTTATTAACTAATAGGGAAAATTTGGGAAAATGTGGAATTTTAAGTCATTACACTTAATACACTTAATACCAGCAATTTACAATATTCCAGGAAGCAAACGGAGAGTTGCAGTCAATCTCTCCAGCCCTCCAGCCGCACTTGAACCCAGTCGGCAGCTTCAACCGGCAGTGGTCGCTGAATCAACTGGTAGCAGAGTTCAACGAACTCTGTCAGTGGCTCACGCGAGTGCAGGAGGAAATCTACTCTAGTCCCGAGAACCTGCTGAGCAGGCAGCTCAGAATGGTAACTATCTGAACCAACTGGTAGTATCATCAGCAGTGCTCGCTGAACCAACCCGAGCAGAGTTCAATGATCTTTGTCAGTGGCTCACGCGAGAGCAGGAGGAAATCTACTCTAGTCCCGAGAACCTGCTAAGCAGGCAGCTCAGAATGGTAACTATATGAACCCAACTGGTAGTATCATCAGCAGTGGTCGCTGAACCAACTCGTAGCAGAGTTCAATGATCTTTGTCAGTGGCTCACGCGAGTGCAGGAGGAAATCTACTCTAGTCCCGAGAACCTGCTGAGCAGGCAGCTTAGAATGGTAACTATCTGAACCAACTGGTAGTATCATCGGCAGTGGTCGCTGAACCAACTGGTAGCAGAGTTCAACGAACTTTGTCAGTGGCTCACGCGAGTGCAGGAGGAAATCTACTCTAGTCCCGAGAACCTGCTGAGCAGGCAGCTCAGAATGGTAACTATCTGAACTAACTGGTAGTATCATCGGCGGTGGACGCTGAACTAACTCGTAGTCGAAGACAGTAGCTGACGTGAGTGCAAGAGGAAGGAAGTTTAAGAGAGTAGACTCTTTATTTTTATCCACTGACGAGAGAGCTCAGAAAAGATTTGTCTCGGATGTAAACATAGAGTTCGTACTTACTAACTCTATATGTCAACATTCGAGGTCAGTCTTTTATTTATTATAAGATAGTACAAGTCTAAGATCAAGTAGGTACCTTACGTTCCGTAAGGTAGATGGAGCATATGGTCACTGTCATCCTATAAGGCGATGTAGCCGATTTGATATTGTTTTGGTTTTGTTTGATACCGTACGGTGACAAGTGAATGTCAGATTGAGAAAATGAAAATTTGTGTTTATGTTTTATTTGTAATTTTGTGTTTTATATATAATATTTAATCGAGAACTTAGTATATAATGACTTGTGTAGCTGTGGGTTGTAAAAGCCGTTTGGGATCTTTATGTGAAGATAAACGCAAGATATCTTTTCATCGGTAAGTCTATTATCGTGATAGACGCGGATATTACGCGGATATTACATGTACTTTCTTTGCAATATGTTGAATAGTTTTTTTACATAGAATATTAACTGTTTTACTACGTTATTTACAGCTCATTAGCAGTATAATTCTATAATTCACTAATATTATAGTACAATACGAAAAACTGACATCTGATGTACCATTTTGATGCCACCTAGTGAAGTACTGGTAGTTGTCGATAATTTATTGTCGATGAATGTTTAATACTGGTTGGCAAAATGATGATTCAAAAGTAAATTGTCGTAGTTTGAGAATTATACCTACCTACCGAGATAGTGCTACGGTACCTACATGGACCGACTAAGTTGGAGTTAGAAATCAAAACTTGATTATGGTGTCGCTAGTAAGATCTAGGAGACTAAAGATTGCAATGTAGCTAGAAGTTCACAACTTATTCTTATCTTTCACTTCTAGATATACAAAATATCCAATAGCAAAAGAAAAATGGAAACAAAACTTGAGAAGACATGTCTGGGAGCCATCATAGAATTCTCGTTAGTGTTTTTTACATTTCCATGTTTCGTGCCACAGAATTGGATATCAAAGGACTTACAAAAAAACTTTGAAAATAAAGGTTAAATGATAGCATCCAAGTGGTATCTAAGCACAAAATATTTCAGTTAAGTATAGTAGTAGGAGCATACGACGTGAAAATACTTTAAAAATAATTTCGTTTATTTTAATGTAACTAAGTACCTACCTAAGTTTTCTCACTGCTCATATCCTAAATAACGACGGCAAACAACCATCACCGCTTAACCCCATTTTAAATAAAAACATAATTATTATCAAGAAGATTTATCAAGTTTATGTAAGTTTTAACAAAATAACCTTAGTAGGTCTTTATTTATATACCTACAGGGTCAGGTACCGGTTAAGTCGATCTAGATCCTTGAGGGGGTTGTAGTTTCAATCATTACCAGCTGATTGATTTAATCATTATTGACTCACATACTCCAAACTTAATATAAAACCCCACAAACACCCAAAAAATATAGGTGATTAATGAATATTGGTATATCTTTTCAAGTAAAATTACAGCTTGCGGATTTTAAACATAACTGAATTTATTATACTCTTTTATAATAATATATAATAATGCTGGACAATTCACAAAGCACCATCTAGCCCCAAAGTAAGCTACTCAAAGCTCGTGGTATGGGTACTAGATAACTGATTTATTAAATACTTTATTATGCATAGATATACATTTTTTATAGTACATTTATACCCAGACCAACGGAACATAGGTATATCTGCAGATCGTTCACAAATTTGTTCTGAGGGGTTTGATTCCCGAACCCGTAACCTCCTGCGTTGCAGGCGCACCTTTGCCCACCGCGCTACATCGGTCGTCATGATCAACATACAATGCAGCGGTTACAACATACCTGCTTACTGAAATCATAATTTAATCGATAAGTACAGAATTTCACATCACTATTCTCACATTTCAGTAGAATGTCAGACAAGAATCAGATTGACCACATACGCATTTGAATGTAACTGAAACTGAACTGAAAAATTATATCTATCTTTTTTTTTCATATGGCATACTCCCAAAGAGCAAGAAGTCAAAACAGTGTCAAATGTTCGTTTTTATAATGTTACATCTAGATCCATATACCTTGTACTTGACGTTTTATTTGACATTTATTTGCTTAGTACACAAAGCACTGCTACTATATATAGGTACATTTTATGTCGTTTATCTCCTATATAGCATCAAAGTACAATCCAAACTTATTCTATTTCAGAGGCGAATGGCCGAAATGTGTTCTGTGGAGCCACGTCGAGAAAAGTTCATCGAGCAGGGAAACGCGATCCTGGACCGCATCCCCGAAGCCAGTGCTGATGTAAGCTGATTTGTAGACCTACATTTACCTTAAACATCCGATCGTAAAGGAATCTCATTTTATTGAAAACAACAATGAGGATATAAATATTCATTGATGCACCAATTCCTTCCATACACACAGAAAAGCTGAAATGTAGCTGTCAATCACTAAAAGTCCTGCTCCGGTTTTTCAAGAAGCTGCTGTACTATTACGCTAAAACCGCCCATCCAAATTGATATTTTTGAGCCATTTCAATGGCCATCGCGCGCGTCCTTTCCTTAATATTTCAAATTACGAAAGCCATTAAAAGGGATTTCATATGTCAGTTTTGTTTCGTATGTAAGTTTTTTTTCAAAACTGACATAAGAAACCCCTTTTAATGGCCTTCGTAATTTGAAATTGTATGGAAAGGACGCGCGCGATGGCTATTGAAATGGCGCAAGAATATCAATTTGGATGGGCGGTTTTTAGCGTAATCGCACAGCTGGGCTGGTTAGGGCCTGCTTAGGCAGGGGAATAATGCACTGATGTTAGTGCTGATTACTGTTCCCCGACTTAAGAATAAGAGGGATAGATATTAGAATTGGACGATTAGGTATAAAACTGCTAAAATATCATTTAAATATTTGTGTGATTGCTAGTTGTTAAAAAATAGCTTACTGAAGACTGATGCAAACAATTTACAGGTTACTCAACAGTAACTAATCCATATCAATACCTGTCCAGAAGCTTCTCTAAGACACTGGCTGCATTACAACGCTGTATGGCAATGCTGATGCGCTGCGCCAGATATTTTGCAGCTTTCGGGTCACGCGTCGCATCGACCAGACGCTCAGATAATGCTTTAAAATCCCAGAGAGTTTCGGTACCCCACGGACCTAGGGTCTTGACTCCAAGGGGAGCAAATGCGTAGGCTCTGTCAAGACCTGTATATTTGCGCCTCTTGAGGTGTTAATTGATTTTCTCTTCGCTTCCATTTGATTTTGATTTTTTTGACAAAGTGTGTTATTTATAGGTAACATGGAGGATAGACCATCTGAATGCTAAATGGGAAGGATTGTACCTTCTCTTAAACCCTGAACACCAGAGAAATGGAGACAGTTCTGATACCGTTGGTAAGCAAAACCCCTACATCATCATCATCCTGTACTAGTCCACATCTGGACATAGGCCTCCCCTAATGAGCGCCATAGCGCCCTGTCTTCAGCTTGCCGCATCCAGCATCTGCCAGCAGTCTTTCGCAGATCGTCATCCCACCTGGCCGGAGGGCGTCCTAACACTACGTTTGCCGATTCGCCCTATGAATTAGAGATGAGTCGTACTTGTAAAATCGCGTACCAGGGCTTCCAAGTACGTCCACGTATAAAAACCAGGTCCAAAAACCAGGGCTAAAATACTTTGAAGTATTTTTGATACTTAAAGTATTACGTGCTCTTTTTTAAGAAGGGCGATAAAACCCTCCTTAAAAACTATAGACCCATCACACTCCTGAGCCACGTCTATAAGCTGTTCTCGCGAGTGGTCACGAATCGTCTCGCCAGGAGACTCGACGAGTTTCAGCCACCGGAACAGGCCGGGTTCCGCGGAGGATATGGCACCATAGACCACATTCACACAGTGCGGCAGATTATACAGAAGTCCGAAGAGTATAATCAGCCCCTGTGTCTCGCCTTTGTGGACTATGAGAAAGCCTTTGACTCTGTCGAAACCTGGGCTGTTCTGGAATCCTTACAGCGATGCCAAGTAGACTATCGTTATATCGAGGTGCTGAGATGTCTTTACGATGCCGCTACTATGAGTGTCCAAGTACAGGACCAGCAGTCTAAACCCATCCAATTGCGCAGAGGAGTGAGACAGGGGGATGTCATATCCCCGAAACTGTTCACGAGCGCATTGGAAGATATGTTTAAGACGCTGGACTGGAAAGGTAAGGGCATAAACATAAACGGCAACTACATCTCACACCTACGATTCGCTGATGACATAGTCTTAATGGCGGAGTCGCTAGAGGAGCTGACCCACATGCTGGACGGCCTAGCCTCAGCCTCACGACGCATCGGTCTTGGCATGAATTTGGATAAAACCAAAGTCATGACCAATAACCACATTAATCCAGGACCGATCGTCGTAGAAGGCCACCTTCTCGAAATTGTTTCCGAGTACACTTACCTTGGGCAGATTGTGCAGTTAGGTAAAAACAATTTTGAAAAGGAGGCCAAGAGGAGGATTCAGCTGGGCTGGGCAGCGTTTGGAAAACTACGTCGAGTCTTCTCGTCATCCATACCGCAATGTTTGAAAACGAAAGTTTTCAATCAGTGCGTCCTACCCGTAATGACCTACGGAGCTGAGACGTGGACACTTACGGTAGGGCTGGTCCACCAGTTCAAAGTCGCTCAGCGAGCTATGGAAAGAGCTATGCTCGGAGTTTCTCTGAAGGATAGGATTCGTAATGAAAACATCCGACAGAGAACCAAAGTTATCGACATAGCTCAAAGAATTAGCAAGTTGAAGTGGCAGTGGGCCGGCCATATCGTGCGAAGAACCGACCACCGTTGGGGTAAACGTGTTCTTGAGTGGAGACCGCGACTCGGCAAACGTAGTGTAGGACGCCCTCCGGCCAGGTGGGATGACGATCTGCGAAGGACTGTTGGCAGATGCTGGATGCGTCAAGCTGAAGACAGGGCGCTATGGCGCTCATTAGGGGAGGCCTATGTCCAGCAGTGGACTGATATAGGCTGATGATGATGATGATGATGAAAGTATTACGTACGGGTGACACGGGCGCGTCTCGTAGCGCGCCACGCACCTTGAAAGTAAAATACTTGCATAGAAAGTTAATCCTAGTTTGCATGAGAATAAAGCTCGTAATTGTGTGAGCAAAAAAATACTTGCAAGCAAAACCAGCCAGGCTAAAATACTTTCATAGGATATTGATCCGTGCGCACTTTGTTATAAAGAACAAAATAGTTTCAACGAAAAAATACTTGTAACAGATTATTTTTGAGTACGCCGCCGCACGCCCCGAATACTTGCAAGACCTTCAAAGTATTTGAAGTCGCCCCAGGTTTCCGTACGTTCAAGTAAATACCAGGTATAAAAACCTGGTCGCGTAAATACGTCTCATCCCTACTATGAATGTATGCTATTTAGGAACTAGATGGTGTTGGAATAACCCACGTTTCATCTAGGTATTCAATGTTTGTAGGATCTGCATATACTTGATTCAGGGTTGGGTGTTATACTGTCTACCTATAGTAAAAAATATATATATCTATGTAGTGTATTGTTTTTAAGTATTATATTTAAGTTTTTAAGTATATAAGTATCAGTCATATCTAGTAAGTACCGATTCCAAGTGAAAGTGCTTTATTTCCTTTAGACCTTACCGGACTCTTGGACATGTCACAAAATTCATGTCATAAGTACTTAAAACTAGGAAATAAAGTGCTCACTTTGATTTCTGGTCACTTCAATCCTTTAAGGTAAAGTAAAGAAGCGAACAAGAAACCTTTACCTTTATTAAGGTTGTTAGTTTTAGAGTTGGAGCAAAACTCGTCCCAAACTCTTTAAACCCGCGAGCCCTGGGACATTTTATAGAAAGACGTGACGTCAAGAACCCCCACTTCTCAACTGTAATGCGCTTTATCTTAAGAATTTTCTGTTCGAATGACTAAAGAAAAAATACGTGTCTAATATTTTTCGAAATTGTAATTCACGGATTAAATCCTATTAATGTTATGAACGCGAAAGTTTGTAAATATGGATGGATGGATGTTTGTTACTCTTTCACGCAGAAACTTCTAAACGGACATGGATGAAATTTGGCACAGAGGTAAATTATAGTCTGGAATAACACATAGGCTATATTCTATCCTGAAATTCCCACAGGAACGGCAACTACGCGGGTGAAACCGCCAGCCGTTGCTAGTAGAATACTTTTTTTTTTCCACTAATCTACCCTATTTCTTAGTTTACCCTATTTCTTTTCCTCCAGACAACACAGCAGCGCACGAGCTCCACTGCCTCCGCCGCTGGCTCCACCGCATGGAGGGCCGCCTGCCACCACCCTCGCTCGCAGCCGCCCGCTCTTGGACCTACCACGAGCTGCTGCGAAGACTCAGAGAACACGAGGTAAGTGATTAGTTTAATTAAGATATCAAATCAACAGCATTTTTCCTTCTTATTATTTTTATTTTTCAAAATTAAACAATCTTTTCTAGTAGATGTAGATACACTAGTTTTAAAATGAATAAGTACTTTCTCTCTGCAATTTAGTTAGTAAAGTAGTTTTATTAAAATAGGTTTAATAATAAGTTTATTAATTTGTTAGTTTTAACTTCAATACCTGTAAAATTTCACCACATAATTTATGTTGTGCCTAGGAGGCGGGCGATGAGGTCGCTCCACAGTTTTTAACTTGTTGCAAATCTGCTGCATGATTATTATTTTGTCTACTTTAGAAAGAGTCGTATCTCTTCCTTAAATAGACAAAATTGATAATCATAAAACTACTAGAGATGCAGTCAAAAACAGCTTATAATGGGTTTAACAAACTGAAAGTGTGAATTTTGGAAATTCCTTAGTTTAAAGTAATTATATGATAAAAAGGTGGCGCTAGTTTATCTCCTATTTGCGCCCTAATTATAGAAGTCATTTCTATGATCATGTAGTTTGTCCAGACAGTTTTTGCACCATATCATAATGAGAATTTATAAATTTTATGGGTTAAATTTTATTTTATGGTTATGGAAAAAAAGCTATTTAGGTATGGCTTATAGAAAAAGGCAAGACAATAAATAAACGCATTTATTGTTTTAATTATAATTCTAATTATCATATCTACTTAAAACTACAATCAATTAATAGAAACTATTTAAAACTAGTATTTACAATAGAGACGATTGATTATATGAAAACTGCAGCGCTTACTTCTACAGTATTTATTCTATGGTGACTACACAAAATAAAAGGCTGTTTGTACCAATCTATCGCATTCCTTTCGTAGCAAAGTTACGTTTTCGATAGAGAAGCGAAAAGGAATACGGAAAAGCACGTTTTTGAGTCCTTTCCTTAGCCATCATCATTCATCTACAAATTATTTACTTGTCTGCTGGCAGAAATACGTTTTTGCTTCCGGTGTAACAAAAATGAACCCTCAGTTTTATAAACAACTCAGGCCCGACTATAATCATCATCCTTGGCCTTTGCAATCAAAAACACCCATTCATTAACATTAAGTTTCAATTCTACCTATACAATAAATAATAATAAATAATATTACTAACAAATCTTCAAATAGATACGACTAGACCTTCTCATTACCAAGATCTTTTACATCTCCTCCCGACTTCGCCTCATTATCAACAAAATCTTTCCTGCCCAAAGCCCTCTGTATTTCTGCAAATGTCTTGTCTTTTGTCTCGGGAACAAATATAGCTATGTAAATGCATAAAAACGCGCTGAACGAAGCAAAGATCCAGTATGTGTTACCGGGTCCTATAGAATTGGTTAGTGTAGGGAAGGATATGTTGACAAAAAAGACCGAAATCGAATTCATAAACAAGCCAAGCGCCATGCCTTGAGCACGAATTGGGGCGTATAGAAGCTCCGCTAACAGCATCCAGAATAGAGAGCCGAGACCTTAAAAAAATTAATCAATATTAAATTTTCAATTGACAGATTTTAACAGATTTCGAAGGAAATTCAGCAGACAAAGTTTCTATGAGAAGCTGTTAAACATCGTTGATTTGGGTCTCGCATGTTTGAAATATAGCAAGTTGTTGAATCGTTTGGGATGAGTTTGATAAAATAAATAAATACTACTAGACATTTTATGCAGCATCTTCTATCCCCAAGCTAAGCAGAGCTTGTCTTATGGGTACTAGATGACTGAAATACATTCAAAGAGATTCATTTTATTTTATTGTACATAAAAAAACACCCAGAACTCAGAAAATTACCTGCATTGTATCCGTAAATGACAATCGCGGCAGAAATGAGGGGTATATAATTGAGGAATCCCGTTATTTCTTGTCCGTTTTCCATGACAGTGAAAAAAGACCCCAAACCGACCTGCAATCAGACCAAAATCTGTCTTTCTCCCCTCGTTGGACAAGTAGGTACATGATCTATAAATGCAATGGATAGGTCTTCTCAGTCTATTAAAAGCTACATTGTTGCAGTGCCTCATGCTTTTTCGCCGACACCAGAGTTTCCCACTTCTTCGCCATACTCTGAGCCTGAATTGTGAATCCTTTATCAAAATAATATTCTTAGGACGATCACTGAATGCCTAGATAATTGACACTTAATACACCATGCACCACAGTGGGAACCAAAAGTAGTTTTAAATATTATGTACGTAGGTACAAATGTGTTTCGATTTATATTATGGAATTTTCTATTTTGCTTATCTTTATACCTCTAATATGGAATGTACTTAGTTTTGAAACTGACGCATATTATACTTAATCATTTAGGTATTACATAACTTTCCACGCATCTGACGGCCTATTCCCACCAGTGTGTGAATTAATATTACTTACCATCCCAATAAATAGAGCGGCTATGGAAGTACACAAAATCGTCTTCTTATTAAACCGGTGAGTCACGAATAATGTGCAGATGCAGGCTAATAGCTGTATAAGTCCAATGATCAGAGAAGATATCTCAGAACTGAGGCTTGTGTTCGCAGTCTCAAATATAGTTTGAAGGTACGCGTTTACTGAGTTGTATCCAGCTAGTTGTTGACCCACGGCTAAAAAAGAAAACAAACTCTCAACATGTATTGTTATTTTACGTTTACGGGTATCAAAGATCCTAGGCTGCATAACTCTCGTGGTGGAGAGCAAAAGGGTTCCCATCCAGAGGTGGAAACACCCTGACGTTTTATTGGGTTGGAGTTCCACATAATCGTACTGTCTCCTCGTGGCAGTTCGATATGCGTGCGTATTTTCTTAAGGATTATAAAAAAGGCTGCATAGCTCAATTTTGTAAAACATTCGTGAAACATTAACTCATTGAGACAGAATTTTCTAATGACCGTCGTGCTCCCGACACTTCGTGAAGGTGGACTTTAGGGTTTCTAGAAAAACCTTCCTTACATAGCATAGTGATCATGATGAAGGATTTGATGACTATTTTGTCTTTGAGCAATGCCCATTTGTTAACGTCTTCGTCGGTGTCTTTGTTGGAGTACTGCTCATATTCCTCATGAGCTGCTTCTTCAGATCCATGGAGGTAGAATAGAATTTCCATTGCTTCTTCTTTCTTTCCTGAAAACGATTTAAAGTGTTCTTCATCTTGCCTCAATCGCGGGTCAATGTTTAATCTATCTCTGATTTGACCTAATTGAATTTAGTTTCTTGTTTGAAAAAGTATCTATGTATAATGTTGGGATTGGATATTAGAAAAGGCCCTAAGTCACTCATTGTTGTTTATGCCTCTTGGCCTCATCTGTCCTTTTGCATTCTGATGTTAGTCATTTCTGTATACATATTATGCATTTTAGTTTTTTCATTTTTTAATTTGGCTGTCTTTTCGCGACATACCAACTATACGGATCCTAATGGTTTGGCTAAAGCTAAAGGTTAGGTCCCAAAAATTGGGATCCGAATTAATATACGATCTATCTCCTAACCGTTAGGAGATAGATTGAAAAATAGAAATACCTTTAGTATATAAGAAGAAAGGACTCTCTGGTAGGAGAAGAACTGGGATGAAGAAGACAGCAGCCATGCAGATCGTGACCAGATTGATAGCCATGTATGACACGAATGGGCCTACCCCGAGCATGATGAGCATTCCCATGGCAGAGTTTATTTGTAGCATCGTCCCAGATTCGCCACGAATATTTTTCTGGAACAAATTAGTTATATCTGTATGTATCGATCGTCTTAGTTAAGTAATCTTTGAAACTCAGGGGAAATAAGGACAAGGCGATAAATACCTACCCGATAAAATATCGTTTCTATAGAGTAATGCATTTTATAATGAAGGATTCTTAAAGATATTGAAAAAAATCGCGTTATAACCTGGCGTGTTTTAAATTCTTTAAAACATAAATGAAAACATGACCTAATAATCACGGGAAAACAGCCGTATAGCAAGTTTATCTACTTACGTTAACAACTTCTGACGAATACGTTGAAACACTCAATACAGACAACATATCGGACATAGCCCCGATACCTCTGCCCAATAGAATAACCCAGTATTCAGTCCCGAATAATATGAGGCAACCAGAGGCAACTCGGGGTATGAAACAGATCATGAGTGTTATTTTACGGCCTAGAGTGTCCTGTAAGTAACCACTGTAGAACGAAACTGAAAAGAAATGAAAATTTTAAGATTTTAGAGGGTGATTACTAAAAGCACTGTAAAAAGAATTTCAAATGCACCATAGAAATGCGAGGCTGATGAGCAATTTGTATATAAAGGATGTCACACTCTTTGTTGCTAAGTATTCCTCGAAGCGATGTGTAGATGTGACGTGATGTGACGCAGATCTATTTACACGAGAGATTCAAAACATTTTCCGCGATATAATATTTTTAAAGTATAAGTGTAGAATTTTTTGAAATTTTTGTGAAGCTACTTTTCCGTTATGTTAGAAATAATATGGTGCCAAACCTAATCAATTTTTTTAAGCCTCGCTTTAATATAACCTCTGGAAATTCATCCATAATTTTACTCAACCATCATTATAACATGGCTTGGTGCTCATTAGGGAAGGCCTATTTCCAGCAATGGACTAGTATAGATCGATAATGATGATGATGATAACAAGATTTCACCGAACATAGCAAGCTAAGAACACACTATGTTGCGACCTATAGCATGACGTGAGGTGAACTGTTTGGGGGAATACCACCTTTAATCCCTAAACATTCAGTTCACACGATGCTCATAGACCATTATAAAAAACCTAGAACTTACCAGTTAGTCCGACGAGAGCTATAATGGAGATCAACCATGCCCCCTCGTTGTCTGTGATAGGTCGAGAAAGGGGGGACTGGTCCACATCTCTCAGCTTTACCAGCATTGGAGAACCCCAGGTTGTGCTCAAACCCATCATTAATGTCATGAAATTTGCTGAAAATTAAACAATCTTTAACCTAAAAACTAAAGCAAATAACTAAACCTTTGTATATTAGGCTATGCAATATGCATGGATATTTGTTACTCTTCCACGCAAAAACTATTGAACGGATCGGGCTGAAATGTATTGAAATTTGAATAGACTTAGTTCTAGGCCTGTAATAAAACATAGGCTACTTTTTACAATCATCCGAAAAATCTGTTCCCATGGAATATAAATAGCATTGAAACGTTTCCATGGAAACAGCGAAGCCGATGGCGGATATAGAATTTCATTAATTTATACAGTTGTGAAAAAAACAAGAGCTATCCCCGTTTTCCATATTACAATTCGATGTAATCTGGGAAACGGGGAACGAATGTCGAGCTTTTTGCGTCTGTTTTCAAATTGGCGCGCTTTGAAAACAGACGCAAGAAGCTCAATCCACAAAAGCTAGGATTTTTGTAATAGTTAGGTAATCAATATGTATCTTCTAGTACCCATAACACAAGCCCTGCTTGCTTTGGGCCTAGATGATGCTATGTGGATTTTTTTAGATTTATTTACAATTTCATTAATATCTTTTAAAAAAACTTACCTATTTGCACACATGTGTACTGTCTTAGCACAGGACTTAAAAACTGTAATTTAAGCATTTTGTCCTTTTTAATTGGGCTGTATTTCCTGCTTGTTACATATCAGTAATGGTCAACACGAGACTGGTGCTATTTATTATGTAGCCACACAATGATAAAACATGAAGATAATAATTCTGATTAGTTAATTGAATAGATCACAAACTGTAGGCCCTATCTAGATGTCTCATAAAAATTGTTTATGCTAGGGTTGCCACCTTTTTGATTCCAATAAAGGAGTTTAGAGGAACTTCTGAAAATATAGTAGATAATGAAATATTAGATAGTTGTAGCTTGCGTTCAAAATAGTTGAAGGCAAAATAGTAACAAGCAATGCGAGGAACGACATTTTAGTTTTTAATACTGTTAGGATAACTTGTGGAAGTGATAGAACAGAAGAGACAAGAAATAAGTAAGTATGAGCGGAGCAAGCCGCGAAAGTTCTATTACGTTTCATACAAAATGAAAACAAAAATAAAACTGTTGCATGCTATTTTCTATTGGTTTAACACCTACTCCAAATCTACCACACGGTACAAAGACTTACTACTAATTAAACCTATACGTAACGATGCTTTTCTCTTGTGCGCAGCTGAGTTGAGGGCAAATATGGCCTTTCTACAGCATAATGCTGAAAAACGCTGGTTTTCAGTTTTAGACCAGTTGTGTGGTTACGCTAATGGCTCGATGGATGGGGAGACGGCAATGGGCATAAACATTTTCGTTTTGTCCAATACAGGATTTACCTGCAGGGGTGTTCTAGTGAGGCTAAATAAATGTAGGTATTATTTTATATTCAACTAGCGACCTGCGCTAGCTTCACACGTGTGTATTGTACATATACGTTCCTCTTGAATCACTCTATCTATTTTAAAAAAAATTATTATAAAAAAAAACATCAAAATCCATTGCGTGGTTTAAAAGATCTAATCATACATAAGGAGAGACAGACAGCGGTAAGCGACTTTGTTTCATTTATGTGTTTTATTTATGTGGTGATTCTTTGATGTCTGCCCAGATGCTCCATTTAATTCAATTTCTATTAAAGAAAGTTTTCAAATAGGAGTTTTTGTAAAATAATAACCCGACGGATATGCGGCGGGTGAAGGTCGCGCAGGAGGTTGTAGGTTTGAATCCCGCCTTAGGACAATTGCTTGTACGATCTGCAAGTACACCAATAGTATACATATTTATATAATAAAAGATTAATCTTCACTACATAGTATAAAACAAAGTCGCTTTTTCTGTCCCTATGTCCCTTTGTCCCTTTGAATGCTTAAATCTTTAAAACCACGCAACGGATTTTGATGCGGTTTTTTTAATAGATAGAATATTCAAGAGGAAGGTTTATGTACTTATAATAAAACCGTGTGAAGCCGGGGCGGGTCGCTGGTATATAATAAAAGAGAAACATGATAATTTGTTACGGGGTTCTGGGTATTTTCTTATAATAAGATACATATTTATAAAATGTATTGTTTAAGTCATCTAGAACCCCTCAATCATAGGGCTAGATGCTGTGTGAATTGTCCAACATTATTTATTTAGTAAACAAACAAACACATTTAATTTCAGAGTAGATATGTAGATAAACAACGTACTAATTTTACCTGATTGGCGTAGTTGAGCAATGTTTTGCAATACTCGTATTATCAGTTATTTAGTTATTATAAAACACATAACAAAATAACAAAAAAGTTATGTTTTCGTTGGCGGTTTTAATTTAAAATAACATGTTGTAAAATGTTGTCAACATGTTATCATCACTAGGTACATAGTATAAAACAAAGTCGCTTCTTCTGACCCTATTTCCCTATATCCCTTTGACTGCTTAAATCTTTAAAACTACGCAACGGATTTTGATGCGGTTTTTTTTAATAGATAGAGTGATTCACGAGGAAGGTTTATACGTGTAATAAAACCGTGCGAAGCCGGGGCGGGTCGCTAGTTTAGAATAAAACAAAGTTGCAGAACTAGCACTAAAATAAAAAAAAGTAAAAAATAAAATACAGGCATAAAAACTTATTTTTATTCATTTCTACATTCTTATTTGGTAAAACCAAATAATTTCATGAACATAAATGAGTTGTTTGACTTTTTTATAGTATATGCAGAAAAAAATACATTTGATTGTTTATAATATGCTGGCTGAACTAGTCTTGAAATAATTGTATTTAAATTGATAATAAAAAAAACACGCAGATATCTTTAAATTATACGTAACCCTAATATTTTGATTAAAAGATTAAAGTTTTCTACAATAGATTATGGCAAACCAAGATTTGTTGCAAAAAATTGTGTAATAAAAATTAAGGTACGGAATTTGTCATATCGATTATAATCTATCATCTGCGATGATGTATTTATTGTAAAAATAAATACTTGGTTGTAAATAGTGAACTCAGCTATATTATTAAACGCTAGGAAAATATCTCCTATGGATACCGTCTCCGTCCCGTCTGGTCGATGCGACGCGTGACCCGAAAGCTGGTGAGTATCTAATATCTACAATCTATCTAGTATCTAATCTAGTACCTATCTAATATCTACATGTATATGTTGTTGACGTTACGGACGTTCATTCACAACATCACTGCGACACAATCCAATCAGTTATAATATTAAAACCACGAATTTTCCCATCAAAGTGTTAGTAGTGTGTGGACTACGCCTGATACCATCTGAGTGAGTGTTTTCTAGCTTCTACCTTAGACGCTTCTACGTGCTTGAAAAAGAGTGAAAACTCGAAAAATCTAGGCTTGGATGAGTTTTTATTTTCTCACATGAGGGTAGATCTGCACCTCTAGTCCACACTTTGGGTGTCACCTGGTGACAAGTAGCTGTACCTCGCGCCATCTAGTGGTGAAAGGCTGAACCTCACACTCTACACACACCACTACTACCGCCATCTACAACTCTTTATGAGATTTTGACTATTAGCGTCATCTAGTGTGGAAAAGCTTTCTTCGATCAATTTGTGAGAACCCTTAAACTAAGAACCGTCATCGGGAAGGTTGCTTGTGGTGCGTGCAGGAAATTTCTATCGCCGAAAGGTGCCGCTACTTGCAGTGTCTGCGCAGGCATTTATCACATAGCATGTCTTGCGATTGCAGAGTTGGTAGCTGTGAAAGGACTGCAAGGACTGGGTTTGCCCTCACTGCAAAAAGAGGACTAGAAAAGGTGACAAAACACCAGTAAAGGAATCGAATGTCACACTCGCACCAGGTCCGACTGCTGATGCTATCACCACCATCCATCAGCTCTCTTCAACCCGCATCTTCGGAGGAGTTGCTAGCCTCACGTCGCATTTCCATAATACTAGTGTCCATGGGAGGCGCAAGGACCCCACTGCTTGCGCCTCCCATGGACACTAGTATTCGTAGTAGCTCACCTCGCATTTCCATAATACTAGTGTCCATGGGAGGCGCAAGGAGAGGGGTCCTTGCGCCTCCCATGGACACTAGTATTATGGAAATGCGACGTGAGCTAGCTGATTATATGGCAGAGATTATAGTTAAATTTCGGGCGACAGTGGCGGCCAGGAACGAGCGTATGTCGTCTTTATATGATGGAGGCCCGAGAGGAGGCATCTGGAGGCATCGGTTGTGGTTTCCGAGCTTCAGAAGACGATCTTTCAACTGCAATGTGAATTGAATGACCGGGACCAGGAGGCACTGTCGGCAGACCTCGACATAGGGCAATTCCCAGAAGTAAAAGGCAATTCCCAGAAGTAAAAGGCGAAATTGCCATTCCCTCTGTCATCATTTTAGCGGCCAAACTAGGGGTCTCTCTGGAAAATCGCGACATAGTGTACGCCGAGCGTGGGGTGGGTGCTCCTGCTCGGTCGGGATCCGCTGATACCGAGGGGCGTCCTCGGCGGCGTCCGGCACCTACAGGATGAGTTGCTGAGCGCAGCGCGCGTGCGTTGGACGGTCGTGTCTACGGATTTCGGCCTGTCTGCGCCTCCGCAGAGAATCTTCGTGAATGAGCGCCTCACGAGAGCCAACCGGCAACTGTTCTTCCTGGTTCGCGAAGAATGCAAGAGGCACAACTGGCGGTTATCGTGGACTAAGAAAGGCACTATGCACTTGAAAGCGACGGTAAACCGGCGTACCTATTTCGTACAGAGGCCGACATCACACGGATTTTTTAAAATGAATAACCTTGAGAATTGGATGTTATCTGAATGTGTGTATTGTAGTGATTTTTGATAATTGCCCTTACCTATAATTATCTGTCATAATTAGTTCGCAGTTTAGGATATCACTCTGCACTTAAATTTTCTGAATGTAAAATAATTCACAACTTAGTTTTGTGTCTACTTTTGTTCGTTATTTTTGTTAAATAATAAATTATTAGTAGTAGAGCGTGTACCTTATTATATTTTTATTGGGTTTAGTTTCAGTTTAAAAACTATACACCCTGTAATATTATTGTTAAATCTGTACGCTTACTTTTTAATTTTCTCTACTATTTACTCTATTTTTTTTTGTAATATTTTTTTATGAACTTGTTAATCCACTTTTCTTGTCGGTCTGATTTTCCTATTCATTAGTTTTGGTAATGCAGGTTCGCTCGGCAGTAACCATGACAACCTTGTTTCTTCAATGTTACGCTTGAAGCCAGATGTGTTAGGCATCAACGAGGCCTGGCTCAGACCGGTAGAGGAAGGGCGCGCCCCGCCGTGGCAGGCTATCGCCTGAGGCACATGCCTCGTTGGGAGGTGTGCTCGCCAGGTGTTGGGGTTGGCTTTTACATTAAGCATGGCATAACTGTGCGTACGTGGGCCCACCCCGTAGACCCCTTACATATAGTCCGGTCAATTTAGACATCCAAGGTTACAATAATTCTGACTAGGCTGAATATTGGTAGGATTGTTCAATAGTTGAGATATAACGATTCAAAAAGTTGAAAGAGTTGCAACTCTTTCAACTTTTTGAATCGTTATATCTCAAAAACGTTGGCTCTTAGGAAAAAGTATTTTGACATTTTTTATAGATAAATATCTGAACTAAAATTTTTGTTTGAGCTTATTTCATGATAAAACTTACCGTTTTGCTGAAAATCGTGAAAAACCCGTTTTTGTGACCTTTGACCCCGAGTAAATTTTTTTGCACGTGCCGGATCGATGAGGAGTTTTCACATTTCCTTTATAATAGTGTATTGAACAATCCTACCATATTCAGCCTAGTCGGAATTATTGTAACCTCACCCCTATTTTTTTGTCTAATTTGACCGGACTAATAAGACAGTAGAACAAATGTGGCTCACTATGACTAAGTGGGAAGAAGCTTGGCTTACAGACCACCGTGGTTGGAGGCTGATCTGTTCTTTGACGCTCTTAAGGATTTTAAATTCGCTACCTACCTGTGATCACTTAATATTACATGGTGCTTTTAATATAAACATCCTCAATCTTAGTGAAATAAACCTTAAAACTAAGGATACATAAATTAGGAAATTGTAAGAACGAAAGTAGGCAATTGTCATACGGTTGTTGTTGTTGAGAACATACGGATCCAAAAATGTTGATATAAAAATAAATAAATATACGATAAAAGCAATGATAAAGAACAACAAATAAAAGCAGCAAATCATTTTGGTTTTAAAATAATGATTTGCGAAAGGGATGTTAGTCACATCATTTTACTTAACAAAATCCGTCTAATGCGTATGTGACTCGTGTGCCGAGGGTTTCGAACTTATGTTAGAAATGATGTAGGTACCATTTACAGACTTATTTTCTTAAGAGACGTTCTATCTGATCAATATCTTAAACCAGTTCTACAAACTTCAGAAATTAACGGTAATGTACAATTTTTCATCTCTTTACAGTGTATTTTAAAGAATATTAAACCTATTTTTTTTTTAAATACTGTTCTGAAATGAACTAATTGATACCTTTTATTTGAATAGACGAAGAACCCACGAACGTCAATTCTCCATTTGGACCTTTTAAAAAACCACTCTCTTTACAGGCTATATTTTTCAATAATATTACAATAGATAACTAATACACATAGATTCATATACAGGGTGTTAGTGTGAACACCGTTGTCCTTGAAACCAGAGGTTCAGCATCATGAGTAGAATCCAAAACCGATGAGAAAAGCTTAACACCTATTTTAGTTTTGCAAGATTTTGATATTTCATGTCTTCGCTATCGTACACGATGCCATAGTCACTCTACATACTTTAAGTACCTACCTACGTAAGTACTTATACCCGCGCCTTACTTGGATCGTAACTTCATTACTTGTGCCCTTCAAAAGACGGGATATTCGCACAGAAGGTGATCCGACACTGAGGTGCACATGCCACGTGTCGCCTGGTCGAAGTACTTGTGTCACGTGTTTGTGAGCAAACGTTTAGTGTTTATAATATACAAACGCAATTTACAATTCAGAGTTATAAATGCAAACTTCGGAGAAATGTAGGGAGGACGGTCTTTTTACGATTTTTTTAAATATTTAATTATTATTGATAAATATTTTAAATTTCAAGCATACAGGGTGTTAGTGTGAACACCGTTGTCCTTGAAACCAGAGGTTCAGCATCATGAGTAGAATCCAAAACCGATGAGAAAAGCTTTATACCTATTTTAGTTTTGCAAGATTTTGATATTTCATGTCTTCGCTATCGTACACGTTGCCATAGTCACTCTACATACTTTAAGTACCTACCTACGTAAGTACTTAAACCCGCGCGTTACTTGGATCGTAACTTCATTACTTGTGCCCTTCAAAAGACGGGATATTCGCACAGAAGGTGATCCGACACTGAGGTGCACATGCCACGTGTCGCCTGGTCGAAGTACTTGTGTCACGTGTTTGTGAGCAAACGTTTAGTGTTTATAAAAATTTTCTTTAAAAAATGAGTAAAAAATAGAATCATTTTTTTTTCATCCGTTTTGGATTCTACTCATGATGCTGAACCTCTGGTTTCAAGGACAACGGTGTTCACACTAACACCCTGTATAGCTTCGGCAGTCACTGAGATATTCAAGAGGGATCAAGGATATACAGTTCTCTAGCTCAAGAGCGATCTCTGCTAGTCAATCTGGTATGGATAGGATCATCGGATTGTATTTCAGTCAAAAAATGAGTTTCAAAACAAAAGATATATTGGTGGAAAATGTTTTACGACACTGGTATCATCAGAGCAAGGTGTAAGTTCCATTAAATTCGTTCATTTAGTATTTTTCAGTCATCTTTATATAATTTGTTTTCGAACTAGAATTTGCATCATTTGCCTACTACTAATCTATGCCTACGTCCTAAAAGGAACCTCTATGCGAAATTTCAGCTTCGTAGCTCGTGTATTAACGGAAATCTCTTGATGACTCACCCAGTATTCTCTTTTATAAATATTGAAGATTATAAACCATGTTTGTGTTTGAATAACACTTAAGGCAGACACATCTTTTAGTTAACAGTGACGTTGCAAATCTGATGCATGATTAGTTTATCAAACGTTGCAATTAATTATGGTAGTAGTAGAAAATCCGAACATATATCGACATTCACCGGGTCGATTATAGAATCAAACATATTTTATAATAAATTTTGTATATTAGAAAATGTAATAAAAATGGGAGTAAATTAATTGGTAGTTATTTTAAATATTGGGGTAAGCGGTAAAAATCAGCTAAATAAATATTTGGGCAGCTTAATAAATTTTGTTCGGATGTAAAATAAAAATGACCTGCAATACTTGGCTGACAAATATAAATTTTTTGGTTAGTGAATAAATAGCGGTATGGTTTATGAAATTAATACTTTTGGGTAATCGAATAAAAAAATAATGGGCAGTAATAAACCATTATTATGTTACAGCAAGAAATTAAATTATTGAGGTGCATGATAAATGTTATGGGCAAAAAAAATTGTAAAAAAGTAAAGCAGAAAAAAGCGAAAATAAGCCGTAATCACTGGTACTGCGTTTGAAATCTTACTATTTTAGGTAGATACTATTTTGAAAGTCTGTGTAAATGTTTGCTATAAATAATCTTATAATAACCAATAATTTCCAATAATCTCTAAACCAGGCCCTAATTACTCGGACAACAACCCAAATGAGTCATATAGTAGTTTTTTTAACAAATTCACATATGCATTCAATTCAATATTTACATCCAGGTCGATTGTGGTCTCTGAAAAACTTAACTTAAGCGAGTGGGCAACAGTAGGTATACATAAAAGTAGACAAAAAGTTGTATGAACTGTATAGTGAAAAACAATTCAATTTTAGCGAGGAGTTCAAAGAAAAAGTTAGAAATTACTCAAAAATGTTTCGTAAAGTTTGTCAAATAGGTAAGTCAAACTACATTAGCTCAAAAATAAGAAATAGTGAAAATGTAATAAAATCAACGTGGAAAATAATAAATAGTGAGACTGGAAAAGTTAGTACCCATATAAATGAATACAATTTAAAAATTAATGATTGCTAAGTCAAAAATGATGTTGAGGTAGCCCAAACATTTGAAAACTTTTTTACTAACATTCCAATCTCTACTACAAAAAGTCTGAACTCCTCTAAAGTAATCGCTGAGTATTTACTCACAGAGAATGTACCTAAATGCAAAAAGAAATTTAAGTTCAATCATGTTGATGAAAAAGATATTGTAAAGGTCTTTAAACTTTTAAACAATAAGAAAACTGCAGATCTCTGGGGCATTTCCGTCAAAATTATTAAACCTTTAATTGAAACAGTTGCACCAGATCTAGCTTTCATATTTAATGAATCTATTGATTGTGGCGTATTTCCTGATCTAATGAAACATAGTAAGATAACTCCACTGTTTAAATCGGGTAGTAGGTCTGACCCCACTAACTTTAGACCAATATCAGTACTGCCAACATTCAGCAAAGTTTTTGAAAAACTTATATTACATCAATTGCTTAAACATTTCAATGGCAATGACCTGCTACATTGTAAGCAATTCGGGTTTACTCGAGGCAGGTCAACTACTGATGCCGGTGTAGAGTTGGTATCGCATATTTATGATGCTTGGGAGAAGTCGCAAGATGCTTTAGGCATTTTTTGCGACTTATCCAAAGCATTTGATTGTGTACATCATGAGACATTAATCAGGAAACTACATCACTATGGAATAAATGACACCTCTTTGGCTCTTCTTTCTTCTTACTTAAGTGACAGGATACAAAGAGTTGACATTAATGGAAAACGGTCCTCGGGGTCTGTAGTTACTATGGGTGTACCGCAGGGGTCTATCCTCGGTCCTTTCCTATTTTTAGTTTATATTAACGACTTGCCTAATCTTGTAAAGAATAATCATGAGATTGTATTGTTTGCTGATGACACTTCCTTAATTTTTAAAATGAAAAGACAAACTACAAATTTCGACGATGTGAATAATGCAATCTCAATAGTTGTCCACTGGTTTAGCGTCAATAATCTTTTGCTAAACGAAACCAAAACAAAATGTATTAGATTTATTCTACCTAATGTAAAACAAGTTAAGGCTGATATAAACGTGAAAGGAGAAACGTTAGACATTGTAGAAACTACTGTATTCTTAGGAATCACCCTAGATAGTAAGCTTCAATGGGGCCCACACATAGATAAGCTATCGAAAAGACTCAGTTCTGCAGCATATGCAGTCAAAAAAATCCGTCAACTCACAGACGTTGATACCTCTAGACTTGTTTATTTCAGCTACTTCCATAGTATTATGTCTTATGGTATACTACTGTGGGGGAACGCTGCAGATATCAACACCATATTTGTGCTGCAGAAGAGGGCCGTGCGTGCAATCTACAATATGGGTCCCAGAGAATCCCTTCGTTATAAATTCAAAGAAATAAACATAATGACAGTACCATGTCAATATATTTATGAAAACTTGCTGTACACTCATAAAAATATAAATCGGTTCCCTAAGAACAGCGATATACATAATGTAAATACTAGAAATAAGAATAAACTCGCTTTGCCCACAACTAGACTAAACAAAGTTAAGCTATCTTTCAAAGGGCAGTGTATACGCTTCTACAACAAAACTCCAAGAGAGTTGCAAAAATTGTCAGTAAATAAATTCAAACAAATTGTCAAAACTATTCTCTGTAAAAAGGCTTACTATAAAATATCAGATTATTTAGAGGATAAAGATGTTTGGAACGAGTTTTGCTCCAACTCGGAAACTAACAACCTAAGTGAACAAAAATCAAAGTGAGCACTTTATTTTCTAGTTTTAATTAAAATTTGTAACATAAATTTTGTGACGTGTCCAAGAGTCCTGTAAGGTCTAAAGGAAATAAAGCACTTTGACTTTGACATTTAAAAAAATGGTCTTCGACATGACAGTTGTGGGTTGGATCATATGGATTTTCCACATTTGTGAACATAGAGGTGTGAGTCTTTGATATGTTAAAATATACCTTATACTGATTACATAGGTTAAAAAAACTCGAAATTGACTAGGTTGTGGGTTGGATCATTTTTGCATAAATCGGTCCAATTGTACTGCTGTTATTGTTAAATAGATATAAAAGAAAAAGAAGATTCTGGATTCATCCATTTAATACGATTATGAACTCTGAAGGGAACTATTTTACTCGAAATTACTATGAGTTGAGAACTGAAGCAGTTTTTTTTTACAACACAAAGAAGGCGGCTCAGGCGCCGCGCATCTTTCGCAAAAGTTGTCTCAGAGCGGACTAAAAGGGGGGTCACCAAGTATGACGTAATATGACAGGAATGCGCGATGCAAATGAGATCGGACGTTATCGTGCGAGCTCGCAGATATTTGCGATGCGATGCGAGCTCGCAGTTTTGTGTTTGAGCCCTAAATAACTTAAGTAATTACGGAGATTACCTATAACAAACATTGACACAGACTTTCCCATATATTATAATAGTAAGATAAAAAAGGCAAGACACGAAAAAGATACGCATTTATTGTTTTAATTTAAATTGAGTATATCATTTCTACTTAAAACTACAATCAATTAATATAAACTATTTAAAACTAGTATTTACAATAGAAAACATTGACTTTAGTAAAACTGTAGTACCTACTCCTACAGTATTTATTCTACAAAATAAATAATAATAAATAATATTAATATCAAATCGTCAAATAGATACGACTAGGCTTTCTCATTACCAAGATCTTTTACATCTCTTCCCAACTTCGCCTCATTATCAACAAAATCTTTCCTGCCCAAAGCTCTCTGTATTTCTGCAAATGTCTTGTCTTTTGTCTCGGGAACAAATACAGCTATGTAAACGCATAAAAAAGCGCTGAACGCAGCAAAGATCCAGTAGGTGTTACCGGGTCCTATAGAATTGGTTAGTCTAGGGAAGGATATGTTGACAGTAAAGATCGAAAGCGCGCCCGTCAACATGCCCAGTGACAAGCCTTGAGCACGAATTGGGGCGTATAGAAGCTCCGCTAGCAGCATCCAGAATAGAGAGCCGAGACCTTAAAAAAAAATAATCAATATTAAATTTTCAACTAACAGATTTTAACAGATTTCGAAGGAAATTGGGTAGACAAAGCTTCACTTAGAAGCTGTTAAACATCGTTGATTTAGGTCTTGCACGTTTGAAATATAGCAAGTTGTTGAATCGTTTGGGATCAGTTCTGAAATACTTTGAACACCACATTTCATAAAGATGCATTTTATTTTATTGTACATAAAAAACACCTAGAACCCAGAAAATTACCTGCATTGTATCCGTAAATGACAATCGCGGCAGAAATGAGCGGTATATAATTGAGGAATCCCGTTATTTCTTTTCCGTTGTCCATGACAGTGAAGAAAGACCCCAAACCGACCTGAAATCAGACCAAAATCTGTCTCTCTCCTCTCGTAGGACAAGTACATGATCTATAAATGCAATGGATAGGTCTTCTCAGTCTATTAAAAGCTACATTGTTGCAGTGCGTTAGGTTTTTTCGCCGACGCCAGAGTTTCCCACTTCTTCGTCATACTCTGAGCCCGAATTGTGAATCCTTCATCTATCTATACTTATAATAAAACTGTAACCGGTCCAATTCTGTACATTGAAAATATTTTGAAATTTTTTTTTGGATGGCACTCTATTATCGATACTCAAGCCAAAACTGTATTTTTTTTCATTCATGTCTGTCTGTCTGTCTGTCTGTCTGTCTGTCTGTCTGTCTGTCTGTATCGTAAACGCGCATCACGCCGAAACTACTTGATGGATTTAAATGAAACTCGGCATGATTATAGGTCATACTACGAGGAAGGACATAGGATACTTTTTATCCCGGAATTCAGTAAGGTTCTCATGGGAGAGGGTATGAAAGTAAAATTCCTTTATCGCGCATCACGCCGAAACTGCTGAATGAGTTGGAATGAAACTCGGGACGATTTGAGTTCATACTACAAGGAAAGACATGGGATACTTTTTATCCCGGAGTTCGGTAAGGTTCCCCTGGGAGAGAGGGTGAAAGAAAAATTCTTTAACCACGCATCACGACGGAAGTGAATGAATTCGAATGGAACTCGGGACGATTGGACATGGGATACATTTTATCCCGGAATTCAATTTGGTTCCCATGGGCTATACGGGTTTTCAAAAATTTCTCACAGCATTTGAACGACGCGCGCGTCGTTCAGATGTTGTGAGAAATTTTTGAAAACCCGTATAGCCCAGGGGAACCAAACTGAATTGAACTGATAAACGCGAAAGTTTGTAAGTATGAATGGATAGATGGATGGATAGATTGATAGATGGATGGATGTTTGTTACTCTTTCACGCAAAAACTGCTGAACGGATCTTGATGAAATTTGGCACAGAGATAGATTATAAGCTGGAATAACACATTTTATCCCGAAAATCCCACGGGAAAGGGAATTACGCAAGTAAAATCGCGAGTACTCGAAATACTAATCATGCGCAGACGAAGTCGCGGGCACCAGCTAGTCAAAGAATAAAATTCTAAGGACAATCACTGAATGCCTAGATAATTGACACTAAATACACGATGCACCACAGTGGGAACCAAAAGTAGTTTTAAATCTGTACGTAGGTACAAATGTGCTTCGATATACATTATGGAATTTTCTATTTTGCTATCTTTATAATATGGATTGCACTTTGTTTTGAAACTGGTGCATAATTAATTATACTAAATCATTTAGGTATTACGTATCTTTCCACGCATCTATTCCCACCAGTATGTATGAATTAATATTACTTACCATCCCAATAAACTGAGCGGCGAGGGTAGTGCACAAAATCGTCTTCTTATTAAACCGGTGAGTCAGAAATAATGTGCAGACGCAGGCGAATAGCTGTATAAGTCCAATGATCAGAGAAGATATCTCAGAACTGAGGCTTGTGTCCGCAGTTTCAAATATAGTTTGAAGGTACGAGCTTAGTGCGTTGTATCCAGCTAGTTGTTGAGTTACGGCTAAAATAGAAAACAAACATTCACTATCAAGTATTGTTATATTTACTTTTACCGGTATCCAAGGCTGCATAACTCTCGTGGAAGAGAGCGAAATGGTTCAAGCATGCTCCCACCACATATATATATGCTATATATACACATACATGTATATGCATGTATATGCTTGCGCATTTCCTTAAGGATTATAAAAAGGCTGCATAACTCAATTTTGCAAAACATTCGTGAAATATTAAATCATTGAGACATAATTGTCTATTGACCGCCGTGATCCCTATACTTCGTGAATGACCTTAAGGTTTCTAGAAAAACGTTCCTTACATACCTATTATAATTATCATGATGAAGGATTTGATAACTATTTTGTCTTTGAGCAGTTTCCATTTGTTAACGTCTTCATCGGTGTTTTTGTTGGAGTATTGCTCATATTCCTCATGGGCGGCCTCTTCAGATCCATAGAGGAAGATTAGAACATCCATTGCTTCGTCTTTCTTTCCTGAAAACGATTTAAAATATTCTTTATCTTGTCTTAATCACAATGTCAATGTTTAATCTATCTCTGATTTGACCTAATTGAATTAAGTTTCTAGTTTGAAAAAGTATGTATAATGTTGGAATTGGATATTAGAAAAGGCCCTAAGTCACTCATTTTATGCCTCTTAGCCTCATCTGTCCTTTGTTCTCTTTCCTTCTTTGATCTATCCTTTCTAATTGCAATTTGATGTTACTTTTTTATTGTTTTACTGTGTATATACATGTGCATTTGCTATTTTTCATTATTTGATGATTATTAATAAGACCCCAGCATCTCAACCAGTAATACCAACTTATGCGGACGTAGGTGCGAAGAAAGGCCTATGGTTTGCTACACCAGAGAAGGACAATGAATGGAAACTTGTTCAAAGAAAACGACTTAGCAATAAATTTACAATGAGCAGAGGCAAAGCTGATTATGTGGAAAGTAGTAAATTTAAGGCGGCGGAAACCAAAGTTCCTCTTCTTATTACCAACGTGGATGAAAGCGTATCTGAGGCGGACATAGCAGAGTACATTCTCGCTAAAACCCGAGAGAATGTTAAGCCTATTAAACTGAAAATGGCTAGAAAGCGAAATTATAACGCCTTTAAAATTTATGTGAGCAAGAGCAGTCTGTCCATCTATCTAGATAGCTATCTATGGCCACAAGGAGTTTCTTTTAGACGTTTCATAAACCTGAGAGAGCACTATGAAACTGAACTTGAGGAGAGGCAAGAACCTAAAAACCAAAATGGTTAGTACATCCTGCAGAAAACTACTCTCATTCAACTGTAAGTCACTGAAGCGGTCTATTGAAGGTGTTAGAAAGTTGTGTAAGATGGCAGATATTGTGGCGCTACAGGAAACATGGTTATTGCCTCACGACTTGCCGATGTTAGCGACAATTGATGATGGTTTTGGATGCACTGGAACCTCTGCGGTCGACACTTCGGCGGGTCTGCTGCGAGGAAGGCCACACGGAGGGGTCGCTTTATTGTGGAGGAAAAGCATCTTCAGCTCAGTGAAAGTTTTACAGTGTTGTGACGTGCGTATAGCGGGCATTAAGGTGAGGCTATGTGATAAATCTATGTTGATATTCAGTGTCTATATGCCTACTGACTGTGCGGAGAATCTGCCTGAGTTCACGCAATGTTTGGGCAAAATAAACTCGATAATTGAGGAAAGCATGGACATTGACGCGGTTTATATATTGGGAGACTTTAATGCGCATCCGAATGAGAGATTTAGTAATGAACTTTTAGAGTTTTGTGCAGATCAAGACTGGACGTGTGTTGATATGGACATCTTAGGCATGGATTCTGGTACTTTTACTTTCGTGAGTGAAGCGCACGGATGCACTCGGTGGCTAGATCATTGTTTAGTAACTAAATCTGCGTTATCCACAGTAAAGCGGGTGTGGGTAGAGCATGGTGTGCAGTGGTCTGACCATTATCCTTTGTTTCTAGAATGTGATCTAGGTAGAGTAAGTTCTAGAATTGAAATTGAATTAGACTTAGTACTCAACTTGACTGTCTGGGGCGAGCGTACAAGTAGCCAAATTGAGCAGTACCAACAGCTTTGTCATACTAAATTAAGAGAAATTAATTTCCCAGTACAGCTCACCCACTGTTGTGACGGAACATGTGTTGACGAGGGACATAGAGTATTGCTTAGTAACTTGTATGATACAATTGTAAATATATTGACAGAAGCCGCACAAACCACTTATACACGAGCTAAGCCGCGGAGGAAAAGGGGTTACATTGCCGGTTGGAATAAACACGTAGCATGTTACCACAGAGAGGCCAGGCTTAAGTTTTTGGCGTGGGTGAAGTCCGGAAAACCAACATGTGGTTCGATATATGTAGATATGTGCGAAAGCAGAAAGATCTTTAAGAAAAAGTTGAAGTGGTGTCAAGACCAACAAAATCAAATAAAGATGGATGCGCTTGCTAGTCAACATAACGCCAAAGAATTTAAGCACTTCTGGAAGGGCACAAATAAAATGAATGCTAAGCCTGGCCTCCCTGTGACAGTAAATGAAGCAGTAAATCCCTACTCTATCGCCGACCTCTTCAGGGAGCACTTTAAGGCAGTACCCAAACCGCACGCATCTGTGTGTGAGCAGGCCAATGCTGAGGCCGTCATGCAAAGGAGATCGGTAAGTTTTACTTCGCGACAAGTTAGAAAAGTCATTAAGACCATGAAAAGGGGCAAGTCTCCCGGACATGACGGCCTCAGTATTGAACACTTGAGGTTTGCGGGTGTTCACCTTCCCAATGTGCTCTCCATGTTCTTCAACTTATGCCTATGTCATGGCTACTTACCTGACGCGTTGACCAAAACCATTGTTGTACCCATTGTGAAATGTAAAACTGGAGATGTGTCAGATAAGAACAATTACCGGCCCATCTCACTAGCAACCACTATCGCAAAGGTGCTTGACAGTTTGCTTAATAACATTCTCTTGCAACATGTCAACCTGCACGATGCTCAGTTTGGTTTTAGGGCCGGGCTATCTACAGAGAGTGCGATTTTGACACTTAAGCAAGCTGTCAGGTACTATACTGACAGAAAGACCCCGGTTTACGCTTGTTTCCTGGATTTATCCAGGGCCTTTGATACTGTTCTGTATCACAGGCTTTGGGAAAAGCTAGGGAGCGAGGGCATACCGGGTGAAGTTGTTTCCATCATGAGATATTGGTACAAGAGTCAAAAAAACCAGGTGAGATGGGCTGGCGCTCTATCTGAGGAATATGGCCTAGAGTGCGGAGTGCGGCAGGGCGGAATTACTTCGGGGCTGCTATTTAATTTATACATGAATAAACTCATCGTTGAGCTCAGCAACACACATACAGGCTGTATTATTGATAATGTTTGTTTAAACAACATAAGTTACGCTGACGATATGGTGCTGCTGGGCCCATCGGTGGGTTCTATTCAAAAACTCTTAAATATTTGTGAAAGCTATGCGGCTGAACATGGACTCACATACAACTCAAAAAAGAGTGAAGTCCTTGTATTTAAGAGTGGAAATAAAAGGCCAGCCTATGTTCCGCCCGTATTGCTTGGCGGTGCGGCTCTGAAGGTGGTTAGTGCGTTTAAGTACTTAGGACATATTGTCAATGACTCCCTAACTGATGATGCAGATGTTGAGAGGGAGCGTAGAGCTCTGGCTGTGCGGGGGAACATGATCGCGCGTAGGTTCGCACGCTGCTCGAGAGAAGTGAAAGTGACGCTATTTAAGGCATACTGCCAGTCGTTCTACTCGAGCAGCCTCTGGCTGAACTGTACCCGCCGCGCAGTCAGCGCTCTACGTGTCCAGTATAATAACATTTTCAGGATGCTGATGCGGCTGCCTCGCTTTTGCAGCGCATCTGCTATGTTCGCGGAGGCGCGCACGGACGACTTTTACGCGATTATTCGCAAAAAAGTCGCATCCCTTTCTCAGCGCGCGCGAGGCAGTAGCAACAGCATCCTGCAGATGTTTGTATCCCGTTTGGACTGTCCCATCCAAAACAAATGGATGAGGATAGTAATGGGAAGCAACTCAATTTAAGTTAGGTTAGTAATTAATTATTTAAGTTATTTTATGTGTTGAATTGTATATGATTTAATTTTTGACTTTGTTTTTCTAAATTTTTAGTTAAGATTACATTATAATTCGATTTTAATTGTGTTATGGATTATCAATTTATCTGAAATAAATGAGTTAATAAATAATTATTTAATTTTGCCGTCTTTCAATTTTATTTTGCTTTTTTTATTTTATTTAATTTTGCCGACATATCTATTCGGATCCTAATGGTTAGGCTAGGTCCCATACATTAGGATCGGAATTGATATAAAATCTATCTCCTAACCGTTAAATAGAAATACCTCTAGTATATAAGAAGTAAGGGCTCTCTGGTAGGAGAAAAACTGGGATGAAGAAGACAGCAGCCAGGCAGACTATGACCAGATTGATAGCCATGTATGACACGAACGGGCCTACCCCGAGCATGATGAGCATTCCAATGGCAGAGTTTATTTGTAGCATCGTCCCAGATTCGCCACGAATGTCTTTCTGTAACAAATTAGTTATTCTGTATATATCTATCGTCTTATTTAAGTGATCTTTGAAACGCAGGGGAAATAAAGACAAGGCGATAAATACCTACCCGATAAATAATATTTTATAAAATGTAATGCATAGCATTTTATAAAGAAGATTCTTAAAGATATTGAAAAATATTACGTTAAACTTGGCGTGTTTTAAATTATTTAATATTTTAAAATTCAATTTCTTCTTGAAAAAGATCGAGAAGCTCCTTTTTTTGAAGCCTTAGTAGTATTTTAGTTTAACTTAGTTTAACACTCATACGTTAGGTAAGAGCTTGAGCAGAGATATATTGTATGTCGTAGGGCTCCGTTCTTGGAAGAATAGAATCAGCAAATTATTTATTTTGATGGTGGTATTTGCTATAATATACTGAGTGTGTCCTCATCCTAAGATAAAGTGATTTTTCCCTGAAGGAACTTATTCACTCTAGTCCTAATAATCACAGGAAAACAGCCTTATAGCAAGTTATAAGTTTATTTACTTACATTTACAACTTCCGACGAATACGTAGAAACAGCCAATATAGACAACATATCAGCCACAGACGCGATACCTCTACCCAATAGAATAACCCAGTATTCAGTCCCGAATAATATGAGGCAACCAGAGATAACTCGGGGTATGAAACAGATCATGAGTGTCATTTTACGGCCTAGTTTGTCCTGCATTACACCACTGTAGAACGAAACTGAAAAGAAATGAAAATTTTACGAAATTACAGGGTGACTACTAGCAGTTTTTGGGAAGCTACTTTTCTCCTCCTAATACTTTGCTTTGCTAGGTCAGAAACAATATAATGGTACCAAACCTGAGTAGGTATCTAATTTGTTTAAGCCAGCTTTTTGTCTGGAGATTCATCCATAAAATTTTTACTAAACCATCATTATAACAAGGCTTGGCGCTCATAGGGGAGGCCCATTTCCAGCAGTGGATTAGTATAGGTCGATTATGATGATGATAACAAGGCTTCACCGAACATAGCAAGCTAAGAACACATTCGGTTCACACGATGCTCATAGACCAGACATTATAAAAACGCCTGGAACTTACCTGTTAGTCCGACCAGAGCGTTAATGGAGATCAACCAAGCCCCCTGGCCGTCTGTAATGGGTTGGGGAAGGGGTGACTGGTCCTCATCTCTCAGCTTCACCAGCATTGGAGAACCCCAAGTTGTGTTCAAACCCATCATTAATACCATGAAATTAGCTGAAAATTAAACAAAACTAAAACCTAAACCTTTGTATGCTATGCATGAATCGCAATAACTCAAATACTATATAAAAAGCAAATACTCACGCAAAAACTACTAAACGGATCGGGCTGCAATGTGTTGAAATTTGAATAGACTTAGTTCTAGGCCTGTATTAAAATATAGGCAACTTTTTACAATCATCCGAAAAATCAGTTCCCATGGAATATAAATAGCATTGAAACGTTTCCATGGAAACAGCGAAGCCGATGGCGGATATAGTTTTTCGTATATTTATACAGGTATTAAAAAAACAAGAGCTATCCCCATTTCCCATGTTACCCTTATCCCCATTCGATGTAATCTGGGAAACGGGGAACAAATGCGGAGCTTCTTGCGTCTGTTTTCAAAGAGGCGCACTTTGAAAACAGACAGAAGAAGCTCAATCCACAAAAGCTAGGATTTTTGCAATAGTAAGGTAATCAATATGTATCTTCTAGTACCCATAACAGAAGACCTGCTTGCTTTGGGCCTAGATGATGCCATGTGGATTTTTTAGATTTACTTACAATTTTATTATTATCTTTTCAAAGACACTTTAAAAAAAACTTACCTATTTGCACACATGCGTACTGTCTTAGCACAGGACTTAAAAACTGTAATTTAAGCATTGTGACTTTTTTAATTGGGATGTAATTCCCTTTAGATTCAAAACAGTAATGGTCAACAAGTGAATGGAGCTATTTATAATGTAGCCACACAATGATAAAACATGAAGATAATAATTCTGATTATTTAATTGAATAGATCTGAAACTATAGACTCTATCAAGATTTCTCATAATCATTGTGCATGCTAGCGTTGCAACCTTTTTTGGCTTGAATAAAGGAGTTCAGAGGAACTTCTTCTGAAAATATTGTAGATGAAATATTTGCTAGTTGTAGCTTGCGTTGAACATAGTTGAAGAAAATAGTAACAAGCTATGCGAGGACAAATAGTAGGACAATAGACAAATAGTAACAAGTTATTAATACTGTTATGATAATTTGTGGAAATGATAGACCAGAAGAGAAATAAAAGAAATGGTAAGTATGAGCGGAGCGAGCCGCGAAAGTTCTATTCCTTTTCAAACAAAATGAAAACAAAAAAAACTGGTGTATGATATTCTATTTTTTTATTGTAAATGGTCGAGCGTTTGGCCACTGTCTCAGGTAAGTGAAGATGTGGCCTAAGATGGAGCACGCTTTCCCAGTAGGAACTTATTCACTCTTGATTTGAAGAGATGATATTTTCTATTGGGTTAATACCTACTCTAAATCTACTGCACAGTACAAAGACTTACGACAAATTAAACCTACACGTAACGATGCTTTCCTTTTGAGCGCAGTATAGCTAGGCGGCAATGGGCATAACATAACATTTTCGGTGTCCAATACAGGATTTAGCCTAATCGCACAGTAGGCTGGAACGTCACGACCTTCTGGGGTGTCCTTGTGAGGCTAAATAAATGTATTATTTTATAATCTACTAGTCCAACATTCACAACAAACACATTTAATTTTAGAGTAGGCAGATAAACAACGTACTAAGTGTACCTGACTGGCATTTTAGTTGAGCAACGTTTTGCACTACTCGTATTATCTTAAATAACTTAAAACACAAAAGTCATGTTCAGACGGTTTGCATTTTGTTGAACATTGATAAGAGCTGCGAAATGTTGCTCGGCGTGTTGTTTAGAAAAAGAACAAAGTTGCTGAACTAGCACTAAAATAAACAAGTGAAAAATAAAATACAGGCATAATAACTTGTTTTTATTCATTCTGCATTCTTATTTGGTAAAACCAAAGTATTTCATTAACATAAATGAGTTGTTTGACCTTTTTGAGTAATAGCTTTGGAATATGCGGAAAAAATGACATTTAATTTGTTTTGATGCTAGCTGAACTAGTGAAGAATTTAGAAATAATTATATTTAAATTTATAATTAAAAAAATACTCAGATATCTTTAAATTATACGAAACCCTAATATTTTGATTCAAAGATTGAAATTTCCTGCTTGCTAATAATGCAAGATTTAATGCATACAATAATAATTGTGTAATAAAAATTAAGGTACGGATTCTGACATATCTGTAGGGTGCGTAGTGAGCCCCCTACAATCCTATAGGTTGTTGTTAAGTTAAAGAGTTTGTAAAGTTTTCACGGTTTAATAGTTTGTAAGTTTAGAGTAAAGTTAGCGGTCGCGAGTGTACGCCGTGACGTGTTGTGTGCAAGGATAGTTGTTTGCGACTGACTGTAAATGCACGTCATAACGTAAATCGCTGACCCGCGGGAACATGCAGTTCTGTATGGTATGTAAACCGTACATGCTCCCGAGGGCGAGTTGAGATGAAAATAATACATCTTAAAAGTAACATAGTTCAAGCAAAAAGTAAAAGCGATAAAAACTATGTATAAAAGTAAAAAGTAAAATAAGGACACAAAATACAAAATTCAAGTTATAAAATGTCACTTATAAATTTCAGGTGTAAAAGTAAAAGGTAAAATAAAGACACAAAATACAAAATTCAAGATATAAAATGTCTCTTATAAATTTCAAACACTTTCACTTGCACTAAAAAGTCTTTTGATAGTAGGTGAGGTCGCCTTGTCCACACGGGCGTATGGACGTTGAGTCACGCTAGTATCAGGTTCGAAGCCCGCCGAAGGCACGCTCGATGTTTGTCCCGTCGTCGTCGTAGGCACCGCAGGTAGGTGTACGAGTTGGATGGCGGTCTCGGAGCCCTGTGTGCCCTCTCGCGTCGTAGCTGGGAGCGTTGCCGAGCGGCCGCGCACGCGCCGCCACCAGTAGAGGATTGCAGCGAAGAGTGCGCCACCAGCAAGTAGGTAGAGTACTACAAACTGATGGACGTCATGTGTTGAAAGCTGGTTGTTTTCGCTTTCTATCTCTATCTGTTTGATTTGCTCTCCGATGTTATTTATTTCCTCCTTGAAGTGTTGTGTTTCCTTTCTCTCAAAAAATTGAGTAGGTATAGATAGGTTGAAGATAGTGTTTATAGATGGTATCTCTATCTTAAGTAGATCGGGCTGTACTTCCAAGTTATTTGATTGTTTAGTGTGTGAGTATATAGTGAAGCTTTCGCCCTTGATGACACAGCCATTCCCGAGGCTGATAATGCCGGCCATGTTGAGTCGCTCAGCTGTTACCTGCCGTTCGCATAGTATTCTTATCGTTCGCTGAGTACAACAGAAGTACATGTATGTATTTGTTTTATAAAGCTCAATCCACACGTCCCTGCAGATTGTATGTGTCGTTGCACATTGTTCCGTTTCTTCCTTCATAGTACATAGACTATTTTCAGATTTCAGGTTGTAGATAGGTCGTTGCAGTTTACACATTAGTGTATCAGTGTTGAATGGTGTGCACGTTTGTAGTTCGTTTTTGGACATCGGTATGTAGGCGTCCTTTTGAAGATTTATGGAAACGTATTCTGCGATCGGTTGAACAGTCACCATAGTTTTGTGTATAAGTTGCGGGACTGCGATAAGGTTGTAAATCTCGTAGGCATCCCGAGTTATCAGTGGAATTTTGACTTCAAATATAAAGTACTTCAAAGTCATCCTTGCTTTCACGTTGAGAAGATGATAGAGTTTTCGAAGATCAACTTGTATGTTTTCGATAGGTAGAGTTAAGTCCTTCGAAAGTTGACCAGATATTATGTTAAGCTCTTCCGTGAGCTGTGTTGGACTCAACAGATGAATGTTAAATTTTCCGTAGTGAATTTCAGTAATAGTTTCCAAAAGTGTCTCTTGAAGACCTTTCAAGTTCATCAACATGTTGTTAGCGACTATCGACATCATAGTAAAGTCATTGTTTGTTTTGACATCTCTCATTTCAATCGCTAGTGTGTTCACGGCCTTATTCAATGTTGTTATGTGTTGGTTATACATTTTATATTGTTGGTCGATAGAGTGTTCTATTCTCTTTAGTACGTTATTCTCGGCTTCTAGAATGGAAGTTTGGTTTTTCCACAGTAAAGCGAGGTGTTGTTCGTTGGATCGGATGCTGTCTATGTCCTTTTCGTAACTTTCTGCAAAGCGTTCATCCAACACTCCGAACAAGCTGTTGGCGAGGTACCCAATGCCGTTGATGAGCCCCCTTCGTACTCTGTTGTTAAGTCGTTTTCGGTCCAAAAGCATGTTACTGTAATGCATGAGTTCCGTGTAACCGTGTTGCAATTGGAGTAGTATTATGTTACATTGACTGTGTGTTTCAATGTTAGTACATGTTTGTTGCAGTGTAGAAATGTAGCTTTTAAAAGCGTCTATTCCTTGCCAATAAGGCTGCATATCGTAGTACACGATTAGCTTCCATTCGTCGCGTACTAGGTGCATATCAGTGACCTTATCAAGGTACATACTTTGATTGTTGTTTAATTTAGCGAGGCTGTAGTCACACCGTACGGGATTAATTATGGCAAAAATGCACAAAATCGCCCAAATTAAGTTGCATGACGTTTTGTTTCTCTTTCGAGTTCGTTTGTTTTGTGTTTGTTTTTGTTGAATTTGTTCTTGTTGTGTTTGTTTAGCCTCTGTATTTTCTTCCGTTATATTTTTCGTTGGTAGTTTAGATAGTTTAGTTATAGGTCGTTTCATAATCCCATTTTTCGTTCGAAGACTGACCACGCGAACGCAGCCGTCCTTTCCTTCGTGTAGCTCGACCACTCGTCCTAGGGCCCATTTCCCCGGAGGAAGATTGGAGTCGTGGATGACTACGAGATCGTCGATGCTCATGTTAGGTTTTCGTTGCCGCCACTTGCTCAATGGTGTAAGTTGGGTCAAGTATTCAGACTGCCATCTTTTCCAAATATCCTTGAATATTTTTTGGATGAGTTGCCATCGCGTTCGTTCGTCTCTTTCCGTTTCGACGATAGTCAGTGTAGGTCCGCTGGAGAGGAAGTGAGCTGGCGTTAAATAGTCTATATCTTCGGGATCTTCAGTTAGAGCTTGCAGTGGTCTGGAGTTGAGACAAGCTTCGAGTTCTGCCAGGAGTGTCGATAGTTCTTCGTATGTCAGTTTTTGTTCCCCGACGACTCTTTTGAGGTGGAACTTGAGGCTCTTGACTGCCCCCTCCCAGAGGCCTCCAGCACTTGCCCACGTAGGGGCGTTGAAATGCCATTCAATGTTCATGTCGGTGATGGCAGAGTAGAACTCACGGTCCAGTGTATTTTTTAAGTCGATAAATTCTTCATTTATTGTGCGACTTGATTTTGTAAAGTTGGTGGCGTTATCACTGTAGATGTGACGTGGCGCTCCTCGTCGAGCTGAGAGTCTTCGCAGTGCCGCCAGGAAGGCTGATGAGGTGAGATCTGAGACGAGTTCTAAGTGTACTGCCTTCGTAGCCAAGCAGACAAAGACAGCGACATATCCCTTGGTTGTCTTGACACCTCGGCCTTTGTTGTACTTTACGTCTATGTACCCAGTAAAGTCTATTCCCGTGTGATAGAATGGACGGGAGGGGTTGCATCGGGCTTGGGGTAGTTGGCCCATTAGTTGAGTTTGTTGTATAGGGTTGTGTCTTCTGCACCTTACACAGTTGAAAATGCGTTTCTTGACAGCCCTGTTCCCTCCAATTATCCAGTAATGTTTTCGAAGTCTTGCTGACGTAACACGGGGACCTCCGTGGAATGTCCTGTCATGCGCGTTGTCAATCAAAATCTCAGTAAAGTGACCATCATGAGGAATGATGACTGGATTTTTCTGTTCTGCATCTATGTATGCGTTGTTGATCCTTCCCCCCACTCTAAGTAGTCCTTCTTCGTCGAGATAGGGATTTAGGGGTAGGAGTTTGCTTTTTCGGTTTAGCTCCTTTTTCTGTCTCAAAGTGTTGATCTCATCTTCGAAACAAGTGCGTTGTACATGTTTTATCAGTAATCTTCTTGCCTTTTGTATTTCGTATAAAGTTAAGTAGCTAGGTAGCGTTTTGTTTCGAGGCGCTACCGCTCGTAGTATCCAAGCGATAACACGTGTAACTCGAGTTAGACAGCTGTGTTTAGCAAGTAGATCCTTGATGATGTCATCGTCGTGACGTTGTGTAGTGACGTTTGTTTTGAACCTTATCTCTTCGTTCGTTTCGTAGGTTTGTGAGCTCTCTGTGGGTTGAAACGTAGAGATCCAACTAGGTCCGTTCCACCAAAGTTTGTGTGTTTTTAGTTGTGTAGGAAATATACCGCGACTAGCACAATCCGCCGGGTTTTCCGCGGACTTGACGTGACGCCAGCAGTTAGCAGGTATAATTTGTGTTATTTTCTTCACCCTGTGAGACACAAATACATTCCAGCGATTGTGGTCACCGTTGAGCCATCCTAAGACAGCAGTGGAGTCCGACCATCCGTAGATAGTTAGGTTGTGTGTTGATAGGCATTCTTGGACCTTTTTCATCAAAGTAGCTAGTAATGTGGCTGCTAGTAGTTCAAGCCTGGGCAAAGATGTTGTTTTGTTTTTAGGTACAAGTCGTGATTTCGCGGCGACGATCACGACGGACCCGTTTGTCGTTTTTGTGTAGATAACGCAAGCGTAGGAATTTATGCTTGCATCGCAAAATCCATGTATTTCGACGTTATCATTTAGTGAAAGTTGTAACCATCTTGGTATTTTTAGTTCTTGGATTGCTGTTAATTGTAGTTTGACCTTTTCCCATTCTTTGTTTATAGGTTCAGGTACTTTGTCGTCCCACTTTAGGTCTTCTTCCCACACCTTTTGAAAGATTAGTTTTAGTTTTGTTGTGACTGGGCATAGCCATCCCAGGGGGTCAAAAATTTTTGAAATTTCACACAGTAGTAGACGTTTTGTGACTGATTTCGTAGATGTGGTGTCGATCGTCAGCTGGAAGGTGAAGTTGTCTTCAGTAGGGTTCCAGCGCAGACCTAGTGTTTTTGTAGACTCTTGGTTATGGAAGTTGTAAGCTTCCGGTGTGTTGTTGGTAGGTACTTCTTCTTGCAGTAGATCGACTTCGTTTGACGACCACTTTCGAAGGTTGAATCCTCCAGCTAGAAGTAGTTTGGTTAGGTCTCTCTTTATTCGTTGAGCAGTTTGGATGTCGTCGGTATTGCACAGAAGATCATCCATGTAGAAACACGTTTCGAGAATAGCTGCCGCTTCAGGGTAGTTTTGACGTTCGTCGTTAGCCAGTTGTTTTAGCGTCATCATAGCTAGAAATGGCGAGGCCTTGTTTCCGTAGATGATCGTAGAAAGTTGGTATTCCTGAAGGGGTTGGTTAGGGTTTTCTCTCCACAGTATTTTTTGGAATTGTTGGTCGTCTTTGTTGCATAGGATTTGTCGAAACATCTTCTCTATATCAGCCGTAAAGGCAATTTTGTATTGTCTCCACTTCAAAATAAGAGAAAATAAATCCGTTTGTAAGTTAGGGCCGCTGTAGGTTACGTCATTTAAACTTTTGCCAGAAGTTGTTTTCGCCGAAGCGTTGAAAATGACACGAAGCGGGGTAGTTGATGAGTCGGCGCGTTGCACACAGTGATGAGGAATATAGTAGCTCGGTTTCACGTTACTTTCACACGGTTGCATATGGTTTAGGTTTTTGTATTCAGTCATAAATGACTTGTATCTTTCTGCTAGGTTTTCAGAGGTTCTAAACCTTTTTTCGAGTTGTAAAAATTGTGCCGTTGCTTTAGATCGAGATTCGCCGAGTTTTTCTTCTACATCTGTGTGTAAAGGTAGCCGCACGATGTAACGGCCATCTTTTTGTCGTTTAGTTGTAGTTTTGTATTTTTGGAGACAGTAGGCTTCTTCCGTAGACAGTTGAGAGCATTCCGCTCCAATATCTTCTATCTCCCAAAATTGTTTGATTTCGTCCAAATTGTTTAGAACGACATTGCATTGGTACGATTTAATGTTGCCACATAAAATCCAACCGAGTTGTGATTGTTGAGCCATCGGTTGTGTTTCATCCCCTTTGATGATGCCACCTAGGATGATTGTAGAGTAGACATCTGCCCCAAAAAGTATGTCGACAGGTCGGCTGATGTTGTAATCAGGGTCCGCCAGTGGTATTCCTTCCAAGTGTGTCCAAGTAGATGGTTTGGAGAAGGATCTGTTAGGTAGTTTATTGACTAACTTTTTCATGACGAATACTTGTGAGTCAAATGTGTAGTTTTTGTTAATCGATGTGCATGTTAGGTTGACGACTCCTTTGCAGTTATTTTCGCGCGTTCCCACGCCGAAAATAACGCCGTTGCATCTCATCCGTGGTAGTCCCAGCAGTTGAGCTGTGTTTTCAGTTATGATGGATATCTGTGATCCTTGGTCGATGAGGGCACGGAGAGTGACCTCTGACCCGTCGTTAGTTTTGACCTTGACCTGAGCCGTAGCCAAAAGTGTTTCGGAAATGTTTTCCATAGAAGATACATTGCTACTTGCACCTTCGCTTTTGTCATTTGAGTTGTTGCTAGGTTTATCGTTGTTTTTCTTTGTTTGTGTTTTCTGAGAAGCGTCATGTAGCAAGGTGTGATGATTAGAATTACACTGCAGGCAGCGTTTTTCTGACTTACATTGTTTGTCTTTGTGGTCGAACAGACAATTGTTGCATATGTTGAGTTTTGCAACTAAACTCCGTCGGTCCGCCGTTTGCAATTTGATAAACTCGCTACAATTGTATAATCCATGGTCGTTCTTGCAATGCGGACACCTTACATGTTTAGGTACTTGTTTGTTCATCGTGGAGTTGAATGCGTTATTATAGTTTTTAGGTTTGTTATTGTTAGAGTTAGATACGGATTTGTTTTGTTGTTGATTTTTGTTGTTATTGTTGTTTGTTGGACCACGTTGTTGTTGGTTGTCCGAAAAGCGCTCTTGTTTACGTCTTACAGACTCCAAGGCTGTAAATTTCGCTTCAAGAAAGTTCATGAATTCGGCCAAGTTAGGTATTTCTCGCGGTTCCTTCATAGATTCCACGTAATCGCTGTAGGTGTCAGTGTCGAGTTTCAGCGAGAGAAGGTGTACCAGAATAGGGTCCCATGTTGAGATATCGACACCAAGCTTCGTGATCGCGTTCAAGCATTCGTTCGCCGTATCGTGTATTTTCTTTATAGATGCACTAGTTTGATTTTGTAAAATTTGTAGGTTTAGGATAGTGTTGAGATGCGAAATAAAAATTTGTTTCTTATTGTTGTACCTGTTGTTGAGTATGTCCCAGCAAACCTGGTAGTTGTCGGAACCGATTGTTAGGTGTTGAATAAGCTTTTCCGCTTCACCCTTTACCTTGGATTTTAGGTACTGCATCTTTTGTGCACCTGATAGTGTTCTATTATTGTGTATTACTTCTGTAAACAAGTCCTTGAAGGATGTCCAGTGTTGGTAAGATCCAGAGAAAGTAGGTAGTTCCATTTTAGGGGTAGCTTTTTCCATGTGAGAAACAGACCACATTTTAGAGTTTATGGCCTTCTTAATGGAGTGATATTGTTGTTCGTAGATCTCGAAGATCGGTTCGTACTCCAGGTCGAGTGCGTTTTCACTATCGATCTCCCAGTGCAGAGTGTCGATAGTTTTCCACCTAGATTCGAGAGTTTTGAGGGCGTCCTCGAACTCCCAGTTTTCGTTAATATGTTCGATGTTGATTGTTGATAGTGTCCTAGCAAAAGCCCTAAAGTTACTTTTCTGTTTTCGAAGTAGGTCTTCCGATTTGCTAGGGTTGCCTTGGGATTTCGTTGTAAGGTATGCAGGGACTGCTTGTTGTTGAGATGTAGACGGTTCTCCCAGAGCCTGTTGTGTTTTAGATACCTCGATTGAAGGAATCTTCGTTGGAGATCTCTCTCTCGGCTGAGGAGAGACCTCGTACTGTTCGATGAACGCTCGAGCTTCAGCGTAAATCTTCCTAGTCTGTTCAAAGATGTTGTCAGTAAAGTACGCGTAGTTGCGATCTTCACATTGGTAGAGTTGTGTGTGGTTACGTTGAAATTCCTTCCAGTAGGAATCAAGAACTTCGAACCGTTTCTTGACATAAAGCGGAGTTTTTCGCTCACCTCCGTCTTTTTTGAAGTTGCGGAGGAGTCTTTGTATCTCCTCTTGCAGTTGACTCTGGTTCTCCAGAATATCTTTGATATCCATGGTGTTGAGTAGTTGTTTGTTGTAATACCTAGTTGTAAAGTAGGTTGTAGTTGTAGTGGGTGGTGTGGTACTAACCTTTCAGTATGTGCGACTTCTCAATCCAACCGGTGAGACCCGCTTGTGGGAGGCCAGTCGAACCGATCCGCTACCGATTGGCAGTACCTAGTATAATAGTGAATACTCACTCACCCCGTTGTAGTTGTAGTTATTTTATTCCTTGTAAAACTCACCGCACTCACTGTAATTGTTCAACGAGACGCGCGCGATAGAGTCCACAAGAGAAAAAAAAAAAAAAAAAAAAAAAAAACAAAGATGTAGGGTGCGTAGTGAGCCCCCTACAATCCTATAGGTTGTTGTTAAGTTAAAGAGTTTGTAAAGTTTTCACGGTTTAATAGTTTGTAAGTTTAGAGTAAAGTTAGCGGTCGCGAGTGTACGCCGTGACGTGTTGTGTGCAAGGATAGTTGTTTGCGACTGACTGTAAATGCACGTCATAACGTAAATCGCTGACCCGCGGGAACATGCAGTTCTGTATGGTATGTAAACCGTACAATATCGATTATAATCTATCGTCTGCGATGATGTATTTATTCTAAAAATAAATACTTGGGTAGTAAATAGTAATAATACTCATGTGTTTTATTAAAAGCTAGGAAAAAACTCCTGGAGAAATACATATGAAAAGTCTTCCTTAAATTTGTATGACTTAATTAGGTGAATGTGGGGCGTCGTGAAAAGGGTACGCTTAAAGCCGTTGAAATTAGCTTGTTATTAGCTATATATTGTCGAAACTGGTCAAAAGCTGGCGGGAACTGGATTTAGCATAAGTGATGAGTGGATCGGCTCATTGTTACTTGCAGGATTGACTGAAAAATTTGCGCCAATGATATATATGCCGTCTGCAGTTAGCTCAGTTGTTTCAATTGTGTATACTAGTTTAATTTTTTTTCTATTCCTTGATTGTAATTTTCGTTGTTAGTAAAGATGTGAAATATTAAAAAACCTCAAAAAATATAGAAAAGGTGACGAGTCAAGTTTTGTTGTCTTTTGGCTTATGTCATGTTATATTTAGGCTTATGTTATTAATAAAATAATAATATAATAAATACAGTATTTATTACCAAAATTGCTTGTTCAGGTTTACAGAGTAAGTACTTAAAAATAATTAGGTTATCTATTTAAGTATACAAATAATTGATGTATGAGTACTCAACCAAATGCATCGACTCCTCGCTCTAACGTACAACTTTTGTTTCGAGGTGAGGGCTAACTCTGCCTCGTAGAGTCGTTGTTTTTGTTATATGCAATGCCTTTTGTTATATGCAAAACCACCTTTTTCCACTTGAATTGTAAAAATAGTAATATCACTAAGGGCTCAAACACAAAACTGCGAGCTCGCATCGCATCGCAAATATCTGCGAGCTCGCACGATAACGTCCGATCTCATTTGCATCGCGCCTTCCTGTCATATTACGTCATACTTGGTGACCCCCCTTTTAGGGCTCCCACACAAAACTGCGATTTGGTGCGATGCGATGCGATTTGATGCGATTTGATGCGATGTCACACGAACTTGATTTGCGAATTTCTGCGATGCGAATTTGTGCGGCGAACCGTTTTGTAGGGTAACCATATCTTCAAGTTTAGTCCGCCGTATTGGACGTGTTTTTAGGAAGCGTAAGATGGATCCCAAAAAGATAATTGAACCGATTTAAGCAAAAATGATCCAACCCACACAAACCTCATTTCGAGATAATCGATATTTAAGTTTGTGGCGGTATTTCTCTAGCTTTGTAATACAAAATGTTGTTATTTTAATTTAATTTAATGCTATGTAAACTCAACTTTTTTCCTATAAATAATATAAAGAATAAATTGTAATAGTTTAGTAGATAATTGGGAAAACTTGCGCCTGGATCATTATTACAAAATTAATTTTGTATGGAAAGAGCTATGTAGGGTGCAAAAATTAAAATGCAAAAATGATTCAAAGTGTGTTAAAAATTAGTAATCATTTTTGTGTTTTAAAAGACAAAACAAACAAAATTGGCCCTACTCCTCGTCCAAATCAGAATAAGGTTCATCACATAAACCATCTACATCGTCTATTATTGCAGCTTCCCTTCGGTTTCTTAAATTAATCAATGCAATCATCTGGTATCTAATATTAGATCTGCTGGCCCTGTACTTATTTTATTTTATTTATTTATTTTTCGTTAAAGTACGAAACACACAGAAGCCGGAGGCGTGGCGGAGGCAAAGGCGTGCGAGTTGTATTCTATGGAATCCTATGAAAGCCTACACACACACCGCAGGCCGTGGCGAACGCGGTGCCATAGGAAAAACCGGCACGCCTTCGCCTTCGCCACTCCTCCGGCTTCTGTGTGTTTTGAACTTTATATACTTTATTTCGTTTACGTACTTAGATGAAATAGCAATTTTAAATATTAACTTGTCAAATCTTAACTTGTTTTATATCATCATCATCATAATCAACCTATATTAGTCCACTGCTGGACATAGGCCTCCCTTAATGAGCGCCATAGCTCCCTGTCTTCAGCTTGGCATCCAGCATCTGCCAGCAGTCTTTCGCAGATCGTCATCCCACCTGGCCGGAGGGCGTCCTATACTACGTTTGCCAAGTCTCGGTCTCCACTCAAGAACACGTTTACCCCAACGGTTGTCGGTTCTTCGCGAGATATAGCCGGCCCACTGCCACCACTTCAGCTTGCTAATTATTTGAGCTATGTCGATAACTTTGGTTCTCTTTCGGATGTATTCTTTACGAATCCTATCCTTCAGAGAAACTCCGAGCATAGCTCTTTCTATAGCTTTCTGAGCTCTTTGAACTGATGGACCTGCTTAATATTATAGTTTGAATCATTATAGCAAATTAGAACGGTTATATGTTGGGGTAACAAAAGCAACACAAAAATGATTCAAGTGGCATGAAACACTTATACATTTTAAAAAATGGTCTTCGACATGACAGTTGTGGGTTGGATCATATGGATTTTCCACATTTGTGAACATAGAGGTGTGAGTCTTTGATATGTTAAAATATACCTTATACTGATTACATAGGTTAAAAAAACTCGAAATTGACTAGGTTGTGGGTTGGATCATTTTTGCATAAATCGGTCCAATTGCACTGCTGTTATTGTTAAATAGATATAAAAGAAAAAGAAGATTCTGGATTCATCCATTTAATACGATTATGAACTCTGAAGGGAACTATTTTACTCGAAATTACTATGAGTTGAGAACTGAAGCAGTTTTTTTTTACAACACAAAGAAGGCGGCTCAGGCGCCGCGCTCTTTCGCTAAAGTTGTCTCAGAGCGGACTAAAAGGGGGGTCACCAAGTATGACGTAATATGACAGGAATACGCGATGCAAATGAGATCTGACGTTATCGTGCGAGCTCGCAGATATTTACGATGCGATGCGAGCTCGCAGTTTTGTGTTTGAGCCCTTAGTCCGCTCTGAGACAACTTTTTCGCTAAAGTTGATGCGCGGCGCCTGAGCCGACTTCTTTGTGTTGTAAAAAAAAAACTGCTTCAGTTCTCAACTCATAGTAATTTCGAGTAAAATAGTTCCCTTCAGAGTTCATAATCGTATTAAATGGATGAATCCAGAATCTTCTTTTTCTTTTATATCTATTTAACAATAACAGCAGTGCAATTGGACCGATTTATGCAAAAATGATTCAACCCACAACCTAGTCAATTTCGAGTTTTTTTAACCTATGTAATCAGTATAAGGTATATTTTAACATATCAAAGACTCACACCTCTATGTTCACAAATGTGGAAAATCCATATGATCCAACCCACAACTGTCATGTCGAAGACCATTTTTTAAAATGTATAAGTGTTTCATGCCACTTGAATCATTTTTGTGTTGCTTTGGTTACCCTAACATATAACCGTTCTATTTTGCTACAATGATTCAAACTATAATATTAAGCTGGTCCATCAGTTCAAAGAGCTCAGAAAGCTATAGAAAGAGCTATGCTCGGAGTTTCTCTGAAGGATAGGATTCGTAAAGAATACATCCGAAAGAGAACCAAAGTTATCGACATAGCTCAAATAATTAGCAAGCTGAAGTGGTGGCAGTGGGCCGGCTATATCTCGCGAAGAACCGACAACCGTTGGGGTAAACGTGTTCTTGAGTGGAGACCGAGACTTGGCAAACGTAGTATAGGACGCCCTCCGGCCAGGTGGGATGACGATCTGCGAAAGACTGCTGGTAGATGCTGGATGCGTCAAGCTGAAGACAGGGAGCTATGGCGCTCATTAAGGGAGGCCTATGTCCAGCAGTGGACTAATATAGGTTGATTATGATGATGATGATATAAAACAAGTTAAGCTTTGACAAGTTAATATTTGAAATTACTATTCCATCTAAGTACGTAAACGAAATAAACCATAAAGTTCAAAACACACAGAAGCCGGAGGCGTGGCGGAGGCGAAGGCGTGCCGGTTTTTCCTATGGCACCGCGTTCGCCACGGCCTGCGGTGTGTGTGTAGGCTTTCATAGGATTCCATAGAATACAACTCGCACGCCTTCGCCTCCGGCTTCTGTGTGTTTCGTACTTTAACGAAAAATAAATAAATAAAATAAAATAAGTACAGGGCCAGCAGATCTAATATTAGATACCAGATGATTGCATTGATTAATTTAAGAAACCGAAGGGAAGCTGCAATAATAGACGATGTAGATGGTTTATGTGATGAACCTTATTCTGATTTGGACGAGGAGTAGGGCCAATTTTGTTTGTTTTGTCTTTTAAAACACAAAAATGATAACTAATTTTTATCACACTTTGAATCATTTTTGCATTTTAATTTTTGCACCCTACATAGCTCTTTCCATACAAAATTAATTTTGTAATAATGATCCAGGCACAAGTTTTCCCAATTATCTACTAAACTATTACAATTTATTCTTATATTATTTATAGCAAAAAAGTTGAGTTTACATAGCATTACATTAAATTAAAATAACAACATTTTGTATTACAAAGCTAGAGAAATACCGCCACAAACTTAAATATCGATTATCTCGAAATGAGGTTTGTGTGGGTTGGATCAATTTTGCTTAAATCGGTTCAATTATCTTTTTGGGATCCATCTTACGCTTCCTAAAAACACGTCCAATACGGCTGACTAAACTTGAAGGTATGGTTACCCTACAAAACGGTTCGCCGCACAAATTCGCATCGCAGAAATTCGCAAATCAAGTTCGTGTGACATCGCATCACATCGCATCGCATCGCATCGCATCGCACCAAATCGCAGTTTTGTGTGGGAGCCCTAAATACGTTTACTTACTAATATTATTATTACTTATAATAAGAATGATAGTTTGGATAAATGAATGGATAGATGAGAATTTGCTACTCTTCGACGCTAAAACTTGTAAATGCATCAGGCGAAAATTTTGCAAAGATGTAGGTCTAACTTAAAGGCTATCCCATAAATCAGTTCCAATGGGATTAATGACGGGATTTTAAACATGTAAATAAATATATTGCGTGCAAAGCCGCGGGCTGAAACTACTTTGCACATGATTTTTAGAAATCTTGGAATTGCCATTAAAAAAGTAATCAAAGCTGTTTTATCATCAGATAAAAAGATTGTTTATTAAAATAATCTAGTCTAGGGACAAGATTATTCACAAAAATATCCTGTAAATTATTATTCGCCTACTGAAACAGTACATTTTAATATCTGGGTGGGTACATATACTATCTTGTTTATTCATAGATGGATCCTATGGATGCGACGGACGTGTTGAATGTCACAAACTTCGAAGGCATAGACCCAGTCGAGTATAAAACCCGCAAATCATCATAATGAATTCAGTATTAATAGGTATTTCTTTAATTTATCAGGTTCTGAGTGACTTTTGGTAAAGGTCTAGTCTTCCTTCCCAAATCAGTTTGGATCTCCGCAAACGTCTTATCTTTCGTTTCGGGTACAAACATTGCTATATACAAGCAAGTGAATGCGCAGCCCGCGGAGTAAGTCCAAAAGGAACCTCCGACACCTATCGAGCGCGTCATAGCTGGAAACGTCAGGTTGACGATGAAGCTAGCGAATGACGTCAGGAAGACGCCTAAGGAAATTCCGTACGCACGCACGGGTCCGTATAAAAGCTCGGCTAACAGCATCCAGAAGAAAGATCCCATTCCTGTAACATACAAAAGATTCCATGAAAAGTTAATCAATAAAATAATGCTTAACATTGTTATTAGACAGTCCTACTTAACATCATCTAATCCTAAAGACAATAAAGCGAAAGTTAAGAAAGATGTGTTTTATCACCAGTTATATAAACTAGGAAATTGTAAGAACGAAAGAAGGTAATTGTTAGAACATACGAATCCAAAAATATTGATATGAAAATAAACGATAAAAGCAATGATAAAGAAGAACAAATAAAAGTAGCAAATCATATTTGTTTTAAAATAGTGAGTTGCAATTATATAAAGGCATGTTAACTAAACAAAAAATTAAAAAACTTGCAAATCATTCTAAACAAAATCCGTCAAATGCGTGTGATTTGTGTGCTGAGGGTTTCGAAATTATGTTAGAAATCATATAGGTTAGAGACTTATTTTCATTAGAGACGCTCTATCTGATGAATATCTTAAACCGGTTTTACAAACTTCAGAAATTAACGGTAATGTACAATGTTTCTTTACAGTGTATTTTGAGAAATATGAAATGTAGATTTTTTTAAATTGTTTTGAAATTGACTAATCGATACATTTTATTTGAATAAATGAAGACCCCCCCAAATTATTTCTCCATTTGGACCTTCTTTCAAAAACCATTCTCTCCAGCCTATATTTTTCCCAATTAAATTAGAAATATAACGATTCCAATAAAATTACAAAAGATTAGAAATATACCGATTCACAAACGAAATATACATTTCAGAGTTATAACTCGGCAAACTTCGGAGAAATGGAGGGAGCACGGTCTATATTTCAAGTTTTTCTAAATATATATAAATTTTATTGAAATATATTTTAATATTTTAAAGCTTATAGCTTCAGCAGTTGGTGAGATATTCAAGAGGGATCAAGGATAGACAGTTCGACACTATAAGGGTTTTGTACTTGAACGACGATACCCTAAGAACACCGAATTGCGAATGATAAGGATCAATAAGACTAGTAAAGATATACGATAGTGTACTTGAGATAAGCGCACTTGCTTGTCATTGCTGATGGTAATCTACGAATAATCGGATTAATTAATATGATAGGAGGTAAATTTATACCATTTTCAGATAACGATTTAGTTAGGCCATTCTGGCAGTTATAAAAATAAATGTAAATATATTTATTATCTATTATCCATATCACAAGCTCTGCGGGGATAGATAATGCTGTTTAGATTGTCCGGAATGATTATTGTGTTTCTCATTTCCTATACACCTATGTCGGACCATACAGTGACGCGCTCTTTTGTGAGGCATTCTTGGAGCCGAAGCCAACAGATGCTCTTTATGAGAGTTAATATAAAGGTTAGGAAGAAATAATCTTGAGGTGAGGTGCTTCACATATCGAGTCATCCCGTGACCACAGCAGTGTGTAAAACTGTCGAAACGTCGGGAATAAATAGGTAAATAAACGCGATAAATACCCGTACATAAATTTATATAAAATAATGTGTTCTGATCGCGTAAGTTTGAAAAACTTTATTTTTTACATAATATCTGCTATCAGCCGCGGTGTACAATTTCATACACTCGAAGATGATATCCAAAAGGTGTAAGGTCTATTGCATAGGAAAATTAAACGAATATAACCAGGTTGTTTCGATAACTGTATGGGCTGGATAATCGTGCTATTATGTAGTCTCAAAACTGTTAAAAGCAATGGTAGCAAAGGTAATTATTTTTGTTAAACGAACTAAACGAAACGGGGGGTGTTCATTTCCCAGTCCCAAATTAGTCAGAGAGGGAATGTCAAAAAAAATAGTACTTTTAGAAAAGGTAAGACAGGAGAATTATACAGTTATATTTAGTAAGAAGGAATTAACGCTACTATAGGTTCTCGCTTTGGTACTTAAGCACGTTGTCTCTAAAATATAATAACTAATTCTGGAAAATAAATACCTGCATTAAATCCGTAAATGACAATCGCGGCAGATATAATCGGTAGGTAGTTTAAGAAGCCGTAGATTTCTTTGCCGCTCTCCCTCATAGTAAAGAATGCGCTTAATCCAATCTAAAATGGATAAAATAAAGAAATAATTAAAAAGTATAAAGTCATAAAAGATAACGGAAGAGTGAAGATCATACAGATCGGAGAATGGGAGTCAATCTGAGAACCAAAATATATTTATATTTTGGGCATACATAGCATATACATTATAATAATATGTTCTTAGGGTAATCAACACTGGCCCAGTTTTTTATATTTTTTTATATTCTATAATTAAAATTGTAATGTATTGTGAGTGACTTATCATTTTATTAACATAATTTTTGAACAATAGTCCCTGTTTATTAAGGGCTTCTTTTTTCTTCCACTTCCGGTGACTCAATTCGTCTACAGTCTATAATGCTAGAAACGACATATGATTCAAAAATTATTTACCACTGACAGAACTACTTACGTTTCCAATCAACATCGCAATCAAAGTGGTGCACAATATCGTCTTCCTATTAAACCGATTGGTCAATAGGAACGTGGATGAGCAAGCTATCATCTGGAACAGCCCTGCAAAGATAAAGGTTTTTAATATAAAACAGTAAATCTTAATCAAGTAGCTAGAAAAAACAGAAAATTACCTAGGATCACAGAAGACATCTCAGAACCAATAGTTGTGTGCGCGGTCTCAAAGATCGGTTGCAAAAAGTAATGCACAGTTGCATATCCCAGTAAAGGCTGCACACAAGACAGAACGAAAACCATACTGAAGCTTTTGACTATCGCTCTGTCCTTGAATAGAGCCCATTTATCGATGATGACTTCTTCGTCGATGATCCTGCTTGAATAATCTTTGATTTCGGCATTCGCTGCTTCCTCTGAACCGTGGAGGAAGGTTAGGATGTCTGTTGCTTGGGTTATCTTTCCTAGAAATAATTAGGTTTTGTTTCAGTATTTTGAACATATTTCAAAAAAGGTAGGTAGTTCTATATTCGGCAATGTCTGTGTGATGTCCATCGATTAATCCGACATTTGTGGATCCTTATGAATAATTTTTGTACTATACAAAAAATTAGAAAGTTCCCTTATGTCACCATAAAACTTCCTGAAGGATTAGTATTTTGGTATCAAAACTTTTAAAAAACATTGTCATTTAGACTTTTTTTAATTAATTGAAGAGTTGCAAGTCGCTCTTAAGTTTTCTCTAGTTTTGGATGACCAAAAGTGTGACATCTGAGTCATACGCGACGGCGGCGGGAAGATATGTCTGTATAACAAGAGATGGTTCTTAGGAGACCATAAAAAGGATCATCAAATATTTATTAGCAATGAACGATACAATAATTGTATTGTTCATTGCTATTAAATATTTATATAAACAAATTAGAACTTAATCTAGATGCATGTAGCACATAATATATTTACCAGTCGGAAGCGTCACCAAGACATTGGCTGCATTTGCCACACTGTATGACAATGCTGATGGCGTTCCGCCAGATACTCACCAGCTCTTGGGTCAAACTTCGCTTTGACCAGATGCTTTGATACATTTGATGATCAACTCACCTCTCGTGTACAAATAGAAGGGGCTCTCAGGTAGGAACAGTAAAGGTACGCAGCTGGCCACCGCCATAGCCGTCATAACAGCATTCATCGTCACGTAAGACACGTAGGGACCTAGTGCGTATACGATCAGCATGCCTGTCGCCGAGTTTATTTGTATCATCGTGCCGGATTGACCGCGGATCTTTTTCTGAAACAAGTATGTATTTCAGTTACAATTTGGTGTTTAAAAAATATATTAATTGACTTCAAATCCTTTAAAGTAAAATGAGAACATCAATAATGTAGTCGAAGTCAATAAAATACGTAATATTAAGGATAACTGAAGTTACTAGTAGTAAATTTATATGGGACCGCATGAGAATCATCAGCTTTCAAATAAGAATCATTAACTTCGGATCCCATGGAAAAAAGTTTTCACTAAACGTCGTCGTTAAGTCGAATTCAGAACCTCATCCATTTTTTGCAAAATATAATTTTCGTTAAAACACTAGTAAAGTGATGACGGTGATTTGATGTAATAACAATATGTTATTGACTTGCAACTTGTGATTTAATATTAGATATGCAATGGGATTATTTAGTGTGCAAGTTAGTATTTAAGGTTTGTCATGAGAATTTCTGTTTCAAAGGCTATGTTATCAGACAAATTTGTGTTGAACAGGCATTGTTAAAGGTCCTATGTATGTCTACCTATGATAAGATTTATTTTATTTTTAGTAATGCTTGTTTTGAGTGACAAGTTGTTTTTAGGAGTGCAATCCTTCAAAAGTAATGCACATAGTTTATTAGTGAATTTAGTTTGCATAATTTTAATTAGTGGTGCAATTAAAGATTCCCCTTTTCTATAGTGAGAGGGGGAAGCTACACTATGTAGCTAAGAACTATTTAGCTTCTCTAAATGGTTCTTAGTATCAAAATTACCATTGCCCTTTTGATGTTCAGAGTTTATGTTAAGAGTTAATGTTAAGAGTATCCACCAAACACAAAGACAACATTCGACATACCTACTTACGTAAACAGCTCCACGTGAATAATAATGAGAGAATAAAAAATGGCATTAGTTTGAGAGATAAGACGAGGGAAATGCTATAAGTTGGATGTTATATGTCTTACTAGCGACCCGCCCCGGCTTCGCACGGTTTTATTGTAAGTACATAAACCTTCCTCTTGAATCACTCTATCTATTAAAAAAACCGCATCAAAATCCGTTGGGTAGTTAAACATTCAAAGGGACAAAGACATAAGGACATAGGGACAGAGAAAGCGACTTTGTTTTATACTATATTGATAACAAGTTACTCAGATATATGCAATGTAAGTAAACCCTTCTAATAAAAAAATATCTGATTCTCTGGTCGATTCGATGCGTGACCCGAGAGCTGGTGAGTATCTGGCGCAGCGATCATCATTGCTATACAGAGGAGCAACGTAGTCAGCGTTTTGGGGACGACTGCATTCGATATGGATTTGATCTACTTCTAGAGGTACATTCCTCACACTCCTTTCTGTTATGTGGCGGCAAAAATATACTTTCACTATTGTTTGCTATTATAATAAATGAAGGGTAAACTGATTCACTTACGTTAGCGATTTCCGAAGAGTACGTAGAAACAACAGAAAGGCACATGAAATCTGCGATGCCCCCTAAAGCTCTAGCGAGAAGTATCATCCAGTACTCTGAGGCGAAGACTGCCAGGAAACAGAACAGGAGGCGTGGTATGTTACTGAGGATCAGTGTGGTTCTCCGACCTATCTTATTCATGAGGAAGCCACTGTATAGTGGAGCTGGAAAAAAGAGAACACTTTGCTCATGGAACTGTTTCAGGCGCCAAGCGTCTTCGTCTTCAAATAACTGTAGGCTATTTCAGAAATAAACTCCTCAAACAAACAAATGCTTTCAAAGTTAAATGAAGATCAACGAGTTCTATAAAAAGGATAGGTATATAAAAGCTCAGGTGTAAAGGTTGTTTGTAATACCTACGGTTTTAAAGATTTTGAAATTATACCTACAGTACCTGTTTAAGACATTTGAAACAGGTATAAAAGGTAAAAAATAATTTAGGTATCAAAGTTTAAAAAAGTTGAAGAATAGCATAACGATAACTGATGCAGGCTTAAAACTTGCACCACCTCAATATAGCCCATGGGTATCTTATAGAGGGGACTAAGTTACATCTACGGGGGTTTAGGGGGCAGGAGCACCATGTCCAATAAGGAAGTTTCCAATTTTTCAAAAATAAAAACTACTTACATGAATTGAAGGGCATATAAATTACAATATATATGGTGAAAGAATTATTTAAATAACTTAAAAAATGACAAAGTTATTCCAATTTTACTGAACCCCAAACGAATTTTGAAATAAGCGCGAGGCATTTCGCCTGTGACGTCACAATTCCCGGCGAGTCAACGGTACAGTAGGGGCGGAAAGCGTTTTTCGGCTGTTTCGTCGTTTGTCGCTCACAGTAAGTAAGTAGGTACATGGAACGCGGTGTGTGGTGTGAGTGTCTATATAAAGTATTAAGTAACCTTATTAATATCTTAATATCTTACTATTAGAATAAATGGGAAAGTCTGTGTGAATGTTTGTTATCGGTAATCTCCGTAACTACTTAAGTTATTTAGATGCAATTTGGTATGTAAATCGATTGGGACCTAAGATAACATACAGGATAGTAAAATTTAGAAAAAATAACCTCTGAAGGGGTTAAATGGGGTGGTAAAGTTTGTATGGAAAATAATTATTCCTTGGTTCGATTCTCTCAAAACTCGGTACAACTTATCTCTGGAATGAATAATTTAACACGTATTTTTTATTTTTACTCAATAACAATAACTAGGGGGTGTGCAATAACTTTCTGGAATTTTTATGACAAAAATCTCTGGTTCGTGGGACAAGCCGCGGGGCGCAGCTAGTGTTTATTTTATTTGAAAGAGATTTCTTTCTTTTAATAACTTTGCACCAATCTTATTTTTTAGGCACCATAAAATAATGTTTATCGGGTGCACTAATAGTTGTAGGTACTTGTGCACTTGGGCATGACACAATATTATATACTGTAGTGTAGCATCAACTTACACGGTTTCCATAATGATTCTATGCGACGTCACTAGAAAGTCCTATATATGAAGATGACGTAGAATTTAAAGCCTGTTCTGTGAGAACAGCTATTATATTTCCATACCTACTGCAATACTGAATTGATATTTCTATTAGTCCATTATTATTTTTTTCACTTGTTTGTTTCCAAAGACTTAATATATACTTAATCAATTCCAAACATTGAATGAATAATTGTCGGACATGTTCGGCCTTTTATATCTCCAATAGGTAACATTATAAAACTTAGTAGAAAATCGACAAATTTCTAGAGAAATAACTCTGTCCCTTTCATTCAAACGCCAGCCACACCGTCAGCTGTCCTTGTCTTAAGTTTTCACGGTTTTCCGAAAGGTTAATCTGTCTCTGTCATTCCCATTGTCTCTTTCTTTCTTTTCGATTCGATCGAGAACCTTGATATGATATACTTCAAAGTCATGAACATTAATGAGCAGTGATCGGAATTACAAGAGCATATTTTCCTAAAGTTACATATTTACATCAAAATCATAATGTTGGGATTATAGAGGACTAGTGAAGAGGATTTATTGAGATCATTATACAGACTTAGAGATTGTTCTATAAGCTTCCAGAAGTTTCTACTATGTTCTCGAATGATCTTCGTCACATAAACACCAACTCAACACACTCGGTAAGGTACTCACACTTGCACACAACACACACACAACTCAAAACACTACATGCACAAAACACAAACACACACATATACTTATACACACACGCCACAAACACACAGGCGCACACTCAACTAAACAATCAAATGCTAACAAACTTTTGCAAACAATATTATATGTTTTAATTTAATCTTTCAAATACGCACCTTCCCATATTATTATAACTGTATATTACGGAAGAGCGGAACCCTCTAACACACATAGGTATCTCTTTATTTAAATAGGGTTCCAAACCCAAGCTATGTTAATTAGTTTACGTTTACTGTAAAAGATAGTTTGTATTTGATCTCGTATATTCCAGAACTTTCCAGAGCTTTCTGCACATTCCCGAAAGCTCTAGACTGTTCGACTGCACAGAAAATAAACCTTATTTACACAAAAGTAGGTAGGTACATATATTGTTTTCTATCAACTATAAGATAATCTATTAGATAGTTGTGGTAAACGTATTCTTGGGTAGAGACCGCGACTGGGCAAACGTAGTGTAGGACACCCTCCGGCCAGGTAGGATAACGATCTATGGCCAGTATATAAAGATAATCTATGGCCTATTTTTGTTGAAGACGAGTACCAACACTATTCTATGATGATAACTGAACGATTTTGAACTCTAAAACCTGATAATCGGACCTTCAGAAAAATACTAGCAATCTTAAAACTATGTAGATGTTGTCCTGCACAGATTCTACAGCGATAATATCCATTCGGTCTTGATTTAGCCAAAAGCAACAACCGTCTGAGGTGACCGCGCATCGATTACTACTCGACTCGAGCGTCTCGCGGAAGTTGTGACGTCATGACGTTGTTGAGCGGCCGCGCGCCGAGAACTTTTAAACCGGACGGGAAAAGTATCATAACTTCGTCATTTATGAAGATAATTGAAAAAAAATTCACTGGGCTTTATTGCAAGTATAGTATTATTTTTCTACATTTAAATCAAAAATTTGGAAACTTCCTTATTGTCCATTGAAGATCAACCATCTGACTGCGATCCCCAATGCAAGCCCAGCCTCGGGATATCGGCCAATAAGACGCTTATCGGGCGAGGTCTCACTCTAACGGTAGACTGTCTTAATGCTATTTATATTTTTGAATTAAGAAAAGAATAACCCGCCTGTCACTCCACCCAGCAGAAAGATGGAGACAATCCAGGCCCCTTCGTCCTCGGTGATGGGACGCGAGAGGACAGTCTGGTTCGCGTCTTGTAGCTTCACCACCATGGGAGATGCCCATACGTTGTTCATGCCCAATAACACCATGTTCAGAAGCGCTGGAAATTAAAATAATTGATTATAGTGATAATAGGTAGTAAGGAGATATTATTGTATTTTCTGTTTACGTGCCCTTTTGGCATTATCTAAGAAGTGTCATCATGGGATGTTCTTTGACCGCACGTCAAAAATGTTGCATGAAATCTATCAAGAAGCCTATAGTTTCACAAAGACCAATATCCCAAATGACGAACCAGTAAATCAATTTCATCGTGCGGTTGCAATAACACCGCACCCTCTATTTTGAGTTTCTTTCACCTAAGTTTTTTACGTGGCGATACTGCGATGATACACTATTGTCATAGTGAATTGATACCGAGCTATAGGTAATCAAACATTGGAAATTGCGTTTCGTTTCGTTCTCTCTACTATAAACGTAAATTTCGTAACAGACTGCTTTTCCATTTGGAATAATAAAAAAATCTATTTGTCACAGAATTTCGGTCCTTAGAATGGTTTATACAGGGTTACAGGAAAAATCGTGCTAGATCCGTTAAGAGCGTGGAGTAACCACCATTCCTGACTTATTTCACTATGAAACCCCCTACCCTAAACTTAACCCATTTCGAGATATTCGACTTTTAATTTTTTTATTGAAAAGTGCCGATTTTTAGGCTACTAAATTTATTTTTGTTTATTTTGTGTATCTTATTATTATTATTATTGCATTTTTACATGTGTAATAAGATGCTTTAGGACGTCAATGATTAAAATAGTGCATAAGTTAATTGAATAGACCGTAGTAGAAAAGTGAAAGTTAGGAAATAAAAAAAAAATTAGAAAGTTTATTTTTCTCTAAGGGATATCTAAAAAAATATTATGGCAATTCTTCGGCAAATGTTTTTAAAAATATCTACGTTTCATCAGCTATCTAACGAGGTATAACAATCTAGGGTTTGTATTACATTTCGTGGAAAAAAAGTAGTTGGGACGCTCCAGGTAGCAGTTCTAACGGTCCCGCGCCTATTGTCCTTCAAGTTCAGACACACCGTGAGAGCGAGACAAGTGACGATTTATGTAGGTATGAATGAAAGAAAAAATGTGTAGAGACCGGTTAGGGCTGGGAATACAACAGGGGGTATTGTTTTGGTTGTCAGTCTGCTTTTGTGCTTCGTACATAGTAGATGTGATATCGTTTTGCTCTTTTTCTCGACTTGGCTGTGATTCTGGACTATTTCTTCTGATTTGTGACTACTATACTTGTTAACCGGACTCTGATTTGTACCTGTGATACGGAAGTGTTGAAGATGACGTCCTACACACCTGAGGAATATGCTGATATGCTTATTTGTTACGGATACTGCGATTGTGTATCTGCGCAAGCTCGCAACGAATACGTAACTCGCTACCCCGGTCGTCGAGTGCCGGATGTGGCCGTTTTTGACAGAGTTTATCGAAGACTTCGAGAATCTGGCTCTGTTTTGAGACGTAATACAGACATGGGTAGACCACGAATTGACGACGAAGAACAGGACAATGAGATAGTGCAACGCTTTCGAGCGGATCCGACTACTTCCACTAATATTGTTGCCCGTGATCTGGGACTTTCGCAATGGAGAGTGTGGTTTACAGTGCATACTGCTGGCCTATACCCATGCCATTACACGCCGGTACACGTTATTGAAGAAGGAGACCCCGCGAGAAGATTGGACTTTTGCAGATTTATGCTAAATGCTGACGTAGAAGACCCAGATTTTCTAAGAAATATCTTGTGGACGGATGAGTCCAAATTTGATAAAGATGGCATAACTAACTATCACAACGCCCATTACTGGGCCCCAAAAGCACTAAGGAATCCCAATAAGAAAAGAGTGAAGGGGTCCCAACGAAGATTCAGCGTGAATGTGTGCATTATCTCCAATCATTTGATTGGACCTTACTTTCTACCGGATAATTTAAATGGGGAAAGCTACGAAAATTTCCTGAGAGCAGACTTGAGTGATTTGCTGGATGATCTGCCACTCAACCTGATCAGGGACATGTGGTTCCAACACGATGGCTGCCCTGCCCATTTCAGGAGAAGTGTCAGAGACTGGCTGGACACAAATTATCCAAACAAATGGATAGGACGAGGTGGGCCGTTGCCATGGCCAGCAAGAAGTCCGGACCTAACCCCCATGGATTTTCATGTGTGGGGGTGCATGAAAAGTCTTGTGTACAGCGAGCCGAATCCAGTTTCGTCTGTGGAAGACCTAAGAGAAAGGATTGTGGATGCAGCAAATAAAATGAGGACCACGTTGACCACTGGAGTAGTGAAGACTGGTCTCCGTAGAAGGATGCGACAATGTATCAGAAATAGAGGCGGCCATGTTGAACATGAACTGTAGAATAAGAAAAAGTTGTGTGAAAACCTTTAATAAATGACATTTCATGCTTACCTATTGTTTTACTTTTACTTTTTAGGGCTAAGTATAAATTTTCTTCTCCACTGTCGCCTATAAAACTAATTTTTTTTCAATGCAATTGAATAAAACCCTAGATTATTATACCTCGTTAGATAGCTGATGAAACGTAGATATTTTTAAAAACATCTGCCGAAGAATTGCCATAATATTTTTTTTAGATATCCCTTAGAGAAAAATAAACTTTCTAATTTTTTTTTTATTTCTTAACTTTCACTTTTCTACTACGGTCTATTCAATTAATTTATGCATTATTTTAATCATTGACGTCCTAAAGCATCTTATTACACATGTAAAAATGCAATAAAAATAATAATAAGATACACAAAGTAAACAAAAATAAATTTAGTAGCCTAAAAATCGGCAATTTTTAATAAAAAAATTAAAAGTCGAATATCTCGAAAAGGGTTAAGTTTAGGGTAGGGTGTTTCATAGTGAAATAAGTCAGAAATGATGGGTACTCCACGCCCTTAACGGATCTAGCACGATTTTTCCTGTAACCCTGTATATGTTAAAATTTATTAGAGAGCCAGGATTCATTAAATTCTTCCGAAAACGACCCTAAGTAAACGAGTTGTTGACGTCATCGGGGTAAAATGCAAGAAAAAATAAAAGGCAAACAGCTCTCAGTAAATTTCCTACAGCCGCCTACTTCCTAAATTATCATAAAATATGTAGTTTATTTCTAAATAACACCTAAAATGCTTAACTGGATCTACAATTCTACAAGTAGGTATACATAATACCTAATCTAATAAAAACTTGGTTTGTTACTGCGTATACTTTCTATATAGAATTGATTAATCTTTGTTCTGAAATAAATAAATAACACTTATTAAAAATATTTTTTCTTAAAAAATACCACTAAGCCTCTCGAATTGCGTAAGAATCTAGATGTAGTACCTAAAGTTTGTTTATCATTTGTCTATATTTATTTCTTAACACTCCAAATACATAACTATTTTATGGAGTTTAAATTGCTGGTGGGTGACAAAGTAGCTCTTATCAGTGTGTGACACGAGAGCTGGTGAGTATCTGGCTCAGTGCATCAGCATTGCCATACAGGATAGCAAGGCAGCTACCTGCAGCTGCAACGACTGTTATTAAATTATTATAGATCTGTTGAGATACCTCTAGGTCTATTAAAATTCTTTGATTGAAATTTTCCTTGTTAATAACGATGCGAAATTCCTATTGATAAGAATCCCACGAACAAACGATGGGTCATTGGCCACAAAACAGTAGTTATACGCCTTATAAGCGTTGAATTAGTTTATCTAACCAGTTTTCTTTTATTACTTAGTGGAACATACACACCAAATTTTAATTCATTGAGACTCAGGGTTTCTTCAGTCAGGAGTTTAACGACCTTTACAACAACACAACACTCAAGGTCCTGAATTAAGGTGTCCCATTTTGACCTTAAGTTCATTAATAAAGACTGCAAATTTCACGTCTCAAGGGATGAGCGTTGTCTGCATGTCTGTCAGTAAGTTACTCCTTTATAATATCTACTAAAAACAGCATCATCTAGCCCCAAAGCGATCAGTGCTTGTGCTATGGGTATCTACTAAATAACTGATAAAGCTACTTAATATGTAACATAAATTATTTTAGTAGACTTCATACTTTAATTCGTATTTTTTCGGCCGCGGGACATAACTGAATATGATTTGCAATGTTCCGGGTCCTGAGTGTTTTCTGTATCAGTTACAGACAAATTGTGCTCACTTTGGTGCTTGATCAAACTGAGGATTGTCCATAATTATTTGTTTTATATTTATTTATATCTATGTAATGTAGGTACCTATTATATAAAGTATATCATTCATCTAGTAGTACACATAACATAAGCTCTGCTTAGCTTGGAGCTAGATGATGCTGTGTGGATTGTCCAACTTTACATTTATAATTATGAATTTTTACAAAATTTATAAGTTTTGTCGGTACACGAATCCAGTGAAATGTCATTTTTTAAATGAAAATCTCCAGAAGAAATTTGTACAAAAAGATTGCAGCAAACAGTTTTAACAACGTTTCAAAATTATAAAATAGGGCAAAGCTTTTATACAAATAAAATCAATGGCATAAAGAAAAAATACTGTAACACAGTTTTACTTAAAACCACTGCAGGCATCACAGAATTCCAATACACACCATGTTCTTCCGAAATAAAATACTCAAATAAAAAAGTACAAACCTATTTGAACACACGTATACTGTCTCTGTACCGGAGACAAAAATGACAACTTCAACTTGACACTAGTCGTTTCTCTCACACTTGCAGTTTCCTCCATTGTTCCACTTTACTCAAAAAACCATTATATGCACTTAAAAAAATGTTATATTACTTTTATGGTCAACGGATCGCCTAAAGTTTATTTTTTCCCCAAATTGTTTCAAAGCAGGTAAAGCTTAGTCAAAGTATCAGACAAAAATAAAGTAAAATTAAATATACAGATGTACGAATCACCTTGTTGATTAATAAGCAGTTCTCGATAACCTTGGAATATATAAGCAGTCCTATAAAAGTGACAATATACCCAATTAGATTTTATTAATCTAAGCCAAAAATAACGATTTATATGTTTTAAATTTTAATAGCCGATTTGTTTACTTCTTGGTTTTGTCTGTTGAGATTTGAAAAGATAATGAATGGGATATTTGTGGTAGATGTTGCTCCCTTAACTGCCCTTTTGAAAGTGGTAGTTGGTGTGTTTTGGTTTCTTGGTCGTTTGGAAAAAAATTAACAGGTTTATTTAGAATGACGCAAGCAATAAAAAAACCTTCTTGGAAAGTCACTGGTATGTTATGGTACGGATTATTAACAAGACACTCTTTTTAAGTCATCATTATCATCAGCCTATAAGTTTACTTTATTAGTACCTACCTATTGTTATAAATTACTGGTTCTATTGATGAAATGATAGCAAATGGTGTGGAATTGGTTGTAATCTTTAAACCTATGGCTATGGTAATTCGCATTCAATTTCAAGCTCAGCTAAAATGCAAATTTGCTTTGTTTGGTTGGTTTACTTGAACTAGAATAATATTCCTTTTACAGAAACTAAAACAAATTCTGTAATACAAATTTAAAAGTATTTTCCCCTGTGTTGAAATATCATTAACCTTTCTTAATTGTTTTCATTGCATACATATAGATGCATACCAGTAAGTGAACATTTAAATACTTATGTATTCAGTTGCTACGTTTTTCATGATAAGACTTAATTTCATGTTTTTTTATCACCTAGTTTTGCCCGCGGCTTCGTACTTTTTATTTAACGGAAACCTTAAAAGGTAGTTTCTATAGAATGCTTTTATCTCATAAAAGGTATGAGATAAAAAGCCTATGCCTACCCTAAGTATTATTTCAAGTACAATATATGTATGCAATACTACACATATGCATATAAATATCTAAATAGGTATATGCGAGATTTCAGCACGATCCGTGCAGTTGTTTTGGTGAAGAAGTAACAAACGTTTATGCAATCTATAATTAATAAAAAAGTGTGATTATTTGTGTAACGTAATATTATGAAAGGAAAATGATAAAGTTCAAAATAAATAGATATTTATTATCATTCCGTTGGGGATACAGTGGAGATAATCGTGAAATGACTCTCCGTTAACCGGCATCTATAACTATTGTGATTATGCTAGCTAGCCTTATCCATAAAAAGGAAATTTTGTCAAAACAGTCGAATTTTAAATAATAAGCTTTTCCGAAACCGGCTTCGTTTTATCGCTCCTTCCTAAAGCTGTCTGTATCTCAGCGAACGTCTTGTCCTTTGTCTCGGGCACACACAGTGCTATATACAAGACGGTGAAGGCACAGCCAGCGGTAAATATCCAGAAAGTTCCACCGACACCAAGAACTCTTGACATGGCAGGGAAGAAAAGGTTAACTAAGAAACTGGCGACTGAAGATAGGAAGACTCCCAAAGATATTCCGTAGGCGCGCACGGGGCCATAGAGTATCTCAGCTAACAGCATCCAGAAAAATGATCCCATGCCTGGAATGAACAAACAGCCTGGTTTAGACGATGTCAGTTATAAATTAGATAACATTTATTCATTAAAAATTCGTTACATAACTGAAAGCCAATATGAGGTTAATGTAATCACTGGGGTATCTTATTATTTGTTTAAAAATTCACCTGCTTATATTTGAGGTAATATATTATTATTTAATCAAATGGTTCAATGTAGAAAGCTATATAACTACTCTGCTAGCTACTAAAATATATCAACAGTTAAGGTCGATGACTTTCAGCAGTCTTCCATAACCAATTTTGAAATATAATAATGATAATGCCATGTAACATAGGGTCCATCATTCATCAAAGTGTTATCTTAGACATTGAAAGGGTCATCGGCAACGCGCCTTTAATTCAGGCGTCCATAGACTGCGTAACCGCTTTCCATCAGGCGGGTCGCATGCCTGTTTGTCAAAGTATCAATAAAAAAATTATATAAATAGTACCTGCATTGAATCCGAATATGACAATCGCAGCAGATACAAGTGGAATGTAGTTGAGTACCCCTGTGATTTCAGCACCATTTTCCTGCGCGGTGAAGAATGCGCTCAAACCAATCTGTAAAGCAAAAAATATCATATGTAAATGATGGATTTGAGTTGAATATATATAAGAATGATATAGATGAACAGATATAAGATGAATTGAATTTTGAAAATTATAAACTTTACTTTAACTTTTAACATGTAAGATGAATACGGCTATTTTCAAAACGGTTTTATTCATATATTGAATAATCAAAATAAGTCTTCAATACTTACATGTCCAATCACCATTGCTCCCAAAGTAATGCATAAAATATTCTTCCGCTTAAACCGCTTTGTCAATAGGAATGCACAGGAGCATGCGATAAGCTGGATCACCCCTATGATCAGTGACGATATCTCCGAACTGACAGTAGTGTTGGCTGTTTTAAATATCGTTTGCAAGTAGAAGTTCACAGTGGCATATCCAAGGAACGGCTGTATGCAAGACAGTACAATCACTATTAGAAAGCTTTTGATTATCACTTTGTCCTTAAACATAGCCCATTTGTCGACGACGACTTCTTCATCGGTGTTCTTGTTTGTGTATTCGTCTATTTCTTTGTTAGCTGCTTCTTCTGAACCGTGAAGGAAGGTTAACATTTCCACAGCTTGGTTTATCTTTCCTGAAAAATACAAATTCTATGCTTAATACAAATCAGAAAAGAATACATTTATTGGAGGTTCACTCTGCACAGACATACATACATCATAATTTCTAAAAAACTGTCTTGGAGAAAAGCAGATTTTTCTTTTAGACTCAAAAACACACAAACAAACAACTTGGTTATAACAATTCAATTTTATAGTCGAGAATTTCACCGTAATCAATTTTGAATTGGTTAACGTGCGTGCGTGGTACACGTGTATATTATACATATATTATTTAATTAATGTCTTCATTACAAGGATAGTAAAAGCTACTTCTTCTAAAAGTTCATATAAATATCATTCGAGGCGAAAAAACGTTCCAATGATATAGAATTATCAAAAAATCACTCTTCTGTTGAAATTCATTCCGTGAGACACATAATAGTATAGAACATACCTTTTGTGTACAAAAAGAAGGGACTCTCAGGAAGGAACAGCAAAGGCAGGCAGCAGACAATGGCCATGCACGTCATCAGGATATTCATCGTGATGTACGATAGGAAAGGGCCAAGGGCGAACATGATCAGCATTCCTGATGCTGAGTTTATCTGGATCATCGTGCCTGATTGGCCTCTGATCTTTTTCTGAAGATACGAAAAGAAAATATTTTCTGTGGTTACTTGACACGACATGGGAATAAAAATGGTATATAAGATTATATCAGCAGTGATGGAGAAAGAAAGTTCCGAAATATCGCAGAAATTTAACGTTAAGAACACCTGACATGGAATGCAAACGTACGTTTTTATATTTAGAACGTTGGAAAAAGAAAGAAAACGATTCAGATTACGTTTACTTTGTAAAAAAAAAACACTTACATTAGCAATTTCTGAAGAGTACGTGGAAACAACGGCCAGACACAAGAAATCGGCAACTCCGCCTATGAACCTTGCAACCAGCAGCATCCAGTATTCTTTCGCGAAGACTGCGAGGAAGCAGAACGTCAGTCGTGGAATGTTGCTGAGGATCAAAGTAGTCTTCCGGCCGAATTTGTTCATGAGGAAACCGCTGTATAAAGGAACTGAAAATAAAATACAACACCGTTAGATCCCCTATTTTTACATTACAGAAAGTTTTATAGGACCATATGCAGAGCTACGAGGCAACTCATAATATTCCAAAATAAATTACAATGTAAACACAAGAGTTTGACAAATTCTTTCTTTAAGCCACCTACACTTTCCATCATGCTCTGTCCTGGACGTGGTTTACAGCATACGTCCCTCAAACGGATAGTACAAAGATTCTACAAACCTGTGATTCCACCCAGGAGAAAGATGGAGACGATCCACGCTGCTTCATCATCTGTGATGGGACGTGAGAGGACAGTCTGGTTTTCATCTCGCAATTTGACCACCATGGGAGATGCCCACACGTTGTTCATACCCAGTAATACCACATTGAAAAGAGCTGGAAGAAGATTAAAACTTTCTATGATTATGGTATAAATCCGTTTTGGAAAACTATTTCTAATTCTAGTCATCCTACTTATGTATGTGCAAGTTTATACTCAAAGTTTTGTAAAAACTCAAAGAATTGGGAATATTGGCAATCGCGAATTTCTGTAATTGGAGCTGGAGCGCCCAAATGTAGCATTTAATTGCTAAATTATCCAACCGCGACATCTTTGGATCTTGTTTATATTTTTTATGTTATTGTGTAGTAATCTAAAACGTATAATCGATTAAAAACATTAACCGTTGTTATAATTACCAAATTACTATCATTGCTTGATTCTCATAAATCATTTTAGCCGCTGCTAACTTTAGCTGTCTCTCACCAATCCCATTCAAAAAAACAAAAACAAGAAGCGATAGACAAATAATACAGTATAAAATTGTGAAGCTGAAAGTAGTGAAAACAACAAACCTATTTGAATACACGTGTACTGCCTCATCACAGGGGATAAAAAAGATAATTTCAACTTCACGTTCTTTGATTCCGACATCTTTTGTTTAATTTTTATTTTTTTGTATCTTTTACCAAGCAGAGTTACTTATTACATTATTTACTAAACCTGTCAACTAAGCTTTAGTCACACAATATAAAATTTTCTAGTAAAATCTTGATAATTTCGATAATTTTTAAATCAATATCGGTGATCTAAATCAAAGATGGTTGATAAAAATAGTATAAAGGAGCAAAAATTAAGAATCTGGCTTTTATTTAAGACTCGATCTTAGAAAGAACAAGTATTAAAACATGGAATAAATTTTTAGGCGGCCAACAATTTAATGAATGTATTATTAAAGAAAAAGCTACGGAACCTTTTCTTATGAATTCTTTACCAGATTAGACGTCTGATCCCAAAATTCAGGAATCGACCAACTGGTTTAAATTTGTTTTCTTTATTGCTTTTGTTTAAAGGGCATTGTCGTCGTCGTGAATATATTTTAAAGATATTTATTTAGCTACTCAAATACGGTTGCTTAGTTTAATTGATGCTTCTTAGTTTACTTTTTGGCTATTGTGGTCTGGCTATTGTGGTCATCAGTATAATATTTTTGTAATTTTCAACAGACTCCAAGACTTCTGACTTCGGTTTTTAATTCGAAGAAGCGATTTTGATGATTCTTTTTTATTTGAAAGCTGACGATTTTCATGTGCTCCCATATAATTCATCGTATAATAAAGGTTTGACCAAGTAGGTTTTGATTTATCCTTAAATATGCCTATTTCATTAACTTCGACTTCATTGATGTAGTCCTTATTTTTGCTTCATAGAATTTCTGGTTTTTTGAAACACACCGAATGATTTTTATATGTTTTTAAATTCAAAACAGACAAATAAATTCTTCTTTCTGAAACATGCTGTACATAATTTCAACTTGATGAGTTTTACTGTTAGGAAATTTTATTAAAACTTCTAAAGAACCGAAATATTATCGTGTAATCGTTTTAATGGTAATTTCTTGTAATATTTTTGATAATAATCTAATCCAGCATACTTATTATGTATGCAAGATAGACTTTGATGTGTTTACTTTATACACAATTTTTTTTTACACAGTACCCTTGATCGTATTTCATAAGTATCATTTGATAATACATTGTACAAGACTATTATATATTAACTAATTTCTGTTCGCGGCTTGGCACGTGTTTATCCGGGATAAAAGTAATTTTTAACATTGTAAATAATAAATTAATAATGCTGGACAATTCACACAGCATTATCAAGCCCTAAGCTGAACTTTGTGTGGCTAGATGGTATCCTATCCATATAATATGGTATATTCAGTCAGAGAAGTAACAAACAACCAAACTCTAGAAATATTAATATTGATGTTGTATTGACTGTTTCTTTGTATCTAGTAGGTTTTAGTAGTAGAGTTTGCTAGACCATTTTCTCGAATTTGTATACAATTAAGGTTTGAAGAAGGTACAAAAATATTTATTTCTGTAGTAATTTCATAGCTAAGTTTCCAAGCATATTACTCGCTGTACCAAAGAATTATATTACCCGCGCATTGTGCTTTCGCGAAGTGTATTGGTTAAGTTATTTTTGTGAAGTTATCAAAAAATTTACCCAAAATACCTTTAGCTACAGATTTATAAGTTTCGTGGAAAGTTATAAGACTAGTCATACCTGGAAAAGTAGAAAGTGGTGAACTTAAGATAAGTTCACCACTTTCTAATTTTCCAGGTTTAACGTAGGCTTTTTTTGAAATACTTTGTCTGGAGCTCTTTAAATTTAAGCGAAGGATAAATAAGATGTCCCGACTACATAGTCGGGATATCTTATTTATCGGGGTAGTTTGGAAGATTTTTTAATAGAGTCTGTTTAAGGGCTCAAACACAAAACTGCGAGCTCGCATCGCATCGTAAATATCTGCGAGCTCGCACGATAACGTCAGATCTCATTTGCATCGCGTATTCCTGTCATATTACGTCATACTTGGTGACCCCCCTTTTAGTCCGCTCTGAGACAACTTTAGCGAAAGAGCGCGGCGCCTGAGCCGCCTTCTTTGTGTTGTAAAAAAAAACTGCTTCAGTTCTCAACTCATAGTAATTTCGAGTAAAATAGTTCCCTTCAGAGTTCATAATCGTATTAAATGGATGAATCCAGAATCTTCTTTTTCTTTTATATCTATTTAACAATAACAGCAGTGCAATTGGACCGATTTATGCAAAAATGATCCAACCCACAACCTAGTCAATTTCGAGTTTTTTTAACCAATGTAATCAGAATAAGGTATATTTTAACATATCAAAGACTCACACCTCTATGTTCACAAATGTGGAAAATCCATATGATCCAACCCACAACTGTCATGTCGAAGACCATTTTTTAAAATGTATAAGTGTTTCATGCCACTTGAATCATTTTTGTGTTGCTTTTGTTACCCTAACATATAACCGTTCTAATTTGCTACAATGATTCAAACTATAATATTAAGCTGGTCCATCAGTTCAAAGAGCTCAAAAAGCTATAGAAAGAGCTATGCTCGGAGTTTCTCTGAAGGATAGGATTCGTAAAGAATACATCCGAAAGAGAACCAAAGTTATCGACATAGCTCGAATAATTAGCAAGCTGAAGTGGTGGCAGTGGGCCGGCTATATCTCGCGAAGAACCGACAACCGTTGGGGTAAACGTGTTCTTGAGTGGAGACCGAGACTTGGCAAACGTAGTATAGGACGCCCTCCGGCCAGGTGGGATGATGATCTGCGAAAGACTGCTGGCAGATGCTGGATGCCAAGCTGAAGACAGGGAGCTATGGCGCTCATTAAGGGAGGCCTATGTCCAGCAGTGGACTAATATAGGTTGATTATGATGATGATGATATAAAACAAGTTAAGATTTGACAAGTTAATATTTAAAATTGCTATTTCATCTAAGTACGTAAACGAAATAAAGTATATAAAGTTCAAAACACACAGAAGCCGGAGGAGTGGCGAAGGCGAAGGCGTGCCGGTTTTTCCTATGGCACCGCGTTCGCCACGGCCTGCGGTGTGTGTGTAGGCTTTCATAGGATTCCATAGAATACAACTCGCACGCCTTTGCCTCCGCCACGCCTCCGGCTTCTGTGTGTTTCGTACTTTAACGAAAAATAAATAAATAAAATAAAATAAGTACAGGGCCAGCAGATCTAATATTAGATACCAGATGATTGCATTGATTAATTTAAGAAACCGAAGGGAAGCTGCAATAATAGACGATGTAGATGGTTTATGTGATGAACCTTATTCTGATTTGGACGAGGAGTAGTAATTTTGTTTGTTTTGTCTTTTAAAACACAAAAATGATTAGTAATTTTTAACACACTTTGAATCATTTTTGCATTTTAATTTTTGCACCCTACATAGCTCTTTCCATACAAAATTAATTTTGTAATAATGATCCAGGCGCAAGTTTTCCCAATTATCTACTAAACTATTACAATTTATTCTTTATATTATTTATAGCAAAAAAGTTGAGTTTACATAGCATTAAATTAAATTAAAATAACAACATTTTGTATTACAAAGCTAGAGAAATACCGCCACAAACTTAAATATCGATTATCTCGAAATGAGGTTTGTGTGGGTTGGATCATTTTTGCATAAATCGGTTCAATTATCTTTTTGGGATCCATCTTACGCTTCCTAAAAACACGTCCAATACGGCGGACTAAACTTGAAGATATGGTTACCCTACAAAACGGTTCGCCGCACAAATTCGCATCGCAGAAATTCGCAAATCAAGTTCGTGTGACATCGCATCAAATCGCATCAAATCGCATCGCATCGCACCAAATCGCAGTTTTGTGTGGGAGCCCTTAGCAAACGTTGCAAACTTCAAATTTATCATGGAAACTTTTGGTACCTACTCCGATCAAAAACAAGACAGTGTTTGTAAAGATTATCCTCATACTTTGCCCAAATAAACTTTTTGCTTTTTTTTGATATATTTACACTGGTTGTTGATTTATGATTTTATATACGTAGCAAATGAAACTCGATGCCGAAAAGAGAATTTTGGGTTTTTGTATTGAACGTTTTTTACAAACATACATTATACTTACCCCATGATAATACGAATGTCTTGAGAAAAGACATTTGAAACACCATGACAAAATAAAAAACCTCAAAACTCAAGTAATCTACTTTAGTAACAACGTATGCATTTGACCTTCTGACGGACTATAGGTCTATTACAATAAATCAACAATTAAAAAATATTTAATTTTAAAAACTTAATAATAAAAAACAAAAGTTAAAATCGGACTTCAAAAACGCATTATCAGTACATAGTATAAAACAAAGTCGCTTTCTCTGCCCCTATATCCCTATGTCCCTTTGGATGCTTAAATCTTTAAAACTACGCAATGGATTTTGATGCTGTTTTTTTAAATACCTAGATAGAGTGATTCGTGAGGAAGTTTTATACGTATAATAAAACCGTGAAAAGCAGGGGCAGGTGGCTAGTTAAGGATAACTCAAAAACTGCTGATCGCAGCTACGTACCTATAAGTATAAAACCAAGTCGTTTCCCGGTGTCTGTCTCTATGTATGCTTGGTTCTTCAAAACTACGCAATGAATTTTGATGCGGTTTTTTTAATAGTGATTCAAGTGGCATGTTTGTATTTTTAATACACTCGTTAAAAGCCAAGGCGGGTCGCTAGTCTAGTCACTATGAGGCTTCCGTCATTTGGGACCACAAGAAAAGGGACCGCGGTCCCTTTCGCCGGATTGATTTTATTTTATTATTTTTCTTCCGTCAAAAGGGACCGCTCTCGAAATTATTGATAAAATCTATTGTTCAAGAGCAATAAGGTACAGTCAAAGTCAAGTCACTATATGGTATAAAACAAAGTCGCTTTTTCTGTCCCTATGTCCCTTTAAATGCTTAAATCTTCAAAACTCCGCAATGAATTTTGATGCGGTTTTTTAATAGAGTGATTCAAGTGGCATGTTTGTATTTTTAATACACTCGTGTGAAGCCAAGGCGGTCGCTAGTCTTGTATAAAATAAATTTGTATTTTGTATTTTTGTCCCACCTAGGTCTTCAAAAGACCACCCGCGGCTGACTAAAGGTTCATGACCAATATGCCCTAACAGGTTTTATACCTACTAAAACGACATATATATTAAGTAGGTATTGGTTTATATACCTATCTTGCCCCTTAACGGTTCTCTCATTTACCTTCAAGAGAACCTTCATTATTAAAGTTTAAGATAAGCGTAAATTTTCAAACGTCATACAGGGAGACATTTATTGCAAGTTCTGTCGTTTATGAATACTACAGTACAATGACCTGATCCTAGGTTTGACCTATGATTTATAAGCCTACAGTTTTGGGTCGCCTGATGTTAATGCTTTTACATATATTAACCGTTCTCTCGCTTTTACTCTAGCATTGATCATTTTCTAGCGTTGGTTATAGTGGTTGAGTTACCGGCATAAAATCCCTTGGTTTGATCAGTACTAATAAATGATTTCTTATATCAGTACATATTGAAAGTTTCAGGATACAACCATCCCAAATTAATAAGTTACAGACATTTCAATACGGAGCCAAACTACGAATAACCCGTTTTTCCCCATTTTCAGCAGTATCTGGAAAATTCCTGAATGAAATACACACAACAATATTTTATTATCATATTATTAGTATACTCTGTGAGTTTGAAGCAAATCGAGCCACTGGTCAAATTCACTGGACAAAAAACATCAAAAAATATTCAATCCCCTTTTTTACCCTTTTCACCTTTGGGTGGGATTTCCATAAATCTTTTCATATCGGATGTCTGTGTAGTAAAAGGTACCTACCCATGAAATTTCAGCTTTCTAGCTTCAGCGATTTGGGCTGGGTGTTGTCTCCAAAAATAGCTTGTTCCTATTGACTCAATGTTATAATAAAACCCTTAGTTTGCTTCTATATAGATGTTTAGATACTGTTTCAGTATCGCTTAGTTCATAAGTTGTTTTGTCGGTATTTTGTTCCATTTTATTTAAGTGTGTACTAAATTATTTTCTGTTCTATTCTTGCTTGAATCGCATGAATGCAATAGGCCCTATTCTTTAGTAATTAGTACGGATACGACCCCAGTAAGATGTCTCCTGTCCTTTCAACTGATATCTATCATCTGAGAAAGTAGCTAAGTGGCTTTTAGCCGTTTTCACGGCATTTAATTCAAAGGTGTTAATTTCGTCCCTTCGTTTACTTCCATTACTTTCACTAAATACAATCTTATCACCTTCCATTACAGTAGCTTTTAGATCATTTATTGTCAGTACTACGTGTGTTTGGTCTTTTCTCTCTACTATTGTATTATGAACAACGTATTCGCTGTTATCGTCTTTTGCTCAGTAACTAGATTGCGCTTTAGTTTCGTTAATTAATTGCACTTTCACTGTATTTAACACCTTGAAAGTTTAGTTGTTAGTTATAGTAGATTTATTAAGGACGACTAATCGTATCTTTACTTACATATATTTTATTTTGGCGTTTAGTTAGTACGTTACGTTTTTATCGATTTGATTGTTTATAAATGTACATCGAAACGTAAATAAACATGATTGGGAAGAAACGGTCATGAAGGAGTCCTATCGGCTAAATACTTGACATTCACTCTTAATTGTAATAGAATATGTATTTTTTGTTAGTGGTGGCGAGCCTCCTTGGGACCAATGAACGAAATCGTATACTAAACGGTAACGAAGCTTTTTACTTACTTCTAGAAATTAAAACGTGTCTAAAGCAAATAATATTATATAGGGTGCCGCATATAACATTCCGAAAGATGGTAATTTGATTTTGGTGTTTTCTTCTGGATGGTGTATCAACTGTTGTTCCAGGAGTTTTTTGATTGCCTATAGGTACTTTTGATTGCTATTTTAATTACTTAAGAGTAGAACTTTTGATATTGTATTATGCGGATATTTGTTTATCGTTGTTGTCCGTTCTCCTTATGATTTAGTAGTGATATGGATACAAAATTGCTATTCAAATTCCTCAAGGCTAAGGCGTGTCCGTTATTCAATAGAATTGGCTTCCTTATAGTCCAGTTATTGCGCATATCAACTACTATAAATCTCTTCTTACATCTTGTTTTCACTTATTGTAGCTATTATCGATACTCGTATTTTACAAGGGAAATCGATTTAGTATCGAATTGTATATCGATTACTCGTGAGTTGAATAATTCAGCAGAATCGCCATGAAAGTAGCTATTCCAATTATTTTAAACGAGGAATTGTTCGGGCTTTCGTTCACGTTGGGTGGATCCTATTATATATTTATTTGCGATTTTTCAGGAACCCATTTGTAGGAATATCTATCAAAATAATTATAGGTTGATTTTAAAAGGAAAGTAACGGTATTGTTTTTTCGTAATAAGCAAACTGATTTAAAAACTAAATAAAACATTTAATAAACTAAAATGTTTTGTCTGAATTTTGAAGTTTAAGTAAAATACTTAAACAACTAGCAATGGCGGAGTTAGAGATTTGCTGGAATCCCGCTGACCAACGAAAGTACACCATAAAAACTGTTTACAAAAGGCCTATAATAACTTGCATGAGAGCAAATACTAGGAACATGTCAATGCTAATATACATACATGCCCAACCTTATTCCTTCTTCAATGCTATTAGTTTCATTGTCAAACAATACCATTCTAGTTTTTAATGTATACCAGCAAGGTTTGAAATCGATTGCGGATATTGATTCTAATCCTATTGATACGGCTCGATCCCTAAATAAGGGCCTGACCACACTAATGAGATCATAAATAGTACTTTCCATGTTTGGTAGAAGATAGGCGATTAGATTCAACTAGTGATTAGTCAGCTGGCTTGGCCAATAAAGCTGAAAACAGACTGGTCCCACACATAAGCGAGTATGCAAAGAATTATAAGATCTGACTTTTCTAGTATAAAAACTGATGGTCCCATTAGCGACACCCTAAAGGCCGTTTCACACAACAGTAGAGCAGTATCAGTGAATCGTCTATTCGGTACAAATAATTGACTGATCGTCAATATTCTGTACCGAATTGGAGATTTACTAGTACTGCACTGTGAAATGAGGTGACTTTACTGAGTGTGTGTGAATCGGCCTTTATCGTAACACTACGCCGCCGTTTGACGACGTTTTCCACATTTCGTTGCGTTTTTGAGTTGATTTTTTGCTTACTTGTAAAACTTGTTAATTGCTTTTAATGCTCTATTAAGCTGAAAATAAGGCCTGTAATATATCAGATAAAGATTTAGATGCCTTGTTAAATAATGGGAGCAAACAGTGATGCAACAATCTCTCATTTGTATGATTTGTGTGTCTTCTGTTGATAGTTCTAAATAAATAAACAGGCATATGACTATGAATTATCGTGACCACTGTTATCCGATTGATACGAGGATAGGATGTAGAGTAGATCATTATCATCATCAGCCCATATTAGTCCACTGCTGGACATAGGCTTCCCCTAATGAGCGCCATAGCGCCCTGTTTTAATTTTGCCGCATCCAGCATCTGCCAGCAGTCTTTCGCAGATCGCCATCCCACCTGGCCCGAGGACGTCCTACACTACGTTTGCCAAGTAGAGTAGATAGTGGAAGAATTCGCTAGTTCCGTGCTGTAGGTCTGTACAGAACTACTGGTATAAATTTGAGATTGGATTTTAGTGAAACGAAGCGTCAAATTTAAATAAGGAATACAACAAGCATTTCCATTTATAAATAAAACCTAAGCACGCAGGCTGGCAACATTAGAAGGCCAACCTAAATAATATTGATGAAGGTCAATCAGTAAGCAAATGTAACAAATGAACAGTAATGTAAAATATGACCGGATCCTCTTGTCGACAAAAGAGTACAAGTCGTAAATGTTAGGTCGGGCGGGACGGATGCACGGCATGATCAAATTTTAACCGGATATTGGCTGGGACCTTGTAGGATCGGCTCAGAAACCTCTGTGTATGTCAAACTGGCGAAGCTGTAATCAGAGCCCATGAGGAAATAAACAGTTTCCTTCTATTCAGTTTCGGCATCAGTTATTATCATCATAACATAGTATAAAACAAAGTCGCTTTCTCTGTCCCTATATCCCTACGTCCCTTTGTATCTTTATAACTACGCAACGGATTTTGATGCGTTTTTTTAATAGATAGTGATTCAAGAGGAAGGTTTATACGTATAATTAAACCGTGCGAAGCCGGGGCGGTTCGCTAGTTGTGTAATATTTGTGCCATTTTTATAACATTTATATCATTCGACACAAGAGGTTGCGGGTTCGATTCCCGCTCCGGAAGAAATTTGTGTACGATTTGTAGAAATTTGTTTCGTTCTAATGTTTTCTATGTATAGTAAAAAAATATCTATCATTTTATACTTTACTGTATTAAATATATCAGTTATCTAGTACCCATAACACAAACTTCGAGTAGCTTACTTTGGGGCTAGATGGTGCTGTGTGGATTGTCCAGCATTATTTATTGTATTGTTTCTAAACTCAACGTCAACATTACGACAGATTTCCCTCTTTTAATTTTAAGCCACAATCACTAGCGTCATCTTTTGACACATTATCGGAACTACAATTACCATGGTTTCCTTTATTACCCCACAATTTATTTCTCTTATCATTGACACTGATGCCCACCGCGTGCAATTGGGTCAACACGTTTGTCACATAGATTACTCATCACCTGTGGCTATTGTTGTTTTAACAACCCGTTGTTTTACCTACCTATAGTTAGTTATTACCATAAAATTGTGTGCTGCAATCATAATTTAATGTTTTTTACAAAAAGTAAAGACTGACTGCAATTTCAAAGTATTTATATTGTTTTAAGTTTAACTGAAAAAATATCCTCGGGAACATTCTCTATAAAAGTAAGCCAACGTCAACTCGCTCGTCTAATATTTTAATGAGAATACAAACAAACCATGCTGTGCTGCGCTGTGCTGTGCTGCGTCAATGAGTTGACCAAACATAGCACAGCGCAGTACAGCGCAGCACAGCTCGATTTAGTTTTGTCACCCTTAAAGAAAACTCAAAATCAACGCTTATATATTATTGGCAGATTGACATCGTGAAATAAAAAAGACCCTTTGGAATATAATTTACCGGGTCCTAAGATATAGTAAATATACATGAGAAGCACCAGATTTGAAAGAATAAATAATCGTCAACATTGTTTCATCTAGAAATAGTTCTGAGTCATACAAAAAAACAGTCGAATTGAAAAACCCCTCCTTTTTTGAAGTCGGTTGATGAAATACAATCATTTAGAAAGTATCAGGAAATAAAAAATTGTATATTGTTCTATTAATATGACTCCAGTAAGTCGTTGTCTTCTCGTCAAGTCTTTTTGAGCTGTAGACTTATTTATTAGCCATAACTTTGAGGTACTCAATCTAAAAACTTAGTTTCTCTTTCTACATAAAACTAAACTATAGGCATTTAACGAGAACACTCATATTTCCTCGCATAGAACTTTCTAGAGTTTATCCCTTTTTAATGATAGTTTGAGCTATCTCGATCAATATTAGCCTGGCCAATAACTGCATTACATAATGAGTTGTTGGCCAGGGAAGTCATGTAACACTGGTTGTGGTTAATTGATTTAAAATGGTAAGATTTAATGGATAAGGGCAAATATTGACAAGGAAATGGTTAACTGCGATTTTGAGATAATGGCTGGGTTTTGCGAGAATGCCCAGTTTTGTTTATGGCAACGCTTGGTCGTATACCAGAAAAGAACACCCACGTTGATGATTTTGCAAGAATTGTTAAAATACAGGCACAGTAAGGCCTTAATAACTTCAGGAACCTTGGTAATTGGCTTGCTTTCTTCTTTTCCTAAACCTTCTGAGACGTGGTCGCTGATCATAGGCCTTGTACAGTTGTACAAGAAAGATCTAAGTCGCTCAGCGAGCTATGTAGAGAGCTACGATAGAATCCAGAATAAAGAAATTCGTAGGGGAACCAAAGTAGCCGATATAGCTCTCAAAATTAGCAGGCTGAAGTGGATATGGACAGACCCTATAGTTCGCAGGATCGATAACCGTTGGGGAATAAAAGTTCTTGAATGATGACCACGATGCAACGAAATAGAGTGTGAGAATACCTTCCAATGGATTGACGAGACATTGTTGCGGTCGCAGAGACTCGATGGATGGAGGCAGCGAGGAACCGCGCTATTCGTGGCGTCATTTGGTTAGGCCTATATCCAGAACAGTGCTGTACGGGCTGATGATCATAGCAATCCCTAAAACACCCAATCCTAGCTGGATTGTTATAACCCAAGCCGTGCCTCCTTTAAACAACCACTTCTACCCGTTTGAGCCATATCATCTTTTAATTTCCTCTTGCTTTGTAGTATCATTCGACCACCATCATCATCGGCATTCGGCTTCTTGAAATATTCGTCATTCAGCGCGACCTGTCCCTAGCCGCATCCATTGACGCCTCGCGTCTTGTAATATGTCGTTTAACATCTCGCAGCCTCGCAGCAGAAATAAAAATTAATTGCAATTCAGAAAATTTCCTTCTCAACTCTTTTAAATTGCATCTCGATGCGTCCGTCGCCCTCCACGCTTCGCCGCTTGCCAATGAGGGTTACCGTTGTAATTGGCTAGGTTTGACGTGGGTCTACGCATGCGCGACGCTTTTCAGTTTTCGAAGCGTTGAATAAATAAAGAATGCTGAACAATCACGTTTTACTTTTATTCATAAGAATTTATTCAACTGTTTTTGCAATTATTTATTCATAAGATCCTCTTAGATGATAAAAGTAGCGACGCATTTTTCAATCATAAAGGTCACACTACATTTGAAATATTACCTGTCTAGAAACATCTAAGTTGATTTCAATGTTTAAAAAACAAAATGTCCAGTACTGACTATGAAAACACGGATCCAATCTACTCGTCAGATTTTTGACTTCTAATTTGCTGTCCTTGATTAAACCTGACTCGATCTAAGTTCATCTTATTCAGATCCTAGTGTTATTATTTTTACTTTCAACTTTTACTTTATCGTTGCCATTTGTAATCTCTGTCTGAAGTTCCACCATCAACTGTTATCTGTGGGTACTCAAACCAGATGAGCGAAATGATGATGCTGCCTTGACCCACCACGTCCTGTCATAAAGTTTCGAAAGTACTGGGTAATCTCGGAATCTTAACCAGCTAAACTTACAAAGGCGTTGTCCCAAAAAACCCAACAGATGGTAGGGATCTTTCGCGGAATCATAAAGCTGTGGTATTGGGTCATGTCAAGCGTAGGATCAATGCAATTTTAATTTTAAACTAAAAGCGCCATCTTTTCAGTATGATTAAACTGAAAATAAATTCAATACTTGAAATAAAATTATGTATAGTCAGTATAACTCGGGATTATGCAAGGATAACGATGAAAAAGAGTAGGTCTCCTCACCAATTTGGATACCCCTATCCAAATCGGAGAGGAGACCTACTCTTTTTCGGCAATCTTTATTTGTACAACTACAATTTTATATTTTTTACAGAAATAAATATACTAGGTTTTGATACAAAAGTAAAAAACATTAATGGAAGAAGAAGACTCGTGTAGGAAAAGAGCATGTCATTGTCTAGAAAATAATGAATAAAACTGCAAAATGGCATTTTATCAATGATCTGACATTATAAGAACTTCTGATAATGATATGTGAAATGATAAAAAAGGATTCCATGACGTTGGAATTCCCAATGCTAACGTGTATATTGTTATTGCCCAATATCGGTTAGAGCTGTTGCGTCTTTTCCCGCATTGTTGTGACATTTGTTACCAAAGGCCACAGGTGGTCTCAGCTATCATTTGCATTGATTGAGCAACAAAGAAAGTCTTGGACTTTCGAACTTGTGCTGTTGTCAAAGGTTTCAAACCCTTTCAATCCTGGAATCCTAGATATTTTTTGTAAACAAAGGGAATTCTGCTTAGCTGATGATGTGCAATTGCGTTGTTGAAGTTGTCATTTTTGTTGTTAGATACCTTCTTGTTTTCTGTTATTGTTAAAGTATTATTTCCTTGTGAAGTGTGAGTATCCCTCATCTTTGTTCGCATAGAATATCTTACAGAACTGAGTAGTATAAGAACCTTTCTTGTTCACATCGGGATCATAATCGTATGCAAATATAATGATTATGCTAAAGTTATGTTTAAGACGTTCTTAACTGTCGTCGTGACTACAAGATCGTTATTTTAATTTGCAAGTTCTTGTATTGTTATTGAGGAGGAGCTCTTAAGGTGTTTGTACACTGGCAAGAAAGGGATGTTGGTGGCCAATTACTAAACTTCTGATATATAAAATTTATTGCATCAGCATTGGCATACAGTTTGGTGAAGCAGCCAGTGTTTTGAGGACGCGACGACTGGTGTTGACATGGATCAATTGAGCTCCCTTTAGACTGTTTGCAACTGTCTGCAGTTAGCTCAATAGTTTCAATTGGATACGCTAGTTATTTTTTTTCTATTCCTTGATTGTAATTTTAATCTATTTATTAATATATATTTTTTTTGTGTAAATTAAGACTTATTAGGTACCAATACATAGATCAATAGTGAAGCCTGTATGGGCAAATAAAAAACAACATTACCTTCTACTGCTTTTTTTGTATAGGTAGTGTCGATTCCCACTAGGTATCTGGCCTCATAGTTTCTGGCCATTTAACTATTGTGGCTAAGCGACCCTTATGTTAGTGCTTAAATTGCATAAGAGAAGTCGACTCTAAAGATGGCAAGTTATGTTGACAGAAATTATAGGAAATGAAAATATTCTAAGCGTTTATTTGTTGGTTATGATAAGTAGGTATTGTTCTACGGTTATAGCTCTTTACTTCATAGTTAGTACGACATTTTTACAACTCTTATAACCACTTCATTCGATTGTATCTCTTTTTTATCCGCAGAACATAACAGTTTTGATTTTATCATGAAGTTGCGACTGTAACCGCTTTCTCGTTACATGGTTTACGTGAATATTATAACTTAACCACAACCTCGAAATAAACCGATTTTTTTATTTATTTTTGTACCTACTTGAATATAATGTTACAAGTAAAATCATAATAATAATAACACGAAGTAAACCACAGAGGTTTGAAAATGAGTGTTATTAGCGAGTCAGCCTCTATAGTCAACTATCGATAGGTTTGACAATGATGATAATAGGTAATATAATAACTACTACTATTCGCAGCAAGAAATATTAAACTCCGGAAAAATTGTCAAAAAATTGAAAACCTTCGAAAATTTTCGTGTGAGTTCGGGTGTCCTGTATCATCAATACTAGGTAAACCTGCCTGCTATTCGAGTAAGTATACGTAAGAACCAAAGGGGGATGGGAAAGTCTTTGCTTTGCTTGCAATTGTTTTCGATGACATTAGGAACTGGATGTGTTTGATTACGTCGTCTTAAGTTTTTGTGAAAAAACAAATTAGTAGATAGATACTTTATTTTAAGGAAAAATTACGTCAAAAGAACTCATAAACTGAGCGACAATTGACGGACTTGTCGCTCATGGACGATTTTGAATTTTGAAGAGAATAAATAGAATAGATAAATAGAAAGGTTTTAACTGAAGACGGTTGCAAACAGTCATACGCCAGATACTCACCAGCTCTCGTGTCACAGGTCGCATCGACCAGGTATACCATTCTATATTTATATGCGAAAGTCCAATTGGCTGAACAGTGAATGGCCTAGCCCAGATGGGTGCGCAGGCACGGTCATAAAACTTTGTATGCAAACGAGCGGCGAGTAATGAAACACTTTCATCGATCACCAGCACCTCCAGTTGAGATCATGCAGTAGGACAACTTTCAACCACTGTTGTGCCACTTCGTATGTTTATTCTGTGGCAAATTAGCTTCACGTCAATGAGGTTTATGATAATAATAAACAACCAGTGCTGCAGCGCTTCGTGGCTTTAACCGGATGAAATTTTTGAACAGCAGACTATGTTTTATTCCAGCCCAAGTACTACGTCTATTAAAATTTTAGCCAGATCCATTCAGTGGTTGTGGCATGAAAAGGTGACAAGCAGCCATCATCAGTCCATCCATCCAAACATTCGCATTTATTCCTTACTAGTATCAGCCCGCGGCTTCGCACGCCTTGTTTCTATGGAAACGTATCAAGGTTCTTTCTATCCTATGGGAACTGATTATTGGATGAAAAGTAGCCTATGTTTTGTTCCATGCCTAGAACTACGTTTATTCTAAAGTTCAGTTCGATCCGTTCAGTAGTTTTGGCGTGAAGAGATAAAAATAATATCTATAAGTGTGAGTAGTGTTACTATTATCTACGAGTATCTAAGTATGACCATCACTACATATGTATAAAACGAAGTCGCTTTTTCTGTCCCTATGTCCCTATTTCCATATGTCCCTTTGTATGCTTAAATCTTTAAAACTACGCAACGGATTTTGATGCGGTTTTTTTAATAGATTCAAGAGGAAAGTTTATACGTATAATATAATAATAGCCGGGGCGGGTCGCTAGTTATAGTATAATCTTTACACCTGAAATATAATTATTAAATTACAATGTACCTAAGTAGTCAAGCATCTACAGCTATGTGGGTATCGTTAAAACGTCGGAAACGGAAACTTAACCCTAAGTTAAAGCTACTAAACGTGTTAAAAGGGAACTTATCATACATCTTCAGTTTATACGGTGAACTCTGATCCGCACGTTTTGGAAACCGACGAAACACCAGCGGAACGTGATGGTTTCCCGTTCTATGTGTGCTGTATTGCCTTGCGGCTTGTTTTGTGTGGTATTTGTTTATCAATATCAGTTTATCCTACTACTAATATAATAAACGCGAAAGTTTGTAAGTATGGATGGATAGATGGCTAGATGGATGGATGTTTGTTACTCTTTGACGCAAAAACTACTGAACGGATCTGGCTGAAATTTGGCACAGAGATAGATTGTAGTCTGGAATAGCACAAAGGCTATATTTTATCCCGGAATTCCCACGGAAACGGAAAATTCTAATCCTGCGCAGACGAAGTGGCGGGCTCCAACTAGTAATATTATTAATGCGAAAGTTTAGTATATAGGTACCTCTTACACCAAAATGGATCAGGCTGAAATTTTGAATAGACTTAGTTCTAGGTCTGGGTTGGAAAATTTGCTACTTTTTTTACTGCTACTTCTACTTGCTACTTTTCATAAATTTTTACGCGGATGAAGCCTTGGGACGCAGCTGAAATAAAAAAAAACAAAAGTAAAAATCGGTTCACTTTGAAAAAAGTTATGAAGCAACACATAAAAATACAGAATATAGAATACAGAATATTATAATTATAATACATACGAATTGAGAACCTCCTATTCTGAAGTCGTTTGAATATGTGAATATCTCAAGAGGCGCAAATATGCAGGTCTCGACAGAACCTACGCATTTGCTCCCCTTGGATTCGAGACCCTAGGTTCGTGGGGTACGAGCTCTCCGGGTTTTTAAAAAATTATCTGAGCGTCTGGTCGATGCGACGCGTGACCTGAGAGCTGGTGAATATCTGGCTCAGCGCATCAGCATTGCCATACAGCGCGGTAATGCAGCCAGTGTCTTGGAGACACTTCCGACTGGTATTGAAATGGATCAATTGAGCTACCTTTAGACAGTTTGCAACCGTCTGCAGCTAGCTCAATGGTTTCAATTCTAACTACTAGTTGTAATTTTTCTATTCCTTGCTTGTAATTTTCGTTGTTAATAAAAAAAACTCACACAATGTTAATTATGATATAATCCTCAGCTAACTATCCTTTAGCTGGCGTGCGAAGACGCGACTTAAACCTTGTAATAATTTTGTGAAATAAGGTACATTTCCATATGAATAAGCAGGTGTAAACATTTCCCTAATCTTTTCATTATGTCAGTATCTAACACCTACAGAGGCTGGATTATAAACGAGGCACGCCCTCTGGCGGTAAGTCTTATCGAACAGCGTGAGAAACGAACAGATGTTGGAGTAGTTTGTTTATTTCAATTCGCTAAGTATGGTTTAGATACCTAATATGATTTTTCTAGGTAAAATAAAGCTCTGCTTAGCTAGAGTCTAGATAGTGATGTGTCCAATTTTATTTATATAAAAAACAAAAACGTAGTTCGATATTTTTTTATGATGGCGTTGTTACGTAGATATGTTGTACATGCTTTCGACCAATCTCATGTACATGAAGTACATGAGATTGGTCGAATTTCGTGCGTTGATCAATATAACAATATTTCTACCTATAAATAGCTTATGCTAATGTTCTAGGTTATAGATAGTGTACATATATGACAAGTGAAACTAACACGGAATCGAAGGCAAATCGATAAATAACCTATGAATAATATCTCGCTTATTCTAGGGCTGGGTCTTATCCGGCCATCCGACTCATTAACTGTGTTTAGTCGGATGATATGGTTCTTCTACAATTTTTTTTGTCAAATCAGTTTTCATACTATTTTGACCTGCTTTCAAAATGAATTAGTACAATGTAAAGATCATCTAGCTAGAGAATAAAAAACCTTGGGATGGATTTGCTCCTAAACAACCTCACAAGGTAAAGGTGGCATGATCAATTTTTTACTTTATCAAAAAAATGAGCGCGTTCACCTTATTTCCTAGTTTTACTAAGTAAATTTGAAATTTCTGTCTTGTCAAAGTTGATTGATCACACGAACTTCTCAAGTGAAGCTCCATTGAAATTGTAATCAACTAATAAGTAGATGTATCTTTAAAAAACCGTGAAAGCTGTTGTAGGTTTGAAGTACTACGTTTTGAACACTCTTGGGAATGAAACACAATTAGTCCGGCCATATCTATCCGGCTTTTTCTCCCAACTAATGTTACAATACCTCATTGTAGACTTTGTAGAGGCCTCGTGATCGATGGCCAACGCCTGTGTTCCCAGTCTATGTTATATCAATAATCTATGGCTTATGCAATTCATAGGAAGTACTAGATTTACGATCAGCGAACGAGATGTATTGATGGGGGAAAGGTGAAGATTAGCAGGGGTTAGGTTATACACGGTTTGTTCTGCACGCTTTTGTTCTGAAGAGTGGTGTGGAAGAGGATTTAGACGTAAGTCTGGATTTATTTCGTAACGATCCTCGGTCGTAAGAGTTCTTTCAAATGTGCTCTGTTTTTCAGCTGTGGACTTGAATTTGCATACTAAATTGTTTATGTTTTGTTTCAGGTAATTATTTTAACGTAAGCACTGCATGATGCCAAATGGACCACAAAGGTAAGCTTAATATTCAGTTTAACCTCTTTATGTGCGCGTAAAGTGTACCAGGTTAGTTTCTATCAAATGCAGACATCATTGCATCATGCAACAACATTGGTTCTTCTAGAAAAATGTTGTAAGGTTCTAAACACATGAAAAACGAAAACTTCCCTTTTGAATTTTTTGAAAAGAAGGAGGTTCTATTTTCGACTTTATATTTCGCAATAAACTTATATCCTAGATACACAAATATGATATGAATTTAGGTTAAGTGCCTAAGTTACTGTTGTTTTAATTAATCTGATAGTGCACAAACAAACCGCAGCTCATGTACCTAATTGCGGATTAGCTGTAAGTGCTCCCTTATTGCCGGATACATAATCCCTCAATAATTACATGTGGCACAAGTTACAAGGGATTTACGCAGAATATGTTCTAAGTAAGTTACTATTTAATTTTTATCTCTAAGGACAAAACAATCACTTTTAAATATTAAGTATAGGTAAGAAGACCTATATTATACCTACTAGTGATCCATCCCGGCTTAGCACGGTTGTAGTATACATAAAAACCTTCCTCTAGAATGACTCTATCTATTATAAAAACCGCAACAAAATCGCGGGAAGCTTTGTTTTATACGAGTACTATGCATGCAGTGATAGTAAAGAAGTAAGAATTACAATCTTTTCTTCTTCACTAATAATATAAACACGAAAGTTTGTATGGATGTAAGGATGTTTATTAATCCTTCACGTAAAAACAACTGAACAATTGACACGTGGCAAAGTTCCATTAGAAACTGATAAAACTCAAAAACCTTACGAAACCATAGCGTATAGGTTGATTCAATGACACCTCTACATGTTGGATAATTCCTACATAAATATCCTCCCTCTTGCCTCGCGGCTGTTGTACACTTCGGACGTGTCGCATTATTCTGTTAAATTTAAATTAAACAAAGAAGCTGACCCTGGGACTTCGGCCGCTAGTTGGGTGCTCTGCCCCTTGTCCTCTGAAGACCCCGGCTGTCGCGTCTCGCTGCCGTGAGTTACAATCTTTACTGTAACAACTATTCTTCAAAGCAAAATTAATTTAAATTTTGCTTGGATTCGAACCTGGTACCGTCCGCTCAGCAGTCCATGTGTGGGAGCGCCGCGCCAGAGAGGAGTGATCGCAAGCCTCGAAATTAAGCAATTCTAACGCAGTACTGATTAACGCCTGAACTATAGCTACTAGCAAACTTCATTATAAATTGCCCGAAAACTAGAGTAGTTACTAGTTACAAGATATTGAATAATTAAACATTAAAAAAAAAAAATGCCCCGCATGCACCGCACGCCACCTAAACCTGATAAGGAAGGAAATATTCAATCTGCTCCAAGCCGCTCTGAGACAGACCACGAATCAGATTCCGGCAAAGTAACCCGCCGACTAAAAAGACGACGCAGTCCTGAAGCAGACCTGGATGCTTCACTGACTTTTAAGTTGACGACGTTCAAACACGACATTACAGAGCATATTACGAACCTTTTCACAATGTTCCAACAACAACAGGATGTCAAACTATCGGCAATATTGTCCGACATGAGTGAACTTAAAAATGAAATATTAGAAATAAAAAAATACAATTCAGACATTGAACAACGAGTAACTACACTCTCTAATAGTTACGAAATGAGTCTGGAGCAAACTTCCAATCTAGGGAAGAGTTATGACCTACTTAAATAACAGAAAATGCAAGATCGTGAGCGGATTACGTTACTGGAGGATAGGATCGAAGACCTACAAAGGAGCAGCCGCAAAACCTCTCTAGAAATAAAAAATGTTCCTAAGCATACGAGTGAGGACAAAGAAAACCTAGTTAAAATGTTAGTTCACCTGGGGACCTCTATTGACTGTATGATAAACAAGGCTGATGTAAGAGATATTTATAGAGTTCGCGAAGACAAAAAAGGAGGGAAAAGAACGCCTATCATCGTTGAATTTACTTCGACGAATATAAAAACTGATATTCTCAAAAAAGCCAAGTTATTTAACATAAAGAATAAAGATAAGCTGAGAGCTAAGAACCTAGGTTTTACCAAAGACGAGGAGACATCAGTATATGTATCTGAACATTTAACTGTTAAGGCCTCGCGTCTCTACTTCCTTGCCAGGGACCTCGCTAAAACAAAGGGGTATAAATTTTGCTGGACTTCCTATGGTAGAGTATATGTAAGACAATCCGAAAATACTCCCATTATACAAATTAAAACAGAAGACCAGGTGCAAAGTCTATTTCAATCCGCATGACTATTTGACAAATCAAATACTCTAATGATAAAAATAGGAAAAATAAGATCAGATTGTAATTTTAGTTTAAGATGTACTTTATTTAATATATTTTTAATTTTAACAGGAAACATTGTATCTATAGGAAAAATAAGCACACAAAATAAATTTACACTATCACACTACACAAAACTACAAAAACTAAAACTACTATACAATTACTATACAATTAATATACAATTACTACTAAAACTACTATACAATTACTATGCTACTTTTAAACAACTAGAACTAATTAATATATTTAACTTAACTCTCCAATGTACACAGAAAGTTAAAAAATGCATCATATTTTCACTGGTAACGCAAGAAATTCTATTACCCGAGCTTTATGATGGATAAAAACCTCGAAGTAAATGAATTAGATGATGTTGAAATAGGTCAATCGTTTACTTGCACCCCTTCAGAACTCAGTAATTTTTTATGTCGTAAAACTAATGATATAACCGTTATTTCACAAAATATAAGAAGTATATACAAAAATATGGACGACTTACAGTGTAACTTATCTTTATTGAAATTTGAGCCAGATATTATTATGTTATCAGAATGTAGGCTTATACAGGAAAAACCTAATCCCTGTTTAAAAAATTATAATTCCTTTTTCACTAAATTTCAATTAAACCAGAACGATGGTGTGGCGACATACATTAAAAATTGTCATACTGACTTTATTATTCAAGAAATTAAAATTTCACATGCTTCCTGTCTTCAAGTGACTCTCCATAACACAATTATTCTCTGTATTTATAGATCGCCCTCAAATCCAAATGCTGAACAATTTATAAATTCTCTAAACGCACATTTACAAACAATAGAGGGCTGTGAAAAAATACTATTGGTAGGAGACATAAATATTAATACATTGCCACGATCTACTGAGAGTAACCAAGGCAGGAATAATCGGTTGAACTACTTAAATATGCTATCTATGCATGGCCTCCTACCTGGACATAACCTGCCTACGAGAATCGATAGCTGCCTCGATCACGCGGTAATCAAAATAAATAAAATGTCAAATACAGCCGTAGTCGCTGTACTACAAACTTCTATTACGGATCACTTATCGGTACTCGTATGTCTTTCTCAGATACATATATCAAACAAAGCCAGGTATTCAACGGTACTTAACTATGATAACGCACTGATAGATTTATCCAAACAAAATTTTGCATTATGGCTGGATGAAAATGATCCGAATACTCTTTGTGAGAAACTAATTTTAACGATACAAGAATGCCTCCATAATAATACTATAACACGGCGTATCCCCCGAAGTAAGCAGACAATAAAACCATGGATAACACAGGGAGTGTTGCGTTGCATAAAGAATAGGAATAATTTACAGAAGAAATTACGAGCTAATCCCAATGATGACATACTAAAAATTACATATCGAAGATATAGAAACTATTGCAATAATTTAATCAAAAAACTAAAGCGTAATTACAACAGAGAACAACTTAGTCAGTCATCAAAAACAAGTAAAACCTTATGGAAAACTATCAACAATATAACTAACTATAAACCATTAAGAACTACAAATAAAGAAATACTTAACTTAAAACCTACTCCGATAGAGTCTGTTAATTATGCAAATTCATTTTTTTCAAACGTTGGTAAATCTCTTGCGGAACAAATTTTACAGCAAAATGGTAGAGACAATATCTGTTCTTTGGCTCTACCATCCAATCAGATCTCATCTTTTGTATTGTTGGAAACTGACCCTAATGAAATCTTTAACACAATTATAGGCCTCAAAACAGAAAGTGCTCCGGGCATAGATAACATTACTACTAAATTCTTAAAATTTGCTAAACATATATTAATACCTATACTATGTCACCTAACTAACTTATGTTTTAAAACCGGAATCTTTCCTAACATCTTAAAGAAGGCAAGTATAACGCCAGTATACAAGAATGGTAAAAAAGAAGATATAAACAACTATAGGCCGATTTCCATATTACCGTCTATATCCAAAATAATTGAGAAAGTAATAAACAAGCGGCTGCTGAATTACTTTGCTAAATTTAACATCTTATCTGACTCTCAATTTGGTTTTAGACAGGGATTGTCTACTGAGGACGCTGTGGCAGCAATCAGTAACCATATAGTGGAGAAATTTGACTCCGGGCAGAAGTGTCTAGCGACGTTCCTTGACCTAAAGAAAGCGTTTGACACTGTGTCAATCGAAATCCTTATAAATAAGCTTGAATAAATAGGGATTCGAGGAACGCCGCTGGCACTTCTCTCGGACTACTTATATAATAGAACTCAGAGAGTTAAAATTGAAGAATATACTAGCAAAGAAGAAGCAATTAGCTTTGGTGTCCCGCAGGGGAGCGTGCTAGGTCCAACGTTGTTCTTAATCTACATTAACGATATCTGCAACCTTAAATTAAACAATGCAGCAATATTCTGTTATGCAGACGATACTGCTGTCGTATTTTGGGTCAAATCCTGGACTCATCTGAAGTCTAAAACAGAAAAAGGATTGAGTGAAATTTCTAAATGGCTTGATTATAATCTTCTTACCTTAAATGTAGCTAAAACAAATTTCATGACCTTTACTAAGTACAACCGTACCCAACCTTGTCAAGATTTCACCTTAAAATTACACAGGTGTGAACAACTTAGCTCCATTTGCGATTGTCCTATTATAAATAAAGTGTCCACTACAAAGTATTTAGGTATTATGATAGACCAACGTATGTCCTGGTATGCGCATATAGAATTAGTTATGACTAGAATTCGCAAGTTAATTTGGATTTTTAAAACATTAAGACATATATCTACAAAAGAAATTATAGACCAAATTTACATAAGCTTAGCACAATCAATTTTAAAATATTGTATACCCATATGGGGAGGAGCTGCAAAGACAAAATTCCTTGAAGTAGAGAGAGCTCAAAGATCTTTGCTGAAAGTCATGTACTGTAAGCCGTTTCAACATCCTACAGACTTGCTCTACCGGGAATCAGGAATTCTTTCAGTGAGAAAACTCTACATTATGGATATCGTCTTAAAGTACCACAAAATATTGGGATTTGACCCTAAAAAGACACAAAAGCGACGGAAAGATAAGGTTGCAGATAAAGTTACAACTTACTCTAAATATGCATCCCGACAGTACGCCAATCAATCCGCACGCCTTTACGATGTCATAAACAAAATTCTTAATATATATGCGTTGAACAATCATTCTTGTAAAAAAACATTAAGTTTATGGCTGCCAAAAATAAGTTACGAAGATGGAGAAAAACTTCTGGAAACCTTAGCTTAATAATAATTAATTGTAAATAATTAAACCACCTTACCTTTAGTACATACACAAAATCAAAAACATTTTTATACACATACGCACAATCAAACACACACACACAATTACTAGCACACACACAATCACTCACACACACAAAATCACTCACACACACACAATCACTCAACACACACAATCACTCAACACACACAATCACTCACACACTTACAAACAAACACACTTTCACATTTTAACTTCTTGTCTTTACTGACTAGAGTAACTTACTTTTAATTTCATTTTTTATTGTTTAAAACGTCAAAACTAATCTGTATGTTAGATTAGTTTTGGTAGAGTCAATATTAGTTTGTTTTCACAGTATTAAATAGTTAATTTCTTTAAGATAGCCGCGCAGCAGAGCGAGACCCTCTAGCACAGGTATAATATTACTTAAAAGAGGGTCCCATACCACTGAAATGTACTAGATTAAGTTAAAGAAATAAAATATTTTGTATTTTGTATTTGTATTTTTTGTAAATATATCACCTCGAATCGTACCATAAAAAGCAACAAAAAATCTATAAAAGTTTTAGCGAATTTAATCAGCCTGCTAGTTTTGAATAGCAATTACAGTAGTGTCACTTTGCCATCAGACAAGTCTTTGCTCATTTTATTTTTCCAGTTTAGAACAAGTTGTGTTTTATTAAGTCTATATTTAAGTACAAAAGTTCATTTTTAAGTTTCTTAGTGTCTTATACGTGAAATATTAGTTTTCAATCCTTACTCAAAACCAAGATACGGACGAATAAATAAAAACTTAAAAGAGCTATTTAAGATTATTTTGTAGGATTAGGTATTTTTGTGAGACATTGAAATCAGGTCCGAAATTGTTTTAAACCTATGAGCAATAACCCCCATATTCATAATGCTCTGTTAATTGAAATCAGTGTTATTTCTCACTCTTGACTTATGTCAATAGAAGAAGACTCAATGAGAAATAACAGTGCTTTAACTTACCAAACTATTATAAATGGGGGAAAGTCCATACTAACTTACAATGCAGGAGGTGGGTCTATGAAGCTAACTTACAATCCAGGGGGTTAGTCTATAGGTCAGGGGTCGGGAACCGTTATAGTTGGAAGAGTTAAAAATTGCAATTTACGAAATGTCAAAGTTTTTCAAGAGCCAAATTTATTTTACTTTTGAGCAAAAATAGTACTACCATAAATAGTAAGTACAAGAAATAAATAGATTCAGAATTACTTTGTTATGTTTTTTAATTTTTATAAAATAAATAATATTTGCGTATGGAACTAAAGAGCCGCAGCTTCACACCCAAAGAACCATATATGTCTCGCGAGCCACAGGTTGCCGATCCCTGCTATAGATAGTCCATACTAACTTCCCAAAGCTTACTTACAAACCAATCGCCTATGCTTTTCACCAAGCTGCCGCTTACACTTTACACCAAGCATCGTCACGGACCGTCACGTCTCTTCGTTCCGTGTCGACGGTGATACATGCTACTGCACACCCTGTAGTAACCGTTGAACACCTGCCTGTTATTGATCTATTCCGTGGGTGACTATGGACATAGACAAGGCATCAATATATGTTATAAAGGAGTAACGGCGAACGTAGTGTAGGACGCCCTCTGACCAGGTGGGATGACGATCTGCGAGAGACTGCAGTTAGATACTGGACGCGGCAAGCTGAAGACAGGGCGCTATAGAGTAGAATTGCATATACAGTCATTTATTCTGACTCAGTTACAATAAAAAATAGTTTTTAAATGTGAATTTCTCATAAAAAAAAAAATCCTTTTTTAATTCACAGAAACAGTAGAACATGGAGTTTTAACAAGACGTGACACAAAAAGGGTAGTAAATTTCAAAATATTTGGTGGCTATTGCGTTCAGTTTAGTAGACTAATATAGGTTAATGATGATGATAAACCGAAATATCCAACAGTAATATTTTTATAACTCGCTCACTAAATAATTTCGGCGATTAGTCGCCAAGAGTCCAATTATTTTTGGGCAGACACCCAAATTGAAGAGGAAGTCCGTCATTAGGTATACAAAATACATACAATACGACAAGAATAAATAAGTTTTTGCAATCGGATATCCAAATGTTTGTCCAACATTCAAATTAGGACGACCTCTGGGACGCAGCGGGCGATGTCCACCTGAGCAGGTTGCGGGTTCGCTTCCCGTGTGTTGTGTGTTGTATGTACCTACCTACCTAAAAATATTTATCTATGTTCATTTAAAATATAGAACTATGTAGTCTGAGTAGATATAGGTATCAGGTATCCATGGAAGTAATAAGTACCTACTACGGTAGTACGGCATGGACATACATGCCCATAGCACAAGCTCTGCATGCTCTTGCCTATGGGAGGGACATAGTCAATTTGACTAATCGCCTTTCTTATAAATAGTAAAAAAGCTCTGCATGATGATGTGGATTGCTCAGCATTATTTGTTTAAATGAAAGAAAGCTCCTGATAAGTCATTTAAATGGTACTGTTATTAGAATAGGCATTCTGAATAATTTGGACAATCTATAGGTATCTCAAAGTTAACCTAACGGCATATACTAAAAATTTCCTATAAGTGTGATGTGAATTAGATTCTCATTAATTCGATTCGTAGATATTTACGATGCGAGGTCATATCGCAGTTTTGGGTAGTAGCCTTAGCTACCCAATGCTTTACAAGTCACAAATCTAAAACAACGGCTTTTGAAGTTACAATACATTGGCAAAAGGCAAAGTTTGGAAATAAATTTACCTTACTGGGAATCTATCGAAGTTTAGATGGTGATCGAAAGTAAAGGAATCTATTCTCGAGAGATCTGTGTTTAGTAAAAATATCTATCAATGTAGTAGGTAGGGATCCGTCTTGTGTTTAGTAAAAAAGGATTCTCGAGAGATCTGTCATGTGTTTAGTAAAAATATCAATCAAATAATCAAATATGTAGTATATGTAGGTATAATGTATTAAGTAATTCAGTTATCTGGTACCAATAACACAAGCTCTGCTTAGTTAGGGGCGAGATGATGCTGTGTGAATTATCCATTTACCAAATGCAATATACTAGGTTACAAAATAAAGTAGAGAGAAGTAAGAGAGAAAGTGAGATAAGGTAATGATACTAGATGAGGTTTCAACGTACCTAAATGAAAATATCGTCTTCAGATTTTTGTTAATTTTTTAATTTAAATGGGACAACCTGGTGGATATTTCCCAGGTGATCCCAATTAAATTTAATAGAAATCAGTCAAGTGGTTTTCTTCCCTTTTATTCGTGTAATCGGTGAAAATCAATGCTATTTTTATCTGCTGAATTTTTTTCAGTCCTTATTAGATCATAATAAAGTTTGTATAATAGGAATTGGAATAACCAAAAATTTTTGTTTGCGACCGTTTGCAGTTATCTCAATGGTTTCAATTGTATGTATATCTCGACTGTATAACTCGACTGACTCTTTTAATTTTTTTCTTTTCCTTGATTGTAATTTTCGTTGTTAATAAAGATTTTACAATAAAAAAATATTTCAAATAGTCGTCAGAAATATCACGTGCACAAGAATAGCCCCCTCTAAAGGCTGCGCAAGAGTTTAACAGTGTTGCAAGATCATCGCATCCCACAGCACTCCCACGCACACCAATAATGAACGTATTATTAGGTGAGATCTTATCCGGAGGCCCGGAATTATTCTTTAATGGAAATTAACTTGGTAATGAAACAACTTTATTGTTGATGAGATTTAAAAAATACAATTGCTTTATACTGGGTCACGTATGTTGATCTGGAAACGTCAGCGCTCATACATTTTGATTTATTTATTTACTAGCCCGGGCTTCGCTCGGCTTAAGTATACACAATCCTTTCTCTTAAATTGCTTTATCTATTAAAAAAACCCGCATCAAAATTCATAGGTCTAAGCATACATAGGGACAGATAGACAGACAGCGGGAAACGACTATGTTTTATACTACGTAGTCAAATTACACTTTTATAATAAACTAGATGTGCCTCTCCGCTTCACCCTGAATTGATTGAAAGAAGCCTTTATTTTATTCCGGCTTATAACTACGGCTTCAAAGTTTCAGCCAGACTTTAGGGTCAGATTTGGAGATTGGTTAGTTTTGGTCACCCTGTACCCCTAAGATCGTCAATAGAGCAAGTCTATGTAAAAACGCAGAATAAATATATGGTAATAACAAAGTAGATATACATATAAGGCATTGATTTCATAAACATGCAAATCCTAAGACACCAGCAATCCGTAAGCAATTCCTTACATTCTATGTAACGCAGGAGGTTGCTGTTATTCATACACTATACCACTATACTACATAGATAAACATTTTTTTAATTTTAAATTCTTAGAAAAAACACCCTGCAAAAATATTTGCACATCGGACGTCAATAGAACAAATCTATGATGTAATGCTATGGCGCGGATTAGGGGGACTCCAGCAGTAATACTAATATAGGCTGATTGCGATGATGTAGATGATGGTAATGCAATAATGCAGAATAAATATGGTAATAACAAAGTACATAGGTATACATAAAAGGTATTGGTTTCATAAGCATGCAAATTCTAAGACACCAGCAATCCGTAATCAATTCCTTACATTCTACGGCTGGCTAGAATGACGGCGCGCGCGCAGCCTAAGGCATTATCGCAACTCTGTGAGAAATCTGTGGGAACCGATGGAAATGATAACGTATAATCTAATAGCCATATATCATTGGCGACCTCTGTGGCTCTGGGTGAGTGGGTTTGATTCCCGCGGCAGGACTAGATGAGAGATACAGGTGTTGCTATTTTATAAGGATTGCTTTTATACTTTTGATTGTTTCAGTACCTGTTAAATGTGTTATGTATATGAAAAGGGCCAAAAAACGGATTTTCTTTTTCTTTCTTTATAAATTACTAGCGACCTGCCCCGGCTTCGCACGGTTTTATTATACGTATAAACCATCCTCTTGAATCACTCTATCTATTAAAAAAACCGCATCAAAATCCGTTGCGTAGTTTTAAAGATTTAAGCGTTCAAAGGGACATAATGACATAGGAACATAGGGACAGAGAAAGCGACTTTATTTTATACTATGTAGTGATAATAAATAAATAACTAAAGCTGGACAAGACAATCGACACAGCATCATCTAGCCCCAAGCTAAGCAAATTCAGCCTACCTCTTTCACAAAAAACCTTTTCTTCCTCTTTCATCCAAAAAGTACTGAACGACCAATCCGTTCACTAATTTTTTGTGAAAGAGGAACACATCCATCCTTACAAACTTTCACGTTTATAAAGTTAGTAAGGATTGTTGGTTACATTCTGTCCTGATCTCGTCATTATCAAAATAATTAACCTCCATTGACTAAAGTCAAATTAACTAAAGCTTATTTGACGTCTGCTATGTATGGATCGGCATGTAAAATGAAGAAATATCGATAAACAAGCTAGAAATAAGGAAGAGATGGTATCAGAACTATTTCCCAATAAATTGTCTCGTAAACAAAAGGTTACCCTAGATTACGATTAACTTAATAAGTTAAACCTTACCTATTGCTACTTGCCTTTAGCTTTGTAATTCTCTATGGTGAAAGCTATATAATATATATGCAATGCAGTCGTGCAAAGCTATATACCTTCTTCTTCCGGGCCTTATCCCACGCTAAGTGGGGTCGGCACAACATGAATTTCATTCTTCTCTGTTATTCGTCATCTCCGTATTCACACCTTTCTTAAGCATATCCTCTTTTATACAATCCATCCATCTTTTCTTCGGTCTTCCTCTCCCCTTATATCCCTCCACATTCAAATCAATCACTCTTTTCGTAACATGATCTTCCTCTCTTCTCATAACATGCCCATACCACGCTAGCCTATTACTCCTCATCTTTTCCGTCACTGGCGCTACTTTCAAACTTCCTCTGATGTACTCGTTTCTTATCTTATCCATCCTTGTCACTCCACACATCCATCTCAACATTCGCATTTCTGCTGCATGTACAGCTCGTTCATCCTTCAAAGCTATATACCTAATATAAAATAATAGTCATACATATTTAAAAAGATAATTTCCTTACTTAATTATAAACGCGAAAGTTTGTATGGATGTACCGATGTAAGGATTGATGCATGGATTTTAATTCCTCTTTCACGCAAAAAATACTGACCGGATCTGGCTGAAATTTTGAATATACGTACCTACTTCTAGTCCTTGAGTGAAACATAGGCTTTTCATACCATTAATCAGTTCCCATTCCCATGGGATGGAAAAGCCAGATTTTTTTTCCTTAGACACAACCCATTCGAAATTACGGTACACTAGTACTCAATGATTGGTTTGCAAAGTAGGTACTGTAGGTACTATAGAAAGTATTTAAATAAAACATCTCGGTTCAAACTGATAACATTCATCGTTAAAAAGCCCTTGTCAGTCGCCAAAGCCCTTCTCGTCGTGATGGTCTAATTAAATGCAATTATATGGGAGTTATAAGGGTCGTTGACAATGGTCTCATCGTGCTCTTCAAATGCTATTTATTGAAGGGCCGAGTGAAAGTTTTGTATCATATGTGGTTACACGTCGTAAAGGTTGTGTGTTTGTTGCATCAGATAATACTAAGGAATCTCTAGGCTAGGTAATTATAACAGGTATTAATAATGTCACGTGTTTTAGAAAACTAGACTTCTTAATTTCAATAAAGATTATTATTATCATTATTATCATAAAACCCATATTATCTTTACCTAATAGTTTTATTTTTGTGAATTTATTAAGCTTGTGATGTCATCCAAGCGTGTCTTACGGAAAACCAGCGCTGGCTTGGTCTCTTTACGGGACCTAAGCCAGCATTATGCTGAGTAAGGGCCCTTTTATAACAACTACATATAAATGTACCTGTAGCCTCCTGTAGTGTGTCGTGTTTGTATAGTTGTAGTAAAAAATATTTTAATGTTATATTCTTCAAATTTAAGATAAGAACATCGTCAATGTAGTCAAAGTAAAAAAAAATACACAACTATTAAGAATAACTCATGGGTGTCAAATAATCAAATTTATATGGGAACATCGTGAGAAGCACCTACTTTCAAATAAAAAATTCAGATGGTAATTTTTTTCAGTTCACTTAAAAAAAGTTCTCAAAAAAATACAATCGAATTGAAAACTTCTTAGATAGAATAGAATAATAAAACCATTTATTGCCTATACATTTCGTAACCTAAACTAGAATTAAAAACAATAATAAAAAAACTAATCATAGGTCATAGGCAAAGGGAGTTGATTCAGCTATGCATGCAGGAAATATGCGGCGCTGATTTTAAATCCCCTCGGGTAGGTGGTCACCAAGAAGTTCTTCCTTTCTTGAAGCCGTTTGAAAAAATTATCTGGTCATTATCCATGGGTGGAATTTTCCGAAGACGACGACAGACGAATGTTAAGGATATTGAAACTCGAAACATGGAACTCCTGTAGAGTTGAAAGGGACAAATAAGGCGAGGTGATGAAAGGAGGAGCAAACCGACGACTGATTGGTGGCCGAAGATTTCCTAAAGAAGCATTGAACGCTTAGTTTCCCAAGTGGAACGACGATAACATATACGTGTGGGATGCCAGGATCGTGATGGATCGTACACGATATGGGAAGTCTACTGCAGCCAAGCATACGACTGATGAGGTTATGGGTTCGATACCCGCAACGGGACAAATAAATAAATAATGTTGGACAATTTATACTGCATAATCTAGCCATAAGCAGAACTTGTGTTAACAAAGTTTTGTTTGTGGACGTGTAAGAAGAAGTTTGTCTTTTCAAATAATACCCAATAAAAAGGCCTGAAATTTTAGAATAATTAATTTGAAGTCACAGGCAACAACTAGTGTGGTAAAAGAACTTGCAAAGAACAGTGCGTAAGCTTGATTAAGCCCGATCTTGATCCGGATTTCAGCGCTATCACGATCAATCTCCATCGCGCCGAGAAAGTTACCACAATGACGGGACACTGACGCAGCTTCCTCATCACTGGACCGGTTATTACCGGTTTTACCTTAAGGAGCTGAAGTTATATTACAATCGTCATAATCCTTAAGTAAGTTATGCTAAAAAATATCCGAATTAAAAATAGGATAGAGGAACGAAAGATCAATCAATCGGATGTTCATTGAAGTATCCTGTGATTGTAAAAGTATTTTTTTTTGCGTTTGAGAATTAATTAACACTTCATCACTACATATAGTATAATATATAATATAATACATAGTATAAAACAAAGTCGCTTTTTCTGTCCCTATATCCTTATGGCCCTTTAAATGCTTAAATCTTTCAAACCACGCAACGGATTTTTATGCGGGTTTTTTTACTAGATAGAGTAATTCAAGAGAAAGGTTTATACGTTTAATAAAACCGTGCGAAGCCGGGGCGGGTCGCTAGTCAAGTCGGATTAGAAACAAAGTAGGGTTGTTATCAAATAGCTCACAGGCTAGTCAGTACATTATTTGTTATCGATGCTCAATTTATATACCTCTAATGTAATTTTGAGATTTCATACCATCATCGAACCTAAACCAAGTTACAAGGTTATTGTATTCCAAATTCAATTTGTTTTTGATCGATATCAGTTGGCTACTTCCTGTCCCGCGCTATTATTACTCGATTCCGTTTCCGATTCAGCCGTTGAATCGATATTTAAATTTTAATTGATTTGCGGTGTGTATTTTGATCTCGAATTATCTATCGTTGACATCGGCTGTCAAAACTAACACGTGACATACTTTAACGTCGGTTACGTAATTTTATCGACTGTTTCTTTATGTACCTGCTATTTATGCAGATTTAGGGCTCAAACACAAAACTGCGAGCTCGCATCGCATCGCAAATATCTGCGAGCTCGCACGATAACGTCCGATCTCATTTGCATCGCGCATTCCTGTCATATCCTCTTCGCCCTCGGCTCTTGTAGCGAACGGACCTGTTGGCATATTGTTCCGCACAAATAAATATTAATTCTCGGACTTCGCCCCTGGCTTCGATCGGTGCCTCTTCTAACTGGAGCCTGCGCCCCGCCGTCTCTTGGAGTCCCCAGCCTGCTGGCCTGAGTGAGTGAACGCTTATTGAACGCTGCACGCTTGCGCTTGCGCTGCTTGCTCTTGGTTCGCTCCTGCGTCGCGCCGGGATTCGAACCAGCGGTCGTCCGCACCGAAGCCGGTGCTTCTACCAACTAAGCCAAGAGAGCATTGAGCTGCCGCTCGAAATTAGACAACGGATTACGAAGGCAAGTGCTTCTTAAGCATTATCTGCATATATTCTGCGCAAATCTTACAGCAGCTTGGTATTGAGGTACGTTTATACGCATGCCTAAGCTTAATTCTACGAGGACCCTACAAGAATACAATTACCAACGCCTGCAGTTTTATTAATAGCAAGCTTAAAGTAAAGTATAGTTTTGCTCTATAAAATTTCAATATCAGATACAGTCACACAATGACAGAACGTACTCCGCCTAAACCAAGCCACTCAGAAACTGATGAATATGAAGGCAAGACAACAACTAGCCGTAGAATAACAAAGCGAAAGGCGCTGCGTAGCCCTGAGCTTGTCAACTCTTTCAAGCTAGAGAGCTCGCTCAATTCATTTAAATCAGACATCTCCGAGCACATGACCAAACTTTTTGAAGATTTTCAAAAAAGCCAGGATAACAAATTTATAGCCCTAATGTCGGAGGTAAATACCATAAAGCAAGAAGTCACGGAGATAAAAAAATTCAATGAAAAAACGGAACAAAAGATTGAGATTCTTACTGATCATTACGAACAAGTTTCGATAAAAACTGCAAAATTGTGTAATGATAATGCGGCCAACTGCAACAAAATAAAGCAATTGGAAAACAAAATTGAGGATTTGAATCGCCAGTCGTGCGCTTATAAGCTTGAGATAAGAAATATCCCATCCACGGCGGAAGAGTCTGAACGCGACCTGCACCTTATAGTCGATAATCTACTAAAGACACTACAAGTACATACTCAAAACTCTGATATACGTAACATTATAAGACTCCCTGGTAGGCCAGATGTCCCTAGGCCCATTGTAATAGAAGTGGCCACTATGAAGATCAAACGAACCATCTTACAAGAACTCAGAAACTTTAATAAGACCAACCGCACATCAAAGCTGAGCACCTCCCACCTGGAAATTCCAGGACTAGAAAAGTCACCAAGACCAGTGTATGTTGGTGAGCATTTGACGTATAAATCTAAGGGCCTGTTTTACAAAACACGGGAATTTGCAAAACAAAATAATTATGCCTTCTGCTGGACCTCGAATGGTCAAGTTTTGTTGCGCGAAGAGGAGGGCTCTAGGAGTATAGTCATCAGAGACGAAGAGCAACTAAAAGCTTTGACTCGTAGTGCATGACTACAAGTAAGCATATATTATACTAAGTATTATAATAATCCTGAGATTCATAGATGTAACATTAAAATTAGTCACATAATATTTTATACAATTAATCTAATAAGTTTACCTAGCATAGTATATATTATTATCTTACAGTTCAGCCACACACTATATACACAATACCTACAAAAAAATAATAACATAACGCACTCAAAACAGACATGTCACTACTATTATTACACGTCTGTGCTTAGCTCTATGGAACATTTTGGAATTACGAACAGGAGTTACGGGATGGATGGGGTGAGACTAGAACTATTAACATTAATCTATGTGAGTAAAATTATATGCAAACATTTGAGTGTATTTACACACTCTACCTTAAACTATATTTACTATGAGTAATAACATAGATATCCTATGTGCCAACATAGACAATGTAATAGTTTCTGAAACACACCATACACGCCCTGAAAACTGTAAAAACCTAATTCCAAAATCGAAGAACCAATTGTTAATAATAACGCAAAATATTAGAAGCATAAATAAAAATTTTACTGACTTCTGTGTTATGATCGAACGCACTAAAATTAAACCTGATATAATTATACTCACGGAATGCTGGCTACAGAAAAACCACGTCCTACCGGTACTTGAGGGCTATGACACTGCTAGCACTAAAAATAATATCCTGCAGAATGATGGGGTAGTGGTCCTAATCAAAATGAATATTAGTTATAATACCTTTGAACCGTCTTTAATTGATTCCAACTGCTTAGTCACTATAGTAAATAACTCACTAGCTTTAATTTCAATCTACCGTTCCCCATCATATACTAATACCCAAAATTTCATAAATTCTCTAAATTCCTTGCTTATAAAGTTATCAAAATACAAAAACATTGTTCTCACTGGAGATATCAACATTAATATTACCCATGACACTTTAGACAGACAGACTTCCGAATATATCGAATTATTGGCCTTTCACGGACTTCTGCCTTCACATACCTTTCCGACACGTTTAGCAAGCTGTCTAGATCATTGTTTTATTAAGTCTAATCGAAATGCGATCACTATTGTCCTACAGAGTTCTGTAACAGACCATGATGCAGTATTGCTAGTTCTTAGAAACCAGGAAATCAAATCTATTACTGAGGATAGTACTACATCTAGAACATACACAAAAATTGACTATGCAGCAATATCAAAAGAGCTAGCTGAAACGGATTTTCAATTTGTTTTAAATGACTGTAACTGTGATTCGGCCACGGAATCATTTGTCAATCATATCATGGATATCACCAAGAAAAATACACAACAAGTTAAAAGACCTCGTCGGCAAACCCCTATAAAACCATGGATCACCCCAGGTTTAATACGTTGTATGAAACATAGAGACAGGCTGCATACAAGATCACGTAGAGCACCGCTGAATGAAACATTAAAAATCAGCTACAAAAGGTACAGAAACTTTTGCAACTCTCTATTGCGTAAACTTAAAAACACTTACGAAAAGACACAACTAGATAAAGCAGGACAAAACATGAAAAAAACCTGGCAAGCAATAACTAGTATAACTAACTTCAAACAGAAAAAAACCCTAGCACACGATTTACTACATAAAAATGACCCGCAAAAAGCTGTAGATTCAGTTAATGATTTTTTTGCAAATGTGGGAAAATCGCTTGCAGAAAAAATTGTTGACGTTCCAACAAACCAGACCATACAACTTGGTAACGATTCAAACATAGTTAACTCTTTTGGCCTCGTGGAAACGACTGAGATCGAGATCAGAACCCTAATAAATTCTCTCAAAACAGACTGTTCTGTAGGCTGGGATGAGATATCTGCGCGCATAATAAAGCAAAACCAATTGAGCCTCATTACACCACTTACCTACATATGTAACTTGAGTTTTTCTTCAGGAGTTTTCCCAAAAGTGTTCAAAACCTCGATCATCTTGCCGATTCATAAAAACGGTGATAAATCGGTGCCTACCAATTACAGGCCCATTTCCATCTTGCCTACGCTGTCTAAAATCCTAGAAAGAGCTATTAACATACGCCTAGTTAACTTCCTGGAGAAATATAACTTACTTTCAAATAACCAATTCGGTTTTAGAAAGGGTAGAGCAACCGCTGACGCCGTATTGGAACTCAATGACTACATCATTGGAGCTCTGGACGAAAGGAAAAAGTGTCTAGCTATTTTTATAGATCTCGCTAAAGCTTTCGACACCGTGTCCATACCACTGCTTCTGTCTAAGCTACATAACCTCGGTATCCGGGGCAAACAACTCGACTTAATGGAGAGCTATTTATCTAATAGAAATCAACGTGTTAAAATAGGAAATTTTGTATCAAGAGATACCCTGGTAACCTATGGAATCCCGCAGGGCAGCATAATAGGCCCCACGTTATTCTTGGCCTACATTAATAGCATCTGTCAAACTGAGTTAGATTCGGGAAAACTAATCGCATTTGCAGACGACACGGTGCTATTGTTTCAAGACGTAAGCTGGGAGAAAGTATACAAAAAGGCTCAAGACGGTTTTAACCGTATAGCTGAACTACTCTACCAAAACATACTTACCCTTAATGCAGTTAAAACCAAATATATAGCGTTCTATCTAAAACCATCTACGAAACCAGACTTCTTAGTACCGTCTCACCAACTCAGAGCTCATAGTGCAGATTGCTTACGATCGAGTACACTAAATTGCACTAACTGCGCTTTGCTCGAAAGTTGTGATAATATTAAGTATCTTGGTGTAACGATTGACGCAATGATGACCTACGAGACTCATATTAAGTTACTGACGTCGAGAATTAGAAAATTAATAGCGGTTTTCAATAATATTAAGCATGCTGCAAATGAGTACCATATCCTAACAATTTACTATGCACTCTGCCAATCTCTTCTTACCTATTGTGCTACATCATGGGGCGGGGCAGCTAAAACCCACTTGCTACAACTTGAGAGAGCGCAAAGGGCCGTACTCAAGGTAGCTTACTCAAAACCTTATAGGTATCCTACAGTCCAATTATATTCAGAATGCAAACTACTAACTGTAAGACAGCTGTGCATACAGCAAATTATTCTGCGACAGCACCTTAAAAGTCCAATTATTAATATTACTCCAACTAGTAAGAGGCGGAAAGACCTAATATATAAAACTGTAAACTGTAAAACTGCTTTTGCACAAAAACACTTCTCTTTCTTAGCCCCTTTACTTTATAACAGTATTAGTAAACATATATCGTTAAAAGAATTAAGTTATGCTGAATGTAAAAATAAGATCAAATCCTTTTTACTAACACTAGATTACGATAAAACAGAAAATATGATATTAACATTGAAATAAAAATAATCAACACATATAGTAAATATTCATACGAGCGCACATTAACACACAACAAATATACTCACGTGCACACACACACCCGAGCACACTCCCACACTGATAGACAACCATTCACACACACACACACACACACACACACACATTCATATGAACACTACCGGCTGAACCCATTTACATTAAGTTAGATATGTTAAGTTTGTTTAAAAATAGTTGTAGGTGAACCTAAACAATCATTGTATTAAATTAGTTTTCCTTTTTTTTTTTATTCCCATTTCACTGTATTTTGCTGTATTTTTATATTTCACTTTAACTGTATTTCGAACGTTTTGGTTTATTAAAAATGTACTTAACTCAAAATATGCTATGTTAAAAAGAAGCTATTGCCGAGGTAGAGAGCCCTCGCTACTATATTACAAGTCTTGAACTTAGTTAGAGCGAGGGGTTGAAACTAAGACTAAGCAACTAGGTCTAAGCACTACTGTTACTGTTAAGACCTTCTGAAATAAACGTTTTATTATTATTATATTATTATTATATTACGTCATACTTGGTGACCCCCCTTTTAGTCCGCTCTGAGACAACTTTAGCGAAAGATGCGGTGTATGTGTAGGCTTTCATAGGATTCCATAGAATACAACTCGCACGCCTTCGCCTCCGCCACGCCTCCGGCTTCTGTGTGTTTCGTACTTTAACGAAAAATAAATAAATAAAATAAAATAAGTACAGGGCCAGCAGATCTAATATTAGATACCAGATGATTGCATTGATTAATTTAAGAAACCGAAGGGAAGCTGCAATAATAGACGATGTAGATGGTTTATGTGATGAACCTTATTCTGATTTGGACGAGGAGTAGGGCCAATTTTGTTTGTTTTGTCTTTTAAAACACAAAAATGATTACTAATTTTTATCACACTTTGAATCATTTTTGCATTTTAATTTTTGCACCCTACATAGCTCTTTCCATACAAAATTAATTTTGTAATAATGATCCAGGCGCAAGTTTTCCCAATTATCTACTAAAATATTACAATTTATTCTTTATATTATTTATAGCAAAAAAGTTGAGTTTACATAGCATTAAATTAAATTAAAATAACAACATTTTGTATTAAAAAGCTAGAGAAATACCGCTCCAAACTTAAATATCGATTATCTCGAAATGAGGTTTGTGTGGGTTGGATCATTTTTGCTTAAATCGGTTCAATTATCTCTTTGGGATCCATCTTACCCTTCCTAAAAACACGTCCAATACGGCTGACTAAACTTGAAGGTATGGTTACCCTACAAAACGGTTCGCCGCACAAATTCGCATCGCAGAAATTCGCAAATCAAGTTCGTGTGACATCGCATCACATCGCATCGCATCGCATCGCACCAAATCGCAGTTTTGTGTGGGAGCCCTTAATCTTTGCTTGTCATTTATTATTTGCGATCATCAACATATTTCACACCAAGTCGATTTGGTTGGATCTAGATTTAAAGTTACGTAAATCGATTTATTTATCTACAAAGAAAATTACAACCATAGATAGAAACAAATCAAAATTAGTATTTACAATTGAGCTAACTGCAGACTATTGCAAACCGTCTAGGAGTATACGTAGCTCAACTGATCCATATAATACATACATTTGTTTCATAATAACACTATTTTCGTTTATTTCAACTGATATTATTGCGATAGTTGGGAAAAGTTGTATGAATGTTTGTTCATGCTTCATGCCAAAACTATTGAACGGATCGGGCTGAAATTTTGCTTAGCCTTTCAGTGTGTAGATTTAGACCTGAAAAAAAAACTACATTACTCTTTATCGCATAAATCAATTTTAGGTATCTGACTGATGGCTTTTTTATTTTTATTGGAAATGGTCGAACGTTTGGCCACTATCTCACTTTGGTTGGATGATACATATTTTTATATATTATTTTTCCTGAAAACCAAAATTTAGTACATATTTAGTAAATTATTCAAGACTAACAAAAGTGTTAAAACTAAGTAAATCTGTCACAGCCGACTCATGTCGTGATACTGTTTGATCGATTCGTGATATTTAAGATAAAACTCCGAAACGAGGTCGGTGTGAACGGCACTTCGTCATAATGACGACGATTTTAGATTGCACGAAGCAATAACACCATAAACATTTTCGTTCCTTCTTTGACCATTTCCTTACCATTTATATTTGATAAATTACTATTTGTTGTTTACAATTTCTTTTACTACTTTAATATTTAAACTAAAAAAAATCAAAATGGTCGACTCTTCGATGATTTTGTTTTGAAATAAATGTGTGTTCACAATGCTCATATGTTTCAAAACTTAAAGTGCTTTATGTATATACCTACTTTCAGGACAATTAGGTACGTCAGAATTTTGAAATTACATTAGTAAAATTAAGAAATAAAGTAGGTATTTAAATGCACTTAATTTACACTTCACTCTTACCACAAGAAATGGAGCTTGTGATGAGTGAGATTCAGCTTTGAAAATAAACAACGTACGCATTTAGTATAATATATAGTTAGTCCTACCATGTCACCAGTGGACTTGCAGCTTAAAGGTGTTCACACGCTTAGCTTTTAAGTTCACGCATGATCTCATCTCCGGCCTTGAGCGGTACTATTACCACATCTATCTTCGGAATCATTAATTATAAACTTCCGAGAACCCTAGTTCAATCATCACACCACTTCCTCCCAGCAAACTTATCCGCTCCAATAGGACCCGAATAAAAATAGAAGGTGAACGAAAAAAAGTCCTGCCAAATATACAAAAAAACCAAATCGCCCCATTCCTCTCTGGCTAATGCGTGGAACTATTAACGTCGCGAGTTTATCCTGCGATAAGCAGCAACATTGGATTGTTTCTGTCTCTGTCTGTGTGTTTGAATTTTTCCTCTGTGAGGGAGATAGGTAGGGCGGCTCCTCGTGGCCGTTGCTGTTTAGTTTGAAAGCGGCAGTTAGCAAGACGCCGGCATCGCGCGCGGCCGCACGCTACCCCGTCCGGACCAACTTATCGAATTATTTTTACAAGTAGTCTAACAAACAAAGTGCCTTATTAATGGATTGTGATGTGACGCATGGAATGGCCAGCACGAACACTGAAATGAAATAACAGCGTTTGGATTTTACCGTTTGTCCTTTTGGTATAAAAGTTTGCTGAAATTGTCTTACGGTTTTTATTTTGCCTTTCTTTGTTGAGCACGTTTCCTTTGGACGATTGGCACGAGTCTTTAATAATAATGGTGCACTGAAGTCCAAAACCAGTTTGCAGTGTGGTTCGGTTGTGGTTATCCTGGCTTGTATGCGGGTGCCTTTCACGGGCGAATTTTGGAGCATCTGTGTTCCTTTTATAACCAGTCCACATCCTCATTTACTGCACCACTTTCAACCTTATTTCCTTCTCCATTAGTATTAGCTTAGTAGCCTATCTTATCAGCCAGTCTGCAGCTTTGTTTATCGCAATATCCACACGTAAATTACCTGAAGTATTGATTTATTTACATGAATGATCACCTTGACCGTTCTGCCGGTAACTTTCTGTCTCGAGGTTAATCCGATACTCAATGCACCTTGTAAGCAACGTTTGTATTTATTTGTGACTAACTTCTTAGTAGCGAACCTTTAGCAAGATACTGAAGTAGCTAGTCTTATTAGTCATTTTATTAATGTCTTACATCCGGCTGAGCGTTCATAACGTCTTTTTCATCTTAAATTGTAACCTTCATGTACTCAAGCTACAGTAAACTTCACTCTAACTAAATAAACAGCAATAAAAGTCACCCATTTCGATTCTGCTTGTTTATGAGGCTTTGAATTTCTAATTAGCTTCTAATCTTACCAACGTAACTGCATAAAACTGTCTGCTCTAAATCTTAAGTCTCTTTGGTCTCCAATTATCTGACATCATCGATTTATCCCTCGCTATTTGCACCGACTCACTTAAAGCATTCTAAGAAAACAAGTTTTCTTGCCACTTGTTGCGCTTGGCTTCTTTTGGGACGTGACTTCACAATTTTTTACTTATCTACCTCGCAATCTCATAAATTACCCAATTCACCTTTAGCAACTGTTTTTGTCTACTTCGTTTCCCATTTGCCACGTCGATTGGGAAGCTGAAGTTGTGAAAGAATGGCACACGTCCAAAACCCGTCATCCTAAATTATGGCCTCTATGAAAGAATATCGGTTGAGTAAACCAGACAATTCGTCGTCGGATCGTATACATAAATGCTGAAATGATAATTAGAAATAATGCTACGCTCGATCGACCGCCTTGTATTTGAGAAATTGGATAATGCTTGAGTCATCTGTTATACACACAATTTGTTCACCTCACCTACTAACCGTCCGTGTTTCTGCTTGCATGGAATTAAATTTAATAAATGCAAAACTCACCTACACCTTAAAATTACTTATTTGTTCCGTACTGCTTCCTTAGCAAAAAACAGTAAAAAGTTCAGCTTAAAACTACGCAAAAATCGTGTGTTCTCTAACCAAATTGCAACAATCCATTCCTCTCCCCTTCACAATATTTTAAATTGCCATTTTGACTTGCATATTTTGTTTTATTACTGCAGCCGTACAAATTATGTGGGTCGAAGCATTACTAAACTTTTATTGCATCTTCGCGGTAATATTTCATCTAAAATTTCTCATCATCAACAATTTTCATTGTAATCATATCCATTTGGCGTTAGTATTGTGTGTTCATACTTTCTGTTTCTCTGTTTTCTATCGTAAAACAGCGTCTGATTATTTATCTCCAACACTGTTAGTAAATTTTACTCAATAATGTTTCATGGATTTGTATTTCTATTTGAAAACACCGACTGATTCATTCCTGCTATTTTAGACTTTATTACAAGGCGGTAGCTATTAGAAATCTCAGCACCTGTATATGTTTTTTTCTGTATGCCAAGGATAAGGACCGTTACTTCGATAATAATGTTCAACGAATACATTACAATATCTAACATTTAATAGCTCTCTTGCATGTAAGGAATGGAGTTTTCTATTTTAACTGACTTTTTGAATAAATTCCTTATTTCATGCATAATAAAATACCAAAAGGACAAAAATAACACGGCATGATTTTAGACGAAACGAATAAACGAAGTGACCTGCCGAGTGCCTTTAAGAAATGAAAAGTACAAATTGAAGAGTTTTGAAATACCAGATAAATGGTTGAAATTGAAAACGGATTGAACCGACATCACTGGGATGACTGAGACCTCTGAAGAATTCTACGTATCGCACGATGATACAAAACTATAGGTAAGTTTTATTGTTCCCTTTATCTTAGTTTTCTAATGGTGTACGTATGTACACTTCTCGCACATATTACATAGAAAATACTTTATTGCATCTCTTAAACAACAGGAAGTACTTAATTTTACATTATAATAGAGACAAGTAATGGAATTGGTGGCCTTATCGCTTAAAGCAGTTTCTTCCAGGCTACCAAAACTATTTCATGAAAGGAAAGAATAAGGAGCATCCGCAGGTTCCTGAGAGTATCACGACACTTTTTCCGGCCTCATTGGTTATTATTTATATATTGGGTATTGGTATAAATACATCCAAATGGCGGCGAAAGTATAGTATGTATGAGTGATATCTTATTGTGAAAAAAAGCCATACATTAAAATTCAGCGTAAGTTTTAATATATGCGCGAACAACGCCATAAGTAGCCGAAATGCGTTATATAGCTTTAAATCACTACTCAATAATGTTGGTAAGCTAGTACAAAACTTATAACACCCTCAAAAGCAAATTGTTCCATGAAACAAGTGTTTCCGTACGTCAACTCATGTTTAAATTTTTTCAGAAGATACCATCAGTTGATGCTTTCTCTAATTTATATCAATTTATCATAGCTTCTTCAAAGGGCCTGTGGCACTTCATTGACTGATTGGTCATTTATCTTTTTGGAACTTTCTCTTGCTTTGAATACTAGAGCGGCCGACATATTTTGCTTAAGAGGTTACTTTCAATTGAACCAAATTATCCCTTTTATATCTACAGTTTTAGTATTGCGCTAGAAAAAGTCAAAGAAATAGAATCAGAAAGACACTTTGAGCTGTGTATTTAGGACAGCTTGTTAGAAGAGCTAACATGACTTTGTTTTCTTATTTAAAAAGTTGGCACTTTTCTGCTTGTAAGTCTCTTGTGTTAAATTTTTCTTCATGATTACACGACTTATTTCCACCATTAACGTAAAATATCACAGTACTAAAACAGCAATATCATTGCAATTCGAATACCCTTTCGCCCGGGATCTATCTCGGTAGTTAGTGATCGTAAAACTGTATTTTATATGTGTGTTCAAATATAAATTTATAGATTCGTTTCGAATAAATTGACTCACTCACTACCCTATTGACCTTACTCGTTTTTATTAAGATTTATCGCCGTTTATTGATTGATGGGTTTGAATTTGAGTAGCTGTATTTGCATTAGAACTAGCCGGAGAAGATATGCTTCGGCTCGTGGCTTCGATCACAATAAAAAGTGAAAATACCAAGACTTGAGGTCGAATTTAATAATCAAGAAGGTGTCTAATAATCGACCTCAGTGGCGCAGTGGGCGAAGATCCGCCTGCGACTCAGGAGGTTGCGGGTTCGATTTTCTCCCTGGGACAAATGATGCACAGATCGTGATTTTCTGATATTTAATCCGTCGGTTCTGGGTGTTTTCTGTGTATAGTAAAAATATTATTTACTTATTGTGATGTAGTTATTGAGTATATCAGAATCCAGAAATAAATAATTTAATTACTCAGGCCTAATAAATATAAGTACTTAGACAAGCCTTTTCTAATGTAAATAATTATCAAAATAATATTATATCACTACATAGTATAAAATAAAATCTCTTTCTCTGTCCCTGTCCCTTTGAATGCTTAAATCTTTAAAACTACGCAACGGATTTTGATGCGGTTTTTTTTAATAGATAGAGTGATTCAAGAGGAAGGTTTATACGTAATAAAACCGTGCGAAGCCGGGGCGGGTTGCTAGTTACTTATAAGGGCCATAACACAAGATCTGCTTGGCTTATGCTAGATGATGGTCTATGGATTGTCCAGCATTATACATATATTTATTTTACTAAGTTTCCAGAATTTCCACCCAGTTGTAGCTACATTCGTAGATCCGGTTGTTGCAACCATTCACGGTCCACTTCCCGCCTTTTAATCATTTTCTTTTTCAAATTTCGAATTGTCATTGTCTTTTTTGACGTTTTAATTCGGCCTCCTCGGACAATTGATTGAGTAACGAGGTTCCAAATCAAGTAATCGATATTTTCAGTTAACTGCCTACTTATTACTATAAGGGAACTATAGGTAATGGGTTTTGTATTCTGCATCCGTTTATGTTTTTTTCTTGCTTATGTGATTGGTCACGTATCTCGTTATGGCTACATAGAAAACTTCTCTAAAGAGTTCATATTCCTAGCTATGTAGTTGTCAGTAATATTGAAAGGAGGTAAAATTTTGCATTGTCCTGCGTCGTGGGTTCGTTTCCCGCGTTTGTACATAATAATATTTGGTATGAAAATATTTGTTTTTGATGCAGGGAAATGTAATATGTAATGTATTGTATTAAGTTTGTCAGATGGTAGATCCCATAATACAGGCTCTGCTTAGCTTAGGGCTAGATAATTCTGTGCAGATTGTCCGGAATTATTATTACTATTAATTTGAGTAGGTACTAGACAGTCGAAAGCATCGTATCTAAACTATCTAACTTAACACCGTTACGTTGCAGTTGGTTGGCATCCAGACTAGGTCAGTTTTTGTGAATTCTGTTGAACCGGACTCTTTGTTATTTTGGTAGCTTTTGTGTATCATTTTTGTGTACAGTACTGTAATCAGGCCGTTTTGTTTTATAATAGAGAATACATGCTTATTAGTTTTAACCATTTTTAATTACTAAACGTACCATACTTACCTGCCTAGTAATTGCCAAATTTATGGGGTGTTGTATCTTCAATAATACATAAATTTTTCTACTATTCCTCATTCCAAACTGTCTTCCGTTTTCACCCCAACAATGTCTCACACCTCATTATACCTATATATATACCTATTCATCAATGACTGAATTCTTGTTCCATTTCCCAGTTTCTAATCACGGAACACATCCTATTGTTTTAATAGAACTTCCTCGTTTAGCTTTCATCTTTTACCGATCCGATACGCGTTATGATATGACTGAAGGCAATTTAGTTTCTTGTGTGTTATATATTGCTTCGAAAAGTCATTACTTGTAACTTTGCAATTTGGTAATTAAGAATAATGAAGACTGCACTGAGGAGTACACTTTAGCCTGTTCCCTGTGATCATTGATGTAAAGACAGAAATTTAATTTAATTTTTTATTTTGTATCATAAATTAGCAGGTAACTAATTTAATAGCTTCTTACGGTGATATTTGTTGATCAAAGCTTTATATTTTGACTACTTTTGTGGCTCAGCAGGCAAAGTTCCGATTGCGTCACAACAGGTTGCGGTTTCGATTCCCACCTACCAACACAACATTTTCTATATTTATAAAGTTGTAATTAAAAAAATCGATCTTTTGTATAATGTAAATAATAAGTATACCCATAACACAAGCCGTGTTTAGCTTGGGGCTAGATGAAGCTGTGTGAATTATCCAGTTATATTTCAATTTATATGAAATCAAAATACCACGCAAACTCGTATGCTCAAAGTATAACAACAATAAGTTCACAGACAGCCCTGGCCAAATGTTTGTCATTCACATGACACATCTGGTGCACATGGCTGTGTTTGTTTTTGATAGGAGACGCGAAATCGTTACATAAATATATCCAAGGATTTATTAAATTCAGATATCTAAGTTTCTGAACCCCGCATGGATAATATAAAGGACTTCTATTCAGTCATCTAGAACCCATAACACAAGCTTTGAGTAGCTTACTTTTGGGCTAGATGGTGGTGTGTGGATTGTCCAGCATTTATTTTTATTGTATTCTACCAAGTCTATTCTTTTAGTTTCAACTTTCAAGTATAAGCGATATATATTATGCTTCATAATATGTGCATTTTTACAAACTTTCGCGATCTGTTTTATCATAAAAGTACAGGATTTTGTAGGGTTCGTGTGGTAGGATTTACTTATATGGTTTGTATGATATTATTTAAGGCAATGGCAGCTGGGTAGCTGTATTGACAAATGTACTAACACGTTTACTACATAGACAACTAAGAATATTACCTATAAACAACCATCCTTCATGGGTGTCTTATAAACAATGATGATGATGAACCACTACATAGACCATCAAAATCACAATATATATTAAAAATGCAAAATAAACAGTTGGAAAAATTGATTTACATATTATGTCTGTTACTTTTCACGCCACAAGTGCTAAACGAATCCGGTGAAATTCTGAATGAAATACTGGCACAAATGTAGGTTTAGGACTGGTTTAACATAGAAAATTCGTGAGTGATACCGCAGGCAGAAACTAGTTTTTCATAATCATAGAGACCTGCAGAAAAAATCTCTATCATCAGCATTTCCTTCAATCCATTCAAAAGAACATTGCACAAGATAGAGCGCACTTGTGTTAGAAACCTCAAATATCATATCCGCAAATAAACCTGCGTTCCACTTCACGAATGTGGAAGTGAATCACGAGGAGCCTGTCATTCTAGCAGTAGGTTAGGTGGTTAATAATGGAGTAGATGCTAGTTGGCTTTGAAAGTATCTTTTAATTTTGTAGTCACTGAACCGATTTAACTGTTGGTATTGCTTTCATTATAATGATGTATCTCAATCACCACTACATAGTATAAAACAAAGTCGCTTTCTCTGTCCCTATGTCCCTTTGTATGCTTAAATCTTTAAAACTACGCAAGCGGATTTTGATTCGGTTTTTTTTAATAGATAGACTGATTCAAGGGGAAGGTTTATACGTATAATAAAACCGTGCGATGCCGGGGCGGGTCGCTAGTCTAAATATAATTCAGTAGCTCACTTCTTAGCTTGGATAAAACGAAGTTAATCATGCTGTCAAGAGATAATATTGGAATTAGTGAAATATTTTTTGCGATTAGCGGTGGTACCAATACAAACATATTATACTTTAAGTCTCTATAAGCCTATTAAAGATATAGGTTGATATCCAAGTACCTACAATGAAAGTAGAGATAACATGGGTTCAAAGTTGCTAATGCTATAATCATACATGTCGTTATCAAGGGATCTCCTGAGAAGAAAACTGACTTTATGAATGACCATAATCGAGTATACGAGACAATTGAATAGCCTCTCATCATGCAATCCCAAGGGTCTGACCCTATGCAAACTGATGAAAGTACCAATAATACACCTATAATAACGGTTCTTAATCGGTAAACTGCCTATTAGAAGTATAAATATCTAGCAACACGAAAAATTCTCGTTAGAAAGAAGGGCTTTCTAATTGTTCTATGTTCATGTCCCACAATGGGTCTATTGTCTCTCAATTGTGATGTTCTTCATTCCCTTTGAGTAGGCGTTGTATTTTTGACTTTACAATACATAGTAATGGCTGAAGACCTCCCACATCTTTATTATGGACCTATATCTTATTTCAATCTTTATTTGTTGATATTGTATTCATAGTTGGTATTTAGGTTAGTCGTCAAACTATGGTGGTCCTGAAATTAATAGATGGCTTTTATATAAATAGTTATTTAGATTTACTCAAGACGATGGTGATAAAACAATAGCTGTCTTCTTGGCGAGCATTAATTTCAGTTTTATTTTGACTGGGGATAGCACAAAATCAACGATACTTTCTTGGACATAGTGTTTCTTTTAAAATGGCAATTTTCAACTTTCATTCACTCTTTCCATTTCCAAGGTGATACATTATGTGTTGCGGTTTTATGGGAAATTACACACTTAGACATTTCATCTCAGGATTATGTCCGACGCAACGTAAAGGCTATTGTTGCCGTAATCCAAGGTATGATTCTATGATTGCTGTCTTAATGGAAGTGAGAGGAATTGTAGTTTTGACGATGTTTTGACGCCATTTTGTACCTAATTGTCAGGTAGGTATACTAGTATATGCATGTAAACGCACGTCTTAGAAATATGAATTTATTGATGAAAGTGAAATTTTGTTGTTTAAAAATGTATACCTCTAGGTCTTCAATCTTTATCAAAATTTGAACCCAAGATTTTGAGTTTAAAAGCCAGAACCGCACAAGATGCCTGCAGATAATTTAATATTCTTTTATCGCTCCGAACATCCCGCCATAACTCTTTTTAAGTACATAGTCGGCATTCGAATGCACAGTTTTGTTCTAAAAGCCTTAATTACTGCTAACCGTAAGCACGCTAGTGCACGCAAACATTTTCACGGTAAAGAAAGTTATGTGAATATACCAGTTGATTTGTTCCACTTATCATGTGAATAAGTGCCTTTCCATCTTAGACGTGCAGGTTTGAAAAGGCATATCACCTCTATTTTAGTGGATAGATGAAACAGATACTCGCTTTTTTGCCAATTAAAGATGCCAGCCGAAAATAAATACCAATGACTTTGTCAGAAAAAGCACATTCAAGGTAACACAAAAAGCATATCCCTCCACACAGTTAAATATTGAATTGGCTTTCTATATTGTTATTGTCTTATCTATATTGTTGTACAGGTGGTACGTAGGCCACCTTAGTAGCTATCGTATTATTGTGATACATTGTCACTTCTATTAAGACGTAAACTATCTTCTTCTTTCTCTATTGTTTGTTGCTTCTCGTGACATTTCTAATCAATCTCTTTCAATCAAACTCAGATTCTTTTCTTATATGTTGGTTGGCTATTTCATTTCTATTTTACATGTAATAAAGTTCTGCATCATCATCGTATTAGCCCACGACCACTGCTGGACAAAAGCCTCCCCTTACAACGCTACAAACTGCGGTCCTGAGTCGCCTCAATCCATCGGTTTGTTCTCATATAGACAGATCGACTGAGTGCTAACTAAACTTCCGCTTACCAAAGATTACTGCGTTAACGAATCGCAGGTAATATAACTGAGAATTATTTAATAATATACCAAATTTTATGTTTTTAATGGAATTACATCTAATAGTAATCCATTCAAAGTTGTCTGGGAGAGATTGCTCTTGAGCGACAAGACCGTCAATTGTTACTTATTCTGTTATTGTTTTTTTGTTAATCGTCTCTAAATTGATTGTGGAATAAGCATTTTCTATCCTCAGAATTAGTTTACTATTACTCTATCACTCTGTGTTACGTTTGTGTTGTAAATATATTTATACAACATTCAATCGTGTGAGTCAGTTTTACCAATTCAATCTACATATTTGTCGCTTTTACTAATGTAATGTTACCAAGATAACCCTTATCTATTTATGTTACCCGGCTAGAGTTTGTTTACATAAATCCACCCTAGCGTAGCGGTTATTAGGCTGGCCTGTGACAAGTTAATAGTTTCCTCTCCTTTTAGAATTGATTCATTCAATCGTGCTTCCTGCTCAAGTTAATTGTCCATCCCTTTTAGATTAACTTCTTTTAAGTTATTTACCTTTTGCTTCAAACCATTATTGAACATACTGAACGGAGCTCTGTTAATATCAATACAGTTATTGGTAATGTTTTTATATTAAATTGTTTTTGAGAAAAAATACTTTGTGTGCTACCTTAGCTGAAAACAGTTATTCGTTAGATGCCGTTGAAATTGCTGAAAATTACACACCTCGAGTTGTGGGTCACAAACGTGACGCGTCATAAATATCTTGAGATATCCGTCTCGATTGCAGGCACAGAATGCCCTTGAGGTCTGCAATAATATAGCACAGATTTAATAAAACCTCGGCTCGGAGAGAGTTACGATAAAGTGTTGGCTATATTTAGGTGGAAAACAGGCGGCCAGTAGCTGTGCATTGTTATGCGGTAGCCAAACAAATATTTTCAATTTGGCTAGAAAACACTTGTCTACGTTTTTTGTAGATCTTTACAATGTACAAGTACTTGATATTTGGACTTATAACCGTAGTTGTTGAAGATTTCCTGTAATCCATTTTAATGAATTAGGTTTTAGTAGATAGAGCCGATTCTGACGCTTGAGAGTATCTGAATCGGCTTTCAATATGTAACTAAGCCTCAGGCAGTGCAGTCATTACTTTGTTAGATTCAAGTGAAAACACTTGGAAATTCACGATGAAATTGCTAGTTACGGATTTACGGCATGACCATTCGCAGTCACCGTTACGCATAACGCACTTGACGATGCTATCGTATTTCACCGTTCCTTTACGAGCCTAGTTTATGGTTATAATGCAGTTTCTTATTAGCTAATAAGATGGGATCAGTTAATAATATTATTTTCTTTATCGTGGAATTTTCTTGCCTAAATATTTAATAAATTTATATTTATTGCTTTTATCGATTATTCCTTGAACTTAGTTTAACATAATGTCTTCTCACGTGGTTTTTAACATATTCATGTGATATGGCTTCATCTTAACTTGTCGAATTGATCGATTTCTCTCGTACCATCTTATATGCAATACTTTCTGATGAAGATATAAACGTTTTAATAACTCTTTCTCACGGCCATTTCTTTTTATGACATCTCTCCATCTGGTGTACTGGTCCATTATTTTGATCTTTTTATGTGTCGGTCGGTCGCATGCACTTCTTTATACAGATTGCGCACTCGTTCAGAAAATTGGTTACGATTGTAAACGTGACTATCGCAATCCATATGAAACGTATCGTCATTACAATTTCCATATGCCTGATTGAATCTTATTGTACGATTGATTTCGATTTGTAATCTTTTGATCGCCGTGCCTTTTTTGAATAAGGTGTTGTAGCTAACGGTTTTCTTGCTTGGCTTGTTGGGCTTGTGCTCAATTTATTGTTGCGAAACTTTAAAAGTATGATTTACTAACGGCTTCATTGTCACTAAGGCCATTTTGCCATTGTTTTCGCTAAACAACAATCGTTATCGGTCGTTCAAAGTACTGAAAATCTTATCTCGCTGTTTACACTGTCCAATTTATAAAACAGTACATCGGCGTATCTTGTTCATAATGTGACTTACTTATTCCACAACATAACGATCCCTGTTATGTCCCAACGAAGTGTCTTACAAGCCATTAAGAGACGTTAAAATGCTAAGCCTTATCTGGTTCACAATATGTTAGAAAGACAAATCGTCGGGCCCATTTCTGAGACCGTTGACTGTGAGACAGAACATGGGGTTTCTAGAGATTGTTTCCTATGATAATTCTATAGCCTGTGAAGTCTATAAACTAAAACTAGCCTTCGCCTCAAGCGTTGTTTGATGGACGATTGCACTCTCGAATTAGTCGTAAGTTGCGTCCAGGAACTGTCGATTGTATCGGAAACTGAATTTAATGCCATTGGTGTTCAATTGTTATGTATGGCTTAGTAATCAATTGAGCCGTGTGCATAAATCTTATTATTAGCATGGAAAAGCAACTTAATTGTCCCGATTCTTCTTTTATGTTTTTCACTTAATGTTGAATTTAATTAAAGGAACTTTTTATGGGTCTTACATAAATGGATGGATTATGACTTTTTAAAATTATGACATTATGGCTGTTTCAGATTTCATTATTTAAATGATACAAGATACTTAGTTAAGAAATCAGACATGAATCTGTTAATTAATGATGGTCTCTTAGTACCGTTGATTAATCTTTTGACAGATGATTCTCATGCCAAGTCTTATTAAGTTTATCGGATGAAGTTTGAATAGGTGAGATCCCCTCACAGTACAACACACCACTTATATTCCGTTAGCAAGCTTATTGGGAGCCGAGACTAGACAAACGTGGCTGTAAAATTGGTAGAGCCAAGAGTTTCAGCCGACGGTGTAGCACTGTAAGTGTAACTAATTAAAGCCCATACAATCTAACATTTCAATGGATCGTTATAATGAAACGTGTGGGATGCACTCGAGATTTGATCATACAACAAGTGCCTTCATTTTAAAATAGCGAGTAGACCCTTTGTTGTAATATGTAATGGAAATAAGAGAAAATCTGGTTCGAAATCTTAAAGCTTTCTTATAAGCCTTTATTTTCAGGTAAATAGGTTATGTACCGGATGAATAAAACACAAGCACTTGTAGATTTCTATCATTAATATAAAGATCCATAAATTGGTAAGCTTAATATGACAATTCTCTCAAAGGTTCATACACTTACAAGAGTTTTATTACCAGTAACTCCTGTATCAAATAGGTAAGGTATTAAACGTTTAACAAACAAAGACAAAAATACATAAGGAAAGTTATCCCATAAACTTTACTTGTTCTAGGTAACTAGACATACATAGAAATCTGATAAAAGACCACCTTTGCCTGTCTTCTTCCCATACTTATTTGTAAGCTATTGCAATATTGTTGGCAATTTTTTTATTCCTCAAGATTTAAGTTCCAAGCGCATACTGTTTCACACATACCTAGAATTTCAGAGATGATCTTAACTTTCTATCATTTATGATTTAAAATATATGAATCGTTTACTTGGTCGTCTGCTTTAATAAGGTAAAGCTTGGACCTTCAAATGTGAACGCTAGATGTTCTTGCGGTTGAACAGATTTTGATTGCAACAATTTACTTCAAAATCAAATTTCTGTTGTTTTTGCTTTATTCATTGGTGCTGAGATCTACGTACACCGAATAGCCTATTTCATTCACTAGACATTTTAGTACATCATCACTTTCTGCTTTATCTTCCTAAGACAAGTGTGTTATGATTCATAGGCTCATAAATAAATATAGTACATATACTATCCCTATAAATTAATTCATTATTCAGGCTTCCTTCCCACGTAGTCCCTGTCTTCTGTGTACATCATTAATTCACCTTTTGTGGGTCAGACAGAAGCCCTTTACTCGTTTCAACATCCTATGACTATCAAATGGTTCTACCTATGTTTGGCACCGACTCAGGGAGAAACGATATATAGCTGTAAAAACCATGAGGCGGGACTTAAATGTCAACATTTCGATTGTCATTTAATTAACCGACGAAATCATTCTTTGTAACGTTATCTTCTGTCGTATATCGTTCCTGATAGATCCAAATCGGTCTTAAGAATCGAGGCCCTTATGTATTAGCCTATTGGAGACCGACCATCCCACTTCCGTTGTTTTAATTAGAAATATTTCATGCGACAACTTGCGCTTGCGCCATGCTGGGTCAATAATGATGTGGTTAAATGGATGTTCTTTTATTGTTTTTATCTCGTTTAAAGCTAGAAAGACTGCGTTTTGTTTCGATTTGCCTGTTTTTGTTATTTTCAACGCTTTCTAAGTCAACAAATCCATTCATCATCAGAAACATTGGAGTCTACGGGGCTCCTTTGATTAGGAATGTTTTCTTTATTACTTGTGTCGGTTTCTAATGAAACCTAGTAGAAAGTTATTTATTGAAAAGACATTGAACACTATCGTATAATCTATTCTCTATAAAATCTAATCTATAATCTATAAAATACTGACATTGTCTACAAATTAGTCTTAAATAATATTTTTACGATGTCATCTTCGCTACAATCTTGTATCTCAATACCTCGTAAAGTAATTTGATATGCGTGTTCATTCATTTCAAAAGTCATTCAATTCATACGCATCCTTTGTAATATGAACCTGATTGTATTGATCGTATAACAAACAATACTGTCTTTCTTATTGTTTATTTTTAATTCTGGTTTATAATATATTTTTATTTAAGATCATCTTCAAGTTTTAGTCATTTGAACCTGATTACAGATAAGTTATTTGCTTTCAAATGTCTAAATGAAGACCTACCAAACTATGTAGGTACTAGGTACAATTGAATATTATGTTAGGACTTTATGACGTAAATGAGAGAACTATACGAACTTAGCTCTTGATAGCTCAATGCACAATGTTATGGTTTATGCCCTGAAACCGCATTAATTTTAACTAGAACTTGATTTAAGTAAAGACGCTTTCCTTTCTCTAAACTCTAAATAATATCAATGTTTGGGTCTTTTGGCTTTGTCCCTTTGTCAGTCAGTTTGGTAGATTTCATCTGATCTTACCATTGTGTTTATTACAGATCTTATCTTAAATCTTATCGATTGCATTGTTAAGTTAAAATCATTATTCTTTGTTTCAGGTAAGAACATTAAATATGATATCAACATTTTGGTCTTCGCAATATTAAAGGTAACGTTTCCGAGAGAGAGAGAGAGAGGTTGATTTTCGGTCTGAATCACATCTTATCAATGGTTTCTGATTCGTTTGTTACCTTCGGTCTTATCAACGGTTCGTTTGTTGGGAACATAGCTGTATAGTATCATCACCAGTTATAAATATTATCATATCGTTCTGAGGATACTAAATGTGAAGAACGTAAGGCATACTCGATATACCTGCATCGCTAAACAAACACATAAAGAACATTTACAATTTTGACTTTTACTCCTAAAACTTGCAATATTTTTGTCCGCATATAATTCCACGCTCTATAAAATAGCCATTCATAGACTCACACATTAGGGCTAATCGTACATCGCAGTTTCTATTATGCGCATTGTCGGAGGCTTCTACGGTAATGGGGGTAATGGATAAATAATTTTATGGTGTCATTCTGTTAGGATGTTCACTGACGTTAACTGTTTTGTTGTCATTCTCTTGGTCAGTGGCTTTGATTTTATTTCAATTCTACATTTCTTTTGAACAATCTTTATTTATTCTTCATCACTTCATAGTATAAAACAAAGTCGCTTTCTCTGTCCCTATGTCCCTATGTCTCTATGGCCCTATGTATGCTTAAATCATTAAAACTACGCAACGGATTTTGATGCGGTTTTTTAATAGATAGAGGGATTCAAGAGGAAGTTTTATACGTTATAATAAAACCGTGCGAAGCCGGGTCGGGTCGCTAGTTTGTCAATAAAGTGGACATCACTTATTGAACCAACCATTTGTGATGTGCATCAGCACCTTTATTGAATAAATAATGCCTGACCATTCGCGCATCATCAATTACAGTCCCAAACTATGTAATTTTTCTAAATAACTTGTAAACAGAACCTTACGTAATAATATTAAATCAATACGACCTTCTGCCACGATGTCTTCAATCAGTTTTTATAATTTGTTTGTATGCCAAACCTATCCTAACACTTTAATGCAATAATATTTTGAAATTATAAGTATGACAAATTAATTTACCTGTTCGTCAGTACTCAAGCACTGCTTACTTTGGGGATAGATGTGTGAAATGTCCAGCATTGTTTATTTGGTACACAATACCCTGCCCGGTTTAATTTCTCACGACAATAATAGTAAAACTTGCTAAATCTATCCAAATAATTTGCGAATTGAGCATCTATTGCTCGTGGGAGCGCTGTATTTATTTTGTTACAATGTAGTTACTTTTATTTGCAACGAAGGACATTGGTTAGATGCAAACTTTCAAAATTTATCAATCTAGGTACTGTTACTATGCAATGCAACCTACTTATATGTATTCTATGTATCAGCATAAGCCTTTCAATACCGAGTGAGCATGGAACGCGTTTTCATTGCTTCCAGACAACATTTTTTGGTCCAAATAAATCCGATCTCAGAATAAACTCGACTTTTCTGTCCACCAACTACCGTTCAAAAACGAATATTCACTATTCTTCGATATTCGAAGAACACATTTCACGAATGGAATCTGTCAGACAGTCCTTATAATTACCAGGCTATAGTGCGACTTTGTCTCGAAACTTTTACGGGCGAAATTTTCTGGTAAAGCATCGGATAGAACTTATAACCATTTAGAATCATCACAAGTCTTCGAAGTTTTTGAGAAACATTTTCGAGAAACCCTAGTTTTATTTATTGTTTATCTTAAGGTCAATGCAGTTTCATATTATAAAGATGTAGATCGATAGCTTCTATACTGGGCCAGGCTTTACAAACAAACAGTGGCATCTCTCCCACGATGAGGGGGAAGGAGGAAGAGGGAGGCGTGAGAAACAACAAGAAACAAGATCTTGTTGTTTTGTGGAGCTATGTTTCAGAATTAGATTTTGAGGTCTGTTTTAGTATCGCTTTTCTTAAGAATATTTGAAACTAAGTGATTAACTACTGATACCTAACTATTGATACTATTGATATTGATACTATTGATACCTAATGTTGCGCATAGGTCACTTTATCCTTAAAATTGAACTGTCTGTTTTTAGCTTGTTTTACCTTGCGATAGGTACTCATTTGGTAGCACTTTCTTAAATCACAGTTACAAATAATGTTTGGGTTTTGAATTGAATCTGGTCTCTATATTGTTGGTATTTTCACTCATCATCATCAGCCTATAGTCCTCTGCTGAACATAGGCCTCTCCTATCTTTTTATTTAAAAGTATCTGCTTTAAGACTTCTCCATTTGCAGCTATTAGTTTCTGCGTATTCTCGTAAACTTGAATATCTACTAAGAGCATTTTATGTCCTAAATAGGATTTAACAAAAACACCGCCTGTACTTTTATTTGCCTAATGAGGCGTAAACGTGTGGTCATGTGCTTGCTTGCGGAGAGAGTAAATCAGGGTTTTAAAGGTGTGTACTTTAAGCTTTTCAAAACTTGATTGATTTATTGAGACAAGTTGTTTATATACTCCTAAAGCTTGACTTTTAGCATAATATTCTCGTCACTTTCTTTCTAATCCCATGCTTTAACAACCATTAATTTTAACCATTACTTTTTTGGTTTAACTCTTATCAAGTCTGCGTGTGATTCTAAATTTGGTTTGCCCAAGGGTAGCTCTGGTATTTTCCCATGTCTTACGTGTTTTCTAACTAAACAAACACCCTTGTTAAACATACAACTGTTTACTAGTTCCCTTACAAAAAGGTCAGTAACATGCTAACGTGCTCAAACTTTGTTGATTTTAACTATACGACCAAACCTCTGATGTCTGGTCTATCCTATAAACCCGCAACGGAAGCTCTAACACGTGCCCGCTCCTTCCATATTTCCTCTCATTAAGACACTTTTACTGCCAACCTGACTCTCGACCATGCTACACTGTCATACAGATCAGTTCTATAAGGTATTTGTGAAAACTAAATACGGAACATTGTTACTGTTTTTTGAGACGATACATGGTGGTTGGTGACATGTTTGATTTATTCTTTGAAATAGATTCCTTCTTCGTTAGCAGCTACTTAATATAGCTGTATTAATTTACAAGGAACTGTAGGAAAAAATCATCTCAGAAACCTATTTGGATATAATTATGGTCGAGCTTCTTTATAAAAATTCTGGGTGGAGTTAATAAAAAATAAATATGGTATGAACACTAATTCCATTATATTTGTGGCTGACATGCATGACTGATAACAGTAATTATTGCATGGAGAAATCCTCTTAACAAATTGACTTTTTGATAGACTGGTTAACAACATAAAAGTTCTGGATAACAGTATCTGTCGCCCATGGCAAACTGATGACTTTAAGATGAAGGAAATGAAAGTGTCCATAAGAAATCACTATAAAAATGCCTTATTTGGCCTTCGGGTAGAAAGCACGTCATTTCGGAATTTGCGACTTCCAACATTTAGATCAGCAATTTTGCAATGTCATTTGATTTAATTTTATACCGGCTATCATAATTTTATTCTACGTGTAGAGATATCTTGCTTGGGTTGGATTGGTCTCTTGGCCGTATTTATTAAGCGAGTACTTGAAAACACTGGTTTTTTGTCTTTGATATCGCAATCAGCCGTCCGAATCGGTTTTCTATTTATCGATAATCACTTCATTCTTTGATAATTTAAGGTTCATTTTCAGTTTTTAGAAAGACGAATCTATCATCGTAATGGTTCATTTTCAGTTTGTATCATCGATATTTTTGTTTTTATTTGGTTAAGCTAATTTTTGTTATCCAATATACTTGAACATTTAACAACTTTACTACCGTCGTTCATAGCAGCTTTCACTGGTCAATTTAATTATATAATTGAACTAAATTATACAGTTTAGCGACTGATTTCCTTTAATAAAATTGAAAATATATCAAACATGCGATTGACTAAATCTAATACTTATGATGTAATTTAGGTCAAATGTTGCCATATGTAAAAATCGTGCTCACGATTTCCTTTAGTATGCAATTATTTATTTATTTTTTCGTTTTATCATTTCATTAGATTTACTGATAACTGAAGTAATGCATAAAACATAAAACCATTTCAAAATAACAAAACTATTAGAGGTTAAACCTAAGCGTATGTAATATTGCACTCTTTGAGGCCAAAAACTAGATACATAACAAAAAGATAAAATATCCAAAAGACAGACAAGACAACTAATAAATTGTGATTCCTAAATAAGTTAAACATAATTTCTGGACAATCCACACAGCATCCTCTAGCCCAAAACTGAACAGAACTAGTGTTATGGGTGTGTAATTTGATAACTGATATAAATTAACTTAATTAATACATTACATACACCTAGATTTATTTTTTATTATACATACATTGAAAGCCCCCATAACTCTGGCTATGTCGTTTAAATATTTGTCTAAGGCAGGAATCGAACAACTTCAAATTTCTTTATTTCCTTTGGACCTTACCGGATTCTTGGACACAGTAATGTAAAATTTACGCCCGAGTTCAAAATCACAACTTATATTTAAGTACGTCTCAAATCGTTTTTTTTTACAGTTTATAATGAAAATCCGTCAAACATGGCCTAACAAGGCTTAAAGTTGCAGAGTTGCATCTGATTATTCGAGAATGAGTAAAACCTTTTATTATCATAGAAAATTATAATCAAGGAATAGAAAAAATTACAACTAGTATACAATAGAAACCATTGAGCTTACTGCAGACGGTTGCAAACAGTCTAAATTCAAATTCAAATCATTTATTTCAGACAGTACCTACATACAATTATTATTTAGATACATAGTCCATATACTTAGTGAATTTTTTTACAATACAAGAAATAATAAATATTTAAACAAATACTTAGTAATAAATTAAATAAAAAATAATATTAAATAAACAAAAAAATAGCTCAATTCAATATTAGTAAAACTGAAGTTATAACTGTCAGAGAGAGAACGTTGAAATGAAAATGATATAAGAATTGAGAAAAGCTTTGCAAGTGCGTGACTTGCTTCTGACTTCTGACCTGCTTTTGAATTTGCCCTATTTTCACTGCCATGTTTTTGATGAAGTTTGATAAGCACGACATTGGTACAGCTTATTGGTGGTCCTCGCTGCTGTAACATATATAACTTTAACAATTACAAAAATATAGTTAGCGTATTCTGTATACGTAGTGTAAGATGCCCGTGTATATCTTAAGAATTGAATAAATTAGACTACACGAGTGAGAAAGAGCAGCCGCTTCTTTCTGTGCTTTGTCAACACTGTTGTTATGGCGGGTTTGCCATCTTTCCTTCGCTTTGAAGGCATGTTCAATTGTTCAGTAGTTTACTTATGATCGCTTAGGAGTTGTATAGATTGTTTAGGTATAAAGACCATGGGAGTTCTAATCCAAATCTAATAATAGAAAAACTTTGCAAGTCAAGACCAAGGCTGATTGAATCTCAGCTTCGCTTGTTTCCCGTGATTAAAGGCGGGTCAGCAACCTCAAATCAAAATGGCGGATCAGCGTTGCGATTCTTGAAATTGTTTTGTTTGATTTATCAATTGAAAATTTTCATTGTATTTATCTAAACAAACAGGTTGTTTCTTTCAACAAGTACTCAATATGCAATGCGATATGATGTTAATGATAGATCTTAAAACAATTGGAGGTATGGTACGGACATCAAAGGATCTATCCACTGAATTTAAATACAGTCTGATTTTGACAGACACTTTCCGATCAGACACTTTTTAATTTTCTTTCTAAGTTTCTTAGCAACAGAAAAAAAAAACATTTAAACACACAGGAAATTCCGATGAAGATATCAAAATAGTCTATGATTGCAACCCTGTTCTCAGTGATTGCAACAATAGTCGATACAAAACTAGAAACGGCATTGTTATGTAACAGTAACTATAGTTCTCGTATTGATTTACCATAAATGCACAAGAAATCTGAAAAACAAATACGTGTAACAGGAAACAAAAGTCATTTTATCGATAACAATCCTGTACTAACAAATTATTGCGACTTTCTACGAGGGTGACCGGGGATTATACAGGCTGCCCCAAAATAAAGTTGATTTTGTTTATTTTGTTCAGCACATAAAAAAGTATTATTATTCATCATCATTATTAATATTAAGTCATATTGAGAGAATTTGTGAGACTGAGTTGTATATTTTAGGTACGTATTAAGCTTCCTAAAACCATTTCAAGTACGATAACTTTTAAAGAGTTTGTCGGCTTTGCTTGAAGTCTGGTTTGATATTTAACTTACGATGTATGTATGTATTCCTTGCTCATGTAAAGCGCAATACTTTAATTATTTAATGAGTATAATAATAATAATAACCCTAGTCACCGGCTGCTTGAGCATAGTCTCGCGGCCGGTGATCCACCTTTTCGATATTTTTTTACTGTAGAATAGTTTTATAATATTTAAGTACTTTCTATAGTAAAAAATGTATTTTTGAACGAGAACGAAAATGAATGAGGTAAGTATAATAATATAAAAACTCATTTATTATCTGTTCACAAAAGGTCATCTTACATTATATGAGTATCGAATTTGCATGAATAATCTGAGTCGTTACTTTTTAACCATGTGATGCATCAATCTCTGAGAAAGCGTACGATTTCTGGGTCGCCCTTTAGTCAAACACTGTAGGCATAGAATAAATAAAGGTAAAGATTTTCAGACAACAGGGTGTGGGGCCAATGACCTCACTTACCTAATGAAACTTGATAACACGAAATTATGACCTAATTTTTCTGCTATCGGCGTCGTAAATTCACAGGATCGCTGTGGTAAATTAGATTTGTGTCTCGGCGAATCCATCCACACCTGTAAGTTTTTTGAGATACATTAGCTGTATATTTCCGTTGAATGTTTTGAAAAGAAATGTAGCGTAATAATTTCCCTAGATCCTTAGTCAAGCAAAGTTTTCATTCTTACAAACCGATACCTTTAATATTTTTAATAGTACGTGCATTACCTATGACTTTTGTTTGTCCTCAATCACATGATTTACCTCCAACTTTTTATATATTTTTACTTTTTATTAGTAGGAACGTTTCTGATGATCACACCTCATTATAATATTGCTTTTGTGAGAAACCGTCATTCATAATATCAGATCAAAATACCACTTTTTCAATCAATACGCTAAAACTTATCATGAGCGGTCGATGACCGCCAAACTACATTTCCATAGTCTCTATAGAGAGACGCTATAGGTACTATAAATGAGCAATCGAAAGCAATAAGGGTACATGTGAATGTTTTATTGTTCGGGCGTACCCTCGTAGTCGGCGTAGCTTGTCACGCAACCCCCACCCACGTGCCTTGGTTGTACTCTATACTTATATGTTAATAACACCTTTGACAGGGGTTGCTATAGGTTTTTCGTTTGCTAGGAATGCTACGAAATGCTCTACTTCAATGTCTTTAGGTGATAATGGTAGCACATGAATGCTTAGTTTTTCTAAAACAAATTAAGTCTCTTTAAATGGTATTTTAGAATTTGACAAGTTGACCCTTGTTGCCTTATGGTTTTATGTTATCTTGATATGTTTTAATTTGGTATTGAAGTCTTATTGTCAATTTAGGTACTTAGTTGTCATGGAATCGCATGGAATAGTCGTAACAAAGATTATTGTATGTATAAGTAAAGTACCTACACATTATTTGTTTACGAACAGCTGTCGACAGCAAATAGTTATGGTGCAGTGCTGTTTATTTTGACATTGAGACAGTTATTTATTCCTTAATAGAGATAAAGCCGATTAGAAAATAAATAATTGTAAAACTGTTACAGAAACAAATTTTAATAATTAATTATCTTTTCTAAGCCATTAAAAGCCAGTTGAACCTTTGCTAAAATGAAATAAAAATCTGGAAAAAATTATACTAAGGTACCTCTGGAAATATTATCCACTAAAAATATCCATTAATGAATACCTAAGTTAGCTATAAGCATCTGTTAGGCTGGTAGGAAACGACTTCCGTGCAAATCAAGGAGATTTTCAAAAGCCTACTCCAGGAACTAAACAGCGGGGTCAGGGTTCACGGCAGGTCATTGCTTGGAAAGGTAGGTCGTGCGTGGGTGTAATGTAATGTAAACCTTAAAGATAAGATCTAAAGGAGCGAAGATGGATTGATGAAAACGGCATATTTTTATGATAAACTAGTATCTGCCCATGGCTTCGCCACGTGTTGTTTCTATGGAAACGTCTCAAGGCTATTTATGGGATGAAAAGTAGTATGTTTTATTCCAAGGCTAGAACTAAATCTATTCAAAATTTCATTCCGATATTTTTAGTAGTTGTTGCGTTAAAGCACAAACATCCATAGAACTTTCGCGTTTATAATATTAGTTAGGAAGGATGGACTTAGCAAAAGTGATGATAAAAATATTACAAAGTACAAACAGGTCTTGTAAGATTTAACAGTATCCCAATTACTACATACAGTCAAAATAAAAATAGAGCACGTAAAAATGTTAAACGTGTAGTGGTCAATAGTGGCCGTAATAATTATACACGAAATAGCTTGATAGATGAACACATGCCTACCGGGTACAATTAGCCACAACAGTAATTATCTCCAAAAAAGACGTTGTTTTTGCAACCGTGAAAGGAGATGCGAGTTTATTTATAATAACTAGTTATTAACTCTAATTAGCAACCAGGTGATTACAAAGAGACGCGAAGCAAATAATTGTACAAGGAGTAATAATTACATTATTTATTAGAATTAGTAATATTGCGTGCCCTAGAACTATAAATGAAAAGTCATCGTAAAAACTAAACCCCCTAGGTCATTCACCCCAACCTTTTCAACCTAGTAACGACAAACTGTTTCATTGAACTGGAGTAACTATAGCTGATGATTTAATAGATGTTTAAGATAATATAGTGAACTCTAAAACTTGGTAACTTAGGTTCAGTATGAGTTAATTTACGAGTATCATAAATCCACACATTACTGTTTACTGTAATTAGAATGCTGAGGGTTTCTTTGTTCTTTTCAAGGGGTTCATTTATCATTTTGAAACAATGTGGCTTAAATAAGATGTCATTCTGAAGATTGTATTTTATGGTGTTCTTGCATAATTCCTATTGGTTATTGCCAATACTGATCTTACCTTTTCGAAATTTTCATTCCATGTTGTACATCTACCTATATAGTCTCTAATTTTAAGATCAGTTGGGAAATTGTCCTTGTGGGTCACTATTATTTCGATGTGCCCATTTAGACTTTTCCTCGATGGAGTCAAAGCTTTTTTTCAACGTTGGCCTTTAACTCCCTGAACTTGCTTGTTTGCACCAGTCTAAGCCATGAAAAGTTGGAAATAGACAATGTTTACTGTGTGCTTCGTGGAAAGGAAACTATACCTCCATTAGTGTTTCCTTTTGAGAACAGGCGACGTAGATCACTCAAATTCCATTTTGAGGAAATACAGATTTAGATCAGATGTTAGGAAAATTTTGTGACACTCTGTTTCTTAAGATTTAGTTAGGCCACCGTTTGTATTTTTACAGCCTGAATGTCCTTCAAGAACAACATTTAGCACTGCATAGGCTATTGTACTGTACACCCTTATTGTAAATACTTGATTAAAATATTGCATTTAGCACTGCATGCATAGGCTATTGCACTGTACACCATTATTGCAAATACTTGATTAAAATATTGCATTTAGCACTGCATAGGCTATTATACTGTACACCCTTATTGCAAATACTTGATTAAAATATTACATTTAGCACTGCATAGGTTATTGTACTGTACACCTGTTTTGCAAATACGTGACTAAAATATTGCGTAATAAATAAGTTTAAGATCGCACTTAGCTTAAAGAAATTATGAACGTCTGTAATCCTTACGAATGAAGGTTATTTCAGTTTTATATATCGCTCTATCAAGAGCAACATACTCGTGCAATCTTTACTTATCTTTTTACAACGTTGCAAAGATTTACATCATAATTGATTACTGACAATATACTTCGCTGAACGCTGAATGGTTTGGTTTTGCTAACTTTATGCATTGATTTACAATAACTTGCAGTGGCAAGTATACAATTTTTGAAGTAGAGTATCTTCAATTTGGGATAGTCCTTTTTATTTTAAAAAGGTTAATCTATTCTGAAACCTGGCGACACTTGTAATAATAACTGACCCGTTTTCCGCAACAGCAGGATGCAAGCGTTACTATTTTCAGTTGTATCTTAGTCATTGTTATATTCACCGGGTGAGTAATTTAGTTGTAAACATTTATCGTGGTTTAGTGCTTGCTGATTGGCCTGTTTTGAGTCTAAGAATTGTTTGAGTAGCTCAGACAGTTTTTAATTTATTTTACTAACGACCACCTTGAAAAGATTCATTCGTAATAAATTTGAATATCTCATAATTTTTGTGTAATTTTATATTTGTTTTATTTAAGAGTTAAGTAACTCAAATAAAAATCTAGCATCAAAGATGCACATCTATATATTAGTATCTATTCATCTGTAATCTGTATATTTAGAAACTGTTTGAAACCCTCTGTTTTACTAAAGCCATTTCGCACAGTGAATAAGTGTTCCTGCAAAATGAACTTCAGAAGGATACAAGTTTACTTGTTCTGCTCATTTTAGATGCAAAACAGGTTTCTCTACCCAAACAAAAGATCACACAACCTGCCTCACGCCACAGTCCGCGAAACTCTAAAATATACATTAGTTAATGGATGCAGGTGAGCTTGTCCGACGATTTCCTGCCTTTGTTCAGCATCTAAGCGAATCTTTCTTGCGAGAAGTTTGATGAATTTTGTGAATACGTGACTCGGCTCAGGCTTCCTACAGAGTTTCAATCACGTGAGTTGAGTACTGTCAACCGTTGTTTCATACGTCTTTATACGATTTCCGATAGAAGGTATAGCTGAGCGAAGATTATACAGGTATTTCTGATGGAAGTAAACCATTTACTGAGATATAACATCTACTCTGCTATAAGCGTCAGTGTTGTGTCATATTCTTATGCCCAGAATTTGTGACGTTATAAATAAATCATTGATACTAACAGTTTGGCTGTGTATTTATCGGAAATTTAACCAAACCGCATATCAAAGTGAAGATCTTCAAATATTTGATTATAATTGCTGTTTCAATAACAAGTTACTATTTTTAAGCCCTATTACCAGGCAGTCAATCATACAAACCATGTATAACGCAACGACGACCTTCGTTAGTATCACTTTCCTACTTATTCTGTGATACATCGTTTGTGATAATTATCATTCAGTTTTAACGTGTTAATTGCTTGTTATGTGTGATTTATTTGACCTTTGATTTATTTAACTGCCTGTGAAGTTATTTAAATAGGAAGTTAAGGCTGAAAGTTTAGGGTTATGCCTAGTTCTATGGATTTATCTTCCTCTTGCTGTGCTACTATATTTTATGCTTGATCTTGATTAGGAAAATTATAAAATTCGTTTTTTGGACTTATGATGCTTTATGCTCAAAGTAATATTTTTATCAGTCCTTGTCTAGATAATTAATCAATCAAGCAACTGATATTATAATAGTCATTGTGTTGTGTGGCTTAGTACGCCAAGATACTTTTTCCGATCAATAAGTGCATTTTATCGAGCGTCTGTTCTCTGTTTATCACTTTATCAGATACCGATTTATCAGTCACTGAGGGATTTGATAGTGTCATGCAAACATACATCGACCCCGTTTCGACATGTTTTCACCATATTTGCTAGAGTCTAGTAGCTAGATCGAGGGCATACGATTTGCAAGGATACATGGCTTGACACGGTTTTTCTTATGTTTTTATTTTATCGTTGGTCAAATTTATTAATCAGTTTTTCATATTTGTTTTTTTTTGTCTTTTCTCTCTCATATTCCAAGCGTTTAATGTTTTCAGAAGAATTTGCAAACTAGTTACCTATGCATGAGGCCTAATGATATACCTACAAAATCTCGCTTCTTTATCAATCACATATTTAAAATATAACTGAAAGTGTGGTCTAGCTTATGCAATAATTTAGAGTTTTGATACTAGTGTAAATATAGAATCAAAACTATTGAGTCGTGGGAGGCACCACATGTGGCACTGAATGTTATTTTATTACCACCAAAAACGGAGGTCATTTGCAACGGTTTTACTAATTTTAGGGTTGGTGTTGACGACATTTTTTATGACTGTTTGTTATTAAGTCGCACTAACTTTTTGTTGCTTAATTACTTTTAGTAATATTCTTCATTTTTTGTCCACACTTAATGCAATTACGTAAACGTTTTATTTTGGTGAAATCTTAATCTTAACCAAGTTATTAGTTAAACCTGCATTTGAATTGTAATCTATAACTTTGATTAATTATTTTATTCTTTGTTTACAGGTAAGAGAACCCATGAAATCTGTCTGCTGTTTCGTAAGGTACTTTAGATTAATCATCTTCGCTTACTCAACATTAAGTTCCCAGAACCAATTCCTTTATTCTTGTATAATAACACTCAGCAAAGTGCCAGAAAGATCAAAAGATATGTTTAATAACCGTAATATCAGACCCTATGACTTCAGGTTAAGGTATGTTTCATAAGGTGAGGGTTAAAGTCACTGATTTTACCGTGATATGAACAAAAGTTATTTCTAGTGTCACGTATCCAATTACGGGTGTAATGAATTGAATCAGCCTCCAGTCAGCACGGTTTATATAATCTTGGGTTACCGTACGGGTCGTGACGTCACCACATCTCCTTAACGTTTCCGGTGCGTTTGTCACGGGCAGTCTCTTCCTTTTTATTGTGTTATTTGTTTATTTTGTTGCTATTTATGTGTTTGTTTGTGTCATGCGTGTCTACTAGAATCATGATGTAACTTACGACCAAGTTCACTAATGTAACGTTTTTTGTCACTCAAGAGTTTTATTGTAATTTATTGATCAATTCATTACATTTGATGAGCATTTCATCTATGTACTTGAAGTTTACATCAAACATTACCCGCTTAACTAATCAGACATAATGTATCACAAACATTGTAAAAGATCTGGTAATCATAAGATTTCTCAAATCGCTAAATTATGAGACATAATTTTTTGATTGCCATAATGATAATGTATATCCATCAAGTTTTAGTTCACGATTTAAAATGACATTCATTTTCACTGAAAGTGTAGATCGTAAATTAAAGGGTCATGTTAATGATTTTATTCAGAAAGTTAATCATTAGTTTTGTTGAAAAGACGAAAACGTACTCGTTAATGAACAGTCTAAGGGCAAGGCATTATTTATAAAAAATAAAAATAGGAGTGGGAAGAGAAATGGATAGATAGCAGAGATGTGTTCATTGAAAAATAGTAAGAGCTAAAACTAAAACAAATGCTAAAGTAACAGCAGTTTCTCCAAAGTCTTGACTAATCAAACAGAGGCGCCTATGGCAAGTCATTAATTAAAGTAAATGAACAAATTAAATAATTACACTATCATGACAGCTCTCATAAATTATAAAGAACAGTTCCACCTGATACAAATCGTCGCCTGAAGCAAAATGTTCTCCATTTTAACCACTGTCCAAGTGTCCACTAAACACTGCAGGGTCTAAATACATTATCTCTGAAAGTATAAACTCTACTGATTTTCCGCATCATTCATCGTCTGAATATGAACACTTGATATAACCCATGGAAATAATACAAAAACTGTCATAAATTTGGTGCTATTATTTGCAAACTACTTTTAAGTCGCGTAGATGAAGATTTAGTTTTAAAATGGCAACCTGTTTCGTGCTTGTCTGGTAAGAACTACTTTGATCAATAAAGGCCAAAGCGGGACATCGCGAGTCGCTCATTATCAATTCCATGTGTTTCGTAGATTCTATATCCTATATATCCTTATGGATCGATGCAAACTGTCAGGTTCGGTGTAAATCTCAGCGTCTCATATCATCCCATCCGGTTAAAAACCAATCTTTATCCACGGGAGTTTTACTGCTATTTAGTTGACATCATGCTTTGAAATCTACGTAGCTCGTCAGTCACTATTTGCTTGTCAATTCGCAATTAGACTTCAATGGTCTTATTACAATTTATGAATTAAAATAATCATAGTCATTGACTCGGTGAAAGTTTTGGTTCATTATCTTAGTTTGCAGCTGGTAGGATTGTAGTTTTATGCTCCTAATTATGATTGAGTAGCTTTATATTGCTCTTAATTACGGATGTTGTGCTTTTAGATAACTTTATGGATTATTTATGTACTTGGAGTGTAATTTTATAGGTATGTACTTTAGTATAAATACTTGTCTAGTGTTTTGTCTTACTACGGAAAATACACAACCAATATAAAAGGAATCTAATGTTTATGCAAACGTAGTATAGGACGCCCTCCGGCCCACTGGGATGACATCTGATAGATGCCGGCTGCGGTAAGCTGATGATTACAGAACGCTATAGCTCATATTAGGGGAAGGTTATGTCCAGCTGTGGTATAGAAAAGCTGATAAAATTAATATTTATCATGTCGAAAGTCATCATTATTGCTTGCGAATTTTTGTACATACTTTGTTAAATTTTTACTGGTCAGTTTCCTTTTATTTTATACAAACATTCTATTTAATACAAATAAGATACATTTAAAATTAATACATGTACAATTTAAACCTGCTGTAGGTTCGTTATTTATTTAAATAATTGCATACTCCATAGAAAATTACTTATTTTTATTGTAATAGTTCCTTCTGACGAAATATTTACTAATAAACTTAGTCCATAAGCATGTGATCCTTTCAAAGACTTGACAAAAAAGTTGTGTTCACATTTATGTAGTGCAATATTATTTTATTGATGAATGCATATAATTAGCTCTCTGTGTCTATTTTAAATTCTATTGTAATATGTTAAGCTAATTGCAATACGAATTAAATAAATAAGACTATAAGATTTATAAATAACCCAGTAAGTTACAACACATTGACGAAATCGATACCAATTGCAACAGTAAAGTACCAATAGGCACAAAAACGATCAAAACATTCACGACTGCAATCACTGATACAGATCAAACTCCATTATCAATAAATACATCTCTAAAAACAATAGGCACACTCTAAGTGGTAGATGACCCTTTAGATAGCGGGTTTCCGTTCCCAATTCTAGATGAGAGAGAAATTGTATCTACTCTAATTATTACTTAAGATTGTACGTCCGTCAGTGAAGACAGAATGTGGGTAAATGGGTACAGTACAGAGGTAAAGTGAGAAATATAAATAAACTAGCGACCCACCCCGGCTTCGCACGGTTTTATTATACGTATAAACCTTCTTGAATCACTCTATCTATTAAAAAAAACCGCATCAAAATCCGTTGCGTAGTTTTAAAGATTTAAGCAGTCAAAGGGAAAATGGGAGAGCAAAAGCGACTTTGTTTTATACTATGTAGTGATAATGTAGGACAATGTAGACGACATCATCTGGCACTAAAGGAAGCGGTACTAGTTAACAGAAATACTTAATACATTTAGATTTTACATAGAAAAACATCCAGAACAAATATTTGAGATCATACAAAAACATTTGTCCAATCAAACCCGAATTGTATCACTCAAATAGCAACCGATACCTGAGAATCGATAATTGAGCTAGCATTTAACAGAAACGAAGATGTTTATACCCTCTGATTCTTAAAATTATTTATCTTTCGTTCTACGGAATGTTAAATGATTTTACTTTATAACTTTATGATAGAGATGCAGTTAATCACATACCGATCAAATTAACTAATTGCATTGAAGAACAGCTTAAAATACAATCTAATCTATACGATATAATTATTTACCACCGAAACCAATGGTTATAACTTTAATTGATGCTACTTCATAGATTCTATTTATTTTGATTGACCACTATTGAAGATCATTTATTTAAATTTACACTTTGATAATTTTGCAACTTCCTTTCGATATCGATCCACCTTCTTTATGAGTGTGGCACTGTTGAGCAAAGGCTTAAATCTATTGCTACTGGGTATTAATGTTCAATCAAATTAGTATTCCAAACTTATATAAGTATATCTTAATTTATCAAATCAACAGCAATTCTATTGATGTGGTAGCAAACGAACATCCATGATTTGATTTGATAGACTATCGTGAGAGTTAGCGTCTCGTGTTTGCATCGGTCTCTGATGAAACTATTGTGGATGTTTCGAAAAATCTTGTGGAAACCACATTAAAAGGTATTGAAGTATTAAAAGGTATTTTAATAGCTTTATTTCTATAAAGTTCACTGTGGTTCCATAAAATGTAAAGTCTAGTGTGGTTTATAAAATCTCCCACGCATTGAGATTGACCTAATTTTTATTACGTGTTGAAAACATGTGTCGATTTTAACTTGACCGTTATTTTCAGTTACATTATCGAAGAGGTTTTTGTGTAATAGGTCGAACATTGATTTATGTTTTGTGAATAGAGTTGGTAATTCGTATTGAATATCATCGTGTTTTTATCTGTTATTACCTAGATACTGTACTTACTTCATTCTGTTTGTCATTTTGTTTCTATTTCTGTTTATCTTCTTGTGCACCTTACAGCAGACTTTGATTTCATAGTTTATTTTTGGAACTGTGAAGTCGCATTGGTAATGTAAAGTTTAAAGATACTTATTACCTACTTAATTTGTTTCCCTAAGACGAGTTCTCTTAATTTTGTTTTCAATTTAAGTGTTCTGACTTTGTAGTGCCGAGGTCATAAACTCAGCCTGTTAATAATACTTTACACATTCGGGTCAAACATTTGAATGACATAAAACGGCCTACGACAATGTTTTTCGCAACTAGCAACATTCGTTATACGAGTATAAAGCCCACATCAATCCATTTAGTTAAAAACTTTCAATAAACAAGACCAGTAAAACCACGTTTAACGCAATCAGTCTATATTAAATATTACCAATATACAACAACAAATTGCCTGTATTCTATGACTTATTGTAAAAAGTAGGGCATTCTATAAATTATACAGTGCGTGAGCACATTCTTTTTAAGGCCCAAGGTCGCTGGAAGTGGTCCAGATATTTTTATTGTGGCTCATCAGCCTAAGACCTGTTATTAGATGAGCGATTTGAAGGGCTTTGTCTGTTGCTAAATCTAGTAGACTTTTTAAAATTTTAGTGTAATGTGATAATATCTTGATCATGGGAAGCTCTGGCATTCATTGGGGGAGTCCTATGTCAAATAGTTGATAATTAGAATGAGCATGATGATGATGTCCTGTTTTCTTTGAAAGACTTGCTTTTATTGAAGGCTTTTTTCTAAAATCTATTTTGTGAGCTTGCAAAGAACAAATCTTGATTGCATCGGGTTCATACATCATGATGCTACCTGGATTATTCTAACCACAGTACGAACTAAACTTCTACAACCAGGTAAAGTTTCCCAATGAGCTTTCTCAGACCATGATAGATCACCGACATTATTGCGAGATCATGTCGATCATTGCATAAGTTTATAAGATATATAATGTATGCTCGATGATCCATCATCATCAAACTCTATGATTCCAGCATCGAGGGTCAAACGGACAAACGTCCATTTCGTGTCTTGTCTATATCGTAAATACGCTGTCTCGTCTATATTTATCTTGGGCTTTCTATGAAAGTTTATAGTCATTGAAATAATGTGCGATCGGTAAATCCAATCAGAGCTGAAGAAAATAAAGCTCATGTTGTACATGTCTAGTTCAAAGTTCAATTTAAATCGATAGTATTGTCGATCTTGTCTTTGATAAAGTTATTTTGCAGTTCTGCCTAATGTCCCGAATTACGATAATAATCAAAATTTGATTGGGCTAGCAATATTGAACATTGAAACAACTTATTCTTTCGAGTGCAGTTGTAGGTAGGTACCTAAGAAAGTAATGTTAGTTGATTAACATTTTCACAATACTTATGTGTGTCAGCTGTATAGTTACTAATATTCGTTGAAGCAAAGGAATTTGCGTTAACGTAACATCATACAATTCAACTTTATCGGCAACGAAATCACCGCTCAGCAAATTAATGATCAACATACCAATTCTTAAATCAATTAAGCCTCTTATTTCTTAAGTCTTAACATAGGTACTTAACCTATGCCCTTTACTAAGATATCATTAAGCTGTCTCATTTAAGGCGAAATGAAAAATTAAGATTCACTTTCACTTTGAAATCACTTACTCTGCATGTTATGAGTTAATGATTATTTAATATTTGATTTATTGATTGATTGAAATTAAAAAGATTTGCAATATCCTGTGTTATGTCAGATTATGTCAGTGGTTTTGTAAAATGTTTCACCTTAGGTCATGTCTGTGATGTTTGTTGTATATCTACTATTGACAGATTGTTAGATAATGGAGCCCCAAAAGCATAAGCCACTTGTGCACTTCTACCTACTTATTAATTGTTACAACATGAAGTAAAAAGTCTACTCATTTTTTTATACTTGACTCGGATCTTTTGTACAACTGAGAATTTGAGTTTAGTTTTAGATAATTTAACTTCTGAACTAACATATAATATGTTATGTGAGTACTAGCGACCCGCCCCGGCGTCGCGCGGGTGCATTATAAATATAAATATAAACATTCTTTTTTGAATCACTACTTCTTTTAAAAAAAACTGCGCCAAAATCCGTTGTGTAAGTAGTTTTCAAGATATGCATCCCTATTTTTCCTTAGATGTTTAAAAGTACTTAACAGACAGCGAGAAGCGACTTTGTTATATACTATGTATGTAGTGATACATAAATCTTAAAATCTTACAATCTTACCTAGTATTTTTATAAAAACTTTAACATGATCGTGCGTATCCGTCTGGGTACCTATTACCTACTTTTACTTTTGTATAAAGTCCAAAATACATTAAAAATACTTTTAAGTACTCAAAGTGAACCATTAAATACTATTAAAAATGAAAGTTTGAAACACATGAATGCAATTAATGTTATTTTCAAAATATAATTGTGTAATTGCATAATTTGATTTTAAATACTAGCTGAAGTCACGATGACCTCAGACAGAAAACAAATTATTTTTGTTACAAAAAGTTTGGTAAAAAATCGCGGCCATTTTTTCTCAGCAACGACCTCTGTCGATTGAACAAAGGAGGTTTGGGCGAATCACGCACTCTTTTGTCTAATTCCAGCAAAGTTTGATCTCAATGTCAGGGCAATAAGGTTTGTTTTTATTGTTGTTTGTAAGTTGTAGTGTTCCTTGTTCTTACAAGATGATGAATGATGGACTGACCTTCTGTTTCTATTCTACATACGATACAATTTGTATTGTTTGATAAGATTTGGTCAAATTTTTGCACCATTTTTTGACGTTTAGGAAATATTTGTGGTAACTAAGTAGTAATGGGTGCCTAGATAGTGTCATTTTAAGTACGTTCTACATAGTTAATCATTGTTTTTTGTCTTTTTAACCAAAAAAGCAGTATATCTCTTACTAATATTTGAAAGGCGCTACTTGGGTACCATGGTCTACACAAATCAAGAGAATCATCAGAAACATAACACAGAAACACTTCCTTTTTCAAATTTATTTTTGAATGTCGGGTAAAAACAATGCACGGCTCTTCACTTCGGACGCCTAAAGAGCAACACTGTTCAATAACTCGTGAACTTAGAAAATAAAATTACTGTGGCTAAAGTTATCGAAAGTGTCGGAGTTTTCGTGCACAATAAGGGTTAACCTGGAACATTTTGTGATTAAAAATTCTCGGCTAATACTAGTGTTAAATTCAGTGTAATTAAACTCTAACATCGTTTACTGTGTTAGTAAACCCACCCGCAAGTCCAGAACAAAAAGAAACCGAACGTTCGCTCGATACGCGTAAGCGACACAATATACACGGCGCTTACGACGTTCTTCTCGCGAGGTTTGCTGCAATACTTTGTCTACAGCGCTGGGCCTTTATTAATGTGCTGAACTATCAGCTCTGGCTAAAAGTACTTTGTTGCTGTGCAAAATGAAGTGTGCTGGCTGCACGAAATCCGCGAAGGAAGTAAACTCGATTAAATGCGCGAATTCGTCGTGCGGTAGATGTTACTGCTTTGCGTGTATTAACATCACCTCAATAGCGACTGAGCGGAAAAAGAACTGGAAGTGCTCGGAGTGTTCAGCGTCGGTTAAAAAAGGAGGCGACAACTCACTTAATCCCGCAAGCCCTGGTTTCACACAGAACGTAACGCTTCGCAAGAAATCTGAGGAGATTACGCCAAGCGACCAGACTGGATCTGACATCAAGGATTTGACCCTTGAATTGCGAAACCTAACTAAGCAGTTTGCATCACTCAGTTCAAAATTGGAAGAAGTAACGGAGTCTCTCTCTAACTGCCACGTCCGTATGGACCAGATCGTTGACTCGCTTCAGGCTACCGACGCTCGTGTAAAGCGACTGGAGCAACGAGATCAGGAAGTTATTAGCCTAAAATCGTCGGTGCTAGACCTTCAAACCGAACTAAATCTACAAGCTCAAAGTAGACTTCGCAACGAAATCGAGATTGCTGGCATTCCAGAGATCCAAAAGGAAGACTTGCAACACACCGTGTTACTTGCTGCCACTAAACTAGGTATTGACTTGGAGAAGGGTGACTTAGACTTCATCACCCGTGTGGGTGCCCGCCTGTCACCATTAGCTACTGGTTCCCCAACACTGTCCAATAAAACACCAAGACCTGTCGTGGTGCGTTTTCTACGCCGTACGAAGCGTGACCAGATATTAAGGGCCTCAAAGTCCCACCGCAACATCAAGACCTCAGATTTGGAGCTGCCCGGTGAACCTTCCAGAGTCTTCATTAACGAACGTCTCACAAAGCAGAATCGTGCCTTATTTTGGGACGCTAGATCTCGTGCAAAGAATTTAGGCTGGTTTTGCTGGGTCAACCAAGGGACGATCTGCGTGCGAGAGAGCGAGGGTAAACCGGCCCAGACTATTCGTTCTCCCGGTGACTTGGATCGGTTGCTGCCCTTGGCTAGTGCCGTCCCTCCGGTTCCCGTCATTATTCCGGCATAGTATCATTTTAACATCTATAGTAGTTTGTCTTACCTACAACAGTTTAAGATTAGAAAGTTATAACTTAAGTCAATGCTGTCACCTAATGAAATTAGTCAGGATTTAGAGTCTTTTAAGATCACTTGTCACAGTCTAAATGACATAGATAACTGTAAAAACACCTTCACTGCTAAACATAATTTTAAAGTTCTAGCCTTAAATATTAGAAGTATTCACAAAAACTTTAATACCTTTCTTGTCGCATTCTCCCGCCTCCAGGTGTCGATTGATGTAGTTGTGTTATCAGAATGCTGGTTACGTGATGATGCAGCTGTCCCGTCATTGTCAGGCTATAACAGCTACAGTACTATTCGTCATAGGAATCAAAATAGCGGTGTGGTAATTTATGTCAAGAATTCCTGGAATGTCTTTTTGTCGGAACCAGATATAGATGATGCAGACTGTCTTTTTGTAAAAATCCCCAATGTGGTTTGCATCCTTGGGATATATCGTTCTCCTTCCAACAGATACATGCTCAACTTTTTGGAATCGCTCGGAAAATTCTATTCCCGTCATACCCGCAACTTGCCCACTGTAATAGCTGGTGACATAAATGTTAATATCTTAGATAGCTCTGCCCCTGCGAACATAGAGTATCAATGCTTCATGGCAGAAAATGGCTTTCTACCTGCTATCTCTCTACCTACTAGGGAATCAGCCTGCATTGATCACATTTATGTTAGTAAGACTGACTTTACTAAAACTGTAGGTATTGTATGTGCGGCAGATATCACAGATCATTTTATTGTACTCTCGGGGTTTTGTATCAATAAACCCAAGCAAGTTTGTTTAAATAGAATTAAACTGAAAAGAGACTTCGCTGCCATAAAGGAAGAACTTATGACAAAGGACTGGAATGAGTTATATCGCTGCATCGCGGTTGATCAAGCAGCAGAGACCTTCACCAAGCTTCTAACAGACACTGTCGAGAGACACACAACCCAAGTTAAGGTGAGCCGGTCTAAACACAACCTAAAGCCCTGGATAACACCAGGGCTTATGCGTTGTATGCGACATCGCGATCGTTTGCATAATGAGTCAAGACAGGATCCCAAAAACGAGATCCTTCATCTTACTTACACACGATATCGTAATTTCTTTATTACCCTACTGCGTAGATTGAAGATAGAGTATGAAGCCAATGAATTGAAAGAAAATATGTGTAATCCTAAAAAACTTTGGAATTCCGTTAAAAATATATGTCATCTAAATAATGCAAAAAAAGAGCCAACCGAACTTTTGAACCTCCCTGGCACATCAGATAAGCTAGACTCTATTAACCGATGCAATGCTCATTTCTCCATGGTAGGAAAAAAGCTAGCCGATAATATTCTCTCTAGTATAGCACACAGCGAAAGTGACTTAGTTAACCTTGTCAAGCCTCGGAACTCCCCTGGTGACTCTCTCTTTCTGAATCCCACCGATGCTGACGAAGTTGAGAAAATGATAGTAGGTCTGGATAGCGCAAAGGCTCCCGGTATCGATGGACTAGGAAACTTTCTTATAAAACATATACGTGAAGCTATATCGGAACCACTTGCCTTCATATTTAATTTGAGTTTACTTCAAGGCACCTTCCCTTGTCTCTGGAAAATTGCATCTGTCTGTCCAATTCATAAAGGCGGCCCTAAGGACTCTTTAGACAATTACAGGCCGATTTCACTTCTTGGTGTCTTCTCAAAATTACTGGAAAAAATTGTAAATCGCCGTCTTACTGGTTTCCTTGAGTCGAGAAATTTGATCTCCAGTAGGCAATTTGGCTTTCGTTCGGGCAGGTGCACGGAAGACGCGCTATCACTACTAACGTCTACTGTATCGGGTCATCTTGATACAGGTCAGTGCTGTTTAGGGATTTTTCTCGACCTCGCTAAGGCATTTGACTCCGTTTCCGTCCCAATCCTGCTGAGTAAGCTTCATAAACTTGGCATTAGAGGTATTCCTTTGGAATGGTTTTGCAGCTACTTGACGGAACGGAGTCAGTGTGTTAGAGTCTGCGACACAATAAGTGGACCCCAGACTATACATTATGGGGTTCCACAGGGAAGCATTCTGGGACCAACCCTGTTTAATGTGTACATTAATGACATCCATGATCTTCCTATTACAAGCGCTGACATAGTATGTTACGCCGATGACACTGCAGTTCTGTTCCACGGTCCTAACTGGTCCCAGGTTGCGGTTGCGGCTGAGAATGGTATGTCTCAATTGCATATATGGCTTCAACGTAATCTTCTTACCCTAAACGCTAAGAAATCCATGTATGTATGTTTCCATAAGACAGCTGCCTCGGCTCCGCCTCCCGGAACAGTGATAAAAGTTCACAGCTCGTGTGCGGAACCTAGTATGTGTCGTTGCGAAACCTTGACAAGAACCAAAGTAATCAGATATCTCGGAGTACTAGTAGATGAGAATCTAACTTTTAAACATCACCTTGAGGCGTTGTCGGCTAGAACTAGGAAAGTGGTCAACATCATGCGAAATCTGAGAGAAGTTGCCGACGCAACATTATTAAAGTCTGTCTACTATGCACTATGCCAGTCTCTCTTACTTTATTGCATAACCTGCTGGGGTAGTGCTGCCAAATCACACCTGCTTCAGGTTGAAAGAGCACAACGTTCCGTTCTCAAGGTTATGCTTCGTAAGCCATATAGATTCCCCACGACGGAATTGTATAGAGAGTGTGGTGTGTTGAATGTTCGTCAGCTCTTCTTTTCCAGAATCTCAGTCTCCGTTCACCACTCCATTTTAAAATCCTCTTCTGATAATAATTTACGTCTTTTAGGTAGTAGAAGAGTATATAAAATACCCGGTCCATCAGTTAAAACTAGCTTCGCGCAACGATTTGGAGATAGCTTAAAGACTTTTATATATAACATTGTTGCGAAGCATTGTGATATTAAATGTAAGACACTTTTTGAAGCCAAACGCTCTATAAACAACTGGTTACTAACCCTCTCGTACGATTCAACTGAAAACTTACTTCGAGTACTACGTTGAAGGTGGCTTTTACTTTTACTATTTCATGCTGGTTGTTATTATATTGTAATTTATCCGTTTTTGTTTCATTGTAAAACATTTATAGACAGGCTTATTATTGTATTTTGAACTCTACATTTTACTTTTAGAAACTCATTTGTTTTTTATTTTTATTTTATCGTGCATGCAGTTTTACAATTAATATTCTCTTATCTAGTTTTACACTTTGTTTTGTAGCTCTGTATTAATTTTACTGTTATCTGTTTTCTTAAAATACATATGTAAGTAGTCCGAAACTTCATACTAATTAATTCAAATAACTGGTATCCGCGATACAGGCTTTGCCTAGTGCGGAGACCGCAGGTAAACTGTCCATGAATTGTGTTTTTAAGAATAAATATTTTTTCATTTTTCATTTTTTTCTTTTTACAAAGATTAGTTTAGCTCCAAAGAAAGCAGTGCTTTTGTTAGGAGTGACGGTAAATGAGGTTCCTAATGGTCACATAACTGGTTATATATTATTATATATAACTGGTTGCGGTGGCTTTTTCCAAAAACGTTATAAAACAAGATTGTCCAAACAAAAGATTAGAAAGCTTTGAAGTTATTGCTGATTTAATCTGGATTGTGAACAAAGATAGCTTTCACAATATTGTGGATTAAATATGATATTATTCAATACATTTATCTAACAGGGTAGAACAAAGAGAAAAAACATGCTTTTTACACGCGCGTTGCCAAGCCGTAATTAACAAATCTAGTATGTATAACTTACATATATGTATTACTGCGCACCGCGGTTTCGCCCGCATGGATATTTATTTGTCAAATTTCAGAAATTTATTGCACATCTCGGGGTAGTTTCGTAAAAATAAAAAATACGTGTTTAATTATTTACTTTGCAGTTTATTTATTCTTACCGAGTTTTGAGTAAATAAAATCGAGGAATAATAATTTACTATACAAGCCTTACCACCCTATTTATTTAACACATAAGCACAACACCCCGTCAGAGGGTGTTGTGCTTATGTGTTATTCTAGGTCCTAAACTATCAACATACCAAATATCAACATACCCGAGAGCTGGTGAATATCTGGCTCAGCGCATCAGCATTGCCATACAGCGTGGTAATGCAGCCAGTGTCTTGGGGACGCGACGACTGGTATTGACATGGATCAATTGAGCTACCTTTAGACTGTTTGCAACCGTCTGCAGTTAGCTCAATGGTTTCAATTGTAAATACTAGTTGTAATTTTTCTATTCCTTGCTTGTAATTTTCGTTGTTAATAAAGATGTTATTTAAATAAACTATGACATACCAAATTTAATTTAAATAACTTAAGTAGTTAACTACGGAGATTACTTATAACAAACATTCACAAAGACTTTCCCATTTTTTATAATAGTAAGATAGGTTTACACACTAAACATTTCTACAATACCTACATAATATCTAAGGTTCAGCTTTGTCAGCACACTCAGCACAGTTTATCATGAGCACACATACTTACGTCCACAGCTGAACGAACATCCCTCCCTAAACAAAGGGGTTTTGCTATAAACGCTGTGGTTTAATCAATAACCTCGCTTGTGGTGTTAAAATACACAAAACGAAACTGTTGCTTTCCACAGGACAAGTCTCGTACCGTCACGTATTCAAGATTAGTATTTGACACTCTATGGACCTCGAGTTATGGTTTTATATCTCGCGTCATTCAACCATCCACATCCTGTAAGTAAAAGCCGCCACCGCCAGCTGTGAAGAACCTTTTCGATTTTTTTGCCTCAAATCAGATGCACAAGGTGTAGTTGCACCTGTGCGGATGTAACAACCGAAATGAATCTTTATCTCGTGGCTAACAATGCAGATTTTTGAACGACCTCTCGCAATTTACTGCGAATTCAGAATTACAGGGTTACAGTACTGCGAAATAAGTTGTTATAAGATCAATGATCGGATTCCTAGTAATGTTTCAATATGTCGCACGCGACTTTTTAGTCAGAACTTCTTGTCTCTCTGGTTGATCTTATCATATCTTTAGTATTCTGCGGTATTCTTTTAGGTTTAAAGATGTTAAATTTCTAATAAAACAAAGGTCTTTTATAATGAGACTAGCGAACCGCCCGGCTTCGCACGGTTTTATTATACGTATAAACCTTCCTCTTGAATCACTTTATCTATTAAAAATACCGCATCAAAATCGGTTGCGTAGTTTTAAAGATTTAAGCATACAAAGGGACATAGGGACAGAGAAAGTGACTTTGTTTTATACTATGTACACAGTTGTTATAAATAAAGCTTTTAATTATTATTGTATGCTTCCAGGGCTAGTATATTGGTACAGCTACTTGTTATGTATCCAAACGGTAATACACAAATTTTTATAATTAAATTTTGGTGACTCAAATCTAAGCGACTATTTTCTGGCCTTGTGTTCAAGCCAGATATTTAAATGGTCAGAAAAAACATGCATGAAACAGAGTTCTAGACTAAACACAACGTTTGAACTGATTTCCCATTGTTGGAACTTGAAAGTTATTTTTGACACTTCCAGAACAAAGGTAAATGTAAAGTTTTAGTCCCGGTAGCTTTAAAAGCTGATAATGACTGAATCGTGACTTATGAATAAATCCAATAAGTGCTATGAATTCGTAATGAGTTAATGGTTCTTGCGTCATTACGGTCGCTTATTGCTTGTCAATTACAGTGCTATCTCAATCGTGACCGAGTCTGCAACTGCGGGTAACTATTACGTTGAACTGTAATCTGGTAATCTGAAGGAAAATGTTTGGTAAATTGAGGAGATTCAGCGTTTACAAGAACTAACTTCAGTCCGTGGCTTTGCAAGTGTAATTCCCGGGTAATAAATAAAAAGATTATACCCTCGGAATTTCTTCTTCTTCCGGGCCTTATCCCACGCTAAGTGGGGTCGGCACAACATGAATTCTTCTTCCATTCTTCTCTGTTATTCGAGTAATTCGTTCATTCTTCTCTGTTATTCGTCGTCTTCTCTGTTATTCCTCGGAATTTATCCGAGAATAAATTCCGATATTATATTATTTCCAAATTTCATGAGTAATCCTTACTAATATTATAAAAGCGTTAGTTTGTAACTATGGAATGGATATTTGTTCCTCTTTCATGCAAATACTAGATAACGTATTGGGCTGTCTGTACAAAACGTAAGTTTTGAATAGACGTAGTTTTACCTCTGGAATAAGACATTTCGAAATTAATGTGGTGGGCCTATACTCGGAAAAACTAAAATCGAAGTTTCGGATTCATTTTTGCGCAAACAATACACAACCAATAAAGAGTAGGTTTTGTGTGAAAACGAATCAGAAACTTCAGTTTAGTTTTCCGAGTAGCCATCCTGGCTTTACCTACACATATCGTAAATCAGCTTTGATGGGTCGCGCTAAGCATAATTTGATGACCTCATAATAAGATTCAAAGCAGATGCAAAAACAATTCAGGTAAAAGATGACTAAAAACTAAAACTCCATTTTGATCGAACGCCGAAGCCAAAAATGACGTAACACTATCGTGTGATCTTATTTTTTGCTCGGGCAACACCTCAAGGCCACGTCAATGACCGGGTTGCCAGTGTAAAAAATAAGCTATTTTCTATTACATGGGTATTTTGAACACGGCTATTCATCAGGCAAGTACAAACACAGGTGTTCCGTTTTTTTGAACGACCAAATTTTTTATTTCAATTTAATAGAATAGAATAACTAATAGATTTTATCTATGGTTGAAGGTGGTGATAAATGACTATAAAAACTAGGACAAAATAATGATTAAGTGTTTTTTGTCTTACTAGGCGTGGCAATAAAAAATATTAGAATTTTTGAAACCAGAATTGATTTTATTGACATAAGAAAAAGTGTGTATGTGGGCTATTAAATCATTGAGTTTCACCGAAAAGTTTTGAGAAAGTAGAGGAAATGGGAGAACCTTATTTTGGATACTATATGCAAGTTTTCTAAACCTAACCTAGCAACATAGTTGGTAGGTAGTAGATCTTCATTATCTCATGCTTTAAAGCTATTTCATTTGCTAATGCCGCTGGCAAAAGTCAGAGAATAATTTGCTGAATTTTTATAATAAGAATCATATCAAGCATGCATGCTATTAACTATAATCATGTTTAAACATTGAAAACCGTTTACTTTCTCCGTTCAAAATTAATACAGCTTTGATACAGTTCACGCCGCTTGATAACGCACTTATGCCTAGATAGCACTTAATGTGCATTCACTCGCTAAATGAGGTCCCGAATGCTGCACAGCTATTAGTGTCTATGTGACAGAGTAAAATACAAAATATATGCTGCAAAGGGCTTTATTTTTTTTCTGAGCTCAGCTGACATCCGTTAGCAGCATTTAGCACTTATTTGGATTACACCCTGTATAATCTATTGCAATGATTTGCCAATCAATTCAAATGCGCATGTCCAAGACACGCGCACTGTAACTTCAACCAATTTCACATGTTGTATTAGTTTGTATGAGTGTAATTTAGAGGTAAATGGGTGTGATTGTGCAACTGAGCGCGATCTAATCGTATGATAATAACACTGACTGACAGACACGGTGTGATTCGGGAAGTTGAGGCGTTGATTCGAAATGAAAAGTGATTGGAACATGCAACGCATCTGTCTTAATTTCAAAATGGCGTCAGTATAACACTACTTATATTCAATTGATGTAAGCCACCCAGTAGGTCAATAACAGCTAAGTACTTTTTCTGATTGAAAAATGGATGGAACATTTTATCGTCTTTGTGATTTATGATAGTAACAGGCTTCGCAAACGTTACGATGCCAATGGCCTTTTTAAGGACTTCGGAACAGGCTTCGTAAATGTAATTTAAAAATGAGTACAAACTCATTGCATATTTGGTTACAAGCGCGCAACCACTTCGGGTAGTTGGGATCGGATTTCAGATCAGCAAAAAGTTTGCATGTTTTGTTGCTTGCAACTACTATACCACTTCATTACCCAACCTAGCCTACTTATAGGTATTGGAAGCACGATTTACATGAGTCTAAAGATAGTTATTAGGCTCATGTAAATCCTTCTTTTTATTTAACATAGAAATACGATCCCCTGCTAATTGTTCCGATTTATTCGTTAGAGCATAAAGCATACTATTTTCACAAGACTCAGTGACACTCATTGTCTGTAGGTATTTTGATTACGATTAAAATCAAAATTTAAAATCGTTTTGATCGACCTAATATAACTATATGTATATGTAGCTTGGTTTAATTATTCAATTTCGCAAACAAATAAATTAAAGTACTTATGTATTAAAATTCAGTTAACTTTGCGATACGGTAGGTAAGCATCTTGCCTTGTGACGATAATATCGAATCTCTATTATCTAGGAATAGGGACTCTATTGTTGTCTTCATAATATTTCGCCTGTCTAAGTCACACATTATTCTGCAACAGATCAATATGGGAAAGTAAACTCTCAGGTTCTCATTGAACCTTGACTCGAGTTTCCACAATAACACATAAATACGCCGTTTTCACAAGTAGCAAAACATCCATGCAAATAACGTGTACAATCGCATTTACAAAGACAGCTACAGCTACAAAAACTCGTTTACGTCCAGTGTTTTATGGAAACTGTGGTAATAACTTTCTCTGAAAACGTACGCGATCGATCGATTGAGATTGGAAATTGTCGCTCACTGTTCCGGGTTTCTGAAAATGTAACTTTTTAAATTTAAAAACAAGAGTCGGTGATGTCGCTGTCAACTCAAAATTAAACTAACTGGGCAGCATTTAAAATATTTTTTCTGGCTTATCGATCGATAAAAAGAAAACATGATGCATACATTTATTTTATACATATTATACATATCATCATCATCATCAGCCTATTTACATATATTATACACTTATTTTGGATACATAAACTGTTGGTTATAAAATATTCACTATGTTCCTACTATAGGACTTTAATAAAGTCATAATACTGTAGGACTGTCAACAGTAGCGTCCAGTAAAGAAGTTAAGAAATTAGATTAGTTCAAATAACTTGCAAGAATTGAATAAATGGCAAGAACTGAATGTTATTATAAAAGACATAGAACAGAAAAGAGTAAAAAGAAAGGGCCTGTTTCCTGCATTACGTTACGACAATGTGCCAAAAAAAAAGATGATTCAACATGAGACAAAGATGATTTAGTTCAAATGTACAAAAATAAAGATATTAATGAATAGAAAGCCGTATTCATGAGCGCAAATTACGTTATTGTGTAATACAAAGAAATGAATGAAATTGTATTGCATAAAAGACTTGAAGTAGTCAATACAATACGTGTTCATATAGTTGTATTGCGTGGCTATTTGTAAAGCTCTATCAAGGTGGCAGAGAAGTTGTGAGTTTATAGAAAGCGCTCTTATTATTATTAGCACTTTATGATACACATTTAAAATATACATATTTATTTGCAACGAAGATCTACTTAATATAAATAAAAATACATTTAGCGGTACGCACTAAGAATGTGAAGAAAGGGGATCTAGTAAGTAAAGATTGTTTAGCTCTTGCCTTACCTCCAAAAAGCAACTTTAGAGCTCTGAAGCACTAAACTGAATTTGATAAAAGCTGAAAAACCTGGTAAACCCCTAGCGAAGTCGTAGGTAGGTAAATACAATTTTATACAAGGCATTTCACGTGAGTTTCCATAAAAAAGTAAGAAGCCGTATTAGGTTATTAAAGTGCTTCTTAATCTATATCAAACAAACATTCGATTTTACAAGAGATTATACTAATACTCTTGATTTCACGCCTATCTAAACAACCGTATTACCATTGGAAACGTGTTCCACGTCAGATGGTTGTAGGGACACGCGTTTGCGCAGTGAAGCAAAAACAAGCTGCACTTGACCATTTCACATCGCTTCGCTACTCGTAGTTCCAAAGGTGAAGTACGACTTTTAAGACTGGTTAGATTAGTAGAGTTATTGACTTGGATATAAAAGCCAATATACGAGTATTTACTCGTACCTAGAAATAGACACAAGAAATAGTTACGCCTTTACTGCGGTAAAGTTTGTCTAAATAGTCCAAAAAACTTCAGGATCAATCCGAGCAAAACGATACTTTTGAAGCAAAACATTTAATTTTGTCTATTTAAAAAAAATACCAGACCGAAATGACGTAGACCATCCTCACGACCTTAAGTTTAAATCGATCTAAATTTTGTTACTATGTTCTCGTGACCATTTTGATCGGATCGGATAAATAAATGCCTTTGGCAGTTTTTTTCTAACTTTCCGAGAAAGACTCGCAAAAACTCTTCTCAAAACACTATGATTAAATGCCTATGATTTAATGACTAAGATTAAATCGTTTTTATGTTCATACTATGGCTCAGACAAATGAGAATGTTTGTTGTGTTGCTCACGTTTTAGTTTATTTTTCTTTTGAAATTTTTCTAAATCCTAGATTATCTGTAGGTTGTCTTCTTTACAGTTAGTTTTGTGTTTTTCTCTATCTTCTTATCTCTGTAAAATTAGTGTTGTTGGAATGTATGACAACAGAATATCTGCTATATAACTGTTTATCTAATAGTCGTGGCTACTTGTTATTTTAACTAATTTATGTGTTGTTTGTTTCAGGTATGTTAAAACTGATGATTTATCATGACTTTTCAAAGTGATTGGATACCATACGGTGCGTAACGTTATTTTATTAGTTTCCATTAAAGTTCATGTTATGTTCGACTAGCTTCTGATATTTACTGTAAGTAATTTTTCCTTTTCGCTTACAAAACAACTTCTCGAATAATATTCGCATCTACCATATTATCAGAATTATTATTTTGGGTAATTATGGACAGGAAACATTCGATCATGGTTCGTGTAAACAAATTGGAAGCTGTATGAGTTTACAACAATAGTAAATGTAGAGGGGCTGATGATTAATTGATTTCATCCCCTATTTAAAAGAATCGATTGGTTTTTTCTGATCAGTTTGTAGTTTGCTGTATTGTGTAATTTGATGATTCTGTTGAATATACATAAACATTTAATGTGAGGTTTTTTCATCTGTTGTTGTCAAAGAGAGCTACCTACTTTTCAAAGGCATGAAAGTTTGACCGACTACATGTTAGCTTAATAGATTATCGGACTTTAAAAGTAAAAGACAATGTGTCTTAAATCTTACAACCTTTTATTTTTATTAAACAAAGAAAGGCTTAAAGATGATCCAGTTCTTGTCTCAGATTTCGTCAACGTTGGTTTAGTTACGCAAAGGGCCATCATCGCACAATACAGCCGTCACAAAAGGTCTTTGTCATACAGATTTTCACAACGTTTTCCAAAGTATTAAAGCTCATAGTCGTTACTTGAATTAATCTGACAACGAAGGCAATAGTGACGGATAAGAAGATATAAATCATAATAATTATTGCTAAATTTTAAACAATCTTTTCAGCACAGTGTGTGAGCATAAGTGATGACTGATGTAATAGACGATGGGGCTATGATGACGAAGCCGCTGATGAATAGAGTCTGAAAGATACAACAATGACAAAGTTCAAAATGGCTCGATACCAATAATTTTAATGGCTAAATAAACAATAAAACTCTATATCTAAATCATCCTAGTACGATTAAAGCTTTGTTTATTGATTCACAGCGGAAACACATTTTCAAATTTATGTGGGAATCCTTAGAGATTCAATTCCATTGATTCGAGTTCCGTTTTCATGGCTGCATTATGTATGGTCACGATTGTCCAAGGCTGCATTTGTACAGCTGCACTGTCGTTCGGTAACCGCTTGTTGCTAAATAATAGCAACATGGGTGTAGCACAAGGTTCGTTAGTATCGATGTTTTTGTTCATTTAGTCTGGGAAATATGGATCGGTTTCGTATTCAGGATTTTTGTGGTGTTTAAGATTCGCATGATAAATTTGTCTCCTTTGGTTTTGTTTCGATACATTTAAAATTCGTCATGTTATTTTCCAGAGCAATAAAAATAGTATTGACTTAAACTGAATCTAGAAGATGACGACGTGTGGAAATGTTTATTACTGTTTATTACATTTAGCTATGAGGCTTTGATTAATGACATTTCAAAATCGGTTTATTAAAGCTTAGAATTCACTAGACTATCAATGACATTTTATAGCTCTTCTTTGTCAAATGTCATACTCTATTTCTCCCTAGACTATACAGGTAACCTAGTCCCAATAAAATCAATGATCATTTACAGTTTATTGCAAATCGATTTTCTACTTTCGCTGTTCGTTTACGATCTTAATTGATTTGATCGGAAGTTATTTTAATTTGTTTAACCTCAATTTCATTAATAGTTTCTGCTAAGTTCCAGAATATTGTGATTTCTTAGATCGTCAGTTTTGTTTTTGATACTTTGTGATAGACCATTTTATTACCTTAACTTTGGTTTCGAACCATTTGTCGAAGCTATTGCCCCCAATTCATGTCAACATTGACCGTAATTCAACAAAGCACCATTTCATTGTGGCCCCATATGCTCTCCGTGGTCCGTATTAAATTGGTTTGACAGATGCTTCTAAAGAGCTCATTGCGTGGCCTGTAATTTGAACTTCAAAATGTTCTAATCATTAGGTTCAAAATTAGTAGTTGCACTTACTTTCTTATTAATAGTAATTTGTTATTCGATTTTGAATTTAAATTGTTATAGTTATAAGGATTCCAATTAGTATACTGTTGCTTTCTTATTAAAACTCGTTTGTCGATCTAAATTACCTAATTACCTATCTACATCTATAATTTACTGTCTGTGAGCACTGTGACTTGCTCATTGGCTTATAGGCCGTGCCGGTCGACAGTGATTGGCTTGCCACAGATAGTGGCCGATACTATCGGCCGTTCTGAACATTATTGGTATACTTACATTTGCAGTTTCAGCTTACTGAAATTATGGTTGGTAACTTTGACTTTATTAAAGGACATGTTTAGAATCAGCAATAATGATTGACATATTTAAAGTTCAAAGTTTACATAAACCTCTGCTGGTATTAAAGATGTAGGAGCTACTTATTTATCATTACTTAATCTTAATGGATCTGATCTTAATGCTTCACCTATTATGTCACAGTGCACTGATCGTTTTAAGATAGTTGAGACAATAGTGATCTGAAATCATTCACAGGCTTGTAATCAAGATGAGGTTGATCTATTGATAATATACAATGCGTAACACTTTCGATTCACCCCTTACAGTAAAGTTTTGATTCTCAGGTACTGTACACGCGTTTCTACGTTTTGTCTTGTGTATTTTACGTAATTTTTCTTCTGGTTGCGAAAACATAGTTATACTAATGATTATAAATTGAGTAATTAAGAAAAACTATGCAATTCCGGTAACCGTCCCGATTTAGGCTTAAGCCAAATGTCATTAATATAATATCTGCTTATTTAAATGAACTACTGTAAAAATTATTTTTGTTTTTTGGTGTGAAATAAAAAAACTCACCAGAAGCTTAAACTAAAAACTGGATGAAAACTTTTGAGGTATTATTTGGAAATGGTTACGCAATATTCACTTTCTCTCATGTTAACTTACTGCAACTTGCGTGACCTATTATAAGTTTACGATCTTTTAAAACTGACAGCTTGATTATTATCATGTTCTTAAAGTTGTAAAATAAGAGAAATCTGTAAAGCATACCGTCAATTAATAACATGAGGTAGGCTTGTATGCTTGGAAGAAAGAACCACAGGATAAAGAAGTCAAGCTAGATATAGGTATCTCAAATGATAGTGACAGTGGTATTAATGTAGGTTATAAATCTGTTCCTAATAATTGTCAAACATCAACCATACCTAATGTTTTAAAAAAGAATAACTATAAATAAGTATTTGATCGCAGTTGTAGAAAATTAGCGCTCACATTATAATTATGGTAGAAAATAAAAGTTCACAGTTAAACCACGTCACGCTGAAATCGTTACGCTATATTCTTTCGTAGATAGACACTTTTAAAAGATGTTCGCTAGTATACTAGCCAGCCAGACAGCTTATAATAAAATAACCCCTATGGTATAATGTTCCCTCTAATTTTCAAAAGCTTTTAACGAAATCTGTGAGTATTAGGAGAGAAATTGATAATTTGTTGCACCCCTTCCTGTCACAATTTATGACACACAGTATAGTAACTTCGACAATGTGCACTTCAATAAGTAGTGAATAAGCAATAGGCGGAAATGTAGTCGGCACCTAGGATTACTAAAGGTCTGTCATAAAATTGCTTTATGTTCTAGAGACAACGGGAGCAGTCTAGATTTTTCTAACATAGCACCTGCATCCTTTATTACTGCAAACCATCAAGTGCTTAAGCTTATCGGTTAAATTACCTACCATAGACAATCTTACATAATATAAAGTTACTAGCTGAGCCCCTCGGCTTCAGCCTCCTGGGAATTTATGTGTTAAATGGAGAACAATATAAACTGATTCCACATCCGTAGGGTTTTTTTAAAGAATACTTTTAAATTTATATATGGGGTATATGGTTTTGAATGAATCGAGCCAGCAGTAACAACTTTCCATGGAAACATTACCCTTTCACAGGTTAATTTTCCAAAATAAGATTAGCCTATCTGCTATTATAGAACCTAACTATCTACATACCAAATTACATTTAAATAGTAAATAACATACGTGGTAAAACATTCACACTGATTTTCACATTTATTAAATTTGAAGGATGCTATGGTAGATGATACTGCCATCACCATTATTTAAAGCCACATTGTACCAATTTCTGGGTAGGTATTTCCTTCAAAGTTCCATCTTTGACAGTCTCATCTGCCCCATATTTCTATGCCCTCCTACACGAATCCATGAACCACCGTAGAGTTACCCTACTGCTCAAACACCTATACCGTGCTATTCATGTGTACATTAGATACGGGCGCCGGATATACGTTATTGAATTATCTGGTGTTGATTGTTTGTATGGTGCGGTTAATGGGAGAAAAAATGGGATGAGCGGATGCCTCCTTCGGTTTCGATTTCATTATTTAAACGTATGAGGTTTGTTTTTAAATATTACGCTATCACAGTGATTACGCTTATGTGTGTGAACATTATGGTACTACCTTAATTTATTCTTATGGTACTACCCCCATAATATGAGCCAATAAGGCGGATAATAGAGAAGACCTAGTTCTAGCTGTGGACGTTTGTCATAGTTTTCTAGTGAATATAAAATGACGGCAATTGTAGTAGCGAGAGTCTTGTTGTTTAATTTAGTTTGTATTAGTCAATAGATCACCTGAGCTAGAATTATATTCTTAATTTCCTCATCTAATAATAAATTTATGTGTTCGCTGCCTGAAACGAAAGCCTTGTCCAACGTACAAGTAAATGCTATAGTAGGTAGGTACCTACTGTACTTTTTCGACCACATTTTTTAGCCAGATCTGGATTTACAAAAAGTAACCTCCAAATTTTAAACGCTTAGGTTTCCTGTTTTATAATGTAACCTGATTGGTCACTGACCAATTAAAATTGTATTTTTTGTGAATGCAATTATTTAACTATTCACGGGTCTATTCTTGTTTTTTTCCCGACCTTTCAGCTATAAAACCAGTTGAATTTCAAACTAAGGATGTGTATAAAAACTCTTGTATTTCCTTGATGGGCATCAAAATACTACCGGTAACTCAGCTTGGTTGTTTGTTTGAATTTTGGAATGACTTTGATTTGACGTTGGAAAAGTATTATTTTTTAACCAGAAATACTTCTTCTCTTAGTATTTTGATACCAACGCCCCTAAGACAACCAGGACCCCTATTATGGTCATGAAGCGTGTTTTCAATTCGGTGCCATTCCTACATCCATACAAGAGACCGCTTGTAGCTTTCATTTGATCAGTACAGGACATAGGTAAACTGCCGTGAGCTCTTGTTTTCATAATCCGGTGCCATTCCTCTTGCACTGCTGCCTTCCTGGTACATCTATACAAGAGACCGCTTACTACAGCTTTCATTTGGTCAGTAGGGACAGAACATAGGTGGTCTGCCCTTAGTCCTTGTGTTCACAATCCGGTGCCATTCCTCTCGCAATCCTGCCTTCCTGGTGCATACATACAGGAGACCGTTTATAGCATCTTTCATTTGGTCCGTATAGGATATAGGTGATCCTCCGTAATCTCTTGAGCTGTCTGTATTACTTACAACATGGGTATTTACTAATTAAAATCGATCTCTGGGCAAAATATCTAGCCAATGTTCTAGTTCCTGGTTTATGTCTTCCATTATTATAATCTCCCCGCCCATTTTAATAACCGTGAATAATCGCCTGCGCTTGTTCTAGCACTTAGGAAGCTAAAACACAGTTACTCGTTACGACTTCGTGGTAGCGATATCAAGGGACCACTACCACGGTTGCAAGCATCGCAGCGGATTAACTATAGTAGCATAAGACGCTCATAGTTGTTGTTGAATAGCGATACGACGACATCTTTTAAATCATTTAAAATCTTTATTTATTTCAGACATAAATTTTAGTCCATAGAAATATAGAATGACACAGGTACTACAGTTTTTGCCTGACTGAGATGAAAATCTATACAAGAAATAAACGTTGGTGTTAATAGCAAACTACTTAAAACCGTCTAAAAATTTGGATTAATTTAAATAATGCTGAATTCGGTCTAGTTCTCATATAGTTAATCTTATAAGTGGTTCGGTTCAGCATTAAATATTAATTTTAAAATTAAAGCGAAATGAGCCAAGCTATGGGTTTCCTCACGTTCTTCATGCCCATAAAAAACTGAATCACTGCCTAATTATATGGTATCGAAATTTACACCGCCAGACGATAAATGCTAATGATAATGCTAATAAACTGATTACCATACATAATTATATGGAGCCCATCCTTCACTTCACTGATTATGTATGTATCTATGTGTTATTATGTATGCATCTATGTGTTAATGGTCAAGGTTATGTTTACATGATGATAATTATAATTGTTTGAAATTTTGCCGCTTTTACTAGGGTTAGGTACCAGAATTTTCAATCAGTAGAAGTAGTCTACTTTTTATTCAGCTGGTAACACTCGTTTCCGTATTCAACGGTATCCCGCATTATTCAACAGGTTATTTGTCCATCTGCTCTATCCTCATTGTGCCTTCTTTAGCTTTGTGCCCGGATCTATTGACCCTTAGAGAAAATATTTACACATTTAAACTTTGTAAAACTTCCCTTCTAGATGTATACGGGAAGATAAGTGCCTAGTCCAAAATGAACCGGAAGAGTCTAGATTATACGAATAACTAGCTGACCCGATTGCGATTTTATGTGCGTAGACTTTAGTGATACCCCATTAACCCCTATTTAACTCATAATAAGAATTTCCAAAAATCGTTCTTAGCGTGTGCCTACGTCCTAAAAGGAACCTCCATGCAAAATTTTACCTTCGTAGCTCTTGTAGTTACAGAGATCCAGAGTTCAGCCTAATATTCTCTATTATAAATCTTCTTCTTCCGGACCTTATCCCACGCTAAGTGGGGTCGGCATAACATGTATTCTTCTTCCATTCTGCTCTGTTATTCGTCATCTCCGTATTCACACCTTTCTTAAGCATATCCTCTTTCACACAATCTCTATATAAATATGTACTACTCTGTCAAGAAAGTACCGGGAAAAGATCAATAATACACAAAATGTTTGTTATTCATCCAAATTTATTTTATCACCTTCAAAGTATGCTCCTTCAGAAACGATACACTTACGCCAACGAATTATCCAATCATCAAAACATTTTTTAAACGCTCTTTCCGGAATTGAGTTCAGTTCTCGCCGCGAATTCTCCTTTATGTCTTGTACCGATTGAAAACGGGTGCCACGAAGTGGTAATTTGAGTTTAGGAAAAAGAAAGAAGTCGGCCGGAGCCATATCTGGTGAATATGGTGGTTGCTCGATGGTATTTGTTGAGTGTTTGGTCAAAAATTCGGTCACAATGATGGCCTTGTGCGAAGGCGCATTATCGTGGTGCAAATCCAAGAATTTTCTTTCCACAAATCTGGCCTTTTTCGTCGAATTTGCTCTCTTAAACGCCGCATAACGCTCAAATAATATTCTTTATTTACCGTTTGACCTTCCGGCAAGAATTCCGAGTGCACAACACCGCGAGAGTCAAAGAAAACAGTCAACATGACTTTGACTTTTGATCGACTTTGGCGTGGTTTTTTCGGTTTCGGTTCAGTTGGAAGGCGCCACTCCGAAGCTTGTTGACTAGTTTGCATGTCAAACTCATAAACCCACGTCTCGTCACCAGTAATAATGCGTTTCATGAATGTTGGGTCGGAATTGCATCGTTCTAGCATGTCCTCAGCGACTCTCATGCGATTGAGTTTTTGGAGAAAATTCAGGTCTTTTGGGACTAGTCGAGCGGCAACATGTTTCATACCCAAGTGATTATTTAAAATGGTACGGTAAAATCGACTCGTGAGATACAGAAAGTTCGGCGGCTATCTCTCGCAAAGTTGAATGAGGATTTTCAGTCACTGTTTCCTTCACTTTTGCGATGTTAACTTCAATTGCAGACGTTGATGGCCTACCAGAGCGAGGCAAATCTTCCATCACATCTCGACCGCTTTTGAACGCTTTGTACCACTCATAAGCACGTGTTTTTGATAAAGTCGCCTTCTGTAACATTTTCAGTGACTCCGAACACGAAATTCCATTGGCGATGCAAAACTTAAGACAAACTCTTTGTTCGATGTTTTTGTCCATTGTGAAATTCGCAATACACACTAGATATGATGTAACTGAAAACAGCACTGTATTTAATATAAATAACAGATGCAACTCAAACTCCGCGCCAAAATGGCAAACAGTTGTGCCAACCTAACAACAACAAAAAAAACAAAAATTTGAATTTGGAACCATAAACAAATCATCCATTCCCGATACTTTTTTGACTGAATGTATAGATAATATCACACAACCGAAAATACAGCGAATGTTTGTTGAACCGTAGCACAGAGCCCTCTCCACCCTCGCATGTTTGTCTATACAGCTGCCACCAGTTCCACCCTGTATTTAATGTACTGATGACAGAAATACGATCTGTGCATCGTCGTGATCAAGAAAATGATTAAGGTTGGTAATCATTATGAAAGAACAACTGGGATATTTGTTTTTGGTGATCACGATGATAAAAGATTTATAGGTTCTGAAAACACTTTGTTGGTCAGTATGTGTTTTTGACGTCTCCAGAGAATGTTGAATGTTGTTTACGAAATGAACAATAGCTAGTATAGCTCATTGAGTTACTAAACTAGTCCACGCATATTTTGAAGACGTTGATTTTTAATGCCTTCTTCCTGAACATATATTTCTGTTTTTTCTCCTGCCCTCTATGCATGTAAATGATGATGATTATTTATGATCCAGAACAAGTACAACCTTAATAAAAGGACTGATGCTACAAAACAGTTAGCCCAGCTTCCAAGGAAACAGTAACGAAATGTCGTGACGAACAGACAGTGAGACGCCGGTTCTTATAACATGGCTGCGCGCGCGCACGGAGTGTCGTGTGGTGGGCGTAAATTTAATAAGTTGTAAAGGCGCTGGTTGAACCTGTCAGTTTTAAGTTCATGATAGACTTCGTTGTCAATTTGTTTTTTCCAATATGAATCTACTGACTAGGAAGTGGCCAAAAATCCTGGCCTTCTTATTCTGACAGCTCACAACTGAAACTCTCGTTAGAGTCGAGGGCGCCAAGATCGGCTTCAATTTCGTCAATCCAGCGATTCCTGGGAAGACCGGATAAATCACACACAGTCGAAATAACTTAGGTACTACGAAAAAGGTTATTAAAACAACTAATAACCGGTTAGAAATTTAAGCTACTGTAAAGATAAAATCAAAAACTCACATAGACGACAATTTATTAAAGTGACACATTATGTTTAAAGGTGTAATATTGTAAAACTGCTAGTTATTAATATATATTAAAGCTAATGATTTAATTGATTATCTGACCGTTATCAAAGATAACGAACATAACAGAACCTGATGACGTAATGGCTAAGTGTTACTGTTGCACTTGCAAAGTGAAAATTGCTCTAATTGCAGTAACTACAGTTATTACTGGATCAGCTAATAATGTTAAACATGCTAACGAATTGTGCGAAGCGAAATGTTTGGCTAATGAAGCTTTGGATTATGCAAACGTAACTGTAAAATGGAGCAGTGAAGAAAAACAGGGAACCTTACAGATAATTTTGTAAAAATATAGAAGTAAGAATTCTATTAGATGTAAACAACGTAATATGTATTAAAAAAACAATAAATGAAAATACTTTAAGGAGAATTAACGACACTCAAAATGTCAAAATACAAATTGACTACCACCAATGCATTATGCAAACGCAATCAATGCAAAAGACAGAGTAGATAAGTAATAACCAGAAGGAAGGACTATTCTAGGAAGGAGAGTCGATCACGACTGTAAGCTATTAGGCGACTGTAATTTACCTGCGCTTTAGATAATTCCTCTGTCACATTTGAAGACCAATGACTGCAGAGATCCGTAACTTGAAGGAACATTTTGCAACAGTTGTTTAATAAAGAAACGTTTGGTTTCATTGTGAACCGCAGTGTTTTGAAGATCAAATGTTAGAATTAAAATAATAAATTTTCAAACGCACTTAGGACAAGTTACAAACGAAACGATGTTAACCAAAATTCTAAACAAGAATTTAACTATCAATCTTATCATAAAATAAAATGTTATTCAACTATTATTTAGAAAATAAAAGAGCCTTTAAATTGTGTAGCACTTTACGCTATATTGTTTCCGGGCGTGATGCATAAATCGATTGAAACGTGAATTCGAACGAATCTAATCGATCTGTGAACATAATCGATTGCATTGTCCCTTCTAGCCTTTGAATGAATGACTGAAAATGTCGCTGGTCTTCTTTTATATAGTTTCGTTTAAGTTTGCATATTTAATTAGATCTTGGCTATTTCTCTTCTTTTAACGTGTAAAATAAAACTACAGCCTCGATTGTTTCATTTTATCACAAATTTCAATAGTTTGGTTTTTTCACTAATTATCCTTATAATTCTCAGTCTATATCATACTATACTATTAATTAACCCGCTGTGGGGCAAAAGCATCCTTTTGGATCCAACCGGGTCCAAAGGCTTTATCGAAAGCCTAGCTTCGATATTAATTTTGACTTTCTCTTAGCGTGTTAGCTCTTTAGTTAAATTGATACCAGCATTGTGTCAATCAAACTGACGCTTTGCCTCTGCCTCGCTTGTTACTTGTCTAGAAGTGCCCATTTGACGTGATAGTTTCCAACATCGAACACACGAACTTTGCTTTATGGCACGGATTAAATTGGCCTGTTATTTGAGAAAATGCATGAGAAGCTATTGTTCTTGGATTTGTCAGAGCTCAACATTCATTAAATAAGGCTTACGCGCTTTCTGTTTTATATTTTTATATCATTAAGGTCACGAAATATGTTGGACAGCATTTTCTTTGCTTTTCTTTTCGCTTTCGGTTTATAGTCTTCAGTATAAGATTTGACGGGTCATTCAAGTGTAGCTTTCTTATCGCAAAGCTAAAATCACTTATGCTAATAATCTTCTATTCAATAGCAATTGACTAATGGTTTCCAGTCGATGCATAGGTGTCATTACATGTTATGGTCATGGCATAGGAAATGAACAATGTCTTGTGAAAGTGCTTACGGCTTTAGCATTTCTAACTTTATAACCAACACTATAAGACCTATATAGTATTTCTTCCGCACTAGATCAAGGATCTTGCGCAGGTTTTGATGGATTAAGAGCATAAAATAGCTGATCATATTGATGGTATCATAGTGTTTTATGCAACTCTTGTCCTAAAGGTCGTTGAGGTGGTCCGAAAGAAAGTTGGAGAGTTTCTTTTATGGCTTTAAGGTTGGCTTTCGTTAATTAATTGGTTATAACGTATCGTAATATGTTTATGAGTAACGGCTGCGTTTTCATTATTAGCATAGATGTGCAAGTTCACAAGTAATCAATCAACGTATAAATAACCATTTGGTTAACGATGTATATTACATATAATAAAATAATTTACTATATTAAGTAACGTTATGCTTATTTAAGCAAGTATCATGACTTCATTTCAAATTGGATTCTTTATTTAGGTAGGTATGTGTACCTAATGTATGTAGCTAGTCTAGTAATTACTATTAGAATTTTGAGAAAATTTTGTTGTTTGAAGAAAAGAAGAAAGCATAGGATGTCCTCCGCAAGTTCTTAATCGTGGTCTTTTATTAGTGCAAATTTTCCTCCCTATCTCTAAAGTATTAGATCCCCTTAGATTTTTTTAACACAAAATTCTATAGGACTCACTACAGCAAATTCTAAGCATTCTGATTTACTTCCGCAAAGCTGAAATATTAGATACCTAAATCATGTCGTTTAGGACACATAAATCACCGTGTTGTCCTTAATTCATACGTCCTAGATATCACAGACACAATATAATACCTGATCAGTACCCTTGCTTTTGAGGACAAGACAATTTAGTGCCCCGTCTCAAGTTATTGCCCGGTCTAATACCACTGCCGTAACTAGTCGAGACATCAGACTTGTAGCTTGTAGTTTGGTACTGGTAGTTATCAGACATAAAGAACATATTACATACCTTATGTTCTTTCTGTCTGATTTGCTTACTGTGCCTTCGCTGACTCGAGCGCCTTCTTATCAAAGTTTTATTGCACTGCTGTTTCATATTTTATCGTGTGTTGTTGTCTGTATAGTTTGTTTATCTACGTTCGTAATTCCAGGATTAAGTAGTTGGGCTTCATCTGAAATTTATGCGTATTGTTTTATTTACTTTTCATTGTTCATTAAGTGGGTCGTTATCGCCTTTCGTTCAAATTTGTCGATTTTATGATAACGTTTTTTTTTTTTTCTTTTCGTTGTTAGATTACATTTATAGATCTAGATACGTATCCAGATATAAATATATGAAAGGCACCTTCCTAAGTCAAACTCGTTTTTACTAAGGCGATGGAAAGTAATGAACGTGTAGAGGGTAATGAAAATGGCCTGGAGAGTAATGAAAACGTATGGAGGGCGATGAAATTATCAAAAATATTGTAACCAAGCCATATGGGTAAACTATTTTTTATAACAAATAATTGGTTTAGTGGTTCAGTAAAAGCCAAAAATATATAGGAATCAGTCTTTTGATAATTTTAACCAACATTAATTTTTTAATATGTTACTTTAAAAGGACACGATGAGGTAATGACAAGAAGGTTACCTACCTTCTTAGTTCAGATCTTACAGCTGATAAAATTAAATGCTTCAGTATAAAACAAAAACATATATAAAATTAGTCATTAACAAATATACAACTTTTGGGGTGGGTCATCCCGCCTGGCCGGAGGACGTCCTACACTACAAAGTCGCGATCTCCACTCAAGAACACGTTTACCCCAACGGTTATCGGTTCTTCGCGAGATATGGACGGTCCAGTGCCACTTCAGCCCAAGTTTCGACGGAGTCAAAGGCCTTCTCATAGACCACAAAAGCGAGACACAGGGGCTGATTATACTCTTCAGACTTCTGTATAATCTGCCGGACTGGGTGAATGTGGTCTATAGTGCCATATCCTCCGCGGAACCCGGCCTGTTCTGGTGGCTGAAACTCGTCGAGTCTCCTGGCGAGACGATTCGTGACCACTCGCGAGAACAGCATATAGACGTGGCTCGGGAGTGTGATGGGTCTACAGTTTTAAAGGAGGGTTTTATCACCCTTCTAAAAAAGAGCACCACCAAACTCCCGCTCCACGCCTTAGGAGTTCTCCCACTGTCAAGGACGGCATTAAAGAAGTTCTGTAGCTCCTGTATAACGGGGCTCTGCTGAGTGAATACTTTGGACCCTTACTTTGGACGAAGCCGATCGCTCTATCGCCTCTTCAATGAGGCGTGTGTTGGAGCTCCGAAGGTCGCGCCGTACCATTTTCGCGATTCGCTTGTTCAGGTCTGACCTCTCTGACGAAGACTTTTGGGTGGTTTCCCGTCTTTTTGTCATCAGATCCAGAGTCACATCCGAGAGTTTGGACTTCCTGCCAGAAACTTGCTTACTGCAGAACTTAATGCCCTCGTCCCTCAACGTTTCGACCAGATTGTGTAGGGTCTCGTCAGCTACTGAAACTTTTCGGTACCCGCCATGATTTGGATTGGATTAGGCCGGAGCGTGGACTTCATCAGATGGTTTCTTCCAAGCTTTAAGTTGATATTCAGAGTGCCTTGGAGGATTCGGTGATCAGATCCAGTATTGATCCTGTTGATCACTGAGACATCTCTGAATATGTGCTTGCTATCCGTCATGATGAAGTCGATCTAATTTTTTGTCACAGTGTTGGGGCTTTGCCATGTCCACTTCCGCTGAGGCTATTTCTTAAAGAAGGAGTTCATTAAGAAAAGCCCCTCTTTTGCTGGTATACTCAGCTTTTGAATTTCAATTTCAGTTTCGCCTTCTGCATTTTGAATATTATGAACCTTTCTATTTAGCTGGTGGTTGGTAAAATTTGCAATCTTGTTTTTTATGTCCTTGCTTTCCATAGTTGTAACACTCGAAACTGAATGTATGGTAATTCTAAAACATCTTGGTTTTTCTAATTTTATTTTCTAATGATGATAGAAAGATTGTGTCAATCAAGTACAAGGTTACCTATTTTATTCTATCTATTCTACCTATTTTATTATATCTTTTAAAAATGCATGCAGGTTCTATTTTCAACATCGATAACATTTCATATTTCTCCACGTACTTTCATTATCATCTAGTGATATTTTAAAACAAATCATTCCATTCCAAACGCTTTCATTACCATCCACCATATTTTTCTTAAAAATGGAGAGGAATGAATTGGAGAGGAATGAGTATTTGCCCTTTATCCTTAGATTATTTTAGTTATGCTCCTACCAAATATCTATTAAATATAACATAAAACAGTACAATGACAAAGATCAAAATTAGATATCAAAGAAACAAACAAAAAAAAAACTTTCCTTGAAAATCACTGGACGGTGATGATGTTTAATCGTGACAAAGTACGAGTAATGATATGAGATTCTAATTTATTTCTTAACAGCATGACATATCTTGCTGCACCAAGGTGTGGCGACGACTGGTTGATGGCGGGATACGCGGGACAGTACCTAGTCACTGTACACGGCCGAACTTGGGAAAAATTTTGATTTCCGACAGCTCGGATGGAAATGACGTTTTTTTTTTGACAAAAATAAAACTTCGATTATCGCGGGGTTCCAACCGCTTTAAAAACAAACAAGCTTTTTAAAATGATTCTTTGATTATTTCTTTATGTAAAAAGAAGAATGTTTTTGAAGTTTTATGAATATAAAGTGGAAAAAAGATGTATTTAATTTACTGATGGGGCATTTGGAAAGGGAGAGGAATGAGATTTCAGCATGTTTTTTCTCAGCAATTTCTTTATACAACCATATAGCCCTTTGGTGCTCAGTACCATTAATGCTTGATTAGGCTTTAATATTTCCTTATACTTAGTTTTTAAATAAACTCTAAAGACATACGAGTTATGGCCTTGGAAATGTAATTTGAACGAAACGCGATAACGACCCAAGTACTTGTTTTGATATGTCTATTTCCAATAAAACGTACAAAATAGAAATTACCTTCATCATCAGTCTATAATAGCCTATATATTATTATTACTTTAGTGTATGTGTATTTCCATAACAATTAAATCTTTTGTTTCAATGATAGTAGGACAATCCTAATACACATTTTTAGATCTCGTCTATCCTTTGTCTTCATCTCTGAAATTTAATACCTACTGTGTCCTAAAAATCTTGTTATGTTGTCATTGCAATTGCTTTTGATTAGTCACAATTTGCTCGACATGTGTGGACATTCATTGGTTATTAGATCCATTAGTCAGTTGCATTTAAGGTTATAAGTTATGGTTAACAGAACATGGCCAAGTGGCTATAAATTAGGACATAGCCCTATGACACAGTGTCTGAGATTGTTGGTAGGTACTTGGTTTGTTGTTGTTGTACATATATATTTTTGTCTTAGAACAGTTATAAAAGTTTTATTATAAAAAACTCATTTTCGATATGAAGTGGTTTACTTAGCTTTAATCAGTGCCTCATTGCTTTTATTGCTAGTAATTTAATTATGTTCAAATTGGATACCTGAGCTGTTCATCATTCTACAAACAGCTTTTCAAGTTCTCATCCTACTTTAAATAATTTGTTATACTATTTGCTCTACTTTCATAACCGTTAATTCTGGAGTAATTGTACAGCCATTAATTTCGACAAATGTAGTAATTTTCTAAAATTAATAACTATTAAGTTTCTTGCAGTTCAATGGTTTCCAATTAATGCAAAACCAACCGGTTTAAATACAATATAGTTTGCGGTTGCGTTCTTTAGCCACGTGGTTGATCCGTTAGATTTGTCGCAAGTATCGATTTCTAGGTAACTTTAGACATTGGCTACTGTACTAAGATCTGATAATACAGCAGTAGTAATTATAGAACGGCTGCCCTACACATTTATGTAGCTTTTCCTGTTCTGATTTCATCTTTCAAACCTATTTTACAAAGTTATCATGAAAGTCATCCTTCACTATCCCTATTTCATAAATAATACAAATATTTTTTTTTATGTCTCCCATTTTCTACATGATGTTTTCAAAAGACAACGGACCTGGTTACGTTAAAGCTCTAGTTAGAACTAGAATCCAACAATCTAGAAAATCATCAACATTTATATTCCTTCCTAGAAGATCATCTACAATTTATTCACATCCTCTTACTTCCGCTGCCTAATCTTTACCACGGTTTCCTTTCTCTGTGTTAAAACAGTAAAACTGGTTCTAGATCGAATTATATTATAGTTTGCAAATCGTGCGTTTGTCTATATGGGTCAATGGCACTATAATTGGATAGTCGAGTTCTGTCGGTTGTGATAATTGCATGACTTCACATACACGCTGGTGATCTCAGTCTTATGATATCTTTTCGGTTGATAAAAAATACTTCCTTATTATTAATTAACTAACATATTCTTCTCTAGTACTTCTTGGGAAAATCTTGTCTTTTGCCTTGTTATTTTAGTAGTTCAGTATATCTTGGGAATTTTTGCTGCATCTAGACTTGTAAATTCTTAGTATTTATATGAAGTATGGGGAACTAAATTGTTCCTATTTTATGTGATTATGACTACTTACTACTAAGACATCGACCTAAGATAACTAAAATACTTGACTTCCTTATTCATATCTGAAAATAAATGTGTATATATAAAAAGCGAGTTTAACGCTTATTCAAATTCTCACTGCTCATGCTCACTGTTTTTATTTAGAGAGTTCTCTTATTCTCCGAAACTCAATCTACTGATCAATACCATTTGATGATATAGAAGTGTGAACAAAGAGATCTTTATATGGAAGTTTAATCACCTACTTATTCAATTTAAACGCTTTAGAATATTCCTGTATCAAGTGTTTGTGCATGACTGGCGATTGAAGCAACGTTGGAGCGTGAAGAGTTTCAATGATATTTAGTGTTAGCTTCAAGGTTCATATACCAGCTTCCTTCCTGAATTTTAGATTATTCTATCGAATATTCGTAAATAGAGGTATTTTTTTTGCATTTTTTCGTTTTATTTTCATTGTTTGTATTTTGTACTTAAACACATAGATTATACCTTATGTATTGTTGGCCGTGTGGAGGAAATAAAAACGCAAAGTACGCGGTCACTGCCCGATTTTATACCTATAACGATGTCTCTAATTTATAATAAAGCAGCTTTAGGTGTTTAAAATAAAAGTCTCATATCTGATCTGTAATATCATGTTATATCCCCGTCATAGATAAAATAAACACTTGAGATAATGCATCACAATCGCTAGGCTGTGTTTGCATTGTCACAACCTCTTTGCATAAAATAAGGAAGCTATCCTTCACGACCACTTCATCTTAGACCTTAGATTCTGAGCTCTATCGCCGGATCATTATGAAATAACATTATCCAACGAGTCGTCACTTTATATGCGATGTTTGTTTGAAATAGTCTTTACTGCTTTGTCTTTAAGATAGGCTTACGTTTTCTTTCTAGTGATTAACGTTCCATGCACTGTTGGTGATATTATGATTCTGGTTGCTTGGATAGCTCAAGTTGCATTGGTTGATCGGTGAATCAGGTAGACGTTGAAATATACAAAATGGCTCAATTTGTCTTCCGAGCGGTAAGTGGCTTCATAATTTAGAATCTCGCCCACTGGTGCCACAGTAGGAAGCCACTAAATCTCTAGAATGGGGCAGCAAGATCAAGCATTACTGTCTTGTACTGACTAAAGCTATATTTCCTCGGGAATATGGGCTAGGAAGGTTAATATTAAGGTCTGCTTCCTTTTGAGTTTACAATGGCTCAATGTGAAGGGTTTTATGAATCATGACGTTAATTAGCAGAGGTTATTTCTCGGTTACAGATAAAACTGCATTATTAAGAAAAGTTCTGAGAAGGAGTATTTTTTATAGCCTGAAGGCATTGCGGAAGACGACAAGATTAATAACTCGGTCGACCCTTAATCCCGTTGGAAAGAGTTATTACAGGAATAAAGGAATCACAGAAAAGTGGCATGTTCAAATCACTGAACACCCTTTACAAATAAATGATTAAAATCACAGAAAAGTAAAAACACAAGGCAAATTAAGTAAAATAGTTTAACTAGATCTTATAATATATGTTATAAGATCTAGTTAAACTTGCATATTATGCAACATTAAAATTCAAACTAAACATTGGTTTGAATTAAACGGACTTCAAGATACCTCCGTTGAAGGCGTACCTATATCGTTAAACCATGATCATCAACACCCGCCTCTCTCTGTAAAATAATTTACGGTATGCTCAGCATTAATAACACATCTTACAACTATTTAACCGTTATTATCGTATGATCACGAATAGTTCATTATACGTTATAGTATTAGTATCAGTGAACCGCAATTTCTCACCGTTAAATAAATATTTTCACTTTCACAAGTTTCCTTACAGAAGCTACTTAGACTGTTGTAAGTACACTACACTATAGTCTATCTACATAAGTAGTACTTACTACAGTCCAAGTAGCTTCTGTAAGTTCTCATCCTCTTTAATAGTAACACCTTAGGAAGTAGAAATGATATCTCATGTTAGGTTTCGATCTTTCTTGCTCTTCAAGATCCATGAATAAATATGAGTGAAGTTAAAAACACTCCAGTGTCGAGAACTGGTCTGAAGTCATTCGTAATGCCCATTGACACGCGTGCCACACTTTCGATGCTGCATTTATTAAAACGTAATATGATAGCAAATAACTGTCGCTATAAATATACGTAAGGTTACTTAACTGAGCTTTATCTGTAGCCGTAAGTTAATCCCTAAGTAATTTCACATGTGAGTTAAAAGCTATTAATTTATATAACTTGATGCAGGTGTGCCATAATGCTATTCTTATGTAGATGATATTCTGTCATGGATAAATATTATGCGACTGTTTTTGTTACTTTTGGAATGCAGTTTCACTCCATTCTTTATCGACAGTGTATATTTGAATACATTTAATCGTATTTATACGGCTTTAAAAAAAGGATATTCGGCTGTATGATATTTTTTATATGAGCTCGTTGTTTCTTCCGTGAATTGAGGACCGATTAGAAAGATTCTTCTGTTATTGTATCAAGAATGGTCTCAAGGCGATCCTATTTATTTGAGTATTTCAAAAAAACTTCCCCGAGGATCGGTATTTGTCCCGCAAAAAATAAAAAAATGTAATAAACCGAAATAAACATTATTCAACATTTTAGTTACTTCAATATTTTTTTCTTTGATTGTTCGAAACAATCAAATGATGGTAATCTTATTCACGAATTCTTTCATGTTATTTTTGTGTATAGTGATTTCTTTAACGTTTATTATAGATGAATACATAATTCCTAAGGTTTCTAATCATCACCATTCAAATAATAGCTGGTAATATATTCATAAAACAATCACAGCGTATAGCGTGGGCAACTCCTTTGTTGCATTTAACTTTAGAATGATTGCGTCTTCCCTTAAAATGATGAATGAACCCACGTGTCTCGTTTGTCGAAATCGTAAACGCATTAGTAATATAATGTGGGTAGTCGTTGATTGAATCTAATTTTGTTTTCGTTGAGGTGAATAACCCTAGTGTAATGAATCCAGTGTTTAGACGGTTCATTGCGGAATCGTGTAGGTGGTTTGTTATTGTTCTTGCGTACTACGAGTCCTGTAATAACTCTTGTTCCTGAGTCATTTACTTTGTTTTTATTTCCGTTTTATGTTTGCTCTATTCCTATCTACAAAACAAAGCAAGTTACATATCCCATATTTATCGAGCTTTATGCAGATTGTCAGTGTGTAAGTCTTTAGTGTGGTTTATTGTTTGCATTTGTCTATTTATTCTTATTTTATAAGTGTTTTCGAAGAACCAAGAAGTACCGCTTCAGCAACTTTCAAGGTCCACACTATCTAATTATTCATTTACAATCTAGTCCGCAGAGGTATCATTAGAGTGATTATGATTACATTAAACCTCTTTGTTCGTCCGACAGTTAAATACGCAAACCAACATTTACCTGACACATGAAGGCCCGTTGCAATATTTCTTCGTATGTTAATTCTATATAATTTACTTAATATCTTATCTTGACTTTTATTAGTATATGTTTTTGATTTTTATATTACGTCTTTTTACACATATTTTGTGATAATTTATATATGAATTAAAACATTCATTCATTTAAAACGTAAATTCTAATTACAAAAGTTTTTTCATTGAGCATATTTTATGCATTTTTCGTCCTTTTTTTTTTTTTTATTTTGCTAGAGCATATAATCCGATGTCTACTGGTAAATCTGCCTGTTCTTAGTCATTTTATTTGCCACTTCACGACTAGAATGTAGTCTTTTTTCCCCGTCAATTTTGAAATTTGCCGATGCTCGCCAACCGCATACACATAATTACTAATTGTAAAGATTGTATAACAGCTTGCGGTTAGGTTTCTGAGTTTTACATCGGCGTGAACGTTCTCTGATGATCACTGTCATTTTGTTGTCTGTTCCACTTTCATTAGATCAGCTGAATTGATTGGGCTTATATTATGTTGATTGGTTTATTTGTATCAACAATTGTTGCATCATTGGTTGCATATACTTCTTTTATCTTTTTAATGTTATTATCGTCTAGTCAAATGTTTTAGTGTTTTTATTGTAATAAATCAAATAAGTTTAGAAGATAAATGCTACTGAAAGTGTGTGCAGTGCTACTGACCTCTTAATAAAACAGTTTTACAGCTGTGTTATTTGAACGCATAATATCGAGGCTTATTAACAATAGGTACTCCATAACAAAGCTTCATTTCAAAGCTCTTATGCGTTTTTAAACAGCTTTGTTCTAACTTTACATTCCAATGGTAGGTACTTACTTGCGCAACAAATTTAAAACACAATGTCAAGCGCATACTGTTATATTTATAAACAATACCGAGTTCATTTTATTTAGTTTACAACATATTTCTCCCAATTACTTTTAATTTAGGCTCAGTAAGACCAAAACCGGTGGCAGTCAACATTTACAAATAACGCTATTGAATTCAATGATTAATTTACACGTTAGTATGTAAGCACTTGAGTATAAAGTGTACTTGAACTCGCTAGGGAGGTCAACTGCACTCGAGTTATTTTGTGAGCGTTAACATTAAATCTCTTATGTTTTTGTTGCAGGTAAGTTCCAGTTCTGAGAATTCAAGTGCAAACTGCAAATATGGAGGTTTGAGTACCTACTTTGTGTTATCTCGTTGTTTGTCTTTGTGATGGTTTGTTTGGTTAGTCGGCTGAGAGATGTTGGCACAGAAATTGGTTTGCCAACAACCTTGGAATTATGATATAATATTTCTCTAGGAATTAAGGTTTGACGAACTCGGGACAAATTGAAAAGCATAGTCTAGAATAGTAATATATAAATAATTCTAAACAATCCACACAGCATCATATAGCGCCAAGTTAAGTAGAGCTTGTGTTATGGGTACTAGATGAGTGATAAACTTAATACAATATAAGTATTACATATAAGTGTATATTTTTTACTACACTTAAATAACTCCCAGAACCCCGGATCAAATATCTTTAGATCGTACAAACCTAATAATAAGTCCCAATATTTTTTTTATTATGAGCTTACTTACTGTGTAGACTATCTAGATCACCAGTTGAATTAAACTAGACGAAACACTTAACCTTGATAATAATTTAGAACTGGCACTTGAGAACCTTGCGGTGGAAGTTGGTTATAAACTGTAAGTTCTACATTAGATGACATGTTATAATAGCGCAGTACAGTCTTCAAACAACATTAAAGCCTAACGGACGTACTCGTAACAGAATGTAGGGCACCGTGCGAAGTGGGAATTATGGAAAGTAAACCGTGACACTAATCGGGATAAGCTCGATGCGGAAAACTAGAAATTGTTACATAGACTTGGACTGGGTGAGCTAAATAAGCTAATTGATACAAATGATAATAAACTTAAAGGACTGAGGGATAGCGTACATAATGTGGATAAAAACAGGTCACGCTCGTAAGCGAAAATGTATGGCTGCTGTGAATGAATAGACAGAGAAAACGTATGAAAGCGTCAGTTTTAGCAGTGACTAGTTAGTTTTGTAAACCATTTGAGTAATTTAAAGCATCTAATCACTTTGTCAACGGCGCAACTAAATATCTTCAGAGGCAAATAGAAATTGGACAAACTATTGTGAGGTAGCAAAATATTGCATTACACTTCGACAACTGAATCAGTTTACTAAATCATAACACTTACAAAATAGTTGTGTTAACTAAAGCGCAGTCGCAACTGTAGCTTAAGCAATAGATTACTATCGAATAGAACGCTGAAAATGTTAGATAACTTTGCTTTTGTCCTTTAAGGAAAAGCATTTAGAAATTTCCCAATATAATATTTATGTATCGACAATATTCAGATCATATCTCAATATTGCCGTAGATAGCTTGTCTATTTCTGTAACGTCGCATAATGAACTATGAATAGGTTATATCTCGTAATTGTCATATTTTAATATGTTTTTCAACATCTTTGTCTATAAAATTTTATGAATATTTTAATCGTAAGTCTTCAGCAGACTTTTTAATTCTTCGTAATTACAATACTTCCTCTCTTCCAGATATTTAACGAAGACTATAAACCTTTATTTTTATCAGATTAGTAGAAGGTACCATGCACCTTTCATTTGCGTACTGCATACACATTTATGTCGTTTTATACTGTCGTTAACGTAGGTACTTACCTAATGTTCGTATGCACATTTCTCGCGATTACTTCTTGCGTTTTTACTACAATATTTCTTAGCTAGCAAATGGTTTCATAATAATATTAAGAAACGATTTGCTATTATTAGCGATTTGTCATAATATGTCTCAATTACAGTTTAAGTTATTAGGTTTTTCTTTTGAGACTTTTTACATTCCTATGAGATCTAGTTATATTTGGAGATTATTCGTAGGTCTAATACTGCAAAGTTATTATTGAGTGAGACCTACAAAGTAATTTTTCTCTCAATTTATTTAATTTACTAAAATATCTTTCGGTCCTACCGAATCAGTCATGGTCATAAATAAAATGTTTTCTGATTAGGGCTTATCAGAGTTATCGACCCTTCGAACCCTTGCCTAAGCGCAGCTGCACCTAAACTTGCTTTATTACATCGACTGCGCACGTGTTTCACACTGCAGTGGGTTTGTATCGAGATTGCAGTGTAATACAATATAAGAATAACGGCAAGTCAAAAGTAGGTCAACAAACACCCCATGCAAGCAAATCAAAATGAAAGGATATTGGTTCAAAACTGGTTCTTTCCTGACTCGCCCCGAACTCCCAGCGACCTCAATTTCCTCAGTTTATGCTGATCAGCTGTCCAAATTGAACAAAGCAATAACGATAAATGGTAGCCACTTCGCGGCGTCATAAAATGCCTGTCCTATTAGCAGCCACCAGCAACAATAGTAAAAGCATTAGTTAGAATCAATCCAAGACTTCGCCAATTTATCCCGCTTGTTCAATACCTAGTATTAAGGGCGCAATCCGTTCAATTGTCAATTCTATTGTTAATTAAAACAAACACTCGTATGGGCACTGAAACAGGCTAAGGCAGAGTTCTACTAAAGCGAAGAGCAATTCTATTGTTCGCGATTTCACATCTGGCTTTAGCAGATAGTGCCATTTATTAGTACGACACTTTCGTAATTCTACTAGAAATATCCCTCTGATACAAATCGATGCCTCAATTGCGCATGTCGATGCTATGTCATCTAGTAACCATAATTACTGCAGAATTGTACGAAATAGGCCCCATTTGGAACTGATAGTATCGATTGGTATCCATGCTGGTAATTCTGTGTATAATGGAGGCTGTGTAGGCCCGGTCATTATTGGTTTGATTTGCGGGTGTGCACTGCATTACTATGGTGTGATTTGTAAACCCACAGTTTCACTTTATTGCCATTTTCGCTCTCTCTATCTTTAAGTGTTTTGTATTATTTATAAAAGTTATTAAGTTCTTACAGTAAATACATTATTGACCATACCAGCCTGGTTACTTACGTATCATACTTAGTTCTTTGAAGCTACCGAATTTTTGTTTCTTATCCATTTACCGTACAGCTCAAAATTATCAAGATTTAACTTCTATATCATAAACCTTTCATCTCCAAAACTTGATTTGGACCTGTTTCTTCTTAAATTTATTTGTTTTTATTATGCAATTGTAACGTACTTTGTATGATGAATACAAACTCCCTGTTTACGCTCTCTCGCGAATCTAGAGAAAGGCATAAAAGACATCGTGTGAATATATTGACATTGTCATCGTTGCATCATCAGTTGTGCAACAATATAATTTTGCATCTTTTCGCTCATACTTTATTTAATTAACTGACGCTTTGTGCAATTATTTATCGTCAAAAATCTTGAAAGCTTTGTTGAATAATTACTTACAATTACTGCTTATTTTTGCAATGTCTGAAAGTTTTAACGAATTCGTTGAATTCAATTCTTCTGAATTAAATAGTTTGTAATCACTACTAGATTTACATACTATAATTTATGTGACTTTTTAATGACTTTTCGATAAAAATATTTCCCACATACTTATAAATATTTTTAGTCCGTTTTAGAAGGGTTTGTGTATTTCAAATATCTTTCCCATGAAGTTGGTACTCAACATGGTTTTGCGGTTACATAAAAATCAAGATGAAAACCATAGACAAGCGTGGAAATCTCTAAAGTACCGGAGGTTACCATGACCAATGGTGAAATGTAGCCTAATGGAGAACCCATAGAGACTGCTGTTGTATCTATAGCCACTATTCCACAGGGTGTGGTAGATATTGTTGAATCAGTAAAGTGACGTAACGAGTAACAAGTGGAAAGATTATCAGTAGTTTGTCTATGAGAGGTAAATGAACCGTGGCTAATCCGTGAAATCTTGAAGATTGCGACTGCTGATGCAATGTTATGTGTGCGGGATTGTGTATTTCAATGTTGATGGAAACATTAAGGAGCAAATCAGGAATTTATGAAGACTTCAGAAATAATGAAACTGAAACATGGAGGTTACTGGGCTCATCGGAGGTGATGAAAAGCTTGGTTGGTACCTAATCTTCGAAAATGGAAAACTGTATTAACAAAGACAAATTAATCCAAAAAGCATGTCATAGAAACAAATTCTTCTGATGTCGAATAAAAAACAAAAGATAATGAATCTACTATGTATGTAATGTAAGTATAGAAACTATTATGAGCCAATCGTATTATCACTATCACATTTATATTAAAAACTAGCGACCCCTCCCCCGCTTCGCACGGTTTTATTATACGTATAAACCTTCCTCTTGAATCACTCTATCTATTAAAAAAAACCGCATCAAAATCCGTTGCGTAGTTTTAAAGATTTAAGCAGTCAAAGGGACATAAGGATATAGGGACATAGGGACAGAAAAAGCGACTTTGTTTTATACTATGTAGTGATGCGTTAATTTGAATCGATGGATGGATGGATGTTTGTTACCTATTTACGCTAAAAGTACTTACGGATCGCGATGAAAATTTGCAAACTTAACATACTTAGGCGCATACACATAAATGTTCATGCGGGTAAAGCCGCGGGGTGCAGCTAGTTTTTATTTACATAGAAACTTACAAGCGGCGTTGTTTCGCGCTAGTAGCACCGACTTTGTGGAAATGGCCTTCCCCTTTGTCAGTCAATCCAGCTATACCTAACACATGTTCGGTATTAATTTTGCAAATTTGCATTGCATTTTGAGAAATATTGCTCAACCTGCAGAGAACAGACCGCAAACCGTTGCTTTGCCTAATCGCCATAATTGAGATATCTTGTAACTTTGGCCCTTAGTCATCAGTTTTAACCTTTGGTGCTTTATATTACGTAATAAATTTGCATGGCACAGAATATTCCGAAAACCTAATTAATTACACCGTCTGCATTAAATACTGCGTCTTGGTTGGTTTTACTCAATAGTTTCAATTGTATACCTATACTAGATGTAACTAATTTGTTTCTATTCCTTGATTGTAATTTTTTGTTAATAAAAATTATGTAGCTCATTAATATGGATAACTTTAATTAAGGACTAAATGTTTAAATAAGGCTTTGAAATAAAGTATTATCTATCTTTCTATTAATTACAAAATAAAGCATTATTTATTAAATAATTTATAGGGAACTAGCGACCCGCTCCGGCTTCGCACGATTTTATTTTACGTACTTATAAACCTTCCTCTTGAATCACTCTATCTATCAAAAAATCTATCAAAACGCATCAAAATCCGTTGCGTAGTTTTAAAGATTTAAGCATTTAAAGGGACATAGGGACAGAAAAAGCGACTTTGTTTTATACTATGTAGTGATGCGGACAGTTCACACAGCATCCATAGCTAGTCCTAGCTAAGCATATCATGCGTTTTGGGTGTATTATACTTTACTTTATACATATAAATATTTTTTCTATTATACCTATACATAGAAAACGCTGAAAACACCCTGAACCCTGCTGATTGTACAAAAATATATCCTGAGGCGGGAATCGAACCCGCAACCTCCAGCGTCACAATGCTTTTTAGAGAACCACAAGTACATATTCTATCGAGGAATTCGCGGAACGTAAAACTTGCTTTTTATTTCTTTTTATTACTTACATTTTTGGAAACTTGCAATTGGAAACATATACTTAAGACAAACTATCCAAACAAGAGAAATAAAAAATAAATATTATATCAAAAAATAAACGCGATTCCACAATTGTTAACAAATTCCTTTAAAATAACGTTAACTTTGTATTTAATTTATGTGTAATAATAGTAACTTACCACAATCAATTTAATTTTTAAGTACCTACACAACCTAAATAGGTACACTTTGTATAAAAAATACAATGGACCTGCATGCTGTTATTAAACGCCCCGTTAGATTATAATTGAAATTTTATGTGTTTTAATTGCAGACATATTAATTACTGTATGATAGTAAATTTCAAAGTTGCATCTTTGTGTCTGTTTTACAGTGTTGCTCCCATCATCGTTGCAACTCAACATTTCCATTTTATGAGTTCGACATCTTTTTTTGTCGTAACTACTCATTTTTTTATTTCAATTGGTAGATAGGTATATAAAAAAACAAAGTGTATATTTATGTTATGGTGATGGATCACGTTATGTGTTCACATTTCGCTCAAAATAAGTCACTTGACCTCGCAAGAATAGTTCACTAAAATATAACTAGATGTCGCTAGTAAAAAGTGACGGAGCCTAGATCGCGCTATCGAAGCGTTCCGGTCAAAGATAGAGGCGAGAACCATTTTTTAGTTGAGGTAACTTTGCGCAGAGGCAATATCGTAACCAATGAGGTTAATCCGAGGTGCGATTATTGCTAGTTGAAAACTTTACCAATACCCCGCCATGTGGACGTGAAATACCGTCCGCTACGGCAATTTTTGTATAGCCGTTAAGGCTCAATAAAATTTGAAAATATCTAGATCATAGACTCCTAATTCCTAAAATGTGTTCTATGGTAGAACTGTTAATCTGGCGGATTCTGGCGTGATCTGGTACAAGTAGGTTGTTTATAAAAGATTTTAAATGTACTTTGTAAATGTCGCGGTTTATTTTAGGTATTAAGTATATCAATTATTTTTTTACTTAAATAACTAACTATACTTAAGAATCTAGAAGGTAATTTGCAACCAGAAGCAAACGCGTTTCGGGCCGAGCTGGTGGTTTTTAACACGTGCGCTGAGACCGCATACGACCCAAGTGTTTGGAAATGCGTGGGGAGGCCTTTGCCCTGCCCAGCTGTGGGACGGAATATGCTGCCTTAAAAAAGTCAATTCACAATTTTAAATCCCTTAAAATTTTATTTCGAGTTTTGTAAATGCCCCGTAGCCAAAAACAGTTATAATATCGAAATATTTTTGGTATTTTTTTAGTTTTTCTCTATACTACAAATTATATTATTGTTTAGACAACTTGGCACCATCCTTGAAATATCTTCCAGCATGTCACCGCAAAATGTGTAACTCAGCTAATTCGCGCCAATCACGACTGTGGGAATGAAGCATGGGGTTACACCACAAATAACTCAAGCTGATTTATGCTCTACATCAACGTATTGAAGTGTATTTTGAGTTGCGCGTGCACACAATAAGTAACGGACCGGGCAGATTGACATTGAATTTGTATTACGTACACATTACTAGCTGCTCTCCGCGGTTTCACCCACGTCAAAATTTATGAAAAGTAGCATATGTTTCATTCCAGGCCTAAAACTACTGTCTTCTGACAGTAGTTCTGAAATTTTGTATATACATAGTTCTACACCTGGATCACATTGTAGGTTACTTTTATCCCGGAAGCTATAAATACAACAGCTTATTTATTAGACATCAAAGTTTACCGTTAGAGTTATCTAAAACCATAATAGAACTTGTGACATTATCTTTTTCCTCTCATGCCAATACCTTGCAATCAGTTAAATGCTTGCGTTCCGGTACACGCAAGAATGTCGGAAATTACTCGAATGAAGCTTGTACTTTTATTAGTAGGGAGTCTGAGAATGGAACGCAGTTCGTCACACAACTCCATATAGGAAATAACTTTGTTCTTGCACCTGAGAAAAGGGTAGTCGAGTTCACTTATTGCTTATTATTGATGCTCTGATTGGCTTTACCACTATGCTTATACAAATTGCCATATGTATTAAAAAGCTGTTAATAAAAATAAACCAAACGTGTGATGTGATGATATTAAGCAAAGTGTTAAGTTTGGTGATACTTACATTAAGCAAATAATAATTTCTGTTCAGATAATTTTTTTAGCTATTAATATAATAAACTGTGGTATAAACTGCAATATTTTCCCAAGACTTTGCTTTAGGTGGGTATAGCGATTTGGAAAAAAGGCCCATCAGAAAGGGATAATTTCTAATTTTATATGAGAAGATACAGATAATGTAAGTTCTTTTGACATGTCACACAACTTTTGTACCGGATATTGATGGTTAGTTCGTGATAGGATAAAACCCCGTTTAACCCCATCGGCATATCAAAAGCATTCCACAATAAATGCCTCAAAGGCATTTCCCTGCATTGGGTCTTCGACTTTCTTCGTTAGGTTTTCTCGAAAGTTGTTGATTAGATTTTCACTAAGAATGATGTCTCATCCGTATATGGGTATCTATGATTTCTTACGGTGTTTGTTATTTTATGCTTTCCTGTTATCATCATCATTCTTATCCTACTTATCTAAGTGTAATTGACCTTTATGTATCTACTCTTTTTATTTAGTTTGATTCTAATTTCATCATCATCATCAATCTATATTAGTCCACTGCTGGACATAGCCTCCCCCAATGAGCGCCATAGCGCCTTCAGCCTCAGCGTCTTCAGCTTGACGCATCCAGCATCTGCCAGCAGTCTTTCACAGTTTCACAGATCGTCATCCCACCTGGCCGGAGGGCGTGTCCTACGCTACGTTTACCAAGTCGCGGTCTCTACTCAAGAACACGTTTACCCCAACGGTTGTCGGTTCTTCGCGAGATATGGCCGGCCCATTGCCACTTCAGCTTGTTAATTCTTTGAGCTATGTCGACAACTTTGGTTCTCTGTTGGATGTATTCGTTACGAATTCTATCCTTCAGAGAGACTCCGAGCATAGCTCTTTCCATAGCTCGCTGGGCGACTTTCAAATGGTGGATCAGCCCTACCGTGAGTGTCCACTCTAATTTGATTAACTTCTTTTATTGCACTTACTACCTTATCATCTCATGTATTTTATTATTGTTTGTTCCATGTAACGCCTATCAATTCTATACCTGTTTTATTGTATATTGTAATTCTCACCTATAGTTGTTCAAATACCTAAATAAATCATCTCAGCCCGTCATGACACCCACTGGAGCCTTTTCTTACACGTCAGCTTATTCAGTCCTGTGCAAGCATAATTTGTAGTCTTTCAAACCAAGACTTCCTGTCATCTTTTATTACGTTCTCTGAGACCTAAGTATGAGACCCGTCATCAGAGTTGAGTTAGAAATACCTACTGCAAGAATTAACTCGAGGTATCATAAGGTGCTTTTTCGGTATGTCCTTTCTGCCAGTGCTACCACTCTTGCCATCTCGACCTTACATACTCTTTCTCTATTCATCGTGTACTTTTCTTTGTGTATCTGTATTATTTTATGTATTGCCTTAGTATTCGTGATGCGTGTTGGTTTGGTTCTGATGGAAGATCCGCTACGCCGGACATCATTTTGTAGCATTTAAATTTTATAACTAAGTAATTAGTTCCTATTTATGTAGCCCATGGTAATTTAAGAAACTTGGTAATTTAGTAATATTTTAAATGCTTTAAATAAATATTTTCTTATTCATATAATTATTAAAAACTAGCAGCGCCTCGCGGTTTCTCCCGAGATTATTCCCGTTCCCATGAGAATTCCAGGATAAAATATAGTCTATGTCTTATTCCAGACCAAAATCTATATCTGTATATCTATATCTGTAATCTATATCTAATATCAGTAGTTTTTCGTAAAAGAGTAACAAACATCCATCCGTCCATCCATACTCACAAACTTTCGCGTAAATAATATTAGTAGGATTATCCCGTCTAATCGACCGATCTGAAAACTGTTTCTGTTACGTTACTCTGTTCTATTCTATTAACAGACGCTTCCTCAATCATCGAACAATGCATGCCCTTGCTTTTCAATTTGTTCCCATCTATCACTAAGTTTTTCTTCACACATTTAGATTGATATCTCACGACCAGCGTCACGCACGATATTACCTGCAATGTATTTATGTCATATAATGGTTATACTTGGTATGCATCGATATTGCCTATGTTAATAGCCTATGGCATGCTGCCTATTTTGGTCCTATTGACTTTTTGTGCGTTGAGTAGTAAATTAATAGAATGAGTTACAATAGTTTTACGATATATATCTGTTTTTGTACAAAGATCTTTATATACAATTTTTAACCACGCGAAAGCATGCAGAAAGCCAAGCATGTGCGCGGTCGGATATTTCCGTCCACCTTCGGTTATTTCCGGCTGGCTTCGGCTAATTTCGTCGGACCGGCCGATGACTTCTGCGGCATGCGTTACCTTGAATTATGACAATGTATAAAAGGCTTTATTGCTTCGTTATAAATGTTATGTCATTCGCCATGTAGGAAAGTGGTTGGCCTTTTTAAAGATGTTTTTCGGTGACTTTTTACGTAATTCGTCATACTTATATCCATCATTCGTCATATTCGTAATTAAGAAATTGTTGTGATTCGTTCGGGGTGGGTACTCCCTACTTAAATCATCACGTAAAGAAAACCCAAATTTTCCACCTCTGGACATGAGCCCAATGAGCCAGCATCTGCCTGAAGTATTTCGCGAAATCATTATCCCATAACAGGTATTCAACCTGTTTCTTATATTCCTCCTGAATAGTTCTTGTAAAACTGTTTCGATTTCTTGATGAGAACGTTCTCTGCTCTTTTGTCTATAGACCCTAAATCCCTCTCTGATGAATGACGCAACTTGTTCGCTCAATGGCACTGACCATTGCGATCATAATCTCAGCGTAGCTGTAGGTACCTTACCTACAGAGTGTGAAAGCATGTTTCTAAAGATAAATTACGTTGTCAGATCAGATTTTGAAATCCATTTCACACTTCCTTGAGTTGTTATAGAAAGCGTTGCGTGTCTTGTTAGACCCTTCTCTTAATTGCAATCCGCTAAAACGTAGGATAGCCGCCAATTATCTTGTCCACTCGAAATTACGGCCACGTGCCTAGTATGGTGTTATTCTTAACCACACCCTATACGTAGCTGTAGCAGCTGGTTTAGTCTTGAGTCTTTTAGGGTATTCTATTCGTTTCTTTTCTGAAATATTATGTCACATAAGTATCCTGGAGCGTCAACCCTGAAGTGGATCTTGCCCATCGGTACAGTTAGATCTTCATCAGCTTCTGCTCTGAAGATATAAAATGTAAGTGTCCTCACTCATATAGATTCATCATCATCGCTTATGTTATCGATTGGTCTTCTCTTTTTCTCGAAGGTTTGACTTCTGGTTTTACATTGAAAAAATTTGGGTTATTATTCAATGTCGTGGATAAAGGTTCAGTGTATTTATTTGTACTTTAGGAACACATAAAACACTTGGTATAATCAAATTTCCAGTAAGTCATAAAGCTAAAAAAAATTAAAACAGAAAAACAAAGTAATATAACATTTTCGGCTGCACAGAGGCCAAAACTGAAGATGTCATACATAATTAATCCAGCCGAAGCTTGAGTAACTTTCATATACATGATCTGATCCAGCTGCTTTATTTTCTCTTTAACTATAACGAACGCCATAATCACCGCTGTCAATAACAAAGAAAACAAATCGTATTTCGGTATTGTTTCAAAGCTACGAGTGTATTCATACTTGTATCAAAAGCAATTTACTATTGCGATTACGACACTGCAATTATTGTTCTGCAGCTTTGTTACGGTAGAGATATAAAGGCAGTGGTATAAGAGGCACGATTTTGTAAGGGAAATAATGAAATAATTGTAGGTTTGAAGGGCCTTGAAATAGAGTGGTTGGGCTGCTGATTAGCTTTGGACTTGAGACAGAGAATTGCTAAAGTATTTTTACGCAACAGTGTTTATTTTTCATGGACTTTAGTTTCTATACCATATTTTCCAACAGCTAGTCTATTAAGATTATTTCAGATGTTTAAATTCATGAATTATCATCACCCATAGTATTTTGCTGGCTTTTGTCTTATTGATAACGAATGATCTAAAATAATATAAACCGACGACCAGCAAGACTAGTATAAATGGTATCATCATCATCATCAACCTATATTAGTCCACTGCTGGACATAGGCCTCCCGCAATATATAAATGGTATACTTACTCAAAAATGCAGTAAGAGCTTGGATATAAAGTTCTTTTTGATTCTTCTTAGATCCAACCAGTTCAGTAGAGATGTGAACATTGAACAATATATCTTGTTTACTAAGTTATTTTGTCTAGCTTGTTGGTTTTTGATTGAGATCAGTATACATGCCAAACTTGTTGGACTCTTGTGAACTGATAAAATTTTCTGATTTGAATAGCTTGCATCATCATCCACCAATAAATGTACTTACAGCTATTGCTTCCTTTCAGTCAAATTGTTAGATCTTGTAACAAATCCTACAACTAGCAAGCCATAAAGCAAAATAGACAATAGCTTGTAAATGACATGTCCTGTTCCCCGAGCTTTGTTTGTTGTAACAGTATTGCAAGCTAACAGCTACTTTGTTATGGTCTATTCCTGGTTCTTATGACTTACCTCTTTATAGATTTAAGTTTAATAAAGGCTACTTTAAAATGATATTTTGTCATTTTACTTAAAATGTTATCTTCGATTCATAAGTTCTATAAAGGAACTTGTGAAAATCTGCGTATCAATGAATAGTACTTGCAGTACAAGCAATAAGCAATAGACAAACAGACAAAGCAACTTGTGAAAATGCGTAGTTTTTGGGTAAGCACAATATATTAAAATAGAGGCAGTAACTATAAATAGTTTACCAGCGAAAACTTTTAATAAGCCATCATCGAATATGCACTGGCTTATCCAGGCATGTCCTTAAATTCTTACCTGTATTTTTATAAACTTAAGCTGTATTTTTTCCCAAAATTTGGGAAATTAATTCATTTTAACAGTGGTCGTTGTTGATGTCGGAATCTGTTTTTCTCACTACTGTTTGGTATTACCAACTTTTTCATCAAGAACATCATATTCTTACAATTTTGTTGGAGGCGCATCTCCAACAAAGTAGTAAGAAAATAACAAAAGCACTAAAGCCGGTCATAATGAAATCGTGAGCGACTAATGCCCACTCTTGCGCAATGTTATTGTCAGTTATTTCGTCAGTAGTCTGTAGTTTAGAAATTCAAACACGACTACCGATTGTCAAGTGAAGCTGAAGTGAGAATATCAAGTATTTCGGAAAAAATAAAAACTTTAAATGATAAAGCACTTAATCTCATTTCGACGTTTTTGGGACAGATTTTAAGTATAATAGCTGATTCCCTATTATTATTGAGTCAACTGTATAAAAACTGTCCTCAAGCGAATCTGTCGTAAAGCTAATTTGTCTTAACCAGAATCTGACCTGAACAGACTCTGATTAAAACAGAACAAGGCATAATACCTATATGGATTTTAAAGTTTAACGGACAGTAATGAATCAATAGATTCCTGAACTACTTCTGATGAAAAGTAGCTTTTGTTGCTAATGACTTGCAAACAGACAGACATAATGTGTCAAAGCAGGCTCAGAGTCAGATAAAAAAATAACTTGCTTATCAGAATTACTTCTCTTTGAACTTAAAGATTTTGCTCTCTATGCGGATTGTATTAAATGGTAGGTGTCCTTGTCACATTATATCCACTCGACATATCACGATATATCTGCAAAATGCCATCGAGTCATCGAATATCTTCCTAACATGCCAACACCAAGGGACCTTGACTCGCAACGCCACCTCTTGACATTAAGCGTGCTGAAGTGGTTAGAATTGATTGCAGGATCCCTTGTTAGGTAACCTGGGGTATCTAGGAGGTTCTCCTAAAACGAAAAGAATATACAGTATATTAGTAATCTAGTACCCAAACACAAGCTCTTCCAGCCTTCTTCTTGCGTCCAGCATTATCTTTTATTATATTTTTGTACGGGAATGTTTTATATTTATTTCCACTCTAACCACTCGAATGTTGTGGAAATATAGCTAAGTTTTGTTATCTGTTATATTATCTGTGGATTTATTTATTTAATCACATGATCTTAATATTTCATAACCTTGATTGACCTGAACACCAGACATGATTTAAAAAATCTAAAAACACACGAATACATTTCAAAAAGCTACATATAAATATTGACCGTCTGGTTTCTAAGCATACAACGAAATTCTTGTTGAAATTTTCTTAGAGACATCGAGAGCAAATATACCAAGTAGCTTCTGTTTAATCTTTAACTTTGAACAAATAGCATTCGAATACGGTCTGTATTATGAAACAAAACTCAGTGATCAATTACCTACTTTAGTGAGACTATCGCCATAGAAAATCCATACAAAAGAATAAATCTAAAAAAATATTATTCTCGATAAATTTGATCCCGTGGCCCGTTCCCGTGCCGTTGATTCCAGGTTAAAAAAGCCTTATACTTTATTCAAGGTAACTAAGATCTACATACATGGAACGTTCTAAAGAATGTAGTATATTAGAGGTATATGGGATTAAAAGAAGCTTATGTGTTATTGAAAGTCCAAAGTTCAGACCAACATTTTTACCGAATCCGCTAAGTCCTTTTGCTTCCTTGGTACGAAACGCAATATTCTAAAAATATATACCTAATTTAATTTCTTAAATAATAATAATGCTTCAATTATTTAGATCAATAATTGTTAATTACGTATCAATAATTAAGCTGTATATTTTATATGTTGTATTTATAATGATTCCAATATAAATTACCTGCTATTATATAAATATTACACATACCTTGGTATTTGACGTATAACTCGATGTTGTCAAGATAATGACATATATATAGAAATGACATATATATAGATATCTTGACAATACCAAGTTATACATTGTATTGTATTGTGCGCAGGTAGGTACTTTCAGTTGTCAATAACTTTGACCCCTTTCAGTATCAGTTTATCTCGAAACAACTTCCTAATGAGCCCACAAGATGAGATCTCTCTAACAATGGCACCATATTTTATTGTTCAAGATTAGATCCCTTACGAAATCGTTTATATTTATATAATGATAACTAGCTACTATCCGCAACTTTGTACGCGCTTTTCAAGACCGCCACCTGTAGGATGTTGATGTATTTTAACTAAGGATTAACCAATACAAGTTCGATTAAATTTTCCTTCTTCAAGATAGTTAAAAGACAAAATCAGAAATTTGCATATTTCTTTACCAGGATACTATTTATATCTATGCTATACTTAATTAAGATCAGTTCAGCCGTTGAGGCCTGAAAAGGTTCCAGACTATAGTAGATAGAGAGACAGACAGACACAGGCAGACAGAAAGATAGACAGAAAGACAGACAGAGAGACGGATAGAAATACTGGATTTCGCTTTTATAATATTAGTATGGATCGTGTTTATAGATCGTCTTGATTCAAGTTACGTTTGTCGTGAAGTAATTGGAATGAAAGTAGTTGGGAAATGAAGGAAGAAATCTGCTGACATTTTACAAATTATTTCCTGCTAAAGGTATATGAGGATTATGCCTTCTTGCTGACACAGATACGTATGGCCATTGATTATGTCTTATAATGGAACAAGTAAATACATAGTATACAAATATAATTTAATCGAATTGTATTTTTTAATAACAATTAAAAAATATTGTCTTAAAAGAAAATAACTTACTACTAACATACAACTACCTACTTAATTCAAACTTTACTTCCTTTTAAGCAAAGTTTTATAATCTAAGATTTTTAGGTGCTTATAAACCATTTTTTCGTGTTTAATGTTCTTAATCTATTTTGAAGACAAAACATTACGAAAATAATAACTGAGAAATAAGTTGCTGCAAAAGTTTAATAGCTAATAACATTGTCAATTCTATTAAAGGTACAATATTTTTTTACCGCCATAACCGTCGATGAGTATAATAGTGATACTGATACCAATCATAAAGTTATTGTGAAAAACGCGTTCAATACAATAAATACCGTTGTATCAGCAAATGGTAGCTACTGACACAGTAAGGTACCTTGCAGTAGAGAAACTCACTTTATAACTACAGAAAATACTATTTTTATACCTCATAAAGACAGGAAACATTACAGGTTCAAATGCTTAGACTACAGGTGTAAAGTGTAGCTTTATCGCTGTCAGCGGTCTCTTTCAGGCTATCTTAGGATGAACTAGACATGAAACAAAACAATTATAATGAATAAATAGTTGATGAATGATTACATATAATTTACAATGAAAAAGAAAACAAACAGGTACTTTCGCCACGTAGCTACATAACCTTCAAACAAATGATATAAACTAAAATAAACATAAAAAAGGTTGTCTAACTTATTAGAAAGATACATAGGTAAAACAACCGCATAGACTTAACCCGATAATAATGCGATTGTAAATTTTGTTCATCTCAAACGTTTTGGTTTACCTTGCTCGCCATTTGTAGTCTATCAAACTGTCAACGACATCAATATTCAAAGCCTTTTAAAATTACAACTCGATCTTCTATTAATCTACAGTCATGAGCTTTAAAAAATTAAATCTCACTAAGCAGGATATTTACCTTGATTTTGTTTTGGAGTGGACGGAGCATTTAGGCTTCCCTACTGCTACTGTTTATCTACTGTGTCATAGCATAGATCAACGCGTGCGCAACTACCGCAGCACGTTCCGCCCTTTGTTCGCTTTTTGAAACTTTTTCTTTTCCATCAAAAAGGCACCGCCATTGTTGGTATGATTGCTTGCTCTGAATCGACCTCGCCGCTGCTTCAACATTGGTTTATTGTGTGAAATAACATTCTTTGAATAGATCTGGAAGCAGTTAATTTTTCTTAAACATTACGACTTTTTCAGTTCTATTTCTACTCCTACTCTGTTCAAGTCAGATAAATTGTCATATAATAAGGCATCTTCCACCATTAATTATCTATACAATGAAATGTAATTAAGTATATCAGTTATCATAACACAATCTCTGCTCATCTTGGGGCTAGATGATGCTGTGGGGATCGTCCCTCATTATCTATTAAGTCCCCTATATCATTTTGATCATTCGGATCATCTAGGTATATAAAAGACGTTTGGTATCTGTCCATGTCCACCGGTGAACTAGCATATTCAGTAGCCAGTGGCTACAAGATGACGATGTTGGTATGTTCCTAAATCTATTGTCTTATTATGAGCATAAAATTTATTGCCAAGATCTTTAAAGGACCATACTTTGAATTTGCTACAAAATAGTCTTCCGAGATAAGTTTACCGTTGTCTCTTGGTCTACGCCCGGGTTTCTTTTATTGCTATCAATTTCTCGATCTATTTATCATTATTGTGATACAATAACTTGTTTTTTGATTCTCTATCTTATTGTTGCTACGTCGGTAATCTTGCTTCCGAGATATTTTGTTTTCTTTTGATTCGAATAGTTGGCATCGAACGATCGTGGAAAATTCCACAATGGTAGAATTCCCAGTACCTATATACTTGGAAGATATTTTTAAAAACTGATTGTGCTTGGTTAGTGCTGGATTTTTTTAGGTATCCTTAGCCATTCGTTGTTTTTAATTTATGGTGCAAGTCAAATTTTAATCATATTTTTACCATCATCCCACTTTGTTTTAATTATAATAAATTTAAATTTGCAAAACTGTGTAAATTATTTTCCATCCTGTTTGAAGATAGATTAATCTAAATTAAATCATTTGCATATCTTTATCTATACTTTTATAATAAAACTGTAACAGGTCCAATTCTGTACATTGAAGATATTTTAAAAAAAAATTTTTTGGAGGGCACTTTATTATCGATACTCAAGCCAAAACTGTAATTTTTTTCATTCATGTCTGTCTGTCTGTCTGTCTGTATCGTAAACGCGCATCACGCCGAAACTACTTGATGGATTGAAATGAAACTCGGCATGATTATACGAGGAAGGACATAGGATACTTTTTATCCCGGAAGTCAGTTAGGTTCCCCTGGGGTATAAGGGTTTTCAAAAATTTCTCACAGCATCTGAACGACGCGTACACACGCGTCGTTCAGTGATGCTGTGAGAAATTTTTTAAAACCCGTATAGCCCAGGGGAACCAAACTGAATTGAACTGATAAACGCAAAAGTTTGTAAGTATGAATGGATAGATGGATGGCTAGATTTATAGATGGATGGATGTTTGTTACTCTTTCACGCAAAAACTGCTGAACGGATCTGAATGAAATTTGGCACAGAGATAGATTATAAGCTGGAATATGAAATAGGTTTTATTTTATCCCGAAAATCCCACGGGAAAGGGAATTACGCAAGTAAAATCGCGAGTACTCCAAATACTAATCATGCGCAGACGAAGTCGCGGGCACCAGCTAGTATTATAATAAATTAAGCCAAGGCTCTCTATAGATTTACACCTCTGCATACTGCTAGAAGATGATGTGTCGAAATTGTCGCGTAACATCTTAAGACCTCAGTTTCTTGATTTCTAACGAATGTTTCTTTATTTCCAGGTATTGCAGAAGGACGTGGAATGTCACAGAAGGATCGTGAGCTCAGTGGTGCGCCTCTGCAGAGGGTGTGACGCCGCCAAGGCGTATGAGAGACGCTGGCACCTCCTCTACCTGCGGGCAATCGAGTGGCAGTGTCACTTGGAGGCGTGCATCACGAGGGTCAATAGCCAGGTGTGTATGTGCAGTGTACCTAGCGGTGTGACGTCACAGGTCAGTTCTCTGCCAAGGCGTACGAGAGACGCTGGCACCTCCTCTACCTGCGGGCAATCGAGTGGCAGTGTCACTTGGAGGCGTGCATCACGAGGGTCAATAGCCAGGTGTATATGTGCAGTGTACCTAGCTGTGTGACGTCACAGGTCAGTTCTCTGCCAAGGCGTACGATCTCTATTCCTAAGAATTCGATGTTTCTCTAGAACGACGGACATAACATAACGTATGACGCAAATATACACTAATAACATTCTGTCTTAGTCTCTTACTCACATTGTAAATAATTCCATTTTCCTTCCTCATTTCAGTCACAGTCAATTCTCGCTTGAGAAAAAACGTCATCTTCTATACAAATAAACCCTATTCGTAATTTAATAAGCCTTTCCCACGAAAGTTGTTATTTATAGCCATACTCAAGTGTTTTAACAATGGGTGATCAACCACCCGGTGTTAGGGGGAACGAGGTTTGCAAACATTGCAAAACCCAAAGTGGCAATCGACTTGTTGACTTTACCCTGACTAACCCTATGGGTGTGACTAAACGTGAGGGACACACATTCTTTGTAATCTGTGTAAGTGTTTTATTGTCTGGATGTTACTAGTTGCTCTTTTGACTGAAGAGATCACTGTTCAGTTTTGGGTGTTATTAGTTTTGCTGCCAGGAAAAAGCTAAAATCTGCAAAGTAGGGTCTTTGGGAGTAGACAATTTGAGATATTATTGTTTCCGGAATAGACTGTGAGAAAAATACCAATATGATTTGATAGTACATTTTTAAAATGTAGATAATTTGAGTTGTGGACGCCTGGTCTGAAGTCTGCTTTAATAAAGGTTGTAAAACTACAAATAAGCATTCCTTGAAATGTCTTAAAACGTACGGAAACTGGGTTTTTTTGCTGAAATGTATACCATTTTCAAATCGTTGACCTTTAACGCTTTCACTACTCTGCCTCCACGGTTTCTATAACAGTTATAATTATAGAAATACAAAATAGAACAGTGTTCTAGCTAGAAATACAAAGGGCATTATTTATGTCCCCTACATGCCCTTACTAACCCAATTAACGTTAATATCAAAGGGTTGGCTTAGTCGCGTGCGGACAATATTGAATTTTAAACCTAGTGGTCGAAAGCGACCACAAAAATAGAATCTATTTCATTATTCTATGAATTATGTGATCATTTCCGACCATAAATTTAGGAGAGATTTTATAAAATGACATTTATTGGTGCCTTGTTTATATGAATAGCTTTTAATACTTGAATTATGTAATGGTTTGAGTTTAAATGTTTGTGACTGTGGGTGACCGTTGTTATTGATTTCTATTATTATGTTTTAATGGCTTAGAATTAATTCAAACTGACTGTGGTTGGTCTGAATCAATAATTCATCACGTTTTTAACGCGCCGGCAATTGATGATATGCCTACATCATATTTAAAACATCTTATGTCATTATATTTATTTAATGTTTTTATTATTTGAGATCAAATAACACATACACATTGGTATACGTTTATCCCAAGGCGGGAATCGAACCCGAAACTACCTCTATTTTTGTTATAAAGTTTGATAAACATATAAAGCCAATATATTTAAGAATTTGCCTTATTATTACCAACCCAAAATTTAAAGCATCTTATGTTTGATCCTACGGCATTTGTACTATGTCTCTGCTTAACATATCTTCTCGTTCTTCCAGGCTGCAGCGACAGAAGAAGCAGCGACTGACAGCGACGACGAGCCGGTGCTGAAGCAGCCCAGGCTCAGTAGACGAGGGTCTCCGAGGAGGCAGAGAACTCCTGTCAACGCCAGACCTCGGGACCTCTCTACTGATAGCAGACAATCTGCCTCTGAGGTAAGACTGCGTTTGGCAATGCTTTTACGAGGGTCTCCGACGAGGCAGAGAACTCCTGTCAACGCCAGACCTCGGGACCTCTCTACTGATAGCAGACAATCTGCCTCTGAGGTAAGACTGCGTTTGGGCAATGCTTTTGCAGGGGTCTCCGAGGAGGCAGAGAACTCCTGTCAACGCCAGACCTCGGGACCTCTCTACTGATAGCAGACAATCTGCCTCTGAGGTAAGACGTTTGGGCAATGCTTTTACGAGGGTCTCCGAGGAGGCAGAGAGCTCCTGTCAACGCCAGACCTCGGGACCTTTCGATGAAATCTTTCTCTTTAAAAATACATAAATTTCAGTTCAGGCAGTAATGTTGTATTTTTAAAAATTAGGGTATTTCATAAAATCTAGATCTTTATTTCTAAAAGAGAAAACTAGGTGAATCATCAAAAGATCTGTTACTACAAGAGCTACGAAGCTGAAATTTTGAATGAAGGTTCCTTTTAGGACGTAGGCACGCTAAGAACAGATTTTTGAACATTCCTATTCTAAGGTATTTAAAATGGGGTCAATGGGGTAGGTATTACTGTTCACGCGATTCAAATCACGAGCGGATCAACTGGACTATTTAATCAAACCAAATCCTTAAAATATCCGTACGTTTTCCAGGAGGAACAAGAATATGCGCTAACGTACAATTGGCGAGGATTTGGCTCGGACTGCGAATCGGAACTGACGCGATCGGAATACAAGATGGCGGACGAACGGCGCGTGCCGGGAACCTGTGAGGACATGGATACCAGGAGCACGGACCAGACTGTACCGGCTAGTGACCAAATTGACGGTAAGGACCAGTTTTATAAGAGCTTAGATATTGAATATAATATAATTCGCTAAACGATGTTATTTTTGAATTTCATGTTTTCAATTTGAGCTTAAGAAAGTTAGTATTTACCTCACCGCATATGTATGTATTCCCACTGGTTATGACTTTTATTATTTTATTGGAATGAGTCGTTTTGAAAAAAGAATACCTCATATTGGTACCTTAGAAATCAAAAGATAACCGGAGTCTTTCGCGCAAGAATAAAGCTTGTGGTAGTATCATGTCAAACTTTGCAAGGTCTATGCCATACAGTTTTAAACTAAGTTCCGCCATCATTTCAATCTTGTTGATATTTTGATTCTTGGCATAACGAAACGACTCATAATATTAAAATGATTCATTCCTTTACTGTGCGTAAAAGGTGCACTATTATAATGATCATGCAGCTACATATGTGTGCTTTCGAGCCATTTCTAAATCGAAATAGAATTTCAAAACATTATTCAATTGCATCACTGTTTAAAACACAAACAACTTGTTATGAAATTCTTTCAACGTAAACAAACTTCGAACAACAATTATTATTCAGTTTCAACGTTCACAGGGCTCGAACTAAACCACTTCGAAGAAAGACTTAGAACACCGCCTACTGTCATCAAACGAAAGAAACCAAAAGACTTGTCAAAATTCAACCAGACAGACAGAAAATCAAAGCATCTAGCCACATTCTACTTCAAACACCACGATACAGACTCAGACAGACAAATAATAGAGACAGAAAAGAGTCAAGAGGAATCATCAGAAGAAGAGTGGACTTACGTAGGAGGGAAAGTCGCAAACGAAGATTCTACAGACATTATGACCTCTTCCGTGGAAATACAATGCGAACTGCCCATAGACAAAACTAAACTAGACGCGATCACACCAGATCTTTTGAAATTGGAACAGACGAGAAGCGAGGATATAGTCAGGCTGGTGAATCAAGCTGAAGAGTTGGTGTTGAAACAGGTTCAAGCGCAGTTAAAGAAAAAGAGTAGGAGTTTTAAGCCGCTGTCGTTTGAAGAGGAAAAGAGTGCGAGTCGGAATAAAATGTCGAGGATTAAAGAGTGGTTGAATCAGAGCTCGGAGGGGAACAAATGCGCGGAGATGAATCAGGTTAGATTTTTGTTGTTACTTGTTAAGAAACTATTATATTGATAGTAAGAAAGAAGTTTTATAGCAAGTCTAGCTTGGTGAAGTTCCGTCTAGCTGTAGTGATAGAAAAATAATTAATAAATACTGCTGGACAATTCACACAGCATCAGCACAGAATCGAACCGGCAACCTCCTGCGTCGCAGGCGTACATTCGCTCGATGCGCCACATAGGTCTTATAATATACTAGCGACCCGCCCCGGCTTAGCACGGTTTTACTATACGTATAAAACTTCTTCTTGAATCACTCTATCTATTAAAAAAACGGCATCAAAATCCGTTGCGTAGTTTAAAGATTTAAGCTTATAAAGGGACATAGGGACTTAGTTTTATACTATGTGATGAGAGTGTTTTTGTTTGTCCTTCCTTCTCCTAACTAAACAACCAATCGACTTAATTAAAGGAGAGAGAGTAACATAAGCTACTCTTTGTCCTGGTAAAACATCAAATTCCCATGTGATACCTAAATATGAAACTCAAATTACGAATTTTACGCCGCAACACGCAGGAAACAGTTAGTAAAAGTTCATTCCTATTCCAGTGTACGGAAAGCTACGACGCCTCGGGGGAATACACCACAGAGAGTGAAGTGGACAACTCAATGACATCTGAGGAAAGGAATCTGCATTCTTCTATGGACATGAGTACTTCAACTTGCACTGTCACGCCTACGCATCATGCTAAGGTAGAATATATGACACTTATCTTAATCAAAAATAGTTATTTTATAGTTTAGTGAGTCTTAAATTCAAGTGTTCACTTTACAAAGTGTGTTAGAATCGTAGCTTAGCGGGCGTTAAATTAAAGTTTAAGTACACTTTTCAATTCTCTTGCTCTAAAAGTGTGTCAGTATAAAAACTTAGCAGGCGTAAACGCCTGCTAAGTTTAAAAGTGCACACTTGAATTAAAATTCAAGTGTGCACTTTTCAATTCTTTTCAAAAGTGTGGCAGAATCGACGCTTAGCGGGCGTTAAATTATAGTGGACACTTTTCAATTATCTTGCTTTAAAAGTGTGTCAGTATAAAAACTTAGCAGGCGTTTAATTCAAGTGTGCATTTTTCAATTCTCTTTTCAAGAAGTGTGTCAGAATCGTAGCTTAGCAGGCGTTAAATTCAAATGTACACTTTTCACTTCTCTTGCTTAAAAAGTGTGCCAGAATCATCTACATCTACATCTACAACCTTTACTGGTCCACTGCTGGACGCAGGTCTTCCCATGATAAGCGCCTCATTGGCACTCATCATATGGGAGTAATGCCCATAATCCCCACGCTGGGCATGCGGGTTGGGGATCGCAGTTCGGTGGTAGAATTGTTCTACAGGAGGCGCTGCTGCCCGCCCCCCGGTGGATATCCCTTAGTCGCCTCTTACGACACCCGTGGGAAGAGTTGGGGTAGTGCAAATTCTAAGCCGGCACCACACGGCAAAAATCCAGTGCCAGAATCGTCAAGAGTTAACTTTTCTATTCTCTTACTTAAAAAGTGTGTCAGAATCATAACCTAGTTGGCGTTAAATACAATGGTTTAGCATTACCTAACACGGTTAATATTAGATAATACAATTAGTGAACATAAAATTCTAATGCTGTGGTAAAAAAACAAAACATGTCTATCTTTATACACCTGAGATAACTAAATCTTCTCCTCAGGTGACCCTCCGCAAGAAGCGAGCTGGCAACGCCGCGCGCCCGTGGTCCGTCTCCTGTCTCTCTCAGCTGACGACCAATGCCAGCCTCGCGGCCACTCCCACGGCGGGCGACGTTGCCGCTATGTCGCACAACATGTCCATATCGGAATCTGCGTTGAACACCCTCGCTTCCCCTCAGAGAGTCACTCCGGCGAATTCTAACTCTAAACTTAGAGGGAGTTCTACGACTGTACAGGTTGGTATTATTTTAGCTCATCCACGAATAATACATCTGATAGAGAACCAAAGTTCAAAGAACTAGCATGATGTGGCAGTATGCCGGCCATATCTCGGCTAGGCAAACGTATAGACGCCCTCGGGCAAATGCTGGATGCGGGAAGCTGAAGACAGGGCGCTATGGCGCTCATTAGGGGAGGCCTATGAAACTAATTTGAACTAATATAGGTTAATTGCTAAGATTGTTGGGTGTTAATAAGAAGTATTTTATGCTGTTTTGTAAATAAATAAATTATAGTATCTAGATAGGGTTTCTTTACTGTGTTTTTTTATTGTTCTTTATAGAGAACACAACAAACAAATATCTTCTTGTTTGTAATGAGGTTGCTTGGAAGAAATTGCTTTCAGCAATAAGGCCACCTGTTGTACGTTTTTATTATTTGACTAGCTGGTGCCCGCGACTTCGTCTGCGCATGATTAGTATTTGGAGTACCTACTCGCGCTTTTACTTGCGTAATTCCCTTTCCCGTGGGATTTTCGGGATAAAATAAAGCCTATGTGTTATTCCAGCTTATAATCTATCTCTGTGCCAAATTTCATCCAGATCCGTTCAGCAGTTTGTGCGTGAAAGAGTAACAAACATCCATCCATCTATCAATCTATCCATCCATATATCCATTCATACTTACAAACTTTCGCGTTTATCAGTTTAATTCAGTTTGGTTCCCCTGGGCTATACGGGCTTTCAAAAATTTCTCACAGCATCTGAACGACGCGTGTTCACGCGTCGTTCAGATGCTGTCCGAACTGAATTCCGGGATAGAATGTATCCCACATCCAATCGTCCCGAGTTCCATTCGAATTCATTCACTTCCGTCGTGATGTGTGGTTAAAGAATTCTTCTTTCACCCTCTCTCCCAGGGGAACCTTACTGAATTCCGGGATAAAAAGTATCCCATGTCCTTCCTTGTACTATGAACTCAAATCGTCCCGAGTTTCATTCCAACTCATTCAGCAGTTTCGGCGTGATGCGTGGTTAAAGAATTTTTCTTTCACCCTCTCTCCCAGGGGAACATTACTGAATTCCGGGATAAAATGTATCCCATATCCAATCGTCCCGAGTTCCATTCTAATTCATTCACTTCCGTCGTGATGTGTGGTTAAAGAATTCTTCTTTCACCCTCTCTCCCATGGGAACCTTACTGAATTCCGGGATAAAAAGTATCCTATGTCCTTCCTCGTAGTATGACCTATAATCATGCCGAGTTTCATTTAAATCCATCAAGTAGTTTCGGCGTGATGCGCGTTTACGATACAGACAGACAGACAGACAGACAGACAGACAGACAGACAGACAGACATGAATGAAAAAAAATACAGTTTTGGCTTGAGTATCGATAATAGAGTGCCCTCCAAAAAAAATTTTCAAAATATCTTCAATGTACAGAATTGGACCTGTTACAGTTTTATTATAAGTATAGATAGATGATATTTAGATATAAGTTAATTTAAGTTCTTTTATATTTCAATAGAAACAAAAAAGTGTTATATCATTCATTCAGATGCAATTACGCTATGGGATTGGGATTGCATGTCCTATACCCATTTGTGGGTAAAATAATGATACGGATAATTAAAAAGCAGTAGAATGAGAATTCTAGTTAGAAGAAAGTTAAGGGACCTCATTACAACAGAAATGGTGGTTCCTCAAGAACTCTAGGTCCAATAAAAATCCATAGCATTAAAGTAACTCCTAAACTCTTTTTACCAGTAAAGTCATTGAATACGGAATATTTATCATGATAGTTTTAGTGTTAAAAACCATGATTTTTTAATAGTACATTGTTACCCAAGGGTTGAAAGTAACTTATTTAATCCCGCGACGGGGAATAGTTCGAGTTCGATACGTAAGTTACTTTCACCCGAGGTAAACACTGTGCTTTTCCTTACGAATACAAGGAAATATAAATAAAAAACATGAGAAAACAAATTAATCAAATTGCCGTTATTTTTTTTTTATATATTAGTCCATCTAGGACAGGCGAAAGCCATAAAGCCATACTGCCTTGTCTTTGGTTTTTTTTGAATTCAGTGAATTGTCGCTAAGGCATATTTTTTTTTAGCTTCTTCATTTATTCTGCCACTATCATGGTTTAATAGTAACGTTATAGCTGTCAGTTGAAAACGATTCTCCCTAGGGCGAAAAGTATCACTTTCAACACGCTCTTCGGGCATGTTCAGACCTACTTTCCGAGTATGAGTAATGACAAAGTTTTATCTTTCTACCAGGGCCACGTCTCAAGCACCAACACAATGACAGAAGCTTGCACCTCATGCGTAGAAGCAAACGACAAGCAATGCTGGCTACGTCGGAAGCGGCTGAAGCTACGTCTGAGGAGAACCAACGAACCTTCTAGAAGGGAACGAATGGTCAAAAGTCTGTCGTTCTGTGGACGTATGACGCCGGAAATGGATAAGAACGAGAGAAGCACTGCCAGTGATCCCGCTACTAGTAGAAAGAGCAGGTGAGTGGAACATTCTAGAAGGAGCTTGAACCTTCTAGAAGGGAATGGTCAAAAGTCTGTCGTTCTGTGGATGGATGACGACGGAAATGGATAAGAACGAGAGAAGAACGGCCAGAGATCCCGCTACTAGAAGAAAGAGCAGGTGAGTGGAACGTTCTAGAAGGAGCTTGAACCTTTTAGAAGTGAATGGTCAAAAGTCTGTCGTTCTGTGGACGTATGACGCCTGAAATGGATAAGAACGAGAGAAGCACGACCAGTGATCCCGCTACTAGTAGAAAGAGCAGGTGAGTGGAACATTCTAGAAGGAGCTTGAACCTTCTAGAAGGGAACGAATGGTGAAAAGTCTGTCGTTCTGTAGATTTCAGCCCGATCCGTTTAGAAGATTTGGCGTGGAGGGGTAAAATCCAAGCATCCATCGAAATATAAGCATTTATTATGTTGGTGATTTTTCAATGCTTACAATATGTTCTTAATAAACTTAAACCCTTAGACTTGTTTTTATCATTGACAAATTCCCTAAACTAACTCAAACGCAAAGTACATCATTTCCTTTGACGACCGATGTGGCGCGGTGGGCGAAGGTCCGGCTACGGCGCAGGAGGTTGGGGGTTCGATTCCCGCCTCGGAACATTTTGGTGTACGATCTGCAGAAATTAGGTCCGTTGTTGGTCTGGGTGTTTTCTATGTATACTAATAAAAATATCTATCTATGTAATGTATTGTATTAAGTATATCAGTCATCTAGTACCCATAACACAAGCTCTGCTTAGCTTGGGGCTAGATAATGCTGTGTGGACTGTCCGGAATTATTTATTTATTTTGACTGCACAGGAATCTTTGAAAAGTCAAGTTCACAAATTGTTAAACTAGGAAATTGTGATCACTTTGAATATTGTTCACATCAATATTTTTAATGTTAAGTAAAGAAGCAGATGGCGCTCATTGGTTTATGTCCAGCTGTAGACTAATATAGGTTGATGATGATGATGAAAGAAGAAACGAGAGTTTTAAATCCAAATTGAAAAGAGAGCTGGTGTATATCTGGCTCAGCTTATCAGCATTGCCATACAGCGTGGTAATGCAGCCAGTGTCTCGGGGACGCGACGACTGGTATTGACATGGATCAATTGAGCTACCTTTAGACTGTTTGCAACCGTCTGCAGTTAGCTCAATGGTTTCAATTGTATATACTAGTTGTAATTTTTTCCATTCCTAACTTGAAAATTAACAACCATTTAGAGTTGGAGCGAAACTGATCCCGTTTTAACCTTGTCTATCTCCCCTAGATTCGATACCACGTCAACTTCAGGCAACGATAGCGACGAAGGGAACCCACAGACGGTTGCTACCATCGCCAACCTGCGCCGCAGCATAGAAATGACGCACATCTCCAATGACGATGGTGCTATACCTGAGAATGAGGCTAACACAGGTACGTTTATACAGGGTGTTCGGTAAAAAGTTTAAAATTCAAAAACGGGGGGCTGGTGGGGTGGTCTGTTAACCTACATTTTTTAAAGATTTTTTTTAAATTTAGGTTTATATAATACTATGGATTTCCGCAAACTAACGCCTATTAAAAATTTAACTTGTATAAGTTACGCCTTTGTATACAAGTTAAATTTTTAATAGGCGTAGGAACTTAACCTCAAATTAGTTTTCACACAAGTCTACAGCAAGTCTTTGGATAAAAGAGTGAAGCGAAGTGAAAATCAATTATTACTTTATTTCTCATATTATTTTGATAATTATGTAGCTATAGTATTAAATTTAACTTGTCTAAGTGCTTATTTTGTAAGCCTAAAGAAATAAAGATATTGATTTACTGATTAACTTTAAGCAAATGTCTGGGCTAGATGATGGTGTGTGGATTGTCCAGATTTTAATTTATATTTTATTTATTATTAGTTACATTACATTCTATATTTTATTATTTGTTCCAGTCGCACCCAGCTTTAAACTCGGCCCAGCCGGCGGGTCTGTCAGACCGCGCCTAGCAAAAAGTCAAGACCGAGAGAGAAGCTTCTTAGCGATGAGTCTGGGAGACCCGAACCAGATGTGGGACCTCAGCATAGACAAGGACTCAGACCGGAGTGTGACGGCCGGCACCGAGGGACATAGCTCCTTCTCTGAGCAGGCTTGGGACTTTTATCAGGTATATCAGGAACTTTCCCATACTACGTGACCCATTTTTTTTATTATAACGGAAGAACGGAATGTGCTAAAATTTAGAATAGACGTAGGTACCTAGTTCTAGCCTAAGAATAACACATAGGCTAGTTTTCATCCCGTAAATAAGCTCCCATGGTATAGAAATAGCCTTGAAACGTTTCTATAGAAACAACGCGTGCGAATCCGCGGGCAGATACTAGTAGATAATTCATTAAAAATCCCATAACATAAGCTCTGCGTAGCTTGATGCTAGATGCTATGTTTGTTAAATAATGTCCAGCATTAATTTAATTTAATGCACGCAACTACGCTTCATATTTTTGTACGCTCATTTGTAAAACAAATATCATCCTTGTCCACAGGAGAAATACAACTCCGAGCCGTATTCCGAAGCTCCGGATTCCGACGCGGCCCGCCGCCTTCTAGAATTCGGAGATGACTACCGAGCGTTCCTCGACTCGCAATCCGACTGCTGCTCCAGTCTCTCCGCACAACCAGAGAACGACAGCCCAGCTAATACCAGACGAAGGAAACCAGAAACCAGAGAAAGATACAAACGCCCCACTAGAACGTCACCCGTAGAAAACTCCCGCAAACCCAAAAAGTCAATGTCGAGCGCGGAGAGAAAGAAGTCTTTACTGGACAGTCTCGAACGTTCGAGAAACAACACGAGCATCGAAAGCAACGACGGTGTTAGAAAGAGACGGACGTCAGAGGCGAACAAGAACAAAAGATCGCCGGAGTTCGATCTCCTGAATGTACAAGCGTTGAGTCGCAGACGACACAGTTCTAATTTAACCAGTGACGAAGTAAACTCGTCTCTAGAGTATACAGAGGTCAACAACCGCCCTGATATACTAGACTCGCTTAACCGACGACGAACTAAAGAAGGGGAGACTGAGCTACAGAAAATCGCGTTGTCGGAACTGCGACGCCGCTCGACGGAAAGCGCGGATTCGGAAAGGGAATCCTCAAGTCCGAAGCATCGCCGCAACTGGGATGTTTCCGATTCGGAATCCGAAGAAGTCCGGTCTCTGGTCCGGCGTTCGCATTCCCAGCTGGAAGTGGCGGAAGCTCTGATGGCGCGTCAGGATTCTCCGGACCTGCTTCGTGCGATTGACTATGTAAGATATGATACGGACACTTATTCCGATATGTCGGATGATAATTTGTCGGATGATAATATGTCGTGTGTGACGCAGTACAGGCGGCCTGCATGCTTGCGCGCCCGGCTTTGCCTTGCTGTGGCTGCGTTCTCGGTGCTAATTATTGTTTACATACATTTACAGTGATGCTTGAGCTTTTTTTCTTCGTAAGTATGATGCGGTGGTCCGATTTTGAAAATTCCGTGTTTGACGATATTTTTTTCAATTAAAAACCTTGATTTCCTTTTTTACCACATAAGAAAATTGCGAATAAGGGTTATGAGTTTCTTAAAGAGAGTTTAAGACTCAAAAATGTGATACATAAATTAAATACATAAAATGTGCTTACATAATTCCTATTTAAATAGAAATAAGTGTACAAACAAGAAGCATTTAATTTAATGAGTTTTAATTATGGTGTTAAAATCTGACCATCGCTGATTGAAACAAAACACTAACGTGTTGATTTAAAATTTTGTGTTGCGATTGTTTCATTGTAACGGTTTGAACTTCGAATATGATTCAAACAAATTACATTCGCATGACAAGAGTATCGCATGCGATATTTAAAGTCGAATTGCACCTGAGCATTCGATATATTTTACGAAAAAATAATATCGTTTCTTACATAATACACATATAATTAATATCTTAAAAAGTTAAAAGGTTTACAGGTGAAACAATTGCAATATAAACCAGTGTGACGTGTGTTTCTTTTTGCTAAGTTTTATTTACTTTCCAACTAACATTCAATTTTTTCTTTAAAATGATTTTGAATGATATATAAGTTTTCTTACTACTAACTGCAACATTTTTCATCATTCTTATTCTTTGGTGGTTAAATATGTTATGGTGCTAGCTCGATCTTAAAATAGACTACTTTACTAGACTTTATTCATTTTAGTTTATTGGGAATTAAGTTAATAAGTAAATACTTTGATAATTGGAATAGGTACAGAAAGGTTCAAACGAATCATTCATAGTTACCAGTGGCATAAAATACGGCTGAGAACTGTAATGTCAAATTGACAGCGTCAAATTGACAGTTTCATTTTCAGTGCGGAAATTAAGGGGAGCTATTCTTAGGTTGCACAACTATTTACTTTCATTAGTTAAGTTTAATATGGGATTGGGATTCTTGTCATTTGAGTGAGATATTGTAGATATGTAGATTTACAAAGTAGAAGCCGTGTTGGCTATAATACTATTTTCACTAAGTATTATTTATTTATTTACCTTAGATAATAAATCGTGGATTGTACTTGACTGAACTCCAAAATATCTCACAGTGTTGTATTAGTTAATTGTACTCTGGTAGGAGTAGGCTGTTAATTGAACTATTTTTCAGATAATGTTAAACTTTCAGTGATATTGTATAAAATGTTTAGATTAATAAATGTCTTAATTTAAAAATGATTGTGGAGTTTCAGTCAATTAACACCCTATTCTCTAGAACCATACCCAAATAGACTGATTTTTACCGTTAGGTTATTTATCTGTAATTTGGCTTTTTCTAAAACGCTGCATCTGTTTTCTAACCACATTAGGAATCACTTGGAATGCAATTTTTAATTAACAGCAATCATGTAAAATAGACAATCATTGTTAGAGAAATGTAAATTACAAACTGATTTAGGCATAGGATAGTGTTTTGGATTGTGTGTTTTGGAAGGAATTAAAAGTGAGTTGGTAATTAGATTTCATTAAATTAGTTGCTTTACTATGGTGGCGCTATTTCTTGTAAAATTGATTGTGTTTATAAGAAAGTAAAGTTTATTTTTCTTTGTTTGCAATGTACATTTTCGTACACAGACGGAGCTGGTGACACGTTGCCGAGAAAATATCAACTTATTGGACGCAGCTTTGGCTGAGGGACTCTCTACTACCCTACAAAGAGACGTAAGAGGTAAGTCGACAAACATTACTAAATATGTGAAATATCGACACCATTAATTACCTATCTACCAAAATAAAGTCGAACGCTTTCAGAATTGTCTCCAAAACGTACTATTTTTTTTAAATTGACATTTATGAAAAATATTGCCAACTCAAAAAAAGATCCCGTCAAATCGGGTAAAATTACATGCGAAATCACTGAACAGGACAATTTTGTGCAACATAAAGCTATGCAATATCTGGTTTCGTGGAAAATGCGAGCGGTGTTCGTGGTTTCTTATTAGCTGCGCGAGTTGCATCGCTACCGGTTTATTGAACGCATGTATATCCAATCTCGGAGGTCTCAAACAAGGCCTCTGCCTATATTTGGTTTTCGGACGGGTTTTTTACATACACGATTTATGGGCTCGCGCTCCAATAAGGAAGGCTGTATAAAACCTCTTTGATTTAATAAAAACAAGGACTTAAGAAAGCTTTACGCTTCAAATCGTAAGAATCTGGTCCACAACGACCGTTCATGTGTACCATGAACTTAAGGAAATAATTAAGGTAATACATTAAATAAAATAAATATATCAAAATATTATTTTGCGCAGAACAGATCTATCTGCTTTTATTTTTTTCTGCTAGCAATAATAAAATTATAACACTGAAGATATTCATCGGTTATCATAGAGCAGTTTAGAAAAGTAGTTAAGTAAATGGTGTCAGAGATCATTTTTAATGATCAAAAACAGGTCTGATCTTGATCAAATTTTTACTGGATCATACGAGGAGTACCTACCAGCTTGGCATCTTGCATCAAAATTGGTTCACCTAGAAAAAACTTTTTCACTACATAGTATAAAACAATCTCGCTTCCCGATGTATGTCTGTCTGTTCCTATAAATGGATATATTTTTAAAACTACGCAGTGTATTTTGATCCGGAGATTAAAAGATACAGTGATTTGCATATATCTTTAAAACTACGCTAAGGATTTTGACCAGGTTTTTTAATGGAAAGAGTGATTCAAGAGAAAGGTTTATACATACAAACCTTTCCATAATACACCCGGTGCGAAACCGGGGCGGAATGCTAGACACATATAAATACCTAATACAGTTGAATTGAGAATCCTCCGTGTATTGAAGTAAGTTGAAAATTTAAAGGTAGTTGATTAATTCAAATAAAAAATCATCATTGTCAGCTCTAACAATTTCCGGAAACGGCGACACGGCGCACGACCGCCCCGCCCATTCGTTCGTCTCAATCTATTTCTGCCAACGAAAGCGGAACGAACAGCCCCGCTCTCGGAAAGTGGACTTTGTTTTTTTTTTAATTTCTTGCACTAGTATGCATTCTACATTCTGCCAAAGTGGCGGAATCCTTTTCTTCTAATTTGAATTCCTACGATTGTGGAGACTTTGTAAAAAGTCAACTGAGTTTTTTTTGCTTCGAACAACTTTAGTTATTCGTTGTTTGGCAAAGCAAGAAAGCCTTTTGCAAGAAGAATTTATTTATTTAAGGAATACCAACAAGTCCTACAGAAAATTGAAAATTAGTAGGTACAATAATTTTAATAGAGGGGTTTTAAAAAAGATTTTTACGAATAAGATGAATAGTAGATACATAAAAGTGTGAACACGCAAAGTAATAGTTTAGCCTACCTAAGTACAATCAAAATAACAGTTACTTAGTAAGAAGTTACATAGAAATATATATGTATTTAATATGTAAATATTAGAGATAGCAAAATCTAATTTAATTGCGGATAGTATTTTTCCAGATACCTGCTGGTCTATTCAAATTTGTTTCATTTGTGTGTGTTTACTAATGTGTAGGTATCACTTATACTACTTTCGCCGCTCATTAGTTATATTTCTTTTGTCTGTTATTCGAAATAGGTAAGTAGGTACAATGCAAATATATATACAATGTGATTCTTCGAACCTTGATCAAAAGAAATGTGCGGATACACGACACATATTTATCGGTAAAAATCAAGATAAAAAAAATTATATGTTATTTATCTCAAACACAAAGCAGTTTTAATAATTTTTAAAACTAAGACTACTTCATCTGGTTTTTTCGTCGTTTCTTTTTGAGTAAATGGTGTATTTTATTTGAAGTAGTCTCATTTGAAAGCTAGATAGTTTACCTAGCTAATAAAATAAATAAAAAACACAAATACGATACATAAGCGTAGTAAAAACAGTGTTTTTTTAGAAATAAGACAAAAAAAAACGGTTTTTATTTTTTCTCTGTAACTTTAAAACTGGGTAATTAAGGTGTGCTTTTTTGCATGTTGTATTAAACTTCATAATTTATTCTACAAATCCTTCAAAAACTGGGGGTCTATCTCTTTCCGTTGTCATGTTATTCACCATTTAAATTAGGTACTTTCTGCCATCAGTTGAGATTCCTGTTGAGATCTGTACTTGACTTGTGTTTAAAAAAAATAAGATTAAATTTTTTTTATCTCGGTTTTTATCGATAAATATGTGTCGTGTATCCGCACATTTCGTTTGATCAAGGTTCGAAAAATCACATTGTAGAATAATAATACTATAGAGAAATTAGAGACAAGGACAAGTTATTGAGCTATATATAATGTATACCTACCTAATTCTTAATCCAAAGATATAGGTAGCAGCGCCTTGAAGTATTTTAATGACTTACATGCGATATGAATGTCAGATAATATATGTATTTTCATCAAATTAAATACGTATTCCAAGATGGTGGGTAAGTACATACCTACTTCAATTATTTAAATAACTACTCACTTGTGCAAACTTCTACATAGGTACTGTGTTGATAATATTATGTAGGTTTATGTAAGTACCTATGTACTTATACGGTACTTAAGACAAGTGGGTAGGTACTGATAAAGAGACGCGTTCAAAGACGCACCTCAAAATAAATACTCGAGTGACTAAAAATACCTAACATGTGTTTCACTAAACACAATAACTCCTACGCTTTTAAACTCTTTGTTTTACGAGCATGCATCATGCGCTCGAAAAAAATGTCATTTAATTATTATGAGTTTTTATATTATGTAAGTAGTGGATTATCATGGGCTTCCTGTATTTTTTAATATTTTAATTTTTTTAAAGTTGTTTATTTTTTTCAATTTGACGCGGCAACACGTTTCTAATTTACTTCAGAGCAGGCTTGTTTGTTTTGTTTATAAACCTACGGAACTCCATGACACGTTAGTAATTTGAAAAAAGTTTACCTATACTTAATTTTTTTAAATTTTCTCTTGTCAATACAAATCGTCAGGGAAGAAATATTATAATAACTCTATAGTCAGAGCCCCTGTCGATTTGACTGTTTAAACCACCATAATTAGAAACAAAGAAGACAAAAGAAAATGCAGTTTTCAAGAGCTAGGTACGTTATCATCAATATTTTTCCCCATGTATCCACTTTATTCAGAGTGTTATTAAACATGACCTACGTTTTCATAGGAACCGGTAACAGAATACTTTCATGTATGGCTGAGGATTACCCATTGTCTAGTCGGGTAACACATAGGCACATGTTGTTTTTAGATAAGACAAAACCAAAGCTAATATTGGCAATGCAAGTAATGTTCAACAAAAGAAACTATGTATACTTATAACATACTCATGTACATTTTTTCGTTGTTGTTTAGTCACAATTTTTCTGTTTTTTTAATAAGTATCAACTTTTTTTTTAAATTCTTTTCTATTTTACTTTTTATTAGCTATCAGCGAATATGCACTGGTCTATCCATCTTACATAATATGTGTATACTTAGTGTTTAATAATACACACAGCAGAAAAATCTAAGGATTGTTCCAATTTCGAGTCTGTAGGTATTTTCCGCATTTGTCCATAAGTAGGTGTCAATAAGTCCAATATCCAACCAATCACGTTTACACTGACATCATTGGTGTAAAGTATTAAACAAACATTCGAGATGCACTGGCTGAAGATTTCAAAATCAGTCTGATTTAAAACCTCGTTTTGGTAACCTGGTGAAGATGGTTGTGTCGGGAAAAGTTTTAGTCATTTTCGAGCAATTTGGAAGACAGAAGCGTAGATGTAAGTTCACAAGTGCAATATTTTTATTTTTTTATAACGAAGATAATTGCAATCAAAGAATAAAACTGGCACCTATTTCTTGAAAAAAGTTAGCTAACTGTTGACTGTTGTAAAAAATCTAGAGGTAACTAGATTGATCTATAGCAATACCAGTCGTCGTCAAAACTACCAAATAAAACCTTGGTTGAAGTAATTTACATTGCCAAAAATAATACTTTATAGTTATCTTAGACGCTGTACAAATAGTCATTACTATTGACTTTAGTCTGAATATGACGTCAGGTCAAGGTTAGCGCGTCAAACTCATTATTTATTTAGTCTATGACTTGTGATTGCAAAATGGCGTCTCGTGCATTATTTGGCATTCGCGCCAAAACTAATTGTTCAGCTATCAGATATTTGCAATGTCTCAAGGCCTATGTGGACTGAAATAACCCTCGTTCTTAAGAGGGCGAGTTACATCCATTTGTGCAAGCGGTAAAGAGAGAGAGAAACTTCCTTTTGGAGAGGGGCAAGCGCAAAAATTCAAAAGATCTCCAAACTATACGCGAAACAGTGCATTTTTATGATTATTTTTGTATAAGTATCTACTTACCAACTTTTAAGTATTTTTTTGTGGATCGTAATTTCACATTAAAAAAAACAAAGAATTTTAAAACGTATTTATGTTCTTACCTACCAGAAGTTCTTTTCTACCGAGGTCCCATTAGTTAGATCTAGGTTTATTTTGATTAACAAATCGACTAGAGTGCCCTCTTTATATTTATAAATAAATAATTCCGGACAATCCACAAAGCATAATCTAGCCCCAAGCTAAGCAGAGCTTGTGTTATGGGTACTAGATGACTGATATACTTAATACAATACATTACTTAGATAGATATTTTTTTATTAAACATAGAAAACACCCAGACCAAGGCGGGAATCGAACCCGCAACCTCCTGCGTCGCAGGCGGACCTTCGCCCACCGCGCCACATCGGTCATTTTTTAATTGTAGGTACATAGTAGGTACCACAACCACCACCACATACTTACCTAGCGTAAGGCCAAAATATAACATCTTGTACATAATTAGATTATTTTCCTACTTATCACCTCAATCCAATTGATCAAAATGTGCCGAATGTTGCATGATTGAGAAATTTCTCGAACCGAATTGAATTTTCAATTCAGTTTCGTCACGTCTTTGTTTTTCGGTATAATTCCCAGCTAATGGGCGATTTATTCAAGTCATTATTCGATATTCGTCCTCCTTTCGATATTTCAGTCAATTTATTTCAGTTTACAAAACGTCGACCTATCTTAGTTAGCATATAACTAACAGACTACCTACAGTTTAGTTCGATATTTACTAAAGTTACCTACACCTTCGATCATCGATTTCAGTCAGCTGTTCTATCCAGCTAAAAAGCGCTTTACCGCTGAATGATTCATTCGAAGCGGTTACAAAGCGCTTTAGATTATTTTCGTAGCAAAGGTAGCTCAGTAAATAAAGCGCGCCGTCAGAATCGGACGTGTTGCAGCGTTCGCTTCGCTCCTTTTCTTTTACGTCACATTACGAGTAGACTTCAGTGAATAGTGATCTTTGTAAAGCCTGTTATTTGTGTTTATTATCAATTGTTGTAGAAAATGTTGGATGCGCACGAGTGATTCTGATTACGAATTTATTTACAACCGACGCAGTATAAACTTTCGCTATTGTTGATTCGCGTTTTAAAAGAGTTCCGATTTCAAAATGTAGGGATTGCCGCTGAAATAGAATAAAATGTTCGGTTTTTGAATTAATGTTTTGTTCGATTTAGTGTGTTGCTAGCTCTTGGCATAATGTTTTGCTAAGTTAACCTTGGTGCAGTTGATAGTTTGTTATTGTAGTGTTTGGCAGCTGTTCATTATAAACTTCCTTGTTACTTGATCGCGTTGTTTTTCGCAATTTTTCATTCAATTAAATGGTCTATGTATGGAACAAATATTGAACAAATCAATGGCATAATCGTTACATAAAGTTCAAAGAGCCTATCATTTCTATACGTACGAATACGTAAATTATCAAAACGGCCCTACACTACAAGATACAGACAATCAGTGAGATTATACATTAAATACTGATAGGCACCTAATACCTACACATCATTGTTTATAAACAGTGTGGGTAGATCTCCACTTTCACCATTTTTATATGCTAGGTAGATATCTCAGTGTTCAACAAATACTCGTTACAAATGTATAATTGTATACCTTTAGAAAGAATACTCACCTTTTTTGGAAAATATAATTGCTTTTATAACCGAGAAAATTACAATCAAATAATAGAAACAAATTTAAACTATTAAGTATAGGTACTTATATAATTGAAAAAATTGCAGACAGTTGCAAAAAATGTAGAGGTTGCAAAAGATGGATCAGTTGAGCTGATCCATATCAATACCAGTCGTCGCGTCCCCAAGACCCTGGCTGCATTACCACGCTGTATGGCAATGCTGATGCGCTGAGCCAGATACTCACCAGCTCGGGTCACGCGTCGCATCGACCAGAATCTCAATATTTCTTTTTACGAGTAAACAATTATCTTTCATCCTTTCTTTTTTATTATCTCTTCTACTATTTTCACTGTCAGTTTAGTACAAACTACAAACCTTCTCCTGCAGAATTCTGCGGCAACTAATATCAATATTAATTTAGAAGGACGTCTATTGAACTGGACCCATTGAAAGAGCTTTGTTATGTATAAAGTAAGTAGGTAGGTAACAGAAGTACCTAGAGGTGTCCCCGTTTGATTGAGATAGATGACCCAGAATCATTGGACTTGATTAAATTTATGATTGCATGATTCATCGGAATCAAAATTATGTAATTTCATATTACGTATGATCTTATTCTGATTTTGAATGTACTTTTGTTGTTGAGATGTTTGGTAATTAATTATTTTAATTAGTGACCAATTTTATTTCATTCAACTGTTGTAACAGTCTTCATTGCAGTTAGTACAATTATATCATTGGTAGATATTACCTAGTACGGATTATTGTGTTTCTATTCATTGTAATTAGTTAATTCAATTCTGTATTAGCAGCTATTGTCACTGTGAAAACGAAAGATATAGCCTGTTTCCAAAATGCTAAATTTCTCTCTTTTCAAATGGCTTTTTACTTAATATTAATTTTAAGTATAAAGCCAGTCCCATAAGTTAGCCATAATATTCGCAATATCTTGTGATTGGACTTTGTGAGGCAGGTATGTAATAATATAACATATAAACGTATAAAAAAGTTGATCACAAGGTTTCTCAAAATTTAACTTTTTTCTTATAAAATTTTAAATGCCTATAAAACGCAAGTTTCTCCGCGCCGTAGATGTGAAAGTATAAAAATGTAAAAAGGTATACTTGCAGCCAAAAATGCAATTACCGGTGTTTGATAATACAACAAAAAACTTAAACGGTATTGGATCATAAAAATATATATATAATTATATAATGTAAATAAATTGTAATTAGATGTTTTGTTTTAGTTTCTAAATATTAATTGGGTATTTGGTATCCTTAGGTTAGGAAACTATAAAATTAACGCTTTATTTCTTATTTGATAACAATTTATTTATTGTTTCAATTTGTGTTGTCTAAAATGCTTATTTTGTTATCTTAAAGATGTAAATAAATTATATAATTTTAAGAGGCGGGACAGAACTTGGTTAACTGAGTAATATATTCGTAATAAAAAATATCGAAATTGTTTTTCTAGCATAGGAAGTGGTAACTTTAATCTATAATCGAAATATCTGCTAAGCTTGATTATGTACAAAGTAAGTGGTTGTAAATGATAAGTTTTACGTTTTTTTGCACTAGGTTCACGCCATGGCAAAATAGACAATGCTTGGTAATCATTTAATTCAGGCAGGTAAAATTCAAAAGTTTTACAATACAGCTGTGTAAACAAAGAAAACCATAAACATTGACGTTGATAGTAAGTAGAGATGGAATATTTTTCTTACTGTAAAATACATACATCTTAATGACAAAGACCCTATTAACTAATTACGGCTAATGACTATACTGGCAACACAATGGATAAAAAAGTAGAACAAGCGATTACTAAGAATCAAGATAAGTAAAGAAGTAGATAATAAAGAACTCTTCCACCATGTGAAAGCCACATTCGTCTAGACTAGACCTAATTCTGATTATAGTACTTTCAAATAGTATACTGCTAGTAAAGTAATCATACAAATACACAATTAATATTTACTGGTAGCTATTTAATACTCAACGTCAATATTATCATCGCCAATCTCATGGCACATGGGAATTCTTCAATATCCTCTTTTTAAATTTATATCCTCAAACAATATAAAAGCATAGTACTTTATAGTACCTACCTATTTTCTATCAGTATAACATGTTCTCACGTATTTTTTTATCATACCCTTCATCATCATCATCATCATCAGCCTATATTAGTCCACTGCTGGACATAGGCCTCCCCTAATGAGCGCCATAGCGCCCTGTCTTACCCTTACATTACCCATAAATACTGAGTCTACAATTGTCTTATAAGGCATTCATAGACTATAGGTAGAAGAAATATGGAGGAAAACCTTTACGGTGTTTCCATTTACAATACCTACAGCTTTAGGAACAATACGTAGATTTTTGCTACAGCTACAAACTACAGATGGACGTTCAAGTAATATATTCCATAGATATACATAGACAGATAAGTAAATGTATGAGATCATCCTAACACACCTCTCTTGCCTTGTATAGAAACTACTAAGTATGGGTTATTCGTGTTTTTATCATACTAATATATCACGTTCACGATGGCTCCTTAATTATTTGACACTAGCTTAACCTACTCATGCCTTTTAGGGAGGAAATTAATATGTAAACTTTATATTGTTAAAATGACCTACGCCTGGTTGTGCATGAAAATCTTAATGGTTTTGACATTTACAAAGGTCGCTCGCTGGTAATGTCTTAGGTTACTAAAGTGCGCATCGTGTCTTCTGCTATTCATTAATATTACACTTGATCGTACTTTTAAGATGTTAAACTTAAGTACAGTGTGGTTCCTTCTTGAATTACAAAAATGCTTTATTGTTCTATCGCTCTTAAGATATTTGTTTTGCCATAAAAACTCTCATTTCTTGCTTTTGTTATAATCTCGGTGGGTGGAGTTGGCACAAAATTGTCCTTCTCGTCCATTAACCATTCCATCTCTACTCATATCTTTACTAACCCAAACCATTTCATCTTTCTCACAAGAGCTATCCATCTTTTCCAAAAAAACCTTTAACCTGAACACTTGTTATTATTATGATAGAAGAGTTATCTTGCTCTGAGATCCCAATCCCAACGAATGCTTTCAAAGCTTTAAAATAAAACATGCTGCACATTAAGATATATATCTTGATATAATGTGAGACATTATCGTATATCTCGTGGAAAGTGGATTTGCTCGCTCCATCACATGTGGTTAAATATTTTCACTTCCACTAGTTCTGCAGTTCTTATAAGATAGCTAGACTATTTTTGTCTTATATCATGTCTTGTTTACCCCCTTGCACCGTCTTTTCCAGTGTATACTATATAATTTAGCATAATTATATAGCATAGCTAGCTTATGTATGTGTACTCATTTGTCTTTTTTCGACTTATACGTATACTAAGTATAAATTATGATGGCAGTCTTTAAAAGATCGCAGAGAAATAAAGGATCTGATTTGAGATTAAAGATACGTCCACGAATTCAAAGCATAATATTCAAAAAACATAATTCAATAGACAACATGTCAGAACAAAAGGATTTATTTTTGTATTCGCAAAATTTTTTATTGGCCTTTTTTTGGCTCTAGATAGTCTATCTAGTTTACTTTACCTATCTATATTTCGAACATTTAGTTTAATTCTAATTAGTTCGGATAAAAAGGAACACTTGTTCGCATTTAGAGTTCCATTCGTACTTTTTGCTTAGATAATTACAATATTAAAAAATGATTCCCTTGCAATCAAGCGACTATTTACTAGCAATCAAGCACACAGTTAACTATTCCAACTCTTCTCCGAGTTTTTATTCATCCTTCCATCTTAGAACATGTTTTATTCTATAAGGGGATTAATAGTCAGCGTCCATCTATCATAATCTTTAAAGCAGCCTCACAAAGCACATTACACTTGTTATAGTCAACGTTACACTTAACCTTCTGATTCATAGATATCTATTTTCGCAAAATCTACGCCATGTTTTTATAACAACTTTATTTATGTTCCCTAAGACTGTGTCTTGCTAAATGTTTGCACTTCTTGTTTTTATGAATAAATCTACATCTATTCTCACAATTAAAGACTTTTGTCCGATGCCATCGTGAAGATTGTTTAAAGGCTGAACTATATTATGGACGTCGACCATTAATGTTCTTATTCTGAGTAGATCGTTCGTCGTTGCATGTCTTGATTGATTCTCCCATAGCCTGACATAGTATGTCTGGGTTAATCGTTCATCTAGCTATAATGCCCTCTATTGCAACTGGTATAAAGATTAATTTAATAATTAAAGCCGGTAGACAGTAACGGGGTATTAGACCGGACATTCTAGTTCACGTACCGCTAACTATGAATTCTTTTATGGTTTTCTGTGAATTGTTTTATGATCGGATTCTATTGATGTTATAATTTTTTTATATTATACTGCTCAATTTTATTTATCGCTTTATTGTTTCAAGTTTTTTTTGCCAAGTTAAAATGCGACATGGTCGAGATGATCCACATTTTTTTCTTTATTAATGTATACCATGTATATCCGGTGTAGGATTGCCAACTGTGTCACACAAAAGCGTGTTCTTGCACAAACGTTGGTATCCCTCTGGGATTAGTGTTGTCCCATATTTTTGGTACATACGTTTTCATGTTTTCAAATAGTTTAGTTCATAACGTACATAACAAGATGTAATGTTTCTTCTTTCATATTTTTGATACTTATCTAAAATAATGGTTTCCTAAACAATCTTAAACAAGTTAAGGTGTTAGGATTACATCACTCTATTACAATTTATGCGGCAAGTCGTGGGCATCCAACACTTTCTAATCTATCATTACAACAAATTGGTAATAATCAACTAAATTACGACTTTTGTTACATCATTGTTCTTAGATAGCGGTTATGGTGATATTATGATTTTTAAATAAAACTGTGACGTTTTGATTATGTTTATGTAAAATATAGGAAAAGTAAAAATGAATGTGTCAGTTACATCACCCAGCAAGCATGAAGAAATCGGTAAGTTGTATATCTACATTATCTACTCTACAAAAAAAACTTTCACGTATGTAATATTTTAATAAGGTAATTAATTTTGATCAGTAATTGACAAAATTTTACACAAGTTATCTATTATATTTTACTCAAGTTATCATATTTAAGAAAAAAGAATGAACAAATAATTACTTTACTCAATGTAAAACAAAACCTAAGATGAAATTGTTAAAGATACAGATAACCTTATGAAGATAAACGCTCGTGGAAAAATGATATAACTCAACAAATCAAACACATTTCTAGAAAGGTGGAAAAGCAAGTGAAAATGACAAAATGCAACTTTCCACGTTACGTCAACAAAGTATGATGAATGCATTGCGTTGCCAGTTGCCACATAATGCGTATGCTCATTGTGCAAAGTTGCTTTTTGTTTTATGTGCATCCGATACTTTGTTTTGTTTCGTAACTTCATGATTGTTACTATCCTTTGCTGTGAAAGTTGTTTGTAAAACTTCTCTTACACATTTGACATTTCTTCCTAAATCTAGAAAATATAAATCCATAGTAAGTTCGAACCATGTAGTTAATATAATTCACGATAATTTTGTTTTAAGTTAATATTTGATATTTTAACACATAATATCACGAAATTTCACGATAAAACATATCACGACTGCAATAATCATTCATTTATACGATTTCTAGAGCTACAATGAAATAGCTTTAGACTTAATGATAGTAATTGTTATAGAATTGGCAAGCCGGGATTACTGTCTTGTCGCAGTTGTCACACATTGGACACCATTTCTTATTTTTCTAATTTTGTCTTCCATACAGCTAAACAGCATTATTTGTTGCCAATTACGTTCTTGTACTCATGTCTAAGTATTAAGCGTGTATAGAACATGATAGTACTTGACCTGAGTCAAGTTCGCCTACACAGGATCTTCCCACGCATTCGCTACCAACTTGCTGTTTTCTCAACTCCGTAATAATTGCAGCTTCCTTATAGTTCTGCTAAAAATAGTTTAAACATTAGCAGCATAGTAGAAAGTTAGATGGCAACACAAACACACTAAAAAAGTTGACCTGCGAGTATGAGCTCTTTGACATTAAAGCGTTGATAAACTTAGAGGAACCAAAGCGAGACGTTTAGTTCTTTAAAACTTTCTTTAATTGTGGTTTATCCAAGTAAACAGTACCGAACTTGGCTGATGCTCAATTTGGTATCCATCAACCAGAACCTAATCTGTAGATAAACGTCAACTTCATTATGCATGGTGGCATAGCGCCAAATAAACACAGTTCTATATCGCATCTGGTACTAGAAATAAAATGCACTGTTTCTATTACTAGGTCAGACCCAGTCAGCCTTAAATGTTGTATTACTTTTATTATTATCTCTTTGCTACTGTGCTGATTATCTTTACGATGATGCAACCAACTCTTGCGCAAGTCTTGGCAGAAAATGACAGATGGTCTACGCTGAAATAACTTTTTATTGGCTGATTGTGCTACCGTTGAAAAGGAACGGTGACAAGAGCGACAAAAATATTATGTAAGCTGATAACTTTCATCACTACATAGTATACAAAAGTCGCTTTTTCTGTCCCTATTTCCCTATGTCCCTTTGACTGCTTAAAATTTTAAAACTACGCAACGGATTTTGATGCGGATTTTTTTAATAGATAGAGTGATTCAAGAGGAAGGGAATTTATACGTATAATAAAAACGTGCGAAGCCGGGGCGGGTCGGTAGTTAAATGTAAATAAGACCGTATAGACGACATTCTGTCCAAAACCTACATACTTAGTATTACTTTTTTTCCGAAATATGCGAATTTACCGGGCTACTTGACAAATTTTTGAGTCCCAAAAAAACTTAACTTAGAAAATACCTCATATAAACATTTTCATAAATGTCACCAAAACTGTAACTACCTAATATTAAGCTTTGCGCGCTTGCCAACGAAGATTTCATATTAATATTAATAATAAGAATCCATTTACATTAATATTATTAATATTTCTAGATTCAAGCCTTTAAACTTGTCAATTATAAAGCGATTTTATTGTCTTCTTTAATTTTGTTCTCATAATTTAATTCACTGTTACATTACGTGATCAATTCGTTATACAATTAATAATTTGATTCACGCAACGGTTTCCGGTTTGATTCGGCTATGATTAAACAGTCAACGACTTTTCGGAAATCAAAGTTTGTTATAACTGCTTTTGTTCAAATCAACTTGTTTACGTCTTTTTCATTTACTAGATAAGCTAGAAGCTAGCTGGGTTGTCCAGCCTTATTTATATTTACACTTTTTATTTATGTTTATCATTCATTTTACTGTACACTATTGTATACCAGTCTATGGTCTTCATTGCTTGGTTGACCTTTGAAATATTTTTCAATTGGCCGTCTGAATTCATCTGCATTGTCGACTGGTACTGCGCTATTCCAATTGACATGTCAATTTATGTTTAAATTAATTGAATTATGTATGGTACCTACTTGTTAAACACCGTTGTTGGTTGTTCGTATAATAAGAAAGCATTGTTGCGATGGGTTCCATTCCTTGTTACAGAAACGTAGTGTCTTAGTGAATGAATCATCAAAATTACTTTCCTCTCGTGGTTTTTCATGAAAATAAGTTTGTAAACAAACAAATCTCGTGATTTTTATAACTATTTGCCATATATAACCATTATTTATTACCATTATGTTTTGAAGCGTGCATAGTTTTTCCTATACCTACATCCATAATTCTTATCGGACAATACCTTGCAAGGCCAAATAACTTATTAAGGTTGGTGTATACGCCAACGGCCTTGAAGATTCGGGCGGAGTCAAAATTTTTCCCCGCGCCAACCGCTAACCCCCGCTACATTTTTCCGCACGCAGACCGCAGCCTCCGCTCATGGGAAGCGGTCGCGCTTCGCGATTATTCGCAATGTTGAAATAAGAAGGACTTGCCTAGTTTTACATCATAAATGCTAAAACTATTCTACCTAATAGTAGATCTTACTTCTTACTATTATAATAAATGGGAAAGTCTGTGTGAATGTTTGTTATAGGTAATCTCCGTAACTACTTAAGTTATTTAAATGAAATTTGGTACGTAGATAGTTTAGGACCTAGAATAGGACATAGGCTATTAAAATTTGGAAATTTTAACCTCTGAAGGGGTTAAATAGGGTGATAAAGTTTGTATGGAAAATTATTTTTCCTAAGTTCAATTTACTCAAAACTCGGTATAAGTAAACTACAAAGTATATAATTAAACACGTATTTTTTATTTTTACGAAACAACCTCTAGGATGCGTGCAATAAATTTCTGAAATTTGACAAAATAACTTTCTATAGGCGAGGCCGCGGGGCGCAACTAGTATTATAATAAATGGGAAAGATATAATTAAACACGTATTTTTTATTTTTACGAAACAACCTCTAGGAGGCTTGCAATAAATTTCTGAAATTTGACAAAATAACTTTCTATAGGCGAGGCCGCGGGGCGCAACAAGTATTATAATAAATGGGAAAGTCTGTGTGAATGTTTGTTATAAGTAATCTTTAACTACCTACTTAAGTTATTTAAATGAAATTTGGTATGTAGATAGTTTAGGACCTAGAATAGGACATAGGCTATTAAAATTTGGAAATGTTAACCTCTGAGGGGCTGAAATAGGGTGGTAAAGCTTGCATGGAAAATATTTTTTCCTTGGTTTGATTCGCTCAAAACTCGGTATAAATAAACTATGGAGTGAATAATTAAACTCGTATTTTTATTTTTACACAATAACCCCTAGGGAGTCCCCAGTTGGGACAAGATTTATGGTACGAGTTGACGAAAGCCAAGCGAGTTGAAGAAGGTCTTAGCGCACACACTGTACTTACTGTCTGTAGATACTGCCCACTTGTAGGTACCCAGACTCCCTATATACTATACAAAATTGATGAAGTATTTTTTCGTAGGTGTTTACTATGAGTATGTTGTTAATAGTAATGTTTGTTATAAGTAATCTTTAACTACCTACTTAAGTTATTTAAATGAAATTTGGTATGTAGATAGTTTAGGACCTAGAATAGGACATAGGCTATTAAAATTTGGAAATTTTAATCTCTGAGGGGCTGAAATAGGGTGGTAAAGCTTGCATGGAAAATATTTTTTCCTCGGTTTGATTCGCTCAAAACTCGGTATAAATAAACTATGTAGTGAATAATTAAACTCGTATTTTTATTTTTACACAATAACCCCTAGGGAGAAAGCAATAAATTTCTGAAATTTGTATGAAAAAAACTCTGGTTCGCGGGCGAAGCCGCGGGGCGCATCTAGTATTCAAAAAATCCAATATTATATGCATACTTATTACATGTTTTCTCTTTCATTTTGACATTCCTGGAATTTCATTGGCTAAAATTTTTGTAATGTTTTTTGTTGCACTGAACAAATGGGACCACCTTTGTATCAGTCGCAGTGTGCACAGAACAAATGGGAATAAGCGTGTGCGGGTCTAAGAATCAAAATAATAATATTTTTCATTTTGTCATCTCACACCATTTGGGACAAGATTTATGGTTCGAGTTGACGAACGACTAACAAAAGTGTGAGTGTATATTTAATACTGCGTGGTTCTAGAACGTCATAAATGAGTTCAGGGACAGTAGACATTATTGATTTTTTTCGCTTTCATAGTTACAAAGTTTTACCTATTTTTTGTTATCGATTTATTTACTTTTACAGATTCAAAGCTATTTATTGCGTCAAACATGTTATAAAGGTGGTATAACTGAATAACTAATTAGAATTTAGCATTTAATACTAGCAATTAGGATTAAGCATTTAAAAAAATATTGATAAGTGGTATTATCAAATATCATGTCATTAAGTCACCCAACCAATTTTACTTTAAATAATTTAGATAATTTTAATTTCACTTGTTATCATTATTATAAATATGTTTACACATAGACAGTAGTAAAACAGCTATTCATGATTTTCGCTGAATTCGGAGTATCCTTCAATATGAGTCTATTTGGGGTCTCTACATTGTCTAGGGTGTTTGTCACAAACTTTTTAAATAGGTTTATACTAGTTGCGCCCCGCGGCTTCGCCCGCATGGAAATTTCTTTGTCAAATTTCAGAAATTTATTGCACGCTTCCTAGGGGTAGTTTCGTTAAAATAAAAAATACGTGTATAATTATTTACTTTGTAGTTTGTTTATACCGAGTTTTGAGTAAATTGAACCAAGGAGAAATAATTTTCCATACAAACTTTACTTTATTTACTTCCTTATAATTTTTGTTTGTCGCAATAATTTATCAGTCTGAAATATATAAATTTTTCACATATCTTTGAGAAGATAAGTATTAGCGTTATTGCTCGATAGTTATCTATCTCTGTCCGTTCGCCCTTTTTAAATAATGATTTGACCATCGACAGTTTTAAGGCATCAGGGAAAGTAGCTGTTGAAAAGGATAGGTTAATTAGAAATGTCAATACAGCTACTATTTCAGGAATGCTTTTTTATTATTATCACTGTGTTTATTCCACCATAGCCTTCAGACTTTCTGTTTTTTTAAAGCCAAATCTTCCTTTTTACATAAACATGCAACTTGAATTAGACTATGAAAATACAAGTAAGACGATTACAAATTGTGTTAGTTACTCAATTTTCCAACTACAGCGACGATATCACAAGTGTTTGATGAAAAATTAAACTATTTAATTAATAAACAATCTTTAACTTTCACGCGGGAACCCATATTTCTAAACTAATTAAAATTTAATTTACTTTCGCAAGCAATTTTTTTCTTTTTGTTGTGGTACTTCTTCACCATCACTTATTTCACCATAAGTATACAATATTTGGAAAGTTAGGTGTTCCATTATCATTATCTTTCAGGATATGATTTTTAAACCGAAGTTTGTATTTTCTATGATTTATCTCTCTGTTTCCCTGACCTCTTTCTCAATATTTTCTTTATTTAATTTTTTTTATTTATCGTAATAATTTATTTTTACGGTATTACTTCAAAGCTTCTGAAGGCAGAAGGAGCCTCCATTATGCAGGAGCTACAGAACATCATTAATACCGTCCTCCACAGTGGGAGAACTCCTAAAGTGTGGAGCCGTAGTTTGGTGGTGCTCTTTTTTTAAGAAGGGTGATAAAACTCTCCTTAAAAATTACAAAGTCATCACACTCCTGTGCCACATCTATAAGCTGTTCTCACGAGTGGACACAAGATTTGACGAGTTCCAGCCACCGGAATAGGCCGAGCTCCGCGGAGGATATGGCACCATAGACTATTTTCGCACATTGAGGCAGTATACAGAAGTCCGAAGAGTATAATCAGCCCCTCAGCCCTTTTATGGACTATGAGAAAACGTTTGACTCTATCAAAATTTCGTCTGTTCTGGAATCCTTATAGCGATACCAAGTAGACTATCGTTATATCGAGGTGCTAAGGTGTCTCTCCGAAGTAAGTCCAAACGTAGAGCAGGACGCCATCCGGTCAGGTGGCAGTCAAAAAATTGTTAGATCAAATTCTTAATAGTGGGCCGCGACGGTCGATTACGCACGCCGAAACTTGCGAAGGTTCACAGTAAAAATTACCGTTTTTCATAAACGTTCTTCCAAGCTGTCACGTATCATTTTCGTAAATGTCTATGTTTTAATTAAACAAACTCAAAATATGGCTGACTCAACAATTGACAGTAGAAAATGACGCCCAATTCAAAATTCAAGTTCTTGCTGAGATACCCTTTAGGTTGATGATAATGATGATGATAATAATGATAACCACTTATGAAAATAAGTGTGTGAGACAGACGGACAGCCAAATAAATATTTTTTTCCGCCTTTCGCCAAAATACTTACAACAATAATTATTAGTAGGTACTGTTTCACGGGTATATATTGCATTTATTTTCCTATTTCTTTCCTATTCCCTTCTATTCAACAGGTGTACAGTGTACACACTGTCGTGGTCAAGTGATGACTAAAATATCTGCTAAATAGTTGTTAATAGTCATGTGTTCAAATCGCATTGTTATAATATTTAATATCAACATACTTCTTCGGTATTTTTAGTAACTGCAAAGTTTATATAATTTTCAGTAGTAACTGTAGTTTGAATTTGAGGAGTTTATGTTGGTTGGTATGGCTATAACTCTGGCAGTCTAAAAATTAAATATTCAAAAGTAAAACAATCTAAATATTTTCTACGAAAATATAATAAGTTAACGAAACATTTCGTACTTTAGCACCGTTAGCTCCACCTACAGGGGAAACATTGAAGTTTATCTAAACCTTTTCAAAGGCTACTATTAGAGTAGTAGAATATACTATTCCTAGTAAAAATCGAAAAAATAATATTCATGAATTCGTCAACTCACACCAGTTGGGACAAGATTTATGATACGAGTTGACGAAAGCCAAGCGAGTTGAAGAAGGTCTTAGCGCACACACTGTACTTACTGTCTGTAGATACTGCCCACTTGTAGGTACCCAGACTCTCTATATACTATACAAAATTGATGAAGTATTTTTTCGTAGGTGTTTACCTAATACAAACCGTCCCTAAAATTAATTTGATTGCCGCGTCATTTCAATTGAAATTTACAATAGGTACCTTCCTAGGTACCTACTTGTCAAGTATGCGACTTTTCCTATTTATATACCTACTATCTTACTTCTTACTATCGTACTATTATAATCTTACTATCTTACTTCTTACTATTATAATAAATGGGAAAGCCTGTGTGAATGTTTGTTATAGGTAATCTCCGTAACTACTAAAGTTATTTAGATGAAATTTAGTACGTAGATAGTTTAGGACCTAGAATAGGACATACGCTATTAAAATTTGGAAATTTTAACCTCTGAAGAAGTTAAATACCCCTGAAAACCTCTGTAAACCTCTGAAGAGGTTAAATAGGGTGATAAAGTTTGTATGAAAAATTATTTTTCCTTGGTTCAATTGACTCAAAACTCGGTATAAATAAACTACAAAGTAAATAATTAAACTATTTAATTAAATTATTTATTTTTACGAAACTACTCCTAGGAGGCGTGCTATAAATTTCTGAAATTTGATAAATAAATTTCCATGCGGGCGAAGCCGCGGGGCGCAACTAGTTCATTCTAATAGTGAGATGTACTTAGTGGTCTATTTCCAAACGTTCTACATTGAGATTGGCAAGTGGTATCTCCATAAGTTTTGCTATTTCTACTGATATGCTACTTGATTAGGTAGGTAGGTACCTACCTACTTCATCCTTGAACATTTGACTTTCTAAAATTTACTAGTAAGTAGGAAGATAGGTAGGTAGGATATTTACTTATTCGATTAATTTTTTATTCTTATACATAGGTAGGTACTTATATGAACGAACGGTGACACTTACGGCGATAAAAACTCCTAAAATACGACTAATAAGTATATATATAAGTAATAAATTGGGACAAGAAACATAAGTAGGTAGGTATGACAATAATTTAGAATTTGATGTAAGTGTAAATATAAATCTATTATATGTACTTGTATTTACTAGTTGTAATTGTTTTACGTAATAAATAATACACAAATTATCTTTTCTTCTCTCTCATTTTGGCGACAAGCTCACGTAAATATTGTCCTATTTTCGTGGCATGGTAATCATTTTTCAATTCTATAATCGCTATTATTTTATGTCACGTTACTAGAAAATAATTTATGATAGTTTGGTAGGGTCACGGAGTCACGAGCAGCATAGGTCCGTCGTCCAGGAAAGCATGAGCGGCACTGACGGCTCGTACCGCGCACCGCGCAAGGGCCCCGCAGATACTCGGAAGTAAAAGTCGTAAGCGCCAAATAGATTTCTTCTAATTAAAAGAATACTGTTCAAGTAATCAAAAAAATATTTTGGCGAATCTGTAACTCTTCTTTTACTTTATTTTTCAGTGTATAAACCAAGTCAATAAGTCATATCGTTTCGGAGAAGAAGGCAAATATGTATCAAAATTGAGATATTTTAAATGATTTTTTTTATCAAACACATGGAACTGATCAAAAAACTATCTTGGCGCTTCTGTACAGAATGAAATAGAATCTTAGGTGTAGGAGTCTCAGAATCCTAGGTTTCATATTTGAAGAGCAGTAGGATCTCAAAGATCGTAAAAATGTTGATTTTTGGGAAAAGCAGCCTTAACAGTTTGTCTACAGTCGAGGTCGCGTATTCTTGATAGCCTTCTATTAACCCAATAATCTATATCAGTCGTAGTTTTTAGTACATGTTCATTGACAGCTATATTGTGCATATCATTTACTTAGTTTGTGTTTTAATTTAAGCAAGTTGAGTGGTGTTCTTCGTGTCGATTATTCTTTAATTAACCTAGTGAAATCTTCTGTTCTGATGAAATAAATTTAAATTATAAATTATCATTTGTATTAGTTGTTATACACTTTGTGAATTGTGAAAATTAGTATATCTGAATGTTTAAATCAATCGCAATAGGGAGTCCTTTGAACAAACTGTGTCATGTTATAATATGAGCGAGCATCGCAAACAGCATCATTGAGATCTGCAATCGTTCTCAGTACGACATCGAGGTCACCTTGATTCGTCATAGTGCTGCATGCAACTGTTATTCAACTCTAATTCCATTGCAGTACGGTGCATTGTAGTGTCTGATTATTATTCATGTCTAGGTCTTGCAATTCAAATTCAAATTTTACTTCCAAGTCTCAAGGCTCATTATGTTCTAGCCTAGTTTTGTTATATCTATTCATCTTTAATTTCTAAGACATAAGGCGCATTTTACTTCAAGTTTGTTCGGTTCCTAGGTCTGGTACCGTTAGATTTCCTTCAATCACACCTTATTTGCAGGCCAATGATGAAACAACTATTGCAAATGACTCCTTATTGTCTATACAAAAGGTGCACTTTCAAAGCCCAGTAGCAGCTGTCAACCATTGTACAACTGCTGTGAAGTGCGTGATATCGTGTCATTTTAGACTTTGTTGAGTTGAGATAAGGACGTTTGTTTGTCGATTAGTTTTGTGTTGGTAAAGTGCAAGCGACCTTGCCGACTCCTGCGCATGATCGAGTTGACAGTTCCGTAATGGATTTCTACACGGAATATGTTCCACCTTACCCAGGTACTGTCCAATATAGTTTTAAAGTATAATAAATTACATACTGCCTCCAGTTTTGTCATACTTTACTCGTATTTTGCATCTAAATTTGTACGTTTTGTAAAGTTTTCATTAGTTATTCGTCAAAGAAACTTTTAAATAGAATTAGTTACAGAGAAAATTTAACTAGCCGGTAAAAATTCTTCTCTATCGGGTTTTTTATTCACAATAACCATGTTTTGAAACTTGAAACTGTTTATGTTTTATCTTTAAAAACAGTTATTTCCAGTGGTTAATTGAGATCAGTAACCTTAAAATTGCGAATTTGGACTTTAGTATTTGACTCATCATCAATTGTTGTTTCAAAATGCAGCTTAGCATTATATATTATTTTAGGTTCTCCTAAATAAATATCTGTATTGGTAACTGGTAAATAGTTTCCAAAAATGTCCGACGAAAGGTAAATTGTTATTAGGTAACTATGTTATAACTTTTAAAACTATCATGGTTTTTAACACTGAAGTCCCTAAAGTAGAGTGAGTGCGGTAAATATCCCCCATGATTTGATGTTCTTTCGTGATCATGGCGCTTGAAACGGTGCCGAAATATCGGAAAACTCAAAAGAAATCTAATCATGGTAAATATCCCGCAGTCGATGACTTTAGGTAACTATCATGTTTAAAAAATACCATTACAGTATAAGTACAGTGTATTTTGGTCACGTAAGATGTTTTGCGCCAATTTATTTACTGCTTCAGAAACAGTTTCTACATTTAAACAGCTTTTTGAGTTCCTAAAATCTAAATTGGAACAAGTTTTATAGGATGTAATAAATCCTCTTAATTATAAGTTAGCAAATTATGTAAAGCACCTACCATCCATCAATACTTAGCCACAGCCACGCCCAAAAGAAGCAAAAATTAAAGAGAGGAATCGGCCCCCATTTTGGATCGGAGTTTGTTTGATGGCCATTTTTTTTTTCATATGAGTGATCTGTATATTTTGCCCCTTTACCTCTATTATTACTGGATAATTCGCACAGAATTATCTGGCCCTAAGCTAAGCAGAGCTTGTGTTATGGGTGGGATTACAGTTATACCTAAGACATTACACTACATAGATCGAAATGGGTATTTTTTTCTTTGGGGTTAACATCTACCTATTGAAGCCAGGAACCAATGCAGACGATTCTGGTTACATACATATAATAATATAGTCGTTGAGTCACAATTTATTTGCTTTCACCGAAGGATGCCCGACTGTCGCGTGTCGTAACCAGTTATTCCACGTATGGAAGTGGTTTTGTATTTTTGAAAGCAACGCAGAGAATTTTATCGAAAAAACGAAACGTTTTTCTGTCTTAATCAGCTAAAAATGGAGAGAATGTTATCGATAAAAATGGAGCGTTTTTGTAGAACCATTTAAAAAATGTAATCTTTAGTATTTTGCTTTTAATGGCTTCCGATAATTCTTGGGGTTGTATTGAGGAATTTCATTTGTTGTTTAAATAGCCTAGTTTTCAAAGATATGTCCTGAAATTACTTACGTTATTAAAATTTTAGAAATACAAACGAGTCATGAATCACGTAATCCCCAAAATCGCACAATACCCCAGTCGTCTCTGTTCCGTTCCATTTCACACACTCGGTCTGAAGGGAAGCAGTAATGACTTGTATTTGACTGACGACCTCCTCTGCCAATTGTTTTCCGCTGGTATCGGAACGCGAAATCGTTCGCCATTTGAAACGAGGTGATGTTTATTATCCGTATCCCGTTCCTACTCTATTTCTTTCTACCATACAGAATTCTGTCTGGTGTCAGTCAAATATTTCAAATAGTCTTGAAAAGTAGCTGTTCATGTATAACAGCTAAATAGCTACTACATGACACAGAAAGTGGAGTGCAAACTTTATTTGTTACACATTTATTTGAAAATAAGCGTTTTGATTTTGTGACCACAACTTCTTTCCTTTGCTAATTAATCTACTTACAGACGTACAGCTACAGACAGACTGAACACTGAAAACATAGATATCTGCCTACCTGTCTATATGTAATGCTAACCTCCTGAATGATTTTGATTTAAAACACTTTGTACACATCACCAATAGATTACTTTATACTTACATATATTATTACGCCGTAAATCTTGCCACCTTTTAAATTTGGACACGTTCTTCTCACCTTTTAAATTTGGACACGTTATCTATACTAGCTATTATATAGCATTATCCTTAGGAATAATCAACGCCAGTTCTATTTCCAACTAGACAGTCCAGATGTCTGGTTATTTGCGAAATGCAAGTGCGTTCGTTGACTCCACTATATTAGCAGCATTACGAATAGCAGTAATGTCTGTATCAAAGGCAAGTTCATGGAGATGACATTTAGGATTCTTAGGCCAAGTTATATGTTCAGAGGACAGCGTTCGTTGAGTTTTGTGATCAACTTCACGGGCGTGTGTATCGTCTCCGATGCGAAAGGATTCCAATATCCACTCTCAAAAGCCATCAAGTCTCTATTCTCTTGGACTCTAGCTAGAAATTTAACTCTATGAGCATGTATACAATTTCGTGTCCAACAGTTCTCTGAGCATTGGCATTGTATTTGCGGCGACAATTTCTTTCGACTCGTCGCGAGACATTATCCATGGAGAAGTTACCCAAGTTACAATTTCTTCCAACTGAATACCTAAGTTGGCACTGTATTTCAGTTCGCCTTAATTCGCTGTATCTGCGTATGAGTTATTAGCGTTTAGCCAGAAGGCTTAATGGTTTTGGATTGTTTTTGTTTGCTCGTACTAATTCTGGGTTTTCCGTGTTGTCAGGATTTGAATTTATAGTAGTGAAGGTTTATATCATTTCACATGCGTGTGATAGTTATCTAACTGTTATTATGTATAAAGTAGGGATTTCTCTAGTTACTTAAAGAAATTGTTAAAAAGGGCGGCATGGCACTGTTCTATCGTCTCTTTGACATTTGAAAATAACTTCAATTTCACAATAACCTCAAAAAAGGATGTTAAATTTCTTAAATTCTTTTTTCTTACCTTTGCGTTTATAAAATGTTTGAAATTGATATTATTTTCATGTAATCACTAATTAGATAGGTATTGGTGTCAATTCTCTTGTTTTAGACCTAGCTAAAATTAGCTAATTTTAAGATTTAGAAACGTCTAATCCACGAATGCTATTCTGTGTTTTAAAAATTAGACTGACAGATTTAAAATTAGGATGACAGATGTAAAACAACTCAACGTAGCTAAAATTGCAAAAACCGTATTCTGTGCATCACATTTTTAGCTAAGATTAGACGTCTAACTTAATTTTAGGAGGCACCTAATTTGGTCATGATTAAAATTTACTAGCAGAATGCTCAAAGCTTATACTACGAAAACTTAGAATTTAATGTAATTTGTGAATAAAAACATTCAGGTCAGGTACAGAAAAGTTACATGCAACATTATAGAAAACATATTTATTTTGTTTACAGCAACACCAACTACTAAACTTAGAGAGATTTTACGATTGTCAAACACGTTTTAAATTGGGTATTTTTAAGATTTGCAACAGAATACTTACCATAAATTTTAAGTCAATCTAACTAAGAAATTTTAAGATTTTAGTTAGGATTCCTAAAAAAACAGAATCGACACCATTATAGAAGACTAGCAGTGCCTTGCGGTTTCACCCGCAGTAATTCTCGTTCCCGTAGAAATTCCGGGTTAAAATATAGCCTATGTGTTAATCCAGACTACAATCTATCTCTCTGCCAAATTTCATTCATATCCGTTCAGTAGTATTTGCGTGAAAGAGTAACAAACATCCATACTTACAAACTTTCGCGTTTATAATATTAGTAAGATAATGTCACTGGTTTATAAAACAACTATATCACAATCTTAAATAATTTGTTCGATTATCTACGGATCTGCGATCAATACCTAATTTCCGCTGTAGGTACTACTTACGTCAGATTACTAGTTGATATAGAAAATGTTTCCTTCACAACCGGATTTGAACGCTCTTAAGCAACACTTAACGCTATATCAGATTTTATAGTTTCCTTTACGTGTATGAGATTATGACACCTCGATTTAGATTCTCATATCTCTCTTATGCCTTTTATATCACCTAAATACTGGGGCCAAATTCCACTAATTTCAAACCAAAGGTCTCAATAGTGCATTCTATCAAGATGATTAAATTGACGTTTGTACATTTATTTGGTATTCTACTATTTCTTGCGCTTCAAGAGACTATCATAATTAGAATGTCATATAGGTATTTATAAACGTAATCGTTACAGCTATGAATGAACATCAAAAAAATTGTGCTAGTAGCATACCAAAAAGAGTTTAACACTGTCATTTTGACACTGTACTATTAAAGTGGTGAAGCGATTTATTTATTGGAATTCGGGCCCAGGTATCTATCAAAATGAATAATGATTATTTTAATTATTATAATTAGACTGTTTTAAGTAGGTCTCTTCTGATAGGTAAGTGTTTATAAAGCGTATACCAAATCCACTTCCATCCTGCAATGTGGCGTTGTATTTTGGGTTCACATTCGCTATTTTTAGCCGTGTCATCTTGACTTTTTCGTTTCCTTGTTATTTGTGAGTTAATATTTTCCCTCTTTAAATAGATCTCTGTTTGGAACTTCATTAGCTGCTTATAAACATGTTATACCACTCTCAAAATCCTGGGTGTTAATGGGCATTAGTGTCAAAACAAAAATTGGAATAGCCAGATCGGCTTCCTTCTTGGATGTCGTTAGCAAACTCTTCTATCTCTATTTTATTAGGTTTCTTAAGATTTTAATTTTTAAAGATTAGAGACCTTTTTAAAGATTCTTTGACCTAGGTTCGCATACCTCAGCAATATGCCTAGCTCTATTTCTATTCTATTATCTCATTTCAGAGTTTCGACCAAGGTTCGCAATTCCACATATCTTTACGGTTCTCAATTTATATAATCTCTATGTAATTTATTGTATTAAATATTTTAGTCATCAGTACCCATAACACTCTGCTTAAGGCTAGATGATGCTGTGTGGATTGTTCAGCATTATTTATTTAATCATTTATTATTTGAGGTTAAAGAAGCTTTATTTCTCATAAAAGCTATTAAATGTTTACTTACAATGAGAATAAGTTTGTTATTTGATAGATAAAAATACTATAATACAACTTCAAAACAATCATACAATTTTAGATATAGGTAACATTTTTTTTAATTAAGTAATCATCATGTTTTACGAATTTAATTTTTTTTTAATTTCTTGGGAAACTCATCTTGAATATGACCGTTTCCCTATTGATTACAAGTATAACTATTTAACCGTTACATATTAAATGCTTTTACAGCTGGGTTCAACACAAAGCGGGGCACCATTCAAATCGAGTGGTATATATCAACTACCTGGCATTTAACAGCACATTAACCTACTGGTATTATTACATCCCGCCCTACTTTCGGACGCATCATAGTAAACAAAATGTATTTTAGCTCTTTGTAAACTAAATAGACTGAAGAGACTGGGAATCGTTTCTGTTGGCTTCTTACTACTTCCCGTATTTGGACGATCGACGAAATAAAACTTTAGACATCCTTTTATTTATTTGGAATAAGCTTCATCTATTTAGTGTTTTTAAATTGCCATAGATAGACGACAAAACTAGCCTATATCATACCATACATACCATACTCATGGGATCCTTGTGGTAAAGAGTGAATCAAAATTTTTTTGGTACCTCTAATGTCAACTGACGATTGAGAAAAAAATAACGGTTAACAAAAAAGAAAGTGCAGTTTTGCACACAATGCGGCCGATATCTCAGGAACCTTGCAGTCTATTGAATTACTTACATAAGTTTTAGTTCATGAGCTAACATTAAAATTTGTTTCCTCAAAGTCTTTCAGTCGTCAGTTCTTAGTCTAATTAGTTGTGTAGTTTTATTGTAAATAAACAGTAATTAGAATTTTTACGCTTATGCCTCTAAAAAATTATGCTCTATTCTGCTCTTATGAACGTAAAATCCTACTATACTACTACTCTCCTATTCGCACAAACGTCAAACCGCTGTCTCAAAATTCTCCACTTTATTTCCTAACTCTAAATATTTAACGTTTAAATAAATATACCCTGTGAAAAATTAACTTCAATAAAGTAAAGTACACTAAAATTGATTTTTATTGACATAATTAGATATATTACGTAGTTTTACAGTAAAAGTTCAAAACAGTAACTGTGTTTCAGGAGCCAGTGACTTCTCCAGTTTACAACATTTGGTTTTTGACCAACTTTCGACTTATCACAAGTTTCTGTTGTTTTAGCTGTATCAGCGAGATGGTCAGCCCTCCGCGCCGCCGCCACGAGGCGCGGGGGCGCGAGGCGGCTGCGCCGGGAGATGGCAGCTCTGAGGGAGACCCTGGATGACATCTGTGAGCCGGGGGACTGCGCCCCTCAGCCGCACACGCGCGCACAGCTGCACAGGAGAATCGAGGAGCTCAAGGTATTGTTTTAGCTGTATCAGAGAGATGGTCAGCCCTCCGCGCCGCCGCCACGAGGCGCGGGGGCGCGAGGAGGCTGCGCCGGGAGATGGCAGCTCTGAGGGAGACCCTGGATGACATCTGTGAGCCGGGGGACTGCGCCCCTCAGCCGCACACGCGCGCACAGCTGCACAGGAGAATCGAGGAGCTCAAGGTATTGTTTTAGCTGTATCAGAGAGATGGTCAGCCCTCCGCGCCGCCGCCACGAGGCGCGGGGGCGCGAGGCGGCTGCGCCGGGAGATGGCAGCTCTGAGGGAGACCCTGGATGACATCTGTGAGCCGGGGGACTGCGCCCCTCAGCCGCACACGCGCGCACAGCTGCACAGGAGGATCGAGGAGCTCAAGGTATTGTTTTAGCTGTATCAGCGAGATGGTCAGCCCTCCGCGCCGCCGCTACGAGGCGCGGGGGCGCGAGGCGGCTGCGCCGGGAGATGGCAGCTCTGAGGGAGACCCTGGATGACATCTGTGAGCCGGGGGACTGCGCCCCTCAGCCGCACACGCGCGCACAGCTGCACAGGAGAATCGAGGAGCTCAAGGTATTGTTTTAGCTGTATCAGCGAGATGGTCAGCCCTCCGCGCCGCCGCTACGAGGCGCGGGGGCGCGAGGCGGCTGCGCCGGGAGATGGCAGCTCTGAGGGAGACCCTGGATGACATCTGTGAGCCGGGGGACTGCGCGCCTCAGCCGCACACGCGCGCACAGCTGCACAGGAGGATCGAGGAGCTCAAGGTAATGTTTCCAATCTAGTTCGAAAAAGGAGGTTCTTAATTTGTCTAACCTTATTTGTGTAATAAGGTTAACGTAATTTAGCTAAAATAACCGATCCTGTCCATCCAAAGGTTGCCTGGAAGAGATCGCTGTTAGCGATAAGGCAGCAATTGTGCCACTTTAGTTTTAATTAGTATTAAGATGCTCTCATGTTTATTATTCTGATGGTACAACAAAGTTATTATCTATCTATCTATCTAACCGTAAAATGAAAAGGTCGCAATCCATTCCTAAATGGTAACAGATTTTCTATTTGTTTTTTTAAAAGTTATTTTCTTTTTAATACAAATGATGACCAAAACCTTTGCCAGTAAATGAACCGGATTCAATTCCTTCCAAGCTGAACGTAACCGGTTACGTCACAAGGGCATTTTGTGGGATTTAAGTAGGTATATCTATTTACTTTACCTATTTAAAGCCTTAGGCATTGTATTGCCTTACATTCGGAAATGTCAAGGTTAGCATGTGGGTTCTGTTTAAGTTGAGTAAGGTCGTATCGATCTTTAATTACCTATTAGTTTTATACTAAGTCTTACATGCTTTTATACCTTAAAATAAAGAAAGAAGGATACAAAAAAACGCTCTATCGCATTTATAATATTAGTGTAACTAATATTATAAATAAAAAATTTAACCAATAAATTTTTATTGTATTTGTATAAGGCAATAGCTAGGTATAAGGTTGTAGGCTTAGGTAGTAGCGTAGTAGGTACCTACATAGAGTCTAACTATGTAATTATTTTGACTGTCTTGACGGGGCAGAATGTATTTGGAACCTTATTTAATATTTAAGACCTCCATTGTCTACACCTATATTCCTGCAGTAGTAAATAAATGATTTATTTTTATGATAATGAGTAATTTATTTTTCCAGGAGCGTATGTCTCGGCTATTGGAATGCAAGGTGTCTATTCTAAAGCTGGACGTGTCTGTGAAGCGATCCCTCGGCGATATGGAGAGGGATGACACCGGTCTCGCCACGGACTTGGCCGCTTTGCGATCTGCCTGGGATGACGCTCACAACAGGTTAGTAAACTTCCTATTGTTAGTTGCTGAAAATGACTGTATTTTAAGAATTTTATTTAGAAAAAACTGCCGAAGAATCATAAAGATACAAAGTGTCGCATCGAAAATTATTGTGTAGCAAAGAATCACAAAATACAAATGTCAAACCAAGTGGGTCCAACAACAAGGAACCTTTTCGGAAAACAGATAAATAAATGAAATAATAATCACATCGTACATCCACGATGTTACACTTAATTTTTTCTATCTAAGAAAATGTTAAATACTAATGCGACAAAACTGATTATTTAGCAGTTTCATTCCACGTTACTTCCATAGAGGCAAAGTTTCAAATGGACCTTCTAATCAGAAAACTAACGTCAACTTTCCTTCCAGAACCTCATCCGAGCTCCTATCCCTGGAGAAAGCAGTCTGCGCATGGGCAGAATGGGAGGGCGCCCTACGCGAGCTCCAGGGCGCCCTACGGGGTGACCTCGCGACCTTGGAGTCCCTCAGGGAACGCACCGCGGGCGACCAGAGCGAGGTCGTCGACCAGATACGTCAACTGGCGGCGTCGCTTGTTGACAAGAAGAAGGTAAGGGTTTGTAAGAAGAATGTTTGCGATTATGTTGTTTATTTATGTGTCATAAGATAAGTAATCGCTTGTGAGAGACAATAATAAGTTAACTATGCTTACTTATCATTGCTAATCGTTCGGTACGAGCAAAATATAAAAATAATGAGGGTAGCAAGCAAATATACTGTCCAGAGAAAAGTAAAGCTGTATGTAGACACAAATTCATAAGTAAAAAAATGATGATAAAATTTTAACGGAAAGCTTTGAAAAATGCGTGGGCAGCTCAACATTTATCATATCTATTACCACCACAGATTAGATTAGATAATTTATTGTCACACATCATACATAAAATAAAAGTATTTACTTAAAATTAAATGATGAGGCTATGACTCGTCAGAATTAAGTACATAATGTATTTCTCTAATGTGGCGATTATAATAACATAATTTCTTAAAACTATGACTCAACTTTAGGTTAAGTGATGTTACCCATCAGGTAGTTTAGTCGATTTTATTTCGTACTTGCTATAGTCGTTATCGAAAAACTCTTTAATACTATAAAGCGTCTTGTCAAGCAAAAGATTTTTTAATTCAAAATTAAAACTATTCTCACTTTTAATAAGTTTAAGCTCTATCGGGAGCTTGTTATAAAGTTTTTGGCCAATTATATAGATATGGAACGTTAACAGATAGGTAACGTTATTTACACAGCAGCTCGAGATTGATCATTTCTATTACTACCACAGATAAGGTTATTAATTATATTACAGGGTAGCTCAACATTTAGCATATCTATTACTACCATAGATAACAAATTATTTATTCAATTACAGGGTAGCTCAACATTTAGCATATCTATTACTACCACAGATAACAAATTATTTATTCAATTACAGGGTAGCTCAACATTTAGCATTTCTTTTACTACCACAGACTAAGTTTTTATTGTTGCACCATGTTAATAGGTACTCATGTTTTACGCAAAATAAATGATTCTTATTCTTTATTAAATTCCAGGGCAGCTCAACGTGCGATTCTCTCTCCGACTCGGGCATTTCTGACGGGGACAGCGACGGCGCCGGACGCAGAGCTCGCCGACTGACCGCCCTGAGGGAACTGGCCCGGCGTCTGCAAGCTGCCTTAGCACCCAACTCGCCCGCACACAGGGCCATTACTAAGGTAACACCACTGTTACTACCAAAATGAGTCATACTAGTTTTAGTTTATATTTAACTAGCGACCCGCCCCGGCTTCGCACGGTTATTATACGTATAAACCTTCCTCTTGAATCACTCTATCTATTTAAAAAAACCGCATCAAAATCGGGTGCGTAGTTTTAAAGATTTAAGCATTCAAAGCGATATAGGGACATAGGGACAGAAAAAGCGACTTTGTTTTATACTATGAAGTGATTGGTAAACATAGGTATCATTTTCTAAACAGCAAATCCTACTAATATTATGAACGTGAAAGTTTGTAAGTATGGATGGATGGATGGATGTTTGTTACTCTTTCACACAAAAACTACTGAACGGATATGGATGAAATTTTGCACAGAGATATAATTATAGTCTGGAATAACACGTAGGCTTTATATGCTATTTTATCCCGGAATTCCCTCGGGAACGGGAATTTGGCGTGTGAAACCTGCGGCGCTGCTAGTTATGATATAAAGCAGAAAATCTAAATTTGTAAATATGTTCAACAGCGTATGGAACAGACGGAGAACGAAGTCCGCACCCTACAGGAGTCCTGTCGCGCTCTGGTCGAGCAAAGCATTCCGGATCTTAAGATAGACGAAGTCAGGTGAGTCAGGCAATGCTGCCAACTTCATGACTCTTCCCACTGCTATTCAATTCAATTCAATTCGTTTTTTCAGACAAGATTAATTAAAAATATGTTCTAAAATAAATTAAAGTGTTCATATTCGAAGTTATAGACATAGGCTATTGATATAGATCAGTTGTGCTACTAGATTGTTTGCAACAGTCCGCAGTTAGCTGAATTGAAATAATTAATAATGCTGGACAATCCACACACCATCATTTAACCCCAAGCTCAGCAGAGCTTTAGTCTTATTTTTACTAGATGACATATTTAATACAATAAATTACATACATCTTGACTGTACCTAGACCGCGACTTGAAAACATAGTGTAGGACGCCCTCCGGCCAGGTTGGATGACGATCTGCGAAAGACTGCTAGCAGATGCTGGATGCGGCAAGCTGATGTTAGGGCGCTATGGCGCTCATTAAGGCCTATGTCAAGCAGTGGACTAATATAGGCTGATGATGACATTACATAGATATATATTTCCTATAATTCTATTCCTAATTTCGTCTTTTCTCCAGCAGGGACAAATCCATAGCAGCAGTTGCGGGTAAACGTAAAACCGGCGCTGGTGACCCGGACTACAGCCCTCGCGGAAGTTGGCTCTGGCGCGTGATGCGTTCTTCCATCCCCATACAGCTGTGCTTGGTGGCTTTGCTACTGGCAGCCTGGCTGGTCGAACGACCGAGGTGCTGTGACGCACTCAACTCTTTGGCACAAACCTTGACCCCACAACTACGCTACGTTCGTGGCCCACCACCAGTTTGAAAATAGAACATTCGAAAGTAGAACTTAGAATGAGAATCAATAACTAACTTATATTTTCGTGTTTGGAACACGCTTTGAAATGTACGGCGAAATATCCCGCCCATTTTGACGTCTGTCAAAGTCCATACTGGTACTTTGGTACAGTTGCGATGAAAAGTTTTAGCTATTATTAGCACGGATTTAGCTATTGTAATAGCTGTTAGATGTGACTTTTTGCAATTTGCAATTTTAGAGGTTTTGAGAACCGCACGAAGTATTGCCGTTTAGAAAATGGTTAGTGTGCTTTTGCATACATCGATGCCAAGAGTTGGCAGCGGCCAATATTTGCGTAAAAGCAATAATTTTATATAGGTACTAACAGAACGAAGTGTTGTTTGATGTTTTGGCTATTTTGTACGTCGGGTAAAGTAATTATAGATTGACAATTGACATTACTAACATATCGTTAAAAATAATTGCCCATACAAGTAATGACTAGCAAATCACTGTAGTGACTTAAATAGGTTTTAAGAACCTTTACTAGCCACATTTATTGAAAGCATTTAAAAAAAGACCTATTAGTAAATTAAATTGCTCAGCAAAAAGTTCAAATAATAAAATCAACATCTGCATCAGATGAAGTTCAAACTAGTTAGTTAGACGTTAAGTTACTAACAATTTGACATTTCGTTTATTTGAATTTGAGTGTAGGTACCTAGTTTAGTAGCATGCCTATTTTAGTACAAGTATTTATTAGGTTACTTAAAATAGGTGTGTGTTTGTGTGTGTAAAAGTTTATCTTTCAATTATTACACAATTATCTTCTGTTTTTATGAAACTACATACCTATCTGTTTAAATAATTCTTAAAAACATATAATGTTACACTGTGAATTATATATTTTATTGGGGCTATTTTCTATATTATATTTTAAACAAAAGAAACCGTGGCCTTACAATAATGATTTGCTTATTCTTAAGACTGATATTTTAACACATTTCGAGACAGTTGATTTCTGTATTTGACTTTAATTTGATGAAATTGTATTAGTCAGTGAGAGTCATAAGAAAATGTATCGAATATTCCCTTATTTATATTGCAGACATTTAATACACCGATTGTGTTTACAAAATGAAAAGAATTAGGGTTATAAAATGTAGTGCATCTTTTATAAACCTAATTCTTTTTTGTTACAAAATGAACATGTCCCTAAATATGAGAACTTTTATCAATAAATTTTATACTTTTGGGGGACGGAAATGATTTAAATTCAATTATGTAATCAATTCTGTTGTATTATTATTATTTGTTATTTTTGTTTTATAAATGGTTAAATATTTGTATGACAACGATGTAAACCATTTTAATTACATACATAAGTCAGATTTTGACATTATGATATATATTTAAATTACATATTATATTGTATACTTAGGTATATTGTGTCGTCATTGTAATTGCAAAGCAATTTCTATACTTAGGTACATATTTTTTATGTTTACATAAAAACAATTACTTACCTACTTTCAGGTAGTCAATATTAAGTTGTTTATGATAATATTTTAATCATGCGAGTTTAATTTGTTCGATTTTATTAAAATGGACTGGACATAGTAAATGAAACCTATATTGATTAAAATTTATAGAAGGCGAAAATTATAATATTATGAATGTTGTTTATTTTCCTCTTCAACTATCAAGGCAGCTCGCAATAAAAATTAACTAAATAAATTATCGAAAAACATCAAACCAATTCCATGCTAACCATGTCATAATAAATATATTTATCACCCTCTATTTTCCTCTATTTCAAAGATATAATGTACGTGTAAATGTACGTGTCAATATATTGATAAATGCTTTTTTTCTTGGTTTTGTTATGTCTGTAGGTATTGTGGCGATCACAATCGTAGTCTAGAACTAAACCATTTTGGTTGATAAAGTCGAATAACAATATTGACGTTACGACCATTGACCGTTTTTCTATGAATGAAATTTTGAACGTGACTGTACTTACTTAAAATATTAAAATGTATACTGCAGCAAAATATAAAACTGCCTTGAATGAGTGTAGTTAGGGTGTTGAGCTGTAAGTAAACTTAAAAATTAGAATAACTAAACTTTCTCTGTGGTTTAATAAATTAAATTGTTTTTCAAGACTTGCCTACATAGGTACTTAGTTAATTAAATTTATTTGGTTGTTTTATAGTTAAAAACCACAGCGAAAGTACAACTTTCGATTTTAAAAGAATAATAACTTGCATTCGCAGTATTGCGCCTAGTGTGTCATATTTCTTATCTGATAGTATGTTCTGAAGCTTTTGTTGGCGAAAACATCGAAACTTGTATATGGTAACATTGACAATAAGTTAATAAAGTCCTCGTTTTGTTTTCGTTGCCTTCAACGAAAACAAAACTTCCTTATGTTGGCAACTTTTGGTTGCGAAAGAACGGACGGGGAAGGCGCCACTGCCGCGCGAATGGTGACAGTGACATCTGTTAAAACCAGGAATTATATTAATTTTTGGCGGTTAAAAGCGCGCTAGTTCCGGACAACTTTGTAAAAGCAAGTTTTACAAGAGTTCAAGTTCGATGATTTCGTCATAAAGACTCGTTTTTAGTTAGTAGATTAGAATGAAGACTAGGACATGCTGTATGCATTTAAGAGGGGAAGTTAAAGTATTCATAAGGCATGTTGGCTTTTGGAATGGAAATAAAATAATTGATTAAAAATTTGTTTTATTTTAATACACCGCCATTTTGATCATCTAAATGAAAATGTTAGGCATTATATAAACATGCATGTTTGATGAATATCACTTGATGTGAATCACAAAAAGAAAAACGTTTTGTAAATATTCATGCACATGTGTAGGGACGTAGGTAGGTACCGATTTCTGTTTCCATACAATCAATAAAATTAGTGGATTTTGTATTATTTTATACAAAACCCACTAAGATAAAACTAACTGTCCAGTAGAAAAAATAAAATAAATAGGCCTTCATAGAACAAGGCCAAGAAAAATTGCAGCGCGCAATTTAAAGATAAACCCACACGTAGTGTTTAAATGGACTTGTTTTACCTGAAAAAAAGATAGAAATGATTTTACATAATAAAATCACAATAAAATCAGTAATTAGGTAAGTACCTTGATCGAAATTGTTGAAGGTTCCAACTGTCCCGTAAGGTTTCATTCACAAATTTTAGTTATTAATCAATACTAGATATAATATTATACGGAAAGATTCACACATTAAACTTAGTTATTAATCAATACTAGATATAATATTATACAGAAAGATTAACACATTAAACTAAGTTCATGAAATAAATTGATATACTTAGTTACTTTATCACAAAAGAAACCTCTTAAAAGTGGCGTAGCTATAATAGGGAAAGGTGGTGCAGTGCACCGGGGGTCCCCGAACCTCAGAGGGGCCCCTAAGCTTTGAAAAGAAAGGAGCACCCAGCGATATATTTGATGTAAGATGTCTCTGACTGTCGTAATTATCTACAAATTTTTCGAAACAAGTGTTTTCCAAAATAATGGAAAACATGATATTTTGGACGAGACGAGTGAGGCTTTGAACGTTACCCGATTTCCGGTATAAAATAAAGTCTGTGTTATTCCAGACTAGGTATAATCTATCTCTGTGCCAAATTTCTTCCATATCCGTTCAGTAGTTTTTGCGTGAAAGAGTAACAAACATCATCGTCATCCATCCGTCCATTCTTACAAACTTTCGCGTTTAAAGTTAATATATAGTAGGATATAGGATAAAATTAAACATTATAAAATTCATTCCACTACGTATTAGATTACACGCTGTTGGATGCTGCGCATCAGATGACGTCATGCGGCCGGGCGCAAAGTATCGCACACATTTATATAGAAGGCAAATAAAAAACCGGGGGCTAGCTGGGCGGGCAGCTACCCAAGCTAAGATATTTAACTTCTGACACAATTGTATTAAGCAAATACCTACTTCATTGTTTTTTTCATTATTATGAAAACGAAAAGAAGCTACTTTGAACTTTCACTAAAAGAAGACATTAGAGTGAACAAGTTCACACTCACTCAAACTTTTTCGAAATTTCGCGGCACTGGAGCGGCTTATTTTTCGTCTATGACCATAGAGGTTTTAAGTCTCAGCTGTAGTGATCCACTCAACAGTGACGTCGAATATATCGAAAATGGCGTAACAGTGCGACCCATTATGGGCTGCCCGCACTGTTGGGGTTTTCTTAAGATGTGCAACAACTAAAACTGCGTTTTTGGTGTTTTTATGCATTTTAACTATCTTATTTAGATACAAACTAGTTAAGAAATATTTTTATTACCATTTCATGTACTTTAAATGATACATGCAAGAGAAAATAATGTATAGTATTATAACTGTATGTAACTTCAACCACCTAATTCTTAGCCTTACTTTTGGATAGTACACCAAAATAAAACTACTTCTCCCATATATACTAGGTTTTAGTATAAGCTTACATTCCCATAATGATAATAAAACAATAAAACAGCAGCATCATCATACATTTTATTTACAAAATTACACTTTTAAACTCTGAACACCAATTGGGTACACTTACTAACAAGCCTCAAGTGGGTATCTTAGTACCAATTATTTTAAGTGAATATTTCACTGTGGGGACCTGGCAAATAAATAAACAATAAATTGAACATATTAAATTTCTATATTTAAAAACTTACAGGTTTTAGTTCAATAGATTCCTTACAATAATAAAACCAAAATGAGTCCATTCCAGCCAGTCAAATAACCACTTTCTTAGATCAGTGATTTTTCATACAAAAATTGATTTATTTTTTATATAAACAGATATTGTGAAAACTACAATAAGTATTCTTCAATTACTAGCATAAAATATCTTCATTTCATACAAAAATCTTTTGTAACTTACGAATCAAAATTGCAAAAAATCACTGTTTCATCACAAAGAAGGTTAACTAAGTATGGATTGAACTATGGAAGACTTCCAAACACGTACCTACTTGATTTTTTTACCTCTATTTTTCAGTTATGGTTGAAACAGGTGCCAATTGACAAACCAAACGTATTCCATGATGAAATGTTGTTAGCGGTATACTTTCCGAGATATAGAAAATGTTTTATGTTCTTGCCGCTCGTTTGACATTCTACTGCGTAATTACGTACTGTGTTTAGTGAAATGCAAAGAAAAGTTGCGTGCAAAGTGCCTTTTTATTTGTGGGGCCTCTGTCTGTAATCAATATTTTCACCCGATCAGTTCAGTACTTTTACCGTGAAGAAAGAAAATACATCCATACATTCAAACCTTCGCTTTAATAATATTAGTGTGAAGTGTGATAATGTTTCAAGAGCTATCAACTGTACAAAAAAAAAAAAACAAATAAAATTTCACTCGAATAAATCCGCGTAAAACTCAAAACAATCAATAGACAATCACAAACTTTTCTTGTCTGCAAGTGAAGTTCGACTACGGATTTCTCGGAATTTTTGCATGACGCAACATGTGGACTAGCACTGGGTACCTATCTTGCTCTAACAAGAACGCAATGCAATAGGTTTAAGCAAGATAGAAACATAAACAAACGTGAAGTTGAGCATAAACTAGGCGCCAGCTTACATGCCCAAAATGGCCCGCCGCACTGTTGACGGATATTTGACAAATGCCCAAAATGGACGTCTGCACTGTTGAGCGGTGATGTGATGTGATGTCACATAAAATTAAAATTATGCCCAGGAACTATATCCATGATCGCCTCATACATGCATTCTAAGGCATTTTCCTAAAAATAAAAACCGTAAGTATTTAATTTATCAAGAACACAATAGAGGGCAAGGGTCTTAGGCGGAAGAGAATCATGTAAGCTTTAGAGGAGTCTATGCCATCTTAACAAGCTATCTTCTAACAGCCTGTCCAGATAGGGCGCTTTACGCGCGTAAAGCGCTGGACTCTCGACTCGCGCGTGCTACGCGCGAGTCGAAATACTCGGGCAAACAGTGGAGCGCGCGTAAAACGCCGCATCTGGACGCAATATAAATTGAAACGCGCGAGGGCACTCGCGCGTAAAGCGCGCGTAAAGCGCTCTATCTGGACAGGCTGTAAGTCAGGTTGAGACTTGGGAGCTCTTTTTGACACTACGGAGAAAAGGCCTGATTATTCGCTGCCAAACAATACAAGGAAGAGAAGAGATCCAGCCAGGCCCAGCCCTCAAGATAGTAAGTGCTTAAGTAGGCAATATACCTATGTATAAATAATGAAAATAAATAATGCCAGAAACATACTTGCGTGTCGCGCTGTATCGCGGTGCGCCAGAAGCATATCGGTTTCATACATTTAGTATGGTTATGGATGGACATACTTGTATGGCGTGTCGCAGACTGCTAGCCACCGATTGCGCCAGAGCGGTGGTGGGGGCTATGACGCGACACGACAACAGGCTACACAACAGGTGTTTCTATACTGGCGCGTGGCTCGTGGCGCGAACATTTTTTAATTTAGTATTATTTGCAGCAAAATGACAACCCATGACGTTGACAACGCAAACAGGTTCCTGAAATACATTAATATTAGTAGGTTGGCAAGAAATCTTAGCTCAAAAACAAAAATAAACTAACGTATTCAATTATTTCATCATAGACTATGTGATCTGTATTAATCTAAGTATATAAAAGTTTTACAGATTTGGCTTAATCTGTAATCTGTATTTGTGGTCAAAATTCTGTACAGATCAAGGAACTTATACCCAATCTGGAATGTGCACAAGCTGACGATACGCGGTCCGAGGGAGAAACCGCTTAGAGAGCCCTCTGTCCCTTTCATCATTTGTTGTGAATGGATCACCATTCACAACAAAATATGAAAATGGCTGACGGGCTGCCAGTCTAACTTATATTATATTCTAATTATAATCTTTTATTTTTTTATTGACATTTCAACAGTGTGCAAATTATTGCTAAAAAATGTTAGGTATTATACAGATATTTGGAAAATATTAGGAAATATAAAGAACGAAAATTAATGCTTTTTAGTAAGACATGTCAAATTTATTTGTTCCTACCACTTCAACTAAATTCGGGAATAATCCGCCTGGCAACACTTTAGAAAGGGACACAGGGCTCTCCGAGCGGTTTCTCCCTCGGACCGGATTTCTCTCTGACCTAGAGATTGTCTGTAATAGACTTAGGGTCATAGACATAAGGTTTATTTTATATTGGTGTCAAATTGACAATGCACATTCCAGATTGGGTATAAGTTCCTTGGTACAGATACAGATATAAATCTGTATACATGGCAACACTGGGCCATGACACCTTGTGTCGCGCATGTGTCGCGTGCGACACGTTAGTGTGCACACTCACCGCCACGACAGTAAGCATCGCGACACGCTAGGACACGCAAATATGTTTCCGCCTTGATGCTGGAAAACCTACATGTTACGCGAGGGGTCAAGAATTATGAAAAAAACCAAGTTATGACATGTATCCTTCTGGCCACGTTCTGGCCACACCTTGTTCCATCTCTATTCGTTGATCGTTCGTTCAAATTCCTGATCGATCCAGAGTGGTTTTATTCTCTTTGGATCTATCATTCATTCACTCATTCTCGCTTCCGCTTTTAGTTTCGGTTTGTGCACGTGTCTGTGTCCGTGAATTTATCATTGAAAAATTAATTATTCTTCATTTAAACAGAATTATTTGTGTTTATATGTTATAATAACATCTTAATCTTTCGTAAATCAACATTACTGTGACTGTGTATTCGGTAAGTATACTTAAATAGACGCACATACAGGCAGTCCGCCTTGTCCGCCATGTTGTTCTAAAATTTTAAGCTCGTGAAGACGCTTGCCCATTTGCGCGCGTGGTTTTTTGGTAATTTTGTTTTACTTATTCTTCTTGATTTATCGATCGATCGTGATCAAATGACAAAACATTAGCGATTTCCAGGCTGTCATCGTAAAATAGAGGCTGATGGTTGATGAACACAACATTGTTTTTCATCGATCCGTCCGGCCGACCCACATTCATCATATTTTGCTTCCACCTGATTGTGTTCACATTATTTTCCTTGCGGTTGATCTAAGTAGATCGAGTGATAGTAAGTTCTACCTACCTATCTTGGTATTGGCAATAATTGAAGCGTGGTATCCTGGTACTTATTAAAGTTGGCTATTACTAGACACTAGAGGTATCTAGATGGTTCATTGGAATTTGTTCGTTTCTAATAACAGGGCGAGAAACCTGGATATAGCGTTCGTTCATATGTCAATGATCCAGTCAAAGTAAAGTTTAGGCTCTAGTCCTTACCTTGTACCTATTCTTGTAGGTAGACCATGGTGGGGTCAAGAGTCTACGTAGGCGGTCTGCCTTTCGGCGTCAGGGATAGAGATTTGGAGAAATTCTTCAAAGGCTTCGGAAGGGTCAAAGATATTCTGATCAAGAATGGATATGGATTTGTGGTAAGTGGTGTTGTTATTGACGTTGGTATTTACTTATAGGTTAGAAGATGAAGGGGTCGCGAGTGTACGTGGGTGGTCTGCCCCACGGGGTGCGCGACAGAGATCTGGAGCGGTTCTTCAAGGGGCTGGGTCGGATCAGCGATGTACTCATCAAGAATGGATATGGATTTGTGGTAAGTATGCTCATATTTGTGTCGATGCTACAATATTGTTATGCATGCATATTGAACGAGTACATATTTCATTGGCATGTGTAAACTTGTTTCAAATTCCACCAACACTCATAGTTTATTTTAATTCTGTGTTTTTTTGATAACAGGAATTCGAAGATTACCGAGATGCTGATGATGCGGTTTATGAACTGAATGGCAAAGAACTGCTTGGAGAGAGGTAAGATTTCTGTTACATATTAATTTTACTTTGGATTTGATTTACTAAGGTGTTTTAGAGGGAGGCTGATGTGGCTGATAAGATAAATGTTTATTTTATTAAAGTTTCTTTCATGAAATTGCACAATTTGTTCAAAGATTAAATTAACATAGCTGATTTTTTAGTGTTGTATTTGTATTGTGATTTTATAAAGTTTAATAATTGTACTAAATTACTTTCTTTATCAAGCCGGCTCCACAAACATGTGTGAAGATAAGAATCTACTTGAATGTCAAAGTTGTGAGGCATGATGTGAAAGATGTATGAACTCAAGTCTAGAAGGTGAAGTGTTTGGTTTGGCATTGCCTCACAATAATATGGTTTCAAAATTTAATTTGGTTTGGGATACAAACATTAATTTGATTGATTTGTTCTATTAGCAGCTTGCCGGTTGACTCATTACTTTACTACTAGAGCCCTCTACCCTATCAGAAGTATATCTTCATATTCTTGCTAACTCTCAATTCAGATTTTGATCCTTAAAACTTACTTGCACGAATTATTGCCAGCTTAGAGGCTATTAATATTTGAGCCTATACCTAGTGTCCCACTGAATACAAAGACACATTACTATAAATAAAAAGCCTATTTAAAGCCTAAAGACTGCTGAAGGACTCTTGGCAAACATAGTGTAGGACGCCCTCCGGCCAGGTGGGATGACGATCTGCGAAAGACTGCTGGCAGATGCTGGATGCGTCAAGCTGAAGACAATACATGAGGCCTATGTCCAGCAGTGGACTAATATGGGCTGATGATGATAAACTGCTGAGCAAATAGGCCAATAGAAGTAGATCCCTGGGCCTAACCCCTCAGAAATAGATGTAGATCCCTGGGCCTACCCCCTCAGATTTAGATGTAGATCCCTGAGCACCCCCATAGAAGCAATCCTTGAGTCAATCGTGGCAAGAGTAAGGGCAGTGCTAACCGAGCCGGAATATACAGGGTGGTGGTGGAGCCGGCGAGAGGAATCGACCGCAGCGCCGACCGTTACCGCCGCGAGCGCTACTCGGACCGGGATCGCGGTCGTTCGCGTTACGAGTGAGTGTTCGCTGTCACCGTCCTCTTGACTGCAGGGTGTCTGTGGAGCGAGCCCGGGGCAACCCAAGGGGGTCGGATCGCTGGCGCAGTCGGGACCAACCGCCGCCGCGCCGCCCCTTCCGCTCTGAACCGTCTGTATTCACAAAGAGTTCTGTGCTCTCATATCAAACTTGATAATCAATTTAAACTCATGCCCAGAGCTTGGTGCTACGGCTACCTGTATAATTTTACTTTTTATGTATAGTAAACAAATATCTATCTATGTACATAATGTATCAGTTATCTAGTACCCATTACAAGCTTAGAGTAGCTTACTTTGAGGCTGGCTTAGATGGTGCTGTGTCGATTGTCCAATTTATTGGCAGAACACTACATTTTCAGTTATTCTGCTATTCGGGACAGACAAATCCAACAAATCAAAGATCATCTGTCCTTGAGTTATAATGGTGTAACTTATCCCACTTTGTTTTATATGTCATGGTTACAGAATGACTGGTTATCTATAAAATTAAATCTTGTCAGACATGGCTCCACACGCTATTTAAAGCAATTTTTCACAACCTGATAATTTATTCATCAAAATTGATCTGTATTGTTGTATGTGATTTACAATACAAGCTACTTTATGGCTGCTTTATCTGAGAATTTGAAGCCTAGATGTAAAATATCTAGCTTAATAGTAAACAAACTAACTTCTAGTTCTATCTTGAATTGTCAATAGATAAGTCTTTCTTGTTGGGACTTATTTTATCTAAATAATTAACCTAGGATCACACGCTATTTAAAGCAATTTTTCACAACCTGATAATTTATTCATCAAAATTGATCTGTATTGTTGTATGTGATTTACAATACAAGCTACTTTATGGCTGCTTTATCTGAGAATTTGAAGCCTAGATGTAAAATATCTAGCTTAATAGTAAACAAACTAACTTCTAGTTCTATCTTGAATTGTCAATAGATAAGTCTTTCTTGTTGGGACTTATTTTATCTAAATAATTAACCTAGGATAAAAGACAGCTGAAAATTGATTATTGAGTTTCAATGTGAAGCACAGTTTGTTTTACAGAGGTCAGGTTTTACCAGAAACAAACCAAATTTATGCAACAACTTTCACAAAACTTGACCTCTACTGAATAACTTTTTATGTAGCTGCCTAAGTAATTATACTTAATCATGTACTTATCTATCTTTTATTTAGGCAGCACAAATCGTGTATGTTTTGCAGCAAACCCCCACCCCTTCCATTGTCAGTTTCATAAATGTCCATAACTCATTGTTTTCCTACTAAACTACTATTTTCGTGTGATGTTTATTCCTAAAGTTAAACTTGAAAATGACGTCTGGTCAGAAACTAAAAGGGGACCCTGTTTTTGTGTGAAAGTAACATAGCTTAAATTGCAGAAACAGTCCTCTGAGCAATAATCTCCTTTTAAAATGTTATCAAATTAATAAATATAAAAACTAACTTGCCACTTTGTGTCTAATATTACCATTCAATAGATACAACTCCATTTTCATCCCAGATTGCAATTCCATACCAGTGTTTTGATTCTTTTGATCCTTGATCCACCCAGCCAATACTAATAACCATACCAAGCAAAACCTGCCCATGGGAAATATATCTCAATACCCTAAAATAATGGTATTGAGATTATTCCCATGCTTACCTGCTCAGATCCGATACGAACTGAGAAGGACAGAAGATGTCGTTAGTCTCAATTATCAGGGAAAAGTTTTATTAGAACAAAACACTGGATATGTCCCCTCGTAGTATTAACAATATACGCACTAAATACCAGCATCTTATCTAGTGCCGTTTTTCTGTCCACATGTTCGAATTGCCGTAATGGTAATATTCATTCAACATTGTTAACGGCGCGCTGAGCAGTGATTCTGGATCGTCGCGGCGGCCTGCTCCGCGCCGTGAAACGTCTGTATACATTACATAAGATTTAATCCTTTGTCTGTCATTCCTACATCATCATTGCCAGCCAGAAGACTTGGTTCCCACCTAAGCGAGGCGCAGATGACTGTAAACTGCATGACGGCAGATCGTAGCTTCATAATTATGATGTATTCAAGATCCTATTGGAAGTTTCAAAGCATCTGCACTCCGCTGTGATGAGTGGGCTCTTAGACATTCGTAACACAATATTTTGTGCAGATCAAACTAACTCTTCTGGTGTCTCGCTAATGATATAAGGATGATGCTGTATTGTTGTGCTTATTGTATACACACGGCTAGAAACTGTAGTGAAATCCTAATCCATTCAAACAAATACCCTACAAATGTTTCATTCAAAGCATGACCCAAGGGTTATGTAATGTAGTTCAAAATATGTAAAATCATAAAATGCATGAATGTTCTAACTTTCTTGATTTAGATTCATGTCGTGTTTGTGTACTACCTACTTTAAGTGTGCCCATGAGCTCAGAAATAATAAATAGAAATAAACAAAATGCCCAAAGCAAAAATAAATAACTACTATACCCACAAAATATCCAGATATTATCAAAACCCTGTTGTTAGTATAAATTTATTTTGTATGTTTACAATCCTCACAGTAAATTGCCCTTTTGCCCCCTCACTCACTTAGCATATCATTTTGTTGTTTTATCGCGATACTTACGACCTTGAAGGAGTTTTATCATTTACCTACATTGGATAAGTTGAGCTAGTATGAAAATAAAAGCTATAGAAATAAAATGTTGGAAATAATGAAACATATCAAGGTCAATTTAACTTGCACCCGTAAAACATTTTTCCATGGTTATGGTTTGCACTTTGCAATCTCCTGTATTTGCTGCGAAAGTACAATACCCCAAATTCAGAACTGCTCATTGAGAAAAATTGAAACCGCTAGTGCTAATGCAAAATTGTATACCGAATTATGCTAAGTGTAGACCTTAGCAGAAACTAGAGAATGCTTCTAAACTTACTCTACTTTCAGATATGGGCCGCCTACGCGCACTGAGTACCGGCTTACCGTCGAAAATCTGTCAAGCCGCATTAGCTGGCAGGTAAGAGATCTGCCGACAATCTTGGCTTCATCATCATCACACCATCATCCAGGGTCGAAGACACTCGCGTACACGAGGGCTGGGCGCTCCATCGACCACGGACAATGAGGGACAATGGCACATGACACCTTCTTACTTCCTTCCTCTCTGGGCTTCACTTGGACAGGGCACGTCACTGGACACTCAACGGACCACAGCAAACGATGAGGGCACATTGCAAGATGGGAGGTCTCGGCTCGACCATGAAGATACTAAAGCAATGATTGCATTGGCACAAACACACTGAGCAAGTGTTGAGATGAAAATGGACCACCAACTTCGACATCTTCCAAGAGACCCAGCGGATGCTAAAATCGGATCTTCATACATTTTTGTTTGTTAATATAAAACTCAAAATAAAATCAAAACATTTATAATATCAATCAGTCCAGTAGTAAAGTTTGTAATGTAATGTTAACAGTCAAATAGCATTGTCCATAACATTATTTTAAACTATACATGTGCAAAAACTACCGTTTTAAGGTTAATTTTTAAAAACAACAGAAGGTGGCGTACCGTGCCCTGAGTCCCCGATGTGTCGCGATGTGTGATGTGGTCATTGGCGATGTTAGGAGATTTCGTTCCCGAGGCGAGGGGGGACGCCCCGGCCCCCGCCAGCCGGCCGGCTAGACCAGTGCCCAATCCGACCAACCCGTCCCTGGACCAAGCAGGCCAAGGTAAAGTCAGGGGGGCACACTGCGAAGACATTACGTAAACTTACATTTTTATTTACTACATTTCATTGCCTAAGTTTTGCCCACAACTGACTAGTATCATTGTTGTGGGCATTTTGATCAGTTTTCCAGCCCGTGCGGCGTTTTGTATGCGATAGTCTGTTTATGGGGTCATTGTTTATGAAAATGAACTGGACCTGATGAAGATGTTGAGGAGTATGGACGTGAACCTTTCCCTAAGTGTCAGCAGCCTAGAGACGATTGGATTCATACCTACAGGACATAGCCACACTACCTGTGTTCCATTGGGCTGCTTGGATATAATTTAGGTGGTTCACAAGGTGCAGCAATGAACAGTTCAAAATGCGTAAAAGGATGAGATGAGACTACTTATCTGGATGAACGATGAAATGATGACTGATTTGGAAATGACGATGTCTCTTTAGGGACGCAAAAGATGACTGGGAGGATCGAGGATGTCTACTAGCAGATCAGCCACAGGACAGCGTAATTTGAGCAAGACCACACAAAAATGTGAATAAGTTCAATGCAGCAAACATGGAATGAGCAGAGATCAGAGGTCAAGATTCGTGGATTGAAGCTGATTTACCCCCCAAAAAGAGGAGCTTGGATATTTGGGACAGTGGACCCATCAAAAGGACATACAGAAAGAGAGATGCCAATCACCAGAATTTGTTGCAGTTAACTTCTGAAGCGCCATGGGAGAGGAGCATTCTGAGTGACACTGCTACCCAAATTGCAAGTTTTCTAAACAATGACCACCAATAAGTTACCGCACACGAAATTGCTGTGTAGGCGTTTATCGCTCATTTTGATTTTTCTAAAGTCAACTTTTCTAGGAAAATCTCAAAGTTACTATGATGATATCGTTTATTTACCATCTTTCGGGGCTGAATACCTTGATGACAAATCAAACTCTGATGTTATTTATTACAGCATGATGACATTTTGTACATTTATGATGAAATATTTGACATAGCAATTGGTTTTCAGGATTTGAAAGATTACATGCGCCAAGCTGGCGAAGTAACATATGCCGATGCTCATAAGCAGCATAGAAATGAAGGGTAAGTTACCTACTATTAATTAAACGAATTCATATCTAGAATTATAATCCAAACAAAAATACAGCCCCAAAACGGTTGTAACAGCTATAAAATTGTCATCTGATTTTGAAATCATTAATTCTCTTCATACTCAGAAGGCATTATAATTCTGACAGACCGTTGCTTTCTTATACACCAATCATGATGATACTACATAATTTACCATCTTTCGGGGCTGAATACCTTGATGATAACTTTACCACTGACACCTCATTCTCCCATCCACTCCACCAACGTAATATCCAGCGCTACAATCTAATTTCACTACTTCCAGTGTGGTAGAATTCGCCTCCCACTCTGACATGCGCGCGGCTATCGAGAAGTTGGATGGAACGGAGCTGAACGGGCGCCGCATTCGCCTGGTGGAAGACCGCAGGTCCGCTCGCCGCCGCACTCGCTCCTCTTCGAGCCGCAGCCGCAGCCGCTCCCGTGACCGTCGTCGTAGCCGCTCAAGGTATGTATTATGATCAGTAGCTGTACAGGACGCCATGTAAAAAATTTATAGAGCATAGAAGGTGTGTGTGATTTTGACTAATTTCGCAGATTTTGAGCATTGTATTCTTTTTTTTACACGCGTTGTCTGCTCGCGACTTTGCATGCGTTGTTTCTATGAAAACATTTCAAGACAATTTCTAATTTATGGGATGAAAAGTATCTGTTTTACTATGTCTAGTCTGTTCAAAATTTCAGCTTGATCCGTTCCAAGTTCAAATCCTAATTATAACTGTTTATACTTGTTATCTTGGGGCTAGCTGGATGATCATCCAGCATTAGGTATTATTATTATTCAAAATTTGACATGATGATACTACATCTTTACCATCTTTCGGGGCTGAATACCTTGATGATAACTTGCCCACTGACTCTACCAACATTCACTCCTAAACCCCCGTTAACATAACCTATCTAAACTTGTCATAAAACGTTTCAGCCGCTCCCGTTCGAAGTCTCGCCCGAAGAGCAAGTCTCCCGCTGCTAAATCCCGCTCGCGATCCCGCTCCAAGTGAGTATCCATTTTGTAAATACTGCTGTAACTCAGGCAATTTACAAGACATTCTTAATCTAGATGACTTGCGAGCTAGATGAGCTTCATAGTGAATTATAAGTCCATATAGAAGATCCAAATGCTGATAGCTGATAGCTAAAGAAAAAAAAAGCTTTGGAAATTAACTACTGTTTGAAATATTTATATCTGTTCTATAATGATATCAGAAATCATGCTTTCCATTTTCTAGATTTTAAAACTTAATTGCTCTTAATGAGTTTCGAAATCTGCAATTTTTAATTATTTCTAGTATTATCTCATCTCATAGCCACGCCTTATGAACTAGGGACTATGGTTAGTCACTGTAATTAGCTAAGTAGCACTGCAATTAAATTTCTTTATATATATCTACATTTTCTGCAATGCTTGCATGTTAATATCTTATTGGAAGTTGTTTTATCTAAACCTAGCATGTTTTGCATATTAACCTAGTATTTTTGCTAGGTGCGTAAAGTCTTGCGCAGAGCAAAACTTGCAATCGTAAGTAATGGCCATAGTAATAAAAACTGTATATTAGAAGGTGTAAAATAGACCTTATTTATATTTCTTGTTATACAAAGATTTACAGTTCGTTTTTACTCTTGTCAGAAATAAGCATACATTTCTATGACATCAAACTATAAGCTTTAGAGAAATTTAACTTGATTGAAAGGATTATAGAAATGCTTGCTAAGCTGACATTGGAAAGACAATACAGAGATTGTGGATGATATAGTATGTAGTAACTGGGTATTTTTAGCTTCTGCAGTTTGATGGACATTTTATATGTTTTGTGCTTTTCTTTTTATCTTAATTATAATTGAAATTGGCCTAAACTACCAACCAGCTAGTAAAAATAGAAAAGTGCCGATTTCAACATCAATCAAAAGCGGATTTCTGTTTACATAGCACTGATTATTAGAATCTGCATCTGCAGAAATTTGTTCCGCTTGTCTGGGTGTTTTCTACGTCTATTATAAATATCTATCTATGTATATAATGTATTAAATATATCAATTATCTAGTACCCATAACACCAGCTTTGAGTAGCTTACTTTGGGGCTAGATGGTACTGTGTGGATTTTCCAGCATAATTTATTTATTACTGTTCTAATTGAGATGTTGAAATGGGCTCTGCTACTTAAATTCATCTGCTAGGAGTACAAACTAACTATAATATAACGCGTATTGATAAACACAGTGTGTAGTGTACTGCTTTAACCCTCCCCTACAAACTATCCATCCACATCCCTGCTCGTCATAGCGTAGTACTAAAGCCTTGCGGCCGGCATAGGGCCCGCAGCGTTTCCAAGGACCGCAGTCGCTCTCGCTCCGCTCGCCGATCGAACTCGCCCGCTCGCAGGTCGCGATCCAAGTCTCCCCGGAACGGACGCTCTGCATCCAGATCGCCTAAGGCCGAGTCCAAGTGAGTCTGTGCTGTCAATACTGTCGGCGATGCTGCTTCATGAGGCTACTGTTTTGTATCCAAAAGAATTCATGACGAGTAAGCATTTATGATCCTTAGGCATGGCGTTCGGGGAAGCAATCATAATGAATTTTTATGGCATGTTTTTCCTATTGTCCGTGCCGGTAAAGCATTTCCATTTATTTCTGGTTCCCCGATTGCTGGCATGCCTTGACATCTCATTTTTAAATACGTCATGTTCATTAGGAAGTTGAAATTACAGAACAGTATCCTCGCACTATATGAAGCTTTATCGCCTGACATCCCAGATGTATTCTGGCTAATCGAAACCCATTGGCATACATTAACAATCAAAATTATCTTGCCCTCAGCAATGCAAATCATTGATCGCACAATTTGTTTTAACTCATTTATTTCTTTTTTTCTGCATACGAAGAGCGCCTGTCGACAAAAGGTGAGCAATAATGTAATTCTGAACCATTTTCTGTGTTGCAAGCTTGGACTTGTATTTAGTTTTGCTTTTTTCGTATTTTATTTATGTTTGACATATTGTAACTATTGGGAATAATCGGGATATATATTTTATTACACATATCCAATTTAGCTTACCATTAGTTTGTTTGCACATCACAAATGATGATACTATTTTTACCATCTTTCGGGGCTGAATACCTTGATGATAAATTCAAATCTGACTCAACCACTGCCATTTCATTCAACGACTTAACCAATATAGTCCATTAATATATTCATCCATTCTACAGGGAAAGGTCCCGCTCTCGCAGCAAGGAAGCGTCCGTGAAGCGAGAGGAGCGTCCCAAGTCTAAGTCCCGTTCTCGCTCGCGCTCTCGGTCTCGGTCCCGATCCCGCTCCGGATCCCGCGACCGGTCCCGTTCCCGCTCCGGATCCCCGCATCAAAACGGCACAGCTAAGAAGGATCGCGCCAGCAATGACCGTTCGCCTCGCAGTGGCGAATAGATTGATTAATTTTAATACACGTATAATAAGCTGTCTAGTTCTAAGGTAGTATAAGGAAGTGACTTCAATGTATGATTTCATGTGAATTTTTAGGTTGGTCTTTTCCAGTAGGAATATAGCTGTTGCAATTTGTTGTCATTGAAGTCACAATAGAAGTAATGCACCTACATTTAGTATCTCGCAGATTAAATTGTCTTAGATTAAAAGAATTTGGTGATGGTGAAGTTGTAGATGAAATGTTCTTATTTGAACTAAACTGTTGTTTCATGTTTAATGTAGGATGACTTTTTTTGTAATTTTACCAGGTTAGCTACTCGTAATTTAATATGGATTGGCTAAATTTGTTTTTAGCAGAATAGTTTCATTGGAAAATATAAGACAAGACTATGGTATTTTGTAAATAGTGAATTTATTATTAACCAAATAAATACTTTAAGATATATCTGATATTTTTATTTTATCGTCTCCTTTGAGCACACTGAATTAAGTTTACCCCCCTGAGGTTCTCATATTCTTCTAGATGACGTATTTACATTAGTCGACAGGTACCTAGACATGTTATAGTCGACCGACCAACATTCGTTAGAGAGAAAGGGTTTGATTACTTTTCTATTCATTGTGGTATAGTTTATGCTTACACTCGCATGTTACTATTTTAGTGAGGCAGCTTCATTCACACCACAATTCCACAATGAACACTGCGGACCCAGTCCTAGTTTCACCTAGTAGGTACCTATAATAGATAATAAAAAACAATACATAGGTACATTGCTTCCACGTCTAAGTCATGATGTTACCCTGAGGTCTAGTATCTTGTAGAGTTTGTACTAATCAGAATCTGACCGAACCCGAGGTAAATTCATAGGTTTCTATAAACCAGCATAATTCTTGTCATATTTTATCAACAATAGACCTTCGTTTGACCACAATCTCGCCGGTAGGTAAGTGACGACGACGACGTGGCCGAAGATGTATCACGAAGGTCTAGAAGACACCTATTCACTGTCGTATTCACTGGTTGTAGTTGGCCGGGAAAACACAAAAGCAGGCAGCGCATTCCACTCCGATCCTTAGCGTCACTAATGATAAAGATGTAGGAAAACCGTTCAGTACGAGTGGAGTGAATATCCAGCTAGGTGATGGGACCACGTCGAGACCACGCAATGTTTTAAGCACTTGCTGATGTAGGTATGTGATATAACGGGCATGCAATAGTACAACGGGGAACGCTAGGTTTAGAAACATTCCTCCAATTAAAGGCTAAGGAGAAAGCAAATTTAACAATTGTGCTTTCTCCTTAGCCTTGTAGGCCAGCAACCCTCTGATTCAACAGAGGTGGTAGTGAAGGTACCGCGTTACTTGGACCCTCTAAAACCTGCGGTCGTCGGCCAACGGAGAAACGTGCTTCTGATCCCGTTACCCATTGGCGTATCTAGGTTTACTGTTTCCAGAGGGGGATAGTACCCGCCCGATTTTGCCTGCAAAAAAAGGTCCGCAAACAGCGAGTGGTCTTACTATACAGAGGTTTTGCCACCTAAAAAAAACAATGTGCACCAACTGCGCGAGTGGGTCTACTACCAATACAGCTGCGAGTAGTTTTATGGGTAGAGAGAGAGAGCCTCCTAAAATCTACATTTCTTCACTCGTCGCCCGACCATAAGAATAAATAATAACTACGTATTCTTATGGCCCGACGCGGTACATCGGTCGTCGAGCAAAATCACTATATACACTCGAGAGCAATGAATCCGGGTCACTCAAAGAATCCAAAAAATCTCGGAAAGTAAGAATGCTAGGTTAATGCAATAAATTGTATTCAATAGACAATTTAATACTCCTTAAATGAAAGTATTAAAACTTCTTAGTCATTGTAAAGTTATATCATAAAAAAATCAAATTTGAAAAGGGAACACTGTCGAAGATGGAACTACGAAATTACAGGATTTGTTTTTGCTTTTGTTTGTAATTTGTCATTTATGTTGGTACATAAACCAGGTTGATAGTGCTCAATATTCATTATTCAAGCTGAAATCATGTCGCTTACACTTGAAGAATGCACCAGAATACTTACATTGGTGGAAACCGGCCGGAGTCAGCGCGATACAGCCAGGACTGTCGGTGTGTCGCTGTCAACAGTACAAAGAGTTCTCCGACGTTACGAAGAAACTGGTTTTAACCTACGCAGACCAGGAACGGGCAGAACTAGGTGTACCACAGCACGAGAAGACCGATACTTGGTGAACACCATGCTTCGAAATCGCTTTCTCACAGGAACTGAACTCACAAATCATTTTCGACGCCTCGGAGGAAGTAACCCAAGTGCATGGACAGTAAGACGTCGGCTTGCTGAATCTAACTTAAAACCCCTTAGACCTGCAAACGGCCCTAAACTGGAGCGTGGCCATCGTATTTCAAGACTAAGATATGCCCAGAACCACGTAAATTGGAGTATTGAAGATTGGTCGAAAGTTATGTTCTCCGACGAATCAAAATTTATGCTCTACAAGCACGATGGAAGACAGAGTGTATAGAAGACCAGGGGAAAGATTCAAGCAAGCATGCATCTGGTGGGTCTGTACTTGTGTGTGGGCCGGAATTTCCTCTGAAAGTCGCACAGAGCTGGTGATCATAGAAAACGGCTCTTTAACTAGCGTAAGATATGTGGAAGAAATCCTCAACGAACACGTTGGTCCATTTATGGTCAATTTGGGTGAGGATGCTATATTTATGCATGACAATGCCCGACCTCATACAGGTAGGATTGTGAATGACTACCTTCAAGAGATGAACATTACTTGTATGGAGTGGCCAGCGCGCAGCCCGGATATCAACCCGATCGAGCATGCTTGGGACGAGCTAGGGAGATGCGTAAAACAACGAAACCCTCCCCCAATTACGCTTCCTGAGCTCAAAATTGCTCTCACAGAGGAATGGGAGAATATTCCCCAAAATCGTATAAGGAACTTGGTGTACAGCATGCCAAACCGCGTAAACGCAGTAATGGAAGCACGAGGAGGTAATACGAAGTATTGAAATTCAAGAAAATCGTCATAAAGTTCAAAAATTTCATGTTTCCTATTTTTGTTTTAAGGAGAGATCAGCAGTTTTTTTTCTTTATGTAATTTTGTGTAAATAAAATGTATGGTGACTCATATTTTTTTAGGAGTATTAAATTGTCTATTAAATACAATTTATTGCATTAACCTAGCATTCTTACTTTCCGAGATTTTTTGGATTCTTTGAGTGACCCGGATTCATTGCTCTCGAGTGTAGTTAAGAACAAAGTCGCTTTCTCTGTCCCTATGTCCCTTTGTATGCTTAAATCTTTAAAACTACGCAACATACAATTGGACATGGATTTTGATGCGGTTTTATTTAATAGATAGAGTGATTCAAGAGGAATATGGTATATAATAATATATATATTGGTATATAATAAAACCATGCGAAGCCGGGGCGGGTCGCTAGTAAATAATAAGAGCATTTAGAAAAATATTCCAGACACAGGTAGGCTGGAGCTAGAGCAGCCTTGAAGACAACTCGATCCTAACTCAATGGTTTAGACATGTTGCCATTACACGACAGTACCTACCTTGAATGTTGTGGTCAAAGTATTTGAAAAGGAAGTTTTGGAGGATAGGTAACCAACTAGATTCAGGATTATTACAGGACTTCCCTATTCTATATCTATCTATGTAAATATTGTATTAAGTATATCAGTCATCTAGTACCCATAACACAAGCTCTGCTTAGCTTGGGGCTAGATGATGTTGTGTGGACTGTCCGGAATTATTTATTTATTTATTCCCTTACCATGTCAAAAGCTTTGTTGAGATAGACGTGACTAAATATCCTTACGAATAGGTGAAATAAACGCTAAAGTTTGTATCTGGATAGATGTAACTTCCTCTTTCACGCAAAAACTACTGAACTGATCGGGCTTTAAATGAAATTTAGAATAGACTTGGTACTAGTCCTGGAATAACACATAGGCTTTTCATCCCATAAATCAGTTCCCGTGGGATAGAAATAGCCTTTATACGTTTCCATAGAAACAACGCGTGCGAAGTCACGGGCATTTGTAACAAATTTCACCCAATTCGTCACTTTTCAGGATTACGCACGTAAGGTAGTGTGGTAAAGCATAGTTATACCTCATCATCAGCTTATATTAGTCCATTGCTGGACATTGGCCTCCCCTAATGAGCGCCTTAGCGCCCTATCTTCAGCTTGCCGCATCCAGCATCTGCCAGCAGTCCTTCGGAGATCGTCATCCCACCTGGCCGGAGGGCGTTCTACACTACGTTTGCGGAGTCGCGGTCTCCACTGAATAACACGTTTACCCCAACGGTTGTCGGTTCCTCGCGCGATATGGCTGGCCCACTGCCACTTCAACTTGCTAATTCTTTGAGCTATGTTGATAACTTTGGTTCTCTGTCGGATGTATTCTTTGCGAATCCTATCCTTCAGAGAAACTCCGAGCATAGCTCGCTGAGCGACTTTGAACTGGTGGACCAGCCCTACCGTGAGTGTCCACGTCTCACATCTTCATATAGCAGATATGACTAGACTGAAGCTAGTCTAGCTTCTAGTCATATCATATCTGCTAAGTAGGTATAACTGTGCTTTACCACACTACCTTACGTGCGTAATCCTGAGGCGTAATCCTGCCGGAAAAGTGTCGAATTGTTATCTTCAATAATATTACCTAGGTTTTGAAAAAGGATCTTTTATGATTTGTAAAGGGCCGGCATTCGCGTGTAATGTCTCTAATGTTGCAGGCGTCCATAGGCTGCGGTAACTGCTTTCCTTCAGGCGGGTTGCATGCTTATTTGCCACCTTGGTGGTATAAAAAATAATAGGTAGGTAGGATTGAATGTGTATTTATAACTTTATCATCCGCGCTTGGTACTAGTAGGCTATGGCGTTACCATAAGCCAGAGCGTTCATCAATATTCAAGTAAGCCTACTCAACTAAGCCTTAAACATAGGTATCTTTATTATAAGCCTTTATTGATTTCAATTTATTATGTCTTTATTAACAACGAACATTACAAGCAAGGAATAGAAAAATTACAACTAGTATTTACAATTGAAACCATTGAGCTAAATGCAGACGGTTGCAAACAGTCTAAAGGCTAGCGGCTAGCTCAATTGATCCATGTCAATACCAGTCGGAAGCGTCCCTAAGACACTGGCTGCATTACCACGCTGTATGGCAATGCTGATGCGCTGAGCCAGATATTCACCAGCTCTCGGGTCACGCGTCGCATCGACCAGACGCTCAGATATTTTTTTAAAAACCCGGAGAGCCTCGGTACCCCACGGACCTAGGGTCTCGAATCCAAGGGGAGCAAATGCAACTAAGCCTTTATTGATTTCAATTTTAAACTTTGTCAGAAAAAGTGCCTTCATTAGCCTAGAGATCTACTATTATTAATTATGTGTCTATTTTCATATTCTGGATATAAATTACTGTAAAAAGTTTTTCGGGGTATATATGACCCATATTTAATCTAGGCGGAGGTTGTTTTTATGGTAAAAGAAAAGGCATTGTTTAATCTTTTGTAAACAATTGTTTATTAACATTTTATCCATTCACTCCAACACTCGTTTGCTTATCACCGCAAAATCATTACAATATTATGACTTTTATTACGGATAAAAACTATGGAATTATTGGTTACTTCCATCTATAGAAAGTTGCTTTCATTTTTCTTTTGAAATAGAAAGAAAATGTGAATATACCAAAAGGTAGCGCACAGCGATACAGAAAGATACATAATAAATCCCTCAAGGATATAAAAGATACGATAATAATCACTGGATATGCATGCAAAATAAACAATAACTAAGAAAATAGAGAAATTAAAAATAAGAATCATAATAGTTAACCTAAGGAATGGAATGATTTAAAATTTATTCTTTCAGTATACTCACATACTCTGCACTAAATACATGATTTCTACTCTATTGGATCTGATACACTAATACATAGTCAATTTAGAATCATTCATCAGTCAATTGTAAACTTATATTCAAAAAATAATCATGATTTCAATAAAAATACGAATTCACAATATTGATAAATGTAGTATAAATTAATTATAAAATACTGTCATTTTATTGTTCGGAATGGGAATCATAACAAACTCTAAGCATACTTATTAAAATTCTCAAAAAGAAAAATGAAAGTTGAAATTATCTGCAATCAATTAAGTACAAAAGCTATTATAACATCGACTGGGCTGTCTTGACATCATTTTAGCTTACATTTGTCATCTAACATTACATAACATTTATGATCAGTCTATTAATTATAGTTCTATAGTAAATTTTGTCCATTACTCTTCTAGTTAAGCGTGCTTAAGGCCAGAGGCAACATAAGAGGGATATTATCGAATAATGCTATATCTACACGTCTATAAAAAGCAATTTCACATAAATTATTCAATACTAATCGTTCAGTATCGATACTACCCAATTTCAAACAAAAAAGTGTGTAGTATCAAAAATAAAACGACATATTTAGAGAACCTATTACAATAAATAAGTTAAAACAACCTGAAGTAATCCTATGTTGCCTATTGACCGAAGCACTCTAAAATTGTGGAGATATACTTAAACTAAAACTTAATTGTTTTATACAAAATGACTTAGCTTTCGAAACTTGTTACTTATAATAAGTACAGATAACCTAAGACTAATTAGGTGCGTGATGATTTTGTGATCGAAAATTGTTTTTACTAACACTGCGGACAGTTTAGTACAAACGATTCTCGATTTAACAGGAACGATTGCTGTGTAAACGACTAACCCAAGCTGTACATAAGTACAATAGAAAAAATCAGTATCGATTTTCAAAAAAATCAACAGATTTTAACGGATAAAATCATAGGAACAAAATAAGTCAATCACAAAACTGATTCGCGCTCGATTCGCGCATTTTTGAACGCACGATGTGCGAGTCTTAATTGGGTTGTTGTCAGATTACACGAATGATACTGAAACCTTAACATCCGAGAAAATTGAAATCTTACAACATCCAATCCAAATTCCAGACAAAAAACATAGAATTTTAATTACAACAGGTTGTTGTCTGATACAGCAATATAAAAAACCTACAATGTAAAATTTTGATTTAGTCAAAAACACCACTCGTCACAATCTAGAACTCGGACGGGAGGTTGTAAAATATAAAAAGAGAGTTAAGTAAGAAGAACAGTAGAATAAGTGAAAGTATAAAGAGGATGGTGGCAACAGTACCATTGGTTTACGTCAGTGGACCGGACTTACGCATCCTTTAGAGATCGATCGTGAACATTCGTCCACAGCCCTCGGTGCGAACGGTCCATACCCCAAAGTCGGGTCTACCCTCATGCGACGCACGAAATCTCATTTAAAAACTAATATGTATAAAGGTATGAAAGATACTGGTAGAAAGTTTGGACCCAAATAATGATTGAAGTGAAGTTAATGAATTGTGTTACATAAAGTATCACAGTTTTACAAGATTTAAAAACAACAAAATTTGTAATTGTTAATATTTTCGTGCGTCACAAAACCCCGGGGCATACGCACAGAATCTAGGACAAAACAGCGATTCGCCTCATCTATTTACACAGGCGATATCGCAAAAATAAATACATGAAACTTAGCCTAGCTATCTATACAGGAGTCACTTTACATTTACCGCTATATTTACACTGAGGCCACAGCCTAATCACAGGAGCGTCCTTTGTAATAAATAATAATGTCTGGTTGTCACTACACTTGTGTGGCGAAAGTCGGGGGAAGACAGTGGTCGTCCAGAACGTAAACCCCTCCTCCCTCCAAGCCGCGTTTCACTAACGACGTATCGCTGGAAAAAAAGAAAATATACGTTTATTATAAGCTCTTTTGTAACAAAAAGGTACAGAAAAACTGTAGCTGGCAAGTAAAAATTTGAATTTAAAAAATAGAGCTATCGGTAGATTTTGTTTAAGTCGTTATTATTCAATGATTGTTATTAAAAGGCAGAATTAAGAATGTTAGATGTAAATTGTAATTAATGACTGTATTTTGTTTATTCTTTACTAATCTAGCTAGATAATGGGGATGGCAGACGTTCTATTGAGACTTAGTAATTTAAAGGTGGTTTAATCTTAATGCTTAGATATGCACACCTCGTTCGAATTGCATTGCGGATCGCGAATAAAAACTATGAACTATGTAAGTAAAAAGATAAAGTATTTACCTATTGGCGCAATACGCCGAGTCAGCGGAGAGCCTGGAGAGGCGCGGGTCGAGCGCGGCCAGTAAGCGCGCGTTCTCAGTGTTGAGCGTCTTACGCTTGCACTCCTCGGCGGCCTGGTTGTGCGCGTTCTGGCACTCCGGCGCCGGCGCTTCGCACTTGCCCCACGTGTTGCGGATCACGTGGCCTCCCGCGTTCGCCGCGTTCTGCGCCCGAGCCTCCGCGTCCGCTTCGCTCGCCAAACGCTTCCGTCGCCGTCGCACGCACGCCAGCGCTCCTAATGCTAGCAGAACTAACGCGGGCACTGTAGAACCTACGGCTACGATCCAGGCTAAGCGCCCCGCTGGTAACGTTTCATCCATGGAATCTCCTACGCGTCGTAAGTGATCGCCGGCGCGTTTGGACTCCAAGTCCGCTAAGGAGACTGTGCAGGTTTTGCCGCTCCAGCCGTGCAGGCAGGAGCAGTGGTAGCCGTCGACGCGGTCGCGGCAGGTCCCGCCGTTTCGGCAGGGGAAGGAGGCGCATTCGTCGACGTCTATGCTGCAGTCTTTGCCCGCGAAGCCCGGCCGGCAGCGGCATTCGTAGTCGTTGTCCATGACGAGGCATTCTCCGCCGTTGGCGCAGGGTTTGGCGAGGCAGAGGTCCACGCGGGTCTCGCACCGGGGCCCGAGGAAGCCGGGCGCGCACTGGCAGCGCTGGCCGTCCACCAGGTCCACGCAGGTGCCTCCGTGCTCGCAGGTCACTCCGGCGCAGTCGTCGATGTCGAGTTCGCAGCGGTTGCCCCGGAAGCCGTTCCGGCAGGTGCAGCGGAAGCCGTCCCCGGCTCGCGAGCAGGTGGCTCCGTTTCGGCAGGGTCCGGCGGCGCAGGGGTCAGCTTCTAGGGCACAGTCGGTTCCTCCGAAGCCGAGGGGACAGACGCAGACGTAGCCAGCTCCTCTGGGCTCGCAGACGCCTCCGTGTTGGCACGGTCGGTCGGCGCAGGTCAGTCTCTTGGTCTCGCAGCGCGCTCCCTCGTACCCGAGCGGACAGGCGCAAGCCAGCTCTCCTCCCTCATCAGGCACGCACGCCCCTCCGTTGAGGCAGGGTCGGACCGCGCAGGAATGTAAAGACTTCTCGCAGTTGGGGCCGGTGTAGTCGGGCGGACAGACGCAGGTGTAGCTGCCTTGTCCGGTGTTGTGGCACGTGCCCCCGTGGTGGCACGGCTTGTGGTTGGTGCAGTAGTTGAGGTCCTGGTTGCAGAAGAGTCCGCCCCAGCCCTCCTCGCAGTTGCAGTCCCAGGGCCGGCTGCAGGTGCCGTGCATGCAGCCGGGGTGCCGCTCGCACTGGTCGCACAGCTCGCCCACCCAACCAGAATGACATCTGAAAGGAATGCCACCGTCAGTCGAGTGATAACGAGCAACTAATAAGGCAACGAACAAAGGTGGAGCCATTGTTGGTATGTTAGAGGATACGTGTGAAGTGGATACTCACATGCATTCGTCGGGCTTGAGGCAGTGACCGTGTTCCGCGTCGCAGCCCGGCAGGCAGCGTGCTGCAACAAAAAGAAAGCATTCGTTAGCATCGTCATTGTCAAGAGGTAGGTAAATATACGGAAGCATTCTAGATGAGATGGGCCATTCGCGAAGGAAGGGCTATGAAGAGGTTCGTTAGCCAGGTCACGTAGATGGATAGAAAATACTTTATTGCACATTTCAAAATCAGAAACAATGTATAAGTAACCTCAAATTGGCGGTATTATCGCCCTAGAGCTATCTGAGCTGCTAGTCAATACATGTATTGAACCGAGGATAGAGCAAAAGGTTTTGCGCGACACCTAGCATAAAATTATCGAATGTTAGCGTTTCTATTCTACTGCCTAGAAATACGTCCAAGTTTTTTGTTGCTATTTTATAACAAATATTGTTTACAGCAACACAAATAGAACACACACCTTATGCTCAGTTTACTGTGTCGGTTTAGTGTTGGGAGTATTTTATCATGTAGCTGAAATCTGAGCTAGCACGTTGCTAGTTTGATTACTAGAAACGCGGTAAAACTACCAACTAAAACCAGATTTGTATTAAAAAATTACAAAAAATACGTTGAAAAGATAAGAATTAACTATTATAATAAGCTCAGATAATGTATTGCCGGTTTAATGCGCATCGTTAACTTTATGATTTACGATCAAGCTGACGTAACTTAAATTTACTTAGATATCTACACTTCGTTCGAAGTGCATTGCGGCTCGCGAATAAAAAACAAACGTGTTTCGAAACGAACGCGGCAATGTATTACAGACGTAGAAAAGGTGTTTTAAGTAGTAAAGTCGTATCGGTCGGATGCGCGTAAGCAAGTTATCGGAGCGAATACAAAGGGGAAGATAGAGCGGGGAGCATAACCGTCTTTCGACCGTTACTGTTCCCCTAACTAGAAAAATACTAGACGCCATCTTGCGGCCCTAATGCAGCCGGCTTTGTGCTATCAAAACAAGGAAGCTCAAGTTGGTATCTGGCAAGTGAGGTTACAACAATCCCTACTCAAAATGGATTCGTATATTTCCCTGGCTTAAAGGTTTACGCCACGGAGCGGATAAATCCCCCCAAACTCTCGCGAATCCGTAAACCGGCTTATGTCGACTCCATTCTGCAAATTGGCTGCAACTTCCCGGCAGACTACCGTATTATTTTGCGACCAGGAAATCGAAGGCATAATCCTACTTTCATTTACTTTCGCACAAGATAAACCGCTTAAAGTTTTAAACCAACCGTTTTTAAGCTCTTCAGTATGAATGGAGAATAAAAATTAATGTCTAATTAAAAACCTACCCCTTAACACGGGACTTGGTTCAATTTTCGACTCAAGGTACTTGCAATAAAGTTGAAATGGACACGTTTCAACCAAAACCGGTAGAAGGGAAATAAGACAATTTATTGAAGGTAGTCTTTAAAATTGATTTACAGTTACTACCTAATTATTATTTATGAACCTTTAAACTATACTTTCCAGTTAGTTTTTACCGTATTCTACAGTATTTCCTTATTTAAAGCCAGACCAAGTAAGACTTAGTGTTGAAGTCCTGAGCAGGGAATTGATTTTCAAATAGCAGCCAAGGCTCTTAAGAGTACAGCAATTGCCTCCAAAGATAGATCAAAGACGAGTGCTGTACTTGATGCACTCTCACTTGAGGTTATCAGAGCCTCAAGTGTAGAACGGTAGTAAAAATTACACTCTAAAAGCAATTTGAGGTATAAGTGAGGTGGGGGTTTAGCTATTAATTTATCAATATTGATTTCTGATGAAAGAATGCCGCAGAGCGTTCAAGGTCTTTAAACATCTGAGGTTTAAAAGAAAACTGATTAACGATATGGTGTTTTGGATATAAAAGTGTTGTGTCCTAATTTCTAAGAAACTACGTATTAGACTCTACATACTCGTAAGCAAAAGCTCTGCTTAGTTTGAGGCTAGATGATAATTTTTTTCAGAGATATCGCCTAATTCTCCTATTTCATACCAATATGTTATAATTATAACTGTTATAAGCGGTAAACTTAAAAAAAGTCGTAAAAGAAAAGAACTTACGTGTTCGCAAAACGTAAACTAAATTAGCCATCTTTCATGGATGCTGCCATAGATAATACAGAAGGCAACGCATCGTGAGAACAATATTGCGATCTTACAATTAGGCGAAATTAAACTCTGTAAAGGGTCTTTATTTACCCTGTCATTAGCGGAGGGATAATGCCTCCAGACATGCAAAATTCGGGATCGTTAAGCTTTCCCAGAATACAGATACCGTATGAACAGATGCGCATGACACGGTCAACAGTTTTATTTCGATCGATTCATGGTTAAAGGTGTTTTTGACCCGGTTTCACAGTGCGTGTAGACTTTATATTACTTTTGCCGCTTACCAACTATGTTCGATTATAAGATTTCTATTTGATTTTATCGTATGTCAAGTAGAGTAGGCTATACCTATTCGCGTTTGTGTTTTGTTTTTGGTGAAATCCAGTCTGTTTTATGTTTTGGGACGAGAAATACTATTGATCTTCTATTGATACTATTGATTGATGGAGAAAAACAAAGAGATTACGGAAAAAATACGATACGTATACTGGTTATGCTTTATTCAGTAAGACGGGATATTCTGGTGCAAGTTTCACACGTTAGATCTTTTACCAGAAAATCGTGATTTGTTTCGTCAAGTCGCATGGATCGTGTCGAGGCAGCCCTGGTGTAGGAGCGAGACGCGCTACGTGCCTGAGGATCTCGTGTCTCTGTCTGGCACGTTTTTTGCGGCGCCGGAGTGTGGGAACTCGATGGCAGGTGGGGTTGAGATTGGAGCTGACATCCGCCCGCCACAATGCATCTTTAGCTTTGTTTCAATACACTGCGCGGGCGCATGCATACGTCACACGTGACGTCCTCAGACGATTGATTAGAAAGCGATGGAGATCTTCCTTTGTTTACAGACCACACAAACACTTTTCATTTTTTAATTTGTTTACTGTTTGCGCTTTCTTTGATTTTGGGAGTCGGGGTACTTTAATCAAATACTTATGTCAAAGTATTTTGATGGGATAGTTAGTGATATATATTTTTTTGACCTTAGGATTTAATAGGTACAGTCTTTAGGATTTAAGATTAATTTAAAAGACTTTAAACACTGTGATGTTGTGTTTAGTATTTTAAATTAATCTTTCCTATTATCAAACTTTATTCCATAAATCACATCCATGCTTAATTTGGGGTAAGATAATGCCGTGTCAAGATGTCCATGATTTTATTACAAATCGATTAATAAATAGAAGAGAAACTGCTATTATTAGTCAAGATTGAAGGCCCCAGTCAATGCCGAAGACCAAGAACCGTGCTGAAGCGGTGAAAATGTTTGTTTTGGTTCATGGTACAAACATCGACAACACGGGCGGTCGCACGGTCCAAACTGGTCAGCGAAACGATTTACAACTCATCTTTTATGCGCGTACGCATCTAAGGTATCATGTATCTAAGGTTCAAAAACTAAAGTATTATCTATGGTTCAAAAACTTTTTTTCTTGTGTGGGTTGGTTAGGTTACCTTAGAATTTTTTTCTCGGTGAACTGATTTTAATGTTTCTTGAATGAAAGCTTTTGCTTTTCGTTTTATGTGTTACCATGTAAATTGTATTAGTTTTTGACGTATCCTTATTTTATTTTGTAATTTATCCACCAAAATAGTTAGCCAGAACTAGTGAATACGAAAAGTCTGTACATGAAGAAGATAGGTAAAAATACGAGCGAGCTCGTTTTAAAAAATTGTATAAGTAATGCATAAGTTATTATATTTGGGGTACACCATAATATATTTCGTTTCCTTATCAATTCATTACGATAACAATCAGAAAATTCTCACAACTTACGCTTTATGAGTTCTTTGACACTCAATTATAAAAGAGGCACCTTTTGAATGGGCAGTTAAACTTTTGAACTTCGAATCTCGTCTATTCCATTTCCATTGTAATAAAGGTAGGTATGAATAAATAAATTAATTTTAATTAACGGCCAAAATTAATGTACCATAGACAATAAGCTTTTTCGTCATTTTGTGATACAACAATCGCATGTAGATGAATTTTTCTAGAATAAATGTTTTTATTGCAAGTTTACTGGCGTTTTATTCAAATTTTATTGTAAAACCGATGAATGTGGTTTTATAAACAAATTGAGATATTAAGTAAAGTTATTGCAGTGACCTTATTGAAATTCTCAATACGTTTATTTCATCGGATGTTTATACAGCCCTATTAATTACAGCTTACTACTAAATTACAGAGTAGTAGTACCTAATTATATTGATTTACTGACAATATAAGATTAAAGTCATTATTGTTCATTGAAAATAAAGAACCAAGGCTATTTTCGCAGTCATGTACGCAAAAAGACAGGAGAATAAAGGTGTCTATATTAATGCACCGCATCTGTAATATATTGTCCATATATAGCCAAGTAAATGATCACATAAGTATGGCGTACGTTTCTAGAACACCTTTGATGGCCGATACTCGTTTAAAGAAACGTGATCGAAAAAAAAAACAAATAATTTATTAAATAAACACCCTCTCTGACATTTTATTTCCTGTATCATATTCAGACTATTTGTACTTGTACTATTTGCAGTGTTCTAGGCCATAGACAGCACGTGTTCTAATTTTAAACTTTGAAATAAGCATTCGCACATTTCGCACCCTTCTTCCAAGACACTGGCAAAAGGAAACTCGCAAAAAGGACTTAAGCGCGCGTCAGCTATTTTTATTACATAAAAATAGTGCGTGTCAGTGAATTATAATTACAGAATTACGTGTCTCTATGCAAGAGTCCAGAGGATGTCGAGCTTAACACATACATTTTAATGAGGATGAACTGAATTGGGGCGGCCTATTATCATTATTTCGGGTCATAATTTTCAATTTAGAATGCTCTTGACTTTCGAATCTGTCACAATTTTTTTTTTAAACTTAATTTGTCCATTTTATATGAACAGGCGAAAGCCTTAACAGTCATATTACCTTGTCTGATGTTTATTTTCTATTCTTAAATTTATGTAAAGTTGTCTTTACTGATCAGCCTCTGCCACAAAACTCTCAAATAGACTGTAATAACTTACGTTTAGAGCAGTAATCGCCTGTCCAGCCTTGTTTGCAGACAATGGCGCCGCTGGGAGAGCAGGTGTAGTGGCCAAAGTTGTCGTCTCTTGGCCGGCAGAGGACCTCGCAGCCGCTGCCGTAGTAGTGTGGGGCACAGGTCACTCGGTAGGACAGCTTCAGCTGGGCAGTCGGCCATCTTTGGTCCTCGTCCACCCATGGGCCTCCGACGTCGGCTATACTCTGCTTCGTCATTCGGGCTATGAGAGTATCTGAAAAGAGAATTCTTGGGTTAATTTTTGGTGCAACAGACTAAATCAACACAAGGTGGTACACGTCTCGTACGCGTGAAATAATAATTGGATTTTAATATTTTTAAGGGTAGTTCTAGCAACAAGTAATTTTAGATTAGACTGAGCTTGTAGAAAGAAGAAAACACAAAAATTGGAATATTTATAAACCAAGGACTCGTTCCACCAAATAGCAGTGTCATCTACAACTGCAGCAGTGTAATTATTATAAATGAGAAAGTTTGAATGGATGGATGTTTGTTAACTTTTCACGCCAAAACTACTCTACTCTAAAGGATCGGGTAAACTTTTGCTAAGAGGTAGCTCTCTGCCTGGAATAAAACATAGCCTACTTTTCATCCAAAAATAAGTTCCTATGGGATAGAAATAACTTTAAAACGTTTCCATAGAAACGCGTGCGAAGCCCTAGTAGTGCAATAAATAGTGTTATATACTAAACTTGTTTTCATTAACTATTTAAGTCACGTAAGTACTAGAAATAAACAATTTTTAATTTAATTTATTTATTACTCAGACCTATGTATTCGTACGTCTTATTTGAGAGTTATTTCTAATACTAACGGACGTGAGTTGGTGGTAATGGCGTAAAATAAAAAATCCCAGGTACTTATGACGCATTTTGGTCATATAAAAAGGTCAAAGTATATCAGATCTAAGCTACCTTTGAAAGCACTAAAGTAAACCACGTAATGTTCTAAGCAAGATAAAGATCTTTAAATTAATAAGTTTCGAGTTAATGGCCGTTGGGCTAATTAAGGTATGTTGCCCGTACGACCGTAGTGTAATGTTTTTAGGGTTCCGTACACAAATGGTAAAACGGGATCCTATTATACTTGGACTCCGCTGACCGTCTGGACCAGGCTGTATCTCATGAACCGTGATAGTTAAGACGTTGTAATTTTCACAGATAATGTATTTCTGTTGCCGCTATAACAGTAAATACTAAAAAACAGAATAAATTTAATATTCAAGGAGGCATGATTACGACAGACATGATTTTTTTTGGCGTTTTTTAGATAACAAGCGACCCGCCCCGGCTTCGCACGGTTTTATTATACCTACCTATAAACCTTCCTCTTGTATCACTCTATCTATTAAAAAAAACAGCATCAAAATCCGTTGCGTAGTTTTAAAGATTTAAGCATTCAAAGGGACATAATGACATAGTGACAGAAAAAGCGACTTTGTTTTATACTATGTAGTGATTGTAACCCCCTTCCTGCGCAAGTCCGATTCGCGCTTGGCCGGTTTATTTTTTATAATGTAGACTCGTTTAATAAAGGTCTTTTCAGACGAAGTACTTTTGTTGGATATTTTGGACCGTGAATTAAAGAATTGAATTACATTACAATAGTGTCAGGTACTTGTAACAAAGATAAAAGTACACAGTTTTTTTTGAAGTGGTCTATTCTGTGTTTCGTGTTTTTTTTTATTCGTATACGTACATAATATATATAATTATATTGAAATTGGAAATACTAGATATATTTATGATTAATAAAGTGAAATGGTTTTTTTTTCTATTTCGTTTTTGTAATTTTCTTTGTTAATATATTATTATTATATTACATTATATTAATTCATATATTATTTATTTACTAAAAGCAGGTATACAGTTTGGACTTGTAGGTAGGTAACTAGGTAGGTAAAATATGGTAATATGCATCAAGATTTCTACGCTCACATGTTCTTCATATTATTCGTACAAAATAAAATATTACTTCGTCACATACAAAAACGTAAAACCTCTGACACCCAAATATGTGTCAGAACGGCATTACTACACAGCGTGTTTATGTTTACTCGAAACTACTCGAAAGTGTATGTTTACAAGGTATTTCTCGTCGATCTTAAGGAATCCCAATGATTTGTCACGATTAATAAACATTTGTTTATAGCCGTGAGAAAGGGTGGACGAGTAAATTGGACATTTGACGGGCGCATTCATCCGTGAGATTCTATTGTGCGGTGAATCACTGTTTTTCGTTCAGCCTAGGCGCCGCAGATGATTTTTCACATCGTGATGTCCTGTCATTGTGACATTGAAGATTTTTATCAGAAATACATGATTTCCGACTTTTTGTCAAATCCAGACTTTCTGATGATGTTACCTAATGATTTATGTATTATTTCAACAAGTTTTAAGCACTTGTTTACTTTAACTAATATCTGCCCGCGGCTTCGCACGCCTTGTTAATATGAAAACGTTTCTAGCCCATAGGAACTGATTGAATTCTTAAATAAAATAAAAATTAAAGAATGATAAATTAGAACTACCTATATTCTTATTTTCAAGGCATTTTTTATAACCGCCATGACTCACACGTCTACATCGCAAGATAAACAGTAAGCACTGTTTTGATTTAGCTTGGCGCCTGTTTTCATTCTCGCTCCTATAAAACTCTGTAAACTAGTCCTGGTTGTTACATAAACCTGCAAAAACCAGCATGGGAACTGCATTGATTTAAAAACGCCACTCCATTCATCACGAAGAAATGGCCGGCTTTAGGGTTGTCATTACGAAAAAAACTTGCGTACAAAAACGTACGGACTTTTTATACACTATTACGCAAACAAAAATTTTGGTATGTAACCTTAACAACCTAACTTATGGTATTTATTTGCAGGCCTTAGAATTTATTTTACTATCTGTATTTTGTACGTTGCCGATTCCCCGTGCGTGTATAATTTTATACTTTTTTATATTGGGCTTACTCCTTTACGAAACAGTATGCTGTATCTTGTTCCTATAAACGCGAAATTCTATTCTTATCCTATTCGCACAAATGAATGCAACGTTCCATCTAAGTTTGTAAGTGGATATGTGCATTTTTCGAGTCGTTATTATGGTGCTTTTATTACAAAATGTGTATACAAATACCACAATATAATATTTATATTTTGAGGTGGTAACCCTTGGGTAGAAATCTCAGCAACCCGTATACTTTTATTTATTTCTCGGCATAGTTTTTACTCTTATTGCATCGATGGATACATTCCTAAGCCGGTAATCCCGACTGAAGATAAAATTAAACCAGACGCGAACAAAATTAAAAGGTATATAAAAACTCGACTAATTTCGTGGCGTATGTTACACCGCTCCTTTTGTCTGAGACGAACAGAAAATGGATGTGTATTCGTCGATCGATGAGCACGGAATTTCGATCATCTAGTTTAGTTTTAGAATTGTTTTTAGAACGTTTGAATTTGAATAGAATGATGAAACAGCGAAGAGTTTAACTCGAAATAGAATAGTAAATATCATTTAAAGCAATATTATACGTAAGACGCTACGGTGTAGGCTTACAGTGATTATATCTGTCCAATAAATCTAGGAGATAAAACGCATGCCGTGTACCAACCTAACGAAAATACAATCAGTCGACGGGTATCAATTTATTTCGATCTGGCCCCCATTCCGATGCTACATCGTAAAGTAAAAGGCTGCAATGCGCATGCAATACCCAACAACCAATAAATATTAAATTTAATACTACCAACATTCTTTTGTAGACTATAGAGTAGACAATTGGATACAAGTATTTCCAGAGAATAAAGGGAGTAGGGAATTAGAAAAATGGTGTGGGAAAGAAGCGCGAGCGCAATTTAAAACCAGTGCTCCGAGAGTTATGGCAACCGTGCACTTGGCAGGGTTACCAGGGTTGCCAGCCACGATGAAATACACCCGCAATATATTAAGAAAATATATTAAGCAAGTCTAGCAGCCCTAACACAGGCAATTGGACGGAAAATTGCCGACCGTTTTTGTCTTCTATTATTACTCGAGTCATCGAAACTTCGGAAACGAAATTACAGTCTTCATCCAAATTCAACGTCGTAACGATATTAAATGAGGCTGTGCCCTATCTATTAATGTAATACCGATTCACAAATAAATAACCCGTTTAAGGACGGGGAGAACGGTACGTGTTCCGTCGATCCCGAGACCTGTAATTACGGACCCAGAGGTCAATACAAATAAAACAAAACTACAAATAAAACAAGACTCCAAACAAAAACAGAAGAAAGAGAAATAACAGATAATTCGAGTCGGTATATAACGGACGATCGTGATGTTTTGGAAACGCGATTTTGCTTCTCTTTTGATGATCGATGAATATTGCCACCGGATGCGGCGGAGGCTCATTATGCGAATAGATTGGAAGAACTGGATCTGAGGTAATTAGTGATCTGGGCCTCAGACGAAATCGAAAACGAGCCGCGTTCCCTTCCTGACACCTGTCTTCTACTGTGGGAAAGAACCTCTTTAAGAAACTCTTGTTTATAAAACTGTCCACTCAAAGTAGAGTATTTCAAGAGCCCGGTCTTCGGTTGATAAACAACTTCAAATGAGTGGATCTCGACAGCAAAAGCGTTGAAAGATTTCGATTTGAATTCGCTCTTGCACAGTAGCTTTTATAAAGTGCATGTCACTGCGCTACAGTTACAAAAAGGACACGTAAAAGCTGAAGACAATGTATTTAATGATGGCGTCGATACAACGAACATATATTTTTAAAACAAAGAAACAGGAACAGTGGAAGTGTGGATTAGATACCTAGACACATGCTTAGCATCTGTCGACGAAGCTTCCTGCGTTGTTACATCATAAATCGAGCCTTCCGGGCCGAGATTTTTTACCCCTCAAGCCCTACGACGAAAGATTGTGTAAATATGTATACCTTGAGGAGGCAATCGTCCAGAGTAAACAACTTGGGTCTGACCAGGTGCGCGCCTGGGGCACAAAAGATTTCGTTGAACGATCGCCCATTGTTTGCGTATGTTTTTCAGTCATTGTCGCTTGATCTATGATGTATCTTTTCTTCGATTTATTCTTGTCATTATTCTTTAGAGACTTTGTTCAGTTTTGCCGATTTAAGCTCCAATGCAGCGGTTATTGCAGCTGCCAAGACGTTCCGAATGATTTAATAAAGCATTAACCCGAACAAACGCAACCTGTTATTATGCTTGATTAGATTTCTGTACCATTTCTCGGTAGTAAGCAACGCCCATCGCTCCCGCGGTAAACTCAGCTATTCGGGACTAATGATTTTCGGTAAACCGGTGTAGGTATCTCTAAATCTTGTAAGTAAATCACTGTTTTTTTTCGTTATTCGGTCAGGAGTAGTAATTATGTCGGTCAGAGTGCAGCGGGATGGGAATCTCATTAAGAAATGGGCGGTGGCGTCCGCCATTTTTGTTTTACTGCCTTATGGCCCAGGGCGAGAAGCGGTTATGATGCGGAAAGAATGCGGGTTCTGTATTTGAACACTTGGAACTTAGCAAATTGAGTGTTAAGTAATTGAATATAGAGTGTAGAAAAGTAAAGCTTGTTTTTCGTATCTTCAGCCTTATCATGATGTATTTATGAGTTCGATTCATTTTTTCGGTCACGCAATCGCATGCAAAGTCGATTCTTTATTGGCGGTTAGGTTAGGGCACTCGTGACATCGTCAGATAGAACTAGCAATCGATCGTAATATGATAATAATCTAATATTGAAGCACATGCCGTTCCGGTGATTATGCGGTTAAAGTTGCGATTAACCGTTACCGCGTTTTAACCGATTTCGAAGATGTATTCGTTATTTTTAACCACATTAATCTTCGAATTAGATGATTAGGCTGTTACTTTAAATAAATAAATAAAATAATTAAATAAAATAATTAATTTAGAGCGACAAAATTGAGCGGTTGACAAAAATGCTCATGAAAATTGTAAAATTCAACTCACGTATGTCACGACTACCCGCATTAGGTTTCACTGTAATTCTGGGTGTTTATCGTGCATTTAACGGACAGTATGTATATTTGAATGCTTATATTATCATATCGTGGAACACAGAAATGTTCCCATGGCGCGGGCGATTGGCGTTCTGGGCACGCCAAGCTGCGCGTGAGTTGATTTCCGATGGGCTATTCTAATAAACTTAGCCTTCTGTAGGACGAAAATTTAGTAGAAATGTTCTAATGTATTCTATGGCCGTTGACCGGCAACTAGACATGTAACTATTACTACGATTGCGGTCGCGAGCGATTTAGTTGCGCATGCGCATGTCTTGGGAAAATCTCATTAGATTCACCCTACTTTTGGGGAAAACTCATAGACTAAATATCATATAGTGTATATAGAATGAAGTAAACTTACCGTCTGATCTTGACGTTTCGTTCGTATCGTGCCACGCTTCGACGATGAGAGAGAAGGTGCCCTGGAAAATAAAACAAACTTTTATAACTATGAATTTAGGAAATTCAACAAATTTGATCGTTCTATAGCTAGAAAAAAAATTACATCCATCGCTAAAAAACCTTTTACTGCTGGTCATAGGCCACCTTATAAAAATGTAATAAAAACTAATTTTTCAAAACGTTTTATAGGATATGTTACACTATCCAATTCAGTCAGGTCAATTTTAGTTTCGTCCGACATGTTGGACGGTGTATCAAGCTCTTTACAATCTGTGCAAAAAAATGTTGTTTCCATAAAAACCGAGCAGTTTTTAAAACATTCTGCTAAACATTACTAGTACATGGAATAAATTTTAAGAGGTAATAATGCCGGTGTGTTATTCATAATGAGATTCTTCGAGTAAAATAAAAACGAAACGTTTTAGTACGTGATCATAAAAGCCTTTGCTAGGTGTTTTTTAAAAGTATGGTTTTGACTCTTTCTTTACATGCTTTAAGTTTTTTGAAAACGTCATCGTAAAACTATTTTTCTGTAACATTTGGAATTATAATCAATATTGCTTAATGTTATAAGAGTCAAATACAAAGAGGAATGAAAAAGAGATTAATTGAAATAAGACTTCAGTTTTCAGAAGATTTCACTTCTTTGTGGCAAAACCTGTTCTTACTAAGTTGATTGAGTCTTCAATAATAAGGTTTGCTAGGAATTCAAAATATTTCCTCTATTGACAATGTTGCCAGCATGTGTGGAACATGTGGAAATACCAAGCTCAATGCACAACAACTCATTCAAATCTAGAAGCTACACCAAAAACATAACCTCATCACGTGATCAGAAATGGACCAATAGGATCCCGCCGTTTCATTATCACACCAATAGAATCACTTGAATCCGTGACGCAGTCAATAGAAAGACTTGACTCCTTTTTGTGATTATCTGATAGTAGTATTTACTTGTTGTATTGACATAAGGCGAAACGGCAGTAGGTAGATTAACGATAAGCCGGTGTCAACAGTTTGGGCACCTTTGGGTTATCATTAGGTGAGGCTAGATGCTCGGTCATGCGAAAACTGAATGAAGTCATGGTCATGTTATTGTAGAAAAAGCAAAAGAAAGACACATTTCTTGCTGAGCGACATACAGACAGAAAGATCATGCATGGCAATCCGAGTTAAGTAAATAAAAATCAAAAAATCATAATGACAGCTAAAGAAACGTAAAAACTACATCGCTTATCAAGACAGGCAAAACACTTTACATTTTAAACAGCTCAAAGCTAAAAGTACCTATTCCGGAAATTCGTAAGTAAAGCGAATAAAATTCGAAATCGGAACGACAAAGTATGTAAGGAAGGATATGAAAGGGCCGACACAGGTTTTTTGAACTTTTGAAAAGAGAATCTAAAGAGTGAAGTAACGTGCTGAATGTGAGTGAATGGAATCAAAAGGACGATGTAAGTATTATAATTACAAAAAGCATGTGTCTTCGCAGCTGCCGGATAAGGGTCACAGCTCAATTAATTCGTCGTTTGATCACTTCAGTCTTAAGAGAGTGATTCATAGTTTTTCCTGACAGATGTCGCTTATTAAGCCATGAATGAAAACTTAATTTGCATGAAACAATGAGCGATTTGCATAGGAACTGATACACGTTTACAACAATGATTATTGTCGATGGAAATCAATACGAGAAAACGATTCACACACTGACAAAAACATATTTTCTATCTCTTTCTGTGTTTACGAGCTCGCAATTAAACTTTCGTTACGTTCATAGTTTTGACGAATTTAAATTTTGGAATATAAAATGATTTTTATACCAATGGGAAGCATTTACTCGGACTTTTTGGGACTTCGGGGACTCGAGTTGATCGACCGTCTTATTTACGTGCAACAAGCTCTGCTTATCAGTTTGGTAGAGCAACTTTTTTCAACAAAACCTGACAGTTTCAAAGTTATATCTTGTATTTTAAACCACTTATACGGTTAATAAGGGGTGAGGCATATGAATTGAGCTCTAAAATGGCAGTTCGCTGATTTGTTAATCGAGTAGAACGCATTTCGGTCAGCTGTAGTAAGTATATGCCGGTTCCCACGACAGTGACTCTCCGGGCCATAAAAAGCAGTCGACGACGACGTAAGCGTACGTGAGCAGGTAGCATTTAGTTATGAACGTGTCAAATCGTTATACGTTATACCTATAAGCATAAGGATCAAATTGCACTGCTCTATAGAAAAACATTTCGAAAATGTGAATGTCTAGCTTAGCATAGCTACAACAATGTTCTATTTTCGAATTCGAGTGTTTTCGTAGTCAATTAATTATTGCCAGATTAAAATAGAATCCCTTTTCACTTCACGAACTGGCTAGAATAGCCGATCCACTGGTAGCCTTTTTTTGAAAAGAGAATAATCAGACAACGTAAATTCTTCACGCGTTAAATTCAATGCGATGAAAAAGGAACCAAAAGTGATATCATGAGATTCGAGTTTCGAATGCGGGGAATGATTTGATAATCGTTTTACGAGGGTTCCTAAAGAGGCTACTTCCATATCTGAATCCGACATTTTGTTATTAATTAGTGAGTCCAAAGGATAAAGTACGTGGGAACGGACCCCTGATTTTGGTTTCTTGACCATGTGTTTGGGATTTCGAAGACAAAAGGCTCAGGTGATGGTCACCACGTGTTTTACTATTGTTGGACTTTCTTTGTTAGACAAAAATCGCAACAGATGTTCGTCCGTTTGTTGTTTTAAGCTGATTAGTGCTACACCGCTTTTGAAAGCAAATACTTTTGTGAACGGAAAAGGTAACGATATTTTTCTCATCGCTTCGTGAACTAGTAACGAAATAGAACAAGGCCGGTACTACCATCGCGGTCAATATCGAAACGGTACCTACAAAAGTATTTTTTCAGGGTGATTCAATGACCATGCTCAAACAAACATCATTTACTTTTATTGTGAACGATTTGAAAATGGAACATGAAAGCTCCGTAGTTGATCGACCTTCATTGCTGAAACAGTATTAAAAATTTAAAACAAGAGAAGTCATTACCGTAATTCGATTTTTGAACATCGCATCGTTTCGAAACGAGAGAATATTATTTGGAACACAAACAAGCAGTAAAGAAGAATCGTGATTTCATTTTTCACACTTTGCTGTGTGGTAAGGTAACATTGAACAGGTTCTTTTTTCAATTACACCCCGACTTTGCTTGCCTTTCTAAAAACCGACTTTACATCGTTGTTTTAGAATATATTTTTAAACGATGGTACTCTCCGTATGAACCGTGGTAAATTGAATTGGTATTTCGATCCCGATCGATATAATTTACGCCTCTCAACAATACGTCAAATTAAAACAAGATATGCAAATATAATGACCGTCTAACATGTAACTTGTTTTGCTCCGTGTCCATTTTATTACAGTGCTTTTAATTATTTTTATCTTCTATTTTGGAGGTTGATTACTTAGCACGTTGACCCGGTGAATCATACCCAAAAAGGTCTCGCTCAAATTTTAAATTGTGCATAAACGACTTCAAAGTTTTGTAACACCGTGCGAACAGGACACTTCCTGTACAAATATTATTCCATAAAAAATTGAGGCTAACATTTTATTGGTGACAGTAACACGCGTGCATTCTGTTTGAATGTTAAACAGTTTCGAGTTAGTGCCTAACTGTGACAGAGGACAGAGCCTCTATAACACCGTAGAATTGGGAGAGCCTTTTACTCTATGCAAGTGGTATATTTACGTGGCAGTTTCATCTTGCTGTGTAATGTATGGAACAAACATGCCGGAGCATAGACAAAAGTGAGACGTACTCAAAGCAATGCGACCTCGCGGTCCGTGTGACCTATGACGTTCGAAATTCGAATTGTTTAACGAGAGAAATCCTTTGTTTGCATTCAAAAAAGGAATGTTATTACACAGAATATTTCTAAAGCCGGCGCCATCTTTTATCTTGAAAGTTATGTTAATGGTAGTAAGCAAGCGCATTTTAAATTATTACAGTTTAATGCTGAAGACATTTGGAAGCTTTCCAACGAGGTGAATTTATGAAGTGTTTTAGATATCTTTAATATCAACTGACATCTTTTTAAACTTTTTGATTCGTTTTTATTTGTATCGTTTTCGTCTCGAAAGTAATACGTAGGTCGTACATAGTTATAAGAATTATATAAATAGGTATATTGGATGGACTGCAGAGGAAGAAGTCTATTAAATGAAATATCTGGCAGGGCAAGAAACTCAACCTACATTTACTTATTATAAATAAGTATGTATACCGGGCTTAACCGTTAGATCTTCGATGAAGTCGGATCGGAAGGATTAATTATTAATAGCCAACATTTAAAAGAAATAATAAAAACGATTACAAGACTTACGACTAGTGATAGATTCTGAATGAAGAAAAATAATTCTTTGGACATTTACAACCGCTAACGACCTGTCCCAAAGTGTACGGAACGGAATAAGCCAAGAAAAAATTTATTGCCCTCAATTACAAATGGCAAAAAGACGGGCGAATGAAGAATTCGGGACTTATATCGAGGGCGAAGTGAAAAAACTGGCTACCTTTGATTTCACATGGAATCGCCGGCATCCGTTCCGTCGTCGGCCGGCAATTCGGAATTCGAAAAATGAAAATGTCGGCCATAAACAACGGAGCGATTTGAATGAGTAAGAATTAAAAATAAAACTTAACTAATTTCAGATTTCTGATAAGCATGAGAAGGGTTGAAATGAAACCCAAACCGCATTAAAACTTTATAAAAATTTAAAACAAACAAGATCTGTTCATCTTCATCCTGATCTTACCGTACAAGTCTCGACTTGATTCGTTGAACATTATCTTAGGTTGTTTTTATTATCTATTTTGAATATTGAGAACCAGACTTCTGACACCGATGAGTAATATCACACCATATAATAAGAACCGACGCAAGTTAGATCGGACCTAGCAATCAAATCTGAGTTTAACCAATCTTTAGACAAGGTTTTTATTTGCTCACAAAATGACTAGCGAAAATATTCCAAGCTGAGCTATACCCAAGCCTTACAAGTTATATCCGCAAAATCGCAAATTTTACAACCAAGACAAGTTTTATGACAAATCCTAAACATCAATTCTAATTTGCAAGCGCCCGCGGTGGTTCCCATATGATCGGCCTTTGACACGTCCATAAATACCACAGAGTATGTACAGGTTAGTAAGTACCGGCGCTACTCGCAATCGCATACTAAATAATGGCGACGATATATTCCCGTGAACGAAAGGAGCAAGCGACTCACGGTTCCTAGAAACACGCGTGTGATGAATAAAGGAACGCGAAGAATTCCATCAGTGCAGATTTGAGGGCTCCTCCACAGGTTGGTACGACGTGAGAACTAGAACCGTACTCACTGGGAACTAATAAAAATGGAACGCGTTTTCCGTCTCAACTGAATTCATAATAAATTGGCGGGACATACAATAAGTCTTGATGTCCCGTCTTCTGCACTCTAGAAATACCTAATCGAAAGCTCAGTGTCGCAAGTCTGGTTTTAGACATTCGATGTTCGAAATAGAATTTTAAAAGTTCATAGATTTAAATGTAGAATGCGACGGAAACTGTGCCATTGCTATGAATATTGATTGACATCAATCAACTAGCATTATGAAAAAGAAACATGCAAAATTCGGCTACTATTATAAATCGGTGTCTTTTGAACAATTTTATTAGCTGCCGTAAACGTGGAGAGACGTAGTTAAACTGTCAGATTCTGACCGTAAAAGAGCGTTCATTTTAAAAGGAGTGTTTTCTTAGCGCTCGCCTCGGAACTGTAATAACAAGCAGAGCTTTTATTGTCTATTCATTCTCTTGATGAGCTTATTATTTTTATCGTCTTGTCTATGAGTAATCTTAAGGAAACATTGTCCAAAGAGGTTTGTTGTTTTAGAAACCGCATTAGACTGTTTATTTAGGATCGAGTGGAGAATCTACTTAATTGATAGGTTGCTGAATACCTGTGCACTGGCTCTGAACAATGCAACAGTAATTATCCACGCTCCGATTGTTTAATTTTGAAGCTTATGAAATCGCATTACAAGCTGTATTGTAATGGCACATGTGAAATTACTTTTACGTGGAATCTTATTCGTGATGCTTTTTGTTGGAGTTTAAACTTTAATTGCCCGGGAAGAGAGATAAAAGCCGAAGGAACAAAATCGAAGACATTCCGTAGCGGTATTAAAAGAAGCGGATGTGAGGGTAGGTATTTTAAGAGGATACCGGCGCGAGCGGATTGGAATAAAGGAAATTATAAGAGCTCTCGTGAAAAAACCATAGACGGAAGTCACTTGACTATGGCGGACTCTATAGTCTATAGCTCGGTGTCGTGTTTCGTCGGAGCAATACGTGCATGAATGGAGCCGAAGCACTTATTCCTTTCATCACACCTAGTTCTTTAACATTTCAAAAACTAAGACCTAAATCGTAACATAACCGTATTTCAAAAACAACTGCTTCTAACTAAACAGTAAAAGCCTCCTCATAAAACCTCTTTGATTTGAATGTATGTCACATACAAGTAGGTAAACTACCAAACTTTTACAAAGTCGTCAATACCGGCGCACCTTACGAAGCAATAACCGATGATCCGTTTGAAGGTTTACGTTTTTCGAAGTGGAAACTTATGTAACAAGCACATACATCGAATAATAATGCGGGTAACCGATTACGACTCGAACATAATTACCGGCCGCCTTTATTTTGTTTACGACGATGGATTTTTAATTACTTTCGTTGCCAGTTCTTGCCGCTATTTGACAAGTGACAGTTCTCATGAGACAATGACACGACAACGGCGCGGCGCGCGTTACCGTTTTGAAATTAGAACCTAATGTCGACGACACGTTAATTTCTACGAAGCGCACCGCACCTGCAATTTCAAATTTCGAATTCATAGACAACTTTCGAAGCTCGAGTCTTTTAGTACGTTCCATGTCTCAACAAGAATGTGAAGATTCCGTACTTTCATTTAAGTTATTAGAGCGTGAAACTATTTTACGAAACATGCAAAATAACTAACAATCTCTAGAATTAGTTACGCTGTTGCTTAGTCTACTTGTGGGCACATAAAGACGCGTGTTTCTTAACAAAACAACACGCAATATAAAATACGAGCTTTTTACGCCTTTTAAAATCCCTTTGGTTTTTTAAATACAACTCTACAAGCTACAATTTAGTACGAAACAAATACATTGAATACCAATTGCTACGGATCGAGAAGTGTTTTGTGTCGTTTCTTAGTGTTGTTTTTATCAGTGTCTGATTTATTGTAGCTAAGCCAACGCTTCGCTGGCCACGGGATAAGAAGTTTAAATGCAGAGGTTTTGTATTAATTAACCTTAATTAAGTTAACTTGTGTCTATCTCACGGTAACAAACGAAACTGGGTGTAATTTTACCGGTGAAAATTATTCTTTCCGGTGAAATCGTTTATGATGCAGTGATACTTTGCAAAGTGAATTTGAATGGGTTTTTACGTACAATACCGCCGCCGTGGCGGTCTCGATTCTCTCTCTAATTTATGTATTTTATTTAAAACATTTAGGTACATTAAATACACAAGAAGCAAGAGTAAGTACAGAAGAGGGAACAAGAGAGCAAAAAGAAACATTTCTAGGTTCAGTCAGTTTTATAGCTCAATAGGAAATAAGACACCGAATTTGACAAAGACATTATAAACTAACTAAAACTTTACGACACAAAAAACGTCGGTTATGTCGGTCTGGGTTAACTCAGCAGTTAAGGATTAACTCAAGGGTTCGTTTCAATTTTAACAAAAAAGACAAATATGCACACCGAATTCCACGCAATAAAAACACTCGTGCATATGTTTTTATAGGACGACTTATGAAATTCTTTTACGATTGAAATGACAGGTTTACTTGAAGCTTCTGACAGGTCAAATTAGCTATGAAAACAAAAGCTTTGTACGTTCGTACCGACATGGTGAGATAAAGTCTCTGCCTCACAGCCGCGACTATGAAGCGGTACTTGTGTCGCGCCATTTATTGCATTCCTTCCAGATGCGATCGCGATTTATACACCACCCCCTCCGTCATCCTACTACACCGTAACCGACTATGCGTCGAAGAAACCCCCAAATCAGATATAGCAAGACGCAGCTATGTATAAGATGGCATGCGTCCTAATATAAAATGTTCTGTGAACAATTACTGCAAAATCGCAGGACGCGTCAGACAACTTCTACCGTGTCGATAAAATCACAGCAGTTTGTGTAGTACAGAGTGTACCTACTCCAAGCAAGTATCGCAACAAACCGCGCGACACAAGACGCGTTTTAAAATCGCGGCTGTGGAGTTGAGATTTAAACAATGGAGGTTGGAGCAAGACGGATCTTCGGTGGTTAACAAAAAGTTCACGGCCGCAAAGTAACTTAACTATAACGCTTAACCAATAGACACGAACTACACTTTGACATTTGCGCCCAGCAGGTGTATGCTATGCCTTATTTTTTCTCATTAAAACGACATAGTAACGGAATGAATGAATGGGAGTGAATGGGTATGAGGTACAACCCTAGCATTAGGGCGCGTAACGCGTCGACCTTTCTGCATTGTAATACATACGTGCACAGACTGAGAGAATATTATGGCCTATCTATGGTACTCAACTCACATAATCTACACGATTTGTTGTTTGCTAGCTAGAAAGGGGTATGGTGAAAGAGGGGTGAGTGCGAAGAATCGTCAAACGCTGGGGTAAACGTGTTCTTGAGTGGAGACCGCGTCTCGGAAAACGTAGTGTAGGTCGCCCTTAGCCTGGTGGAAAGATCTGTGAAAGACTGCAGGAAGATGCTGGATGCTGCAAGCTGAAGACATAGCGCTATGGCGCACATATAGGTTGATGTTGAAATATACCTACACTTTCAACTTTAAAAAGCTTTCATACTTAGACGAATTAACTATGAATGAATCTAAGTAGGTTAACTACCAACCTAATTTAGAAGAACTCCAAAGTGAGTGTGGTTCAAGACGCGATCCCTGTGGGCTCGTTAAGGAATTCAATGTTGGTGATCTTCCAACACACTAGGTTCGTAGTTAACCCTCTTACAGTCATAACGAGTATACCTAAACTTTTCGTAACTATCCAGGCATCCCCTCCTCCCCTCCTCTTGTATAGCATAGAAGGAGTCTAACTCTCCGAGCACTAAAGAAGGTAGTTCATAAAAGTTCTGACGGATGGGAATGTCTAAACTCTTAACCTTTGTGACATCTTGACTAACGGAGCACGCAGTAAAACCTGGGATTTAAAAAGCAATGTTTAAGAAAAATAAATGAAATCGAGGCGAGCGGAATACTAATGATCCTTTCACAATTCAAGTGCTTGTTGCTTGCTCAGATTAGGATAAGATCGTGAGTTTTTTATGTTTTTATGTGGAACAGGCATGTCTACATAGCTAGTATATGAACATATATGTATATGTAGAAGCATTACTAGTTATTACAGTCCGATGCAGTGAGTATTAATAATATGACCCACAATCGCGGGTCACATCTGTAGCCTCGGATTTATTTCACATGGGATCAGATAAGGTTCGGATGCAGTGGCGTTTAGGGTTACATCGTATAGCGTTGCAGCTTCGAATTTCAAAATATTGCCGTAATCAAATCGATGAGTAAGTAAAACTGTAATGTCTTTTTCGAAATTGGAATCGAGGACGAGCTTTTTAAATCGAGCGTTCGATATTTCGAATGTCTAACCTTTACGGAATAATTCCGAATTCAAATCGCGCCAATCTATCCCGTCTTAATGATCGTTACAGTATTAATGTGTATAATGAAAACCTTGCAAAACAAATGAAATATACGATGTTGCCAGTGAAATTAATGTGAATAAATTAGAAGTTGATGATGAAACGAGCTTTCTTGGTCAGACATTCACCTGAAGCCAGCGCGCGGAACGATGTGCCCATACAACACATTACGTAGGTACGGGCGATATGGCTCGCGATTCGCCCGGCGATGACCTCATTACAAGAAAAAACTTCAAATGCTAGGGGAAGATTGTATTTAAATGCTGGGCAGCCGACCGTGCCGTAACCGGTAAGCACTGGGTAGAGTGCAATCCTCCGACATATGATAGCTAGCTATAGGTACGTATGCCTATTCATATGCACATACGTTTGCTTATCGGTTTACCATAGAGACTATTTTCGTAATAGAAATCATCCAAATTGAGATACAAGCGCGTTCACTATAATGGCACTTTACATGCTAAAGATAGAAGTGATGTGAAAGTGAGAAAGAATAGCATTAGTGTCAAATTTTTGTCAAGTAGAATTTCGGCGTTGACTTTTAAGTTAGAGGATTAATAAATCCGACATATGGATAGAGAAGCAAGGATATACCACATATGGCTCAAAGCTCTGCTGTCAACCTGTCAATTTCCGAAACGCGATAGATCGCTTTCGCTCAATTGATCGCATGTCAACACATGCCAGGTCTGCCAATAGAGCTACGTGAAATTAAACAGGAAGTGTCAATTTAGCGCCAATTCGTTTGGAATGATAGCGGTTGCCGGACGCGCATCCATCTCGAAAAGTTTTCGTCTATGGTTCCTCTTCCTAATCCGAAAAAAAAACTAGTTAGTTACAAGCCGATGGGGCCAAATGTTACGTTTTCTCCAGATGGTCAGTCGAGCTCTGCGCAATTGTTTACTCAAACATTACGAGACGGTCCGACATTTGAAGCGGCCCGCTAAATAAAATACAAATAGCACTCGAGATCTCTAGTGTCCACATTGCTGTGTAAACAATTGACGCCAGCGAAATCGCAAGAGCTACGGTCCAATTAAGATGTCCGTTATCCTTGTAAATAAGCTCGGTAATTACAATATCGAATCACGATCCCGAGCGGCCTTTGAGCTCTAATCGAGATGAGAACGCAGCCACGGACCAGCTTAACTACTTCTAATAACACACGGCGGTACCTACATGACCGCGAAGCTACTTCGTCCGTAATTAATTAAAAATGAGCCATTGAGCGCTGTAACCGTCCCACGCGGCCGCTCGTTAAACCATCGAGTTACTCGATTCGAGTATTCTTATCGTCATCGCTTCTGTCAAATTTGAATACAGAATCCCTTAATTTCTTTTTACTATTTACGTTACAGCGAATGAGATGCCCCACTGCCAGTGGATTATTGGAATTTGAATGTTGGTAACGTGGACTTGATTTATTGATGTAGGGTTGCTACTTAATGTTTCTTTTACGAGGTATTGATTTTATTGTTGCCAACGATATTAATGGAAGTGAATTCAAGGCTGTAGTGAAATAAACTTACCGGCCACGTGAAGTCGAAAGGGAAGACGATGGGATTGCTGAATCCTTCCACGTTGAGGTTGGGCACATCCAATGAGTTTCCACCCAGCACGGGTGTTGTGATGTCACCGAATGTACACGGTGACGTCGTGTCGATGTTCGCTTGGTAAATCTTGAGGCACACTCGGAATTTAGTCCTACACGGCGCCAAGCACGGCGCGTCACTATTTGAGGAACCATCACAGCACTGGCCACTACTTAACCTACCCAACGAGTTCGTAAAACTTTTTATCCTAAGCTCGAAAGAACCAGACGTCAGCACCTGAAAAGAGAAAAAGAACATCAGCATTTGTTTGCGCAAGATAAATAATGGGACATGGATTAGGCCAATATATCACTGATTCGGGACAGAGTAAACATGACTGGCATAGCAATACAGCTTTCATCGCCCCAAGATGTAATCCTCGGGCAGACTATTTGCACAACTGTCCGAACGATCGATCCTGCGAGACATTAACGGTTTTACTGGACAGACTGACAATGTAGGTCGTTTAAAAATGGGGTTGCGTGCCCCACACGCGTTGACACCCCTAACCTGAATTAAACTTGGAACAGCCGAGACGCGGCAAACAATTCATATTTTTGTAAATCGAACTGTCAATATCGACGGCCCCCCGCTTTGTTTTAAACGATCCGATGTTGCCAGGGCTACCGATAGATAAAAAGTGTTTCTCCGTTGATGGATACACTCGTCATCGAAACGAGTTGAATTCATTTTTATTATGAATAATAATAAAACAAGTTTTTGTTGCCCTCCTGGGTGTGTTCAACCCTTGTACTGACGAGGAATGTGCAGTTGTTCGCATTATACTGCATGTGGGGTCAACAAGTTTGAAGACTTGTGCATTAGGGTGTTTGAGCGATCATTACATCGAGCCGAACTTTGCTTTACCCTATTTATGTTCGATATAAGACCCTTGTTTTTAGGAAGAAATATTCGAGTCGTCGTTATAGGGCATCGGAAGGAAGTGGTATTAAGTTATGGCGGCGTGTCTTGGCAAATCATTACCGGTAATAATACGTGCGTCGGTCTTCATGAAATAAAATACAAACGTTTCCTGGCCCCTTTCAATCTAAAATTGATTACATGTTAAGCCTCATAATAAATTACTTACAATAAAGGTTTACTGCTTTTATTCGGCTTTAGTCGTGATTTGAATTTTAACAAGCTGGATTAACTTGTGTGAATTTACAAATTAAGATGCTTCGAACAAATATTTAGCCTTCCATTCCCACGCAAAACGGAGTTTTTATATTGAGATAAGGAAAACAATGGACCATTCAAATTGGGTTTTATCTGGTAACAGAGACGGTGTGTCTGTCATGATGTCAAAATTTTACCCCCGTTTTAAACAAAGCTGTGGTAAAAACTACACCAGATTTCAACCAACTTCCTGCCCTATGGGGCTGATCGCAAATCATTTGCATCTCACTCTAACACTAAAGAGAGGAAAGGGACGGTAACATATCACTTCACACATCCACGTGGTTGTCAGGTAGGAGCGGAACCAAAAAAATGACCAAAAAACGATACGCACTCTAAACATCCCCTTTTTTGTTCCATTGTTTACAGAAGGAGTAGCTTTCGAATGGTGGCTTACCATTTTAGACAATAATTAATCAATTACACGTCAGTAGGTACTTACTTCCCAAAGTAAAATTTTTAATGCGGATGTCAAGCGATACTCCTAGTCAAAAATGACAGCTGTCACCGTTAACAAGCTCACGTTTACTTTCAAAGTTCAAATGAACACCATAAACAAGGATAATACATGTCATTTGAAGAACAAATTAAGTTAAATGAAATTTAAAACGCGGGATGTGAGCCCGACAACACTCGCCTCGGGATAGAACAAACCAACAATTAAATAATACTTACCGGACTACCGAACGTAAGTTTTATTATGTCTTCGGGCGGATTTGACGCCAGTCTGATTGATGAGCAGAATGCATTCAAAAAAAGAATAAGCCGCTCGGGAAAAAAACAATTGACTATGGATTTATTGTTCAATCAAACTTCAACGTTCGAATATCAAATTTTAAAGGGAGAATGATGGGAGCGATTGTACTAGACATTTCCGAATGTCAGTAATCAATTATGCGTGTGCCTAATTTATTTAACATACGACTTCACGTCTAATGCATCGGACGCTACAAGAATCGTGAACATCCAACTCTTTTTTTACCGCGTTGAAAGGAAAGTAACACTGGCACGTAACATTAATTGCTCCGGCGCAGGCATCAACAAAACCGTCCAAATTGATTTGAATACCTAATCGACCATCTCGCAATACCATTTCAGTTAATATATCGTGTAACATTAATATTTTTAATAACACCAGAATCACGATCAAAAGATATTTTAGGCGAATTGCTTTGTCAAGATGATTTGTTGGCCACTTACGGAGCTATGAGTATAATTATGGTGTTTTAGTCCTCGGTTAGATTGAGATAGGGAATAATCATGTGAACAGCATTGTATGTAAGTGAACCATGAGTGTAAACATTACAGCAGGTTGAGCGTCTGCCTAAAAATAACACTAATAATGAAACACAGGAGAATGTTTTTCATCTCTCCCGTTATAACGCACGCGAATGTTAAAATAAATTTCCAAACAGAGTCTTTTAATAGCGCCGCGACGATCTTCTGCATCAATTCGCTAAATTTATATTTGGAATCATGAACGTATGATTTATTTTTTCCATTTATGTATTTTCGGCCAGTGTATCGTACAGATGCCGTAAAGATGTTCATTCTTTAAAAATAGAACGCCGACGACGCTCTGAATTAAAAGATGAAAAAAATTATCGAGCTTGTCCTATAGCAGCTGACGAATGAGTCCTGTTGCTAATTGGTTTTCTGACCTGGCTTCAGAGAAGTTAGCGTCAATGTTGGTATTGTATTCTCGCTACGGGTTGCCAGAGTCGCCTGCCTCACAAAGGGAGCTCCGTTCCAGGGAATGTCTTTGGTGGCAAATAAAAGAACGTCTTAAGCGTACCGATATTCGGGCGACAAAAGTTGCGATCCTTTGTGTAAGCCCTGACAGCTGCACCGGCACAAAAGAAACATACATCTAGTGGAATTCGAAATTAACGGAGAATCATGAGCGTGGAAGGTAATAGGCTCGCAGATTGCTTGGAACTTATATGGAAAGCGCATAATAAGGTATTTGCGGTTATTTAAGCGTTGCACAAGCGAATTGAGATTTCGTGCGTCGGTGTACCGGCACAGACTATGATCTGGGAGTCGTGAACGTATCGTAAACCAGATCTTCTGCCTTCAATTGCTATTGGGATTACTACGTGTGAACCTCTGGGCATTCAAGACGGAACATAATAAAATACTTTCCATTCTATCATTTTGTATTACATCATAACTTCCTGGCGTTAACATTATCTGTTTAACTATGTCCTGAAAACTTAGTTTCATGATTCAGAAGTAACATTTTATTATTTTCTCATAGAATGTGAGTATGAGATGAGTGTAGCGTAGCATGGAATGTACTATCGCTAATTCCGTACGTTTTAGTCAAATGATACGTTAGCCGAGATGTGCCTGTTATTATTTTCAATTTGCAAGCAAAGCAATCTTCATTACGCATCGCAACATGATGAAACTCAGCTACATTCTATACACGACTCTATTCAAATACAATTTGAATACTATTTAGGATAATGATGTAGATCTTATCAGAGAAAATTCTTGAAATCCACCTACAGGTAATTACTTAATTCGCGCATGCAACTTAGCATTCATATCTGTCAACTATCGGCCTTAACTTTCGTCCCACATTTAGACTCATCTCTAAGCAATGCCTGCAGCATTGTACCACCCACACGATCGGTAGATCACTCGGCACATTTTCCCAATTCGCCTCTTAATAATTTGCACTGACAACACCAACAATGGAATCTTAAATTAGAAGGTTGCTGACTAAATTACGCTTCGCGCCATCCGATATTCAAATTTCGAAAGCTCGAATTACGACACGAAATTATCTATGGTTTTTACCGAATCGACCAACTTTATAGCGAGAAATAGATAAAAAGTCATGAGAATAATAAAAATCAATAAAACATTAAATGGACTTCCTCCTGCAGCCAGTTTGGCAGCATTGCGTAATCTGATCAATGATCCTGGCCACCATGTTGCTTTTTACAGCACCGGGATTCAATTAAACGTCCGGTATTGGTCGATAAAAAAACTAAATCAACTTTAATGGTGGTTTATGTTCGTAATGAGATAAATTACTTTAACAATAGTGGCATTAGTGTTGTGACACGGTGGGATTGAATGCGTCCATTTGTCAAAGATGTCAAATGAGCGTCGCTTCTGATAAAGTTGGATCGATTGTACAATTGAACCATTAGGTTTTTGTCTGCGGTACAATAAGTCGAAATTCTTACAGTTTTCTCATAGTTAAGCAGTTAAAACTAGACGATTATACTGATTTCGTACTACCGTAATTGAAGTTCTCATAGAACAAACTTTTTGGACAATGGACTAAATTATAACAGAAATTTAAAGAGCCAGTAGTTAGGGAGTTTCACATACTTAAACGCTCATTGCTGCTAACATGACATATGAGGAATTATTATTGCTGCATTGTGAGATGGAAATTGTGTGAAACAACCAAATTCTACGAGTTTGAAAGTTTCGGAAATTCCTACAAATTAAGATGCGAAAAAAACCCTATTTACCCTATTCAATGAAGGTTTCCCAAAAGGTGTTTACTTAACTTAGAGTATTTAATTAGTAAAATGTTGGCAATTAATTGTACAGTTAACCTTCAGAATCGGGGCTATTGGAATTCGTGTACGAGTAAATTGTGAAAAAGCAGATGTTTAGGAGTTGCCATTAAATACTGCTCGCACCTGCTCAGCAATGGCCGAGCCAGGGTTACCACGCGACATACATTGACAACCATTAGGGTAAATTAATTAAATACGGACCCAATTTTTTCCCCATTTGACGGTTGACGTTTATGACTTAGAACGAATAATATATGATCGAAGTATAAATTATGTTAGTTGTATGTCCAGGCGCAACTGACACATAAACACACCTAAATATTAAATATATCGATTATATCACAAATCGTAACGCAATCATACACGCACAACTAACGTTCCATGCGAGCTATGACATGCTATGTCCTAGTTATGCGACAGCTAGACGCCGGCCGTAATCGAGAATGTATAACTTTACCTCCGAGAAATAGCAACATTGTGTTACCATTGCAAAAATAAAGAAAAACCTAGACTTTAACTTAATACCTTACATGGCCCCAATAAGGATACAATCAATTTAATAAGCCTTATCCTCTCGAGATAAATTACAAAACAAAAGTAACCTTCATCGTATTATTTATTTGAAATTGGAAATTATAATGTTGCGGTTTTGGGGCAGACGTGTTTCCGACGCCGCTTCCGACGAAGATGGTCGAGCGATCACGCGATTGTTTTCGAATTTCGAATCTTCACGAGGTTGGCATGGCAGCCTGGCAACTTGAGAAAAAAAGTGCGGACATTAGTCCTCCGGATGTATCGATATCGAAGAAGTATCGAGTGGACCGGTGGTGGTGAGACAATTACATCAATGCACACTGCTTGTCACGTAGTCGCCCGAGGGAAGACAAACCAGTCCACGGTGCGTATACCGTTTTTTGTAAAACAACGAGTCTCCATTCATAATGTATTGAAAACTGAAGCACACAGATGCACGCTAAAAATATCTCAATAGACAACTTACGAAGTAGATTTATAAGTGTTCTGGTCTGATGCTGTTATGGTTAATTAACTTGACTGGCGTAAAAACGCAATGGTGGACTAAATTCAAGACTGGTTCTAGATCATAAATCCCCATACACTTGTCATACTGTGTTACCTAGCTGTGTGTATATCTACCTACCTATACAGACATAGGTACCTACTCGTATCTTACATGACAAAATGCATTTACTGTAACGGTAAATTCGCGTGTGGATTTAACGAGGTGTGGTGACCCTACTGGCAATAGGCACATGCGCATACGCAGGGGTGCACTACCCTCGGTAAAGTCGGTAAATTATGCGGGAGAACAATGCCACCCGGCGAATATATCGATTTTTTAACTGGCGACAGTACGTCACTATTTTTGTTTTGACACAAAGGTTACTTGACTGCACATTCAGTTTGTTTTAGCGGGATTGGCAATGGTAAACTCAAGAATGTTAGCAGATAATCTTCCTACGTTTAGTTAGGAAATCGCGCGGCGGTAACTATTGGGAAAGTAGGTATCGCTGCATCGATGCTGGTGAATCATGCAACGCTTCTCAGCTAACTAGTGATTCCACTGAATAAATATTTATCTCGGGGAGGATTGATCGATTCGTTTCCTACGAACTTAACGAGGCAAATAATTAACTTTATCCCCATACAGTGCGAGTGTTATAAAATATCGTGGGAACACGAGATCAAGGAAAGTTTGAGACGTCCCTACAACCTTGACCAGCGGACAATGACCCCCGAGTATAGGTATCCTCAACTATGTCAGACCTATGTTTGTTTATGCGAGTTTACGTCTGCAATTAGCGGCGGACCATAAACGAAGGGCCCTGAAGATCTAGACCGGACTACTAACCCGGCCCGAAATATCTCGTCTGGAAGAGTTATTCTCGGCGAGTGCGACAGCGAAGCCTCGGAATGCAATGCATCTAATTTTAAAGCGAAGAGGCTCGCGTCGACCCTGCGCTGACCCCGCGCCGGTCTTAAAACCTGACTTTCTTCACAACTAGGTGCCTATGTTTGCTCGGCAAACGTGCCGGACACACACAGCCAGCGAGGCCGGTCACGACGCTCGCTCGGCTCCCTGGCTCGCTATCCAGGACGATCTGCCGTGCCTAGCGCACCTAGCTTCGTGGGAACGCATCTCGGGCGATCTCATCACTCACAATACACTCTTTTCGATTGTAATACATGTGAATTATAAACAGAGATTCTATGGACGTGATGAATGGTGTTTGATGTCAGTACCTGGGGCAGAAACCCTAACAGGGCCAACAGCAGCGCCGGGGAGCGCATGCTGGCGTCCGCTTTAGCGGCGCCGGGGCATACAGTTGTAGCCCGACTACAATCACCAGAAACAGCGGTAATCCATCACTCGATAGAACACTTGTTTTCACTAAGTCACACGGCACAAGTATCGAGTCGTCACTGGCTCATCGGCGGCGAACCGGTCGCGGGATCGTGCACTATTCGAAACGCGCGCGTCGCGTGTGTGTGTGATTGCGGGCCGGCGGGACGTGCGTTCGGCTTGGCGCGTGGCGGCAGACTGAGGAAGGGTAGGGCGGGTGCGGGGCTCGCGCACCTGGCGGCCCCCCGGCCGAGAGATGGCGCTGCTCGGCGCATCTGCCGGCTGCCGCGCCCCCCGCGCGCCGCACCGCCCGCGCCGCAGACCACCCGACCAGAAAATACACGGAAAACACCGCGCTAAAGACGCGAACACGTGCCCCTTTGTAAAAACTTAGGACGAGAATCGAACGTAGCTTTTGCAGTTTCATGACTTTCTAGGAGACCTATTTACCTTCCTAGGAGCTTAGATGGTATCAATACTTAGGAACTTACCTACTAAGTAGCAGTAGGTAAGTTCCTAAGTGGTAGCCTATGTAGGTCGGAACGGTACCTACCTACCTAGGGTTACCATATCTCCGGAATTGTCCTGAGATCTCCGGAATTTTAGACCAATCTCCGGAGCTCCGGAATTGTCTTGTGATCTCCGGAATTTAGGAATTTTCAATAAAACCGAGCATATCATCAATATATTATTATTAAAAACTAAGAAATCAAACAGTTAGCAGTTTTTTTTTAAACTAAGAGGTCAACTAAAATTACAAATAAAATCAACACTAAGGCTGCCTGTCCATTGACGCGGAGAGAGGCGGCGGAGCGGAGAAACGAGGAAATATTAACCAATAGGGTTGCCATGAAATTTCTCTCCGCTTTTTCATGCAATCCTATTGGTTAATATTTCCTCGTTTCTCCGCTCCGCCAGCTCGCTCCGCTCCAATGGACAGGCACCCTAAGGCAGGCTTTGTCTAGTTCGTTCGTGTAAACTCTCCAGTAAAAGGTTGATCGAAGGCACCGCATACGCATTAGTCTCTCTGACCAATATTGTGTGACTTCAATCTAAGGTAAACGTCCTGACTGAGGGGCGGCTGGAGGTGGGCGCGTCGCGTGTATGTGGTGAGGTGATGAAAGAAATTATAAAATTTTGACTTATTATTGTAAAAATAGGTTGTAGAGTTCCATTACATATGAATTGAAATTACGACTAAATCTCAGGAATTTCCAATACTAATCTGGCTTAATCTCCGGAATTTTCATTTTTCCATATGGTAACCCTATACCTACCTACGTATTCCAAAAGGGTTAAAGTACCTGGTATTACTTATCGTTCGACCTACAGAGGTAGGTAACTACCTAGTAGGTAGGGCTACTAGACAGACAGGTACTACTAGACTTCGATTCGGTAGGTAAGAAGCCAAATTAATTACTACGTAGTAGGTATCTCTGTTGGGAACTCAATAATTATTTACTTACCTACCTATGTACTTAGACCTAATTTTATTAGTTTTTAATCCAACAGAGTGTATAGGTACTTAATCACTTTAGGTAGGGTACCTAGGTTCTATTATCCTGGGTATTTATTTAATACACTAGGTACCTACCTGTCTAAAGGCAATTGCCCACTATCGCGTGACGTACAAGCTTCCGTTAGGTTGGGATGCAAATTTTGTGTAAATCTGCCCAATTGTGCCCACTTATCGGCAGCTGCCTGAATGAAATTATAATCAGATTCATAATGCTTTCGCTCGAAGGAACGATTCGAGCCTAATCATTGCCATCACGAAATGAAACTTTTGATATAATTTTTATGTAGCTATTGCCCGCGGCTTCATACGCTTTGCTTCCGGACATCCGAATATATCTTTAAAATATCTAACGATTTTTTTAGGTAAGTACCTAGTAATGTACCTACTGACATTACTATGTCTGTGAAAGTAGGTACTAAGTATCGAAATGTTACCAGCAAAAAAAGACGTCCAATAAGTTCACGTGTCTTATGTACCTAATGTACTAACCTTGGCAATTTTCTTAATCTTTGCACATGCAGCTAATTAGGTATATAATAGATAACTAATAAACGTACAGTCAATACCAAAAATCATTGAATATAATAAGACGACCAATGAGGTGCGTTGGGTGAAAGTCTGCCTGTGAGTCCTGCGTCGCAGGAGGTTGTGGGTTCGATTCTCGCCTTGGGCAAATTTTTGTACATTTTGCAAATATTTGATTTACTTATTTATTGTTCTGTTCTGGGTGTTTTCTATGTAAAGTAAATAATTTTATTTTAGTATATTATTATCAGTCGTCTAGTACCCATAACACAAGCTCTGCTTAGCTTGGGGCTAGATGATGCTGTGTGTGGGTGGATTGTCCCGTGTTCTTTATTTAGGAGAAACTAATAAATATACTTTCACAAACTTTACAAAAAATTCGCTGAAAAAACTGAAAAGCAAATAAATAATTAACGGAATAATGACCAAAATTTTGACAACTTTATTCTGTAACTAATGTAAATATAGATAAGTTAATATCTAAGTAATTAATTAGTTTGTACTTGATAACTAACTTCTTAAACTAATATAAGTAGGTATAGGAATCTACCTTAGTAATTTAGAGTCAGCACCAAACAAGCATAGATTGAAAAAATACATGAGCCTATAGGTACTTGTCGACTTAAGAACCTCCTTCGTCAATTAAAAAACAAAAAACCAAAGACAAAATGGCACAGAGTAAACAACGAGCGTGCAGTAGCACAATAACATTTCAACAAAGGATATCCTACAGCAGTACCACCACACCTATTCACCACGCCCTGAGGCCGTGACATAGAATACACTGACGAAACAAAACAAGGTCTGAAAACTGAAGTTTCGAGTTAACTGATTAGGGTTCCTTGGAAGATTGTGAAATCCGTAAAAGAGTGATGAAGTTAAATCGTGGTGCTTTTTTCCATAATTTCAGTTTAAGGTAGCCATGGTGAATCAAAAGAGGTCTCTTAAAAAGGTCTTAATTTAGAAATTTAAAAAATACTTAGTTCACCCCTTATGGATGGAATGAACATCCTTACCCTTACTAAATTATAAATCCGAAAGTATTTGTATGAATGTATAGATGGATGTTAGTCTTTTAAGGAGAAACTGCAGAACGGATCGGGCTGAAATTGGAATAGATGTAGTTCGACTCCTGAAATAACATATACTTTTCATTTCAAAAATCCGTCATGAGATGAAATCATAGAAACAACGCGTACAAAGCTGCGGGCAGATGCTATTAGCTTCATATAGCTCCGACTCGAAGCCCCTATAAATAAACCTCCATTATATTATTTTACCACGGAACCAATAAGGATTTTTGTTCTATTAAAAATTGATATGCGCATTAAGTGCAACGTCTTTAATTTGTGCATTGATAAGGAATATGAATTGGTGTCAAGTTGAAATCAGTGATAACAAAGAGAATTATTCCAATTCTAGTTGCAATTAATTATAATGTTGATCAAATCATTATCAGAATTAGCACCTCTACAATACCTACTAATAATAATAAGGCCCATTTATTTTCTTTATAAAATAAAATCCATAAAATAATATCTGATTATTATTTAATTGAATATAATGTAGATTAGATTTAAATTGAAATTGATAGTAGATGTTAATAAGGACTTATTTTTCTGACCTATTTGTTATTTTCTCAGCCAATTTTCATTTTAGTTTTAATAGACGGAAGCATCATGACATTTTGTGGTTTGTCTTATATCTGTGTTTCTTTTTCTGTTTATCGTCTTGATATTCAGTATATTTCTCTCCATCGTTCTTTGGCATATCTGTACAACAATACAGTATATTTGTTTTAATTATGTAATTCGAAGATGATAAATTTAAAAAAGCAAGGACTGAGACGAGTTTTTTTAATGGTGTGTAATAAAATAAACACAGGTACATAGTTTGGTTATGTACGTTGTTTTACCTGTAATTGACAACAATGACCAATGTACGTGCGTAGACGATTCCATTACTACTTTGACAATACACGTCAATGTTACATTCTTGGGCACAGTTGTACAACTGTCATGCACCTTATTGCAATACAACAGAGTTGACTTTGACAATTTCCGAGTTTGTTATGTTGGTAATGTTCTGACGTGTGGATTGATTCTCTGAAGATGAATTTAATTGCGGGAGTGGACTGTTTGTGATTCAAGATTCGAAAATTGTTGACATTCCATTTTCAAACGACTACGAAAAAAGGTTTAAACCACTATGGTATTAAAACACGATCGATGCTGAAATAAAAGAGGTAGTAAATCATCATTTAGGTTATTTATTTGTTTTTAAGTTTGCGTTTTAAGGTTTGTAATTAATGAAATATTTAAAACATTGATTTGGCTTTTTTACCTTAATCACTTACTTAAATCTAAATTTTAAATAATAATTCTATACTCTTCTAAACAGTTAAAAAGTACAAAATAGAATGTTTCATTTTAACTCGTACCCCAAAGTCAGGGCTACAGATCGCCGCAATGCGCGTACGCATATCGGCGGAGTCAAGAATGCAGGTTACGCAAGCACTTGCATAAACACAAACACCGCGAGTCCGATCGCATCGCCCGAAATCTATTTAATGGACTATACCTACTTACATTATCGTAACTTACAGTAAGTAAGTTTGTTTGAAAGGCCGATTCACATAAAATATTGGAGAGGTTCTGTTTTTATTATAGCCTACATAGAAAACACACAGAATACCTTAAACTAGTATTTTTAAATACTCTTAATTTAACCAGTTTCTTGATTTACTGATACTATTTTCGCCGCACGTTGACTGCATTTCCTGAAGAAAAAAACTACTAAGTAATTAATGGTTGGTGAAAATAGTGTGAGTGTCATATTTGATTTTAAGGCGTATACTCTTGATACCCTGTTTTACTTAACATAAAAACAGCGTAAAATAATTTATTTTGACGCAATTAAGGTATTACAGTATGTAAATAATGATGCGTAAGATCTTAAACTAGTCGCTATATTTTTGAAACCAGGCCTTTTCCTTTAATATACTAACACGCAATGGCCTTAAAAATTACGAGATTTGTCTACGAGCTTACCTTTAATGAAATCCAGTACGCCATTATCTAAAATTAATTATTTACCTACCTTCTTTACCTGTTTACAATATTCTAGTTACTCCAAATTAAGGAAATTACAGTAGAATCGCTAATGAAGGGATAAGTCCCTTGAATCCCTTTGGAGCGCATTAAGCTAATCGAAAAGCGTGAATTCATGACATCACTGGTTCGCAATGTCGAAATGCAAGCCTTTTACCCTTTGTCTAGATTTACCTACCTGCCACTCCGCCAGTCTGTCTTAATTGGCATTCCTTAATTTAGTTAATTATAGGGTCTACTGATGGATTGTTTAATTTTTGTTATTCGGAATGAGTTAGTAAAAATCGGTGTTGATATTTTGCATCCTTCGAAATTACAAACATATAATTTAATTACTGAATCTTTATACAAAACTGATTTAATTTAGTGATAACTCATACATAATCATAACCTAAGTAGGTACCGAAATAGTGTAAAATTGGTGTTTATTATTATTTTATGTTATTTCTAGCCTTTTTTTATTTAATTTCTAAAACACAACAACCACAAGCAAATTGACACTAGTAGTGTTAACACATATCAGATTGGTGAATTTTAGTTTGTTTAGTTTTAAGGAGCCAAAATGATGTGACATTGGCCGTGCGCTCCGAGCAGTGGACAGTGACCTTTATTGATTAAGAGCTAGCATCTACTTTTGTGCATGTATTTTTGGAATTTTGCGAATAATTAACCTAAAATGACCAAATTCATAAATAAATTAGATATCTAAATAAAAAACAAAAACGGCTTGAACTAGGTACCGTAGAAGACTTTCTAGGGGTTGGTAAACTAGGTATGCTTCTGACTCTTAATAAAATTTATTTTAAAGGGTAATTATGTAGGTACAAATATTAATTTGAGTGTAAATTTTAATAGACTTGTCGTGTCTTCTAATTCCATACCCAACAACTCCGCACTAATATTCCAATTAGAAATTATAGCAATTCTAACAACAGTTTCCTTAATAATTTTAGTATTCATTCGATCGTTTAGTTTCCTTATTATCGATTTATAATTGCTAAAATCCGACGTTTTAGCTTTAAACATCAAATCGGACCTTCTACTTAATTACAGAAACTTACACCTAATTTATATAATAATGAAGTTTGATTTAATGCTACTTTGAAGAGCTTTTAACTATGATTTCGCCATTTGACAGGTATTGCAACTGTCAGGGAAAGACACCGGATTTACTTTACACTAGTATCAGCCCACGGCTTCGCATGTTTCTATGGAAACTTTTCAAGACTATTTGTATCCCATGGGAACTGATTTTTTGGATGAAAGGCGAACTACGTCTCTTCAAAATTTCATCCCGATCCGTTCAGTAGAAAGTTAGGTAGTTTTGGGTGAAAGACCAACAAACTAACATTTAAAAAAACTTTAAATGTTTTATAATATTGGTAAGGATTAGCGACGCCCCTTGGCTTCGCCCGCGTGGAAATGTATGTGTCTCAGAGGTATGTGTCAAATGGAGAACAATAGAGATTAATTACACACCCCTTGTGTAACAATGAAAAAAACGTGATTAATTATACTATTAACTTTGTACTATTTAGTTATTATCTGAGCGTCTGGTCGATGCGACGCGTGACCCGAGAACTGGTGAGTATCTGGCTCAGCGCATCAGCATTGCCAATTTGCCATACAGCGCGGTAATGCAGCCAGTGTATTGGGGACGCTTCCGACTGGTATTGACATGGATCAATTGAGCTACCTTTAGACTGTTTAGTTATAATAATATATAAAAAGTTTTGAGTGCATAGAACCAATGAATAATAATTTTCCATAAAACCTTTACCACCCTCTTTAACCCCCTAAAAGGTAACTAAATTTTTCAAAATTTGATTATCCTATGTTTTGTACATGTACTAAAAATATATGTACTAAAATTTATGGTGAATAACCGAAATAAATAAATTGAATTGAATTGAATTTATTCTAGATCCAAAGCCATAGGTACATTACTAAATTAAATCTCAATACCTACTTAAGCTTTTTGGTGAAGGAGCTACGTGGTAACAAACGTACACAGTTTCACACAGACTTTCATAAGTAGGATTTATGGAACCGATTACGTAATGACAATTATTGTGTACTAGTCTGCTGCATAATTAAGTACCTTAGGGTGCCCGTCCAGTGTCCATTGGAGCGGAGCGAGCTGGCGGAGCGGAGAAACGATGAAATATTAACCAATAGGATTTCATGAAAAAGCGGAGCGGAGATTTCATGGCAATCCTATTGGTTAATATTTCCTCGTTTCTCCGCTCCGCTGCCTCTCTCCGCGTCAATGGACAGGCAGCCTTAATCTGCCTAGAAGCACAGCTAGAAGGTGTAGGTTCGATAATAATCCTTATCATCAGGTACGTAGGTTCACAGTTTAACTAAAGTATGTAGGTACATACTAGGTACCTAGATCAAACAAGGGAGGGAGGGAGGAAAGGGCAAATATTTAATTTTGAACGAATGGCAGATATTTGGTCTGGGTGATTTCTATGTATAATAATCTATTTATGTAGGATAATGTAGCATAATTTTATGTAGAACTAGCGACTCGCCCCGGCTTCGCACGGTTTTATTAAACGTATAAACCTACCTCTTGAATCACTATCTATTAAAAAAACCGTAGCATCAAAATCCGTTGCATACAAAGGAACATAGGGACAGAGAAAGCGACTTTGTTTTATACTATGTAGTGATATCAGTTAGTATAGCACTCATAACATAAGCTCTGCTTAGCTTGGGGCTAGACGATGCTGTGTGCGGACTGTCAAGCAGTAGGTATTATATTATTATTATCTAAATGGTAATAGAGCCAGTGTCTTCGGGACGCTTCCGACTGCTATTGACATGGGTCCATTGAGCTACTTTTAGACTTTTTGCAACCGTCTGCAGTTAACTCAATGGTTTCTATAGATATATTTATTGTTCTCTCCACTTGTAGTTCTGTTATGCTCTACTACTAAAGTAGCTAGTCCGCTAAAACATCAAAAGACCATTATCTACCCAAAACCAGAACCCGAAATACACAGTTAAGAGGTCTACTCCGAAATCGCGATAAAAATGCAAAAATCCAGGTGGACAGGTGCTTTCAAAACTTGTAAGTGTTTTTACTTTATTTTGACAGTTCCGAAGTAACTTTAGTGACGGCACAGACGGGCGACTCTAATCACCTCAGTGATGAAAATATATATTCGTGATTGCGATTGAGGTGGTATACTTAATTTGTATTTTAATCTGAACTGATTGGTAATCAATTTCTAAGCAGTTTCGACGTTTTCAATTGTAAAAATATTAACATAATTTGTGAAAAATGCCATAGGTATGCCACATTGCTATCAATGGCAAAATAATTGGCTTAAATCCAAGTTATACTACCGAGTCCTTTTTTAACTTATCAAAATGCTATTAACAAAGAAAATTAAATATGATCTGTAGAGATAACTCTACTTCTAAGTATTTAATAGATATGACTAGCTTTTTTAGCTTGGGGCTGGATGACGAGGTCTTTTGTTGCCAGCATTATTTATTGAATAGGAAACTTTTTATAATAGTAACTTATACTACAAATAAGACAAGCAACAAGAAAATAATACATACAACACAGCATTTATAGACCATGTATAAAGGACAGCTTTATCGCTAAAAGACGTCTCTTTCAGGCACCATTTATTGTTAATAATTTTGAAATGAATATTCACACACTCACAAATATTTAAATCTCCAGTCGCTCGTCTGTGTCGACCCTAAGTACCGAGATAAATTCCCGCTTAAAGCGCGCGCTTAGTTTTAATTATTATTAAAGCAGATAGAAGGCGTTTTATATTAATTTATACTTTGGAACGCCATTGAGATAGGTTTAATTAGGTTTAGATATCACTCGACGACTACTAATTTCTACTGGTTGAGTTAGGTGGCTATTCGTTTTTAAGAAAATGTTTGTCTCTCAAATACATTTTATTTTACAGCGTTACATCATTGTATACCTACCGTTCTACCGTACCTTACGTGGAGTATATGTAGTACCTAATAGACGTTAAAAAGATAATATAGATAATTTTATTGTCAATAGGTTCATTTATACATACTTCGTATTTAACTGAGTATATACCTATATAATACATGTCAGAAAGTCATGGGTACGCAAATAAGCTATAGAAGGGGTAACTATTTTTTTTCACTTTTAGTATTTTTTTAAATTATACCTATTTCTTTTTTAGCATACTATGTTACAGTAATGTTTCATTACAACGAATCAGATTTTCATAAACCAATTTAATAAAGGTAAATAAAAAAGGTACACAGATATAACGGATTATTTTTTACACAAGTTTCTTATTTTGTAATTTATTATTTACTAGCGACCCGCCCCGGCTTCGCACGGTTTTATTATACGTATAAACCTTCCTATTGAATCACTCTATCTATAAAAAAAAACGCATTAAAATCCGTAGCGTAGTTTTAAAGATTTAAGCATTCAAAGGGACATAAGGACAAAGGGACAGAAAAAGCGACTTTGTTTTATACTATGTAGTGATAACATCTTATTATAGATCTAATCCATGTAATGTTTCAATTATCTATTACCCATAACACAAGCTCTGCTTAGCTTGGGGCTAGATGATGCTGTGTGGATTGTGCAGCATAATTTATTGATAACATAATAATAATTTTATGAAGTATTACTTTAAAATTAGACTTGTCTAAGTCCTTATGCTGGATGCGGCAAGCTGAAGACAGGGCGCTAAGGCGCCCATTAGGGGAGGCCTATGTCCAGCAGTGGACTTATATAGGCTGATGATGAAGAAGTCCTTATTTTGTATGCCTAAAGAAACAAATCTATTGATTTCTAATTTATAATTTTTACTAAAGGTCATATAGCGTAAGTCGCCGGATGGGCATTATTAATTACTCGCTAGAAAGCGACCCCGGGTCATTTGGACGGACGACACAGAAAGTAGCCATGTAGATAGCCATGTAGATAGCTTAGATAGGCACAGGTGTCGTGCCTACATCCTAATAATATTATAAAAGCGAACTAATATTATAAACGCGAAAGTTTGTAAGTATGGATGGATAGATGTTTGTTCTCTTTCATGAAAAAACTAGTGAACGGATTTGGATGAAAATTGGCACAGAGATAGATTATAGTCTCTGGATTGTAATAACACATAGGCTATATTTTATCCCTGAATTCCCACGGGAACGGGAATTAAAGAGAAAAACGGGTGAAACCGCGTGGCGCTGCTAGTTATGAATATTATAGCTGTAGGCATCGGCGATTTTTTTGGAAATTTCTCAAGTATTTCTGAATTCTCAAGTAATTAAAATTGGGTATAAAATTATTATGGTATTATTGGGTATTTAAAATGGTATTACTAATGTAAATAATATATCCCATATTATTATAAACGAGAAAGTTTGTATTGAGATGTATGGATGAATGTTTGATGCCTCTTCACGCCAAAACTACTGAATGGATCGTACTGAAATTTTGAATTGACGTAAGTACTAGTACCTAGTTTTAGGCCTGTAAGTAATAAAATAGGCTACATTTAATCAATTTTGTGCGGTGACTCCGCGGGGTGCAGCTAGCTGTGTGAAGTGTGCAAAAAATATTTTTTTTCTATTCTAGGTATGTTTTAAAACAGGCATTTATAACGTGTCCTTTTTAGTTTAAGAATCGTCTTGATAACGTCAATGGAAGGGCCTAGACTAGAAAAATACATGTAAATCTTACGACTTTTTTTAAGCAAATAGTTAAGTTTGACGATATGAAAGTAAGGTCCGTAGCGACTGGGCGACTTTCTGTCTGGTCAGATGTTGAAGAGTTTGAATATGTTTGAATAAATTCAACACTGACACAGATATAGTAGACTAGCTGTGCCCGCCACTTCGTTCGTGTGGAATAGTGACTTTGGACAGTCACATAAACTAAACCTGACATATTCTCTTACAAACTTTCATTCTTTTTTTTGTTTTATCCCTTTTCGGAAAAAAATATAAAATTTTTTACTTTAGAGTAATTTCCATCAAAACATTAAAAATTTTAATGAACAGTAAAATTTTTCAAACATTAAATGTTAAATTTATTTTTATTGAATTTTTTTATAATATAACTCCTAATAAATAACTTAAACGCTTCAGGCTTAAAAAATGATGAATCCATAGGAAATTGCATCCCCTTTCAACCCTTTACAAACCTTTTTTCACATTAAAAAGCAGCCTGTCCTTTTTTAGGCTATAGAAGATCTCAATTTCATTTAAATCGGTTCAGTAGTTTAGGTGTGAAAGCGTAACAAACAGACAGAGTTACTTTCGCATTTATATTATAGTAGGGATTTTGTCACTGGCTCCAACCAGACTGGCAGTGTTCGACGTGATTAGGTCGAAGTTTGATTGCTAAGGGTTTGATTGCTAAGGCTATGATTGCTACTTGTGATCTACGAATCAATGTGATAGTTCCTAGATCTTTGTGAATGTCCTAGAAATAGGTCTTAGTGGACCTTGCTATTCTAGAGCTTTTTAACCTTCTGAAAAAGTATGAGTTTACGTTTTTGATGATATTTTTTATATGATAGATCGGGCTTATTCGCGTACCTATTCTTAGTTATCATTATCATCATCAAACTATTTAGTCCACTGCTGGACATAGGCCTCCACTAATGAGCGCCATAGCTAGGTATCTTCAGTTTGCCGCATCCAGCATCTGCCAGCAGTCTATCGCAGATCGTCATCCCACCTGACCGGAGGGCGTCCTACACTACGTTTGCCGTGTCGCAGTCTCAAGAATACGTCTCCCCCAGCGGTCTTCCAGTTGTCGGTTCTTCGCGAGATATGGCCAGCCCACTGCCACTTCAGTTTGCTAATTCTTTGAACTGTATGCTTATAACAAGAAGCTTAGGACGATGATGCTGTGTGGATTGTCCAGCATTATTTATTTTATTTATTTATATATTTATCATATCTAGCCGCGCCTAGGTCCTAGCTATTGCCACAGCTTAAGCGATTACAAGCTAGAACCACATGGTATAATAATGGATATAACGAATTCTCCAAATCCAATTTAGGGTAATATATTGCGGCCCGTGTCGAGGAATGCAACTTTACTGGTGCACAGCTAAAAATGAAACAGCTGGATAACTTTTCTATATGAACATTATCTCGGATAATGACACATGATAGATAATAAGTAGATATTAGGGACCAGTCTACGCTGGACTTGCGTAAAGAGCGCCATAGCTCTAGTCTTCTATAGCTTGCTATCCAGTATGTACCAGCAGTTCATCGTAGGTCGGTCTTCTGCCTGACAACAGAGTGACGGTCACCAATGTTTTGAACTTGACTTTTGATAGTCCAAATTACGAAGGTCATGAAATGGCTTTGAAATGTCAATTGTGGATGTGTAGTTTTTGCGTAATCGCACAGGACATCTACTCTAACCAACGCAATGGTTGTCTGTGCTTCAGGAGATTTGGCCGATAAATGACTCCACAGCTTTAGTGTCATTAATCGGCCAAATCTAGTAATCTGTGTTTGTCAGTGTCTAAATCTCCTGAAACAGCATTCTAATTGTTTGATAGTAACCCTTTATTTGTTCTCTGTCTTCTCTTCCAATCGTCTCCAAGCTTAAGTTGTCTATAACAACATTAACCCAGCTGCTCTTCGTTCCACTGTGACATTTCTCAACAGCTATAGTCACATAACACAGTTTTATGATATCGTGTAGTTATATGGAATAGATTTAACAGTTTGTGACGAATCGCGTACACGCCGAGATTTGTTACTTTGTTATAGAAATAACCTACAGGGTGATTCTTATATTGATAAGATATACTACTTCTGTCCTTATAAATAATGACAATTAAAATTTTGAAAAACGTAGGTGTAATAGGCAGTTTTCATCCAATAAATCAGTTTACATGGGAATGAAATAGCTTGGAAACGTTTCTGGGTGTTTTCTATGTATGATAAAAATATCTATCTATGTAATGAAAGTATTTTGTTAAGTATATCAGTCATCTAGTACCCATAACACAAGCTCTGCTTAGCTTAGGGCTAGATGATGCTGTGTGGATTGTCCAAATTTATTATTTTCTATTAGTTTTATTTAGTGGCAAATAATGCTGTACGGTGTCAATAAAAAAACCCGTATACCTACGCCTCCAATAAGTGCCTTGGCGTACCTAATTAAGCAATTTTGGAAGGTTGACCCTGTTTAGCTATTTATGTCGTAGACTATATCTGCTTAGCATGTTTCGATATAGTTTTTTGCTTAATTAATTAATGGGAAATACCTTATCATTGAAGAAATCACATCTAGGTGGATATTTATTGAAAATATTGTTTACGACTGACACAGTTGCTTGGTTAACTGCAAACTGTGTAAACAGTCTAGAGGTAGCTCAACTTATCTCAGGACAAATGTACGATCTGCAAATTAGTAAGTACCTACCGGGTCTTGGGTGTTTTCTATGTACCTACCTATATTAAGAATCTATCTATGTATTGTTTAAAGTATATCAGTCATCTAGTACCTACCCAGAACACAAGAGGGCGTCCATAAACTACGTAAGTAAGGCATTTTTAAGGATATTTTAACCCCCCTGCCCCCTCTGGTGAGAGTTCGTAAGATTTTCCTCAAATCCCTCGCTCCTCCCCAAATCTCAAGTAAGATTTTTTAAAATTTGTGTTTTGGCTGTGAACGCGTTGGATTATAAAAAAAATATACAAAAAGGCAAATTGTTACATTACTTTACACTAGTATATGAAATTTGTGTACATTGCCGTAGTTTAAAATCACTTATGTACTTAACTCATAGTTTTAGACGTTTTCTACTAGAAAAAAGTTACGTGATATTTGCTTAACCTCCCCCAAGTGAGATTTGAAAAGATTTAGCTTGACCCCCTCCACCCCTTGAACACCTCACGCAGTTAATGGACGCCCCCCAAGCTCTGCTTACCTTGGGGCTAGATGATACTTTTTGAATTGTCCAGCAGTATTCATTCATTTATTATCTACCTTGTTATTATTCCCCGTCACCTTGTATACAGGATGTTGTAAATGTTGTAAAACCCCGAAATTTAAGTATTTTCTTCAAAATTTTCTCAATCAGACCGTTTCAAATCAGTTCGCGTGCTGTATCAGACAGACAGACACGGTTCGCTATTAATATAGATAATTGGTACGTGCGCTAGATAAACCTGTGATTGGATATTTACTGGTCAATGACCGGCCGGACCGAATTTATAGACTTGATACTAATATTAAAGGTTCCGTATAAGACTGGACCAGATTTCATCGAACTCTTTTAAGCGATCAAGGCGTAACTATAATAGAACTAATTATAACTTTGGTTGTCAAGCTATCAACACCTAGAATTTAGGCTCTTTTATTACTCAGGTGAAGGTTTCTTGTTCTTCTTTACTTGAAAAAATGAAGTGAATAAAAATAGAAGTCACCTTATTTCATTTTTAGTTTAAGCTAAGCAGAGCTTGTGTTATGGTTATTTTGTTTTATTTTCACAATCTTTGGAAAACTTACAGCTAGACAATGAGTAGATACAAAGAATTTTTAAATTAAGGCCAATTAAATGTTTCCACCAATAATAAATAAGTTATAAACAAATTATATAATAGTAATGATGACTGCTATACTTAATACAATAAATTACATGTAGATAGATATATTTTTTTTATAATAAAGAAAAATTTCGCACAAATTTTTACTATAGGTATTTGTCAAGGGGGGAATCGAACCCGCAACCTCCTGCGTCGCAGGCGAACCATCGCCGTGCCATACGTCAGATAATAAAATATTGAGTTTAAAATTTCATTTATCTTTTAGTTTATTTTGTAAGCCTAAATAAGGTGTATTTAGTGAACTAGTCTTAAAACCTTGAATTAATAATTGAATTCAGTTAAACGGATCTCCAATCCACTTATATATACCGATATGTAATTGATAACCGTAATATATTTATTGGACCCGCCACAGATCAAGATTGTTTTACAACTTTTAAAAGAAACAAAGTTTTTAATTAAGTATGAAAACGTTAACACTTTTTTACACGACTGTCGGCTAGCACAAAGATTTCTAAGGATTTTTGGATACGATTGTACCTAGACCAACGAGTATCAATATTTTTGTGGTTAATACCTAAATTGTCACTTTTTTAAGACTTTGTTAAATTTCCTATATTAGTCCACTGCTGGACATATGCCTCCCCTAATGAGCGTCATAGCGCCCTGTGTTCAGCTTGCCGCATCCAGCATCTGCCTGCAGTCTTTCGCAGATCATCATCCCACCCTACGTTTGCCGAGTCGCGGTCTTTGCTTATCTTAGACATTCCACAAGAAGAGTTGGTAATGAGCTAAAATGAGGGTATATCGAAATGATTTCAGGTAATAATGTAAGTATTCAATAACTAGGAAGGTACTTTACTTATATTGTGTCCATGAAGTCAATCCGCTTACGCCGCCACCCAAATCTCACCCTTATTGATGTTTTCATGTCTTCTTGAAGTCTTCAGACATCAAGTAAACTTTCACTGTCACTTTCGTTTAGATTTCTGGACAAGTCATAATTACTTGTTCGATAATTAGAAACTGCGATTTCCTTTTCCGTCCGGTAGGGTCATCTTCAAGGGACAGCTTTCACGGAGTACCTTACCTATCTAAGTACCTTTTAGTCGCTTATATGGTGAAAGAGGACACCGCTAGGCAACAGCGTTGGGGGGAACCTTTGGGTCAATATCTACTTTGTTTCTTTTTATGATAAGTTTCGTTCTTGTATGTTATGTTAAAATAAGTGTAGGTACAATCAAATGTGATATTTTTTATCAAAAAAGAAGAAATTACGGTTTAAGGATAAAGCTGGCGTTCAGTGTACAATCAAATGTGATTTTTAATATAATAATGAAGAATTTTGGGCTTTATGATTAAGCTGGCATTCAGAGGCAAAATATGCACTAAGCTGAAAGGGTATGTAAAGGGACACCGTTAGAATAAACTTTTGTTTAGTTTAGGCTTTTGTTTAAGTTTAGGTATTTTGAGTTTTAAGATAAACTAAGTTCTATTTATTATTGTCAGTAATCATGCTTTGTCAGGTTAATCTGAAAAATATTTTTCAAGGTTGTGGTTGCGCAAACGTGGGTCGAATGTAAGTACACCTACTTATTTCCATTATAGGTCATTTAATCTTGAAACAATAAACAGATATCCACTTGAACGTAAAATCTCCGTTATATTTAGGTACCTAGCTTTGCGCGCAGTCCTCTTTCTCCTACCCATGTCTATGATTTGAATCTCGAACTTGTCGGACGAGCTTCATTATCCCAGTAAATTGCGAGACATAAATTAACCAAGGGATAGAATGGAGGTTTAATTTATAGGTGGCCAGACGTAACCTAATTCAATAAAGAGATTGACTATCAAAACGTTAATGTCAATTAGGTACGCTAAAAACGCCTATTAGAACATGAGAACTTAATAACAGAACTGCCTATAGATCAAAATAAACCTCTTTTTATTGTATCAGTTTCAAAACTTAGGTAGGTACCTAACCTACTAACCTACGACAAATTCAAGGGGCTTTAGGCTCGGAAATCGACGACAATGATTTCTGGGCTAGCCACCACACATTTCTTTACTGACCAAGGTGACCTCGATTTGGTTTATTTTGAGAAAAAAAAAAATTAAAAATCTGTGTACTTAATTAAGAAACTTGAATGAGAAAAGTGGAAAATTCGAACGACCAAGGACGTGAAACTCGTTGACTAGGTATTACTAAAAGTCTAAATTAATGACCCTTTAAGGAACCCTTATTTTTGCTCTACCTAATTCAGAAACCACAAAAAAATCTATGAAGCCTTTTCATATCACAGAGTACCTAAAGTTCAAAATTCGAACGGCCATTGGCGCGAACTCGATGACATATTACGGTACGTCGCGTCAGCCAGTTCAAAAAAAGGAACAAAAATTTTTTGCGACTCTATTGATACTTCGATCGGCTTTTGATTGGCGTATTAAAAAAAGGTTTGATTACTCTATGACTTTAAACTTTTTACACCTGAGCTTAGAGTTGATTTTACCTTCATGGTTGTGGTCAGATGTGATTGCAGGGAACAGGTGTATAAGAACAGGTGATTTTGTGACCGCTAATATATTAGCCGCAGGATTCAAATCGGCGTTCGACATATTGCGTTACTAATTTAATTACTTTCAACCTTATATTTACTCTGGTAGAACGCATTTTCTGCTGGACTTTCTTGACAGATGGTGTACTAAGTTTAGGTAGAGTATGCGGTGATAGGGATTTGAATTTGGAATGGCCTCGTTTAGAGACGGGATAGACTGAAATTCGTAGTAAGCTTAGAATGGATTTGTTTTATTGCATAAGATTAATTACCTATTGAAATAATTTGAACTGAATTTTAAAACAAAAAAATCCTGCTGAGAAATAATGGTACCTCTATAATGGTGAACGAGCTACGTTCTGGCTAAATAAATATCATATTGAAAAAAAATCTATAATTATTACAACATCTTTGCAAACCGACATTTTGTGACATTTGCCGAGAAGCGCGTTTATGTCTTTTCAAGCGTGATCGCGTCACCAAGACGTTAGTTTGTTCTTAACTAGTATTGTGTATTCTATGATGCAATATACTTGGGTAAAACCAGGTAAAACTAAAAATAGGTATCTACCTATGTATGATTTTATGTGTGCTTAGGTAAGTTTCTATTTTTAACTTTGTAATAATAAGAACTGACATCAAAATCATAGGTTAATTCAAAGATAAATGGTAAATTCTTTATTTCTTACTTAAAACATTAACGAATTACTTTAATCTAAAAAAAATATTGGTACCTACCTACCTAAGGATATCTACTTACGTAGATATACATAAAAATATAATGCAATACCTACACTAAAGGGGTATTAAACTAATATAAAAGAAAAATATGATACCATAAGGAAATTATGCATTTTCTATATTTTTGATCAAATTAAACTAATGAAAAGACTAGTTGACTAGCTTGTTTGTTAGTCTTCTAGGCTAAAGACCTCCTTAGGTATAGGTAGGTAAGTTACCTATTTCTTACATCCTGTTCGTACTTTTTTAAACTTTCCCATGGCCATTTATATTCAATTCTATCTCGAATCAGCTAAGTACGAGTCTTGCATTTGAGATGTTTATGCAAAGTGGTGTCTAACTGTAATAGCATAGAGTGGGTAATAGTTCGCGGATGTATGACTGTATGTGTCATCACGAATTCACGAATGAGGTTAGGTTTTAGGTTGCAAGCATTTAAGTACAGTCAACTGCATTAAGATACGCTATAGGAATTGAAGGTACAAATACACTGTAATACTTATGTAATTAAATTTAGTAGTAATGTAGAAAGTATGAAATATTTCTATTCATTACTAATTAATTTTGTTTATGTTCAATAATGACTTTTGTCTGGGTATAAGGTGTCACGAAATTATGTTAACATTACAGACCTGAGTGGTCACACCGATAATTTCGCAGTAAACTTTAATTTACTTATAAAAACCAGTTTCATCCGAATACCTGACCTACATTGCCTCGTATTTCTCCAAAGCCCACCTATGAATAATCTATTCTGCACAAATAACTCATTCCCAAGAAAGAAGACATTATTTCTCAATTTCTCATTATTCGATATTTTTCACATGCAAGGCGTAAAATTGATAATTTTTCTCGCCTGTGGTCCGCCGCGTGATCAAATGAGACGGATTTACTTCGTTCATATCTCACTAGATCTCAAACAATTTGCGATCATGTGGAATGTGATCTCAACTGACCTGATTAGGTTGTAGTTGGTACAAGGTGTGCCAAGGTCTTTAAGGTACAGATTGAGTAATGGTTAGTATGGTTTAGCTGACTCATCTTTGTCAGAAAATACATTTAAATATACAGACTTATAAGTAAGGTTTTATGGTTTATATAAATATTAATTAATGTTTTTTGTTCAACTTTCATAATTACTAAAAGCTGTAACGATCTCAATTTATTTCTTATGAATAGATAGATACCTAATAATTTTAGTATCCGTGTATCAAAAAGATTGTGAATTGCACAATTTGACGTGGTTTAAAATGTCAGAATAATTCTCACAGCGAATAAGGTTAACCGAATATTTGGAACGACATTCTTTTAAATTCCGTAAGTTCTGAATCACATCACACACCAACCAACATTATTTACACAAAATTCCACACACACATATTATTATGTTGGTGGTATAAAAAAATGTAGACATTTTTCAAATATCCAAGGCCATACCATTTCGTTCTTTTGGAAGGATCTAAAATAAACATATTCTATAAATAAATTATACAAATATTGCCTACAAGCCTGTGAGTCATCGTGAGATTTATAATGTGAATAATTTGCCAGTTTGAATGACTTCGCAGTGAATCATGAAGGTCTAACCCTTGACTTTTAACGATCAGGAAATCGTAATGAAGACATTAGGTACAATAGAATGATGCGACGCAACATTCTAAATGTGAAAAATTAAAACAAAATATATGAAAAATTGTATAATTAAGATCTAAGTATTTATTAACAACGAAAATTACAAAAAGAAATAGAAAAAATTACAACTAGTATATACATTTGAAACCATTTTATGTATAATTTAACGATTCACTTATCGGGTATTTATTATGCCATGTTGGAAATTAAAACAGGGTACTTAAGCAATAAATACGTTTTGTAATAAAATAAAGATTTTACAAATCTCGAAAATGTAACGAGTGATATAATGTATTGTTGACCTTCGTCAATCCGTGCGTGATATGGTTTTAATACACCGTCGGTCACTTCGTTGGGTACTTTCAATCAGGTTTGAAAAAAAAGAAACTATGAAATTAGAATACTTAATATCAAAAAATGATTTCATGGTTTAGGGTTAAACGAGTCCCTAGATTTTTCTTCGAAACTAAAAAATAAAACATTCAAATATCGAATTTGTGGAGGACAGAACGGTCGGGAATAGTATTCGAATTTCGAATCTTGTTTTAAAACGGCCGTATTCAATTTGGTAAATAGAATGCGAGAGTAAAAAATTGACTTAGAAATAGAAGAATATTTCCACGCGTGCAGATGTTTGTTCGAGATCACAAAACATAAATATAAAATTGGCTTATTACTTATTCATCCACAGAGATAAATTACGCCAAAGCACGCTATCCTGTCTTATTTCGTTTAATTGCTTTCTAATTAAAATGAAATTAAAAGTTTAATCTCACGGAACTAAACTGTCGTTTTAATTATCGCTAAAATCAAAAAAGTTTCGGAACTAAAATAAACAGTTACTTGTTTATTTATAAAGGTACATTTACAGTTTACATATTATTTGTCTTATTTAATAAATATAGTGACATGACATTCTCTAATACATTACATAAATGAATCACCTTACGCTATCGCACAAAATTGGAACCTTACTTCTCACTTTTATAGGTGTATAGGTGTTCCGTAGTGAGGCCCGATACTAGGTTCTCTGAACCTACAACAGGCACCAGTCTTCACAATACAGGTAAAAACGTAGATACCTAACATTAATTGTAAGAAATAACCTTTTGTGAATAAATAAACATTATTATTATTATTACTCCAAAACTACTAACGGCTGGGCTGAAGTTTGCATAGATGTAGCTTTAGAATTCGAATAAAACATTGATTTTTTATGTCATAAATCAGTTCGAGTGAGATAGAAATAACCTTTAAATGTTTACATAGAAACAACGCGTGCGAAGCCTCGTAAAGAGGCCATACAGCCTCCCAACCTGCCAGCAGCAGAGTTGCGCGTGCGCCACTCTGCGTGCATCTGGGCTTTCGAGCTAGTTTTTTTAAGTTTTTTTTGCGTTTTTTGAAGGTAATCAAAACATATGGCCATGATGACGCAGATGGGTGATTTTAAACCAATTAAACTCACTTTTCATCACAATTTTCCATACTCTTTATACATGCGTAAGTTTGTATGGATATATGGATGTTTGTTCCTCTTTCAAATAAAAACGACTACAATGGATCGAGCTGAAATTCGATAGAAGTAGTTCTAGCCTTGTAATAATACATAGGCTACTTTTCATATCGTAAATCAGTTCCCATAGGATAGGAAGAGCCTTATGACGTTTCAATAGAGACAACTGTAGATACGTACTAGTGTTATCTAAATAGGTATATAAATACAGCTAAGTTGACGATTAATTTACTTGGGTACCTTAATTATTTTTTAATAATAGCCTTAATCTTGAAATTTTAATCTGGCACAATACTCTTGAAAATCATCAAAAGAATTCTTACACGTGCAAAGAATTAACAAATCACAAATCTAGTTTTAACAAGTATAAACAAGTATGAATTTCAAAGGTTCCCAATCCCAAGCTCTCATCTTGAAATACAATTCAAAAAGATTGTAGGTGCACGTGCAAAGTATTAAAACAATCTAGTTTTGTTGTCTAATTCTACCAATCCAATAATAGCTTGGTACAGATGTTAGTGAATCCAGGTGTCCAGATACTCTATTGTTTGAGCATTACCTGGGATAGATTTAGGTAGATACACATTTATTTTATTGTATTATCACGTGTTTTATTATCTACAGATGTTTTAAAGTTTTCATACAATCGTACATAGTTTAGTCTTATTTGTTTTTATACCCATTTGATGAAATCCACTTTTAAACAAATGTTGAATTTGGAGTTCGTCAGTAGGTAGTTACCTACTAAAGAGGTGTGTCTAAATTTCTCAAAAGATCGCGTGATCAGATCCAAATTTAAAAATCGAACTATTCTCTGATCGTGTTTTCTTAAGTTGTTTACTGTTGTTATTTTGTTTACTCCCCTCTCTCAGTCATCGCATCCTACCAAGTACCACCTGTTTAGCATGGAGACATTGACTTACCCTTATGTACCATATTTGCACATGATGACACGAAACAATGTTAGACTAGTTTAATTCCGAGATTTCCGTTCGCACGCATTGTTTCTACAGAAACACTAGGGTGTTAAGGGTTATTTCTATCCCGTAGGAACTGACTTACTTCTCCCTATATTCCAGGTATAGACTTACATTTGTACAAAACTAGCGACCCGCCCCGGCTTCGCAAGTTTTATTATACTTATAAACCTTCCTGTTGAATCACTCTATCTATTAAAAAAAACCGCATCAAAATCCGTTGCGTAGTTTTAAAGATTTAAGCAGTCAAAGGGAAATAGGGACAGAAAAAGCGACTTTGTTTTATACTATGTAGTGATGTAGGCACTATGTGAAGCAGGTAAGTATCTACCTAACTAACTAGATAGATAGATAGATAGATAGATAGATATCATTTATTGACACAATGTTTTGGTTAGTAGTATCTTAAATCCTATGTTAGGTTTATCTACTTAAGTAAGTATTTCACCTATTTATTCACCTTTGGCATTTTATACTTAATCAGTATTATCTTCAAAAATACCATCTCATTAATTATTGTGTACGTTTTGCGATCAGTACATACTAGTTTGCATAGAACATTGTAAAGTAGTTATTGAGATGATACAGGTTCGTGTCCGGATCGTGACTACATACTCGTTGCAAACTTACAATTCAACAATAAATTGCCAATGAGGTAGTAATCATTTAAAAGCTCTGAATAATGCAAACTACCGTAGAGATTTGTATATTAAAAAAGAAGCGTTGAAAAAAAGTTTATTTTAAAATTGGAAAGAAAAATTACCTCGCCTCCCACCTCAACAGGCAGGGAGAAATGACCACCATTCAGTTCAGTACAATATCTAGACTATCTATTCTGTGATCTAGATAAGTTTTGTGGCAACTTGTACTTACATAATAGAGATTCTTAAGCTTGGTACCATTTAATTCAGGCAGACATTCCATAATTACCTTGTAAGTAGGTACCTACCTATCAGTTTTATTTACTATAACTACTAACTACCTTTTTATAAACCTCAATACAAAAATATAGCTTTTTATAGTTTTCGCCATATCTCCAAAGTTCAAACTGACTTTTTCCAAACAAACCTCAACCAAATAACTGCTAAACCATCTTCATAAAAGAGCATTCACACATTCCACATCCCATCCACTGCACTGTCACCCATAATCAGCGATTATAAGGTTTATTTTCCATTAACAGTGCAGGCGACCTTTAAGGCCGATGTTCCGATAGGGTCAACTCACGATAGACCCGCTCCTGTGCTATTCGCTATTCACGACTATGGCTGAAGTATTTTCACTTATAATCCGTAAGTTTTAGGTTTAGTTTCCCTTGTATTGCCTACTTATAGACTCGCTCCCGCTTCACGACTGTGGCTCACGAGTGCGGATGGGCGTGGATTTTGAGCTTTGACTGTATTGGAATTGGGAAGGAATGTCACCATTTATTTATGCACAATCAAATCACCTTTCATACATAAAATATTTGAAAAGCATCTTATTGATTTCCGATTTCAAATTGATTCGACAATCAAAAATCTTTTTACGTTCCTATCTTATCAATTCGACAAAACAAAAGTTTGAGATTCAATTCATAATTTGAAATAGCTTCGATTTTCAAAATTTTATTTTCATTTCTGTCAGCATTCAGCTATTAAATGCATTCTGTGTTCATAACAAATGTTTTTAAATGGATGTTTATTCTATTGTGTTATTTATTACCTATTGGGCCTCTACTCTACCTATATCATTATTCCATTAGAACTCCGGCAGAGTTTCAGCTAATTTTCTAACATCTGAGTAAAAAATCGAAAGTAAAGTTTTGATTGGGTATTTGCATTAAATTTTAAATTAGGTAGTTATCAGATTATAGAGTCAGCTATTTAAAATTCGAATTTGCAAACAAATCAATCCAGATACTAAGTAATTCGAATTTTAAATTATAGAACGTCAGAGACAAGATTAGAAAACTAGTAATTGTAAATATTATGGACGGTCAACGACTCAGAAATAAAATGAAGGTTGACCTTGTTATTCCGTCCTTGGCAGTACAGTTGGCCGAACAAAAATCTATCCATCTATCATTATGGATAAGGTAGGTCCAGAACGAGAGGGATTCGACGACGATCGCTCTATTCACTCGCTTTCTCGGTGCTGTATTCACACTAAAAGGGGTATTACACTACACGGTAATCAGGGACCCTAACCAAGGGTGGTGTAATAAGATTTCGGGTCCCTAAGGGACGGACCCGGACACGGACGATATTCAGGGCCCGGTGGTTAGGGCCCTGAATAACGTGTAGTGTAGGTAATACCGCTTTAAACGAACGCATGTGAACCACAGCGAAAGCTGGCGATGGCGCACGATTGAAGAGGCATCTCCAAAGCCTTTAAGGGGGCCACAAGTTTTGCCATTCGTTCCAATATTTTCTGTTCAGCAGTGGACGATATTTATTTATTTATTATTTCAGATGAGTTTGTCAAGACAAGTTGTAGTACCTTAACTTGAGCAGCAGACTGTACCTACCTATTTAACATAAATAAATGGCTTATTGCCATTTATTCTTCTAAATTCAAATTATTAGCAAAACATACCACCACCAATAAAGGCACATTACTTCTGTCTACCCAAAATCCTATTCAATACTGTGATCATCAAGATAATTTAAAAATCGAATCTTTATATAAATCAGATTTCAATAATTAGGTAGGTAATTCGAATTTCAAATTTTAGAATAAGATAAGAAAAGTAAGAAATGGGTGATTCTACGAAAACTCGTTTTTTTCTGACTTCTGTGGCACATTTTTTTTGTTGAAATTGCACATCATGATAGTATATTCTAAATGAAGATTTAATTTTGAATTTTTTGGTAGTAAAGGGAACTTTATTGGCTTTATGGTTACGGAGTTATTCAATTTTAAAAATATGGTGTCCACGGAAATCAGAATTTATATCACCAAAATCAAATGTGGGTTGGTTTATCAATAAAAATATGTGTTTTCGGTAGTAAGTAGATTATTTAGCTTCTTAAAACTAAGGACCAATTATTTGACGTTTGTAGTTTTAATCAGTTTTTACAAAAACACCTTTGAATCATTACTGTAAATACAAGTAACTTTTTACAAAAATCACACTAATAATGTTTATCTTTGTATTAAAAATATTATAATTATTCATTTTGTATTTATTATAAACTTTTATCCTAAAAAACATCATAAAAACTGTAAAAAAATATTATTGAGATGTCAATGAACCCGCAAAATCCACGGAAATCAGTACCACGGAAATCAAAAATAATAACAAAATCTTAGAAATTTTCTTAATTTGCTGGTTTATTTTACATTGAAATATGCAGTCGAAATTAGGAACACAAAAGTCATGAATTATCATCATTAATAAACCAATAGGATTAGCATAAACAAATTTATAGTCAACATGGTATCAGAATTTCTAGATACCAAGCCACGGAAAGTGATTACGTACTGAAATAACAGAGTGACGTGGAGACATACACACTTGTTGTACACACCACTGATGGGGCGTGACTGATAGTTTCTCTCGACCTAACAACAATTTACGCAGATGTTAAAGTACAGCATTTATGAATGAATTAGTGCGCACCAGGGGAATCAGAGCTAAACGACGGACGCGAAGTTATCTCGTTGTAACTTGTCAACTAAAGCTTAGTTTTGCGTAGTAATAGCGTCAAATAAGCAAGTAACTATCTGGGTTATTGTGAACCTATGTAAATTAGTACTAGTGTTTTCAGGAAATGATATAAAAATTTATTAACACAGGAACATGAGGTCCGGACGCACCACGGAAGTCAGAATTTCCAAGGATTTTATTTATTTTTACTTTTTTAAATAAGATTATTAAAAAACTAAAAAAGGCCTCCCCTATTATCTTTGTCTAATCTACTATCATAAAAAAAATCAAAGGGCTAGGGATACTTTTTGTATGATTTTTCTAGCCGGACATGTTTTTTTCCACCCTGGGAGAATCACCCAAATATTAAAATGTTATATTGTATCTACTTTTGAATAGAAGTTAGCAATAAAAAGGTATATTGAATAATAAGGACAAAGTTAATAATCCTATAGCAAAAAATATCAAAAACAGGAGGAACTAAGTATATTTTGGTCTGACGCGTGTTCATTTATTTTTCGTAGGTTGGCAAAATTGCCATCATCATCGTCATTTCCTTCCTTTACTTTTGGTTTATGTATTTTTTCTTTATCTAAACATACTTATATTAAAAAATGCGAAACGTTCCACTTTCACGCAAAATCTATTGAAAGAGTTGCGCTGAAATTTTTAGTAAACGTGGTTCTAGCCCTGGAATAACATTAAGGCTACTTTTCATCCCATAAATCAATTTCTATGTGTTAAAAATATGTGTCAAATAGCCTCGAAACGTTTGTCCCGAGGCGGAAATCGAACCCGCACGCGCACCCGACGCTTCCACACGTAACTGTCAGTTACAGAGGTGTGTCTAAGTCATATGGAAGCTCAGTTACAGAGCTATGTGTCATGTGGAAACGTAGCCAAAAATCAAGAGTCCAAAAACACAGCTTTCTTCTATTAAACATGTAATGTATACAGTATAACATATGGAGTCAAATAGTCTATCGCGCTTAGAGCCCAAGTCACGAGCTAGCAAGGTACTTTCAGTGAAGCGAGGTCTCCAAACCTGAAATGCTTCTTGATTTAGAATACAATTATCACATTCCGAATGCCTAAATCCGTGAAGGAAGCATGATAGGGAGCTACTCAGAAAGTCTGTTAAGAAAACCATTCTAGAGGTTGTCAACAGATAGATGCATTTCAATTATTTTCAACAAGCGAATTATATATTTGTATATATTTGTATATTATATATATTTTTGTTAGCCCTGGCTTCGTACGGTTTTATTATACGCATAAACCTTCCTTTTGAATCACTCTATTTATTATAAGAAAGCGCATCAAAATCTGGTGCGTAAGTTTTAAAGATTTAAGCATACATAGGGACAGAGAAAGTAACTTTGTTTTATACTATTTAGTGATAGTGATATCAGTAGTAGCGTCCCCAAGACACTGGCTGCATTACCACGCTGTATGGCAATGCTGATGCGCTGAGCCAGATACTCACCAGCTCTCGGGTCACGCGTCGCATCGACCAGACGCTCAGATTTTTTTAAAAACTCGGAGAGCCTCGGGACCCTTCGAACCTAGAATCTATACTCCAAGGGGAGCAAATGCGTAGGCTCTGTCGAGACCTGACATTTACGCCTCTTGAGATCCTCAGCCAAATCTGCCGCCGCATCAGTATGTTGTTATGTAAGTACATACATACATTAAGGCGCAAACGGCACCTGAAGTGGCGCCCCCATTTATTTTATCATATAATTCCTTTAAACAAAGGAATTTTCAAAATTCACTCGCACAGTAAGAGAAAACAGAGTTAGGTGGCCACCAAAGGCAACTTAGTATCTCTTCCTAAACTAGACAAAATAAAACAACTACAGATGCATTAAAAAAAGCTTATGGTTTAACAAACTGTACGAGTGAATTTTAGAAATTCCTTTGTTTAACGGAATTATACGATAAAATAAATGGGGGCGCCACTTTAGGTGCTGTTTGCGCCTTAAGACTGTATTTTTAAGAAGCTTTAATTGACACAATTCTTACAGCTAATAGTTTCAGAGTAGCGTTCAGAGCGAGGGGCGAAGGGACGCGAATTCCATTCTGCCTTCACCTGACCTAGCTTCATGTCTCGTGCTGAGTTTGTTTACAAAGTCGCATAGTTTGTTTACAAAGTCGCAAATTTTGCTAACAAAGTCGCATAGAGGGGTCGATTATTACTACCAACATTAGTCCATTTCACATAGGAACCTTTCTACCTCTAGAAAAGTAAGCTTTTGCTTCGTTTTACGCAATATACATGATTTAGACGAAAATCACATCTTACTATAGAAATTTGAATAGGAGAATAAATCAGATCTGTTCTTTTTATTCAGATCTGTTCTAATAAAGAATCTATTCAGATTTATATCATCATCATCATCAACACCTATTAGTCTACTGCTGGACATAGGCCTCCCCCAATGAGCGCCATAGTGCCCTGTCTTCAGCTTGTCGCATCCAGTCCAGCATCTGCCAGCAGTCTTTCGCAGATTATCATCCCACCTGGCCGGAGATTTAGGATTCAGATTTCTGAGTATCTTACATATTCTTCTCCCGGACCTTATACCACGCTAAGTGGGGTCGTCACAGCTTAAACATTAGGTATAAATTTGTATTTTATTAGTAAAAAAAATCGAAAAGAAAAGAATCATCCAAAATTAATGTTACGATGTACCTAACATCTAAAATAAATAGTCGAATTGAGATACAAGTACTTACCTACTTCTTACAACGTGGTACAACTACTAAGACGGTTGTTGAAAAGAAATCCGAGCTTTTTCTTCTTGCGTGACATTTTAATAAGAGAAAAGATATAAGACCAGAAAAGCAGGCAAGACATGACCTCATAAAATACAATACAATAAATATTTTCGGAAACCGTGGCAGTTAATATAAACGCAATAAAAACAAATTACGTTTGAAATCCGAATGTGGACGCAAGCATGGGCCCCAATTCTGGGACATTGAAGCGCATCGCGACTTTAATAGAACTTTAAGTGTCAATACTTACAATATAATAATCTTATTTCGCTCTACATTTGTGAACTGTGTAATATTTTCAAGCGAGTTGACAGAAAAAGTTGTAGCAATGCAGTCACTTAAACTTAAAACTTAGCTATCATAAAAATAAGTGTAAAAAATTTTTTCGACTGACCAATTCATTTAATTATTTATTTCTTTTATTTATCTGCAAATTTTTATCCCAGTGTTCTAAGTGTCTATCAATAGTAAAAACATTTATGGAATGTATTGTATTAAGTAAATATCAGTCAGGTACCTAGATGATATGGTGTGACCAGAATTATTTAGTTTTTATTTTTCTGTCCCACTAAAAGGTATGTAACGTTAGCGTTCTTCAAAAAAAAAAGCTGCTAAGAGTCCGTAGCTAAGCCGTTTACAAAAAAAAATCCATCAAATTCTTAGGCAGAGTCGGGGCCTGAATATAAATCTTCCCTGTCTCCAACCTTGATTACCGGTAACCGGTTGTTAGTTTATTTAGAGTTGGGTATGCAGATAACTTTAAATAAAGATTATCATTATTTCACGCTACTTGACATGGTTTGACCGCTGGGGTAAACGTAAACGTGTTATTGAGTGAAGAACGCGACTCGGCAAACGTAGTGTAGGACGCCTTTCGGCCAGGTGGGATGATGATCTGCGAAAGACTGTAGGAAGATGCTGGGAGCGACAAGCTGAAGACAGGGCGCTATGGTGGTTAGTGGAGGCCTATGTCCAGCAGTGGACTAATATAGGTTGATAATGATATGACACGGCTAGCCCGTGGTTTCATTTATGAAGAATAGCACTTTCGGCCCCAAGTAACGTATGAAATGATCTTTATGCAAATACTACACAAATATTAAGGTTTTGAAAAAAGTACTTCAAAGTTTAGGGAAATAAGTTGTTTAAACTTATTACAATATTACTATTCATAATAAACAATTATAACAATAAGTAGATCGTTTAATGATAAAATATAGTTATTACATTTTGATAATATGTATATAATATATAGTATAATGTATTAACACAGTAGAGTTAAGTAATGGTTTTTGAAAATTATAACTGGTAATTAAGTATTTTATAGACTCTACCTAAAGCGTTAACCTCTTTTATAAAGCGTTTGCAATCCGTGAACATTTCCGTCTTAGAGAATAATTTCCGATGACTTCATTCCAAAACAAAAATCTTCTGAACCATCAATATCTTCTCATTCTAAGAACCCAAACCATAGAGGTAATTTCAACCATCTGCCATCCGCCATATTGTGTCCAGTAATGTCTAAAAACTGGCATAGACAATAGATCGAAAGATTTATTATAACATCTGGCCCTTTAGCCCTTACCTGGTAGGTGTGAAGGATGGGCAGCGGTAATTATTGCCCTAGTTAGGGCAGTTTTATAGTTTATGAGAAACGAATGCATGGAAGAGATCAGAAATCAATATCTTTATTTCTTTAGTAATAATTATCAATTAGACTAATATTTAAATATGAAATTTAGATTCATAGCTGTTTGTTATCTTTGCTACTAGAATCATTGTTTTTTTTTATTTATTACATTACACAAAACCCACAGCTCTTTAAGAGCTATTTTGTGTTACATGTTGTTACATGTGATTTCGATTTTAGGCTTCGAATTGTTAGGCTATTTTCACGGAATATTGTATTTGTACCTACCTATCATTCTTTTTTTATGCGCGAAAGTGAGATGAGATGAAATGGAAGCTAGTCCCTCGAGCTCTTGAAAACTGTTTTTTTATCATGTTTAGAATACAACGTGAAATTACATCATACTTTCATTACTTTATTTATAACGAAAATTACAACCAAGAAATAGAAGCAAATTAAAAGTAGTATTATACAATGTAAATTAATTACACTAATGTCTTTTACTTTACCTATTTATAATGCCTGCCATCATCATCAACCTATACCTACTTGCTGTACATAGGCCTCCCCTTCATTTACTGTGTAAAAAGTATTAAATCTTCAAATTCCATCTACTTTTCAAATTAGAATTTCAGGCCTCTAAAAAGTGTGTACATAATTTATTAAAACTCTACTATAAACAAATGTATCTAATATTTATAGAACTTGACAAAAAATGTGGCAACAAACATGGCTGGTGTATCGATAATGACATAATGAAAACGAATGGTGAAGTTCGTTTGATAAATTTCAATCCCAAATATTTTAAGTATTTTATCTTTCACATTTATTTTATATCCGTTTAATCAATAGTTGATATATTTACATTCGATGCATTCCGTATAAAATGTTAGATTTTGTTGACAGATAAAAAAATAGAAAATCTCCCACACTAAAAATGCAAAAAACGAATAACTAAAAATAGAAATGCAACACGAACTTACTAAACAGAGCCGGAAGTAACCATAAGTGAAAAAGTCAAATGACCAACCGTACTATTGACTAAGACCGCAGAATCAATGACCTACATTATTGTGCTAAACAGTAAGACAAGTCACACAAATTATCACAAAGTAATTTGTTTTGCTGGTTGTATTGTCTTTATTTGGTTCAGTTATGACTCATGTGTCAAATTGTTTCTCTGGTGCACTAGTGAATGTATTGTACAATACTATACCATCAACATCATCATCACTACATAGTATGAGGAGTCCCTATGTCCCTTTGTATGCTTAAATCTTTAAAACTACGCAACGGATTTTGATGTGTTTTTTTTATTAGATAGAGTGATTCAAGAGGAAGGTTTATATGTATAATAAAACCGTGCGAAGCCAGTGCAAGTAGTAGGTAGTAGGTGGTCATCTGACAATAAGAAAACGTTAGCACGTCTGAGGTGGAACTCAAAAAAAGTACACCACTTACTAGTACTTCACGTAGCCCAATTGTCAAACCGAAAAGCGCGTGTATGTAGTCCAATAAGTCCTGACTCACCAAATTATCCTATGTTTGTGTGTTAGAGCACTACGACAAAAATCTAGGATAATTAGTGAAAGAGCGCGGGTTTACAGTGCCATAAGTAAGGGTTTCGAACGTCTGTAAGGTTATTATATAAATTTACGAATTCACTTGAGAGAGAAAGGGGGTACAGCATGTTTTGTCGTCACTGGACGTATTTACGTTTTCATTTGAAAACATTCGTACGAATTTATATGCTAGTATTCTGGAAGTGTACAGACTTACAGAGCCGGTGTTACATATATTTACAAGGTCTAAAATGTCAACAGCACATTTTTATGTTAATACCATTAATAAAGGTCATGTTTATTGTTTATCAGTAATCTATTTTTGCTACTGGCAATGTGTGATATAATTTATTGATTTCGTAATTGTTTTATATTTTGTTTGTTTATTCTGTTCAATTGTGTGGTCTGGTGTGTTAAATGGGAGAAAGGTTTGGGTCTTCTTTAGAAGAAAAATAATAAAATGAAGACAAAGATTTTTTACTTTTTATGGACTCAATTAGTTCATCTAAATTGTTTCTATTACCTTTCTTTTAGCATGCTTAAACTAAGCAATTAAACATACTAAAAACTTCGCAAGCTGCACCCGTATATTCTTTTGATACATCACCTCATTTAGAAGATAAATTTCTAACCATTATCAATCGATTAATTAGAATAAAATATAGTTCTCATTACGTAACAAACAACAAAATAAAACTTGGAATTTAAAACAACTGCCAAACAGATGCTGGCAAAATGGCGAAAAAGATGTCGATTAACTTAAAAAAAATGAGCAATCGACACGACACGTGCGTAGCGAGCATACGGTGCGACATGAACGGGCTGTTAGGAACACGAGAATTCTTACTGACATACCTACCTAGTGCCTACGCATGACAGTTATAAGTCATCTTCTAAGTAACCTCGCAAAAACAATCTCCAGTGGACTTGCTAACTTCATACTTATCTGGGTGTTACTAAGACGCTTAGTGCAAAAGCGTATAAGATTGATTAGAAAAAAAAAATCGAAAGCTATATGGACTTTAACTTCTGTGTCGCTTACACGTACAAAAAAGAATGACACAGTACAATATTTCGTGCACCTCCGTCAAATCTTTAAAAACCATTCAATAGTTAAAATCGAATTCATTAAAATAGAAATTCTAGTAGCGTACGTAGCTTTAAAAAAATAATGCCTAAGCCTAACCTTAGGCATTATTATTACCTAAAACGTCTATAGTAGATGGAAAAAATGCGAAAAAAGGTAAAAAGTTCAAATATACTACACTCCTGTGGATATTCCCCACAAAATATTTTACTAGACATCCCTGTAGGTACCCAATGCGCTATCTCTCGCTTGCTAGGACTAGTAATCGACACACCGTTAAGTGACTTTTTATCTCCTAATTGATTTAGTTTCGGGCGCAGCCTGCTTCTGTTTTCCCGGCCAACTAAAACCCGAGTCTCTTCATGACCAGAGTGAATAGGAGTCTTCTAGACGTTCGTGATACATCGTAGGCTACGTAGTCACTTACCATCAGGTGAGATTGTGGTCAAACGAACACATAATTGTTGTTGACAAAAAAAAGTTTCCAACAACCCGCTGTGCTAACGTAAACGTAAGATGACAAACGATTTGACCGAGACATTCGTTCGTCCATGTTTTAATTACAAAAAAGATACGCATCACCTGCCGATCAGAAGGTGTAGATTAAACCCTAAATTTGCCTCCTCAATACCATTCATAATTCCTTTAATTACTTAACCGTTTAGATTATAGCGAGGAAGAATGTATATAATTCATATGAAATTTAATATAAGTGTCAGTGAAAGCGGGATTTTTTTGATTTGTAATTAAGATAGTTACCGCGACCAAAATTATTAAAAAAAATACTTTACGAAATTGTGGAGTTTGGACCTTGTGAAAACATTTTAAAGATGACATTTCCTTGACTTGTTTATAAATAAATAGGTTATATTTCATAATAACAGATTAAAAATGCTACTGGTGATCCCATTAACGCAGTTTCTAGTTTATTTTTCTAATTAAAAATAATTATCTTTACGTGCGTATAGTGCGTTTATAACATAGTTGAGATTTTAATCTAGGAATGTATTGCAATTTTTTATTAACATTTTTAGTGTTTATGTTTACGTACGCTAGTTATTACAAATTATACAGTTGCTTCAATTTATTTCATGCTCATTAATTTTAACATCTAAAATCTAAACAGAAAGCTGCTCAAATGTAAAAAATAAATAACTATTTATTTAATCCTTCATATTCCACAGTACTGATTAAGTTTCATACTTTGTCAATAAATTAAATATTAATAAGATCAAGTTAAAAGGTATAAATTAGAGAGCCTAGGTGGTTCAGACAAAATAATTAAAGTAAAAAATGTAGTTTTTTCTAAAATAGAAAAGTGATTATCATTTGACATTTACATACCATCGGCCAGAAGAAAAATAAATGATAATCACTTTGCTGATTGAATACAAGATGATCGTTGAGTGAACGAGTCAGTAATAAAATGACTTTTAACGGCACTGTAAGAACTTCCGGTGCCAAACCTGATAATTTGCGATTTTATCAATTTTCTCGTGAGTCCATAACCATGTTTGAAGTTAATTGCCCGTTAACAATTATGCTGTTTGGCCGAAAAAGCTTAACGAATATTTGAAACAGTAAATAAATTTTGCACTTTTGGGAAGTTTTGAAATATTTTCTTAATTTATTGTTTTAATTTTTCGTATAATAGTCATCTTCTGTGTGTGAACTTAGCTCATTAGGGCTCATTGTTAACGTTTATCGTAAGATGAAATGTATAAAAGTTGAAACTACAGATTAAACGACTCCAGACTTTACCTCAAAACAGACACTCATACCAAAAAACCTTACAACATTGCATCCTGATAGACGCAAAGCAAAGGTGTTTATTTTTTTCTTCCAAACGTCTTCAAGGTCTACCATACATCTGCCTTCACAGCGCGTCTTTTTAAAAAAGTAAAAGACCACACATCTGCATAAAATTGATAGCAAAAACTTGACCTACTTACCTCGGAAGAACTAACTTTTTTAATTTGAAAGAGCACAGTTCTATTCACGCTAATTCAAAAAAGATCCCTGATTTTCAACTTTATGACTTTGTAAATACGTTTGACGATGTTCTTTTTGTTTTATTATGTTGGTAGGTTGAAAAAGGTGCCAATTTCCGTTTGGTTCATACATCCGTTCTTAAAAATCGGCAGTAAGTGATTAGTGTCGAGTGTGCTTTGTTTTTTGGTTGTTTTTTGACTATTTTGTCGTTTGTAGGCAATTTATCAAGTTACAGACAGGCAGATGGCTATGAACGTGATTGAATTGTTTGCATGCGCTAGAAATGGATATTCAATAAAAAATAACAGATGGCTAAAAAAGTTAAAGGAATAGGAATGCACAAATTTCGCTATGCTCCATTAAAACAAACATATATGGATAAAATCGAACGTTAATTTGATAATATGTATATACATAAGATAGTAGATTTAGCAGTGCTAGTAGATTTTATAGTACTAGTAGTCTAGTAGTGACTATGTAGTTCTATAAAATCTTAATCTACATAATCGATGAATTGGTACTCATACAAAAAATGAAACCTGTATCTTCTGTATCCTTCCAAAAAGTCATACAAAGACACTTGTACCAAAGGAAGTCAATATAACAGTACGCTTCCGATTCATACAATAATTCCCGCCCACATCCTCTTTCTCACCGCCGATATAACATTTAATTGAGTTTTTGGCGCACCTTTCTTGCTACTTGTCGCCAAAAACAGAAACACCTTGTATGATCCCGCAAGTCGCAACCCTTTGGGAGATGGCCAATTTGGATTGTGGTACAAATGATGATACCTGTGTAGTGTGTACATGTATAATAAAACGAATCATAATATTTTTGTTAAATAATAAATAAATGATGCTGGACAATACACATATAATTTATTTTGGTATGTTCAATAAAATTGAGTATATCCTGATGCCCCAATTTCTAATGTCCTTATTTCTTCGGAAATATTCTTTTGGAAAGAAGCAGTTCTGAAAACCATCTGAATTGTGACCTCTTCCTTTTTTGAAGTCGCTTCAAAGGAGATCGATCTCTTTCTTGTCACCGCTTTTCTCCCACAACTTGTACCAGGACAACAGAAGATCAGCAGATGTGTTGAAACCCGTTAGGTGCTTGTGTGATAACACTGCCTCTCGTTTGTCTGCATCTGTTCCTAATACTCCTTTATTTTTATTGTTTGTATGCTTTTTGAGCTTCACAACACTATCACCGAGCTTCACAACATTGTCATGGGTTTCTTTTCATACTTCATAGCTTACTTAGTTTAGTTTGAGTCAAACTATCTCTCAACTTCATGTTTCATCTGCATCGGTCTCAAGTTTCTAACATAAGTTTCGTATTGCATAAAATAAACATATTGCATGAACATCAATTTCATGCAACAGTTACCTAGTTAATTTAAATGTTAAATTCGAATACATAAAAAAAATATAATTTTGTAAACGAATTGTGAAATTTACACTAGCTACATTAAACCTGTAATTTCCTTAGTTGCTGTAATGATGACGTCACGACAGTAAATTTCGTTGCGCGTTGGGTCATGAGAAAGAATATAGGTTAGTATCGTATAAACAACGATGTGAACGTACATAAAAGCTAATTACAGTTTTATGTTCTGTGATTGGACGTTTTCGAAACAAACAGCTGTTCTGGAAGATAAGACAAGACGAAGATTTAAAGCGGACATTACAATGTCTACTTATATCATCATTTAGAATCAATTGTTCCGATATTTCATGTTGGTTTGAAGGTCTTGCAGCAGTAATGCAAAATGACCCACACAATATCATTTAGCTCCAAGCTAAGCAGGTCTATTGTTAATATTGTTATGGATAATAGATGACTGTTATATTGAACCCAACATCTTACAAGGCTATCCTTGTTTGATTTTTATATATAACTATAGGTAGAGAACACCCGAAATAAAAGAATATCCTTATGTATTCTGGCACCAAATATGAAACACGATAGGGCGCTAAAACATATATCTTACTTAAACCTAGGTAAATCTAATTACTTATAGCATTAGCTTAGAAAAAATCTTCCTCTTGGAAGTTTTACTTACTGTACGGGACACCTTTTATTACATGATACGAAGAGATGATTGGTGAAACGAACGGATGCGCTGCACCGTACACTTACTATAGGTGAGTAAACCTATTACGGAATAAAAATAATGTGACAAATATTATTTAAAATATTTACTTCTTAATTTAATTTTTTTGTATATTTCTTAGTAAAAAATGTTGTAAATTTGATTTTGTTAAAAATATATAAATAAAAAATTTACAAGTAAAAATCCACATTAATTTAGCCATTTGAAACATATCCGCCATAGAGCTCGGGCCATGTGTTTCACTTTTATTTACTTCGCCAATTGTCTTATACATCTGTCCATGTTTATTTTATTTGTTTTAAGATTTATTGATACTTTATAGGTAGTAACTTTGTTACAACGTCGCAACGCAACTGCTTTTCAATCATATGTCTATTATTTTAATGAAGCTGAAAGTAGCTTATGTTATTTTTTAAGGTTGTTATATTTCTTCTTCTTTGGTTTAATATTTTAAAAATTACATTTTTGTCTTAAGTACTTAGGTATCTTCCGATTGTAGTGCTAAATAAATAAATCAATAAAATATTGATAAATCACTAATTTGATGATATACTAAATCTTAAGAGAAATCTGTCTATTAATATCATACAGATTCTCTTACATAAACTATAATTATTACCTACTCATAAAACTTTATCAAATTGGAAATTCTATTGTACTAGCGTTAAGCACTAGCGTAAAAGCTTACCTACCTTTAATGATTCCTAATACTTATTGATAATAATAGTGTGTGTATCCTTAATAATAGGGCTTTAAGCGCTATTTTATTCCCCAAGGTCAAAACTAGATGGATTGCTCATCAACTGTCCATATTCGCCCTTAAACATAACGGGCCCAATTAAATACCGAGTGACTTTTCCTTGGGGCTATTACGACTGGGCCACGCGTCCGAAGATATCCGACAACACCCGACCGCTTCCGAAGACGTTGCCAAAACAAACCTATCGCTGGCCAATATAGAGCTCTTTGTAGTTGATATAAGGCTTATTTCTCCGTGGGTATAGAAGACAGTAAGCCTCGGAGGTATAAGCAGATGTGCTTCTCACAGTTTTCGTAACCTTTATGGTTTTTTTTTTCTAAAGAAAGGCATGTGCTGACGCCAGGTAGAGGAAGATACAGCTGTCTTTCTTGAGTTTTGGTCAGTTCATTTCCTTTATTATATTCGTCATGGTCCGATAAAATTAAATTAGGCAGGCATCCTCATTAGTTAAAGCGAAGATACTAACACATTAGTGCTTTTAATGAATAAAGAAGGTTTCAAATGTAAAGTATTAATGATAATAGATATATGATTTTTTTTAAACGAACTTACCTCATACTTATACAAAAAAAACGAACTTACCGGAAGTGCAATTAAACGCAGCGAATAACTATTTCAAATTGAGAATATTCAATTAATAGATCCAATTGCTATAATGTAGAGTGAAATAGAATAGACTTTCCAATAGAAATGTTTAAAGTGTGTATCCATCATGAAAGTGACAAATATAAACCGTTATTTGCTCTATGTTTTAATATTAAGTTAACCGTGACAGTCGCCATTTAATACGTTTGAAATACAATCATTCGGCAATACTGTCACAAGAACATTCTAGGATCATATTTCAACATTTGTATACTACTTTTTGTGGATGAATAAAGTTGTACTTACGGTATATTCATGAACCTGAAACTTATCATACAATTCATTTTAGAAAAATAAAAAAAAATATCGAAGGTAACTACTGAGCTAATACTAAGGAATGTTGGAACAAGTATTTCACTCATGTAATAACTTATTTCTGTTAGACAAATTCATTGTATTATTATAATTATGCTAGCGACCCGCGCCGGATTCGCACGGTTTTATTATAAGTATAAACCTTCCTCTTGAATCACTCTATCTATTAAAAAAAACCGCATCAAAATCCGTTGCGTAGTTTTAAGGATACATACGAAGGGACATAGGGACAGAGAAAGCGACTTTGTTTTATACTATGTAGTGATAGTGATACAGAGATTGCGTGTGTTGTGTGCTCTACATTCCGGCGAGGACATTTTAATTTAAAATAATAACTTTTACTGTCTTTTCATCTATGTTTTTGTACTAAAACTCGAATAAAATCCAATTAATTCAAAAAATTATATTTGATTCAAGTTATCAGCATATTTTACGAATAGACAACATGTTTTTATTCTCCTGGCACGTTCCATATGTAAAGTAATAAAATGTCTAGTTTCCAAAGAAAATAATACCAATACATTTTATAATAATTTAAAATCTAGATAGGTATTGTATAACCAGAAACTATAAGCTATATTAAAACTTCAAATAATAAGTAAAGTCATAAAATTTTAAGTGGATTTTTAAAAACTCGAGCGAAAACTATGACCGGTCAACTTTTCAGCATGTTTTATGCATGGACAACACGTTTTTTAGTATCGGCACGTACCAAATTTGACATAATTAATAGTTAAATGTCCTAGGCCAAAGAACTACCACTTTATAATAATAAAGAATAAACTATACAGTGTGTTTCACAGGCAGGGGCACTAAGTAGGGTACCAGATTTATTGAAAATATGAAAATTCACTGAAAGGAAATATTTCTAATGTTTAAGCGGCAAACTAACTAGTGTAAGCGAGCCATAAAAAGTTTCGTCCCTAACCAAGTTTGTAGCAAATTGAATGGTCTATATTTGATTTAATATAACTGATTTAATTCTTATGAAAGACTCTGCCGATCGAAGTAATAAAAAAAATATAGTGTACCTACCTATATTTTTAGTATTTATCTCTACATTCGGTAGAGTCAGCTCGATTATCGGCTATGGTAAGTAATATTTCAAAAATCTGTTAATACAGTTTTACTTATTGTAATAAATAAGACAATCTTTCCTTTGAGTAAAACTTCTCAGGTATATTCTATTTTATTATATTTTCAATAATTTTGGTATTTGCCAATGTCCCATGGCTGTGGTACACCCTGTATATTGTTAAACGTATTCCTAATCAGAAACTACGAGCTACTTTATAAACACTCCATATCATAATCATAAAATGAAATAGGTGCCCTATTTTAAAAACCTGACATAAAATTATGACCGGTCCACTTTCCTGCATATTTTACGCATAGACAACATGTTTTTTTTTCATCTCGGCACGTACCAAATGTTACAAGGCGACGGCAGCTGTGCAAGCGTCAAGATCATTTCGCGAATTTTCGTTTCTTGGGAGACAGATGCGTACAATTCCGCCGTAAGTTCAAAACTGACTATGTCCTTCTGGCGAACGTGTAGATACGACTTTATTCTTCCGCGCGTGGTTTAGCTATCGACACCGGTATTTTTCTTAAAAGCTCATTGAAGAATGTACTTTATTTTAATGTGATAAAGCCTTAAATTACTGTAGTTTGTTATATGAAGCGTAAAGTAAAGTTTTACGCATGTAATGAATTTAAAGGCACGAAAACACTTTGCACACCTGACATTGTACGTACTTTATAAAGGTGGCTTTTGTGCATTGTATTAAGGAATTGCCAACATTGTGAATTCTTTCTTTTGGAGGAAGACAAGGTATAGAAACCCAAAGGTGGAAGCATAAGCATACTATTTTCAAGGTTGGATGATATAAAATATGTATCTTTTATTAAAGTAGTTATGTTAAGTGAATAAAATGTAGAGATTGCTTCTGTGGTGTTTGATGGATACTAAATGAAATGTATGTACTATTATAAGCAGTAAATAAATGAAATTGGTAAACATTAAAGCATAAAATTATAGTGTTGGTTGTATCTCTGATCGGATTGCGATCCAACCCAAATCCAGGTTCTCTAAAAGATATCGCTCTTGAGTGATAAGACCGCTAATTGTAGCTTACAATATAGATTGTTACTTAGTTTTAAGTGCGCAATAAAGTATTTTCTATCTAGGTATATAAATAAAAAATGCGAAAATAATACTTATGTAAGTACATTTAACTTAAACTTAAAAAAATATCAATTTGAAATTTAAAACTGTAGGAGAAAATATCTTCTTATAATATTTATTACATAACAGTATCAGAAAGAAATTAATATAATTAGATCACATAACTCACTAGTATATAAAAGAAAATAGAGAAAATATTAAAGAAATTGTAGCAAAATTGGCAGAATACCTCTATAATGTATCTGAAATCTCTCTCTACTATAAATTCAAAAAGTCCATTTGCTAGACTGATTTATTACAAAGAAGTTTGATTTGTAGCTATGAAATATTAATAAATTACCTGAAATTGAAGAAATTCTTGTACATGAAAATCTAATCTTAAAGCATTCCGGGCACTTTGCCTTCTGTTGACAGCTTAGATTTTAAGGAAATCAATGTAAGCGTAAATACTAGTTGTAATTTATAGTTTTGTTGTTTTTTCTCTATAAATAAAAGATATTACTTACGTCCAAATTATTTACAACAATCATCTATCTGTTAAACTTAGATATTATCTTCATGTGTCACTGCAACTGTTTCAGTAACATACATCATACAACATCCTTTAGGCTGTGTCCCCAGTAGGCAAACTGTGAGCGGCCGACTGAGTGAGCCGCAAATTTGTGGCGAACAGCTACAAACTCAGATCAGTTTGCGTGCGTATCGCAAGCACTGGAACCTGCGAGTCGGCCGCTAACTGAGACGGTCGGCGCACGTATCACAGCAAACTGCGTGCAAACTGCGTACAGTTAGCGCAAACTAGCAACCTGTGGACACTCAATTTAAAATATATGGAAGGGCGTACTGAACTGATACGCCGCAAACTCAATCGGCTGCTCACTGTTTGCCTACTGGGGACACAGCCTATCAGTCACTAGACGTAATATATTTAATTTTCTCATTCAGAGGTTTTCTTTTCAGGATAAGCTTGAGGCCGATTTCATCAAACAGAAAGAATTATTTATCAATAATATAGTGTCTTTAAAAACTAGTTAGTGTGTTAAAATCCAATTTTGTTATGCGAAATCGGCTCTAGAAGATCTGATATACGTATAAAATTACAATTTCTTTATTAACAAAGAAAATTATAATCAAAAGATACGAACAATGGATGTACATATTAAACAATTGACACAATTAAGCTAACTGCAGACGGTTGAAAACAGTCTAGAGGTAGCTCAACTTATCCATATCAATAACAGTCGTCGCGTCTCCAAGATCTGTCTGCATTACGACGCTGTATGGCAATGCTATCACTTAAAACTATTTCAAATTAATTATTTGAAAGAAAACGTGAGCAGGATGTTAAGAGCAAATTATTACAGATTTCGTTCAAAACTAAAGTAATTAACAAATTGCCGGATGTTCGACTTTTTAAAATTCAATCGTAAAATACCTAATAACTAGAATATCAAATGCTAACCGGTATGCCGGTCGGACGAACACATTAAATAATTTTATGTAGTTAATGGCTAAATTATTGTAAATGTCGATTTTTGAGAAATTAATGAATACAGAGGCGAGAGTTTTGCCTTCGATTTAGACTTCTAGACTAGTTTATTTACATTAATAATTATGGGACTTCAAAACATGGATAAATGAAATATTTCAAAGTATTTTTACCTTCATTAGAACGTGTTTTAGATAAGTTTAAAGGCTATTATCAAATGCAAATATTACTTACTTTTGAGTCCCCAGCTGATTGATTTTGACTGTAAGTATTTGAGATGTTAATGATTTTTGCTTCTTGAATTCAAATAAAAGACAATAGAATTTTTTCTTATGTTTTTGTTTTTCGGGTAGTTTCTTTAGTATTCGTTTTGTAGTTTTCTTGTCCTAATCAAAACAATCCCTTCTGAAACCTAAACCTAAAAATTATTCGTGAAATATAAAATTGAAACAATCGCAAAAATAAAATTTTTTTATTTATTTATTTAAGTACATACATATATTTATTATGTATATAATGTATTAAATGTATCAATTATCTAGTAAGTACCCATAAAACAAGCTTTGAGAAGCTTACTTTGGGGCTAGATGGTGCTGTGTGGATTGTCCAACATATTTAATTTATTTCATTATTACCTATTTTATTTTTATTTTAAAGTAGGAATATCCAAATGTCTCTTTTATGTGTCAAAATCTCAACCTCTCGCTTCAAAAACTATTTCCAACGGACGTGTAAATCTGTATGTCTAAAATTAAAGTCATTGCTCTGAAATAGTGGTTTTTCCCATGGATTCGTGAACGGAATATTAATAAGTGAAGCTATGTATCCTAGTAGGTAACTATTTACCTAATCTAGAGGCTGACTTGGAAATCGATCGAAGTTTATGGTTCGAGTAAAAGCAACTGATGTTACTTCATCACTTGTTTATGATACAAGTGATAGGTTGAATGAAAATTACAGATTAAAACTATTTGTTTGACGACCGATGTGGCGCAGTGGGCAAAGGTCCGCCTGCGACTTAGGAGGTTGCAGGTTCGATTCCTGCCTCGGAACAAATTTGTGTACGTTTCGCAGAAATTTGTTCCGTGTTTTCTATATTATGTTAAAAACATATCTATCTACTTAAGTAATTTCTTGTATTATGTACCTATATCAGTCATCTAAAACCCATAACACAAGCTCTGCTTAGCTTGGGGCTAGATGTTGCTGTGTGGACTATCCGGAATTATTTATTTATATTATTTATTATTTGTGTTGTGGTCGTGCGTGAACTTCAAAATTATAAATATAGGAGCATGTCACACAAAAAACTTTACACCGTGACAAGGCAAGGCTAAAATCGTATTACGATTGGTAGTCTTTAAAAATATATATTATGTGTATGTTAAAATGATATTATTACCGACGACCATGCGGCACGGCGGGCGAAAATCCTCCTTCGAAGGTCGCGAGTTTGATTACCGCCTCGGGACTAATATTTGTACGAACACGATCTGCAGATAGTTAAGGGTGTTCTGGTTGTTTACTATGTTTACTTAAAATATCTGTTAAGTGTAGTACTGGCGACTCGCCCCGGCTTCGAACGGTTTTATTATACGTGTAAACCTTCCTCTTGAATCACACTATCTATAAAAAAAACCGCATCAAAATCCGTTGCGTAGTTTTAAAGATTTAAGCATACATAGGGACATAGGGACAGAGAAAGCGACTTTGTTTTATACTATGTAGTGATGATAAAGTAGGTACCTAAATAAGTTTTGTAGTACTTATAATATAAGCTCTACTTAGTTCGGGGCTAGGTGATGTGGAGTGAATTGTCCAATCCAATAGTATTTATTTCGTTTTTGGAAAACTTCAAAAACGAAATAACCCTGTTTACCTTAACTCAATATATGGCAGGAATACTTATAGGTATATTGGGCATGTTATGAGAGAGAGGAAGATCATGTTACGAAAAGAGTGATTGATTTGAATGTGGAGGGATATAAGGGAAGAGGAAGACCTAAGAAAAGATGGATGGATTGTGTGAAAGAGGATATGCTTAAGAAAGGTGTGATTACGGAGATGACGAATAACAGAGAAGAATGGAAGAAGAATTCATGTTGTGCCGACCCCACTTAGCGTGGGATAAGGTCCGGAAGAAGAACTTATAGGTATATTATTGATTTTTTTTTCTAAGTGAACAGACTAAGTTAGTTGCTGACTGTACCCAGTAAATAAGTAACTAAGTAGGAGCTATACCTAGAGTTAGTAAAGTGTATGGCCTAACGAGACCGTTATTCAGACTAGACACGCCTTGACGTAATTGAGAAGGATTGTTTTTCGCCGTGCTTGGCTTTTTAACCCAAGGAACAAGCTTGAGAAACTGTACCTATTCTTTATAAATGTCACCGTTAGAATTATAAAAATCCTAGTAATTTCATAATTTACCTGAAAATAATCAAGAACCGACACCCGTTGGGGTAAATGTGTTCTTGAGTGGAGACCGCGACTCGCAAACGTAGTGTAAGACGCCCTCCGGCCAGGTGGGATGACGATCTGCGGAGGACTGCTGGCAGATGCTGGATGCGGCAAGCTGGAGATAGAGCGCTATAGCGGTCATTAGGGGTGGCCTATGTCCAGCTGTGGACCAATATAGGCTGATGATGAAGATGAATTAATTACTGAGGCAAAAAAAGTTACGCGTTTAAATACCTTGGATTGACTTTGATTTTTTTTTTCTTTAAATTATAAAGTCAGGTTGTGACAAAATACGTCTGTCAGGATAGTAAAAGCCGTAAAGTTATGTTGCGCAGCGGTTGAATGTCCGCCTGCGACGAAAGAGGTTGCGGATTCCATACCCGCCTCGGAGCCCTTCTCTAAAAAATATCTATCTATGTAGTATAATTTATCAAGTAGGTATATCAGTTATCTAGTCTAGAGGTAGTACCCATAACACAAGCTTTGTTTAGCCTGTCTTAGGTATTTATTTAGGTTTTATACATAGTAAAAGTACATAAAACTATATATAAACTATTATAACTAACAAAAGCTAAAACCTCTGACCTTAAACATAATAAAATTATGAACTTGAGTCATAGCGTCAAAATAAAAAATAAAACAGTGAACTTTGCTAACACCAATTAAACTACAGCCTTTGGTAATGTAGACAAAGTTTAACTAATGTTAGAAGGTTAAAAGGTAACTGGACTAAATATTGCTACATTTTTAATGCCTGTTTTATTTTATGACCTGCTTTGCTGGCTGATATAAAACTAAAATAGCTCTATGATGAAGTAGGGAATAATCACTACATAGTATAAAACAAAGTCGCTTTCTCTGTCCTTAAGTAGGTTTAAAACTACGCAACGGATTTTGATGCGGTTTTTTTTAATAGATAGAGTGGTTCAAAAGGAAGGTTTATATGTATAATAAAACCGTGCGAAGCCGGGGCGGGTCGCTAGTAACTGATAAAAAGATACTAATTTTATCTATATGAATGTTTGTGGAAAGCCACAAAACATTTTTTTTGTTGACTGTATCTAACAAAAGATGACTAACTCGCTGAAAACAGGATTATGTACATAATCCTGTTTTCAGCGAGTTAGTCATCTACGAAAAAAAAACTCTGGTTCGCGGGTGAAGTCGCGGGAGTATCTAGTGTGCATTATAATATAATTCTGCATCTATCAATAAAATCATAAAATTTATTAACAACGAAAATTACAAGCAAGGAATAGAAATATTACAACTAGTATTTACAATTGAAACCATTGAGCTAACTGCAGACGGTTGCAAACAGTCTAAAGGTAGCTCAATTGATCCATGTCAATACCAGTCGGAAGCGTCCCCAAGACACTGGCTGCATTACCACGCTGTATGGCAATGCTGATGCGCTGAGTCAGATACTCACCAGCTCTCGGGTCACGCGTCGCATCGACCAGACGCTCAGATTATTTTTTAAAAACCCGGAGAGCCTCGGTACCCCACGGACCTAGGGTCTCGAATCCAAGGGGAGCAAATGCGTAGGTTCTGTCGAGACCTGCATATTTGCGCCTCTTGAGATCCTCGGCCAGATCTGCCGCCGCACCAGCCCTAGTGGATGTCCTTGAAAGATGGGAAGTCGCAAGTGTGTCGACGCATGTAGCGTCCCACACAATGGGCCAAATTGTTTTTGCTTTGATTACAAATTGTCTACAAATCAATTTTATTGATTTGTAGACAATTTGTAATCTTATTTTAACCTACTACCTGCACTCCTATTCATTGCTAAAATTTGTTCACTAATCGAACTATCATCTAATACCTAGAGAATAAGTTCTTATTGGTGTCCGACTGCCTTTTGTTGACTTAGTTTTTTACTTTATGACAGAGCCCAAAAACATAACTGCTATTGGTGTTCAAAAGTTGGTGCAATTAGTACCTAACCAGACCCACGAAATACGAAGCTCCTATTGGTCTTTAAAAACAAAAGAAATCAAGCAAGCCCCGGGTGGTAACCGGTCACTTCACAGAAAAATCATCCTTGTGGTGTTTAGGCAAAGTTGCGAACAACAGTACCTATGTTCCAAAAGCAAATGATCATATTCCAAAAGCAAATCTACCTCTATTTATGACGCAGTCTGGTCTATGTGTTCTAAAATCAAAAACTTGACCGTAAAAATCATTCAGTCTTTACAAAAAGTTCTATTTCAAAGCTTCAAGCTCTTTTGACGGCGACATACCAAAAAGTTTCTCAATGACTAATCCTATACTAACTATAATGTACTCTGTCAACTTGCGCAATAGTACGTGTGAGCGACCATTGCTGTTCTAGCTCTAAAATTGAAATATTGTAGTCAACAAAAGCAGCTATGTATTGGAATAATATATTATGGATGTCAGTAAACTGGTGTTTGAAGAGTTAAGCACCTGTTTACATATGAGTGTAGGTTGAACTATAGAGAAAGAAATTCTATCTACTGCCGTAGAAATTGAATTTGAATATTTTGTTTTTTTTTACTTTCGATTGTACTTTTGTTTTTGACCAAAGTGTGTCACAGGCTAAGGAGAGGCTTATGAAGGCCTAGAAGTCTTTCGCTAGTTGTTCTAGACATAGGGTTTCCTACACAACATTGTCCAAATTGTCCATATGATACTTCTCCTTAAAGTCAGGTTATCAGGTAGCTAGTACATATTTATTTATTTATTTTAGGGGATCTTTCAGGATGTGTAAAGTTGTAAAAAAAAGCGTAGCGTTGGGCCTAATGCTAAAGCTGAGGTAGGTACGTAACATTTTTTATCACCTTTTTTTCTTATTTAATTTATATTGTACCTTCGTCATTATTCAAGATTCTTGTGTCTCTATGGGTAAAAAAATACTTTATTTCACGTAGGTTCAACAGGACAAAAAATTGAGGCGAATTAAATTTGACTTGTCTAAGTGCTTATTTTGTAAGCCTAAAGAAATAAAGATATTGATTATTGATTATTATTATTGATTATTGTTCTTTAAAAATAAATGTAAAATGTAAAGACCACTTCGTTGTCATTCGTGCTGGTGTATGTAGAGCGACCCTAACCCAAAGTTGTGAGATTTAATAGAGACATTTTGTTCGTACGTGACTTTTTGTGTGTACCCACAAACAAGAGTGTGTTTGTGTTAACTTTGCTCTCGGAGTCATTACAGTACATTACGCTTTGGCCAATCGTGGGTAAGATATACAAAGTACTTACTTACCTATTGAATTGAATGTTATTATGATTTATAGATTGTCCAATTGAACACAATTGTTTGTTTGTTTGTTTATGATAGGTGCAAAACCTACTTTGAACACGTTTGCTATGCTGGGTTGGGACCAATTATGCGTTGTTTTTTGAGTCCCACTACACATAGTGGGTTTCGTAAATTGAGTTGCTTCATACAAAAGTCCTGTATGAGTATTGTATAAAATATTGCTTCTAAAAACTCACAAATTACGCTCGTTTAGCCCCAGACATATAAGCTCTTTTATTTATATTTTCAAAAACTAAGGTCTTTTTTAATTTTCTAAAAAAACCCACTTGGATGCTCTTTCCTTAATTAAGCTTTTTCACCGTAATTGAGTGGAAGTGATTTGTAAAACTTACTTCACAGTAAAAGTTTCTGGTACTTATCTGAGCCCTGAGTCTGATTCACGGTAATATCTATGTATATTCTATTGGATTTGGCACAGCACCTTTAAAACGCGATCAGGGATAGATACACAAATTCCATATAAAAATGAGACAAACTATTACGGCTTGATACCAATCAACCGTACTACAAACCGAATATTATAAATGCAAATGTTTGGATGAATGGATGTTTGTTACTTCTTCACTCCCAAACTACTGAATGGATCGGGTTGAAATCATTTGAATAAATGTCATTCTAGGCCTGGAATGGAACATGGGCTACTTTTCATCAATTTATACGCGAGTGATCCCGGGGCAAACACATATACCTAAGTTCATGAAAATGTACTTATGGTAGTTTTCATACTCAGTTTTCATATTAGTCTAAGAAAGTGATAAGTCAAAATATGTGAAGCATTTTTTGTACTGGCAACCTTGTATACTTCCTTGATCGATAGATTATCTTTAAGCATTGTTTAATAACCACAAAAAGTTAAAGGAGGCTGTAACAATGTATTTTGTTGATTGCCTCATCAAGCGCTGATTTTATACGTGTGAAAATGCTGTAAAGGTTACCACAAAAGATATGAATCCAAAGCTATAAAAGCCTTTTTCTTTTCAGAATATTTCTTTTATAATTTTATGATACAGAACGATTTAGAAAATTCAAAAACCGTAGGTTTGTGTCAAATCTTGTGTGTGTTTTATGAGTTCTTCTTTCAAATCTGTAAAAAAATTACAAACACTTACTTCTAAATTCAAATCGAAGATGAATGAAAAAGAGAAGCAGCCAGTAACTCAAAAAAAGTCCAATTTCCAAACGGGTTTTCAAAAACTGGCTACGAATGTTAGTAAAAGGCTGCGAAATTGGACTATTGCAGTCTGTTCCGTCCGACAGCGATTATACCTCGCATATCCACTACGTTCCCACGGCAAGCTCAAACTGGTTATTATTAAAACCTACTGCAACATCCAAGTTAAATAAAACCTTAAGTTTTCCAACCTACGGTTTGTAATAACTTGAAGATACCAAGATCATCAGGTGAGACATCACACAAAACGGACTCAAATGCACCGAGCATTGAATTCAAATTTGGAATCGCTACTAGACGCCACAATTTGAAATTCGTATTTGGAATCTTCTGTGAAGGATTTTAGGTCCTTTCTCTCTTGTTTTGTGATAAGTAGCGGTAAAAAGGTTTTCATTGACGTAAGTGGGAAATAATAATAATTGTGTCTGTTTTATGTTGTAGACATCGATTGTTTTACAATATACCAATAAAGACGAAAGACTTTTTTATTTTTGTGAAATCTAGATTTTTTACTTTCATTAAAGAATCATCAGAGTAAATCATTTTGCAAAAACCTCTAAGGTGAGTGCAATATTCTTACACGGGTCAAAGCCTTTGTTCATGTGTTTTGTATAAACTATAAAGTACCTTATGTGCTTAAAGTGAGGCATACAGCTTTAGAATTTATTAAGAAAAATGACTCATCGTTTCTGGTGTTTTTAAGGTGTTATTTTGTTCCACTGAATGTTAGTGTTTTGTTACTCTTATGTAGAGCTGTTTTATGTTTTGTTATCATTTTGTTAATGGTTATAGAGCAGCATGGAAGCATTTTATTTCAATCTTCCTTATTATAAATTAAATGGCCTTCGATAAGATCACAAACAGAAAGCAAAATTAGCATAGCTTAACTACTTTACTTTTAGCTTTTAATAAGTAAATAGCATACTGCTACTCCAACTAAGCTATCACTATCACTGTAGGGCTTATGTAGTATTTAATCAATTTTATTATCCAGGGTTCTGGTGACGTTAAATATCATCTGGGAACATACATCGAGCGTCTTATTTTAGGTAAGTAGGTAACTAATTAATCATACTTAAGTAGCCTTTCCTGTTTATATTGTATGTTTTTATTGTAAAGTAGATTTAGTTAACTAATCTTTATTTATATGTATTTGTAGTGTATCGTGAATGTGTGGTGTATAAATAGGTAACTAGCGACCCGCCCCGGGTTCGCACGGTTTTATTATACTTACTACGTATAAACTTTCCTTTTGAATGACTCTATCTATTAAAAAAACCGCATCAAAATCCGTTGCGCAGTTTTAAAAATTTAAGCATACATAGGGACATAGGGACAGAGAAAGCGACTTTGTTTTATACTATGTAGTGATAATATTATACCCTTTTATCTATCTACCGATATTTTATCTTTATATAAAAAAGAACAAGCGATTTTTTGGAGCTCAAACCATCCAGAATCTATCATCATCATCAGCCTATATTAGTCCACTGCTGGACATAGGCCTCCCCTAATGAGCCAGAAATCTAGAAAGCTGAAATTTGGAGGTAAGGTACCTTTTACTACACTTTAACCAGTTGACAACAATTTTCTAGAAACTTAGACAAAAAGGCCTATTTAAGAGCAGGACAAATCATAATAGGTTTTGTATATTTTCGCAGCTATTGAAAGCTTGTTTTCTTGTCTCTGTTGCCAGCATTTTCAAACGATTACAAAAAAGGAGTTCTTAATTCGTTTTTTTTTTTTTTTATTGTACTTACATCAGAACTTTTTTCTAATAGAATTCTGATTGTTCTTTTTTATTTGAAAGCTGGTTCCTCTTATATGGACCCATATAAATTCGATCAAGGTCTGTCCAGTACTTACCTAGCTTTTGAGTAATAACGCGTATTTATTGTCTTCGACTGCACTGATAATGTTCTAATTTCTGCTTTGGAGAATTTGAAATCAGTTCTTAGTTTTTAAAACACGCTAAATGATTGATAGGTATCTAATTTTCCCGATGAAACAACAGGACAAATCATATTGTTGTAACTAGGTCTTAACTTAGGTTACCTATATCTTACAAATTACCTAATAGGCGTTTAGAGTCTGTCATAACTGGCAACCCACGCATGCCTCGAGCTATCGAGTCAAGCCCCCAACTCGCAGCTGCGATTTAAAATCGCGTCTTGCGTCGCGCGATTCCTTATGCACAGGCTGCGTCTTGTAAGCGCGATTTTTATACGCTGCGTGCTGCCAAATCGCAAAACAAGACGCATCTATGTGAAAGATGCACTTTCTGTGCCCACCCCGGAATGTTGGATTGTTGTTGGGTTACCTTAATGCTTAAAACATCACGTAAATATAATTGAAATCAATAAATAGGTACAGCCGAATTTTAAAAATCTTTATCTTTTCTAAATTTTAGGAGTAGCTTAATTTCGAGTTAGATAAATAAACTACCAGCATTCCGAAAATGGATGATCTTATTTATCTTATTTTTGTAGTAGAGATCGAGAACCCCGGGAAAATAAAAGTGAGGGGGGGGGGTGTTTATGCACTGACAACCCCAGGGTGAAAAGCACTTGCGTGTACCTATAGTGGGATGGCGGGTGATTCGTGTTAAAATTTAGGCTTTTTAGCTTCAGTGTTTTGGTAAATAAACTAACTACATTCCGAAACGCCAATGAACATGCATGCATTAGTACAAAATCTTCAGTGAAGAATAAATAACGCAAAATCGCAGGACACGGAAACGTGGACAACTTGACGTCGATAAAATCGCCGCAGTATGTACCTAGATTTTAGTTTAAAATGCAAACAAATATCGCAACAAATATTGCGATGCAAGACGCGCGGCAAATCGCGGCGTGTATCAAATGCTTTATGCCTAAATTGCATCTATTTCTATTAATATGCGACTTATGGCATCACTGCCTCTCCCTTTCATCTAAGTTATCGAAAGCATTATGTTTATGCTGTATTTAGGTAATAAAAGGTTCCGTACCCAAAGGGGAAAACGAGACCTCATTACTAAGACTAGTCTGTCTGTCTGTCCGTCACCAGGCTGTATCTTATGAACTGTGATAGATAGATAGGTGAAATTGTCACAGATGATGTGTTTCTGTTACCGCTGTAACAATAAATACTAAAAACAGAAGACAATAATGATTATTAACTAGCGACCCGCCTCGGCTTCGCACGGTTATTATACGTATAAACCTTCCTCTTGAATCACTCTATCTATTAAAAAAACCGTATCAAAATCCGTTGCGTAGTTTTAAAGATTTACTGATCAGTTCTCGATCAAATTTATATGAGCCCATTTGAGAATTACCCCCTTTCAAGAGAATCATAAAAATCGGTCCACCCCGATAAAAGTTCCGGTGTTACGCACATAAAAATAGTTGAATTGAGAATATCTCCCATTTTTTCACATCGGTTGATGAAAACGAGAAACTGCATAGGGACCTATGCAGTTTTGTTTTCTTATAAATTGAGCTTAATTTATTAATAACTTTTATATCGTAGACGCGAACCTTTTTGGCGCAGGTTGTGGGTTCGATTCCCGCCTCAGAACACTAATTTCCATAATATGTTCGTAATGAAACTTCAATTTCAAAAAACCTAGCTTAGCTATTGCTTAAAGTATACCTAAGCACAAAAAAAAAGTATACATACACAAGTGGCTTTTTAGCATGCAGGTAAGGTAAAGGTACCAGCAATTATCTGCCGCGAGCCTCGACTAGGTTTTCACGTAGAGACGATGAGAGTTGAGGATGAATGACATCCCTATTCAAGTCACGTATCCGTATGAATGCGGAATGAACAGTACAACTAAGCTCTCATCCAACTATGCTATATTTTATGCTAGCTATGGCTGGTGGTAGACCATAACTCGGCAAACTTAGTGTAGGACGCCCTCCGGCCAGGTGGGATGACTATCTGCGAAAGACTTGGTGGCAGATGCTGGATGCGGCAAGCTGAAGACAGGGTGCTATGGCTCTCATTAGTGGATGCCTATGTCCAGCAGTGGACTTAAATATGTCGACCATGATGATGATGATGGCTGGTGCGGTGGTAGATTTGGCTGATACCTAGATCCGTGGGGTACCGAGGCTCTCCGGGATTATAATAAAACATCTGAGCTCCTGGTTGATGCGACGCGTGACCCGAGAGCTGGTGAGTATCTGGCGCAGCGCATCAGCATTGCCATACAGCGTGGTAATGCAGCCAGTGTCTTGGGGACGCACAGACTGGTATTGATATGGATCAGTTGAGCTATCTTTAGACTGCTTGCAACCGTCTGCAGTTAGCTCAATTGTTTCAACTGTAAATAGGTATGCTGATGATGATGATGATCTATAAAAAATACTATGACATAAATGACTAAACCTATGACTAGGTTCGCAAAGATTTATAGATTCGGTTTAATGGTTTCATTGCTTGCTATAGATAATGCAATAATTTCATACATTGAAATTAGCATGGAATCAAATTCCTAACGCTTCGATTGATGATAAAGGCTATTCCAGAATAAAATAATGGCTTTTAAAATCAAAAGCATGACGAGCAATGGGAAACAATCGGTTCTAATTCCATCCATTTTTTTAGGAATGCGTTATAAATTAACTATTAGAAATTATATGAGTCGTTGAATAATTTCTGGGGATAGGTGTCGATATTGTGTTCCAATTAGATATAGACGGTCGTAATGATTTGATACGAGGGATAAACCTCAAATATTTTTATGATGTTAATTGGTCTAGCAAAGTTTTATAGTCTATGGTCATGTCATGGCGGGCTCTCGATATCGGGACCGAGAGGGCCTTGACTTTGAGACTCATTTTGAAATGGTACAATAAATACTATGTTGTGTTGAACTGGATGAAATGTTCATTCAACATGGCAATGCTGCACATTTCAGCATTCTGGGCACTCTGCCGTCTGGTGACATTTGATGCAAGTGTAAATTTGTGATGTTTAATGTAAGTGTAAATACTATATAGTTATATTATATAGTTGTTTAAACAATAAAAAAATTCAATTAATAAAATACATTATTTCGTCGTGTCGATTTTTAATGAAATATGGAGCTAGGTGATAATAATGAATATATTAAAATTTTAGAAATGACCCTCTCATTTCTATTTTTATAATCAATTCCAACTACAAATATTAATAATTAAATAATATATTAAAGTTTTATTTTGTAGCTAATTGAACACGTCTAACAAGAGTAAGTTGCATTATTAATATTCTTTATGGATCAGTTGAACTAGGTACCTCAAGACTTTGCAACCGTCTGCAGTTAGCAATTGTAAACAAATCAAAATCAAAGTGCTTTATTTCCTTTAGACTTACAGGACTCTACATCTCATATTATGGACACGTCATAAAATACAAGTTATAAAAAAAAAGAAATAAAGCTCACTTTGATTTTTGTTCACTTCAACCTTTTTATGGTAAAGAATATACTTTTTCATTTGTTGCTATTCTATTCTTGATTGTAAATTTCTTTGTTAATTTTATTTTAGGATTGGTTGGGCCGTCAGTTTCTCTTTGCTCATCTGCGAATAATTATGCAATTCCTGGGGCTTCCCTTTTGAAAATAATGAGTTTCCATTTTGCTGCTCATAACTTTTCTAAAAGATAAGAAGTGTAAAGTTGTGATTTTCTTAATTAAAATGGTTTTATTTAGTAGTTAAGTAGGTAGGTACCCTATTCTTGATACAACAGTTTACCTGGAAGGTCACTTGATGCCCATCGTCCAAGCAATTTGCGACTAATGAGAGCGATGTCTGGTCTAATCTTATGCTTAGTTTAAACTCAGTTTAAATGCAAATTGTTATATCAAGGCAGCGGCTCTCAAGTTAAGCGCCTTTGATGTGATATGCGTTGGTTATCAATCCTTCCTAGATAACTAAAAAATCTATAATCTAAAACATTTAAAAATTTTAGTTCTTTTATGGTTTAGAGATTTTATGTTGGTTATTTTACAATATTGTAAAATACGGAATTTTTTTTTTTTTTTTTTTTTTTGTTATCCTGTACTGTCCCACTGCTCAGCAAAGGCCTCCCTTCCTTCCTTCCACACTTCTCTGTTTTGTGCCACTGTGGTCCATTGTTTTGAGTGTGCGTCTAATTCGTCTTTCCATCGACGCTTTGGTCTACCGCGAGGTCGTTTCTTGTCTTTGGGAATCCAATCTGTGATGGATTTCGCCCACGACTCATCCGACATGCGGCAGACGTGACCCGCCCAGTCCCATTTCAGTTTGCCCGCTTGTTGGCCAACATCTGCAATTTGTGTTTTGGAGCGCAAGTCACTATTTCTAATTCGGTCTGATAGTTTGACTCCTAGGATACTGCGCTCCATTCCTCGCTGGCAGACCCCAAGTTTGGACTTTTGCAGAGCCGTCAGTGACCAAGTTTGGGCCCCGTAGGTGAGGATGGGTAAAATGCACATGTCCATGAGTTTTCTTTTGAGCGTAAGTGGTAGATCGCCTTTCATCAAGTGCTTCATAGACCAATAGCTCTTCCATGCGTTCTCAGTGCGTCTTGTGATTTCAGCATCTTGCCTGTTCTGGAAGGATACTAGTTGGCCTAAATATAAGTACTCATGGACATATTCAATCTCCCCATCCCCTATCCGTACCCTGTGTTGTGTGGTGTTAGTCATGACTTTAGTCTTCGACATGTTCATGGAAAGTCCAACCTTGAGGCTTGCGGTGTTAAGTTGGTCTAACATTGTGCAGAGTTCGCTAGCCGACGAAGAGAAAAGAACAATGTCATCGGCGAAACGTAGATTAGTTAATCTTTTTCCGCCGATAACAATGCCCTTTCCCATCCAGCTGGGTGATAAGATTTTAAACACCTCTTCCAAAGTGGCATTAAATAGTTTTGGGGACAGTGGGTCACCCTGTTTTACTCCTCGCTGTATTTTGAAAGAAGGACCCGTGGATTCCAATTTTATGGCTGCTGTACTATTGTGGTAAATTTTTTCTAAAAGTTGTATGTAGGTAGTAGGAATGTCTTGATTTTTGAGGGCTTCAAAGATGGCTGAATGCTCAAGACTGTCAAAGGCTTTAGTGTAGTCGACAAAGGCTAGGTAAATCGGTAGATGAAATTCCGAATATTTCTCAATAACTTGATTAAGAGACTGGAGATGGTCCGTAGTGGAGAGGCCACGGCGAAAGCCTGCCTGCTCTGGTGGTTGATGTTGGTCCAGTAGGCCTGATATTCGGCTCTCTATTACCTTAATAAAGGTTTTATAAATGTGGGAAATCAAGCTTATTGGTCGATAATTACCTATCTCTGCTTTATCACCTTTTTTATGGAGCAATATTATGTTGGAGTGGCAGAAGTGAGAAGGTATGCTTCCAGTGTGCAAGATTGAATTGAACAAGTTTGTTAGATGTGGGATAAGTACACGTTCACCAACTTTTAAGGCCTCACTAGTGACGCCATCATCTCCAGGACTTTTTCCATATTTAAGGCTGACAATCGCACGATGTACTTCAAGTCCTGTGATAGGTGGTATATTGGTAGGGCAGGTATAGTTGATATTTGTGTTTGTATAACTTACATCAGAAACTGGGTCGTCATTGTAAGAGTAAAGATTTTTGTAAAAATTTGTGCACTCATCTAAAATTTTTCTAAAATACGGAATACCTATTGCATTTATTTCATTCTTTTTTTGTACGTGTGAACGAGGTAAACGTTAAATAAAGCAAATATTCTAGTAGCCTACGACAATGAAACTATTCCACCACTGTCAAACTACGAAAATAAGTTTCTAGATATCAGGTAGAGGCGCTACAAGGCTACTGGTATGCAAAGAAACGAAATCTGTTTTATATCGTCGTCGGTACTATAAGGACTCTGTGTTGTAGTTCTATGCACAAAACTACTTAGGTACTTTTGTCACATTGCGTATGTAAGGTACCTATCTAATTCGATAGCTAATAATCTCAGATAAATAAAAGCTACTAAGTTCCTATTCCTATTTAGAAAGTTGAGAACCATAGATAAATCGCAGATTATTATTGATTTATTTATTATTTATTGTTTCTTCCAAGTTTTTGAAATGGTTCTAAGTTTGAGAACCGTAAGTTTTCCACACAATAAACTTTTCACAGCCTTAAGTCCTATTATTGTATGCACTTAGCCTTGGGCTTAATGCGGCGATTTATTACGACAATAATATTGTGGAATAGATGAACAGTGATTATAATAAAATATTAATTTTTATAAAATAAATGTCATGTACTTATAGGCTTGGTGTTTGACCCTTATATTGACCAAGCACATAAAAAAATACAGTCTAATTGAGAATCTCCTCCTTTTTGGAAACCAGTAGAAGCTAAAGCTAGGTTCATATTGCTGTATCGGGGTGTGTTGTGGCGCGACAGGACGCTATCGGTCTCATAGATTTAGTACGACTAGATTCACATTAGTAGCTTGTGTTGAGGTGTGGCGCGATGTGTCGCTAATGTGAATCTAGTCATACTAAATCTATGAGACCGATAGCGTTCTGTCGCGCCACAACACACCCCGACACAGCAATTTGAACCTAGCTTAATACTTACCTACTATTTAACTCATTTTTATAAGTTTAACCCTTTTGTTATGCTGGACAATACACTGAAAAAAAAAAGTGATTGTGGCAAACAAGATCTTGTTAAAGGTAAACATGTAACTTGTTTGCACCAGAGCCTATCAAGCACAATGATTGCAGCAACAAACCTTATTTGATAACGGGAACTTTATTGCATCAATCACAAAACTTGTTTGTGCCCATCAAGTCTCAACTTAGTTGCTCCAAACAAGATGGTGCATTTCATAAATACGCACACATGCACAATAATTTGATTACCATAAACAAGATTATGTGATGAATTTTATAAAGTTCCTTGTTTGGGTTAAACAAGTAGCTTGTTTGCCCTAATAAAGTTTACCTAGTAACTTTAATCAAGTAGCTTGTTTGCCCTAATAAAGTTTACCTAGGAACTTTAATCAAGTAGCTTGTTTGCCCTAATAAAGTTTACCTAGTAACTTTAATCAAGTAGCTTGTTTGCCCTAATAAAGTTTACTTAGTAACTTTAATCAAGTAGCTTGTTTACCCTAATAAAGTATACATAGTAACTTTAATCAAGTAGCTTGTTTGCCCTAATAAAGTTTACCTAGTAACTTTAATCAAGTAGCTTGTTTGCCCTAATAAAGTATACTTAGTAACTTTAATCAAGTAGCTTGTTTGCCCTAATAAAGTATACCTAGTAACTTTAATCAAGTAGCTTGTTTGCCCTAATAAAGTTTACTTAGTAACTTTAATCAAGTAGCTTGTTTACCCTAATAAAGTATACATAGTAACTTTAATCAAGTAGCTTGTTTGCCCATTTATTTTGTCATTAATGGAAATATTCTCAAATCACATAGGCTTTCTCCATTATTTGGTATTGTTCACAACAAAGGCATGACAATACGAGCCCAGTAGACCAGTCACTAGGCTCGAATATACTTGCCTTTCGGGTAAAAAATACCGGATGTGGAGTTAGCCTATGTGATTTGAGAATATTTTCATGACAAAATAAATGGGCAAACAAGCTACTTGATTAAAGTTACTATGTATACTTTATTAGGCAAACAAGCTACTTGATTAAAGTTACTAAGTATATTAGGGCAAACAAGCTACTTGATTAAAGTTACTAGGTATACTAACTATTCCATTAGGTAATGACAATATTGTTCACAAAAACAAGGGACATCTCAAAATTAAAAAAAATATACAGCATACGATCACGTTTTATTTTTCCAATCATTATTGCATGAATTTCCGTATAACTCCTTATATGGGTTATGAACGCGTCGCATGGCTCCACTTTTGTTGGCTTCCAGCTAGCTTCTTTTTATCAGTTTGACTCACAATTGACCGAAGAAGGAGCGGTATAGCCATAAAGGCTACGATATTTGTGACTTCTTCATTGGGAGCTGAAAAAGAAAAAAAAAAATCTTACAAACCATAGGTACTAACTGTTTGACAGAGCCTCCTTCAAAACTGGAGGGTTTTAAGGGGTGAAAAATTAACAAACATCCATACATCTAACTTTCGCATTTATAATCTTAGTGAGATGAGACTGAATGAAACATAATAATATACTATTATTAAACAAGTTAAGCCAAATAAAATCTTTCTAAAAAAATATAAACACGGGTGATAAGTTAACATACTATTCCATGGCAATATTAATTTTATTGGGGATAAAAAGTAGTCCAGGTCATAGACTATGTATATTCCAAGTTTCAGCCGAATCCGTTCAGCCGTTTTAGCGTATAGAAGTAACAAACACACTGACAAACTTTCGTTCTTTCATTGATTCATAATATTAGTATGATGATTATTATTTACTTACAATCAGCAAGCTCAACTATGTCCTTGACAAATTGATTTTTGAAGATTTGTCTGTGGGAAGTTTCGATACAACTTTTCTGTGTGTTCTGGATAGGCTGCTTTAAAATCTAACTCCAACTGCAAAGAAAAAGTACAACACTATCAGCATTAGGTTTAAATATTAGAAATAGTTTGCTCTCTCTTACCATTACAGATCCATGTGACAGGTAGATGACATATACAGAGAGCTTCATAACATGGATTATAACCCGTAAAACAGTGATTCTAGATAATATTAAGCTAAGTTGTTTTTGAAAAAAATTAAAAAACCTAAGTCTATGGGTAAGATTATATTTTTTGAAATCAGGGCCAACTTGCCAAGCCAAACAACAAGATGTTTTCACTAAACTAAAAACCAATAGGTAAGGCAGCACTTTCAAATTAACAAACATGTCAATGGAATTCTTTTGAACTTTTTATTGTTTGCAATTAATCCGAGATTTATTGGAAAATTATTTGTGATCAGATGCAACCACCAACGAATCATATGATTTATTGGGAATACCATAGTTTGCATTCCTCCGGTGATAGAAACAAATCTAAATAAATTAGCCAGGTGACTTACTGACTGAGCTGGTGCACTTTCTGACTGAGCTGCTGCACTGTCTGGCTGTGATTGCACTGGTAGGTACTAGGTTGTATATTCTTCCTTCCTCATTAACATCACAACTTCTTCCATCCTGTTCATCAAAAACCTCCAACGCTGTGGCTGAGAGATCAATGTTCTGAAAGAACAGACAAAACCAGACTGGGGAATTGTTCATGGTTATACATTTTTGCACATATTAGAAACACAACAAGCAAATTTTAACACAGAAACTAAGGTAAATCAATATCATTCTCACTCTAAAACCTTGGTAGGTACTTATTACCTAATAATAAAATCATATTAACAATGCTGGACAATTCACACAACATCATCTAGCCCCAAGCTTAGCAGAGCTCTTGTTTTGGTTACTAAATGACTGATATATTTAATATAATAGAATACATTTTTTATTATACACGGATAACATTCAGAATACCCTGATCATATATCTGCAGATAATACAAACTAAACTAACTAACTAAAAATATTGGTCCCGAGGCGGGAATTTAACCCGCGGACTTCCAGCGTGTCGCAGGTGGACCTTCGCCAGCTGAGCCTCCTAGGTCGTCAACTTAGATCAATCAATTCAAACTTTATCTACTCAAAACTTACACCTTAACCAAAGATTTAACCTATACGTACTTAATAAAAGATAGTGATGGAACTTACCAACAAACTACTTGTTTCCAATTCTGTTGGCTGTTTCTCCATTATCTCCTCCAACAACAGAGAAAAAGAATCCTAAGCCCAACTTTGGGAGTAAGTTCCTTAATTATGGACCTATGTAGTCTGAAATAAATAAATTTATTATTATTATTTAATATCTTCGAGTGTAAGGGAGGCTAATGCCTCTAACAAAATAGCGTTATCTGGAAGCGTAAAATTATTATTATAAACTACTAAGTACATAAGCTAGGCACCTACTTTTAGAAAGTTATTAGGTTATGAAAAAGTTGGACAATTTTAGGTGGCCATTCCGTATTTTGGAGAACATAATTCTGGGCTCTAGTTCATCTTATTCTCGAGTCTTGATCTATCTAGGTAACTATAACTATTTGAATTTGCCGTGTCATGTTACGTGATGTGTGAGCCGGCGCCGCCGGCTCGGCATGGCGGAGACGCCATCCCGCGCCGCCGGCGGCGTTGTCACAGGGAAACATCAAAAAGATTGAGCAATCATTTCAACATTGTAATTTGGTATTTTAAAACTACCAGTAAATGTCCCGATTAGCTCGCAGAGACGCGGTTAGAAACTCAGCTACTTCGTCCATTGTTAGAATAATAAGCGTGAGCGTGTAACCAAATCAAACATGCATCCACTGTAAACCGAACAAATACCAAGTAATCCAACCATTCCACAAAGTTTAAACAACTTACATGACTTCTTCTAATAAAATGTAGGTTATTAGTTACCTTTTGTTTTGTCCGCCTCAAAAATGTTTCATATTCCAGCACAATAGAACACTGAACACTCGCCATCGACGCCAAAACCCAAAAGAAAACAGATTCGGCCATGTTGCCAGTAGTGACTGCAGATTAGGGATGCCACCATGCCACATACAATCAGAGATTCGAAATTTCGCTTCGGAATCGAAAAACGAACGAAATTCGCGACGAATGAACGCAAATGAAGAATAAGTTAAAAAAATATATTTACTTACCTATATATATGGCACAAAAAATAACTTTAATAATTAGAACTTTTATACTTATATTAAAATAAATAGAAAAATGGAACGTAAAATTGAATTTTATTAATTACGTTGGAAATTTCTTTTATCTCGCCATTTTAAATTGGCTTAGTATCCAATTTTTTTTTACTTTAAATTTTGTTTTTTTGTTGCTGTTTTTCCGAAAATATGCTTTTACGAAATTGAGTTGCCGACACTAGCTTGTAGCTCTCTCAACCGCAATGCATTTGATAGCTGCTATAAAGTTATTTGATTGATGTTATAAAGTAGTGTGATAAATGTAATCAAGTTATGTGTTAAAAGTACCTATATATACTAATAGTAAGTAGGTATACGTAGGTACTCTGTGAACCGCAATGCATTTGATAGCTGCCATCAAGTTGTGTGATAATTTTGAACAAGCTTGGTTATTAAAACAATCAAGTAAAATGATTGACTCTAACAAGTTGTTTAAACTTAGTAAGCCTAATCAAGTTTGCATAATCTTTATTGCAGTAACAAGGAATGTTTGATTGAAGTGAACAACTATGTTGTTTGTTTTAAACATTTTTCAAGATTGTTTGCTGTAACAATATGCCCTTGATATGGTTAACTAAGAAACTTGTTTGAGAGGTTAATCATTTAAATTTGATTGGTGTAAACATGTGCTACTTGGTGAAAACAATTATGTTGTGATTACTGTGATCAAGAATTCGCCAATCAAGTTAAAAAGCCACTTGATTGGAGCCTATTTTTTTCAGTGTAGAAAGCATCATCTAATCTAGCTGAGATAAGCAGAGCTTGTCTTATGGGTACTAGATGACTGATATACTTAATACAATACATTACATAGATATTTTTATGATACATAGTAAACACATCGTACAAACATTTGTCCCAAGGCGGAAATCGAACCCGCAACCTCCTGCGTCGCAGGCGGACCTTCGCCCACCGCGCCCTATTAGTCGTCTTTTCTTTCAAACTTTAGTTTATTTACTTCTAAAACGACTGCCATAAAAGGAGGGTTATGATAATTGTGTTTCACAATTAAAACACTCATAATTACTTAGAAGATTACCATCGCTAGAAAAATGGCTTTGTTTTAATAGAATGCCATTGTTTTTCCAATAGGAAAAATATTTAACCTATTCTTCTGTATAATTAATTATTTACCAATTAACACCTTATTAAGCCATATCAACACGTTGTGATAACTTCTTAAAATAACATGTGAACGTGATAAAAAAAAACCGGTCAAGTTCGAGTCGGACTTGCGGACGAAGGGTTCTGTATCTATAAAAACGGCAAAAAACATCATGTCTGTTGTGTTGGAGTCCCTTTTAATATTTATTAGGTATTTTCTAAATGAAATCCAAATTTTGACACATAAGATTACTTCGATACAGGCTTAGCCTAGTGAATAAATCAACAGACAAACATAATACTAGGTATATAACGCCGTCTGCAAGGCATAAAATGGTTACTCTTCTCATGAACTAGGTGCTTTATTTTTCTTATGTATTAATTATAACTCTCCCTATTATAAGTACGGTAACTTTAGTAGTAAGTACATCTCTGTTTTTATCCATATAAGTTACCTAAGAATGCGCAACCTATGTAATTATTTACTTTGTCTGTAGTAAATACATTTTTATTTATTTTATTTTGTTTTATTCTGTTTTTAGTAGGTATTTGTTTTTATAGCGGAAACGTACATCATCTGTGAAAATTCCAACTGTATAACTATCACGGTTCATGAGATACAGTTTGGTGACAGACGTACAGACAGACTAGAATAGGATCCCGTTTTACCCTTTGGGTACGAAACCCTAAAAAAAGATTCCGACAAATTGAGAAACACTCCTCCTTTTTTAAGGTCGGTTAATGATCTCAGCTCTCATAGTTATTGTTGACTGTAGACAAAAATGATATCATGGGGCCTAGATAACGATATTTGATTAACGATGATTAACAATGTTAATAGAAAAGTGAAAAACTGTACGGAATTGACTTATTCCCTAAATAATAGACATGCCAAAAATTTTCTATCATACGCAGGCGAAATCGCGGGCATATCTACTTAGTTTATATAATTTCGTCTATCAAGGACCGATATAAAAATAATCGCTCCGGCACGTGCGAGCTATTTTATTATGTATCTACTTAATTTACATATGTTAAAGGTCATAAACATTTGAATTGCAAAATTTAAGGATTAAAAGATAAAGAAATGAAATCGAAATTACTATGACCCATCTGGTCCGCGACTAATATTAAACAATCAAAATCAATTAAAATATCTTTATTAACAACGAAAATTACAAGCAAAGGAATAGAAAAATTACAACTAGTATTTACAATTGAAACCATTGAGCTAACTGCAGACGGTTGCAAACAGTCTAAAGGTATTAAAATTAGCTATGTCTAGATTGTTTGCAACAGACTGCAGTTAGCTCAACTGTTAAAATTGCGAATACCTACTTGTTTTGTAACTTGAACGACTTCATAGAGGAAAATTCCAATCAAAGAATAAAAACAAATTAAAATTAGTATTTACCATTGAAACAATTGAGCTAACTGTAGAGTGTTTTGACTGTGTTTTGTTGCATAGTCTATAGGTAGCTCAACTGATCCATATCAATACAGTCGTCGCGTCCCAAAGACACTGGTTGCATAACCACGCTGTATGGCAATGCTGATGCGCTGAGCCAGACTCACCAGCTCTCGGGTCACGCGTCGCATCGACCAGACGCTCAGATATTTTTTTAAGGCCCGGAGAGCCTCGGTACCCCACGAACCTAGGGTCTCGACTCCAAGGGGAGAAAATGCGTAGGTTCTGTCGAGACTATTTGCGCCTCTTGAGATCCTCAGCCAGATCTGCCGCCACACCAGCCCTCGTGGATGTCCTTGGAAGAAAGGAAGGTACACAAGTGTCGACGTATGTAGCGTCCGACATTGTGTGGGAGCCTCCTCAACTCCCATGGGATTAGTGTCATACCGTCGGGTCTCTTGCCATCGTCACAGACCATTCGGTTCGAGAATAGCTAGCAAAGACAAATATCTACCAGATGATGTCGTTATTTGTTTAAATTATTTATTGTGATGTTCTTTGTTTAGTAAAGATTTATTTTCAATAAAAACAGTAATGACTGGTTCTGTAGAGATCATATTTTATAAATAATGCTGGACAATCCACACAGCATCCAAGTTATTGTGTTATGGGTACTAGATGACTGATATACTTAATACAATACATGACAAAGATAGATATTTTTTATCAAACATAGAAAACACCCAGAACCCCTAACAAATATTCGCAGAACGTACAAACGTCTGTCCCAATACGGGAATCGAACCCACAGCCTTCTGTGTCTTCGCCCGCCGCGCTACATTGGTTGTCAAAATAACTGGTAGAGTACGCAAAAAATTGTGCACAAGTTCACTCGCACTTAGCCAATTTAAAATTAAACTAGCGACCCGCCCCGGCTTCTCACGGTTTTATTATACGTATAAACCTTCCTCTTGAATCATTCTATCTATTAAAAAAACCGCATCAAATTCCGTTGCTTAGTTTTAAAGATTTAAGTGTACAAAGGGACATAGGGATATAGGGACATAGGGACAGAGAAAGGGACTTTGTTTTATACTATGTAGTGATGATAGTGACGAAACCGCGTGTAAAATGACCACCCAGCTCAAAAATAATTCCTTCTTCATATTTTTCGGTTGATTTCGGTTGAAAAAGCTCATTTGTGTATGATGTCTTGATCAAGAAGAATGAAGACGTAGCCACGCCTCACGTCTTGATTAGGTTGTCGCTTACTGAAGTAATTATGAAAACCTGATGTAGGGTGCAAGGTGGGCAAAGTGGGCAGTGCACAGGACTGTTGATTAATAATGAATCAAAAATATAGATAGATAAAATCATTTTTTATTTAAAGGGACACTGCATTTGATGTTCATTACAGCAATGGCGGAATTAACTACCTTATTCATTTGTAGTGTAGGTACTTACATTGGACGATATTTTTTTTGATTGAATCGTTTGATAATTTGATTTCGAAGATTTTTATAAATTCTCGTGACAAACGTATCTGTGAAATGTGATCATAAATCCTAAAAAGCAACAAATTGCTTTTGCACCAGACAATAGATTTTATACGTTTCACAACGCACGAAGACTTTTTAAATTTATATTTATTTCATGAATCTAATAAAGCACTGTCAAAATACGACAATAAATTCTTCCCTAATCGGTAGAGATGCTGCAAGGCGCAATAGGTATGAAAAAGACATTAAGTATATTTTTTCGTCATCGCAAAGTAATGCAAAACCGATTCCAAGGCCTTTATGTAGTTCTGTGCATAATACTACTGGAATAACTTTTTCCCAATGTGTAAGTACCTGTCTGTAATATTAATTACTAGCGACCCGCCCCGGCTTCGCACGGTTTTATTATAAGTATATAAACCTTCCTCTTGAATTACTCTAACTACTAAAAAAAACCGCATCAAAATCCGTTGCGTAGTTTTAAAGATTTAAGCAGTCAAAGAGACATAATGACATAGGGACAGAAAAAGCGACTTTGTTTTATTAATATCAGCCATCTAGTACCGATAACACAAGCTCTGCTTAGCATGGGGCTAGATAATGCTCTGTGAATTGTCTAGAATCATTAATACCTACCTACTTCATTAATTTAAGAACCAAAGACCTAAGCCATAATTACTTAGTTCTTTCCTTTCTTTCTAAAACCTTATTGGAATCATAGTCGCTCAGTAACATAAAGCTCGCCATACACTACAATTAAATAAAGCTACAGATGTGCCGACACCATGACGCGTTACGGTCCTTACACCGTCTTGCATGGTCATCATCGTCAGCCTATATCAGTTCACAGCTGGACATAGGCCTCCCCTAATGTCTTGCATGATGAGGTGAATTACACAGGTTATAGGGTCAATATTTATAGAGAAAATAATATAAGATAGTAAAAGAAAGTATTGAGATACTAAATATATCTGAGTATTCCTGCGAAGTCGACTGGGCAACTGATTTTACAGGAAATTCAGAAACGGTTATTTCCGAAGGCCAATTATGTAATATGAACCTGATACTGAAACTTTGAAGGTGCTGATAGTTTTATTGTTCTTTTTTATCAACAATAGACCTTAGTTTTACCACAATAAGGTAAGTAACGACGTGGCCGAAGATGTATCACGAAGGTCTAGAAGACACCTATTCACTCTCGTCTTGAAATTGGCCGGGAAAATAAAAGCAGCGCATTCCAATCCTTATTTGTTCTGTTCTTAGTTCTTGAGTCTGGAAAGTAAGCGTCATCGTAAATATGGAGTAAAATTGACGAGGCAAAATCACTTGCCCAATGGGGAGCAAAATCGACAGGGCAAGAACACTTACCTACACAGTTGACTTTGCTCGCCATTCTCGATTACGATTTCTACCAAGATTACAAAACCTTAGAAGAATTCGCGAGTAAATGAAGGACTCGTTAGATTAATTTCAAACAAATACAATCAGTGTCTTGGGGACGCTTCCGACTGGTATGGACGGACATGTATCAATTGAGCAACCTTTAGACTGTTTGCAACCGTCTGCAGTAAGCTCAATGGTTTCAATAGTATTTTCTAGTTTTAATTTAAATTCTACCTAATTATATTCCTTGATTGTAATTTTCGTTGTTATTAAAGTATAACAAATGTAATTCATCGTCACGACTGCAGCTTATTTGAACCTTAACATAAAGCTCGGCGTCCACCGCTGCACTACAATTAAAGACAGTTACACATGCTGTGCACGCGCCGGTGGTGGTGGCGTGACGCGTTCCGCTCACTGGCTCGCCTGCATGATGCCACGTCCAATGCACAGGTGAAGGAGGTCGAAAGGAAAAAATAAAACAATTTCAAATGTTTAGATAGCTCTGAACATTTTACATTACCGAAAAAACCACACATAACTATGTACAAGGTGGAACTGAAAACTTAACTCTGTTTTTTCTTACATTCTTTTCCAAACTCTCTAGGTAACACTTGATAGTTTGGAAGTCTGTTGTTAGATCTGGCTCCAACTTACTTAAAAATTTAATTGTAATTCATACTATTTTTCGATTTATTAATTATAAATGCTAGATCTAAAATCTTTCTTTCTTTTCTATGCCTTTTCTGGTTACTTAGTACTGGTAAATTCAACCCTTGTATTAAGCTTACCTACATGGATAGCACCATCTTCGGGACGCTTTTGACTGGTATTTATTTTAATTTTTAGTATTAAACTTAATTTTATTTCATTTTTTACTCCGATGTGCAGTTAGTTCAGCTGTGACATATGTATTTTATAATTTACTTGGCCCTTTATAAGTACTAGTTTTCTTTGAAAATAAAGATTATTTCAAATAAACCCATATCCAAGATCCTATTTAAAGAAAAGGCAAAGCTCCTTGCTAAGACGATCTACATGCGCACGCGTCGCCAAGAGCGTGACGCGTTCCGGCGCATGCGTCGCACCCTCTTTTAACTGTCAAATGTAAGGTATGGTACCACACGACCAGGGAACGAATAATATTTACCTATATGTATATTTACCTTATATGTAACTACTAGGTGCGCCCCGCGGCTTCGCCTGCATGGAAATTTATTTGGTAAATTTCAAAAATTTATTGCACGCCTCCTAGGGGTGATTTCGTAAAAATAAAAACAGTTTTGAGTGTGCCAAGTAATAATAATTTTTCATACAAACTTAAAACCCTGTTTAATTTAACCCACTCAGAGGTTAAAATTTTCAAATTTTAATATCCTGCATATGTGTTATGTTAGGTTCTAAACGTACTTAGTAGATAACATACCAAATTTCATTTTAATAACTTATGTAGACGGAGATTACTTAAAAAAACATTCACACAGACTTTCCCATTTATTTATAACTAGCTGGTGCCCGCGACTTCGTCTGCGCATGATTAGTATTTCGAGTACTCGCGATTTTACTTGCGTAATTCCCTTTCCCGTGGGATTTTCGGGATAAAATAAGCCTATGTGTTATTCCAGCTTATAATCTATCTCTGTGCCAAATTTCATCCAGATCCGTTCAGCAGTTTTTGCGTGAATGAGTAACAAACATCCATCCATCTATCAATCTATCCATCCATCTATCCATTCATACTTACAAACTTTCGCGTTTCTCAGTTCAATTGGGGTTTTCAAAAATCGCTCACAGCATTTTTTCGCAAATTTTTTCTCTGAACGACGCGTGTGTACGCGTCGTTCAGAGAAAAAATTTTGAAAACCCGTATAGCCCAGGGGAACCAAACTGAATTCCGGGATAAAATGTATATTACATCTTTATTAACAACGAAAATTACAAGCAAAGGAATAGAAAAATTACAACTAGTATTTACAATTGAAGCCATTGAGCTAACTGCAGACGGTTGCAAACAGTCTAAAGGTAGCTCAATTGATCCATGTCAATATCAGTCGGAAGCGTCCCCAAGAATAAAATGTATCCCATGTACAATCGTCCCGAGTTCCATTCGAATTCATTCAATTCCGTCGTGATGCGTGGTTAAAGAATTTTTCTTTCACCCTCTCTCCCAGGGGAACCTTACCGAATTCCGGGATAAAAAGTATCCCATGTCCTTCCTTATAGTATGAACTCAAATCGTCCCGAGTTTCATTACAACTCATTCAGCAGTTTCGGCATGAAGCGCGGTAAAGGAATTTTACTTTCATACCCTCTCCCATGAGAACCTTACTGAATTCCGGGATAAAAAGTATCCTATGTTCTTCCTCGTAGTATGACCTATAATAATAATAATAATCATGCCGAGTTTCATTTCAATCCATCAAGTAGTTTCGGCGTGATGCGCGTTTACGATACAGACAGACAGACAGACAGACATGAATGAAAAAAATTACAGTTTTGGCTGGAGTATCGATAATAGAGTGCCCTCCAAAAAAAATTTCGAAATATCTTCAATGTACAGAATTGGACCTGTTACAGTTTTATACAGTTTACTTAACTAGTTGATCCCATATTTGTTAGATTAGTGGATTTTTGGATATTATGTGCATAGGATAAGTTTAAAATTAAGGAGCTACCATACCTATAGATTTTATTTTTATAAATACCTACTAACTTACTTTATAAATTTGTATATTGTGTAAAACCTACTACATAAGTTACCTACTACCTTCTTATTTATGTCTGTGCCGTTTCTTTGTCAAATAAATGTATCTTTATCTTTATTATAAGTATAGATAGATAGTAAGATAGCTTACGGACCATATAGTTTAACTGAACTGATAATCGAGATCGATTCATTTTTGACATTTGGAACCTAGCCTGGACTTCGATTGTACAACTGGTTGACATACCTAATCGATTTCATATAAGACTAGGGCTCGCAATGTCATTCGTGTGGACGTTAGTAATACCCCATTGACCCGTTTTAACTTGCTTATAGCTTACTAGCGACCCGCCCCGGCTTCGCACGGTTTGATTATACGTATAAACCTTCCTCTTGAATCACTCTATCTATTAAAAAAACCGCATCAAATACCGTTGCGTAGATTTAAAGATTTAAGCATTCAAAGGGACATAGGGATATGGGGACATAGGGACAGAGAAAGCGACTTTTTTTACTATGTAGTGAAGAGTTTCCAATAGTTTGTTCTGAGCGGGTGCCAACGTCCTAAAAGGAACCACCATGCTAAATTTCAGCTTCGTAGCTTTTGTAGTTACAGAGATCACTTGATAAGTCACCTTGTTTTCTTTTTGAAATATAGATGGCCCTAATGCCTTTTTAGGTACCTTATATACCTAAACATTACAGTTAGGTCGGATTATATTGTTTTATCTTGGATTTATTAAACAGAAACAAATATGTATAACTGTAAATTATTATGACATTGTATGGTTGTGTTGTACGTATGTAGGATTTTATTAACAACGAAAAATTACAATCAAGGAATAGAAAAAATTACAACTATTATATACAATTGAAAACATTGAGCTAACTGCAGACCGTCGCAAACAATCTAAAGGTAGCTCAATTGATCCATGTCAATACCAGTCGTCGCGTCCCCAAGACACTGGCTGCATTACCACGCTCTGTACCTATTATATAAATAAATAAATAATTCCGGACAGTCCACACAGCATCATCTAGTCCCAAGCTAAGCAGAGCTTATATAAATCCTGTTATTTATCAGGCACTAGGCTATCTAACTTCTCTTTCTTTATATTTTTTCTACAACCAAGGTGGCCTGGGAGAAATCGCTCTCAGCGATAAGTCTACATCATCTATGCCATAGAGTAATAAGTTACATTGTATTATTTCACCGTAGGTCAAGCGCATTTAACTACGCTGCCCGAAGAATCATATATCAACCTACCACCGGAACGGGCGACCACATAGCTTCCATTTCACCAGCATACCCTGATCTTCAGCACTCCAGGACCTTGGTGACAGGCTTCGAGGATGATGGCTCAGGCTTTTATGGACGGGCACGTGGCAAAGGATATCTATTGTTGGGATGATTTGGAAGTCTTCGGTTACATATTGTGTTTGATTTATTAAAAAGTGTGTGCGATGGTGCGTTACCTTGTATTTTGTATTCTTGGTCATTTATTTGAGACGCAACACTCTGGTTTAGGGTTCCGTATTCTATTCCGGACACTATTTAGACTTCGCTGTCTGTCTGTCCATCCTGTCACCAGGTTGTGTCTTGTGAACTGTGATAATTCGACAGTCGCAATTTCCAAAATTTGAAAATTGCGACTTTCTAATTATCACAGTTCAGTTCACAGTTCAGTTGTTGTTATAGAGGCAACAGAAACACATCATATTTAATATTTAACAAACAGAATTGTATAGGTAAATAGTTAGAAGGCTCCAATACAACAGTATTTTTTGCCAGATTTTCAACAGATTTAGCATTTTTATAAATAAGAAGTAAGTAAAACATTTATTTGTCACATATCTATATGTATATATAAAAGAAAGTCGTGTTTGTTACAACACTTATAACTCGAGAACGGCTGGACCGATTTTTATGATTTTTGTGTTTTTGGATTTGTCTTCGTCGGGAAAAGCATATTATGTATAAAATATATGATATTTAATTTCCCCGCGGGCGACGCTGCGGGGCGCAGCTAGTTTAGATTAAAACATAGCTAAAAACAAGGGGGTTATACGGGCTTAACACATAGTACAAGCCTACATTAAAAAACACTATTGATTTTATAATACTACTCAAAAATGTGTGTGTGTAGCAGTGGTAAATAATGATATAGAACTCTTCGTGCGCGAGTCGCGTTTTTTTGTCTTAATTAATAGTTATGCAGCCAGTGCCTTGGGTGCTTCCTACTGGTATTGTGTATTGACATGGATCAATTGAGTTACCTTTACACTGTTTGCAGCCGTCTGCAGTTAGTTCAATGGTTTTATTTTAACTAACGACCCGCCGCGGCTTCTCTTGTTTTTATTACACGTATAAACCTTCCTCTTGAATCATTATAAAAAAACCGCATCAAAATCCGTTGCGTAGTTTTCAAGATTTAAGCATACAAAGGGACATAAAAGGACATAGGGACAGAGAAAGCGACTTTGTTTTATACTATGTAGTGATTTAGAAAATAACGATAACAATTGTATAAGGTACCGCTGGTGGAAATGTATTAAATATGAGTGCGCTACGTTACATATAACGGAATGACAGGGACTACATTCGTTTCGTCGCAAAACTCATCTTAATCGTCGTCAGATGATGGTAACTCTGAGAGAACTCTTTGAGGAACCGACTACAATAAAGACCAACTAACATTTCTAAAAGATCACCTCCGTTACCCGGAACCAATGCCACCGTTTTGTCCCCCAATGCGGAACTCTACAATCAGAAAGCACGTATCAAATTGAGGGGAAAATTGCACTAGTGTTGCCACCTGACTCCTCACATACCCAACATTACGGCGCAGTGGAGTGTGGATGGAATTCGTATCTAGGTTGTACTTAGTTAAGGTAACCGTCCATTAGAAGCTATCGGGGTGGAATAGGTTTTTGTTGTTATGTAGACCGGTTAATGTCATTGGTTGAACTCTCGCACTTGACTCGTTTAATGCGCAAACAGGAGCTAAAGTAGCGCCACCATTTATTTTATCATACAAAGGAATTTCCAAAATTCATACCTACAGTTTGTTAAACCTGTCATAAGCTTTTTTTAATGCATCTGTAGTAGTTTATTTTTGTCTATTTTAGGAAGAGATACGAAAACAGAGTTTGGTGGCCACTGGCCGGCCACTAAGACAACTTCGTATTTCTTTCTAAACTAGACAAAATAAATAACTATAACTAATTTATACCGCTGTATTTTTTATTGATTTTTATTATGATAATTGATAATTTATTTAAGATAATATTTAAGTTTGTAACAAGAAGCTGTTTGACTTTTATTTCATACGACATGGACATTGGGAACAAATCCAAGAAATTGTTTAAAAATACTTAAGCCGACTTTAAATTCTTTAAAGCAAAAAGATTCACATCGTCAATGTCATCATCATCAGCCTATATTAGTCCAATGCTGGACATAGGTCTCCCCTAATGAGCGCCATAGCGCATTATTATTTTTCATCGTCAATGTAATTGAAGTAAATAAAACGCATATTGAATACTCAAAAACTGACAAGTTGTCGCTGAAACGCTTTGTTCATTTTAAGACAGATTCTGTTGAGGCAAATTCGCTTTACGACAGATCGCTTTAGGACAGTATTTATTCAGTCAAACGCCTGAAATTTTAACTAGCCTTTTTATTATTTTATCAATTCCCATGGGATATCCTGCGTTTGGGGCGTGGCGCTCAAAAGGTTAAAGAAAATTGACAAAATAACAGCTTCTTTTAAATACTTTTGCACTTTATTCAGATTAGAGGTTTCGCTTTAAATCCCGCTATTATCAACCGTGTGAATTCGCTTACCTGCCTTGAACAGGGCAAACGTAATTGTCATTTACTTAATACCTTACATTTATATAGTACCTACTGTCTTTTAAACGAGAGATTTGAATTAAATCTCACGCTTTTTAAATTCGCGTCGGTTTGGAAACCGGAGGTTGTTTCATGAAAAGATTTTCTCACATGTCTTTAAACTGTTAATACCTTATTAATTTGACGACTTCTATGGCGGAGTGGGAGAAAGGGAGGTTGCAGGTTCGATTCCGGCCTCGGGATTGATGTTTGACAATCTGCAGATATTTCGCGCGGTAATCTGTGTGTGTTTTAGTTCAAATGTATAAGTAAATTTTCATGGTGAATATTAATATTAAATAATATAAATAGTAAATATTGGTATATTTTAAGTAAAAAAAAAATAAACGAAATAATTCTGTTTTACTCTGTGACAGTACCAATAATGAAATTGAGCAGTATGTTCAATCGTCATAATATTTAAATATGATTGAGTGAGTAAATCAGTAAATAGTAAATCATCAAGTAAATCAGTAAAGAGTGATACCGGTCCCGTGGGTTCATTTCGTGTGGGTGCAGTTAACTAAAGACTCTGAAAGGAGTCAAATCGAGTATCGCCTCGATAACCCTGTGCTAAAATTGGTTAAGCCAGCATTTGCTGATAAGCTAAGTTGCTAAATGAGGGCAACTCAGCACTCTTTCAGCCAAATACAGAAGGGCTACGATAGATGAATTCCCCATACATACATAATACTAAATTAATAAGACGGCTTAGATTTTTAAGAGTTTGTTATAATTGTATACCTCTATACTAGTGAGTTATGTGATCTAATTATGTTATACTTATCTATAGTAATTTATAAACACAGGAATAATCATAAAGAGATTAGTAAGTTGATCATATTTCCTCCACCATCTTATGCTGTTTTTTGTATTCAAATAGTTATTCATTTAAGCTCCTAAATTGTTTTTTTTTTGACTAAATACGATTGCCTGCCTACTGACTGAAAATCTAATGTAAGCGAGGCGCATTTTGCGTATTTTACGACAAAAAAAATACAGGTACCCTGTTTGTTATTATTTCCTAGAATCTGGCGATTCTAGGAAATACTATCTATTGGTTTTTTTTTTCGAAAGTATTATAGTTTTTATTAACAACGAAAATTACAAGCAAAGGAATAGAAAAATTACAACTAGTATTTACAATTGAAACCATTGAGCTAACTGCAGACGGTTGCAAACAGTCTAAGGGTAGCTCAATTGATTTTTGTATTATACTTTTATGTATTGTTTACTCCTAATCACTATTCTCATGTACTCATGACTGTGTCTTTTTGACCTAACTTATCCAATTTTTCAAATTGATTTAATTTGATTAGTTTTTAAATCTAAAGGATTCCAAGGTGCCTGCGCAGTCGCCCCTCTCGCGATGTGTAACGGAGCGTTTCGGTCCGCTCGCTGCGCTTTCAGATCCTCCGATAACCAGAGATAGATGCATTGTCTCTCCGACCGATTACAATTGGACCTCCTTCTTAATTAAATTGTTTCATTCCCAGCAGGATACAGAAGAGTTCTTACGGAACAGGTAAATTATTAAAAAAATATAAATAATGTGATACACTATAGGTATTAAAATTGCAACAATTGAGCTTGATGCAGACGGTTGCAAACAGTCTAGTGGTAGCTAAAGTGTTCCACGTCAATACCAGTCAGAATCATTATGGATATTCGTATATTTTATATTTACAAATATAATTATAATCTTAATAATGAAAAAATTCAATGAGTAGTTGACTGACTGAGAACGGCTTATTTGGAGTGTTTATTTTTTTTGAGTGTATGTATGTATGGGGTGTAATAATATAAAAAACTCGTATTAAGATTCCAAACCGAAGGTTAAATATGAAACCAAAATGTATAAAATAACAACACATTTATGTTTTAGCGTTTTCTGAAAATAACCTAAAAATAAATATTTGTTTTCCCTAAAAAAAATAACTTTTATGTTTTTGTTTTATCATAAAGCGTTCCTACATTTTAAAAGTTGGTTTAAAAGAGCTGTTAACATGTTAAGTTTTAGCTATAATTTGGAATTCAAGGTTTTAGAATTTTAGTGACTCGACTAAATGGTCTCAGCGATTTTGAATTTGGAGGTGTACCTATTCCTCAAAGGAATATTAAAAAAAGACATTAAACAAAAATGTGTCAAAATTCTACGCGGACGAAATCGTGGAGTAGGTACTCCTAGTTTCCAATATATAAATATTTATTTTAAATTAAATATTTTTACCTTTTCCATATTTATTTTCACCCCAACACAAAACCTATGAACAGACCTTGTAACATAAAGTACCAACTCTTTGTTAACCCTTCAAAACCCCTCATTCTCTACGCACCCACAATTCACTCTCGATCCTCACTTTCACCCTAAAGAGTTACACGTGAGCGGCACATGGCACTCAAAGGGCTCGTGCACTACCCTTCCTGCCCTAGTTTCCGATTTACACTTCCGTTATTATGATAATCGATTATTCATAATGAATAGGTTGAGGTAGATTATAATAATTATTATTAAAGAATAAAATCAAAGTAAAGTAAGTTTCATACAACTTCGAAAAATGAGGTTCTCAATTCAACTGTATTTTTAAATGTATTTTGTCGTAACTTAATATATAAAATTTCAGGCAGATCTTTTCAGTAGATTGAATAGGCGTAGTTCTATCGCTGGAATAAATCATATTCTACTTTTATTCCATAAATCAGTTCTCATAGGATAGAAATAACATTTAAACGTTTCCATTGAAACATATTTTTTAACACAATCCGTTTTTTCGATAAATAGATATATGAATAAATAAATAATTCTTAGATAATCCACACAGCATCATCCAGCCCCAAGCTAAGCAGAGCTTGCGTTACCTATGGGTAGGTACTTGATGACTGATAAATTTAATACATAATATGGAAAGTAAATAACTTTCAAGAGTTCTTAAAGTTTTTAGACTTATATTGTATTTTAGACCATATTCTAAGGTAATTTTTAGATAAATCCTATCAATTTGAATAAGTTTACTTTCCTTACTTTACGCATTTAAATAACAAACCCAGTTAAATTATCTTCATTTTTTAATCCAATTAATCGTAAACCAGCTGTTGCGATACAAAAACTAAGCAATTACGATCACAATAAGGAATTAAAGCGATGCTTGACCAAAAATCATGCATCTGCTTGAAATGATCAGCCCTTCCTTCAGCCCTTTTACCAACCCTTTCAGGAAGGGTTAATAATTAATGATCAATTAACGGAACGTGCCAATTACTAAAATATATTTATTTGATTGACTGATGATAAAAAACTCATTTAGTAAAGGAAAAAATAGGTCACGGAGAAATGAAATAAAATATCTAGGTACTATAGTTAGTATAATTTACTTTAGTTAGTCCATTTCACATGTCATATACCTTTCCAAGAAGGGTTATAATAAATATCTTTATTAACAACGAAAATTATCGAGGAATAGAAAAAATTACGACTAGTATTTACAATTGAAACCATTGAGCGAACTGCAGACGGTTGCAAACAGTCTATAATTAATTGATTCAAGACCAATAATTTCACAAATAATAAGTTACAAATAATCTGTATAAGATGTAAGATGTGATTTTCGTCTTTATCAATGTAAAGCGAATAGAAAGAAATGCGTACTCTTCTAGAATGATTCCTATGTGTAATGGACTATAAACGATTACTTTTATTACAGTACATAACCGGTTTTGACTAAATTCTGTAAATGTGATAAGCGCTTGTTTCATTTAACACATTCACTGCCCAGACTTGGTGGTTCTATGCCGGCGGCTGCGACGTGGCGACGACGCGGGACTGAGCTATAGATACGCATATACATAAATCGGCAGTGAAAGTGTTAATAATTAGATCTGACATTTGGGCAGGAAAATGTAATGGAAACTTTTGATCTCTTAGTTTTACTATCGGTAATTTGACCCTACTGATTTGTATTTCATCAACATTGTATCCATAAGGGCAGTAATTAAAACCTGATTAATACTTTTTAACGACTTGCAACAATTTAAACCCTTTTACAACATTACCTTCGGTACCGATAATGATTCCTCGCAAAACGAGTAAAATTATTCATAAAATCCATGTAAAGAAAGTTCAATTTCACTTAAAAGCCACACTACCGGCGCAATAAAAACTAGATTATCAACATTCAATAGATATCTATCTCGACCGTCAAAATGTTTTGTACAAACAGCTTTATCTAGAATCTTGCATGCTTACTAAATAGAGGAAATCGCCAATTGCCTCGAACAATCTCGAAAAACACTTCACATTGTATCACCATCTCCTTCTTACTGTATAACTGGACATAGAACTGAAAGAGACCATTGTATTTTTAATGTCTGGTGTAGAGGATCTCATTTGACTAGTTCAAGTTATTTACTGGTAGTTAAAACAATGCAATAGGAAAGCAATTTTCTTTTATTGTCGTGTGTTACATTCTGTGATGGCGCGGTATTTTCTCAAATATGTCTTTGGAGACAGAACCGTTTATGCTAAGTGGCCAATTTCTGGTAAGTGTTTACCAACTACTATCTTTATGTAGGCAGTTTAATATTGGATATATAAAGAATACAAATTTTCTATTATGAGCCGTCAAATAAAAAATACACTAATTTTTCTGTGTTCTGTGCTAACAACACTATCGATTCACGTTTAAGTCAGTTAATTTAAACTGACTTAAACGTGAATCGATAGTGTTGTTAGCACAGAACACAGAATAAAAGTTGTTAGCCTGGTGAAATAGGTTTGAGGTGTCAAATTACACATGTGGACTTAGGAAGGGAAAATGCCTTTAGGGTTTTGTTTGTACCCAAAGATTGTCAATGGGCCCTATAACCATATTACTTATTATTTACCTTTTATTAAGGTTCTGTCTATCCGTCTGTCAGGAAGCTGTTTCATGAATCTTAAAAGATTGACTGTTAAATTTTTCACCGAGTGTGTATTTCTCTTGGCTTTAAAACCATGTATGTATAATAAAATAAAAGGGGGCTCCCGTAAAAATCGTAATATTTTGCCTATTTTTTCTATTTTTGTCAAAAGTTGAACCGTACTAAGAAACCAGGTAAAATTTTAAAACTTTTACTAGTTTTTTTTTTGAGTATATAACATCTATTGCCGCTAATACTTGTAAATGAAAAAGAAAATTAACTACTTCCGGTTTTATTATTATTAGTTTCTGTTTTGTTTTTGGATTTATGTTACAACCACAGGTAACAACTAAGATTGGTGGCTACATTATCAAATCTTTATGCTAGAGAGGCAAGATCTAGCATTTTATTTAGTTATTGTAAAACTACATTTTACGAGAGCTCTACGTAATAAATTGATAAAATTGTGATGACAGAACTTAGCTATGGTTCGAGTCATCATTAGATCATAGAAAATAAATATTGTCGAGTGAATGACATTCAAATGTTTATTATTTCTCCAAACAGTAAACAAGCATTGTTACAGGAGTTATTTCATCGCATTGTTTATTGAGTTTCGTTTCTGTTGTTTATTTATTTTCTTTTAAGTAAATACTTTATGATGATTCTTTAAAACAATAATAGTAAGCTATAGGAGGTATAGTTACAAGACTGTAAACTGTTGAGGTTTCAAAACTTACTCGTATGTTTATCCCTACTAATATTACAAAATTAAATGCGAAAGTAACTCTGTCTCTCTGTCTGTCACACTTTCAAGCCTAAACTACTGAACCGATCACAATGGAATTTGGTACATACATAGTCTCGAGCCTGAGAAAGGACATAGTTGAACCTGACCTGAGAAAAGACATGGTGGATCCTATGTCCTTTTTCAGGCTCACAAACTTGCCAATGTATTTTTTTATTGTTATGCTTTTCCTCAAATCAAAGATAAAGATGGAGGCGCTATTGTGAAGAAGGCGCTTAAGCTCCTTCGTCTTGATTAAAATTTTTGGCTCAAAAAACTTAAAACTCAAATTGCTTTACTTTGACCGTATAAGTATAAAAGAAAAAGATCATTTTATTCAGAAATACTTGATACACGATGGCGATCTGCGAAAGACTGCTGGCAGATGCTGTATGAGGCAAACTGAAGACAGCAATAGGGGAGGCTTATGTCCAGCTGTGGACTAATATAGGTTGATGATGATGATACTTAATACAAAAATCAGGACTAAGCGCAAAGTAAAATATGCAAACCAGTTGCAAAACATTCAAGTCCCCAAAGCGAATGCGATAAGAAAAGAAGCGAAAAGCGAATAATGTGCTTAAGGCTTTTTTCTAGAATCTATTCCTGAGAATCTGTTAACTTAAAATGTTAATAAACAATAAATATGTAGTAAATAATAAAGGTGAATTAAATCATATAGCCGATTGTAGATAGTATCGTAGATAAATTGATATAAAAAATATCATTAACTTTACAACTAATAATTAAAATATAATTACCAATTTAAATCCATTGACTAGAAAACAGTTTAAAGGATGTAAGAAAACTGTAAAGATTATAAAAGCCCGCATTAAATCTTTATTATTTTATTATCTCCTTACCATGATGCGTCACACCGTCATCAACTGCGGAACCGTGAGATCTTTTTTCACAAGCTAGGGTTGTACCTATGTAATTCTTTCGATATCGATGAACTTAATATTTCGAGGATAGCCTATGTGGTGCAGTGGTTGAGGAGGAAACGGGAGGAGTTGGAGGAAATGGTTTTGATTGCTACTTTGGGACAAATGTTTATACTTACGATCTGCAGATATTTATCTTTTACATGGTGTATTCTATGTTTAATAACAAATATCTTTCTTTATAATGTATTATATTAAGTATGTCTGTGTGTGGTTGATACTTATTTTATGTTCAGTAATGATGTAAATTAATTAATTAATTTAATTAACTCATTTATTCTCAGATCATAATAAATCCATAAATCATGTGCTTACAACTAAAATCAAATGACTCAATAATTGATAATATAATTAAATAACACGATTACATACAAAATAGAATAACAAAATAATAAAAAAAAAGTAGTGGTAAATTAATATAACTATTTTTAATTTCTGTAAACTTATGTAATTGTTTATTAAACCGTATTAGTTACTAAGTAAATAAATAAATAAATGATCTTATGCTAAGCTGGGACACAAACGCTAAGGTATGCTAAATAGCTAGCTATAAAATATTTAAAGTTGAATGAACCTACTGCGTGTACTTATGCGATAGCTTGTAAAAAAACCTGTGATATACATTACCCATCGCAAACTATCGTAGAGTTTAATAATCATCGATATATTTCCATCGACACCTCTCCACCCTAGTGATGAGACGTGATTTACCTTGTGCTTGCAATCATTAGCAACAACCTTGTAAGCAAGTACACATTAACTGCAGTGGTTATATCACTGATGCGTAGCTTACGTAATATATCTATATACTTGTATATAGGTATCTAATAAGAAGGTTCTCTAATGAGTTAGTTCTATGTTATATGACTTAGTACGTGTACCTATTTATCACTACATAATATAAACAAAGTCGCTTTTTCTGTCCCTATTTCCCTATGTCCCTTTGACTGCTTAACTTAAATCTTTAAAACTACGCAACGGATTTTGATTTTTAATAGATATAGTGATTCAAGGGGAAGGTTTATACGTATAATAAAACCGTGCGAAGCCGGGGCGGGTCGCTAGTATATTTATAAAGGAATATTTAAGATGAACGATGAGGCAAAGGTCCGCCTGCGACGCAGGAGGCTGCGGGTTCGATTCTCGCCTTGGGAGAAGTGTTTATGTTTCTTAGATATTCCCCGAATGCGAGGGCTTACGTACTATTGGTAATATTTAGTGTTTATAGGCTCTCTAAATATTTTTCCCTGGTTCTGGGTGTTTTCTATGTATAGTAAAAATATCCTTCTATGCAATGGATTGTAGTAGTTACTACTACGTAGTACTTCTTTGTAGTAACCTATAACACAAGCTCTACTTAGTTTGGGGCTAGATGGTGCTGAATGCGGCAAGTTGAAGACAGGGTGCCATGGCGCTCATTGGGGGATGCCTACGTCCAGCTGTGGACTAGTATAGGTAGATGATGATGATGATAAATCCTGGACCATTCACACAGCATCATCTAGCCTCAAGCTAAGCAGAGCTTGTGTTAAGAATTATGAGTACAAGATGACTGATACTTAATAGATACATTGCATAGATTTTATGTTATTGAATGAATGAATTTACATTTTATTGTACCTTTTTGACATTAAAACAATAATTTATTAATTTATATCTAAATCTTATCCAACTAAAAAAGTACAACAGTCGGCCTAATTGCTGAGAGCAACTTCTTCCAGGCAAAGGTTATGAAGGCTATTCTATGTAGAAAACACCTAGACCTTGGAAATAAAAATTAACCTATTGTGAAGAAAATAAATAACCTTATTACTACTTACTACTACTTATTACTACTATTATATCACCGTTAAGCAGACTAAGAGCTTAGACCAGCTGTAATAGCTCTCACGGTTTCCCCCCATAATCCAGCTTCCTTCCGCCGGTATTCAGGTATGAATGAATGACCATTGATCGCTTTTTACCGCGACATTCTACTCTACATTAGGCTGCTAATTGTTGGCAATAATTGATCTATTAATTTGGTCTAGTCTAGACCATTTACGGACATCTAGAACCTTATGGGAACACTGGATGTTACTAAAATAATGAAATTTCTTTATTTTATGGAGGTAAGCCATAGCACAGAAATAAATGCAATAAAAAGAAAATACAATAAGAAAATGCATAAAAGAAAAGAATATTGGATAATCTCTGATAATTTTATTTATTTATTTATTTAAGAAACAGTATCATTACAAGTTTTGTTAAACCCTAAGGCGATGATACATATGTACCTATACATACAGTAGGTATGTATCCATAATTTACTTACATGTATGCATGCCATGAGTGTCTCCTAAAAACTTTAATGACAAGGCTAGAACGCGTTTAGTTAAGTGGTAAACGAGAATTAAGTACTCTTCTTCCCTATTCAGAAATAACTTAATAATTCACCCCTCACTGAGTACCCTTTGTGCCTCTTAAAACCTACTTCCTCTATCTACGGAAATCATCAAAAATATTTCACCACTTTTACCCCTATCTCCCCTTTACATTCAATCAAAGGAAAAGTGGCGAGGAGAGGTGGAAAGTGCACTCGGAAAGTGCTATTCAGATTTTAATCCAGGTGTTAATTGAAGAGGTAAGGTTGGCAGAAAAATGCGCTAAATAATTTAACGAAAAAGTATTTAAATTAAACTACTGTAGTACAGTTAGCAGCCAAAGCAAATTTTATTCTAAACTCTATTCTAAGCGTATCTAAGTCTAATCTTTATAAAAAAAAATTGTGTTCCGTACATCAAAACTCGTTACTCACTTGTTAAAATGAACTCTAATTGCCTTGTAATAAGGGCTAGAAGCCCTCAAGCACGTGCCCAACTGAATGAGCAGTCAAGTAGCTACCTTCCTTATCAGCCCTTCATCACGTTTCCATTAGCAAATAGTTTTCAAGGGCTCTGAACACGTGTTGAGTTTTTCACTTTCACTCGAAATATGCTGAATTTTCGCAAGTTTTGTGCAAATTTGCACGTGCTAAGGGTTCAAAATTACCCACTTACTTTAGACTTCTGGAGGATTAAAAGCGGCCAGTTTTAACATATTTTTAGAAATTTCTGTGTCTGTCATTCGGGGTGTTTGAAATATACTTTTCTGCCTGATTTTTAATACAAAATCAAAACCAGTTAACGAAAAAACCGAAAACTTTTTGTTTTTACTTTTCTTTAGGTAAAACGAACATTAAAACTATTTCTTTAATAACCAACAAAATCGTATAACAAATTTAAACTAGTATATTGTATTCAATTGCAACGATTGAAACGTATTTCCTTTACCACAGAATAAATAATAGAGTAAGTATGAATGTTTGTGTGGGCTGTAATTATGAAATAAATAAATAATGCAGGACAATCCACACAGCATCATCTAGCTCCAAGCTTAGCAGAGCTTGTGTACTAGATGACTGATATTCTTCACTACATAGTATAAAAAAGTCGCTTTCTTTGACCCTATGTCCCTATATCCCTATGTCTCTTTGTATGCTTAAAACTACGCACGCAACGGATTTTACCGTGCGAAGCCGGGGCGGGTCCCTAGTAATACAATAAATTACAATAGATAGTGAATTGTCGTTATTTCTTTCTACCCTACCCTAGAGAAGACAGTTCGTTTTCTACACAATCTTTCTCTAGCCCGAACATAATGTTTCTCGAAACGAAACCTAGAAAACAATTTCTACGTAGACAAGCTAGTTTTGCAACGAGACTATGTTATGGTCTATAACATAGTCTCGTTGCAAAACTAGCTATCCATAACATAAGGACCAAAATGCTAACCTCAACAAGCCGGCTAAAGATCAACCTGTGCTCTTAAGATAACTCTAAAATTAACATCATTTCAATTATGGCAATCAACTACCTAGTGTATGGTAAGAACCTAGATACAAACCTGTTACATTTAAAATAATTTATTATCTATGAAAATTACAATCAAGGAATAAAATAAATTAAAACTGGTACTGGTATTGACATGGACTAGTTCAGCTACCGCTAGACTGTTTGCAACAACCTGTTACTTTGTATTTTTGTATCTAAATTTATTTACTTAGAAGCGTCTCTTGCTGTTTGGGTTTAAACTTTTCGATATTTTCGTACGTATGTAGCTTATAAATTGCTATTAGCAAATGAATAGGTAGATATAATAATAATGTGTTCAAAAACTAAATTATCTAAGGTGCTTAAACCTATTGTGAAGAGGAAAATAACTAAATAATTATTATTATTAGGTACGATATTATCTTTGTTGTCTTTCGCTCTAACAAGTCTCTACTTTGCTACAAATGTTGGTTTTTGACATGGCAAAGAACTTGACAACATAAAACAATTATTATAAAAATCTATACATAAAAACTTACATAAAAAAATACAAAAGTCGCGTCGACTTATGAACTTCCCTATTTCGTCGGTTAAAAACTAAATTATCCGGCTTCTGAAAAGCAACTAATATAATTTGATTACGATACAATCGTGGTGAGTTTCCCACTGTCTCGGCAATTAGACAACAACCGGCCGATTACCATTAAACAAAGTTCAGTGGATCCCTTTATTAAACCACGAATTTATGATTTAATGAGCCTAACCTTAGCTTAACTGAGAACGGCTGGTGCCTATCACTTAGCTAAACTTTCAAGTTGCAAAGATTTCATTCATCAAACATGGTATGAAAATGGTTAAATATGAATAGCACTATTTATAAACTTAATATATATAATCTGAGTCAAAATAATTTATTTATGACTAGTATCAGCCCGCGAATTCGCACGCGTTGTTTCTATGGAAACATTTCAAATGTATTTATATCCCATGTAAAATGATTAATGGGATGGAAAATAGGTAATCTATGTTATTCCATGGCTAGAACTATGTACATGTACGTCTATTCCAAATTTCAGGCCTATCCATTCAGTAGTTTTTACGTGAAAGAATAACAAACATCCATACATACAAAATTTCTCATTTATAATATTAGTAAGGATGGATTCCATATTTTATCGACATTATGTCGGCGGGTAACAATGTACACCATGTACATTGCTACGTACTATGACGTGTGTGACTTCGTGCTAGTTGCCGACTATGTTTACCAACTCGGCGACACAACACGCCAACTTTTTAATGTCCTAGATGTCAAAACGGATACTAATATCTCGCCGACAAAACTGCCAACCTAGAGTAACTAGACAATTGCCAACGTCCGTCGATACGAGGTAACATTGTTGTCATAGCTAAAATTGAACCAGCCGCGTTCATCTAAGCTAGGCTTGAAGTAAAGTAATGAATATTCATATAAGTAATACAAAAGCTTATTGTAGTTCGTTAGCTGACGATTAGCGATCCTTGGTTGATATCTAGACAAAGTTGGAGCATTTAATAATCTACACTACATAGTATAAGACAGTCCCTATGTATGCTTAAATCTTTAGAACTACGCAAAGGATTTTGATGCGCTTTTTAATAAATAGAGTGATTCAAGAGGAAGGTTTATACGTATAGTAAAACCGTGCGAAGCCGGGACGTACCACGCTGTATGACAATGCTGATGCGCTGAGCCAGATACTCACCAGCTCTCGGGTCACGCGTCCAGCGATCCAGTATGCAATTTGCATGTTATGACTGAAATAATTAAAATAAATAGAACAATTCACAGCTCTACCTACCCCAAACTAAGCAGAGCTAATGTCATGGGATGTTTGAGTACTACTTACATGTAACTGCATGGATAGATTTTTTAAGACCCTGAAATAAAAACGTAGAATTCTTTGCATAGAATAGAATAGAATAGAATAGAAAAACTTTATTTGTTACTCAAACACATGAAATAAAAAACAAGAATACAATGTAAGATATAACAGTTTGCTTGAGTCACAAAACGGTCCCTGTCTCAGCATGAGCTGGTTGTACATTTACGTACAACCAACGCTGGTCTTCCGACAGAGCCGGTTGCATGCGTTTATACCACATTTTTTTTACATGCTCCTAGATTTTCATGGAATCAATCTGCTTACAATTTATAGACGCAATCCTTTCTTTAATTTTGACGATCCTAATTTTATTACCAACTAGCGACCCGCCTCAGCTTCGCTCGGTTTGATTATACGTACAAACCTTCCTCTTGAATTATCCTCTAAAAAAACCGCTTCAAAATCTATTGCGTACCTACTTTTTAAGATTTAAGCATACATAGGGACAGAGAAAGCTACTTTGTTTTATACTATGTAGTGATTTATGTATCTTTATATTAGATGTAATTTCTAGTGGTTTTGTGCAATATTAGGAGCCAGCTTAAAAAGTAAATAGCTTAATACATTCCTTTACTAACTTTTACGTTCTCGCAAACTTCATCCGTTTTGGTATTTTGCATACTCTTACTAGCCAATTTTTTTGTCTACGGACACGTTGTCGTGTGAAAATATCCACCATCCACTATAATTTATTTATCGAAGGTTACATAGCAAGTGTAGACTGATTTACTTTCTGATTGAAGATGTCTGACAGATAGGCACGCAGTTAGCCGAATCGTGACTGCATTGTGAAACCAAATTGGATTAGAACACATGGCTTTTGTTGCGTAGTGGGTATTCTGCTGTAATTAAAACATAAAGGTAGTTTGAATCACTTTAGTATTCAAAACAAAGACCAGTTGTTTTAATTTTAAAAGAATTTAACATGTAAAGGTATTCCAATACAATCGCTATTCGCTTTTTAAAACTTTTACATATAGAGAGAAATAATTCCGAATTGTACAATGTACAATATGTATATGTATGCAGGATCCTCTTACAAAATAAACAAAGAGAATACATGTTGTACAAAACAATAATTAAATTACAAGCTTTGGGAGAAAGATTTTGTTCTACACGGACAATGTTGCTAGTCTAAGAATATAAGATTTTAGCATGATTTGTTCAGTAGTTCAGTACATGTAGTTCTAGCCTTAGAATGAAACATTGGCTACTTTTCATAATTATCATAAATCATATTCATGGGAAGGAAATAGCCTTGAAACGTTTCCATAGAAAAAAAGCATGCGAAGACATGCGGGCAGATACTAGTTTTTAATATTAGCGCGAAGTGTAAACTCTCACTATGTACTATGTACAACAACTTTTAAAAAAAAGTATAAGCAACTACTTCTTATAAGACAACTAAATTCATTTGAAGCTTCCTTTAAAACAAACGCGCCTCCTAGAAATCCTACGTTGAATACTTAGGTGTTTTCTATGTATATAGTGAGGATTATTTGTATAAAATACTAATTAATTATGTATACCTATAAATCATCTAGTACCTACCCATAACACAAGCTCTGCTTAGCTTTGGGCTAGGCTGTGTGGATTGTCCAGCATTACTTATTTATTAATATTAATATATATATTAACTAATAAATATATATATAATATATTATATTAATTATCTATACCTACACATGAGCAAACTTAACCTGGCGCATTAAGATCTCACGCCCGTGTGTTCTCGGGTTGCCCAGACTCTTACGAGACTGGTGCCTCAGGAGAACACACACTATTTTTGTGATACATACAAATTTATTATATGATGTAACAAACTAAGAACCCGCAAAAAAAAAAAAAAATTACTTCTATCTTGCCGACGAATACCAGTCGCGCGTAGGGGTAAACTGAAAACCAGCGCCGAGCATGCTTAATTAGCTTGCCGGCATTACGCTGAGCTTACCCCTATTGCCTGAAAAAATGTGACCCTATATAATATTGATGTAGATGTGTAGATTTATGTAATATAGGATACATACCTAGTTATTAAGTTATTTTGTATACCTATGCATGCAGGTTAGTTAGGTTTAGTTAGTCAAGTTATTAAGGTCGAGCGGGGCTATTCCGACTAAAAAAACACTGACTTAAACTTCAAAAGTTAGCACTCTCGTTTGTGATAACGATAAGGTAGATTGGATGAATGTATTATCAAAAGGCTTGATTTGAGATCATTTTTCACCTATCACTTAGACCAAATACCCATTTGTTATGTTCAAAAGAACGAAGTTTCTCAAACAAGTTAGAAATAGTTGAAATTACCCCTCGGTGGGGTAATTCCAACTATGGCACATATATATCCTGCTTATGCGAATATTGCGATAAAATTTTCTGCTGGACTATAATAATGGCATCTTTCAATCAAATTCGTATGTTACAACTGCGTAAGAAGGCTCAGTGTTGCAAAAAAACACTTTAACCGTTTTGGAGGGGTAATTTCAACTATTTTTCATAGATAAGGGCTGCGCGGTGCGCCGCATATGTCGATCAAAATATTCGATAAATTGGATCAAACTAAAATAACTAAATATAAACATTTGCTAGCCCTTACCTACTGAACAAGAAATGAAAAAAAGTTTCTTACATATTTAAATTAAATTTATACAAATAATAAAACTAAAATAATAAGTAAGTATAGTAAATAGTTAAAAATGTTTTTCTTTTTATTTAACTTCCTCAAAGAGGCGTGCAATAAATTTCTGAAATTTTTAGGTCTTCGATACCTATTGTTCTGCATTTGACAAATAATTTACTACGAGGGCGAAGCCGCGGGGCGCAGCTATTTATAAAAAAAGTATCGATATATGGGACATCACTAGTGTTTTTCAACACCATACAAAACTAAGCGGGGTAATTACAACTTGAGTTTAGTTGGAATTACCCCACTTAACTATTTTGGCGGGGTAATTTCAACTATTCAAAAATCTCTTCAAAAACGTACCTTTTCTTAGAACAAATAAATGAATAACAACTAATAGTTTATATTTTCTTCACTCGCAATGTAATAACTAGAAAACAAGCGTTCAAAACACAACTTTTGACGAAAAATGTAACGACCGTCTTGGCTGTCACTGTTGCGCAAAATGACGTCTGACAAAAAACGCCTATAAGTAAGACAGTTTATGCCTTAGAAGAGCCATCTAAGAAGCATTGTCGAATTTACCTGTTCACCTACTTAGATCTAGATGGCGTTTTGAGTAAATATAAGTAAAATAAAAGTTATTGTCATTAGTTGGAATAACCCCATAGTCGAAATTGCCCCGCTCGATGTTATATAAGTCTAAGGCTTTCAGGCAATAAATGATTTTTTTACTTTTTACTTTTACATTTTACTATCAGTACATAGTATAAAACTAAGTCGCTTTCTCTGTCCCTATTGTCCCTTTGTATGCTTAAATCTTTTAAACTACGCAACGAATTTTGATGCGATTTTTTTAATAGAGTAATTCAAGAGGAAGAGGAGGTTTATACGTATAATAAAACCGTGCGAAGCCGGGGCGGGTCGCTAGTACTAGATAGATAGAAAATATTTTATTGCACACTTAAATAGAAAATAACATTATACAATAAAAATACTTAGACTAAGTGACAATTGGCGGTCTTATCGCTGAAAAGCGATCTCTACCAGACAAACTTGGATGAATAGAATCATGGGATAGTATAAGGTAAAGTTTTGAGTAGTTATTCCCATGGCTTCGCTTACGTAATTGATACCTGAATCCAACATGCGATGTCCAGTGAACGGTTAGATAATTATGTCGTAAAACATGAGATTTAACCCTTAACCCACCTTGTTCTTTATATAGTCACTAAATACTAGTTTTAATATGAAATAATTAATTTAATTATTCTAGCACAATTAAAAATAATTTATGATCAGTCAATAAATAACCCGCCCCTGACCATTCCCGGCGCAAAGGTGCCCATAATGCTTGCAGCATTACCTCGCTGAATAGCGATGGCAATCCTTTGCACCAAGAACGAACCGGAGCGGGAGTCACCTGTCACATCATTAAGTTTTCGGCCTAATTCTCCCAGCAAACACTTCGCATCCACACTCCAACTGCCCAAGGTCTCCACGGCTATAGGTACAAAATGGTAAAGCTGCTCCAAGGAAGCATACTTGAGCCTTTTTTTTGAGCAGGCGTCTTCAGCAGCAGCAGATGCAGAGTGCATGGTGCGACTCAGGTGACTGGCGGCGACAGTGTTGACGCAAGTTGCGTCCCAGATCAGACACTTTCCATTCTTCCAAGGCACCAGAGTCAACCCATCTGGCCTCTTTCCGTCTGACCTGCTGAGACCTGGAGGCTCAAGCATGCAGGGGACATTCACTGATATGAAAGCTCTGCGAACTATGTCGTTCAGAGCATGGTGACGCGGAAACCTCCCGGTGCACCGCCGACAACTCAGAGCGTGATAGCCATCGGCCTCCACCATGGAACCGCAGGTGCATATATGAGGTTCACACACCTTACAGCCCAGGCGGAGAGCCACCGCCACACGCAAAGAGTCATCGTCGAGAAGAGTGCCCAGGTGAGGCGAAGGCACTGCTTGTAACCACGCCCCGGACTCAGGTTGCGACACAGCTCGCAGTCTGGCCTTATCAGCTCCCGACGCACCCTCTAACAATTGCTCCTGAAGCCGCTTTACCCCTACGTCATCCCACGCCCGCTGAACATGCGACAACTCAGGAATTGTTGCACTCGAGTTAATGGCCGACCAAGCTGACACAGCATCCGACACAAAAGGTATGCTTTCCCCGCCACCATTAGAAAGAAGTAAAACAGTGACTAGGTTGGCAACCCCGTGCGCAGACGCCAGGAAAGCCGGCAGACCCACCTCCCGAGCGCTACGAATCCCGAGACCACCACACCGGATAGGCAGAGTCGCCTGACTCCACTGGGGCCCATCTAGGGAGACATTAAGGACCGACTCTACCACCGATTTTAAACTTTCATCAAAAGATGAAACTTCCTCCGGACAGAGCCAAGTTGGGGTGGTTCGCAGTAAATAGGTTAACTTCGGAAGAGCGAAGCACATGCGCAACAAGATAATCGACACGTGTGCTGAAATTCCCTTTAGACGTTCGTGAGCGGAAAGGAGAAGATGTTCTCTTTCATTAATCGCTTTAGGGACTCCAGAAAGAAATATTGGGGAACCTAGAAGATTTAAATCAGAATTAGAAATTTCCTCAAGGCCAGGTAGAAGAGAACGAAAACGAGAAATGTGTGTTCGAGCCTCAGTACCACAGGCGAAGAACTCGCACTTCGAGGGGTTCACCTCTAGACCCAGGTCTTTAAGGCGGGGAACTAATGCCTCCAGATCCTGAAACACGTCATCCGGTTTACCCCCAATTGTGCCATCGTCTAGGTACCAGACGTTAAGAGCAGATTTGAGATCACTGATTGCTTTGTGAATAGCCAGGCTAAACACAAGCGGACCGAGTGGGTCTCCCTGCTGGGCTCCCACTTTTGAAAGAATGAGATGTTTGTCGAAGAAAAGGTTGGAAGGAAGTCTATAGACCTGATGAAGGAAAGGGTAGAGAGCTGGAGTTTTATCCTTGACCTCACTCAATAGAACGTCTCTCTCCAAGGAGTTGAACGCGTTGCGAACATCGAGTTTCAGCAAAATTATTGTCACTTAGTCTAAGTATTTTTATTGTATAATGTTATTTTCTATTTAAGTGTGCAATAAAATATTTTCTATCTATCTAGTACTAGCGACCCGCCCCGGCTTCGCACGGTTTTATTATACGTATAAACCTCCTCTTCCTCTTGAATTACTCTATTAAAAAAATCGCATCAAAATTCGTTGCGTAGTTTAAAAGATTTAAGCATACAAAGGGACAATAGGGACAGAGAAAGCGACTTAGTTTTATACTATGTACTGATAGTAAAATGTAAAAGTAAAAAGTAAAAAAATCATTTATTGCCTGAAAGCCTTAGACTTATATAACATCGAGCGGGGCAATTTCGACTATGGGGTTATTCCAACTAATGACAATAACTTTTATTTTACTTATATTTACTCAAAACGCCATCTAGATCTAAGTAGGTGAACAGGTAAATTCGACAATGCTTCTTAGATGGCTCTTCTAAGGCATAAACTGTCTTACTTATAGGCGTTTTTTGTCAGACGTCATTTTGCGCAACAGTGACAGCCAAGACGGTCGTTACATTTTTCGTCAAAAGTTGTGTTTTGAACGCTTGTTTTCTAGTTATTACATTGCGAGTGAAGAAAATATAAACTATTAGTTGTTATTCATTTATTTGTTCTAAGAAAAGGTACGTTTTTGAAGAGATTTTTGAATAGTTGAAATTACCCCGCCAAAATAGTTAAGTGGGGTAATTCCAACTAAACTCAAGTTGTAATTACCCCGCTTAGTTTTGTATGGTGTTGAAAAACACTAGTGATGTCCCATATATCGATACTTTTTTTATAAATAGCTGCGCCCCGCGGCTTCGCCCTCGTAGTAAATTATTTGTCAAATGCAGAACAATAGGTATCGAAGACCTAAAAATTTCAGAAATTTATTGCACGCCTCTTTGAGGAAGTTAAATAAAAAGAAAAACATTTTTAACTATTTACTATACTTACTTATTATTTTAGTTTTATTATTTGTATAAATTTAATTTAAATATGTAAGAAACTTTTTTTCATTTCTTGTTCAGTAGGTAAGGGCTAGCAAATGTTTATATTTAGTTATTTTAGTTTGATCCAATTTATCGAATATTTTGATCGACATATGCGGCGCACCGCGCAGCCCTTATCTATGAAAAATAGTTGAAATTACCCCTCCAAAACGGTTAAAGTGTTTTTTTGCAACACTGAGCCTTCTTACGCAGTTGTAACATACGAATTTGATTGAAAGATGCCATTATTATAGTCCAGCAGAAAATTTTATCGCAATATTCGCATAAGCAGGATATATATGTGCCATAGTTGGAATTACCCCACCGAGGGGTAATTTCAACTATTTCTAACTTGTTTGAGAAACTTCGTTCTTTTGAACATAACAAATGGGTATTTGGTCTAAGTGATAGGTGAAAAATGATCTCAAATCAAGCCTTTTGATAATACATTCATCCAATCTACCTTATCGTTATCACAAACGAGAGTGCTAACTTTTGAAGTTTAAGTCAGTGTTTTTTTAGTCGGAATAGCCCCGCTCGACCTTAATAACTTGACTAACTAAACCTAACTAACCTGCATGCATAGGTATACAAAATAACTTAATAACTAGGTATGTATCCTATATTACATAAATCTACACATCTACATCAATATTATATAGGGTCACATTTTTTCAGGCAATAGGGGTAAGCTCAGCGTAATGCCGGCAAGCTAATTAAGCATGCTCGGCGCTGGTTTTCAGTTTACCCCTACGCGCGACTGGTATTCGTCGGCAAGATAGAAGTAATTTTTTTTTTTTTTTGCGGGTTCTTAGTTTGTTACATCATATAATAAATTTGTATGTATCACAAAAATAGTGTGTGTTCTCCTGAGGCACCAGTCTCGTAAGAGTCTGGGCAACCCGAGAACACACGGGCGTGAGATCTTAATGCGCCAGGTTAAGTTTGCTCATGTGTAGGTATAGATAATTAATATAATATATTATATATATATTTATTAGTTAATATATATATTAATATTAATAAATAAGTAATGCTGGACAATCCACACAGCCTAGCCCAAAGCTAAGCAGAGCTTGTGTTATGGGTAGGTACTAGATGATTTATAGGTATACATAATTAATTAGTATTTTATACAAATAATCCTCACTATATACATAGAAAACACCTAAGTATTCAACGTAGGATTTCTAGGAGGCGCGTTTGTTTTAAAGGAAGCTTCAAATGAATTTAGTTGTCTTATAAGAAGTAGTTGCTTATACTTTTTTTTAAAAGTTGTTGTACATAGTACATAGTGAGAGTTTACACTTCGCGCTAATATTAAAAACTAGTATCTGCCCGCATGTCTTCGCATGCTTTTTTTCTATGGAAACGTTTCAAGGCTATTTCCTTCCCATGAATATGATTTATGATAATTATGAAAAGTAGCCAATGTTTCATTCTAAGGCTAGAACTACATGTACTGAACTACTGAACAAATCATGCTAAAATCTTATATTCTTAGACTAGCAACATTGTCCGTGTAGAACAAAATCTTTCTCCCAAAGCTTGTAATTTAATTATTGTTTTGTACAACATGTATTCTCTTTGTTTATTTTGTAAGAGGATCCTGCATACATATACATATTGTACATTGTACAATTCGGAATTATTTCTCTCTATATGTAAAAGTTTTAAAAAGCGAATAGCGATTGTATTGGAATACCTTTACATGTTAAATTCTTTTAAAATTAAAACAACTGGTCTTTGTTTTGAATACTAAAGTGATTCAAACTACCTTTATGTTTTAATTACAGCAGAATACCCACTACGCAACAAAAGCCATGTGTTCTAATCCAATTTGGTTTCACAATGCAGTCACGATTCGGCTAACTGCGTGCCTATCTGTCAGACATCTTCAATCAGAAAGTAAATCAGTCTACACTTGCTATGTAACCTTCGATAAATAAATTATAGTGGATGGTGGATATTTTCACACGACAACGTGTCCGTAGACAAAAAAATTGGCTAGTAAGAGTATGCAAAATACCAAAACGGATGAAGTTTGCGAGAACGTAAAAGTTAGTAAAGGAATGTATTAAGCTATTTACTTTTTAAGCTGGCTCCTAATATTGCACAAAACCACTAGAAATTACATCTAATATAAAGATACATAAATCACTACATAGTATAAAACAAAGTAGCTTTCTCTGTCCCTATGTATGCTTAAATCTTAAAAAGTAGGTACGCAATAGATTTTGAAGCGGTTTTTTTAGAGGATAATTCAAGAGGAAGGTTTGTACGTATAATCAAACCGAGCGAAGCTGAGGCGGGTCGCTAGTTGGTAATAAAATTAGGATCGTCAAAATTAAAGAAAGGATTGCGTCTATAAATTGTAAGCAGATTGATTCCATGAAAATCTAGGAGCATGTAAAAAAAATGTGGTATAAACGCATGCAACCGGCTCTGTCGGAAGACCAGCGTTGGTTGTACGTAAATGTACAACCAGCTCATGCTGAGACAGGGACCGTTTTGTGACTCAAGCAAACTGTTATATCTTACATTGTATTCTTGTTTTTTATTTCATGTGTTTGAGTAACAAATAAAGTTTTTCTATTCTATTCTATTCTATTCTATGCAAAGAATTCTACGTTTTTATTTCAGGGTCTTAAAAAATCTATCCATGCAGTTACATGTAAGTAGTACTCAAACATCCCATGACATTAGCTCTGCTTAGTTTGGGGTAGGTAGAGCTGTGAATTGTTCTATTTATTTTAATTATTTCAGTCATAACATGCAAATTGCATACTGGATCGCTGGACGCGTGACCCGAGAGCTGGTGAGTATCTGGCTCAGCGCATCAGCATTGTCATACAGCGTGGTACGTCCCGGCTTCGCACGGTTTTACTATACGTATAAACCTTCCTCTTGAATCACTCTATTTATTAAAAAGCGCATCAAAATCCTTTGCGTAGTTCTAAAGATTTAAGCATACATAGGGACTGTCTTATACTATGTAGTGTAGATTATTAAATGCTCCAACTTTGTCTAGATATCAACCAAGGATCGCTAATCGTCAGCTAACGAACTACAATAAGCTTTTGTATTACTTATATGAATATTCATTACTTTACTTCAAGCCTAGCTTAGATGAACGCGGCTGGTTCAATTTTAGCTATGACAACAATGTTACCTCGTATCGACGGACGTTGGCAATTGTCTAGTTACTCTAGGTTGGCAGTTTTGTCGGCGAGATATTAGTATCCGTTTTGACATCTAGGACATTAAAAAGTTGGCGTGTTGTGTCGCCGAGTTGGTAAACATAGTCGGCAACTAGCACGAAGTCACACACGTCATAGTACGTAGCAATGTACATGGTGTACATTGTTACCCGCCGACATAATGTCGATAAAATATGGAATCCATCCTTACTAATATTATAAATGAGAAATTTTGTATGTATGGATGTTTGTTATTCTTTCACGTAAAAACTACTGAATGGATAGGCCTGAAATTTGGAATAGACGTACATGTACATAGTTCTAGCCATGGAATAACATAGATTACCTATTTTCCATCCCATTAATCATTTTACATGGGATATAAATACATTTGAAATGTTTCCATAGAAACAACGCGTGCGAATTCGCGGGCTGATACTAGTCATAAATAAATTATTTTGACTCAGATTATATATATTAAGTTTATAAATAGTGCTATTCATATTTAACCATTTTCATACCATGTTTGATGAATGAAATCTTTGCAACTTGAAAGTTTAGCTAAGTGATAGGCACCAGCCGTTCTCAGTTAAGCTAAGGTTAGGCTCATTAAATCATAAATTCGTGGTTTAATAAAGGGATCCACTGAACTTTGTTTAATGGTAATCGGCCGGTTGTTGTCTAATTGCCGAGACAGTGGGAAACTCACCACGATTGTATCGTAATCAAATTATATTAGTTGCTTTTCAGAAGCCGGATAATTTAGTTTTTAACCGACGAAATAGGGAAGTTCATAAGTCGACGCGACTTTTGTATTTTTTTATGTAAGTTTTTATGTATAGATTTTTATAATAATTGTTTTATGTTGTCAAGTTCTTTGCCATGTCAAAAACCAACATTTGTAGCAAAGTAGAGACTTGTTAGAGCGAAAGACAACAAAGATAATATCGTACCTAATAATAATAATTATTTAGTTATTTTCCTCTTCACAATAGGTTTAAGCACCTTAGATAATTTAGTTTTTGAACACATTATTATTATATCTACCTATTCATTTGCTAATAGCAATTTATAAGCTACATACGTACGAAAATATCGAAAAGTTTAAACCCAAACAGCAAGAGACGCTTCTAAGTAAATAAATTTAGATACAAAAATACAAAGTAACAGGTTGTTGCAAACAGTCTAGCGGTAGCTGAACTAGTCCATGTCAATACCAGTACCAGTTTTAATTTATTTTATTCCTTGATTGTAATTTTCATAGATAATAAATTATTTTAAATGTAACAGGTTTGTATCTAGGTTCTTACCATACACTAGGTAGTTGATTGCCATAATTGAAATGATGTTAATTTTAGAGTTATCTTAAGAGCACAGGTTGATCTTTAGCCGGCTTGTTGAGGTTAGCATTTTGGTCCTTATGTTATGGATAGCTAGTTTTGCAACGAGACTATGTTATAGACCATAACATAGTCTCGTTGCAAAACTAGCTTGTCTACGTAGAAATTGTTTTCTAGGTTTCGTTTCGAGAAACATTATGTTCGGGCTAGAGAAAGATTGTGTAGAAAACGAACTGTCTTCTCTAGGGTAGGGTAGAAAGAAATAACGACAATTCACTATCTATTGTAATTTATTGTATTACTAGGGACCCGCCCCGGCTTCGCACGGTAAAATCCGTTGCGTGCGTAGTTTTAAGCATACAAAGAGACATAGGGATATAGGGACATAGGGTCAAAGAAAGCGACTTTTTTATACTATGTAGTGAAGAATATCAGTCATCTAGTACACAAGCTCTGCTAAGCTTGGAGCTAGATGATGCTGTGTGGATTGTCCTGCATTATTTATTTATTTCATAATTACAGCCCACACAAACATTCATACTTACTCTATTATTTATTCTGTGGTAAAGGAAATACGTTTCAATCGTTGCAATTGAATACAATATACTAGTTTAAATTTGTTATACGATTTTGTTGGTTATTAAAGAAATAGTTTTAATGTTCGTTTTACCTAAAGAAAAGTAAAAACAAAAAGTTTTCGGTTTTTTCGTTAACTGGTTTTGATTTTGTATTAAAAATCAGGCAGAAAAGTATATTTCAAACACCCCGAATGACAGACACAGAAATTTCTAAAAATATGTTAAAACTGGCCGCTTTTAATCCTCCAGAAGTCTAAAGTAAGTGGGTAATTTTGAACCCTTAGCACGTGCAAATTTGCACAAAACTTGCGAAAATTCAGCATATTTCGAGTGAAAGTGAAAAACTCAACACGTGTTCAGAGCCCTTGAAAACTATTTGCTAATGGAAACGTGATGAAGGGCTGATAAGGAAGGTAGCTACTTGACTGCTCATTCAGTTGGGCACGTGCTTGAGGGCTTCTAGCCCTTATTACAAGGCAATTAGAGTTCATTTTAACAAGTGAGTAACGAGTTTTGATGTACGGAACACAATTTTTTTTTATAAAGATTAGACTTAGATACGCTTAGAATAGAGTTTAGAATAAAATTTGCTTTGGCTGCTAACTGTACTACAGTAGTTTAATTTAAATACTTTTTCGTTAAATTATTTAGCGCATTTTTCTGCCAACCTTACCTCTTCAATTAACACCTGGATTAAAATCTGAATAGCACTTTCCGAGTGCACTTTCCACCTCTCCTCGCCACTTTTCCTTTGATTGAATGTAAAGGGGAGATAGGGGTAAAAGTGGTGAAATATTTTTGATGATTTCCGTAGATAGAGGAAGTAGGTTTTAAGAGGCACAAAGGGTACTCAGTGAGGGGTGAATTATTAAGTTATTTCTGAATAGGGAAGAAGAGTACTTAATTCTCGTTTACCACTTAACTAAACGCGTTCTAGCCTTGTCATTAAAGTTTTTAGGAGACACTCATGGCATGCATACATGTAAGTAAATTATGGATACATACCTACTGTATGTATAGGTACATATGTATCATCGCCTTAGGGTTTAACAAAACTTGTAATGATACTGTTTCTTAAATAAATAAATAAATAAAATTATCAGAGATTATCCAATATTCTTTTCTTTTATGCATTTTCTTATTGTATTTTCTTTTTATTGCATTTATTTCTGTGCTATGGCTTACCTCCATAAAATAAAGAAATTTCATTATTTTAGTAACATCCAGTGTTCCCATAAGGTTCTAGATGTCCGTAAATGGTCTAGACTAGACCAAATTAATAGATCAATTATTGCCAACAATTAGCAGCCTAATGTAGAGTAGAATGTCGCGGTAAAAAGCGATCAATGGTCATTCATTCATACCTGAATACCGGCGGAAGGAAGCTGGATTATGGGGGGAAACCGTGAGAGCTATTACAGCTGGTCTAAGCTCTTAGTCTGCTTAACGGTGATATAATAGTAGTAATAAGTAGTAGTAAGTAGTAATAAGGTTATTTATTTTCTTCACAATAGGTTAATTTTTATTTCCAAGGTCTAGGTGTTTTCTACATAGAATAGCCTTCATAACCTTTGCCTGGAAGAAGTTGCTCTCAGCAATTAGGCCGACTGTTGTACTTTTTTAGTTGGATAAGATTTAGATATAAATTAATAAATTATTGTTTTAATGTCAAAAAGGTACAATAAAATGTAAATTCATTCATTCAATAACATAAAATCTATGCAATGTATCTATTAAGTATCAGTCATCTTGTACTCATAATTCTTAACACAAGCTCTGCTTAGCTTGAGGCTAGATGATGCTGTGTGAATGGTCCAGGATTTATCATCATCATCATCTACCTATACTAGTCCACAGCTGGACGTAGGCATCCCCCAATGAGCGCCATGGCACCCTGTCTTCAACTTGCCGCATTCAGCACCATCTAGCCCCAAACTAAGTAGAGCTTGTGTTATAGGTTACTACAAAGAAGTACTACGTAGTAGTAACTACTACAATCCATTGCATAGAAGGATATTTTTACTATACATAGAAAACACCCAGAACCAGGGAAAAATATTTAGAGAGCCTATAAACACTAAATATTACCAATAGTACGTAAGCCCTCGCATTCGGGGAATATCTAAGAAACATAAACACTTCTCCCAAGGCGAGAATCGAACCCGCAGCCTCCTGCGTCGCAGGCGGACCTTTGCCTCATCGTTCATCTTAAATATTCCTTTATAAATATACTAGCGACCCGCCCCGGCTTCGCACGGTTTTATTATACGTATAAACCTTCCCCTTGAATCACTATATCTATTAAAAATCAAAATCCGTTGCGTAGTTTTAAAGATTTAAGTTAAGCAGTCAAAGGGACATAGGGAAATAGGGACAGAAAAAGCGACTTTGTTTATATTATGTAGTGATAAATAGGTACACGTACTAAGTCATATAACATAGAACTAACTCATTAGAGAACCTTCTTATTAGATACCTATATACAAGTATATAGATATATTACGTAAGCTACGCATCAGTGATATAACCACTGCAGTTAATGTGTACTTGCTTACAAGGTTGTTGCTAATGATTGCAAGCACAAGGTAAATCACGTCTCATCACTAGGGTGGAGAGGTGTCGATGGAAATATATCGATGATTATTAAACTCTACGATAGTTTGCGATGGGTAATGTATATCACAGGTTTTTTTACAAGCTATCGCATAAGTACACGCAGTAGGTTCATTCAACTTTAAATATTTTATAGCTAGCTATTTAGCATACCTTAGCGTTTGTGTCCCAGCTTAGCATAAGATCATTTATTTATTTATTTACTTAGTAACTAATACGGTTTAATAAACAATTACATAAGTTTACAGAAATTAAAAATAGTTATATTAATTTACCACTACTTTTTTTTTATTATTTTGTTATTCTATTTTGTATGTAATCGTGTTATTTAATTATATTATCAATTATTGAGTCATTTGATTTTAGTTGTAAGCACATGATTTATGGATTTATTATGATCTGAGAATAAATGAGTTAATTAAATTAATTAATTAATTTACATCATTACTGAACATAAAATAAGTATCAACCACACACAGACATACTTAATATAATACATTATAAAGAAAGATATTTGTTATTAAACATAGAATACACCATGTAAAAGATAAATATCTGCAGATCGTAAGTATAAACATTTGTCCCAAAGTAGCAATCAAAACCATTTCCTCCAACTCCTCCCGTTTCCTCCTCAACCACTGCACCACATAGGCTATCCTCGAAATATTAAGTTCATCGATATCGAAAGAATTACATAGGTACAACCCTAGCTTGTGAAAAAAGATCTCACGGTTCCGCAGTTGATGACGGTGTGACGCATCATGGTAAGGAGATAATAAAATAATAAAGATTTAATGCGGGCTTTTATAATCTTTACAGTTTTCTTACATCCTTTAAACTGTTTTCTAGTCAATGGATTTAAATTGGTAATTATATTTTAATTATTAGTTGTAAAGTTAATGATATTTTTTATATCAATTTATCTACGATACTATCTACAATCGGCTATATGATTTAATTCACCTTTATTATTTACTACATATTTATTGTTTATTAACATTTTAAGTTAACAGATTCTCAGGAATAGATTCTAGAAAAAAGCCTTAAGCACATTATTCGCTTTTCGCTTCTTTTCTTATCGCATTCGCTTTGGGGACTTGAATGTTTTGCAACTGGTTTGCATATTTTACTTTGCGCTTAGTCCTGATTTTTGTATTAAGTATCATCATCATCAACCTATATTAGTCCACAGCTGGACATAAGCCTCCCCTATTGCTGTCTTCAGTTTGCCTCATACAGCATCTGCCAGCAGTCTTTCGCAGATCGCCATCGTGTATCAAGTATTTCTGAATAAAATGATCTTTTTCTTTTATACTTATACGGTCAAAGTAAAGCAATTTGAGTTTTAAGTTTTTTGAGCCAAAAATTTTAATCAAGACGAAGGAGCTTAAGCGCCTTCTTCACAATAGCGCCTCCATCTTTATCTTTGATTTGAGGAAAAGCATAACAATAAAAAAATACATTGGCAAGTTTGTGAGCCTGAAAAAGGACATAGGATCCACCATGTCTTTTCTCAGGTCAGGTTCAACTATGTCCTTTCTCAGGCTCGAGACTATGTATGTACCAAATTCCATTGTGATCGGTTCAGTAGTTTAGGCTTGAAAGTGTGACAGACAGAGAGACAGAGTTACTTTCGCATTTAATTTTGTAATATTAGTAGGGATAAACATACGAGTAAGTTTTGAAACCTCAACAGTTTACAGTCTTGTAACTATACCTCCTATAGCTTACTATTATTGTTTTAAAGAATCATCATAAAGTATTTACTTAAAAGAAAATAAATAAACAACAGAAACGAAACTCAATAAACAATGCGATGAAATAACTCCTGTAACAATGCTTGTTTACTGTTTGGAGAAATAATAAACATTTGAATGTCATTCACTCGACAATATTTATTTTCTATGATCTAATGATGACTCGAACCATAGCTAAGTTCTGTCATCACAATTTTATCAATTTATTACGTAGAGCTCTCGTAAAATGTAGTTTTACAATAACTAAATAAAATGCTAGATCTTGCCTCTCTAGCATAAAGATTTGATAATGTAGCCACCAATCTTAGTTGTTACCTGTGGTTGTAACATAAATCCAAAAACAAAACAGAAACTAATAATAATAAAACCGGAAGTAGTTAATTTTCTTTTTCATTTACAAGTATTAGCGGCAATAGATGTTATATACTCAAAAAAAAAACTAGTAAAAGTTTTAAAATTTTACCTGGTTTCTTAGTACGGTTCAACTTTTGACAAAAATAGAAAAAATAGGCAAAATATTACGATTTTTACGGGAGCCCCCTTTTATTTTATTATACATACATGGTTTTAAAGCCAAGAGAAATACACACTCGGTGAAAAATTTAACAGTCAATCTTTTAAGATTCATGAAACAGCTTCCTGACAGACGGATAGACAGAACCTTAATAAAAGGTAAATAATAAGTAATATGGTTATAGGGCCCATTGACAATCTTTGGGTACAAACAAAACCCTAAAGGCATTTTCCCTTCCTAAGTCCACATGTGTAATTTGACACCTCAAACCTATTTCACCAGGCTAACAACTTTTATTCTGTGTTCTGTGCTAACAACACTATCGATTCACGTTTAAGTCAGTTTAAATTAACTGACTTAAACGTGAATCGATAGTGTTGTTAGCACAGAACACAGAAAAATTAGTGTATTTTTTATTTGACGGCTCATAATAGAAAATTTGTATTCTTTATATATCCAATATTAAACTGCCTACATAAAGATAGTAGTTGGTAAACACTTACCAGAAATTGGCCACTTAGCATAAACGGTTCTGTCTCCAAAGACATATTTGAGAAAATACCGCGCCATCACAGAATGTAACACACGACAATAAAAGAAAATTGCTTTCCTATTGCATTGTTTTAACTACCAGTAAATAACTTGAACTAGTCAAATGAGATCCTCTACACCAGACATTAAAAATACAATGGTCTCTTTCAGTTCTATGTCCAGTTATACAGTAAGAAGGAGATGGTGATACAATGTGAAGTGTTTTTCGAGATTGTTCGAGGCAATTGGCGATTTCCTCTATTTAGTAAGCATGCAAGATTCTAGATAAAGCTGTTTGTACAAAACATTTTGACGGTCGAGATAGATATCTATTGAATGTTGATAATCTAGTTTTTATTGCGCCGGTAGTGTGGCTTTTAAGTGAAATTGAACTTTCTTTACATGGATTTTATGAATAATTTTACTCGTTTTGCGAGGAATCATTATCGGTACCGAAGGTAATGTTGTAAAAGGGTTTAAATTGTTGCAAGTCGTTAAAAAGTATTAATCAGGTTTTAATTACTGCCCTTATGGATACAATGTTGATGAAATACAAATCAGTAGGGTCAAATTACCGATAGTAAAACTAAGAGATCAAAAGTTTCCATTACATTTTCCTGCCCAAATGTCAGATCTAATTATTAACACTTTCACTGCCGATTTATGTATATGCGTATCTATAGCTCAGTCCCGCGTCGTCGCCACGTCGCAGCCGCCGGCATAGAACCACCAAGTCTGGGCAGTGAATGTGTTAAATGAAACAAGCGCTTATCACATTTACAGAATTTAGTCAAAACCGGTTATGTACTGTAATAAAAGTAATCGTTTATAGTCCATTACACATAGGAATCATTCTAGAAGAGTACGCATTTCTTTCTATTCGCTTTACATTGATAAAGACGAAAATCACATCTTACATCTTATACAGATTATTTGTAACTTATTATTTGTGAAATTATTGGTCTTGAATCAATTAATTATAGACTGTTTGCAACCGTCTGCAGTTCGCTCAATGGTTTCAATTGTAAATACTAGTCGTAATTTTTTCTATTCCTCGATAATTTTCGTTGTTAATAAAGATATTTATTATAACCCTTCTTGGAAAGGTATATGACATGTGAAATGGACTAACTAAAGTAAATTATACTAACTATAGTACCTAGATATTTTATTTCATTTCTCCGTGACCTATTTTTTCCTTTACTAAATGAGTTTTTTATCATCAGTCAATCAAATAAATATATTTTAGTAATTGGCACGTTCCGTTAATTGATCATTAATTATTAACCCTTCCTGAAAGGGTTGGTAAAAGGGCTGAAGGAAGGGCTGATCATTTCAAGCAGATGCATGATTTTTGGTCAAGCATCGCTTTAATTCCTTATTGTGATCGTAATTGCTTAGTTTTTGTATCGCAACAGCTGGTTTACGATTAATTGGATTAAAAAATGAAGATAATTTAACTGGGTTTGTTATTTAAATGCGTAAAGTAAGGAAAGTAAACTTATTCAAATTGATAGGATTTATCTAAAAATTACCTTAGAATATGGTCTAAAATACAATATAAGTCTAAAAACTTTAAGAACTCTTGAAAGTTATTTACTTTCCATATTATGTATTAAATTTATCAGTCATCAAGTACCTACCCATAGGTAACGCAAGCTCTGCTTAGCTTGGGGCTGGATGATGCTGTGTGGATTATCTAAGAATTATTTATTTATTCATATATCTATTTATCGAAAAAACGGATTGTGTTAAAAAATATGTTTCAATGGAAACGTTTAAATGTTATTTCTATCCTATGAGAACTGATTTATGGAATAAAAGTAGAATATGATTTATTCCAGCGATAGAACTACGCCTATTCAATCTACTGAAAAGATCTGCCTGAAATTTTATATATTAAGTTACGACAAAATACATTTAAAAATACAGTTGAATTGAGAACCTCATTTTTCGAAGTTGTATGAAACTTACTTTACTTTGATTTTATTCTTTAATAATAATTATTATAATCTACCTCAACCTATTCATTATGAATAATCGATTATCATAATAACGGAAGTGTAAATCGGAAACTAGGGCAGGAAGGGTAGTGCACGAGCCCTTTGAGTGCCATGTGCCGCTCACGTGTAACTCTTTAGGGTGAAAGTGAGGATCGAGAGTGAATTGTGGGTGCGTAGAGAATGAGGGGTTTTGAAGGGTTAACAAAGAGTTGGTACTTTATGTTACAAGGTCTGTTCATAGGTTTTGTGTTGGGGTGAAAATAAATATGGAAAAGGTAAAAATATTTAATTTAAAATAAATATTTATATATTGGAAACTAGGAGTACCTACTCCACGATTTCGTCCGCGTAGAATTTTGACACATTTTTGTTTAATGTCTTTTTTTAATATTCCTTTGAGGAATAGGTACACCTCCAAATTCAAAATCGCTGAGACCATTTAGTCGAGTCACTAAAATTCTAAAACCTTGAATTCCAAATTATAGCTAAAACTTAACATGTTAACAGCTCTTTTAAACCAACTTTTAAAATGTAGGAACGCTTTATGATAAAACAAAAACATAAAAGTTATTTTTTTTAGGGAAAACAAATATTTATTTTTAGGTTATTTTCAGAAAACGCTAAAACATAAATGTGTTGTTATTTTATACATTTTGGTTTCATATTTAACCTTCGGTTTGGAATCTTAATACGAGTTTTTTATATTATTACACCCCATACATACATACACTCAAAAAAAATAAACACTCCAAATAAGCCGTTCTCAGTCAGTCAACTACTCATTGAATTTTTTCATTATTAAGATTATAATTATATTTGTAAATATAAAATATACGAATATCCATAATGATTCTGACTGGTATTGACGTGGAACACTTTAGCTACCACTAGACTGTTTGCAACCGTCTGCATCAAGCTCAATTGTTGCAATTTTAATACCTATAGTGTATCACATTATTTATATTTTTTTAATAATTTACCTGTTCCGTAAGAACTCTTCTGTATCCTGCTGGGAATGAAACAATTTAATTAAGAAGGAGGTCCAATTGTAATCGGTCGGAGAGACAATGCATCTATCTCTGGTTATCGGAGGATCTGAAAGCGCAGCGAGCGGACCGAAACGCTCCGTTACACATCGCGAGAGGGGCGACTGCGCAGGCACCTTGGAATCCTTTAGATTTAAAAACTAATCAAATTAAATCAATTTGAAAAATTGGATAAGTTAGGTCAAAAAGACACAGTCATGAGTACATGAGAATAGTGATTAGGAGTAAACAATACATAAAAGTATAATACAAAAATCAATTGAGCTACCCTTAGACTGTTTGCAACCGTCTGCAGTTAGCTCAATGGTTTCAATTGTAAATACTAGTTGTAATTTTTCTATTCCTTTGCTTGTAATTTTCGTTGTTAATAAAAACTATAATACTTTCGAAAAAAAAAACCAATAGATAGTATTTCCTAGAATCGCCAGATTCTAGGAAATAATAACAAACAGGGTACCTGTATTTTTTTTGTCGTAAAATACGCAAAATGCGCCTCGCTTACATTAGATTTTCAGTCAGTAGGCAGGCAATCGTATTTAGTCAAAAAAAAAACAATTTAGGAGCTTAAATGAATAACTATTTGAATACAAAAAACAGCATAAGATGGTGGAGGAAATATGATCAACTTACTAATCTCTTTATGATTATTCCTGTGTTTATAAATTACTATAGATAAGTATAACATAATTAGATCACATAACTCACTAGTATAGAGGTATACAATTATAACAAACTCTTAAAAATCTAAGCCGTCTTATTAATTTAGTATTATGTATGTATGGGGAATTCATCTATCGTAGCCCTTCTGTATTTGGCTGAAAGAGTGCTGAGTTGCCCTCATTTAGCAACTTAGCTTATCAGCAAATGCTGGCTTAACCAATTTTAGCACAGGGTTATCGAGGCGATACTCGATTTGACTCCTTTCAGAGTCTTTAGTTAACTGCACCCACACGAAATGAACCCACGGGACCGGTATCACTCTTTACTGATTTACTTGATGATTTACTATTTACTGATTTACTCACTCAATCATATTTAAATATTATGACGATTGAACATACTGCTCAATTTCATTATTGGTACTGTCACAGAGTAAAACAGAATTATTTCGTTTATTTTTTTTTTACTTAAAATATACCAATATTTACTATTTATATTATTTAATATTAATATTCACCATGAAAATTTACTTATACATTTGAACTAAAACACACACAGATTACCGCGCGAAATATCTGCAGATTGTCAAACATCAATCCCGAGGCCGGAATCGAACCTGCAACCTCCCTTTCTCCCACTCCGCCATAGAAGTCGTCAAATTAATAAGGTATTAACAGTTTAAAGACATGTGAGAAAATCTTTTCATGAAACAACCTCCGGTTTCCAAACCGACGCGAATTTAAAAAGCGTGAGATTTAATTCAAATCTCTCGTTTAAAAGACAGTAGGTACTATATAAATGTAAGGTATTAAGTAAATGACAATTACGTTTGCCCTGTTCAAGGCAGGTAAGCGAATTCACACGGTTGATAATAGCGGGATTTAAAGCGAAACCTCTAATCTGAATAAAGTGCAAAAGTATTTAAAAGAAGCTGTTATTTTGTCAATTTTCTTTAACCTTTTGAGCGCCACGCCCCAAACGCAGGATATCCCATGGGAATTGATAAAATAATAAAAAGGCTAGTTAAAATTTCAGGCGTTTGACTGAATAAATACTGTCCTAAAGCGATCTGTCGTAAAGCGAATTTGCCTCAACAGAATCTGTCTTAAAATGAACAAAGCGTTTCAGCGACAACTTGTCAGTTTTTGAGTATTCAATATGCGTTTTATTTACTTCAATTACATTGACGATGAAAAATAATAATGCGCTATGGCGCTCATTAGGGGAGACCTATGTCCAGCATTGGACTAATATAGGCTGATGATGATGACATTGACGATGTGAATCTTTTTGCTTTAAAGAATTTAAAGTCGGCTTAAGTATTTTTAAACAATTTCTTGGATTTGTTCCCAATGTCCATGTCGTATGAAATAAAAGTCAAACAGCTTCTTGTTACAAACTTAAATATTATCTTAAATAAATTATCAATTATCATAATAAAAATCAATAAAAAATACAGCGGTATAAATTAGTTATAGTTATTTATTTTGTCTAGTTTAGAAAGAAATACGAAGTTGTCTTAGTGGCCGGCCAGTGGCCACCAAACTCTGTTTTCGTATCTCTTCCTAAAATAGACAAAAATAAACTACTACAGATGCATTAAAAAAAGCTTATGACAGGTTTAACAAACTGTAGGTATGAATTTTGGAAATTCCTTTGTATGATAAAATAAATGGTGGCGCTACTTTAGCTCCTGTTTGCGCATTAAACGAGTCAAGTGCGAGAGTTCAACCAATGACATTAACCGGTCTACATAACAACAAAAACCTATTCCACCCCGATAGCTTCTAATGGACGGTTACCTTAACTAAGTACAACCTAGATACGAATTCCATCCACACTCCACTGCGCCGTAATGTTGGGTATGTGAGGAGTCAGGTGGCAACACTAGTGCAATTTTCCCCTCAATTTGATACGTGCTTTCTGATTGTAGAGTTCCGCATTGGGGGACAAAACGGTGGCATTGGTTCCGGGTAACGGAGGTGATCTTTTAGAAATGTTAGTTGGTCTTTATTGTAGTCGGTTCCTCAAAGAGTTCTCTCAGAGTTACCATCATCTGACGACGATTAAGATGAGTTTTGCGACGAAACGAATGTAGTCCCTGTCATTCCGTTATATGTAACGTAGCGCACTCATATTTAATACATTTCCACCAGCGGTACCTTATACAATTGTTATCGTTATTTTCTAAATCACTACATAGTATAAAACAAAGTCGCTTTCTCTGTCCCTATGTCCTTTTATGTCCCTTTGTATGCTTAAATCTTGAAAACTACGCAACGGATTTTGATGCGGTTTTTTTATAATGATTCAAGAGGAAGGTTTATACGTGTAATAAAAACAAGAGAAGCCGCGGCGGGTCGTTAGTTAAAATAAAACCATTGAACTAACTGCAGACGGCTGCAAACAGTGTAAAGGTAACTCAATTGATCCATGTCAATACACAATACCAGTAGGAAGCACCCAAGGCACTGGCTGCATAACTATTAATTAAGACAAAAAAACGCGACTCGCGCACGAAGAGTTCTATATCATTATTTACCACTGCTACACACACACATTTTTGAGTAGTATTATAAAATCAATAGTGTTTTTTAATGTAGGCTTGTACTATGTGTTAAGCCCGTATAACCCCCTTGTTTTTAGCTATGTTTTAATCTAAACTAGCTGCGCCCCGCAGCGTCGCCCGCGGGGAAATTAAATATCATATATTTTATACATAATATGCTTTTCCCGACGAAGACAAATCCAAAAACACAAAAATCATAAAAATCGGTCCAGCCGTTCTCGAGTTATAAGTGTTGTAACAAACACGACTTTCTTTTATATATACATATAGATATGTGACAAATAAATGTTTTACTTACTTCTTATTTATAAAAATGCTAAATCTGTTGAAAATCTGGCAAAAAATACTGTTGTATTGGAGCCTTCTAACTATTTACCTATACAATTCTGTTTGTTAAATATTAAATATGATGTGTTTCTGTTGCCTCTATAACAACAACTGAACTGTGAACTGAACTGTGATAATTAGAAAGTCGCAATTTTCAAATTTTGGAAATTGCGACTGTCGAATTATCACAGTTCACAAGACACAACCTGGTGACAGGATGGACAGACAGACAGCGAAGTCTAAATAGTGTCCGGAATAGAATACGGAACCCTAAACCAGAGTGTTGCGTCTCAAATAAATGACCAAGAATACAAAATACAAGGTAACGCACCATCGCACACACTTTTTAATAAATCAAACACAATATGTAACCGAAGACTTCCAAATCATCCCAACAATAGATATCCTTTGCCACGTGCCCGTCCATAAAAGCCTGAGCCATCATCCTCGAAGCCTGTCACCAAGGTCCTGGAGTGCTGAAGATCAGGGTATGCTGGTGAAATGGAAGCTATGTGGTCGCCCGTTCCGGTGGTAGGTTGATATATGATTCTTCGGGCAGCGTAGTTAAATGCGCTTGACCTACGGTGAAATAATACAATGTAACTTATTACTCTATGGCATAGATGATGTAGACTTATCGCTGAGAGCGATTTCTCCCAGGCCACCTTGGTTGTAGAAAAAATATAAAGAAAGAGAAGTTAGATAGCCTAGTGCCTGATAAATAACAGGATTTATATAAGCTCTGCTTAGCTTGGGACTAGATGATGCTGTGTGGACTGTCCGGAATTATTTATTTATTTATATAATAGGTACAGAGCGTGGTAATGCAGCCAGTGTCTTGGGGACGCGACGACTGGTATTGACATGGATCAATTGAGCTACCTTTAGATTGTTTGCGACGGTCTGCAGTTAGCTCAATGTTTTCAATTGTATATAATAGTTGTAATTTTTTCTATTCCTTGATTGTAATTTTTCGTTGTTAATAAAATCCTACATACGTACAACACAACCATACAATGTCATAATAATTTACAGTTATACATATTTGTTTCTGTTTAATAAATCCAAGATAAAACAATATAATCCGACCTAACTGTAATGTTTAGGTATATAAGGTACCTAAAAAGGCATTAGGGCCATCTATATTTCAAAAAGAAAACAAGGTGACTTATCAAGTGATCTCTGTAACTACAAAAGCTACGAAGCTGAAATTTAGCATGGTGGTTCCTTTTAGGACGTTGGCACCCGCTCAGAACAAACTATTGGAAACTCTTCACTACATAGTAAAAAAAGTCGCTTTCTCTGTCCCTATGTCCCCATATCCCTATGTCCCTTTGAATGCTTAAATCTTTAAATCTACGCAACGGTATTTGATGCGGTTTTTTTAATAGATAGAGTGATTCAAGAGGAAGGTTTATACGTATAATCAAACCGTGCGAAGCCGGGGCGGGTCGCTAGTAAGCTATAAGCAAGTTAAAACGGGTCAATGGGGTATTACTAACGTCCACACGAATGACATTGCGAGCCCTAGTCTTATATGAAATCGATTAGGTATGTCAACCAGTTGTACAATCGAAGTCCAGGCTAGGTTCCAAATGTCAAAAATGAATCGATCTCGATTATCAGTTCAGTTAAACTATATGGTCCGTAAGCTATCTTACTATCTATCTATACTTATAATAAAGATAAAGATACATTTATTTGACAAAGAAACGGCACAGACATAAATAAGAAGGTAGTAGGTAACTTATGTAGTAGGTTTTACACAATATACAAATTTATAAAGTAAGTTAGTAGGTATTTATAAAAATAAAATCTATAGGTATGGTAGCTCCTTAATTTTAAACTTATCCTATGCACATAATATCCAAAAATCCACTAATCTAACAAATATGGGATCAACTAGTTAAGTAAACTGTATAAAACTGTAACAGGTCCAATTCTGTACATTGAAGATATTTCGAAATTTTTTTTGGAGGGCACTCTATTATCGATACTCCAGCCAAAACTGTAATTTTTTTCATTCATGTCTGTCTGTCTGTCTGTCTGTATCGTAAACGCGCATCACGCCGAAACTACTTGATGGATTGAAATGAAACTCGGCATGATTATTATTATTATTATAGGTCATACTACGAGGAAGAACATAGGATACTTTTTATCCCGGAATTCAGTAAGGTTCTCATGGGAGAGGGTATGAAAGTAAAATTCCTTTACCGCGCTTCATGCCGAAACTGCTGAATGAGTTGTAATGAAACTCGGGACGATTTGAGTTCATACTATAAGGAAGGACATGGGATACTTTTTATCCCGGAATTCGGTAAGGTTCCCCTGGGAGAGAGGGTGAAAGAAAAATTCTTTAACCACGCATCACGACGGAATTGAATGAATTCGAATGGAACTCGGGACGATTGTACATGGGATACATTTTATTCTTGGGGACGCTTCCGACTGATATTGACATGGATCAATTGAGCTACCTTTAGACTGTTTGCAACCGTCTGCAGTTAGCTCAATGGCTTCAATTGTAAATACTAGTTGTAATTTTTCTATTCCTTTGCTTGTAATTTTCGTTGTTAATAAAGATGTAATATACATTTTATCCCGGAATTCAGTTTGGTTCCCCTGGGCTATACGGGTTTTCAAAATTTTTTCTCTGAACGACGCGTACACACGCGTCGTTCAGAGAAAAAATTTGCGAAAAAATGCTGTGAGCGATTTTTGAAAACCCCAATTGAACTGAGAAACGCGAAAGTTTGTAAGTATGAATGGATAGATGGATGGATAGATTGATAGATGGATGGATGTTTGTTACTCATTCACGCAAAAACTGCTGAACGGATCTGGATGAAATTTGGCACAGAGATAGATTATAAGCTGGAATAACACATAGGCTTATTTTATCCCGAAAATCCCACGGGAAAGGGAATTACGCAAGTAAAATCGCGAGTACTCGAAATACTAATCATGCGCAGACGAAGTCGCGGGCACCAGCTAGTTATAAATAAATGGGAAAGTCTGTGTGAATGTTTTTTTAAGTAATCTCCGTCTACATAAGTTATTAAAATGAAATTTGGTATGTTATCTACTAAGTACGTTTAGAACCTAACATAACACATATGCAGGATATTAAAATTTGAAAATTTTAACCTCTGAGTGGGTTAAATTAAACAGGGTTTTAAGTTTGTATGAAAAATTATTATTACTTGGCACACTCAAAACTGTTTTTATTTTTACGAAATCACCCCTAGGAGGCGTGCAATAAATTTTTGAAATTTACCAAATAAATTTCCATGCAGGCGAAGCCGCGGGGCGCACCTAGTAGTTACATATAAGGTAAATATACATATAGGTAAATATTATTCGTTCCCTGGTCGTGTGGTACCATACCTTACATTTGACAGTTAAAAGAGGGTGCGACGCATGCGCCGGAACGCGTCACGCTCTTGGCGACGCGTGCGCATGTAGATCGTCTTAGCAAGGAGCTTTGCCTTTTCTTTAAATAGGATCTTGGATATGGGTTTATTTGAAATAATCTTTATTTTCAAAGAAAACTAGTACTTATAAAGGGCCAAGTAAATTATAAAATACATATGTCACAGCTGAACTAACTGCACATCGGAGTAAAAAATGAAATAAAATTAAGTTTAATACTAAAAATTAAAATAAATACCAGTCAAAAGCGTCCCGAAGATGGTGCTATCCATGTAGGTAAGCTTAATACAAGGGTTGAATTTACCAGTACTAAGTAACCAGAAAAGGCATAGAAAAGAAAGAAAGATTTTAGATCTAGCATTTATAATTAATAAATCGAAAAATAGTATGAATTACAATTAAATTTTTAAGTAAGTTGGAGCCAGATCTAACAACAGACTTCCAAACTATCAAGTGTTACCTAGAGAGTTTGGAAAAGAATGTAAGAAAAAACAGAGTTAAGTTTTCAGTTCCACCTTGTACATAGTTATGTGTGGTTTTTTCGGTAATGTAAAATGTTCAGAGCTATCTAAACATTTGAAATTGTTTTATTTTTTCCTTTCGACCTCCTTCACCTGTGCATTGGACGTGGCATCATGCAGGCGAGCCAGTGAGCGGAACGCGTCACGCCACCACCACCGGCGCGTGCACAGCATGTGTAACTGTCTTTAATTGTAGTGCAGCGGTGGACGCCGAGCTTTATGTTAAGGTTCAAATAAGCTGCAGTCGTGACGATGAATTACATTTGTTATACTTTAATAACAACGAAAATTACAATCAAGGAATATAATTAGGTAGAATTTAAATTAAAACTAGAAAATACTATTGAAACCATTGAGCTTACTGCAGACGGTTGCAAACAGTCTAAAGGTTGCTCAATTGATACATGTCCGTCCATACCAGTCGGAAGCGTCCCCAAGACACTGATTGTATTTGTTTGAAATTAATCTAACGAGTCCTTCATTTACTCGCGAATTCTTCTAAGGTTTTGTAATCTTGGTAGAAATCGTAATCGAGAATGGCGAGCAAAGTCAACTGTGTAGGTAAGTGTTCTTGCCCTGTCGATTTTGCTCCCCATTGGGCAAGTGATTTTGCCTCGTCAATTTTACTCCATATTTACGATGACGCTTACTTTCCAGACTCAAGAACTAAGAACAGAACAAATAAGGATTGGAATGCGCTGCTTTTATTTTCCCGGCCAATTTCAAGACGAGAGTGAATAGGTGTCTTCTAGACCTTCGTGATACATCTTCGGCCACGTCGTTACTTACCTTATTGTGGTAAAACTAAGGTCTATTGTTGATAAAAAAGAACAATAAAACTATCAGCACCTTCAAAGTTTCAGTATCAGGTTCATATTACATAATTGGCCTTCGGAAATAACCGTTTCTGAATTTCCTGTAAAATCAGTTGCCCAGTCGACTTCGCAGGAATACTCAGATATATTTAGTATCTCAATACTTTCTTTTACTATCTTATATTATTTTCTCTATAAATATTGACCCTATAACCTGTGTAATTCACCTCATCATGCAAGACATTAGGGGAGGCCTATGTCCAGCTGTGAACTGATATAGGCTGACGATGATGACCATGCAAGACGGTGTAAGGACCGTAACGCGTCATGGTGTCGGCACATCTGTAGCTTTATTTAATTGTAGTGTATGGCGAGCTTTATGTTACTGAGCGACTATGATTCCAATAAGGTTTTAGAAAGAAAGGAAAGAACTAAGTAATTATGGCTTAGGTCTTTGGTTCTTAAATTAATGAAGTAGGTAGGTATTAATGATTCTAGACAATTCACAGAGCATTATCTAGCCCCATGCTAAGCAGAGCTTGTGTTATCGGTACTAGATGGCTGATATTAATAAAACAAAGTCGCTTTTTCTGTCCCTATGTCATTATGTCTCTTTGACTGCTTAAATCTTTAAAACTACGCAACGGATTTTGATGCGGTTTTTTTTAGTAGTTAGAGTAATTCAAGAGGAAGGTTTATATACTTATCTAAAAAAACTAAATCTATGAGACCGATAGCGTTCTGTCGCGCCACAATACACCCCGACACAGCAATATGAACCTAGCTTAACACAAGGTCTACTAGGTCTAGATGATGCTGTGTGGATAGTCCAACATATTTCTTTTCAATTTGATCATGTTAATCTGGAATTGTTTATTACTTGACTACCTACTCAAAATTGTAATCAACATATGGTACTATTCTGCCAAAGTAGTTTATTTCTATGTAAATACTTAGACCCTTTGGATTTTGAAGAGATTTATATTTATTTTATTGTATTCATTGATATTGAAGACAGTAGTATTTTTAAAAGGTTTCTGAAAAAAGAATCCTACTAATACTAAAAACGCGAAAGTTTGTAAGTATGGATAGATGGATGTTTGTTACTCTTTCACGCAAAAACTACAGAACGGATATGGATGAAATTTGGCACAGAGATAGATTATAGTCTGGCATAACACATAGGCTGTATTTTTTCCCGGAATTACCATGCGAACGGGAATTACCGCGGGTGAAACCGCGAGGCGCTGCTAGTTTATTTTACAATGATCATGTGTAAAAAAGTTGAGTTCATCAATATTTAGACAATATCATAAATATTTTAAATAATAGAGTTAATCATTAACGGAAATATTTGACTTCCTCTTTACAAACACCTGCCGCCAAATAAAGCAATAATTAGAAATAACTGTATCCGACGACTCCATTTTCAAAACCATAAATTAAGTTTTGTTTTTAGTTTTGGAATTGGAACGGCATTTGTTTTATTGGCGTATTGTTGGCTACTAGTCTATAGTAATTTGTTTTTTTCTTGTATTACAGGGTTGTTTGATACCAAGGTAGCAATTTTATCGTCATCATCATCATTTTATAAGTCTACTGCTTGATGTAAAGGTTACGATGGAAATTATAAACATAGGGTGTACCTACCTATAGACTGCGACTTTACTTGTGTACTAAATAGAAGGGAGTTATTCGAGCAAATCAACTTTCGTCGAATTATGTTTTTAGACAATAGTGAATATTCGTGTTCTTTTATTTACATTATTATTCTTTACAACTAGCTGCGTCTTCGGCTTCACTTGCGTGAAAATTTACGAAAAGTCTATAACTATGTATAACCTATATATATATAGATAACAAACATCGATCCAAACTTTCGCATTAGTGACGATTACCTACATTAGTGTGATATGATATCCCTGGTCATGGCATGGGATTCCTTATTATTATATGTATATAGATTTTAATAAGCTTTATTAGAACTCTACACAGAAACAGATATATATCTAAATAAAAAAGTAGTCTAAAAACTTACCTTACTAAACAAAATCTTCAAACCTATTCCAAGAAAATACCAGATACCAGATGGTTTTCTAATTCTTAAGTGTACGCAAACTTAATAATTGCTAAAGAATTTTCGGTGTGAATTAACCAAACTGACAGTTCAGTAAAATTGTTTGCCCGCTGATTACCGTGCGCTTGCGCCGTGACGATAGGGTTGCCACTGCCCCTAATCTCAACTCAACAATACGCTATTTTCACCTCTCTAATCATCTACACAAAGACGAAAATACATCTAGCAATCAATTTCAGTTCCGACCTCTTTCGTTCACCCTGTTAGATCCAAGAAAATCAACGGCAAAGGATTTTGATTTCTAAGTAGTAGATATAGGGTTAAGTTTTTTTTGATGTTATGTTCTGCTCGAAGGACCAAGGGTCTTAAGGGCTGACCGCATTATTGTGTGAGTTTTATGACAAGGGTTTATGAAGGAAGTTACAAGTCGCTGCCTCGGACGTTATTTTATGGTAGTGACTGCTGTTTTATTGTTCTTTTGTCATTATAATGATATCCGTTAAAACAGCAGTCACTACCATAAAATAACGTCCGAGGCAGCGACTTGTAACTTCCTTCATAAACCCTTGTCATAAAACTCACACAATAATGCGGTCAGCCCTTAAGACCCTTGGTCCTTCGAGCAGAACATAACATCAAAAAAAACTTAACCCTATATCTACTACTTAGAAATCAAAATCCTTTGCCGTTGATTTTCTTGGATCTAACAGGGTGAACGAAAGAGGTCGGAACTGAAATTGATTGCTAGATGTATTTTCGTCTTTGTGTAGATGATTAGAGAGGTGAAAATAGCGTATTGTTGAGTTGAGATTAGGGGCAGTGGCAACCCTATCGTCACGGCGCAAGCGCACGGTAATCAGCGGGCAAACAATTTTACTGAACTGTCAGTTTGGTTAATTCACACCGAAAATTCTTTAGCAATTATTAAGTTTGCGTACACTTAAGAATTAGAAAACCATCTGGTATCTGGTATTTTCTTGGAATAGGTTTGAAGATTTTGTTTAGTAAGGTAAGTTTTTAGACTACTTTTTTATTTAGATATATATCTGTTTCTGTGTAGAGTTCTAATAAAGCTTATTAAAATCTATATACATATAATAATAAGGAATCCCATGCCATGACCAGGGATATCATATCACACTAATGTAGGTAATCGTCACTAATGCGAAAGTTTGGATCGATGTTTGTTATCTATATATATATAGGTTATACATAGTTATAGACTTTTCGTAAATTTTCACGCAAGTGAAGCCGAAGACGCAGCTAGTTGTAAAGAATAATAATGTAAATAAAAGAACACGAATATTCACTATTGTCTAAAAACATAATTCGACGAAAGTTGATTTGCTCGAATAACTCCCTTCTATTTAGTACACAAGTAAAGTCGCAGTCTATAGGTAGGTACACCCTATGTTTATAATTTCCATCGTAACCTTTACATCAAGCAGTAGACTTATAAAATGATGATGATGACGATAAAATTGCTACCTTGGTATCAAACAACCCTGTAATACAAGAAAAAAACAAATTACTATAGACTAGTAGCCAACAATACGCCAATAAAACAAATGCCGTTCCAATTCCAAAACTAAAAACAAAACTTAATTTATGGTTTTGAAAATGGAGTCGTCGGATACAGTTATTTCTAATTATTGCTTTATTTGGCGGCAGGTGTTTGTAAAGAGGAAGTCAAATATTTCCGTTAATGATTAACTCTATTATTTAAAATATTTATGATATTGTCTAAATATTGATGAACTCAACTTTTTTACACATGATCATTGTAAAATAAACTAGCAGCGCCTCGCGGTTTCACCCGCGGTAATTCCCGTTCGCATGGTAATTCCGGGAAAAAATACAGCCTATGTGTTATGCCAGACTATAATCTATCTCTGTGCCAAATTTCATCCATATCCGTTCTGTAGTTTTTGCGTGAAAGAGTAACAAACATCCATCTATCCATACTTACAAACTTTCGCGTTTTTAGTATTAGTAGGATTCTTTTTTCAGAAACCTTTTAAAAATACTACTGTCTTCAATATCAATGAATACAATAAAATAAATATAAATCTCTTCAAAATCCAAAGGGTCTAAGTATTTACATAGAAATAAACTACTTTGGCAGAATAGTACCATATGTTGATTACAATTTTGAGTAGGTAGTCAAGTAATAAACAATTCCAGATTAACATGATCAAATTGAAAAGAAATATGTTGGACTATCCACACAGCATCATCTAGACCTAGTAGACCTTGTGTTAAGCTAGGTTCATATTGCTGTGTCGGGGTGTATTGTGGCGCGACAGAACGCTATCGGTCTCATAGATTTAGTATGACTAGATTCACATTAGCGACAGGTCGCGCCACACCCCAACACAAGCTACTAATGTGAATCTAGTCATACTAAATCTATGAGACCGATAGCGTTCTGTCGCGCCGCAACACACCCCGACACAGTAATATGAACCTAGCTTTATGGGTACTAGATGACTGATATACAAAGGGCCTGTTTCACCATCGAAAAGTAAGTTCCTGTCAATTTACTTGATAGATAACAATATTGTCGTCACCTACTGACAACTTTAATACGAAAGAGACATCACCATAGATACCTGTCAGTTAATTTAACGGAAACTTACTTGACTATTGTGAAACAGGCCCTTAATCCTACATAGATATTTGACGACTGATCTCTATACTAAAGTTTGATTAAGTACCTACAACCTGGTTTTTAAGTGATACAAGTATTATCAGGTGAAATGCAGTCCTGGATTTGTAAATAGGCCGTATAGGCCGCGGTCCTAGGGGGGCGGTAGCGTCCTAGGGGGGGCGGCAGATTTCAGAGGACGGTCACTCGATTGCAGACAATAAAATTCTATGTCGTCGACCGGGGACCGGGGGGGGGGGGTGCAGCTAATAATGAACGGCTCCGTACATGGGGCGGCGGAAAAAAGTGGCCTACACTCATAAAAAATATAAATCCGGCACTGGTGAAATGGCGATGGTGTAGTCGTGTAAACTACACAGGAGAGATGCTTTTCTACCACTAGTAGGTTCCAGTCGTTTCTTTCGACATCCATAGGCTGTGTGTGTGTGTGTGTTGGAGGGGTCGATTCTAACGTCACGGCCGCTACTGCCTAGCCCTTCCTACTTCACAAGAACTGCATATCTTACAGCCCATAAATCCTCAAAGTTATTCACCTTGACCGATACCTTGAAATGAGGGTATTCATTTAAATAAAGGATTCTACTTCCTGGCAGTCTACGCATGGCCGCCCAACCCCGTGAATATTCAAATTTTGCTGGAAACACTATTGTTTACGTGTTGCCAAAGTTATAAGCGATGGCGATTTCGAAATAACAACTCTTTTTGTCCTAAATTTCTATTATAAAGCGTTTATTATTGATTTGGACTACATTGATGATGTTTTAGTAGTAAGTATTTTGAAAATGAAACTCCTTTTATACCTATTTATAACACGCTAATTTATTCAAGACTAAACGGTGAAATTTTGTAAGGAGATTTTGGATTTAACAAGAACGTTTTGCAGAAAATGCTTTTCATCCAAATTCTTACTTCTTATTATACTACTATTAACTTACTATAAAATTTTCGCGTTTATAGTAATACTAGCGACCCGCCCCAGCTTCGCACAGTTTTATTATACGGATAAACCTTCCTCTTGAATCACTCTATCTATTTAAAAAAACCGCTTCATAATCCGTTTCGTAGTTTTAAAGATTTAAGCATACAAAGGGACATAGGGATATAGGAACATAGAGACAGAGAAAGCGACTTTGTTTTATACTATGAGTGCTTATATACACGAAAGTTAGTATGGATGTTTCCTCTTTCACGCAAAAACTACCGAACGGATAGTTCTGAAATTTTTAATAGATGTAGTTCTAGCCGTGGAATAACACATAGGCTACTTTTCACTTACATTTCATTTACTTTTCATCCCATAAATCGGTTCCGGGATAGAAATAACCTAAGAAGTTTCCGTAGAAATAAAGCGTACGAAGCTGCGGTCTGATACTTAGTATATGTATAATAAATGTATATATATATACCTGTACAGTACTCACGTGTCCATCCAAAGGTTGCCTGGAAGAAATCGCTTTTAGCGATAAGGCCGCCCATTGTGCAACTGTTTTAGTATTAGTATTTTTTGTTTTGTTTTTCTATACTGTGGTGTGCAATAAAGAGTTTTTGTATTGTATTGTATTGTATATAATTCTTCAATATATCCGGAGTCACCATTGTATATACCTAGACACTTAATGTATAAAGTACCTAAGTTATAAGTTTAAAAGTCAAAAAACTTTTCAATTCAAGAAATCATAACTTATGGATAATTACTATTGAATTTGGAGTAGGTACTTTATATTAAATAATGTCAATATTTATGCAAAACTAAATACAGTTAGGTACTTAATTTTTTGTACATACTCATAAAGCATTCAATTATTTTAGCTTCTTTTATTTTATCAGAACCGGTATCTTTATTGCTTCTGTAATTATTTCTAGGCTTATCTATATGATTTTAAATTTATCTGACATAAATGTATAAGTATATAGTTTATATTATTTTTCAGACAAAGGTTACCAAAATGTCATCGTTTTCCCACTAAAATTTAAAAAGCTGGGTAGATATTTATATTAAATTAATTGTTTGCGAGAAACAAAGTAATAAATTAATTAAGACGAATATCAATGATTTGAATATCCATAATTTGAATTTCATATTATTTGCAAATTAAATACGAACTTTGGTTTTATCGGTGACCGTCATATTGAGGACTTAATGATTCCTAATTCAAAAAAAAGTTTGTTTGAGTCTTTTATTTAAAAAGGAGATGAAATAAAAGGAAATGTTATTTTACCAAGGGAAATAGTACCTATGCAAAGTTGTTGACAGAATATACATAATTAGTGATTAACATTAATATTTTGATAGTACTACTATCTAGTGCTATTCAGAAAACAGAATGAGACAATTCTTTGGATTGTAAAGGCACTTAAAAGAGTGGGTAAGATCTAACTTTACCTAACACTCCCTACTTATTTAAGTAATATTTAAATAAATATAAATGGAATTAGGTGTGTCTTCAGTGACAACATAACTGAACAAATAGTGTTCCATTACCATGGTTTTAAAGATTGGTATCCCAACGATACCAATTCTTGAAACCATGTTACACATACTTACTAATCTGATACGGATGATTTAGGTAAAAACATTTTATCGAGCATGCCATAACAAATTACGGTCGTTATATGACGGTAACATCATTATAAAGATACGCGTCGAGGTGTCTGACCTACTTCCATGAATTAATTTATGAATTCTCACGGAATTGATGCGTTGTTATATAAAGTTGCAAGATTCGCAGATTTTGTGAATTTTTAGGGTTCCGTAAGGGTAAAACCGGCCCCTATTACTAAGAATCCGCAGTCCATCCGTCTGTCATCAGGCTGTCTCTCTTTAAGCGTAATGGTAGAGACATTTGAAATTTTCACAGATGATGTATTTCTATTGGCATTAGGTATAGTAATAATCTGAATTAAATAAATATTTAAGGGGACTCTCATACAACAGACATGAATTTTTGCCGTTTACATAACTGTGGAACCCTTGGTGCACGAGTTCATCTTGCACTTGGCTAGTTTTTAGTTTAATTGACTATTGCGAAAATATGTTGGCTAAGGTTGGCTGGTAAGCCTATGATTCATTTGGTAACCATTATGAGTTTGATGTGGTTACAAAAACGGACCTTTGCAGACAAATCACAAAATATAATAATTAAAAATCCTTACTAACTATGCTTACTAATATTAAAAATGCGTAAGTTTGTATACGTATGGATGTTTGTTACTCTTTCACGCATAAAATACTGAATGGATCGGGCTGAAATTTGGAATAGACGTAGTTCTAGCTCTGGAATAACACATAGGCTTTTTATCCCACAAATCAGTTCCCATGGGCTAGAAATCGCCTTGAGACGAATCAATAGAAACAGCGCGCATTCGCAGATAAATAAATAATACATAAATAAAAAAATAGTACTGGACAATCGACTACTACTCTACTACTACTACTACTACTACTACTACTACTAGGGTACTAGATAATATATACTAGATATGATATATTTAATACATTATATAGTGATGGTAGTCCTTAATCATGTGTCTATAATTGACTACGACATTGATTCTGTTCTCATTATTGCATTAAAGAATTCGAAATTCTAAATGATCCTATAACTATTAAAAAACTGATGACTAATGTTATAACTTTGCAAATAACATCCATCTATTCGTCAAGCTATTTATCAAAACAATAGTCCTATGATCTAATCAATAAACACAAACCTTATTAAACGACAAATGACCACTGACACCGTGGTGTGACAATCTGACAAATGACCAGTTACCGTTACAGTACCAATGTGGGGACACAGTGATGATCACAACATTGGTTACAGGCTAGAGAAAGTGGATATGATAATTGGATGGGCAGCGATGTACAAGTAAGACCTGCTTGGTGAGCAGTTGATGGAAATAGTGTGGATAAGCTTAAAAATAATCACTAAATTTTATGTTTTTGATGGTCATGACGATGTAACTTTAAGGTGACACTAGGTAGTAAAAAAGATTCTACTGAAAGGATACAACAAGTAACTCAATTGTCGTACTATAAATTTTGTCATTACACTCGTTAGGAAAAGGTTTTACGTATTTAATTTATACGAAGATTATAAATGCTTTGAGTATGCAAAAGCTAAATGAAAGTCATTATTAGCTAAAGTAAGCAAACAGGTGGGGTAGCTCAAGGGTCATCACTGTGACCTTTGTTATTAATTATGCACATGGTTGATATACCAGATATTTGCGAAGACTATGTATTTAATATAGACATACAGTAAGTATTTGGTAAAGCCATGTCCTTGTATTTACATCGTCATCGTCCCAACAACACGCTCTACCGCGTTATCAATCATCTACTTTACTATTCCATAGCTCGCGGCTCATTTTATGCAATGCTTGTTCATATAGCTTTGATTATACACTAATATATCGTGTTATATCGATGCCATTAGGTAATGCTTAACATAAAACAGTTAAATTTAGCAATTAAACATAACAACTGGGTTCTAGGAAATGAGAAATTGAGAAATTTCTAAGAAATGTAAAATCTTCAACTAGAATTCTGTGCACGTAGGTAGTAAAATGTAGTACCTACTTGTTAGCTTAGTCATTGCAAGCCTTTATGACACGCTGACTCCCGAAAATTCAAACTCAAATTAAATCACGTCTGAAGTAGGTAGCTAGTGAGTTTTGGACACATATTCATTGTTAATTGCAAAAATCTTGAGGTTTTTTTTGTGATTTGGGCGTTAGGTTGGTAAAAGCTGTCAAATCTGTCATCACAAACGTAATTTGTGATAAAATGGCGAACACGACTGTTACATTACTGTCCCGTAATAGATTTCAGTCTCTCTAGAAAAACATAGTCAACGTGAACAATATTTCAAAACACTTAAACACAAAAAGCAATCAAATCAATCCTCCTAAACCAAATAACAACGAATAATCCAAACCTTAATACGATTAACAGACCAACACCACTTCCGCGTAACTTAGGAATGTGATCACTTAGTGCGAGAGTTCAAAGATTATACAACTTAACATAAACTTGCTATATTTCTAACAGAATTGATATTCCAAAGTAAATTATTTTATTAGATGTTATGGTCTGTAACATTCGCTTTTAGGGTCCCGTTATGGCGACTGATCGTCTCGGCTCACTTCTTGTAACGTTATATTTAGGTTTCGTGCCGCGATGGTTATATGTCACACTGTCTATTCTAGATGTCACACTGTTTATTCTACACAAGACGATTCAACCATATCTGTCGTAGAACAGTATTAGTGAACTTCAGAGATCTTAATCTAATGAACCTGGGCTTTGAATGCAGTTCACTTTTTTACACTTTAATCCTCCCGGTTCTTACTGCAAGGGCTCGACAGTGATTGTTTTAATAATGTAAATACAATAACCTATAGCGTTGCCTCTTGTAACAGGTATCTAGTACTTTGAAGGATGTTCCGAGCACACTCTAACATATTGTTACTTAGTACATTGTATAAAAAAGTCGCTTTCTCTGTCCCTATGTAGGTATGCTTAAATCTTTTAAACTAAGCAACGGATTTTGATGCGGTTTTTTAATTGATAGAGTGATTCAAGAGGAAGGTTTATACGTATAATAAAACCGTGCGACACCGAGGCGTACACCGTTCTGTAATGAAATAAACATTTTGTATTTGAATAAATACGCTTTTATGACTCGGGCTCAGTTCGATTATAATTTGCTCAGCACAGTCACATCTAGAGGAAGGAAGGTAGAACTGGCCTAAACCGTAAAGTGTAGAAGCTAAGCTTAAATAATATGAATTGTAAATAATCCATTACCTCGACGGGCAAATCTGCTGAGTCCAAGCCACCTAGATTTTCGCAAGGGAAGGCCGAATTTCTTTAATGTGGGACTGTGAGATGCGAATCAGGTAAGAGCTGAAAAATAGTATTGACTCATTTATATGAGGAAAGTGGTAATGAAGAAACGTAGATTTTTCGGCTTTGATTCTTATCTTATTCGCGTCTCACTCATCTCATTGGTCAAAAACAACGAGTGTAAGTTAAACATACGTAAATGCGCGCTGTTTCTTAGAAATGAGGAAAATGGTGTCAGGAAACGTAGAGTTTTAGAAACAACGCTTATTTTCATTTGGTTTAACATTAGTTGTTTTCGACGGAACCTCATTTGCTCCGTGTGACTCACTCTTAGCCGTCAATGTAAATAGTTTGGATAAATACATCTGGTCACTCTGTAGCGGTATCTAAATGCATGCATTCCATAAAATTATTCTTGTTATAAGAGAATTTATTCAATCAGAAAAAAGTTCCAAATATTTGTTAGATTTGAACTCTGACTTCTGTAATTGATTCAAATTAGCTCGTGTCTCGAATAAGTGGACGGATGAACCGTTTTAGATGGGATTTGGACATGGTCTAATCTTATTTATTTGGCGTTGCGATATGGCTATGGTTCTACGGGGCTCATGCCACGGTCATAACATAAATTGTTAATGTGTTTTTATCAGGGCTTTTGATCTTGCTACTGCGTTTTGGAATTGCACCTTTTGACCCTATAGGCACTTTTATTTGGGGGCCTGTTTCACCGACTTTACTTAGCCCGTGTAGACTAATCGGCGATTAAAGTCTCCATTATCATGTACATTAATTTCGGTTTGAGGAGTTCGGCGGTTGCTGGACTAATAACAGGCATTTGACGATGTGGCGCGGTGGGCGCAGGTATGCTACGACGCTCGAGGTTTCGGGTTCGATTCCAATCTCGGGAAAAATGTTTGTACTATAAACAAACATTTGGACCACTGATTCACAGATGTCGTCAATTGACGTGAGTCACAATTTGAAGGAGAAATCCAAACATAGAGCCTCCTCCTTTATTCGAAGTCGGTTAAAAGTAGAAAACGTAACATCTTTTGTTTTATTAGCGTGAGGTGGCTATCGTATCACTACGGCCATTATAGGCCTATCACAATAGGCCTATTGTGAACTGTTTTTGTGTTCACCCTGAAGATGCGTTTACAAATCGCCTTGCCCTTGCAGCTGCTAGGAACTGTAGGGTTTTCTGAAACTCTATGAACTGTAGGGTGGCGTTTCTTAACTCTTAGTTAATACCTACTAACTAACGACTAGCATAACTGTTGGATAGACAATTAAATGACAATGTATGATATCACCAAGTGACTCGGTCAGCTTATTTTATTTTTCTTCTGTATTTTTAACAACTCCACTGCGATTACAAAACATCATGGGTTGACAACAAAATTTATTGAGTATCAAACAATTTTGTTATATTGTTTCATTTATTTCCACCTTGTAGGTATTGAAAATACACTCAAATTCGTTATTTCCTTAATTGTAGCGACCTGCTCCGGCTTTGCAGGGTTTTATTATACGTATAAAGCTTCCTATTGAATCAATCTACTTTCTATTAAAAACCGCATCAAAATCCGTTGCGTAGTTTAAAAGATTTAAGCATACAAAGGGACATAGGGACAGAGAAAGCGACTTTGTTTTATACTATGTAGTGATAGTGACTACTATAAAAAAGAAAAGGACTTTCTTGGGTTATGCTTCAATAAAAAAGAATAGGATAAGTATTGTTTGGTTATGTTATGCCAAACCCAACAAAACAAACCCTTGTTTCGGGAGGCTTGTTCGAATGCTTTGTCCAGCAGTGAACTATATAAGCTTATGAGGAAAAGTGTCCTATCTGCACCCAACTCTTTGTCCAAAGTACACAACGTACACTCGCGTGCATAATAAATGCTCCAAGCTTGTTGACCGAAGGTATCGAGCGGCCGCGATCTCGTTACATTTAGGAACTCTTCATCTAATTGCAACTAATTATCTGGTTCTTTACCTTCCGGGTATGGGAATGGAATGTGATATAAGTACCTAAATTAAATCAAAAATTTAGCGTGTTCTTAATAAAAATAAAACCGTCTTTACATTGTTTAGAGAATACACACGATCATTAATAAACTAAGACTAAGCAACTAGGTCTAAGCACTACTGTTACTGTTAACCCATATATGCCCAGAAAGATTTAGGTCTCCGATTTTCATAATTTTTGCATATGTTGTTGCTAATGGAATATTATAAGACCCATATTTTTTTATTTTGAGTTTCAGTTACTGAAAGTGCCTTTTTTTTGAAGGGTCGCTATCGACCCCGCGGGCAAATAACTATCTGATAATAGTGGAAAAGGTAGGGGTCAATCAAACGCAGTATGTTATTTTTACACGCCCGTTTTATATTTTTACTAATGTATTAATACCTATGTTCAATAGTTAGGAAGATTTACTTCCTAATCCAAAAATTCGGTAATCCGAATAAATAAAATTAACAATATACCTAGCTTAGGAATCACATAATAAAACTACGAAATAACTATGCTAATTTCGCAAAGCATTTGTCAGGAAGATTAAATAAATATCTAAATAGACCTCAACGTTTTAAAGACCTTCGTTTTCACTCAAACTTTCCAGGATATCTACTATTTCATTGTTAGATAGAATTCGGCGTGACCTTAGAAAAAAAGACAACATTCGGTATCATATCTGCCCAGAGGGTCGGTAGTGACTCATCAAAATATTCGGTCTAATAACAGAGTGAAAAACATATTATTATCAAAATTTTGTACGTACGTATCTAGAGTATTATATTTACTTTTCTAATAATTCAAAAACAGAAACTAAAATCCTTATAAATAAATAGTTATTTACGGTTTTGTCTCAGCCGGTGCAAAAATTTCGCCATAAAAATCAAGTCATAACTTTCACCACAACTATTCAACTGAAATTGAGCTTTTTTGATGTAAAATTTGCTTCAGGTGATTAGCTATTTTATCATAAAATGCGTAAATGGCGTTAAACACAATTTCTTATGAATAATTTTCAATTTTGAGGCATCCAAGCGGGAGAAGAAAGTTTGGGTCGTTTTCGTGCTTTTGGGCATATATGGGTTAAGAACTTCTGAAATAAACGTTTTATTATTATTATTATAATAAAAACGCATGATTAAGGATTACTCGGTCAAAAACATTTGTTCATTTGTTGATCAAATTGATAAAAAAACACGATTGTAGCACACACAAAGCTCATTCGTTCAAACTTTTTTAAATTTATAATTGAGTTTTTGGTTAGCGCTTGATTTTTTAATTTTTTATTCAAAAAACAATCATCGAAATCGGTTTACCTAGAAAAAGGAAAAAAATCGATTTGAAGTGGATTAAAAAGCTTTTTGTTGAGGTTTTTTATCCATCTACCTGCTGAAATAAAAATTGTTTCCTTTGTTTGTTTGTAAGCATTTATAGTTGTATTTTCTGGATTTAGATTTAAATGTAGATCTATGTTCAGCAGTAGACTTATAGCTATATAGCTGATGATAATGTTGATGATGCTGAAATTGACACAATATCTCATAACAGCTTAAAAACCCGCCAAGTGCGAGTATCACTCGCGCGCAAAGGGATCCGTACCATTATCTAAAAAACGGCAAAAAACATAAATTTTTCTGTTTGTATTTATAAGTATCTTATAAATCAATAATATTAATAATAAGGGGTCTCCCCCTTATTATTAATATTATTCATTTATGTTATTCTGTTTTTCAGTAAGTACCTATTTGTTGTTTGATGTAGGTATTCATCATCCTTGCAAATTTGAACTGTCTTTCTATCGCAGTAACATGAGCTACAGCCTGTCTCGTGACAGACGGACAGATAGACAGACGGACATTGGAGTTTTAGTATCAGTTTCCCGTTTTAGCCTATGAGTATAGAACCCTAAAAACGACCAACGAACATAAATCAGTCTCAGAAATAGGTCCCGTTTTTCCCTTTGGATACGGGACCCTAAAAACGACCCATCTACTTTTTTATCTCTACCGTGGGTTTGAAACTGTGCCAGGGAATCGGAAGTAGGTAGGTATCTACAGCATCTGCATCCCTGACTTTCATAGATCCATATCCTGAGGAAGTGGAGGCATCACTTGTGCAGTAACTTGATCTGTGGCTGCCCACTTGTGCATTGTGAAAGTCAAAAATTGACATAGAAATAATGTGATGATCAACCATTGCTCGTTTTTGTCAGAGATTTTGACACTTGTCAAGAGATTAATAGAGAGACTACTAGACTTAGATTAATCAGGAGAAGCCCTTGATCCTAAAATACAGCTAATGCTAATTTAGGATCCTACGAATTCCATAAGATATTTTGTAAAACTGTTATGGTGTCAAAATTAATTCAATGAATTATTATTATTGACGACCGATGTGCCGCGGTGGCGCCTGCGACGCAGGAGGTTGCGGGTTCGATTCCCGCCTCGGATCAAATTTGTGTACGAACTGCAGATTTATTTTTCCGCTGATCTGGGTGTTTTCTATGTATAATAAAAAATATCTATCTATGTAATGTATTGTATTAAGTATGTATACCAGTCATCTAGTACTCATAACACAAGCTCTGCTTAGCTTGGGGCTAGATGATGCTGTGTGGACTATCCGGAATTATTATTCTTATTTCTGATTCATGAGATCCGCTGAGTGATTTATATGAAGTTAACCTCATGGACAAATAAAAATTTACCTACACTAATAATATTGAATACTACTGGATTTACACAGTTCAGTTATGGAGTTAACGTTATGGATACTATACTGGATATCCTGTATCCTAATTATTTTAGCCTTGTCACTGTGTGATGTGGCATGAAAATTGTTTAGGTTAGTTTTACATTTGAATTAGTTGTTATGTGTACCTAAGTTGTTTTAGAAAAATACGAGATTGACTTAGGTACTCATTTAATTACCTACCTTAATTTTAAATATAAAACAAAACAAAATAAATGAAATGGTTTGTAAATTTTTGTTTATAAAACTACCTCCATACGCCGACTTCCAATAACACAAGGTCTTAAAATTACCATATAAATAAAAAATATTTATATTTGCCTAGCGTACAATCATTTTCAATACACATCATCTCTGCATACTAACAACGGGAATCGAACCCGCAACCTCCTGCGTTGTAAGACTTTTGCCGCACCACATAAGTCGAAAAGACAAGCATAGATAAATCTTCAAAACCCGCAATGTAAAGCCTACATATCCGCCAACCCCGAGATAATAGGAAGGAAATCCTTCGAGTATTTGTACAATTGGTGACCTGCGCAGGATGGGAACAGATTAGCGGAATCATTTCTATGGGTGTTGGGTTCCGGAGCCTTTCGATGAAGTTTGGAGGTTGGCACAGGATTGCAGTATCGTATAACCGGTGTAGAGGCGAAATAAAGGTTCAACAATTATTTTAAAGAAGCTACTGACTGTGGCACACGTGGGAGTTGGATTTCTTTAGTTGAGGGCTAGAAGATCCTGTGTGGATTGTCTAGTATTATTATTTACTAGCGACCCGCCCCGGCTTCGCACGGTTTTATTATATAAACCTTCCTCTTGAATCACTCTATCTATTAAAAAAAACCGCATCAAAATCTGTTGCGTAGTTTTAAAGATTTAAGCGTTCAAAGGGACATAATGACATAGGGACAGAGAAAGCGACTTTATTTTATACTATGTAGTGATTTATTAAAACTTAGCCTGTATCAATCAGAAATAATTCAGCTATCTATAGATGACCTCGGTGGTGTAGTTTTATTCCCGCCTAGAGACAAATATTTGTATATCATGTTTACAGATATTATTCGGGTTTTCTGGGTGATACGAATTAAACGTGAAAATATCAACATACGGCAAAAATACCTATACGTCTTTAGTCATCCCATAGGACAAGCTCTGCTTGGGGCTAGATGATGCAGTGTGAATTGTGTAGAATTATTATATTATAATATATATTTAACATATGATTTTCCTTTTGGAACCTACATACACATAAATATATTATAAATAATAATGGACAATTCAAACAGCATCATCTAGCCTACATAGTTCAGCTGGTTTCGTTTATCCCAATATCACCCTTTTAACCTCTCAAAATAGCTAAGTAAATCGAATTATTTCAACCCACTGAAACAGTTTTTTACACTTACTAACAGTAAGCGGAAGTACCATCTTGTCACACAATTTTTTAACTTCCTGAAAGCTTCAACCGCATCTAACAATGTGCTGCCGACATATGCCGCTCTAAATTAAAATAGAAACATAAAAAAAGCGGTTCTTAATGAACCAATTCTTTTATAAAAGGGTTACTTATAAATAAACGACGTAAGGGTGTGTATTCTGGGTTAGGTTTCGAGATTGAACGCGAAAGTCGATGCGTCAGGGATTTTTGGATTTAGGACAATCATAGAATACGATTTTATTGTTATTTTATTTTTTATAAGATAATTATGTTTATTGAAAAATTACCTAAAACTTCTCAATAATTTATCATAGAATAAGATAAATTATTCAGGATTAAATATTTGCAGAGTGTATTCTCTTCACGCCAAAACTACTGAAGGAGTCGAGCTGAAATTTTTAATAGACGTATATGAAAATAAGCCTTTTTTCAAGCCTAGGATGATATAAAACGAGGGATTTTCATCAATTTTCCTGCAGACGAAGTCGCGAAGCGCAGCTAGTAAATAAACAATTTTAATAGTTGGATAGAGAAGGTGACCAGACCATTAGAATAATTTTCGGGTCCTACAGTTACTGCGGTCACCATAAAAATGAAATAAAAACATCGGTATGTGTTTAAATTCAAAGCTCATTGTAATTTAACGTGTGGCTACCTCCCAACAAAGCTGCCATCAATCATCGTGCACCATCAAGCTGCAATCAAGTCCATTCAGAGCGCAGTCGTTTTCACGCGTCATCGGATCATGTCGATTTGATTACGATTCGTTAAACAACACATCATCTCTGCATACTTGGTAAACCAGACAGATTAAAAGGATTTGTTTAATTTAAATTACAAAACATATGTATATAAGAGATAGGAAGTTGCTTGGTGGCCACCAAACTTTACTTTCGTATATCTTCCTAAACTAGACACAATGAAACTACTACAGATGCATAAAAAAGCTTATGATAAATAACAAACTCAACGTTTGATTTTTGGAAATACCTTTGTTCAACGTAATTATATGATAAAATAACTCGCGGCGCTAGTGTGCCTCTTGTTAGCGCCTTAATCTTTTACATTTCAGTGGCATGGGAACCTCTTAGGCTGTGTCCCCAGTAGGCAAACTGTGAGCGGCCGACTGAGTGAGCCGCAAATTTGTGGCGAACAGCTACAAACTGAGATCAGTTTGCGTGCGTATCGCAAGCACTGGAACCTACGAGTCGGCCGCTAACTGAGACAGTCGGCGCACATATCGCTGCAAACTGCGTGCAAACTGCGTACAGTGAGCGCAAACAAGCAAACTGTGAACACTCAATTTAAAATATATGAGTTTGCGGCGTACTGAACTGATACGCCGCAAACTCAGTCGGCTGCTCACGGTTTGCCTACTGGGGACACAGACTTAAGTAATGACCTGTGCTTCAGGGGTGCTAAAGGGTCTTGCTCTGTATCTTAAAGCGACTAGTTGTATTTTTAAATTAAATTATTATACATTATACTTTTATCATACATTGTTGTTTCTATGGAAACGTCTAAAGGGTTTTTTAACGTATTATACGGGAACTGATTCGTGGGATGAAAAGTAGCCTATGTTATTCAAGGGCTAGAACTACGTCTATTAAAAATTTCAGCAGAATCTGTACAGTAGTTTTTGCGTGAAAGAGGAACAAATATCCTTCCAAACAAACTTTTGCGTTTATAATATTAAGTAAGAAGAAAAGCAAGTTAATATGAAGTAAGAAGTTATTTAGTATCGGAAGTAGTAGTTTTTGGGATACAAATAGCCTTTAAACGTTTCCATAGAAAAAACGCGTGCGAAGCCGCGGGCAGATGCTTGTTTTATTATAACACTAGTAATCCGTTTTAAAGATTTAAGCATACATAGGGACAGAGAAAGCGACTTTGTTTTATACTATGTAGTAATACAAATTATATGAGTAATGCAAAATAGTAAATGAAACGCTCCTTTAGAAGTTCGATAATAAATTAGTGCATATTAAATCTTTAAAGGCAAAATGTAAATACGTCAGTCTAACTAAAATGTCAAGTTTACCGGTGTTACCATAACCTACTCTCAGATCTTAAAACAAACCATATCACAGGATCTTAGTAATCGATATTTTAGAATAACCCCCAGTAGAGTTAGTAAGTAGCTTTCGATACTAAAGGTATTTCCTATGATTTATCGACGCAGCATGCACTATGCATCTTATGGTTTATTTTTAAACATAACTTGCTTATCTTGTACACACCTTTTTGGTGTTGTCTTACACCGCTGTAGGAAATTAAATTAATCTATGTTGCTGAGCAAGCTTCTATAAAATTATTAAAACGTACAACTTACGAAGTTATGACTTAAATTATTCATTTTGATAAAACGTCCGGTTGGTCTGAATTGGAGCGGTATTTTAGAAGCTTTTATTGAGTCTTATTTACATTTTCAACCGACTTGAAAACAGGAGGTTCCTTATTCATCTTTATTTTTTATGACTTGCTCCTTAAACATGATTCATTAGAAAATTAACAAAGGTAACGTATGCTCTAAAATTTGCTCAAAGAATGAATCGAAAGTGGGCTGGACGTGTTCCAAGAATAGAATACCAAAGATGGACACAATGTGGAAGGGGCCATGCAAAAGAGCCAGAGGAAGGCCTCACACCCGATGGGAAGATGACATCAAAAATATTGCAGGACCACACTGGACACAACTAGCCCAAGATAATTATTATTATACTTATCACAATCATTCTTAATACAATTTAATCTCAATTGAAGTTTTATGCATGTATAATAGAGGTAATTAGTTAATGATAGGTAGGTAGTTTAATTTGTTATGTTCGAGAAATCAAAGGCTTTTTATCTTATTTTATTACCATTTATAACATGCCTCGAATTGAATTTTTTCGAAACCGAAATCAGAATCTATAACAAGAAGCCGTTAAACAGTAATGTTATCTATTCAAACTGTAATTAGAGTCACAACAGAATGCACCGGAAGCTGTCTACTTTTACGATGCGAAAATCCGGAAGGCTCCATATCTCATGGAATAACGACTCAACTTGCAACCTTCTCAGGGTTTTTGGGATCAGAATATTATCTATTTCATCTATTTCAACAATATTACTTCTGTTTTCGATGGATACACATGTAATGTACCTACCAAGCATACAAGGATGTGTTTTTCCTTGTAACTTTTTTAAAGGATATATATTGTTCCATTTTGCATTTTTTTACGGATATCATATACAATGTTATGTTTCTTCTTGTAATTATTGGTATGGATATGAGTTCCATGTGTTAAAATGTATCTCTTTGCCAATTTTGCTATCGGGCAGTTTGTTATACCTATCATAAGCTATTTTTAATGCATCTGTAAGTTTTGTTTTGTATCATAGTATAGGAAAAGATACAAAGTTGCTTTTGGTAGCCAAACTTTGTTTTCTATGCAAAAACAAAAATATTTTCAAAATTCCATTGAATAACGTATTTATGAAGATAAAATAGGTGTCAGCGTCTTTAGGAGATAAAATAGTTTTTGACCCGAGGGCATAAAATCCTATTTTAGTCCAGATACGCCACTCTATAACAACATACTTATGAGCAAGAGAAGTGAACAAGCGATTTTCACCTTTAAACCTATATTCGCATCAAAAGTATCAATATCTCTGCCGATACCTACCTTACAGGTACCTACTGCCTAAGCCATCGAGACCGTCTTTACAAATCTGCCAGATGTTCCAAAAAGCGGAAACGGAAAGAGCTTTTCTATCTCAGTCAAACATCAGCTATCTCTTTTCCTCTGCACAGATTGTATGCCACCTGCTTTACAACTGTCGTATGGTCAGATAGGTAGGGCCATAAGTTGGATGAAAGATGCCATAAGTTGCTTATAAAATGCCATAAGTTAGATTAGATTGAATCTCGAGATGTTTTTTATTGTTAAAATTGGATTATGTTAAATTTTATGGATGTGTATAGTCTAAAACTTGGAAGTAAGTGATACCTAGTAAGCGATAAAAGCGACTACGGTAGGTAAAAAAAAGACATTAGATTTGAACAGCAATGAAATATTTTCATAGAATAAACGATCGCTAAGTAAAAAGTTCATCGCGAGATATGGCCGGCCCACTGCCACTTCAGCTTGCTATTCTTTGTGGATCTCTGTAAGATGAAAAAATAATTTGAAACTGAGTTCGAACCAGAGGATCTAGACAACGTAACATTTGCTTAACGTTAACGATGGTAGAGATGTCCTAAAATGTAAGAGTATGACTTATGCCTAATATATGTCACCTGATCTATTGTAACGATAGATCATTGATTGTTAGACGAATCATACATGTCGATGCTATCAATCCAATCGATAACATCGAACGATTTTGCTTCCATATGCTAAGTGGCGCTTTTGACAAACGATTTCGCTAAGTCGCTTGTCTAGCAATCGAAATTCACTATCGATTGAGCGATCTCGATAGTAGAAATAAAATCGCTTCGTAGCGAATGCTGGTTGACTAGGCCTACAGGAAACCATCCAAAAGTATTCCATGTTCAAAGTTTGTTAAGTCCTTTTTTTGTCCCATCAGCGAATTCTATGTTTATCCCATTTCAAGCATCCTGACTCCCGTGGGAGCCGGTGCGGACAAACAGACAAGCACGCCGTGTTGTCTTAGCGTATCTTTGATAGATCGCTGTCAGATAGAGAGGTCAATGACCAGGTAATTGATCTTAGCTTCTACGATAAGATGAGTACTTAGACTTACATGATCTTGGTAGGTACTTAGACTTAGTTAGTATGGTACATGATAGGGCACCCTAGCCAATTTGTTAATCAAACTAGACTACTCTACTGAATAGTTCTACTGAGATCTGAGTCTAGTTTAATTAATAAAAGAAAATAATGTTGATTTAAAATAAACATTTGTTTACATGATCATACAAAACAATTGGGTTCTATGTGTTTTAAAATAAAAATATAAATGTCTATTTAAATGTAGTGTAAGTCTTAGGTATATAATCTAGTACCCATAACACAAACTCTACTTAGCTTGGGGCTAGATGATGCTGTGTGGATCGTCCAGCATTATTTATTTATTTGTCCCGACGCGGGAATCGAACTTGAACCAACAAAACACAACCCCCTGAGTTGCAAGCGGAATTTCGCCCGTTGTAGTTCCTGGTATTGTACATATAATAAATAATATCTAAAATTAGTTTTAATATACTCGATGCATTTTGAGCAGCTTCATACATATGTATTTTACCCCATAAAAATACCAAAAATCAATTTTAATCAAAACCAGCTGAACATAATAAGCTCAAAATAACCTGAGCTGTCTCAATGCTTACCCCTTCACATTAAATCATAACTGAAAGGGGTGTGATAATACGGGGTGATTTGTGTTATGGAACAAATTGGGAATTATATATAGCTGATGGAAATAAGGAGGTTAGTACAGATGTAGAAATAAGGAATAGGTCGGAAAGAAAAGTAACAAGAAAGTAGAAGACCCAGGAAGTAAGTGAGCTCTAGGTAAAGAAACATCAAAGAGGATTAACATTCGATCTTCAGATAGATAAATAATAATAAAAATAACTTAATAATTATAATAACTTTATTTGCAAAAGTAGGTTTTAACAAAGTAGTAGCTATAACTTATCTAATGTAATGTAAGTACTGCAGTATTAATTAAGAAACTAGGTTAGATTAGACTACATAAAACCTATGTGTAGTGAGACATGAACTCCTCGCTCTAACTAAGAATAAAACTTGTATGTAGACACGAGGGACTCTGCTTCGGCTAGCGACAATGATTTTTTGCTATTTTATTTAGGTACTTATAGTAATATCCTAGAGTTATCAATATACTAACGATTACTTTATTGACGCTTCCGACTGGTATTGACATGGATCAATTGAGCTACCTTTAGACTGTTTGCAACCGTCTGCAGTTAGCCCAATGGTTTCAATTGTAAATACTAGTTGTAATTTTTCTATTCCTTTGCTTGTAATTTTCGTTGTTAATAAAGTTTTTTTATTGAACTATCAAAAATATGTTGAAGAGAAGAGCTTAATTCTAGTTATATCTAAAGAGGCACGATTGGCGGCTTTATCGCTTGCAGCGATCTCTTCCAAGCAACGTTTGGATAGACAGAATTAGTAAATTTATGAAATTTACATAACTGATTTATGACCAATCACTAGTTACATAGTATAAAACAAAGTCACTTTTTCTGTCCCTATGTCCCTATATCCTTATGTCCCTTAGACTGCTTCTTTAAAACTACGCAACGGATTTTGATGCGGTTTTTTTTAATAGATAGACTGATTCATGAGGAAGGTTTATACGTATAATAAAACCGTGCGAAGCCGGGCGGGTCGCTAGTTTAAAAAATAATTGTATATTATTTAAATTAAATATAGATTAGAATAAGCTAGCTCTGGATAAGAAACATTCAAGAGAACGACCTGTAGTAGCAGAGAGGCACTGTACGAAGATGATTAGGCAACTACTAAATACTATCCTAATCTTAATGATGAAATCGAAGTCTCGTACTAATTAGTACCACCTACCATAAACTTAGCAGGCAAGCATCAATTGCGACAGTCACTGCATCTTATAGAGTCAAGTATATTGTGAAATCTCAGTGTAGCATCTTCATTTATGAACGTTATATAATGTAGGTTGGTAAACTTTAACTGGAATATTAGTGTATTAGCTAGTTATGTATTAGTCTATTAGGTAATTCATCATCATCAGCCTATATTAGTCCACTGCTGGACATAGGCCTCCCCTAATGAGCGCCATAGCGCCCTGTCTTAAGCTTGAATCTGCCAGCAGTCCTTCGCAGATCGTCATCCCACCTGGCCGGGGGGCGTCCTACACTACGTTTGCCGAGTCGCGGTCTCCACTCAAGAACACAACGATATGGTCGGCCCACTGCCACTTCAACTTGCTTATTCTTTGAGCTATGTCGATAACTTTGGTTCTCTGTCGGATGTATTATTACGAATCCTATCTTGCAAAGAAACTCCGAGTTCCATAGCTCGCTGAGCGACTATTAGGTAATTATTTTGTATTAATTTAGAATAAGCACCGCCATCCTATGATCTTTTGCTTACACCTTGGTTGCCTAGAAGAAATTGCTTTAAGCGATAAGGCCGCTATTTCCATTGCCTCTCTATATGGATAAATTAACTTAAGAACTTCGTTACTAATTTAACACTTATACCCATGTCGTAAAATCTAAAGCCATCGCCACGTTGAATGGAAAATCTTATTTGTTCAGCGAAATAGAAGCCAGCATTCTGATCACCTGTGGACTCTATGAGAACTTAGTCAATTTTTATTTTAACTACGTGTGGATCGGGTTGTGTCTGTAAGGTTTACAGACACAACCCTAGCCTAGCCCTACGGTCTTTCAATGACATCGATTTCTTAGATAGTCCCGACATTTTTGCCAGTTTTTAAAATACAAAATAACAACACGTATTTCAGTATTGTTTAAAATACATCTGAAAATGAGGTGAAATGGGTTATCAAAGTATGTATATTAATACATATAATATATTGTGGATGAGTACTACCTTTGCAAAGTTCATGTCATTTATGTTAAAGTATCATATGTCTGTTTTATTTTTAGTGTAATTAGTAGGTCTAAGACAATAAATGTTTTTTTTTTCTTTTTTTCTTTATTTCTTTCATGTATACAAAGATTTGATTTGAAAAAGATTAGAAAACACAAAGAATTTTATTACATTAAAGAGTAGGACAAATCGTATATACGCGAGAGCCGCGGCCGCAAACTAGCATCATTATTAAATAACCTTATCGTTTTTACGAAAAATAAACATAATATATAAAAAAAAAACAAAAAGTCTCCCTCTTTTTAGCAAATATAATATCGAAGCAAGTAACTAACAATTCACTTCCCTTGTAAAACAACCCCTAACCACCTGTTAGCTTGATTTAATTCCCCTTTGCTTTCGGAGGCGATTCGCGAGATTTCTTACAAATCTGATTGTTTTAGTAACTAGCTTAGGACTTTTGGTTAAATGAATTACAGTTTTGTCCTGACTTGTACTAAGACAGGGCGCTATGGCGCTTATTATAAATCAATAATCATTTTCAATCAATATCTTTATTTCTTTAGGCTTACAATGATGTATGCATGTATAGACGTATGGATGTATTGATGGATGTTTCGCTGGAACTACTGAACTGATCTGGTAGAAATGTAGAATATATGTCGTTCTAGACCT